>OZ016477.1:5806749-7235499 GCA_963966605.1 Caenorhabditis sulstoni | reverse complement strand
TCCTTGCTCGTGCAAGTAAGCCAGCTCGTCCTTGAGCAGCCGAACTCTTAAGTTCAACTCGAGCTGCTTCATTTGAAGGCGCTGCACATCTCGCATTCTCCACACAAACTCTTCCTAAATGACTACAGTTTTCTATGAGAAATTGCCGGAAAATGACGAACCGACGCCTTTTCGGCTTTTGTGTTGAAGTGCTGGCGAAGTGATAACTCATCGGATGACTCGTGCAACGGACGCGGTCTACGAACGTTCGAGAACGCTGAAGGGTGGTTCATCGCACTGAAGACTTAAATTAGGCTCGGATGTTCGCTGAATTCGTTGTGAAAATGCGAGAAACTCGTTCGAAAGCTCGAAAGAATAAAAGAAAACGTTTAAAGTGAAGTGTTATTCAGAATGATGACAAACAGCCGCGCTTCAAAACTCGCGGGTCTGCATTTTCGCGTCGTTGTGCACTTAACTACGTTGCGTACCGTAACCCAATCACTCCAGAAATTCTCGAACCAAAATTTGAAATAAATCGATTCAGAGGAAAATGCCGAGTTTCTTTGTTGTCTTAGCTGAGTGGATTCATTCTAACAAGGCCCGTTATTGTTACAATGAAGATGTAAATACAACTATTTACAACAATGACAAGCGAGAAGAATAAAGTATATATTGGAAGATGTAATAATGAAAGCACTTATTCATCGGGTGACCCGGGAGAGTGCACTTATTCATCGGGTGACCCGGGAGAGACCTGCAGATGTTTCGACGACCATGAGACGGATGAGCTCATCGGAGAAGTGAGTCGAGAGCAGCAGCCGAGGAAGACGCAGACGCTTGGTTCGGAGGGCTTGTCGATCTGAATTAAACATCCGATTTTTTGAAGCTGAGTTTTAGCAGACATACTTTTGACGTGGAGAATCCAGAGACATTTGTGGCGACGGTGAAGTTTCAGATCTCACAGGAAGGTGCGGAGCCGTACGGGAGGATTCAGACTCCGCTTCGAGGAACCGGATGAATTGCTCGGAAATCGAAGTGCCCCCGGTTGCCGGAGAGCCGCGAGATCCAAAGGAGAACATAGAGGATGAGGGATTACTCAGTGACTGACGGACGGCGGAACGGAACTGAAACTGGGGCAGATAAAGTGGAAAACGATCAACTGAAGTGTTTACCTTCTCCATTTCTTCGGACGGATATTCGAGAATACTTCCTAGAAGCATCGCTACGTCGGCTCGTTTAGCCGGCTCGGCAGTGAAGTAATTGAGGAAAAGCTGTCGAAGGGTCGAGTCGTCGATGCGATAAGAGTCGGCCGCCTTGGAAGGAGACCGCAGCTCTTCGATCTGCACCTCGAGATCTTCGATGATCTTCTGCTTCGAGTCCAACTGCAGCTTCCTTCGGTCGGTCTCTTCTTCGGCCGCTTGTCGTCCAATTGACTGACGATCAAGTTCTTCGCGAATTTGGGAGATCTCCTCGTTAAGCGTCTGAAATTACCCTCTGAATAATGCGTCAGACACTTTTCCGTCAAGCTCACCGCGATTTGACTTTGCAGCTCGAGATTTCGATGACTCGCCGCGGCGGCATCTCTTTCGTGATCAACCGACAACTCACGAACAACGTTTTGCAGACTCGAGAGAGCTTCCTGAGTTTGCTCGCGGGCCTTCACCTCGTTTTCGTACTTTCCGCGCCATTCTCCGGCCGATCGTTCGACACTTTCGAGTTTGGAGGTGAGCGAAGCAATCTGTACTTGATATTGTTGGGTGCTCTCGGTGACTCCTTCCTCGACCGCGTGTCCTTTCGCTTCGAGCTCTCGGACTCTCGATCGCAGCTCCGTCTCTCGGTTCTCTGCTTCGACCGCCTCGCGAGTCGAGTTCTCTTCGACAATCATCAAGTGCTCGCGGAGCCGCTGCAGTTCTTTGGCACGTTTCTCATGAGAATCCGAATCACTAGCCAATTTGCTCTCGAGCTCTTGAATCTTCAAGTTCATCTGCTCCATGTGTGCCTGCACCTTCTGATTTTCAGCCGAAATCGTCTGGAATTGTTCGTAGTACTTGACACTCTCGTCGTGATGTGTCGTAGCGATGGACTTCAGGTGCTCCTTCTCCTGCTCCATTTGTGAAACAACGGCACGAAGCTCGTCGAGTCCACTGAGAGACTCTCTCGTCTTGTCAAGCTCCTCAGTCAAAAGTATGTTCATTTTGATGGACGCCTCGAGCTTCTGCTTCACTTCTTCAATTTCGGCCGTATCTGGCATCGGCTCGCTCTTCAGCACATCCACCGTCTCGACCAGAACCTGCAGTTTTTGCTCGAGAAGCGTATTGTAAAGATTCGCCTGTTCCAGCATTTGGTTTTTCACTGCCAACTGCTCCTCCATTCCGAGAACTCGCTTTTCGATTCCTTCCAAAAGTCCTCGATCGACTTGCTCCGACTCGAATAGCTCCTTCTCCAACTTTTTCCGAACTTCTGCCGCTTCTTTGTTCTCTTCTTGTTTCAGTTCTTTTATCAGCATCAACTCCTCTTCCACTTCCGCTAGTTTCGTCTGCAGCTCAGCAATATATCGTTTCATCGTCGCGCTGTCTGTCTGTTGCTCCTCCGCGTCTTCTTGTTGGCTTCCGTCGTTGCCAACGATCACCTCCTCGAGCCGCTTTATCTTCACATTCTTTTGTTCGGTCTTCTCTTTCTCCTCCTTCAATTCATCTTGCAACTGAACAATCGTCCGTTCGTTCATCAGAATCTGAGTCTGCATCACTTTGTTCGCGGCGCTCATCGTTTCTTGTTGAGCTTGAAGCGTGTTTGTCTGAGCGATCATCTCGTCAACACAGTTTTGTCGAAGGTCCACTTCTCGCTCCAAACTGCGCGTTTCGGCTCTCAGTCGGTCGCACTCTTCGGTTTTCTCCGCGTTCGCCTCGAGCACCTCCTTCAGCTGATTCCGAAGGTCCTCGAGTTGGTCAGCTTCTTCCTGATCCTTTACTATGTCTACCCTCGGGAAGTTTGTCATCAGCTGACTCAATACGCTCTGCTTGATCTCCTTGAGTGCTTGTGCGTCTTCGTCTTCTGCGTTGGCGGCTTTCCTCTCTTCTTCTTCTTTTCTATCGATTATCTGCTGAAGGACTTGGGCTTTCTCTTCGAGTAGCTTGATTTTCCCTTCTTCGGTCGCCGCCTTCTGTTTCAGTTTCTCGTTCACTTCTTTCACCAGCCTCGACTCCTCTATCACTATGTCTCTTTGTTTCTTGATCGCCTCTGACTCCTCGCGCAACGCGTCGTTCTCTTGCATCAACGCCTCGGTCCGTCTCTGATGGTTCTCCTTGACCTCCTGGAACTGTTCGCGGATCTTCACTATGTCTTCTTCGCTCGACGAAAGGATTCCGGTCATTCGTTCCTCGTATCCATTCATAGTTCGATTGAGAGCATCGTTTTCGAAAATCAGCGTTCGATTGGCCTCTCGCAACTTTTCGAGCTCAGTGTCGATCTCACTGACTGCCACTTGGAACTTTTGAACATCGTTCCGAAGTCGTTCTCGTTCGGATCGAGATTCATCAAGAGCATTCCGCAGTTTCTCCACTTCTTCGTTCACCATCGAATCGCAATCTTCTCTTCGCTGACTGACGTTGGCCACTCCGCTCCGAAGTCTCGCAAAGTCTCCGGAAAGCTTCTCCAATTGAGCGACTGTCTCGGCGTTTTCTTTTTTGCACAGCTCGTATCGCTCTTCGTACTCAATCAGATTCGCCTTCAGGCTGTCTATCCGATGTGTCAGATCGTTGTTCCGGTTTTCGGTGACCGCGTTCCGCTCCTTGAACTCTTCGAACTCAGTGTTCAGTTCGTCGTATGCCTTGACCAACTCATCGTTTTGGGTCTGCAGACTTCCAGTGATACCCTCCATCTCGAGTCGCTGCTCTTCTTTCTCCTCCTTACATCTCTCGAGTTCTGCCTCGATTTGTCGGATTCTCTCGTCAACCAGCTCGTCGTGACTACCGAGATCCACCACAACCGGCCGATCTCCGACATCGCTACCGTTCGTGCTGCTTTTCGCCTTGCACAACTCGTCTCGATCCAGGAGCACCGCATCCATGGCGTCCGCGTTCGAAGTGGAGGAGGAGGCGTTGTAAGGCATCACTTGCATCGCAGCTAGCTTCTCCTCGTACATTTCCCTCAGCTCGACCATACTTTCCGCGTGCGATTCCATAATGGCTTGCAGCTCGTGTTCTTTCTTCTGACGCATTTCCTCGAGCTTTCGTTCGAGCTCCGACAGCGGAATGAGCTCTTCCGAGCTTTTTCCTTCCTCTGCAATCGATTTCCAGTGAGCAACTTGTGACTTTAGTTCAGCCAATTGATCTTCATCACTTCCAGCTGCCTCGTTCCAGCCGGACTCGTGAATTTGCTCAATCTGATTCTGAAAGCTTTCAGGTTTTATCACGTCATCGGAATGTTCTCCTCACTTTCAACTTTTTGATTTCATCATCTCGCTGCTTCACCATTCCATTCAGTTTCGTTCCGATCGAATCCATTTCAACGTGCGCATCATAAACTTGTTGCTCCAAATGTTTTTTCTCCTCTTCCAACGAGCCAACTTTCGCCGATTCGATGGCCAACTGCTTTTCGGCTTCCGCGCATTTCTTCTTGGCGACCTGCGAAAACATGACAATAAAATCGATTATTCGCTAAAAAAACCGCTCACAATCAGTTCGGTATCGGGATCGGCGACTTCTTCGCGAGCCTCTGCAATCACATCGTTCGCCTCGCTCAGTACTTCGTTCGCCAAATCAGTCAATTGTCCTTGGATATTTCGAAGCCATGAACTCATTGCATATGAGCTGTAGCAAAAAAAAACAACAGTTGAAAGATTCGAAAGTTTCGCGAAAGTGTGACAAATTGAAGAGGGTGAAAAGAAGAAAAGACCAGAAGAAAACGAGTTTGAGGGGAGAGCGAATCCAATTTTACTGCCGCACTACGGTCGACGATCACGCGTGTCTTGTGCAAACATCACATTTGACGAGCGTTCTTCGTCGATTAGTCTGGCCGAAGGCTGCGAAGCTGCCAACCAGTTTGCGATATTTAAGAGATTTCATTAAACCCATGTTTTTGAAGACATCGATAGTCCAATGAAAATTCATTTAATTCATAAGGAAAGGGACAAATATTTCGAGATCAACGTCATTTATGTCGAGTTTCTGGCGCTTGTGACGCTTTCAGTTTTCGGCGATACTTTTTCCCTTCTCCTCGTACAGCTTGGCGAGCTCCTTCGGGCACGTGTGCATGTACCCTTTGTTCGCCGCACAAATCTCCTTCATACGAGTGTACGGATCGTAGTTGCTGAAAATCGAGATTCAAGGGGATTCAAAAACGAACAGAAGCAGATGACTTACGCAAAGAACTCCTCGTACTTGTTGTGGCGCGGCCAGACGTAGAAGGCGTTGAAGGCGACGGTGGAGGCGACGGCGACGGCGAACGACACGTAGATGCTCCGTTTCCCGTACGAGTGCAGCATGTTGCGAGTGGCGGACGCCATTTTGTCTGCTAAACAATTGAAAGTGAGAAACCCGAGTTCAAAAGTTGAGAGAGACTTTGAAAATCGAATTCAATGCGCTGAAAGACGAGAAAATCCACGTTGCAGCGCCGCGCAAAAAAGTTCACAAGTGCGTGCGGTAACTGCACAAAAACATCACCTACCGTAGTCCAAAAAAAGTAACAATATTTTTCTGACCATATTCATCTGCGGCATGAGTTTTTTACAGGTTTTGTTTAAACTTTGGTGGGTGGGGGTGTGATGGGTGAATGACAACTAAATTTTGAAACGAGAGGAGAAAAAAAACACCGTAAAGAAACTAAAGAGGCACCAAAGGGGGGAAAAGCAGAGGAGCAGACAAGAATATGGGGTCGAAAAAGGGAAACTTTAGGGTGGGTGGCTGGGTGTGCGGAAAAGAGGACATTTTTCGTCTGCAACAGAACATTATAGTTTTTCGGTGGGAAGGGAGGAAGGAAAATGTGTGGGCAATTTGGCACTGTGCCAGCAGAGAAGTAACCGCGAATAGGAAAAAAGAAAGAGAAAAGTAACAAAAAAAAAACGACGAAATGT
This sequence comes from Caenorhabditis sulstoni, assembly GCA_963966605.1. Lineage (NCBI taxonomy): Eukaryota > Metazoa > Nematoda > Chromadorea > Rhabditida > Rhabditidae > Caenorhabditis > Caenorhabditis sulstoni. The sequence continues at coordinate 7,229,450 of OZ016477.1, read as the reverse complement.
CCTCGATTTTAGATTCCCGTTGCAGATAATTATATCCGTTTCAGATTAATAAAAAGAGAAAAAAAAGTGTCAAAAAAGAAAAAAACCGAGAAAAACCAAAAGAATACTATTAGGGAGAGAGTGGCGGAAGAAAAAAGTGAGCTGAATTATTGAGAGGAGAAAAAGGGGGCGGGATCGGAGCAAAAATATGATAAACCAGAGAAATTTTCATCTATGTACATGAAAAAGTGTCGATTTCGTGTTTTTTCTTGTTTTTGGTCCATGGGGGTGGCGTGGGAGGGCAGAGAATCGCTACAAATCAATTCGAATCTACAACAGGTGTATTTGAAAGGGAGGAGAGCGGGAAGCGATGGAGGGGGAACTGAGGAGCGGGAAGGGGAATCTTACAGTGAATGTGTGAGGCACAAACGGATAATAAATATGTATAGATATTTACTTTTGTATTTATATCTTTTTTTGGGGGTGACAATTTGGATCTAAGCTCGCGACGGAGCCGCCGACGCTTCAACTTCGTCGTCGTCGTCGTCAATCTCGACGCCTTCCGGAATGCTGTTCGGTGGACTATCTGTCGAGCCGCCCGTCGATGTGCCGCTCGCATTTCGAGTGGGCGGAGCCGGAGCTGCCGAAGAGGAGAATGAAGAGGGACCCGCTTGTTGTTGTGGAGGCGGCTTCTGGCATGGATCGAGCACGAGATACTTGAGAATGTCCGACAGCGAGACCACTCCGACGACCTGCAGGAATTCGGTGAAAATCTTATATTCGCCCAAGCCTGAAATTACCTTTCTATCCTGATCGGTGACAATCAGACGGTGCACTTCCGCCTTCACAATCGCCTCGAGCACTTGGAACAGCGAATCCGTTTCCAGACACGTTTGGACTCCTTCGAACCACTGAAAAGAAACAATGATGATGCATTTCTCGTCGCGCACAAATCCGGACCTCCGATCTGTGCTTGAGTGCCTCTTGCACCGTGCAGTCCAACTTGTCGTACGAATTCTCGGCGGCCAAACTGATCACATCGAACTTCGCGTAGATGTCGACGACTCGTCCGTTTTCGTCCACTAATGGGAGAGCCGATACTCGATTTTTGAGGAACAGCTCCAGAGCGTCGTGGATCGGCGTGTCAACGTGGCAGCAGAGAATGTCGCCCCAAGCACCGATTCCGAGCTCCCGTGGTGTGCAGGACATGAACGAAGGGCGAGGAAGGTCGCGCATCTGAAAAGCGGTTGATAAGGAAACGAGGGGAAGAGCTTCGACTTACATAAAGCGACAAGAACTTCATGATTCTCTTGTGTGTCAATATGTACGTGATGTTGCCAGTCTTTCTGTCCAGAACCGGCAGACGATGCACTTTCGACTCGCACAGCACCTCGACGGCGCGATGAAGACTCTCGTTCGGATCAATGTAGACGAACGAGCGGAGGGTGCCGTCGTGCTCGAACTGCTCTCGCCAGTGACTGATCTGCTGATCCTCGAGTGCCCGAATGCGTTCCGCGTTGTCACCTTGATCGTAGTGTTTGCAGAGGATCTTTATGAAATCGGTGATCGTGAGCATTCCGGTGAACTTCTGCTGATCCGTGTCCCACAGCGGCGCGGCGCGGACTCCGTTGTAGACGAGCGCGTAGAAGGCCTTTCTGACCGGTAGGTGAGTGTCGAAGACGACAAGTTTGCTCGACGTCGGAATCAGATCGTAGCACTTGTGCGCCTTCATGAACAACGAGTACACCGCGTCGTGATTGTCTGAAAACCGATAAATCAAACACGTAGGATTTGTTGGAGAGGGATGGTTTCGTCGTCTGCGGCCTTCTTTCCTACCAAAGAAAATCGCGTTGATGTCCGGAACGGCCGTACTAATCGACATCGAGTCGAACGACGAGAACAGAGAAGCCTGAAATTGGGAAAAAGCTACTAACCCGCTTCTGAAGTGTGCCACGTGTAGAAGTCAAAGACCGGATCGGAAAGCGGCGCTTTGACGACGCCCGTCGCGCCCGGGGAAATGCGCAGCGAGGACATTGAGTTGGCGTGCTTTCGTGGCACTCGGAATATAATCACTGGAGGTTTCGGTACAGGCGACTGGGAGGATCCACCGGCCGCTTTTCCGCCATTCCGTGCTCGAATCTCATCGGCCAAGTCTTGCAGTTTACTATGCGACGTGTTGCCGACACGCGACTTTCCATAGTGTCCGGAAGCGGGCAGCGATTTGACAGTGTCGTAGTTGTCCTGTGTGAAGTCGTCCTCCTCGTCATCCACCTCGCGGATCATATCTTCCGCATCTTTTGCCCGACGCTTCGTGCTCCTGCCGAACAGCGTTCGTCGGAGAGTTCCGGTGGCTTTCGTCTTCGCCGCTTTCACCCATCCTTTCTTCGGCGGTTTCGTGGCGGGCGGCGCGACGGCTGCGATCGGCTCCTCGTCGACCGAGATGACGAGGTCGCCAATGGGCGGCGGCTGGAGAGATGGAGATGCCGAGTTGCGGCTTCCCTTCGCCACCATCTTCTTTTTGTTGTTGTTCGTCGACGATGCCGACGATGAGGAGGCCGACGACGAATACAGGTTGGCGGAAATGGTGATAGTGTGCGTTCGTTGATAGAATCAGAATAGAGAAAAGGACAGTGCGATGAAGTTTTTGAAGAAGAAGAAGAAGGAAGATGGGAAGTTCAAGTGGTTCCGTGCGCAGCGACAAAAATGTGATGCGACATCAGCGGGAGGTCAAGCTTCTTCTTCTGGGGCGAATCACACACACACAGAGAAGAATGGAGGGAAGATGGCTTTTCTGGAAATGGGCAAGAGTTTAGAGACGCAGAGAGAGAAGAGAGAAAGAACAGAGAGCGGAACGAGAAGAGGAAGAGGAACTAAGCAGGAAAAAAAACCGTCGACCGAGAGCTCATCTGTGCTCGCTCGCGCGCGCGCTCTCGGCCGCCAAATGACCACTATTTGTGATATGAAATGTACACAAATTTTCGCGAGAAAACTCATCAGTTTTATCAGTGAAAACGACCGCGCGCGCGCGCGCGATCGCCACATTTCTATCGCCTAAAAAAGGAGGGAAAAAGGCGAACAATCAATTTGAAAAACGGGGAGCGAGAGAGAGAGAGAGAGAAGCGCGCGGCAACATGATAGGGGGGGATATCAAGAATGACGACGAAACGGAGAACAAGAAGAAGAAGAAGAAGGAGGAGAAGCGGTGGCGGCGGCGGACGTTGATAGAAGCAATGAAAAAGAAACAAGTGGGAGCGAAACGAAGGGTGGTTGACCGTTTTCGAGTTTATCACCATATCACCTCCTCGCGCTTGTCGTCTTCGCAGCATTTGCCGCCCCCGTCGTCACATGGTCTCTCCTCTCCGAGTACTTATCTCCCAAAGAAGGAGAGAAGATGACGACGAGAGAAAGAGACGAGTCGGCGGTTCAAAAAGCGATCACACAGGCCTCATGCCCGAATTGGGATGATCCGGAGGAAGTGAGACGCGGCGAGAGAGAGAGAGAGTGTGCGAGACAACGAGACGCAGAGAGCGACAGAGTTGCGCAAGAACCACTGCGAGAGGCCCCCAAACCGCACATCTTATCCGCCCTTATCCCCAAGGAACGGCCGGCGGGTATTGCGAAACGTTTTCGAAAAGCGAATGCCGAGAGTGTCAAAATGTGTTTCCTTGTCGCGATGTGCGTCCGAATTTGCATAGAAAAAAAGTGAGCCAAATTTGAATAATCGCCTTTTTCTCTCCGCATCTCACTTTCGTACACGTGCGATTTTGTGAAAATTTGAAAAATTGAAAATCAGATCGAAAGTCGATGAAAAGAATGGGAAAGTCGTGTTTGTTGGGAGGTGAGGGGACACATTGTGGTTGGCGAAAAGCAGCATTCGAAAACGAAAAACGATCGATGAGAGCTGAGAAGAACAAATAATAAAAAGAAGTAGGAGGAGGAGGAGGAGGAGAAGGTGAGTATTGGAAGACGGACGAGAAAAAAGAAAGAAAGAAATAAGAAGTAGAAGGGTCTCGAGAAGAACCAAAAAAGTGGGAGGGCAATGAATGGAGGAAACCCCCACCGAAATTGCATCATGTTAACCTAACAATCTCGCCCCATTTTCTTCTCAAACACACTACCGAATACAGTGTGGGGGAGCGAGAAAATACACACCTAACACGGGCGCGGATCGCGACAAATAGACAAGGAGAACAGACTCCGAAGAACATCGAGTTCAAAGAATGCAACGACTAAAAACTTCCGGAATTGCCAGGAACTCTGTCTCTCTTCTTGGAGCCAGTGACCCGGAGCTTTGTTGGGCTCAGGTGTCCAATGGCAACGTATATCCACAGGAAGAGCGAGAGCAGTCGAGGGGAATAACGCTGAGCGGGTGGGCTTTTCAAAAAGAAAAAAAAAACAGAAAACGTTTTGTGTGTGTGTTATTGGCAATATCGATGTTAGGCGAGAAGGGAGAGGAAAAGTAGAAAAACGGGCGGGAGAGCAGGAAGGAGTTTCGGGGGGCGAAAACTAAGAGGAAGGACGGGCGGGAACAACACTGCGAAGATGAGGCGTCATGTGTAATGCGGGTCAATTCCAGATCAAAGATGAGCTCGAGGAGCCGAAAAGAAAGGCACAGCAAGATGGTGCTCTTAATGTCATCGTTTGCCGCTGCAAAAGAGCAGAAGAGAACGACGAGGTGGAGGGAGGATTATGGTAACTTGATGAGTGAAATGCCTCGGCACCCGTGCAATCGGAAATGGAATGAGCCACGTGGCACGAGGAGGTCTATGACGAATCGGGATCAAATCACTCGAAACACGGGCACGGGAGCGCTCTAAGTTGGCAGGTAAACTCGCAGTTTCGACGGCGACGAAAGGTCAAAACTATCGCTCACATTGTGATGAAACTGTTCTCTCTGGGGAGCCGAGTAACGCAGAGAAAGAGGGGAAAAAAAACGGGAGAGATAAGCAGCTCCTCCCGGGGCCGTCAAGAAGCGATTGATGGGAAACCAAGAGGGAGCAGGAGTAGGAGCACGTGGCTTCCGTTCTTTCAGCGTTGGCAGCTGCTCCTTGCTGCTTTTTGAGAACCAGAAAGAGGCCAAGGACTCAAATTGCACGGAAGACGTCATGAGAAGAGGATTATAATTGGATTTTGAGAAGACCAGTGCACGATGGGCTTCTTCTCCACTTTTTCCCCCTAGTTTCGATCAAAGACTGGCGCCAAAGACAACCACAACTTTTGAGCGAGAGAAGAAACACAGGAATGGAATGAGAAGACGTCTATGTCTATAAATTAGTTAGTAGGAAGTTGTTTGTGCTGCTTGAGATACCCCCTTGGACACGTCATCAAACGGAGAAATGCCAGTGGCTACTTGGAACCAGTCACGAGAGGTAACAGCGGGAGGGAAATGTCGAAAACAAATCACACACGAACAGTGTTCCTTATCGCCATTCACCGCGAGCCACGTCATTCGGTTCGCAAGCGGTGAATTTGGTTTGCCGGACAGAAGATTGCGATCCGATCAAGAGCAAACAACAAACAGTGTTCCGATGGTGTACTCTCTTGACGAGAAGCGGAAAGAGAGACGGAGGCGGTGAAAGAGAAAGAGCGGATGGATGCGAGGAATCAATCGGCTTCTGGCCTCGTTTTTCTGTGGCTGGCGCCGGGCGAAAACCACAAATGTTTCGCTTCGCCTCCACACTCCCACCAATACGCTCGACGACCGACGTCTTCCTCTCCTCTTTCTTCTTCCTCTTCTCTTCCTTTTCCGCCATGTCCGGTGGTGGTCAGTCTCCAGAAGCAGGAGGCAACGGAGAGGAAAAGAGAGAGAGAAAGAGGAAGAGGACAGAGCTATCACGTGAGAGGGCAGAGACAGAGACGACGAAAGACACCGGCGGCGGGGGAGAGAAAGAGAGAGAGAGGGACCGGGCAAGAAGAACGTGACCGCCGCGAGCGAGAGAAGCTTAAGCTTCTGGTGGCTAAAGTGGTGGCTGAAGGAGCTGACCCCTGCGGGAGGGGGAGGAGAGCATGAGGAGGAGGAGAAGAAGAAGGTCGCCTCCCACTGACAACAACAACAAAACGGGAGAGACGGGAAGGAAGGCGGGAGCGTCGAAAACGAAGATGATGATCCAATTTGTGATGGCCAACTTTCAGACGGAAGGGGAGCAAAATTGGATTCGCAGTTCTTTAGTCTCCACACAAATTAGAGACTTCCGAAACAAAAAAAAAACACAGGAACAAAAGACTGGAAACAAAGTCACAGGGGTTGTCCGGTCGTAGCAGTAGTCGTAGTGTAGCTCCTTTCCGTGTCCGATGCTGACGGTCTCCCAAAGACCAATGACGTGCCGGAATGTCCTTTTTCCCTCCCGGGGAAGGCATATCATTACTATATAGTATCATACGCAACGGCGCGCGCTTTCCGATTCGGTCACATGACTCTATGATCCCCCCAGGGGCGGGGGAACAACCAAAAAGTTGGCGTACCTCTTTGATGAGCAGGGCGGTATGGTTAATGGTCGGCGACGAGAGATCGAGTCCCGAGTCGAAGCTTTTCAGAGCTCCTCCAGCAGTGAACGAGGCTCGATGCACACGTCCGCTCATAGTCTGACGACGTCCCGGCGAGTTCACTGGTTGAGTGTCTGCCGATGCGCTCGCCCGAGCTGCCACGGATTGCGGCGACATCGGACTGCTTGAGAGTTGAAGCTGCAAAGAGTGTTTCAGTGAAGACTATTATCTTTGGGACTCACCGAATAGGTTCTGTTGCGTCCGCGCACGAAATCGACGACCTGCGAGACGGGACTTCTTCTCTTCAACGTGTCTATGTTAGCCATTTGCGTGTCGACGAACAGCGGACGCGAGCGCGGCGAGTAAGAGTTGGCGGCTGTAAGCGAGGGAAACGTGTTTGTCGAGCAGCTTATGGACATCTCGATGTCGACGGCAAACCGTACCTTGAACAACATTCTGTCCGCCGCTGCCCGAAGACGACGAGCTCGTGTTGTTTGAGCCTGAAATAACACCTGAGATTGTCATGTGAGTCTGCGGAATCGGGGAAAATGTCGGTCTCAAGTTGAGGCTCCCAACCAGTGCCTTGCAAACCGAACAGCGCAACTCTCCGTGACTATGTGAGAAAACTGCGCTGATCGGTCTGCTTGGTCACAGTTTTTGGAAGTATATATTCACATTGTCCACTTCCGACGCTTCCGTTATTCTTGTCGGTAGAGAGGATTCGTTTCCGAAACTTCCGAATGAGTCCCTTCGGTGGCAACGGAGACGGATGGTCTTCTGAAGCGGAGCAGCACTCGGGCTCTTGCTCGATCGTCTCCATACTCTGACGCTGACTGTGAAAGAACCCATTGACCGCCGCTTCGCAGTCAAGCGACACCGATTTGTCGAGTCGTCGGGCGCTGCACGGAGCACTCCGCGTGCCTTCTCGATCCCGCTGACTGGACCATTTCCGTCGGGGGCTGATCAGTCCGGGCGCATCTTCAACGGATGTTCTGGCCGAGGAAGGGGCTGGATGCGCCGAGAGGAGCACGAGCAACGCCGACGGAGTGGTTGAGCGAGGTGTGAACGGATCGGGAACCGGTTGCGGTGGGAACACGAGTCCGCCGGCCGTCTCGGCGTTGGAAGAGCTACTGCAGACTGTAGTAGCCATCTACCCGTGTTTGTGTGAGGGGAGAAGTCAAATGCGGTGGAAATTGAGAAGAGAGGAGACGCCTGAATTTGAAAAATGCGGTGAGATGCCGGAATTCGAAGAACAGGTGAAACAACGCAAGGATGACGTGGCAGTAGAAGTAATAAGGAGAAGTAAATGGGTAGAATGAGCAGTCACTCTGATATCAAGGACGACAAAGGCTTCAGGGCTCTTTAGAGGCTCCGAGGCGACCTTGAAAAACGGAAAACAATCTAGAAATAGCCAGTCTTCGGAGAAAACTTCTGACCTACTGGGAAAGGGATAGAGAATACGTCGAAAGCAGAAAATCAACAAAAGCTGGCGAATAAGACGACAAGGACGACGAAGAAGATTCAAACAAAAAACGTTGGTGGTAAGCAAGCTCGGCGAGCACCACAAAACATTATTGTCATCGCATGGCGTCGTCGTCTCTTGTCGTCAGAATCATTAGAATCATCGCCTCCAAGAAGATTCTCTTGAGGCACGAGTTTCCGAAAGAGGAGAGAGAGAAGGATAACAAGTAGTGGTGGTGGTGGCTGTTGAGAGGAGTTCTAGATCCAGAGGAGCCAAAGACGAAGAGAGAGAGGGAGTATGGGCAAAAGAGCGTGTTTTATGCACACATAGGCAGGCACACTCACGCACGAGACGATATATAATCCAATAACAATCGGTGGTGACACGAAGAAGAACAATAAAAAAAAACGGGACGATGGTGAAGAGCAGAAGGGATTGCAGTATTACTGAATGGCACTCATCAGTTGCTCTAATCCGCCTTTTTCGGAATCTTTCCTGACGTGGCATCACAATGTTTGACCTACATGCTGCCAAGAAGAAAAAGAAAAAGAAAAGAGAAAGAAGATCAAGCCTTCAGATACCAGCAGCCGCGTCTCAAGAAACGTGCTGTCCCAGCAAGTTCGTGAGAGGGGGAGGCAAGTGATGATATAAGTTGGGAGGGAAGGTGACCGGATCTGATCTTGTGACCGACTATCATCCACTAAAAGAGGACATTACAAAAGAGCCATGGTTCGGCTCGGAGCGCTGCATCGCGTGATCGGTTCTTTGTAGAGCCCCGCCCTCAGCTATCACATCACTTGTGGATGTGAAATTGTTTTCCAAACGGCACCGCCACCAAGAAACCCTCTCCACTCCCCGAAGTAACTGGATCCTGTTTTTCAGTTTTCACTGGAGCAATCACAGAACGAGAAGAAAAGATTCTCAGGATTGCAAGTGTCTGTGTGGTGCAGAAGACCAAACGCATAACAAAAAGGACCGCGAAAGAAAGAGAAAGCGAAAAAGTTTGCACTCTGTGTTTATCACGTTCCTTTTTCTTCGGTTCAGATTGGTCGTCCCCCCGAAAACGTCTATTTTTCTGAAGAGGCGAGAGTACTGTAGACGAGGAACGCGTTTAGGAATGAAAAGCAGAAGTGTTTTTCCTTCTTCTTCTTCTTTTTTTCTGTTTCTAGAGCCAATGTCAAGAGAAAGAGAGGGCTTCTCGGTGGCTCTTTTCGCGAGGAAATGAGTCTCTAGAGCGGCGAGGCAAAAAAAAAAAAACGATAACAACAATTGCCTGGCCAGTCTGATATCAAAACCAGTGGACGGGGAGGAGGAGGAGGAGCAACCGGCTCTCTTCAGTTTTTGTATTCCTCTTTTTGACCGTTTGATACTCGAACGTGGTGCGAAAGTGAAAGAGAGAATGGCCATTTGATTTTTGATCATCACAGCATTCGGAACGATGACGATGATGACGATGATGATGGCGCCATGACGATCAAACAAGTAGAAAAAGAGATAGTTGTTTTGGCGGCGGCGGCGGCGGGTACAAAATATGATTGATAGGCCCCCGTGCTTTGCGTCTTCTCAAAAGTGACCATTCAAACGGTGGTAATCAGTTCAGCAAAGAGAGAACCGGCGGACCTAAACACTCACGAAGGATCAAGCTAACCTCAACAGCATACTGACCAAACTTTCGGCATGAAGGCTGACAAAGTGCAACAAAGTGTTTTCGAGTGGGTTACAAGCTGAATCTGGTGTCTGTGGCTGCAGATATCAACAAAAAAACTACACCAATTGCCTCTTTCTCTTTTCTTCTGTTTGTTTTGAAGTGGGTAAGTGTGGCTTCCAGAATTCCAGAAGAACGAACGAACTTTGTCGGGGAATGAAGAGAATACTGAGTAGAGAAGAAAAAAAGGAGGACATAAATAAACGGAATGGCACAAGTTGGAGAAGAATGAGAAGACAAATCATTATCAGCTGGGGGGGGAGACGGGCAGGTGAAGATGGACACACGACGAACGAATCAGATCGACTCGAAGACCGAAAACCATCCGCGTCGGGGGTTCCCTTATCACCTCGCTTCTTTCCCCCATCTGCCAAACACCAACACAGTGCATGAGAAGAAGAAGAAGAAGACGACGACGGTGGGGGGTGATAAGTGTGGGCACTCTCAGCAAGATAAGACGCGAGTAGCCATCAGATGCACCCGCAGCATGCAAACTTCCATCCATATCACGCACAATCTTTCCTTCTCTTCTTCTCTCGTTCTCTTTCGTTTTTTGCTGACTGGCCGAAAGAAGGGCCTCCCAACACACACACACATTTGTGTCACGTGGTCAGCTGAGAGAGATAGATGGAGCGAGCGGCGCCGCCGCCGAACTGAATCGGAGAAAGAAAAGAAGAGGGAGAGAAGAGGCCTAAGGTCACTCGGATCAACCGATTTCCGACTCTACGCGAGGGATCGTCTTTTCCATTTTTCAATTTCAGAGCTTCATTCTCTTCTGAATGTCTGGAAAAGGTCGGACGATGGACAAACAATCGGAAATGAAAAGACGACGACCACGACGCCCACGTCGACGAAAACTCATTTCGTTTCAGACAGAAGACGTTTTTGCGTGTCAGACGCCAATAAAAGGGGTCAAGATGTGGCGGCCTCCTGATTCTTCGTTTTCTGCCTCTAATTCGACACGAGCTTCCGGAGCGCCACGGAGCCGAACGAAGAATTGGTGTGCACGCCTGCGCGAAAAGCAGTGCTCCGATTTCAGGCAAGGGTCGACGAATATCGAATTGTTGGAAGCGAAGGGAGGCGGAAGAATAACAACGACGAGAGAGGAACGTCGGCCGGGCTGGGGGCCGATTGAAAGAAACAATAATCTCAAAGAGGCGAAAGAATACTATTCTGATGACGTTGCTAACTTTCACTCCCCCTTCTACCTTTTTCTAATACCTTCTTTTCCTACTTTCCGAACGAGAAGAGTATAGGAAACTACATAGAGGAGACCTGATAAGAGCACTGCTCACTGGTCTTTCTTCGGAATGAAAGGGACCGAAAAGAGACGAAACGCCTTTTTTCTCTCAATTCTCATCAAGAATAGAAAGGGAGAGAGAAATGGAGCAATCAACGGAAGGAGCAGCAGCAGCAGCAGAACGAGGAGGCGGGGGCCGAGTAGGAGCCGAGAGAATGGAGTGAGGCGGGGCGGTTAATTTCGAAGAAAGAGAACCATCGATTCTTTGTTGGTTTTCTTTCGGAAAACCTGTTTCTTCTGGACGAACTCGACGACATTTCAGATTCAATTCTTCCAGATCATAACCAACCGGTCTGTTCGAGTACTCTGCTAGCCATGGCCTTCTGTCTCACGTACCATTCAAATCAGGAGGTCTCTTCAGCGACTTGCTGCAGCTCGTCACCGCTGCATCCACGTCCTTCATGCTGACGTCATCGACGCACATATCCTCGTCGGTCGCCATCATCTCGTCACTGATATCGTTGCTCGTCGACCACACAATCGCCTCCTCGGCCGTCTCATCAGTATGGCTTTCACGACGTCCGTGCTGCATCAGTCCCGCCGAGTTATTTGAGGACGATGACGGTGACGTCGGGAAGAAAACGAGAAGACCGCCGCCGCTGCTAGTCCCTCCGCTGTTTCCCAGACTGTGCGACGAGCGCATTCTGAAACTGCAAAACGATTTGGACGAATGCCGATCGTTCTCACTTCATGGCGGGGTAGGCGTCGGAATTGGAGCGCATTCTCATCTGATTTCCGCCGACCGAACCGCAAAACACCTCGGGTGGCGGCGAGCAGACGGGCGGGAAGCCGAGATCCTCGTCGAGCAATGTCTCGGAAGGCAAGTTGAGACTCGCCTGACGCATTCTTCTTCTGTACCCGTCCATGAATCGCGACCCATGCGGAGAAGTCTGCGATGGAGACGGCAGCTGACGTTGCGACTGTGCCATGAGGATTTCTGAAGACTAGACGATCATTGAAAGTATCGGAATAACTGGAATACCTCTCGGACTGGCTCCAGGAGTGTAGGGACGCTTATGACTGTTGTGATGGTGTTGCTGCTGCATTTCACCAGTCTCCACGTCGACAGAAGCACGCGAGTACACGTTTCGAGCGACGGGAGAAGTGGGAGAAGCTGGGTTGTGGCGGAGCGATGACATTGTCTTCCACCTGACGAAAAACGGAACGATTTGATTTGAAGATTTGAATCTTGTGTGTATGAGAGTGAGTGTGTCTGTGAGAGGAGTGACCTCCAGAGAGAACGAAGGACGAGGCGCAAAAAAGTGCGAGCGCCGGAGGGGGGAGAGATGAATCAGACGGTGCGCAAACACGACGACGCCAGGACGCTGACAGATCGGACAGTACGGCACCAAAAAACCAAAGCAGTAAAAGAGAGAACGAATCGATTGGCTCTTTCCGCCTCCCGCTCTCCCACTCGTTATGCTCTTTTTCTTTCTTTTTGTGTGTATGTATGACTGTGTGGGGTCGTTGGCGCAGCGTTGGGAGGCATAAAAGAGAGGAGGATGTGAGTGACCAACAGCTGCCCCGGGGAGGAAAGAGAGAGAGAGAAGGTCGCGCACTCGGGGAGGGACAAAAAACCAGGAGGCGGTCGGTTTACAATGTGCCCAGATGGTCGCCGCGGTTCGCATTGCTTTCGAAGGATTCATCCATATTCTATATATCTCTGCGAATTAATGAGCCAGACACCGAGTGGACACTGGCAGGCAGACAGAGAAAAAGAGAAAAGAGCTGAGCGCGCGCGCGGGTGAGCTCGTCAAAAATAAAGACAGAATAACAGAAAGCGACGTTTTCGCGTTCTCTTCTGGAGCAGAAGAGCCGCGAGCTTCTGAATTTCAAAGATCGTGTGTTATCAGCGAGAGTACAAATCACTGAGCAAACACTTTTTTGGCGCACAACGGCATCCGCTATCAGCTGATTGTCAAACCGGAGGGAAGAGAAGTTCGGGTGCATAAACATGTTGGAAAACGTTGTGAACAGCCGATCAATGATCAATTTTGAACAGATTTATCGCTGGAGATTTCAAAAAACCTTGTGGGAAATGGGGATGAATGACCTTTTCCCCGATTGTTTTTGTCGTCGGCGTCGGCAGAATCGACGGAACTGCTGGCACGCACCCCAATGCCGAATTCCAATTATTTTTAGCTTCTCTCTCTCCCTCTCAAAACGTCTGGGAAACAATGGGAAGCACACGGGAAAGAAGCGGTGATGAAAAGAGAAAAGGAACGGAGAACGGGAAAGGCGTGAGGGGGGAGGAGGAGAAAAAGCGCGCGGGGAGGCGTGCGCGTAAAAATTTTATCGAGCTGTTGACCGATGAAAACGATGCAATTTCTATCTCAAATTCGTGAGGAGAGCACATATTTTCGACATTCTCTCGGTTTTCTTTTTAATCAAAAAACCACCGAAAATTCGAGGAAAAACGCAAATATTTTGTAGATTCGATTCAGCCGAAAATCTGAACGCCTCTGCAAACGCGCTCCATTGAGAACGACGAGAAACGCTCGAAGCTGGCAACGCTTGATGAATTCGCCGCAGTGACCATGAACAAGGGCTCAAAGATTAGAAAGAGCCGTCGTCTTATGATCCACAGAGAGCCAAAAGGGAGAGAAGTAATTGAGGGGGAGTGAGGGGCGAGAGTTAGACGACGAGAGAAAGCGCGACGGTCACAACACAGGGCAAGTGAAACAGAAACAGGCACGAGCAGTGTGGAAGTCGTCGACAGAAGCGAGAAGAGACCGACAGACTCGCCGTTGTTTTCGTGTCTGTGACTCTCTATCTCTCTCTCTCTCTCTCTTTTTTCTCCCCATCGCATCCAAAGGACAGACACGTGGGGTGGGCCCCGCCGAGCGAGGCGAGGGGATCTCGGCATGTTTACCACTCCTCGGCCGTTCTCTTCGTCTTCTCCTTTGCAAATAGACCCTCCACCCTGTCGACTTTTTCATTCGCCTCCATTTTTTTCGCGTGCTGTTGGACAAAGATTGACAGTCAGGTGGGGGCGGGGGGTGGCGGAGGAAAGGACAAAAAGTTCGACTCGCATTGTGTGGGTGACGTGGCAGAGCCAACAACCATCGCATTCTCGATTCGATTCGACGATGGAAAAGGAAGGCGAGTCGGGAACGGAAAGCGGTGGCTTCCCGGATGAAAATGGTAATGAGGTGTGTTGGATACAGAGTGTTGTGTTCGGTAGAGCACACTTGCTTCCTCAGGCAAATGAAAAACAGTATTATAAGAAAAAACCGGAATATTATCGCAATTTACAGTTTTCTAAGAAGTTACAAGAATATTATTGTAATCTTATAATATTGAGAAGGATTTTCCATGGCGCATTCGCGGTGCGCGGGGATTGTGTCAGCAAACCCTTGACACTGATACCTACAGTAATATTATAAGAAAAATTACGAATTTTATAAGAAGTTTATATATTATAAGAAGGCACAGTAATATTATAAGAAGTTTTCTCAATATTACGAGAAACTCCGTTTATTTCCTTTTTTTACCCAAAGTTTCTTATTTTTAAAGTTTTTACTCAACTTGACGTGTTTTTTTTGTTGCTCTTTTCATATTTCGAATTTTCGACAAGATTTTCGACACGTCTTCAGGAACTCGGCCGGAATAACTTCGCTTGAAGAATTCCTTCGACTTGGCTGGCAGCTTATCAGAAAATGAAGCGGAAACGAAGTCACAGTCAGCCAGCAGAAGACTTTGGATATAGTTACAAGAAAACCCGCAGATCTTCTAATACACGGACATGATGTGCATTTGAAAAAGTTAATGTAAGACTGTTTTCTTAATTCCAAGCCATTCATCTATTTACAGAAAGAAAAACGCCAAGAAGCGAGCTGCTGAGAGAAAAGAGCAACAAATGACCCAAGTTGGAAGAGTGAAGAGACAATTCTGTTCGAAAATTTATCTTATAACTGTTCTTTTGTTGTTAATTTCCGTTCTCTTCTCAATGTGTGATTTTTTTTGCAATAAATTCTTGTTTTGAAGAGAATATTATAAGAAAACTATCGAATATTATAAGAAATCTGTCAAATATTATAAGAAAGGGGGGAAAGGTGCTGCTGAATCTTGTAAGAAGTTCTCAGAATATTATAAGAAGTTTTGCGAATATTATAAGACGAGTTTGAAATATTATTAGGAGATTTTGTAATATTATCGCGCCTTGTAATATTCTTATAGAATTGCGATAATATTCCGTTGTTTTCTTATAATACTGTTTTTCATTTGCCTGAGTCCCCCATGCTTCCGTCAGCCGAACAGGCGCACTTTTTGTTTTCAGCGCTGTTCGTTCTTTGTTTGGGCGGCAGACTGTAACAATCTCTTCCCGCCCACTTACTTTCGCTGCGAGAACGCTATCTGAGTCATCATGAGCGGCATCAGAGGGTGAAGGAGCGATGACGTGGAAGGCGTGGCACCATCTGCAAGGAGGGACTAGGAAACTTTGGAACTCTCTCGACCGTTGATTTTGAAAGTGAACGCATATTTCTAGCAGAGAAGCTTGAAGTTGGCCTTGAACTAGAGTTGCAATGAAGTGCATTCGGAGTTCAGACAGAAGTGGGTCCAACTTTTTTGTACTAACTCCTATGAAAATGCTCCAGTGACACAAAATGCCGAACTATTGAAGAGCTCTCAAACGGTTCAACGAACGTCTGAAAATCTCCGCTTTGAAGCGAGTTTTACAAGTTTTTGTGGCTCCGCTTTCGGGAAAGTCTCACGAAAGTGTGCATAACTTGGTTCAAAGTTCAGATTTTCCGAAATTTTTTGCGTCATTTGAAACGTCTTCCAATTTTGAAAAGTTTCACTGGCCCATTTCTAAGGGGATTGCCACAACACAGTTATGGTTGCATCTGTCTCGCTTCTACATAGAATCACAGCCTTGGCCGTTCTGGAAAGAGAGACGAGGAAGAGCTAGGCCACCGACATCATAGATGGCCTAACTTTCAACCACAGTGAGTCTCTAGGCCATTGGAAGTTTCTAGTCCCTCCCTCCCACACCCACCTGGATCGTCCGACGAAGAAACCACGATGGACGGCAAGTCGAGATGGATCATCTGCAAAAAAAGAGAAAAAACGGGGGTAAAAGGAATGCGGGCTTGCGGACCGAGGAGCGGAAACGAAAGGAATCGAGATGGAAAAAAGGAGAGAGAGAAAGAGAGAAAGAGAGAAAGAGAGAGAGAGAGAGAGAGAGAGAGAGAGAGAGAGAGAGAGAGAGAGAGAGAGAGAGAGAGAGAGAGAGAGAGAGAGAGAGAGAGAGAGAGAGAGAGAGAGAGAGAGAGAGAGAGAGAGAGAGAGAGAGAGAGAGAGAGAGAGAGAGAGAGAGAGAGAGAGAGAGAGAGAGAGAGAGAGAGAGAGAGAAAGAGAGAGAGAGAGAGAGAAAGAGAGAGAGAGTAGGAGGAGGAAGACGGCACGAAATAACCAAGTTAATTATGTTTCTTGCTCCGTCGAGCACCGATTTCTTCATTCTACCGTTGATTCCCTTCACTTACTCTTACTGGAATGGAACAAAGAAAGAAGACAATGAATTTATTCAGAAGACGTTCCCCAAAACAACGTCTTCTAAAGAAAGCGGGCCGATGACGACGTATAAATGTCTGAAATAGTATTCGAGAGGAGCAGTGTCCAGCCGTCACTGGAATCCCTACAAATTACTCGAATTCCAGAGATCTGAAGTGGCGGAAAAGCGAGCAGAGGGCGAGACAGGAATACGATCGAGTGGCTATTACTGGCGACGTCTCCTGACACTGACGACGTGGCGGATTTCAGAATCCAAATCCGGATGAGCTCTCCGATGGTTGACCTCGTGCTCGCAAAACATCAAACAAAACGATCCGATTCGAGAGGAGACCAGGAACCTTTTTTCCCGGGACACCGAAAAAACAAAGAGGGTTGACGAATGGAAAGATTGAAATCTGTGGTGGTCCCGCGGCACGAAAACAAGCGGGTTTTGTAGAAAACGGAGGGAGGAGAAGGCGAAAAGGGAACACTCGGCGTCCAACTTCGGACAACACTCATTCATCACTCTGTATAAGGAGCTCTCGAGAAGGAGCGAGTCACACACGAAAATATGCGCGCGCGCGCGGGAAATTGAATTTCAGCACGGATCGTCTAGCTTCTGTCGGTGTTCTCGTTCCGATCAAGGTCAAAACTCTCCGGCTTTTTCGCAGAATTCATTCGAATTCTCGACGGCAGAGAGACGTATTTATGACATTCGATGAGGAGGCAAACAGGGATAATTGCAAGCCTTTTCGACCATGTGACGGGAAAAAGGGGGTGTATTTATATGGAGCAGAAAGACGACTGAAATGTTCAAATTGAGTGAGCGGAAGAGAGAGAGAGAGAAAGAGAGAGAGAGAAAGAGAGAGAGAGAAAGAGAGAGAGAGAGAGAAAGAGAGAGAGAGAGAGAGAGAGAGAGAGAGAAAACGAGGAAAAAAGTGTGTGGAATGTGGAAACAGAGTGCACTTCTTCTTCTTCTTCTTCGGGAGCACAGGACACTTGCGTGGGGTGACTTGACTCCGAAGAGCTCTCAGAGCAGATCTACCGTATCTAGAGCACGACGCAAGTCCTGTGTCCGAAGATTAGACTGTACGAAGAAGATGCCACTCTGTTCTCCTACATTCCTACAACAAAGTTTGCTCTTCCTCCGTCTTTCTCTCTCTCTCTCTCCTCTCTCTCTCTCTCTTTCTCTCTCTCTCTCTCTCTTCTCTCTCTCTCTCTCTCTCTCTCTCTTTCCAGATCGAAACGCATTTCTTCGTGCGCTTCTGATGACGTCTCCCGACGTCTTCTAACATATTCAAACCGCTAATTAATCAAAACCAAGAGCATGTTTATTCATTCAGAACGAAGCGAAAAGAAATGGAGAAGATGGATGATTGAGATGAGATGAGAGAGAAGTTTTTGCTGAAAAGAAGGGCGGGGAGGAGAGTAATGACTGGCTTCTTGAAGTTCGACGACTCCTTCTTTCTCATGTGTGTGTGTGTGCTCTCTTGCTCCGTTCTCTCCGTCATCGCCCTCTCGCCCTTTCTTCCACTTGTTTTCCACTGATTTTCCCAGACGTCCACCTCGTAAATCAAGCCCATTTCAGCCAAGTGGGATGTTGTCGAAAACAAGACGCTTTTTTGTTCGGAATTCGGACCCGTACCATGCAACCGTCGAGAAATCTACCGCCACGTGGCAAAACCGAAACAAAACGGTTCCGTGTTTGCGCGGCTTTGGACAAGTGATCCCATTTTCTGAAAGCCCGAACCTTGATCCGTGGGGCTATATAAGTTTTGTGGCGGCTCGGCGACTTTGAATGTTCGAAATACAGGCTCAATTTTGGTGACAATCGCAAGGACACAGTGCATTAGAGCGCGTTTCCGCAACGCGATCGAGTACAATACATTCTGCACTCCAACTTTCTTCTGGTCATTACACTGATCAAGTTCGCGACTTCCCCTTCTCAGAATATCCGCTCACGTCGATCAATGACGTCATCGGATCAGCGTCTTTGTTTCGCTTATGTTCACTCGATCGCTATTTAAACGGCGTGATCTTCACCCTCCGCACCGTCTTCTTCGCTATGAATTCGTTCGTCTGTTCGCTTCTGATCCTCTCCGCTCTTCTCTTCTCGTGCGCCTCATCGCAACTCTACGGCGGCGGTCTCGACAATCTTCCGCTGTACTTCGGCCACCAGTCGGGCAACTCGCTGGGCAACAGCTACGTGGGAAACGAGCTCGCCGGCGTCTATCTCTTCTGCAACGGGCTCGGATGTCCGGGACGTGGATGACGTGGCTCTCTTCGGACTACATCAATGATCTCTCTCTCTCTCTCTCTGTTTGTATCGACCGCAATGAATCTTCTTCCTGTCCAACGTCTTCTGTCCAACGACACCATAGAATAGACTGACGTGAGAGAAAGTGCAGAGCCATAAAAGTGTTTTTCGACGTCTCCCAATCTTCTTCACATGACGACCCACCCACTTCGGTATAAAGACCCCCCTTCGAATCCCGAATTCCTCAACTCCCATTCCAATTCTCATCATGAACCACTTCTCCTTCTGCATAACCAACGCGCTCCTTCTCTTCGCGCTCTTCTCGATCTCCTTGGCTCAGTGGTACGGTGGCGGACTGGACAGCTATCCGATGTACTACGGTCATCAGACCGGCAACACCTGGGGAAACAGCTATCTCGGCAACGATTTGGCCGGTGTCTATCTGTTCTGCAACGGAATCGGATGTCCGGGACGCGGATGAACCAGATTCAAATGCCGATTCTCATGTATATACGATGACACGCGGATAAATATCGACAATATTAATAAACTTTCGCCATGTCGCCAATTTGTTAGCTCCAACGGTCAGTACTTCCTGTTTAAAGGAGCTTTCCGATTCTCAGAAAAACGGAAAGTCAGTGACAAGTCAGCCTGGTGTCAAAACGCCATCTCGTCCGGATAAACTTATGAGGAGGATCCTCTGGCAGCAGTAATCCTCACGACATGGGCGCGATCATTCTTCCGAGACCTGCTTCTCTAGAACAACTTGTCTAGAGCAACATGCGAAATGGTAGAATCGTTCTCTTCCCCGGGACTGATTCGCCGGATCGCTCATCTTAAGCAATATCACATTCGGAAGCGTGCTCCATCGCCAACTTGCTGACTTCGTGCACTGGACGGTTTTCCCATTGGCACCAGTAGACGTCATCTAACTTCTTCTGATCAAGCATCTCGAAACGAGTGCATTTCTGGTCGCATGGAACTTGTGACGACTCAGTAAAACTCTGAAATCAGAAGTTGAAATGTGCGTCTGACGGCTCTCAAAGCGCTGTTCAAAAGAAAGCCTGTCTGGAACTGGAGAAGTCGTTATCGATGCGCGTTTATGCTTGAGAAGATTGAGCAAGTTTTCTAAAAGGTATCTCCTTTATTATTCAAATATTAAAACAGCCGTACAGAGTCATGAACAGGAATTTTAAAGCACAACGAAATGATTTGAACATGATTTGACAGTAGAACGAAACGAATCAATACGGTTTGTATGCCGGCCGGCTTCTGAACGCTCCGGCGACTCTTCCTCGTGGCGCGCTTCCGTTCACATAGACGTACTTGACGATCGGCTCCTTTTTGGCTCCGGCTGCGTGGAAGCCTGGCTTATTCGTGCGCTTCGCCTTCACATTGATCCGACGTCCAGCCAAAATCGATCCGGTTCGAAGAAGCGCCTTCTGCATTGCCTCCTTATTGCCGAACTCGATGTATGCGAATCCTTTCGCTCTCTTGAATTGATCAGTCGGAATCGAGACCCGGCTGATCGTTCCACATCCTTTGAAATGCTCCTTGAGCCCATTGGACGTCACTCCATAGTCCACGTTTCCGACGTAGACCGATCGCGCGTCGATCTCTTCTTGGTCCTCGACGGTCGGAGTCCATTCCTTGCGCATTGCCTCCTGGAGCTCCCGTAGTTTCTTCAACTCCTCCATTTCCTCCATTGAGATGGTGCTCGACGACGATGATGCCGACGAAGAAGTGTTCGCGTTGACGCTCATGATTGAGATAGTTTGCTGAAACGAGCAAGAGTTGACGGGAGAAAGCAAGACGACGAGAAAAGAGAGAAAGTCTACAGACGGGTCGTGGTGCGATAGATCGCGCTCTACTGGACTCATAGTGAAAACATAGACTCAGATAGCTCATTGAGAACTGATGTTGGACTACATTCTTTCTTATATAGAGAACAGAAGAGATATAGCGACTAGAACAACGAGGTAGAAAAAAGTGAATGGGTGAATAAACGTAAGAGCGAGAGCTGCGGAAGGAGTCACCTACCCGAACGATGTCCGGGGGACCGAATGACAATCTGACGTCTTCTGCTCTCGTCGGGACTGCGCGACTGTAAATGGGCGGGGCCAACCACCATTCTCAGAATCCCATCTCCACATATACCACCTGGTCTCTGTGACTGTCGTAAAGAATAAAGGATGTGCCAAGTAGGACAGTCGTGCAATTACAGAAGATTGCCTCTGGGAAGAGCACTATATAATCATGTGGAGATGCGCAATAAGAAAGATTTGTAATAACCGAAAGAAGTCGTCGAGACTCAAGGACGTGCCAACTACGAGAGAAGGCTCGCATCAGCGAATGGAGCATGTTGGCACCTCTAATCAGATGCCGTGATCTTGAATGAGCTGTCGTACAGTGATTTCCCTATTCTCATGCCACCCCTTATCTCTGTAATATCTGAAATATGCCTCAAGAATGGAATCTGAGCTCGAACCAATGTTCCCCCAGCGAAGAACTAGCTATAAAACACACACACACAGACCGTATTCAAATATTAATCTTTATTATCTCCTTTGAAACTCGTCCTAAGCAGTGGCCGACATCGGAATGGTGACGGTGCCGGCCGGAGTGACGGTGGCGAACGCGGCCTGAGCGTCGGTGGCGTCGGCCGGAGCCGGAGCAAAGTGCACGACGAGCTTGTCCTCCTTCGGGGCTCCGGCGGTGCGAGTGACGGTGATGTCCTTCGAGCCCGACGGGTCGACGAATCCGAACACGGGCGTGATGCGGTACTCGTTGTTGTTCGACGACTTGATCTTGAAGATCAGCTTCTCGGCGCCGGCGTTGACGAGCTTGTGGGTGGAGGAGCCACCGGCGGCCGGGACGGTGAGTGCTGGCGGATCGGCGGTCAAGGACATGGTCGGAGTGGGCTCAGAGGTGGGAGGGCTTCTTCTTCTTCTGATACTGATGGGGTGGGGGAGCCGACTATTTATGGAGGGCTCTTATCAAGATGTTCCACTGCCCCAGATACCAAAGGTCAAGTGAACTTTGAAGATTTGAAAGGAATCGAAATTACCACGTGACCCCCTGTTGTCCCGATTGTTATCTGCTTGTTAGTTTCGGCAAAGCTTAGTCTTCTTAGAGTTTTATTGCTTGCCACAGAGTTCGATAAGAGTCGGTTGCTCATTGGGCTCAAATCGGTGAGTCTCGCTTTTGAGCTGAAGCGTTTTGAGCTGAAAATCAGAATTCCAGAGAAACAATCGACAATCCGAGATGGCAGACGACAACGTGTCATTCACCGACGCCGGCGATCCGACGGGCCAGGGAGCCGCCGGCAAGGGCGGCAACTCGTCGGCGATGCTCGATCTGCTCGGCACGCTGAACAAGAAGGAGGATAAGCCGAAGGGCAACAAAAAGGAGAAGAAGGGCAAGAAGAAGAAGGAGAAGGGCAAGACGAAGAAGGTGCGGCGCGCCGACAAGTACGAGTCGCAGAACTTTTTGTTCCGCATCGAGGGCACCATCTTCTGCGCCGGCATCATCGTCGGCATCGTCGTCGTGCTGACCTTCATCATCGGCGCCATCGTGTTCGGCGTGATGACGAACGGCAATCTGGTCAGCTACATGCAACCGTTGTGGGGCAGCTCGGACGCTTCCGGCGACACGAACGGACAGTGAGAGGAGCGGAGAGACGCAGAGAAGGCGAGACACGTGGCAGAGAAAAATGACAAGTCGGCTTATTTTTGAGGTGCCTCATTGTACTAATGACACCCGATTGCAAATAAAAGTGATTTATTTATTTGAAACGATAAAAAACCCAGACGTCTTCTTCCCAATGATCACATTTCGGGTTCGAAAAGAAGACTGATGTAATAAGAGGTACCGTAACCGATTGCAGACCGCTTTTGGAGAGTAATGGATTTCAAGATAACCCCCTTTGTATTGCCGGCCAGGTGTCCCAATTACCAATTACCATCTAGCAATAACGGCAAGCTCATGACCTCTTGGGAGGTGTAGATGCCCTCAAAAGAGACGCCACGTGGCAACTGGAGATGTCCCACGTCTTCAAATACAAAAGGGGGGGGGGCGGTGAGTGTCTCTCTACAGACCAACGACGTCATCGAGTCGACGACGACAGTCTTTGTTTCACTGATCTCGCGACAGTGACGTCTTCTGTCCGCGTCTACCCCTATAAAAGGACGTCTTCATTCCCGATTCCTTTGCTTCTAATCATGATCTTCTGCCGCCTCCTCCTCCTCCTTCTCGCCGCCCTCTTCTCCGTCGCCACGTGTCAATGGTACGGAGCCGGACCCGATTCGTTATTCTTCGGCGGGCTCGGATCGAACTCGTTCGACAACGGTCTTCTCGAAAGTCGGCTCGTCTACACGCATTGCAACGGGCTCGGCTGCCCGAATCGCGTCTGAAACCGCGCAAAGTCTCCAGCTCCGTACACGATCTCGACACACAAGAATCTCTTGAATGAAAATTGCATGCAATTAAACACGTTTTCTTTCAAATCTACTTCTTTCATTCTTCACCACATAATACAAGAACATCGTTTTTCGAGCTGGTCAAACTGCTTTTGAGAGTGGGGGGCGCGACGGGGAGCAACGCGAATCAGTCGAAACGCAGCTCGACGTCGTACTTGTCCAGGAACTCGAGAGTCTGTTTGTAGAGCGCCTGAGTGCCCTCAACTGAAAATGAATGCGTTTCGATTGAGAGCCCTGACAAACTGACCGTCAATCTGGTCCTGCTCCTCGATGGATCTCTTTCCGAACGGCCCCTTCGTCGTCTTCGTTCCGTTCACCGACGGCATGTTGACGACGAGCGCTTCGGCGCCGGGCTTGTCGTGCTTGAGCTTGTCGGCAAACTCCTTCGACGCCTCCTCGACAAAGTTGCGCAGCTTATCCTTGACATTTTGTCCGGACACGTGGTGGTACTTGTTGATGACGACGTCCGGCGCGGAGACGTCCAACTCGATGATGTGATCGTCGTTGTTGTAGAGGTTGAGATCGTCCGCGATCTTCTGGTTGTGCTTGCCGGTCATCTGGACTTGCGCGTCGATGACGACGGCGAGGAGGAGGAGGCTGACAGCGACGGAGAACGCTCTCATCACTGCTTCTCTTGTTTCTTCCCGGCGGTGCTCTTCGATGGAGACTGCTCGACGGAATGACTGTCTTCTTATCAGCCGCGGGCTGATTACGTCTGAAAGTGGGCGGAGCCACAGGAAGGTCAACGGGTTTCCGGTTCACGTGGATAATTGAAAGATCTTTATCGCGATGAGAAGGATCAGATAAGAGAGGTGGGGTCATGAAAAAAAAACAACAAAAGGAAAGTGAAAATCGTTTGCCGACGTCGACGAATGGAATAATGGAAGAAAAAAACCAGAAGAACAAGAAAGAAAACAAGGGATTTTTGAGATAGAAAGAAAAACGATGTGTCAACAGATCAGATCACCGAAAATTTTTACATAAAAGAGAGAAAGAGAGAGATACAAGCAATTTTTGGGGGGAATTCCCGGGAACACGGCACCCTGCGGCCGCAATCGGCGGGCCAAAACGGGACCACTGTGCGGGGGAGCGCGTTTGCATCATTCGATCCATTCACCGTTGAAAAAGTGATTTTTGAGCGGAAAACTCGCGCGCGTCGGAATATTTCAGATTCGAATGATGCAAACGCGCTCCCCCGCACAGTGGTCCTAAAAAAGAAAGCAATGAAGTGGGGAGGGAAATGCGATGCGATATTGAGATGATTTGGTAGGCATGTGTGAGATCTAGAAATACTAGAGATACTACTACTACTACGAAAACACTAAGAGAACAACAGAACAAAATGTTAAACATTTGAAAGTGAGCTCTTCGAGACTATTCGCTCATCTCTTCGTCCTCTTCTTCTTCGACAACCTGACGACGTCTTCTTTTCACCGGCTCATCGTTGTCGTCGTCGATGTTGTCGAACGGGTTCGGAGTGGGTGGTGCCGGTGGTGCCGGCCTCACCAGGGTCGGAGGCGTGTCCTCTTCCGGATCGTCTACAAGACCGAAATCCGCGAGATTCAGTCTTCCGAGTTTGCGAGTGCCTGAAAAACAAATAAGTTGTTGTAGCTGAGAATGAGATGAGGTCAGGGGAACTCACGTTTCTGAGGCTGCGAAGTGGTCGTTTTGCCGATGGAAGCGAGGAACTTCTCGGCGTCGGCCTCCTCCTTCCGCTTCTTCTCCTCTGCCATTATCTTCTGATTCAACGTCATCTGAAGACCTTTGTTGCCCTTCTCCACCTGCAGCGGTGCGATGACCACATTATGCGTGCAACCGGACGTCTTGTAGACTCCGATCAGTCGGTGTCCGGCTTCGAACATCTGGTTGCGAAGCGAAACGATGATAAACTGAGCGTTCTGCGTCCGTTCCGCATGCTTGATGTAGTTGGCGACGAGGCGAACATTGTTGAGATCGAGCGCCGCGTCGATCTCGTCCAGGACATAGAGCGGCGAAGCGCGGAAGTGGTGCATTGCGAAGACGAAGCAGAGCGAGGCGAGCGTTTTCTCGCCTCCCGATAGATTCTCGATCAGTTTCCAGCTCTTCTTTGACGGCCGCACATTGAACTTGATGCCTGCGTCGAACGGATTCGCGCTCCCTCCCTCTTCGACAAACCTCAGAGACGCGTCTCCGCCGTTCGTTATCAACTGATAGATCCTCTGAGTCGTCGTTCCGAGGAACGTGAGAGCCTCCGTGAACTGATCGAGCCGCGCAGTGCTCAGCTCGTTGAGCTTCTGCCGGTGCACAGCCACCTGATTCGAGTTGGACTTGAGAATCGACTGCTCGCTGTTCGCGATCGCGTGGATCATCGCGTACCGCGAGATTCCCTTCTTATCCACGTCCCGTTCGCACTGCTTCAATCGTTTCTCGGCGTGCAATATGGCGTCGGCCAACTGACTTCGCTCGTGTTTCGTACTGACGTTCGTGCTTCGCAGTGTCTCTCGCAGCTCCTTCGCATAGTTCTTGACGCTCGCGGTGACTTCCGGCGGAATTATGAGCGCCCCATGGGCCAGCTGATTCTCCAGCTCATCGCAGTCGTGACGAACGAGTAGCGTGTCCGGATCGAGATCCTCCACACCAAACCAGCTCGTGGATCTGTCGTTGAGCTCCTCCTCCTCACGGGCGAGGTTGTCTTCGATCATTAACAGATGGGATTGGTATTCGTGACACTGATCGGCCACCGTTTTGTACGCCTCCGCCGCCACTCTCAAATCTTCTGCAGCGCATAGCCGTTGCTCTAACGCCAATTGCGCTCTCTTCTCGGATTCTTCTTCTTCCGCTCGCATCGCGACAGCTTGCTTGAGCAGTTCTTCGATCTCGACGGTCCTCGACTTCTCCTCGACTCCCCTCTCTTGCTTTTCTCTTCTCAACTCCTCCCACCTTTCCTCACAATCTGCGATACTTCTCTCCAGATCTTCTATCTGTCTCGGAGCATTCTGCAGGAGAACCTTCTGTTTTGCCTGCTCCTTCTCGAACACATTATACTTTTCGCGCGCATCGGAGCACGCGTCCTTGTGCGTCTGGACAAGATCGACGAATATGTCGTTGAGCTTCTTCTCCATATCGCTCCACCGCGATTTCGATCTGACAAACTCGTCCATAAACTCGTCGACCTTCTGTTGCAGCTCTTTTTCCTCCTTCTTCATCTTCTCCAGATTTTCGATACTGGCCTCAAGAGCCGGATCCGCGGACACTCCGATCTCGAGCTCGCTGATCGCCTTCTCGAGCC
Organism: Caenorhabditis sulstoni; assembly: GCA_963966605.1. Taxonomy (NCBI): domain Eukaryota; kingdom Metazoa; phylum Nematoda; class Chromadorea; order Rhabditida; family Rhabditidae; genus Caenorhabditis; species Caenorhabditis sulstoni. The sequence continues at coordinate 7,203,025 of OZ016477.1, read as the reverse complement.
CTTCCATACTTCTCGGATACCTCGCCATCGACGCCTGCACTTCTTCAAACTCCTGTTTCAGGTCGCGGACTGTCAGCGAGCACGAGTCTTTTTCGGCCGTCTCTCTCGCTATCTGATCTTTGATCTCATTGTGGCGCTTGGTCAAGTTTTCGATGACGCCACTCAATCGGACGATCTCGCCGCTCTTATCCTGACGCGGCACTCGGTTGTTGACTCGAATTCGAGCGGGACCCGGTCTGCCGCCTCCGGTGACGGCGCCGCTCGATGTGATGATGCTGGTGTCGAGTGAGCAGACCAAGTATTTGCCATCGTGTTTTTGGAACAGCTTCTGTGCTTCGGTGAGGTTGTTGACGACCAGAAGGTCTTTCAGGTAGTAGTAATAGCATTCTCGAATGCCAGGCACTGTCGTCGTGATTTTGTCGAAGAGTCTTTCGGCAGGGCTGAAAATAATGGAGTTACAGTTTCCAATTATTTATGAACTGATCAACGAGAAACATTATTATAAATAAGATCGCGTAAGGCTCAGAGCCCGCAGAGCCACCTCGCGTGAAAATGAGAGAGAAGTCTGCGAACATCTAACTTTGCTGACAACCGATAATTTCAATAGTTCTGTGCGTGATTCGAAAGATCTTGAAGTGATTGTGAACGCGCGCGGCGCCCTGCGGCCGCAATCGGCGAGCCAAAAACGAGACCACTGTGCGGGGGAGCGCGTTTGCATCATTCGATCCATTCACCGTTGAAAAAGTGATTTCCCACTGTCTCATCTGGAAATCGACTGGAACGTGAGATTTGGTTTTGATTTCGGAGGAAAAATATGCGAAAGGTGCCGGAGTTAAAACCAAAAGTGTATTGCTGCTGTTTTTTAACGTTCTTTCAGCTAACTTAGGTTCAGCTAACTTTTGTAGCCACACGTCTTCCGAACATTTTAACACCAAAAGCGCCCGAAATTATTCAGAAACCAGAGAGCCTATCGGTTTTTCTCACTGTCTACTCCTAAAATCGGCTGATTTTCACTTTCCTCTCTCTTGTTTCGCGTATCACTCCACTCATTAAAAAACTGAAGTCGAACGGAGAAATGTGTTATTTAAACTGATTTGAAGCCGAATACTAGCACCAGCCTCTTGAACGAAACCCGCGAAATCTACACCGACACGTCGCACTAGCAAACAGCCACAGAATCAAAGTAATTTCCTATAGAAAATCGGTATTCACCATTCGCTTATGCCAGTAATGTTCAAATTTGTATACGGCCTAAAAAACTGCCGCTTCCAGTTGCACAATACGAACGGCGACATGAAATATCACGTTCCCGCCTTATATCAACGAACCGAGGCTGAAAGTGACAGTAAAATTGAGGAAGAACGTTAAAAAACAGCAGCAATACACTTTTGGTTTTAACTCCGGCACCTTTCGCATATTTTTCCTCCGAAATCAAAACCAAATCTCACGTTCCAGTCGATTTCCAGATGAGACAGTGGGAAAAACCGATAAGCTCTCTGGTTTCTGAATAGTTTCGGGCGTTTTTGGTGTTAAGATGTTCGGAAGACGTGTGGCTACAAAAGTTAGCTGAACATATTCGAAAAAAATCTGAAATATTCCGACGCGCGCGAGTTTTCCGCTGAAAATTCACTTTTTCAACGGTGAATGAATCGAATGATGCAAACGCGCTCCCCCGCACAGCGGTCCCGTTTTTGGCGCGCCGAATGCGGCCGCAGGGCGCCGTGACGCGCCAGATGACCTCCAAGCACTGTTGCGATAATATCTCTTTTCCCCTGTCTCTGGCCACGAGACCGAGCGACGGAGACTCCAGGCGGAGACTCTGACGCCTGCGCAAGCAGTAGGCGGGCCTTCCAATATAGCGAGAGGACGAGTCAGTCGGGCTACCACCACGCCGACCGGGTGACACGCCCGGCCGTAAATAACACCAAGCCAAGGCATGTCACTCACTCTCCCCTTCACCGCCTACATCCTATTCCCTATAGATTCTTATCCAATAAACCTGTATGCTAGTATCCCGAACATTCCTTGTAAAGGCGATTATGAATGATAGCCGTCAGGCTATCGCAGATCTAAGCTTTTTGTAGTTGCACCATTTTCATACAAACGTTTGTGATCAAATCGCCTACTTGACCTGTTCAAGCTGTTCATCCCCGAAAGAAATCGACTTACAACTCATAGGGTTTCCGATTCATCGCTGTCTGATTAACCCGCATGTTGCAGAGTGCATTGAATGACGTTCTTCCGATTTTGTTCTGGAAAACGAGAAACACTTTAACGCGTGAATACGGCGATGGGTGTACCTCATGAAGCATTTCGATACCAAACTGAGAATCGTCGTTGGTCTCCACAATGTGGTAGTCGAGAAAGTTGTAGATGTTCGAGATGACCGGCGCGTACTTCTCGTCGATGGAGGCGAGATCGCCGACACGTCCGATGTACCCGGGAAACTTTCCCTCGTCCTTGAGCTTCTGGAGAAAGCGGGTGGCTTCGTTCGGTGGTTCCGTGGGCGTTTCTTGCATCTCCTCGAGCTCCTCCTTTTCGTTAGTGTGCTGTTCGATGCGTGATCTCAAGTCCTTTTCGACGGCTTGCAGAGCCGGAAGGTTTCTGCTCAGCTCTGCGAATCGCTTTTTCAACTGATCCAGACTCGTCTTCAGGTGTCCGTATCTTTGCTCGTTTCCCTTGTGTGATCCGCAAAGAATGTCACGGTTCGTTTTCAGCTCGCTGAGCCGCTTCTGGTCCTCGAGCCCACCGTCCTGCATGTCTTGAATCTGTCCTCTCAACACTTGCAAACTCGTACTCATCTCGTTCATCTTCTTGTTGTTCACGCTGAACTTCTCCGCGAACTCCTCTCTTGCACTTCTGTGCTCTTCGATCACGAGCTCGTACTTCTGATTGCCTTCGATTGCCAGCTGGTCGAACCGTTCGATCTGCTCTTTCGTCGTGAGCATCTGCGCCGAAACTTGCTCCAATAGTTGCGCAGACTTGTCGGGCACAAGTCTCGCTTTCTCGAGCTTCTCTTTCAACGACTTGAGTTCTTCTTCACAATCGGTTTCACTCCTCAAGACCTTTTTGTAGTCAACTTGAAACGCTTTCATTGACGCTTCGAGTTTCGCGATCGTACGCTCGAGTACCTTCAAATCTTCTTCGATTTGCTTCCTCTCCGCTTCTTTCTCTTGCTCGAAATCGACGCTCTTCCGCTGTTTCTCCTCGGCTCGGCGCCTTTCTTCCAACTTGTCCTCCATTTCCTCTTTCTTCCGATCGATGTTCTCTTCGATCCGCCGCATTCCGTCTTTTGCACTCTGCATCGTCATGTGGAGATTGATGCAGCTCAAGTAGTTCAGCTCGTTCTTCATATCAATGTACTCGACGCATTCCCTCATCGGCTCCACGAGCTCATCGATGGTCGCCTCGATTCGTCGGGCGAAGGCTTTTGCTCTGGTGAGCTTCACTTCGAGACAGGAAATGCGATGCGTCAGTTTCGCAATCGGAACCTTGAATCGGTTGGTTCCGATTAGGTCCTCGACGTATTCGAGCATTCCCTCGTCGAGCTCCTTCGCCGTCGGCTTCATTAATGCTATAGCCTCCACTTCTCCTTGGAGGATCATGAATCTGTTGTTTTTCAGATCGATTCCCGCTCGGAGAAGCAGTTCCTGGACCTCCTTGTGTGTGGTTGGCTCGTCGTTGATTGCATATTGGTTCTTTCCATCTCGTTGCACCACACGACTGAGCCGGAAACTCGATTCGGGCATCACGGTAAACTTTTCTTCATCCACGTCTTTGATCCATTCGAAATGAATTTCAACTTTGCAAGATTCTCGAACGTTTCCGTCCGATTTGTGAATGAGCGACGTCAGATTCTTGGTCCGGATTTTCGTTCCCTGAAAATAAATTCAAATAGGATGCTGAATACGCGCTCTACTGCACTCCCTAAAGGGGCAAGGGGCGGGGGCTAAGCTACAGTATACCAAAAACAAACAGATATCGACGAATAACCACTTTTTGGGGGAAATAACACTGGAAAAGGGTTCAAAAAGTTGAATAATTTTGAAAAAAACTCACATTGTATCCGAAAACGAAGAGCAGTGCGTCGATGACATTCGACTTCCCGCTTCCGTTTGGCCCGAGAATCATGGTAAGATTCTTGTGGAACGGGCCCAACTGATGAGCTCCCTCGTAGCTCTTGAAGTCTTCCACGAAGACGTCCTGCACAATGAGCCGGTATCCGTTGGGGTCTGCGACGGCGTCCTGGTACTTCTCGCCGATCTCGATGTTCAGCAGATCCTCGTCGTCCGAGTACTCAAAGTCAAAATCCCAATCGATTTCCATCTCATTCGAGACACTTTCGTAGAGTCCGACAGTGCTCATGATTTGACGGCGACGCTCGGGCGTGAGAGAGATGGTCGGGACATCCATGCTCTGCTCATTTTCGAAGATCGATGTAGATTGCGCGGACTGCATTTCTGGAAAATGGGATTGGAGTTGACGGAAGAATTTGAATGGATCGAGGATTAGTACAGTGCGGGAAGAGAGGGATCAGATGGACTATGAAAGGAAGTGATAACCTGCGGCGATTAGAAGAGAGTGCGGGATCAGAGGAAATCACGCGAATGGCGCGTGATCCTAATCCGATCTCCATGGAAAAACCTCCGCAGAGCTATCATCGACTGCGACCGAAGCGAGAGATGAGTTGCGCCATTGCGAGTAGACACCTCTCGGGCGAGCGCATGTACGCTTCGTCTCTACTTGCAACACCGGCGGCAACGAGAGGTAGACAGCGAGAAGACAGAGAAGTTAGAGCGCGTTGGACAACGTCTTGTACGCAATGCTTTACGCGAGGCGCGAGAGACAGAGAGAGACACCTCGGGCGACGACGGGTAGAGATAGCGCCGAGATCATGTGTTGTAGGGGGAAGAGGGCGCAGACACGATTGGAACGTTGGACGCAACGACTGACCGATGGGGGGAAGCGAGAGAGGGCTGCCGATACGTCCGTGTGACAACGTAATGTTGCATATGGATGGAAGTCTGCGTCGACGGAGCCTATATAAACACTCGTAGATAGGGAAGGAGAGAACGACGTCGTGATGACCACGAGGATGATGGGGGGGGGGGGGGGGGGGGGGGTCGAAGGTCACAATGAAACAACGATGAGCTCGCTAGCTTTTTGCTCGTTCCATAGGATGTACTAGCCATACCGAAATTGTCCCAGTTTGAAAAGCAAGAAGAGCTACGAATGAAGAGCAGAATAGAGAAGAAAAGCATCACGTTTGTCCTTCTACAACCGAGATGGAGCATCTTGATAGAGCCGAGAGGTGACCAGTGAGCTGCCGCCTCCAATTGAGCATATCAGCCCGTGTCGAGCCTTTTATATCTGGCGGCCGTCGGATTGTAGCCGAGGGCGTGTCCTGAAGCTGTGCCAGATACGAGAAGCTTCGCACCTTTCTCTCGCTCGTGCTCCCCTCTCATGCTACCACCCGACAACAGAAGCACAAAGTCTTCGTGATCATTGCCGACGGCTCATTTGCACGTGCGCATTATCTACCCTCACCGGGCGGTGACGGCCACAAACAGCCGGCTCCAATCCGTTAATGATGAGCTGCGTGAAGCGGGTATATGAAATAGGACACGGCACGATAGCCTCGAATGGAGCGAAGGACAGATGGTGTGAGACAAGGTCGGTTGTGAACAAGAAGTAGAAGGAGAAGAAAGGCCTTGTCAAGCAGCAGCAGTAACAGCAGCAGCAGCAGCAGCGGCGGCGGTGAACTCGAATGTGTAAACTGTGTGTCGCAACGAGACGAATGAGAGACGGCCGAAAAAACTTTGATAGTTTCAAATAGAAAAATTTGAAGGGGGGAAGAGAAGAAAAAAGAACGCGCGAAGCTTAGTCACGGTCACCGGAATGCGCTTTACATGAGACCGAGAACGCGACATTGGCGGGGACGACAAGCGGAGAACACTCGCTGCTTTTCGGAAATGAATCGGCGATCGCATGCCTCACCAAGATATTCCGAGACAACACAGGTGCACTTTGCGATTGGCGAGTCTTCTTTCCGAGAAGATGCGTTGTATTCATTTTCACCTGGCACCCAAATCCTCAGAGAGTGACCATGAGATCTTAATCCGCTTAATGAACGAGGGACTTGACTAATGAACCTGGGACCTGACTAATATTGTTGTTCTCGTAAAGTTAGGTACACTGGTCAAAACAAAGTTTTGATTCGATTTGAAATGCTCACTGACAGAAAGATCTTCTGTGGCCGGCTACTGTAGCCCAATCCTTCCATCATTTCGGGTAAATTGTATTTGTATTGAGTTTGGTCTATTTCAGATTCAACTCCAGAACCTTCAAAAGAACATAGAAGACTGAAATCGGGAAGCTTCTTTTGAAAACTCGACATGATTCATTTCTGGATTCGCAGTTTCTAGTTGTTATGGATCAGGTCGACATGCCGGATGTTCCCAGAACATTCCGGAAATTGATTTCAAGTCAGGTAACCTCTCAAAGGTATCAGAATTGGTGATTCGTGAAAGTTTTAAACTGAAGTTGTCAGGTTCCTTTGCGCATTGAAAACCGACGAGACATCGAGAAGGTGCCAGGTCCCGTTCAAATAGAAGTAGCGTGGGCCTATGGGTTCCGCCGTACCTACTCCATCGAAACGTGCACTCTGCTCCTAATTATGTTTTTCGTATACGCGTTTCCATATCAAACTCCCACGGGTCCTACTTTCACGTGAGCAACCCTCTAATTGTGCTCCGCGAGCCGTCAGCACGTGCTCCGATTCTCGCCGCCACCCAAATCCCCCCCTCTTCCTCCACCGCGTTTCCTCCTCCGTCGTCGTGTTATAACAAACACGGACCGAATCATTAAAAGTAGTGATCAGAGAGCGAATTAACCGTTGCGACGGAGGCTGCGGCGGAGAGGGGACGACGACGACGAACGAAACGTGTTCTAATCATCTTCTCAACGAGGGACACCGCCCAAAATTGTTCGCGATTGTTCGTTTCCGGCAGCGGTGGTGATGGTGGCGATGGATTAAGAAAGAGATTAGGGGCCGGGTAACCGGAAAGGTAGGAGCAAGCCCGCCAGCTGTCAGGGCTCCAGATGATGCGACGAACGAGAAGGTGATCTGCAAGTGCGCTCCATTGAATCGATCAGATCATTGGTCCCTGAAGAAGAGATCTTCTCTTCGTCACTAAAAAAAGGAGTGTGTTCGGTTATCGAAAACATATCTATTTCGATCACCTGACTGCCTTCTCTCTCTCTCTCGCTCCCGAACCCCACCCTGGGATCCATTTGATCGTCATATAATCATTCTCCAAATTCCGCGAAATGTATGTTTTGTCGGGGCGGCGCCTTCTTGCATTCGTTTCGTGATGATCACCGATCATCCGCCCACCGTCATCATCATCGACGTCTTCGGGACGAGCGAGAGACGAAAAAATTACTGTACAACGCTCGGCGATTCGAAAGCGAACGGGGAATGGATGAGGGAGGGGATGCGATCAGTCGGACACTGACATCCGAAAAAGGGGGCGGATACTGTACAGGGTGTGGTCGGCGGGAAGAAAAAATCGCGAGAGACAATGACGGATCGAGAGACGCAGACGCACGGGTTATCACTCGTTTATCATAATGGATTGGCAAAGCGAAAAGGGGGCGGGGCGTCGCGGGAAGCGAACGCTTTTGCAACGAACATCAGACACATTGGAAGAAACCGTTTGATCTACCAACTTTTTGACTCCAGCTTGTTAACCTATTCTTCGAAGCAGAAAGTTCACATTGAACCATATCTCATTGTTATGATTCTTAAGAGGCATATGGATAAGCGTGGTGAACTCTTCACCAGGGTAAACCATTGATGCATATGGTCTCAGAACCGCTTTGATCAAAGAGAGTACTCCTGGGTTACTGTAGCTTCTGTCTCGTTCCCAATGATCTTTGAAAAAGGTCGAACCACTCCCTATTACAGTCTCGACTCCGCCCCCCCCCCTTTTCATTTCGATGGGAAGGTATCATCCCCTCTCACGTCGTCTTCCTCTCCCAATTTGACGACCATCTGACACGCACTGATTGGTCACCCGGCTGCCTCCTCGCTTCTCAAAGTGTTCTTGTTCCTGTGTGTGTGTCTCATCCGGGTGGTCTGCCCTCCCGTCGGTTTTCCGAGAACCTTCTCCCCACCGCTTTTTGTCTCTTCGTCATCGTCGTCGCGCGCAAAAAAAAGAGGCGACTCAAATCGAAACAAATAGAACTTTCGGTCGAGTGTGCTGTTTGTCATGCTCTCTTGTCGCGTTTATCACAGCAGCGGTTCAAAAAACGACACGACCCTCTGTGTGTGTGTGTTTCTGTGTCTTTTCACTCGTTTCGGGAATGCTGCACTCTTCTCTCCTGCTGCTGCTGAGACTGTTTCTTGGCAAGGTGACAACTGATAAGGACGATTTCGCAACGAGACAATCGCACAGAAATGGTTCTCGTTTCCGCAAAGTTCGGTGTTAATTGAACGATTAGAGGCGAGGAAAAGAGGCAGAGAATGTCTCCTCTTCGCAGCCTGTTGATCACCTTTTTTGTCTGTGTGTTTCGAATTGAACTATTCAGGAATCGTGTTGGCATTCTTTCATTTGGAAAAGAGCGGGAACGACGGAGAGAGAGAGAGAGAGAGAGAGAGAGAGAGAGAGAGAGAGAGAGAGAGAGAGAGAGAGAGAGAGAGAGAGAGAGAGAGAGAGAGAGAGAGAGAGAGAGAGAGAGAGAGAGAGAGAGAGAGAGAGAGAGAGAGAGAGAGAGAGAGAGAGAGAGAGATTACGGTTATCAGCGGTGGCGCTTCGTTTTATTGGTTTCGCATTTCGTTTCTCTCCCGGTTTTATGACTCGCCAGCCGATTCCTTAAGAAGTTTTGTGATGTGCCGGGCGGTGCCGGGTCACACGCACACACACTCTTTCTGTTTCAGACTTGATGTATGCTTCGCCCACTTGATCAGCAGAATGGCCGACGCTCCCCAGGGGGTTGAGCTCTGGGAGTACTGTAGATGGGTCTCGTCGCCACGAAACTTTGATCCCAGTGAACAAGGCTTTTAGGCGAAAAGGTTCGAAGCCTCTAATGTTCTCCTCTCTTTTTCTGCGCGCGCGCTGAGGGCAGAAAGCCAGTCTCTGTGTCCAGCTGCGCCCACCAATCTCAGCAGGTGTCCACTCGAAACCGCAGTCATTTTTCTCCAGAAACCGCATCGCGCCTCATCATCGGGATCCATTCTCTTGTCTCTTTTCTCATTTCTCTCTTTCTCAATCGCCCTCTCTTTCTTTCTTTCTTTCTTCTTCTTCTTCGTCTTGAGACTCCTCCCACAGGCGGTCGACGGGAAACGAGGCGGCCAGCAGTGGGAGAGAGGGGGGCGCCACACCCTGTTCTGTCCCTTTTTTCCCTTCATCTCCTCCTCCTCCTCCTTCTCCTTTTTTCTTCTTTTGCCGCATTCACAAGTACCCCCCACCCTCGCGCCCTCGATCCTTCGATCGATCACAATCAGTAATAGTTTCGAACGTCTTCTGAAGGCGTGCGGCTCGGCAGAAGAAGAGACTGTTTTGTGTGTGCGTTTAGTGTGTTTCTTGTTAAAACACTGACTGTATACACACAAATACAATCAGCAGCCGCACATAAAAGGGGGGGACGAAACGGGTTTCGTTTCGGTTTTCACGTCACGTCCGACCGAGTGAGACAGTGTGCAAGACGGCGAGACGCAGAGAGATTTCTTTTCCGATGTCTGCGTCTCTTCGTCTCACGCTCTCTTTTCCTCAAGGCGCGGAACATTCGTTCGGTTCGGTCCATCAACTCTATCGTCTTCTGGAGCGAGAGAGAATCGAACAAAGAAGACGAGGAGAATAGACTCTTGAAAACTCCCCCCCCCCCCCCCCCTCGCCTGTCCGCCCATCAAAATTTATTACCTTCTTCTCTTTCCTCTTCTTTTTCTTCTCCTCTTTCTCTATCTTGATTACCGTTTCGATTCGTAAGCATCTCGCTCTCAACCTCAAGATCAACTATTCTGCACTGTAATAGTTGACGACTAACACGACGTGACAGTTGTTGCATCACAAATTGTAGTCCGACTTCTTCTTCTTCTTCTGATGACGTGGCTTCTTCTTCTTCTTCTCGATGATCATCATCCCTCTCTTTCGAATCCACCGTTCTCCTCGCTCAGCTGACACTTTGTCGCGTGTCTGCGTCTCCGTGTCCCCCGTGACTCTTTCTCTTATCAGGTTTCCTGGTTCGCCATTTTTATCATCTCCGTCCCTCCCTTTTCTTTTCTTTTCTCACTTCTCACCTCGAAATATCATTTGTGACCTCGCGTGCTCTTAGATGTTTGGGCCTGATGGCTCGGGCCCGTCGTCGGCGACGTCTTCGGCGCCGCCGCCCGTCGGACCGGACCTTCCCTCCTCGTCGACGGGAATTCGCGAACGACTCGTGCCGATTCCCAACAAGCCGTTGCTCCAGATCGATCCATCGGCTCGCGCCGAGCAACACGTCTATCTGTCTCCGTCGTTTCTTCAGTCAGGTGAGCAGATCGAAACGATCCACGAGTGCCAGTTCTCGTTTCAGCGTCTTCCACATTCTTTCCGTCGGAAGAGAACGACGACGGGGTCTCGGCACGAATACACGAGGCGACACGGAGTTTCAATCAGTTCGGCTCGCAGTTCTACGAGACGTTTCGGAAAGAGCTGTCGAACAGTTCAAGCGCCTACGAGAGGCTGAAAGCGAATGCGTGTAGTCGGCGGAAACTTGAAACGGTGAGAGTGGCGGCGGCGGGGGGACAAAACACATCGATCAGATGCCCTTTCGCTTCCCTTCCGCGTTAGAATCGATTAATCAGAAGCGACGACGATCCAGTCTCTCTCTCTCTCTCTCTTTGTCACTCTCTCTCTCTTATCACTAGGCGCCTCTTGTGAAAAGAGAAGAGAGCGAAAAAGAAGAAGAAGAAGAAAAAGACAACGCCCATGTTCTTTTCTCTTTGCCTCCCTCGCCGTCGACGTCTTCTTCTTCTTCTTCTTTTCTCTGCGATCGACGCCGCCGTCGCCGCGACCGGCCCCATCAGCGGGAAAAAAGAGGGAGGTAACCACACCCAAAGAGAGACAAAGAGACGGCCGAGAAAGATAAGGGGCCAGGACGGGTTGAAGGGGGAACTTGTGGGGTTACTGTACTGCAGTCTGCAACTCTCTCTTCCCACTTTCAGCAGTTCGATGACAGCGGCACTGCCACGACTTCATCCTCCTCTTCCCTCTTCGATCGACATGCCAGTGGTAACATACTGGACCCAGAAACTGTTTGGAATGTGGCGCGATTTCAGAGTTTTCGGCGTTTTCGCCCTACCGGAACACTGCTTTCGAGTCGACGCAAAGCCTTTTCCAACCTTCTTCCTCGATGAATGATCGGATTGAGCAGATCAAGAATGACTTTTTCGGCGAACGTCAGAGTAAGATTTCCCGGTTGATTCTCGATTCGATCGTTCCATTTCTCCAGCGTCTTTCTCCTCGCTTTCCGGCTTCAACACTCCGACGACAGCTCTCGGAGCAGCGTTCAAAGATCTGAACATGAAGAGTGCGTTCGCTCCGGTCCGCAGCAGACCGTCCACTTTGGACAGTCGACGAGGGATCAGCGGCCATCTGATCTCTGATATTCTGAAAGAGGAGCCGACGTCGTCGAATGTGATCCGAAACGTGCCGATTCGACTGATCCACTCGACGTCGAACTTTGACATCGCCTCGTTGAGCTCCGGTGACTCGGGCCATCAGGCGAACGAGGATCACGAGAGCATTGTCATCGAGGACGCCGACATGGACAGTCCGACGAGTCCGCTCGTCAAGAAGCCCGTCGATCGCGAGTACTTCTCGCTTCGCGACGAGCCGCTGACTGTGAACGTGGAGAGTGTGTCGTCGACGTCCGACCTTCCCAGCTCCATCTCCTCCTCGGTCAACTCGTTCGTCTACCAAAACTTCGATCCGACGGACTTTCAGCGGAAGATCGAGGAGCTGACGGCTGCCTCGTGTCTCGCCGTGATGCCCGACATGAAGGGAATGGTGGATCCGGACAAGATCCGGACGCAGTTGGACGCGGTGCGTCGGCAGATGGGCGAGGTGCACCACATGATCGCAGAGGCGCAGGGCGAGTTGAGGCTGGCCAAGCAGCACGAGCAGGCCGTGTCGGCCTCCTCGCCGACGCTTCACGTCGACTCGTCGCTCGATGAGGGCTCGAACTGCGAGCCGTCGCCGAGCTCCTCCTACAACGATTCGGAGCCGTCGCTGAAGAGACTTCACCACTGCACTCATCCGAATTGCGGCAAGGTCTACACGAAGAGCAGCCATTTGAAGGCGCACTTTCGGACTCACACAGGTACGTATCGCCGATGCGCAGCCGATTCGACAGTGAGATGCATTTCAGGTGAGAAGCCGTACGAGTGCAGCTGGCCGGGATGCGCTTGGCGATTCGCGCGATCCGACGAGCTGACGAGGCACTTTAGAAAACACACTGGTGAGTGTGACCGTAGTATGTTTTCGTGTCGAGACCCGTTTCTTTTTGCAGGCGACCGCCCGTTCAAATGCACACAGTGCTCGCGCACATTCTCGCGAAGCGATCACCTCTCGCTGCACATGAAACGCCACTTCTGACTTTGAGAAATAGCCTCGAAATATACAAAACGGGTCCCGTTCTATCCGGTGCTTTGTCTCCATTCTCGCCCAAAACACTTTCCTCCCTCCACACCCTGATTCGATTCGATTTCTGTGATATATATGTTCGGAATAAGTCACGTCCACCTCGTGACGACTTCAAAACGACGCCTTCTTCTTCTTCTTGTTCCGAAGAGGCGACGGTTTTTCTTTTATTTATAAAGTACGGATTCTCAAAAACACTTTGAATACAAATAAATACATATTGATTCATATCGATTTTTGAAGTTCAATGTTTACCGGCGTGCCGAGGACGAGGACGTCGTCGAGTTGGAAGCCATCAGAAGTTTTCCGGCGACAAACAGTCCGCCGACTATCAGACAAAGTCCCACGATTCCGAAGATGACACTGAAAGGTTCGGGATGAATGGGAGGGAAGTGCGCTGTGCGGACAAATCAGTCGACTCACATGGCCCACGTCTCGAAATGGAAGCAGCACTGGAACGGATTGTCGTCGCAACACGAGTAGTAGTGGACGAAAGAGTCCGACGGGCAACTGAACACTTCTTTTTTTCGATTGAGATCCGAAACGGTTTCGGGCGACTCACTCTTCTCCGACGGGCGCCAACCCGGGCGGTACCATCGGGCTCATGAAGGGGCACGACCAGACGGAAGGCGTCGCGAACACCGCCGCCGGAAGAAGAAACGACGAAATCAGAAGCCACGGGATCGTCATTTTCCGGGAGACGACGACGGGCGAAAACAGTGAAATCGGATGATGACACAACCAAAGTATTACGCCACCGTCCGGTGGGAGGGGGGTGTTTCAGTTGAGAGACTCCTCTCGAATATCCAGTTCTTTCCCTTCCCGCGCACGCACCTCTACCACAAAATAATTCGTCTCGCGCATTTTTGCACTATTTCGCGACCGATTATGGGGGACCGATTCATTGCGATAAAAAAGATTGAAATTGGCCGGTCGGGAGAGTGGGCGGAGTCGGGATGCGGAGGCACTTTCGATGGGTGCTGATCGTGCAGCGGATGTTTGGAATCTGAACCGGACTGGATAGACAAAGAGGGGATCAGGTTTTCGGTGCGAATTTCTGTGAAGTTCGCGAAAAACACTGAAAATTCTCGATAAACAGAAGCAGTTACTGTAGATTTACAGTGAGCTGAAATTGATACTTTAAAGGCGCAGCACAAGTTTAGTAGCAATGGGTCTCGCAACGATTTGGAAAAATCTTCTTGCTTAGCTGAAATTTGAATTTATAGCTGAATTTCTCCTCGCCTTTCCTAAGAAATCCGTTTGAAATGATTCCATCTCTGATAAAATTGGATCTTTTTTCGAATGACACACGAATTTCTCCACGGAACAACTCATATTACAGAAGTAAGTCTCAAAATTCCCAAAAACTAGACGAAACACTCTGCGCTCGTTCGAAAGATTGTGAACACGGAACTAAAAAGTTTTTGTCGGTTTCCAATTTAAACCTGTTCAAATCGCAGTTAATAGTTTAAAAATTTACTTTTTTTTCAAATGCATTTTTGCTAAATTGCTGGATTGCAAAGTTTTTGCTGCCGAACAGCTGAAAAGTTTTCGACTCGGCCCATGTACGAGAAAAGTTTGAACATTTCTATTTTTGAACGTTTCTCGTAAGTTTTTAATCAAATAAACTATAATTTTCAGTCGAATTTCTCTGTTTCAAAACAAAAATATCATCAATTTTTGTAAAATTTGAAAAAAAACACCCGAAAATTACTAATTTTAAAAAAAACTTCAAAAAAAGGATATTTTCTCACTGAGTCGACCCGACCCGCCGTATCAGAAAAGCACAAGTCTCAAAAATAGTCTCCAAAATATCATCTGTACTTTTTGCTGGGTGTAACTCATTTTGTGTGTGTGTGTGTGTGTCATTGTCCCTCATTCCGCCGATCATCGCAGAAAGGAGGGAAAAGAAAGAAACAGGCCGATGCGAGAGGATTCATAAGTTGGCCGGCCAAGACGTGGTAGGGCCGCCCCGCTTTTCGCTCTGTCTCTTTCTCTTTCCAAGAGAGAGACACGGGTTAGCGAACAAGAGGAAAGTGGTGGGGAGGACGGGAAGAGAGGTCGGGGCGGTGTCTGATTCCTCCGCGAATCGCGTGTTCACTGTGTCTCTCTCTTTTCCGACGTGTGTCGTACTGCCTCGACGTCCCAACGGTCAATGCTCTCGCCGTCTGCCCGCTCTCCCCCCTTTCGGCCCTCCTACGAAGGCCCTCCTTCTCCGCCCGTATAATTCTGCTGTGCCGTTCTTTTTTCTTTTCTCGGAACGAACATCTTCTCTCAATTGGCTGCTCTGTTCCAGCACTTTCCGGGAATCGCCCATCTCGTTTTCATCGTCAGATTGGGCAATGTTTCGCAAAACCGCCGCGACTGTCTCTTTGTTCAAGATTCCGTGGGAAGAATGACGTTTTATGGCTTTCCAAATCGATTCGGCTTCAAGTGTTCCTCCCTTCTCCGATTGCAACAATTCTGACTTTATTTTACATCGAATTACACTCTAGTTCTCGTTTTTTCCTCAGCCTTGGCACGAAGCCAAGTTTCCATCCGCGATCAACGTCCAGCTGACCTTCAACCAGTGCAAGGTGTTGAGTAAATAGTGTATAATTTACCATATAAGTCAACGACTCCATCTTTATTCTATGCACCTGTTCGGACAATTTGTACTTTATCTCGCAGCTGTCAATCATGTAATTGTCTTCGAAATGATTCCTGCTCTCTCGATTCCTAGTTGTCTCTGCACGCGGCGAGCATTCTGCTCTTTTTGTACTATACGTCATTCAAGCCTGAGCGGGCGCGCGCGCACATTCACAGCCCCCCCCCCCCCTGATAAGAGAGTCGAGTCTCACCTGATTCACTGATATTCCAGGAGAACCATTTCTTCTCAACCCACCCGAACTCTCTCGTTCGCCTCTAAAACCGAGAAGCAACAAGATGTCTGTGACGGAACCTGCAGACTCTGGAAGCGGCCAGGTGACTCTGCAGGTGAGCATTATTCTCGCTTCTTTTTACGTGACATACTCGTGCCGCGCGGCACTTTGACGCTGCTCACGTCTTCGATGAAATTGCTCATTACGCAATGGTCTCAATTGTCTCTTTGAAGGTTGGCGCAATTGAAGATATGGCTGCTATTGGATCGTGGGCTTTGATGATGGAAGAAGAGGTAACTGAATAGCAAGTTCGAGGAAGAAAAGACTGAAAGTGGGTTTAGGCGCAAAACGCCAAGTCGCAGGAAGACGACGGAAACGATGAAGTGGACGGCGCGGATTCGACGAACGCGTCGCCCGAACGCAAGCGTAACATACCGGAAGTTCCGCCGTTCCGCGTACAGGTCACGAACATCTCGGCCCAGCACGGCGACGAGGAGCTCGTCTACTGGTTCGGAGGCGAAGAGTTGATCAAATCGATCGACTTCAAGAAGCCGGCCGGGACTGCCGAAATCGAGTTCTTCACTCGCGAAGGACTCTTGCGTGCGCTTGAGAAAAAGGGGGTCGAGTTCAAAAATCGCAACCTTGGCGTCTTCTGCATGAGAAACGATCCGGCGTCACCGGCGCGGGTCTCGCAGCGAAACTCTACGCAGGATCACGGCGGCTCGCGGCATTACGAGAGTCAGGACAGTCAGTTCAGCCGCCGGAACGAGTCCCATCGCGGCAGTCACTATAACAGTCAAGGCAGTTTGAACAGCGACAAGCAGCATGGTGGTCGATATGAAAAGGGCAATCGAAGCTACTATGGAACGATGCCAGCCGGAGGATATGATCGTCGAGGTAAGCGAAAACCACTGAAGTAAGCATTGCTAATCGAAACTTTTGAAGGTCATCGTGGTGGGTATCATGGATATAACAACGACAACAACAGAAGTTTCAGAGGAGGAAGAGTATGTTTTTATTGTTCGATATGGACAGAATAACTCAGATGTTCTGATTGTCTTCATTTACAGAATGGCCCAAATCACTACGATCGTCAACACAGTCAGCCTCAATACCACAACAACAATCGGTACGAGGACAACGGAGGCCCACTCCAGCGAAGCGGCAGCTATCAGCACAACCGTCCCAACGACTACTACAACAACCGTCCCAACAGTCATCACAATCAGTCGGCTGGTCAGATCAGCTCGAGATCTCGCACCGAGTCGCATCACTCCAACAACTACGACGGAGTTTCTCGTGCCAGTTCGCGAATGTCGGTTGCTGAAGAGCCAAAGTCCGTTGGGCGAAAGACATCCGCTAATCCGTTCGGAGACGCGAAGCCAGTGGATACACAGGCTAAACTGCTCGAACTGGAGAAGCGCATAGCGGAGAAGGAGCGATCCGAGAAAGAATCATCTTCGCAGAGAACGGACGAATCTGAGCTGAATGCGACCACCGCGGGTGCGATCGGAGATCATTCCGATTCGACGGCGTCGGTCGTCGATAATTTCTCGGCCTCGTCTATCGATAACACGGAATCGACGAAGAGCGCCGTGGTGACGACGAGCTCGAGCAGTGCTTCTTCGTTCGCCCCACCTTCTCAGCAGCATTTGAACCCACAGCACCAACCGCCACGGTTCAACCACTATAATCAGCGTGGTGGACACAGCTCACGTGGCGGATACCATCATCCGTCCTATTCGCATCACAATTACCAGAGACCGCCGTATCAGAAGCCACATTCGCAGTACAATGCGCAACATGATGCGAACGCGCCGCACTCGGCGGATTCTTCGCAGAGCTATGAGCAAGGAGCACCGCCCGGATCTGTCGTGTAAGTTGAACACGCATCTGAATCTTTCAAAGTGTTTTCTAATTTCTAGGATCAAGAAGCGCGAGGTGGTTGAAGTGAAAGAAGAAGAAGCTCCGCCAGTGGATCCAGTTCACTACCCGAGTGACCAGGCCAGAGTAAGCATCACGGAAGTCAATTGTCCGTTTCTGCAAAATTCGCTAGTTTCAGAAGGTGTCGGCTGCGTCGGAATCTGCGCAACCAGAGCTGGACAAGTCTGCCAATCTCCCACCTTCATCCGCGTATCGTGGTCGTGGTTCGCGTGGTCCGATCAAGAACTACGCGCCACGGGGTGCCGGACATCATCTTCAGAAGAGCGCCACGGTCGGCAATATTGAGAAGGCTTCGGGAGACGTTGTCCCTGCTGGAGCTTCTGCCGAGCAACAACAGTCGAAGCCGAATCAACGACAGTACCAGAATCGTGGATATCGGACGGAAACGGCGCCTCCACGAAGAGCCAGTCTGTCGGGAAGTGAAAGCGGACGTGGTGGAGATCAGCAGAAAACTCGTGGAACTACGTTGAAACCGAGGGGCGCGAGAGGTGCCGGAAGAGGCGGAATCGCTCGTGGAAGTGGAAAACGGTCAGATGGGGACAGTCGGAAGACGAGCGACGAATCGGTTCCGGTGGCGGTGGTGGCCGGCGAGGTGAAGAAGGTGGAGGCGGCGAAGCAGGAGCCGCAGGAGCCGGTTAAGGTAAGAAGAGAGGGAGAGAGATATAGAACGAGACATGATTGGATTGTTTCAGGAGGAGAAGAAGGTGGAAAAAGAAGCTCCGGGAACATCTGCTGCCGCTCCAAAAGGCGAGACGAAGAGCTCCGAAGAAGACAAGAGCCCCTCGGTGACGACCCAAAACTCGACGCCGAAAAAGAAGAAGGAGAAAAAGAAGGAGAAGAAGAAGGAGGCGAAGCAGAGTCACATGGTCACCAACAAGTTTGCCGCCTTGTTGAACTGCTCGCAGGACGGAACGAACTGAGAATTGACTTGCTGTTCTCGTCTCTTCTCTTCATTTCTTCCACCCATCGGATCTCGTTCGATCGATGGCGTTCGGCTGAATTGCATCAATCTTCACGTCTCCACAACTCCGAACCGTCACTATTCTCTCTCTTTCTCTCAGATTAACCTCATTTGTCTCTGCCCCTTTCCCTTCCAGCTCGGACTGTTTTGTCGATAGGAACTGATTAATTGTCTCCTTTTCCCCCCTCTCTCTCTCTCAACTCACTTCTCCAACAATCAAGTGCAATGTATATTCCCCGCCCTTCGACTGCCTTTTCATTTTTCTTTTCTCCCCGTCATCTTCTCTCCCTTATCCTTATTTCTATTTCCAGAAACTTCGCCTACTCTCTCTTTTTTTGTCGGCTGACTCCTCATTTTCTTGTTAAATTCGATAACTACTTCTCGATTTCACTCCTCCAACTTCCTCAGGACACCTCCCCCCCCTCTTATAAATACAAGTTCGTTTTTTTTCTCTTTTCTTTTCTTCTCTCTCTTTCTCAACCCACCCATCCATTTATTACTTTTGTGCTTCTTCTCTCTCTCCGTACACGCCTTACTTTTTTTGCGGATTCATCGCATCGCCTTAACTTTTCCTCTATTTTCTGTTTTCAACTTTTAAAAAAACTTTTAACTACCTTACGGCATGCGAGTATCAATTAAATTCTATTATGTGTACCGGATAATTTATTGGTAAATAAATGAAAGAATCCAGCGTTAATTTATTTTTGTAAACAAAGCAAAAAAGACTCAGGCAAATGAAAAACAATATTATAAGAAAAAACCGGAATATTATCGCAATTTACAGTTTTCTAAGAAGTTACAAGAATATTATTGTAATCTTATAATATTGAGAAGGATTTTCCATGGCGCATTCGCGGTGCGCGGGGTTCGTGTCAGCAAACCCTTGACACTGATACCTACAGTAATATTATAAGAAAAATTACGAATGTTATAAGAAGTTTGGATATTATAAGAAGGCACATCAATATTATAAGTTTTCTCAATATTACGAGAAACTCCGTTTATTTCCTTTTTTACCCAAAGTTTCTTATTTTTCAAGTTTTTTACTCAACTTGACGTGTTTTTTTTTTTGCTCTTTTCATTTTTCGAATTTTGGAAGTTTTTTCACAAATCAAAAAAATTACTCCCTATACTCGACAAGATTTTCGATACGTCTTCAGGAACTCGGCCGGAATAACTTCGCTTGAAGAATTCCTTCGACTTGGCTCGCAGCTTATCAGAAAATGAAGCGGAAACGAAGTCACAGTCAGCCAGCGAAAGATTTTGGATCTAGTTACAAGAAAACCCGCAGATCTTCTAATACACGGACATGATGTGCATTTGGCGCAGTTAATGTAAGACTGTTTTCTCAATTTCAAGCCATTCATCTATGTATTTACAGGGAGAAAACGCCAAGAAGCGAGCTGCTGGGAGAAAAGAGCAACAAATGAGCCAAGTTGAAAGAGTGAAGAGACAATTCTGTTCAAAAATTTACCTTATAACTGTTTTTTTTGTTAATTTCCGTTCTTTCTCAATGTGTGTGTGTTTTTTTTTTTTGCAATAAATTCTTGTTTTGAAGAGAATATTATAAGAAATCTGTCAAATATTATAAGAAAGGGGGGAAAGGTGCTGCTGAATCTTGCAAGAAGTTCTTTGAATATTATAAGAAGTTTTGCGAATATTATAAGACGAGTTTGAAATATTATTAGGAGATTTTGTAATATTATCGCGCCTTGTAATATTCTTATAGAATTGCGATAATATTCCGTAGTTTTCTTATAATACTGTTTTTCATTTGCCTGAGGATTCACAGAATGCGAGAAATAGTGCATTGCTCCTTATTTTCCACCGGAAACATCACACAATTGATTAATGAGAATTGAGTAATTTTTCTGGTTTATAATGTTTTGTTTTTAATATTTATAAAATTAAGATTTAACCGAAATTTAAATAAATATCAGGTTTTCGACGAAATTCTGCTGGAAAAAGCGGAACTTTTGCGAATACGGTCAACATTGTAAACTCCGCAAACACGAAATGCCACGGAACATTGCAGACTGCCTGGTTGATATTTTTTGGTGCCGCGCTCTTGACAAATCTCGATTTTTACAGATTCCACATACTTTTCGGTTCTCCTGTTTGCTCGAGTATTTTCTTAAAAATCATTGTCTCGCTCTCCTAATATCGATTTTTGCAGCCAGCATGCTGTCGGTACTGGGTAAGTCGGCATCTGCTCTGGCCGGCGGGCGGCAAGCAGTGCTCGTCGTCAGTTGTCAGAATATGAGCAGCGCCGTCACTTCTGCCGAAAACGCGCATCCGGAGCCACGCATCAGCTCTCAGACTGCTCAATTCAGAAAGGGAGCCGGTGGAAGGTGAGCATTTTCCCAAATTTCAAGCTGAAACGTGGTTTCCTCAGAGCCTCGTTCTCCGGAAACGTGGTGACTGTGTTCGGAGCGTCTGGATTCCTCGGTCTCCCGGTCGTGAACCGATTCGCGAAGAACGGATCGCAAATCATCATTCCGTACCGACAAGATCCGTACTACATGCGAGAGCACAAGGTGCTCGGTGAGCTCGGACAAGTTCTTTACTTCCCGTTCGAGCTGAAAGACGAAGAGAGCATCAGAAAGGTAAGGAACCAGCTTTTGAATATTTAGTTCTGATCAAATGGTTTCAGGTCGTCAAGTACTCGAACGTCGTTGTCAACTTGATCGGAACTCGAGTCCCGACCGGGTAATTTCTCGTAAAAGTCTCGTAGAAACGCGTAAAAGTGCTTCAGAAACTACAACTACTACGATGTTCACGATACGGGAGCCCGTCGTCTGGCGAAAATCTGCAAAGAGATGGGTGTTGAGAAGTTCGTGCATTTGTCGGCTCTCGGAGCCACCGTCGACCCGCCGAAGGGCCATTTCGTTGCGAAAAGCGAGTTCTTGCGTTCGAAAGCGCTCGGTGAGATCGCCGTTCGTGAAGAGTTCCCCGAGGCGACGATCATCCGTCCATCGGTGATCTACGGAGAGCTGGACGGATTCATTCAGTACTACGTGTCGAGATGGCGAAAGACGCCGCTCGACCACGTCTATTTGTACAAGAAGGGTGAGCAGACCTACAAAATGCCGATTTGGGTGAGTAAAGGCAAGAATAGTTCGAAAAATAGAGAACATTCTTAAGGTTGGAGACGTTGCGCAAGGAATTGACCGCGTCGTCAACGATCCGACCGCCAAAGGACACACCTACGAGTTCGTCGGGCCGCACTGCTACCAGCTCTCGGAGCTCATCGATTTCATGTACAAAAAAGCGCACTGTCTCAAGGACTTTGGCTTCTACTACAAACGTCATGGTATGCCGGATCCCTACTTCATGGCCCTCACCTTGGCGACCGAACTGTACGGAAAGATCTTCAAGTGCAAGGTTCCACTGAACCGCGAGTGGATGGAGTACATCGAAGTGCAGAGCGACGTGTTGACCGGCGAACGGACTCTGGCCGATTTGGGAGTCCGCCGGCTGACGGAGTTTGAGCTGGCCGGCGGTCAGCAGGCCTTCTACCGATCCTTCAACCGCTACTTCGAGGAGCAGTACGGCGAGCTGCCGCAACCGCCGCTCCCGCTCCGATCGCCTCCACTCACCAAAAAGAGCGTCGGCGGAGCGATCAAGTCGGAAACTAGCAAGACGGTCGCCTTCAACTAAATCACAGCCACCTCTCTTTTTTTCGTTTTTTCTCTTCCCCTTCGTTAGTATAAATAGAACGATTATAAAGTGAACCGTGTTTTTTGTATTCTGTTTTAGTAGGACCCAATCCCCTCTCGATGTACGCGGTTTGTATTAAAAAGTGAAACGAAATAAAACGCCCGCGCGAGTGTGTCGTGTTCTCATGGACACCAAATTGAGTCGCCCCCGAGCCGCCCCCTCCGTTTGCAACTCCCTTTCTCTTTCCGATATTACTTTTTTCTCTCCCTTCCCCCCTCCCGAGAATCGAAACGAACGGATTACTTTCCTCAATAGAGAGAATGAATGAGAGATTATCTCCGCGGAATATCCATATACCCATTCTCGATTCACATCTTCTCCGTTCGTTTTGATTTATTGGGTCTCGTCACGAAATGTGCTTCGTCTCGTTGCGCTCCAGAGTCATTTCACCTGGCTGTATAGCTTCTTTTTTTTCGTTCTCAGCTAGACAACACTTTCCACGTATTCTGTCCACTTTTGATTCGATTGGGTAATAGGAGAGATTGTGTTGCCACCTGCGGCGCGAAATTGGAAAATTGGAGAGATTCGCGTTTTAGTGAGCTCGGCCTAACTTTTCAAAGTCGGAAAAAGTTAGGCCACTGCACTGAAGATCACAGAATAATTGGAGGTTGTGACAAAAAGTGCACTTTCACGGACTTGATCAATTGAACTTTTGAGTGTTTCTAGAAAGTGATATCACCGGTCTAATTGAGTGAGGATGGCCTAGTTTTCCAGAACGCCGGGTTTCTAGTCCCTCGCCACTGTCTCAATCTTGGCTCAGACTCTCATTTCCCAATTGGAAACAGCTTATGATTACTCGAGTCTCCGTCTTCTTCTTCCTTCGTCTCGACGACTCCGCCCCTCCCGGCTCCGTTTCGGGGGCCGTGTCTATCAGAAGACGTCTCCTTGACAACGTCCTCTTCTCACTCGCTCCGTGTCCTCGCCCCCAAAGTCCCAGAGCCGCCGGCGAGAAGCCATTTGTTGTGGTAGTAGTGCGCTGTCTCTCTCTCTTTCTCTACTACAATCTCTTCTTTGCGTGTTTTAGTATTCGCTCCTTGCTGTCTCGGATGTTGCGACGGTACAACTCGAAGAGTCTCGACACGATTCTCCTCAAGAATCGGCGGACGACGATCGGAAGCGCGACGACGTGCGACGTCGTCGTCAAGGTTTGTGCCCCGCTCTCTCCTCAGTGGAGCGCCTCCTCCTCACTTGTTTCATTCAGGGAAAGGGCATCTCGCCGGTGCACGCCTCCATCGAGTCCAACTCGTCGGGGTTCTGGCTCCGCGAGCACTCGCTATCGGGAATGACACGTGTCAACGAGGCGCCGGTGTTCGGACAAGTCGAGATTCGGTCGGGCGATCTGATTCAGGTCGGAACCGCCGCGCCGTTCGTTTTCGACAGCGAGTGGATGTTCGGAACGAGACCGAACTCGGCGAAAATGAGCAAGGAGAGAGGAGAGATGCCAGTGTCAGCCGTTCCAGCCGCACCTTCGGAGGGCACAATTCTGCCTGTGATTGGGGTAAGATTTCCACAGTACTGGCGCATTAGTGGTGCACCTCAAGATCTGCAAACCGAAATATCTCTGAAACTGGAAGAGTTACGAGATATCACACGACCGCGCGTAGCTCGGAGTCCGCAGGGCCGCCTCGCATGGGTCTTGAACGGAATTGACGTCACGCGACGTGAAACTTTAAGGTTTACGGTATCAGTAGCCTGGCCTTGTCCGCAAACACTCTCAGTCCGTAAATCGACACCAAACAGTAAACAGTCTCTTCCATACGAGACTCGGCCGAGAGTGTTTGCGTACAAGGTTCAGCCAGAAACCCGATAACTGTAGGAGATAGCCAGTACTTGTATGCTTTTGAAAATCGAGAATGTTCTGTTTTCAGAAGAAGATCACACCGCAAAGTCAAAACCATCAGCAACGAAGATCCGGGAACCAGTCGTTGCGAAGTTCCGCCTCGTCGACGGAATCCTCGAACCGAGCCGCCTACAGCAAATCGATAGGCAACAATCTGCTGCAGAGAGTCGTCAAACTGCAGGCGGAGGTGATTGCGAAGGACGAGAAGATCCGGCAGCTGACGAGCTCCCCCTCGTTCGCTCCGCACTTCTACTATCAGCCGTCCCTCCCTCCTCCTCCGCCGCCGCCGCCGTCGTCTTCAGTGGCTCTGCCGGTCTCCGCGCACTCTTCCCACCCTCGACAACGTCTTCTCTCGCGCGCTTCCGCTCCAGAAGCAGCCAAGTCGTTCGAGCTGTTCGCCTACCGCGCCTTCATCGGCGCCATCGCCTCGCAGCTCCGTCAGTTCAACGATCGCGTGCTTCGGACGCCGCAACGAGACAGCGCGGAGCTGTTCACGGCGATGTGTCGAGCCGTCGACGTGCCGTTGAGCGCGCGCATCGGCGACGTCGAGAAGTACTGCGAGGCGGTGCTCATCGACAACGATTTCGAGGACAGCGAGCAGCTCGTCGGACGGCTCGACAACTTTCTTCGCGAGAGCCGACGCGAGAAGATTGTGGAGTTGACGAACGAGCTGGAGGTGATCATGCCGCTGATTCGGGACGCCGCGTCGAACGCCCGCGAGAACATCAAAGTGTGCAATGTGTTCACGCAGTGGAGCCGACAGTTCGGGGTCAGTGCTCGCAAGTACCGTAATCCTTGCACGTCCCCCTTTTGCAGGACCTTCTTCGGAAGTCGAGTTTCAGCGCGACGATTCTGTTTCAGGCGATCGACGACTTGAAAACTCAGTTTTCAGATGCTCACGTAAGTCGCTCATCGGTTTGTTTTTTTTTCCCATCTGGAGCTGAAACTGTTACAGATGAGCCGACACTGGCTCCCTCCGAGCATCACTCCGATCCTTCGGCTCGCTGCTCTCGAGCTCGAGAAACGAGACGGTGGAGTGAGCCCGCGGAGCATGTCGCCGGCTCCGCAGATGCTCCGGAAGGCGAGCATCGATATGACGCTGGACAGTTGCATCTCGCAAGTGGAGGCCATCGTCCACGAGATGGACTACCACGTCGTCCGACTATACAACAAGGCCAAGGATTACAGTGTAAGAGGGAGCTCGGCGGGGGCTCGCGGAGCACACTTTTGCACCTTTCAGAGCTTCCAATCACTCGATCTGGAATCGGTGAGCCGTGTCAGCAAAGTGGTCGGCTCGATGAAGACGAGCATTGCGATGCTCTCGGAGCACGCGTTCAAAGATGAGCCGGTGGCTCGTCCCCACTCGGTGCTTTTCTTCGAAATCACCAACGACGACATCACGAGCACGATCCGGAAGAGTGAGGGATCGACGAGCTCCTTGGGCTCGGTGGGCTCGGCGAGCTCGACGGGCTCACTGAGCAACGTGAAGAAGGTGTCAGCGGCGCCAAAGATCACCGATCCTCTGAGCGAAGACGATGAGATCGTTGAGGAGAGGAAGGAGCTCGAGAATCGGATGAGGCACGTCGTCGAGAAGATCGGAGACGTGCTCGGAACAGAAGAGACTTCAGATGAGACGGAGGGGCTGATCAGTGTGGATGCGAGTGTTCTGAAGGTGGTTGACGCCATCTGGAAACGTGTTCTGAAGTCTTTTGTTTTCAGATGCTCATCAAGCAGAGTCAACGTCTTCTGGACTCCTACGAATTGACGTCATCAGGCGAGCACTCGAGACGAAAGAGATCGGAGCCGCCGACGATCGTTGTGGAGGAGGAGCTGAAAGATGCTCCTGAAGAATCCTCGAAACCAGAAGTCTCTCCAGAATCGCCGACGTCTCCAGAACCTTCAGAAGATCCCGAATCGCCGACTCCCACGCAAGACTCTCCGGATGTCACTTCTCCGATTCCGGAAGAGAGTTCGGAGATCTCCGATGACGATCGAATCGTCGTGACTCCTGAGAGTCTGAATTCAGAAGACGTTGACGCTCCTTCAGAAGAAAAAGAAGAAGAAGAAGAAGTGCCTTCGATCGAAAAGTCCGATGATGTGGCCGAGATGACGACTTTGAATGAATCGAAACCGTTGAGAAGTGCCTTTTCGGAGGACTTGGAACGTTGGGGAACTCGTCAGAATTCGATCGAAAAGGCGCGAGCACCCGCGAATTCTTTGATCGACGATGAAAGTGAGGAAGAAGAAGAAGAAGAAGACGTCAAGGAACCAGACGATGTGGAGAAGTCAGAAGACGTCGTGAAACCAGAAGCAGTCGACGAAGAAGAAGAAGAAGAAGAAGAAGAAGAAGACCGTAATCCGTTCACGGACGACGAGAAGAGCACCATCCGCTACGTGCCGAAGAGCGCCGGCTCGCAGACGACGCCCGATTTGTCGCCGCAGAGCTCGTTGCCAGTCTCGGATGGTCCGCGGAGCCGAAGCGAGGAGCAGAAGATGTCGAGCCATCTGAGATCGCACTTCAACACGGCCAACGGAAAACCGCATATCACTTATCAGGTTAGAGATAGAGAGAGAGAGCCGCGACGCGACCGCAACGCACTTCCGATTTTTCAGTACCCGATTCGCAAATACTACTCACCTCCTATGAAACGACGATCGAAGAGCGAGGATCAGAAGATCAGAGACGCTCTCTCGAATCGACCGCCCTTCGTTCTCTACTAGGTCCCTTAATTCATTTTCGAAAACTACCGTAACCCTTTCATCTCCTCCTTTTTCTTTCCGTTTCTAGTCGAAATAAACGAATGTCCGGAGGGCTCGACGAGCCCGCGAGCCAGGACGAATAAACGAGCCTTGAGCTAATTCTTCTTCGGGAGCTCCTCGAAAGAAAAAGAAAAAAGAGAGAGAAGGAGAGTCTCTTCTTCATTATTGCCTCCATTTTTCGCTCTCGTCGATTCACTGTAAGTGCTCATTGAAATTCCAGCCAAGAGCTCTTTTCTCCTCTCTCTCTCTTTCCATTGAGAAATGTAAACATTGAATTAGGAATACGCCTTTTCGAGCAACAACCAGCTCTTTGCTCATTAAGAAGCAATGGCGAGAACGATGGACGCGTTCCGGTGAATCAGCAATGCGAGCCGAGCTCTGGAGCCAATCTGAGACACGATTCGGAGCACACTTGAACGAGCCAACCGACTTGTGGACCCCGCCACTGGCGTCGTCGCGCCGAGCACATGTGGTCGTCGACCCCGCCAACCCTCAAGCTCTCGGAGATCGGAGCACATCCAAATCGAGGTCAATGCTCCTGAGCCCACGCCGGCTCGTTGGGAGGCTCATTAGAGCCGTCAGTTCTTCGAGGCTCGAAGTGCTCGATGATTCCTTGGGTGGAGCCCACGTGCTCTCCCGTTTGCAATTCGATAGTGGGTGCGGGTTTCCGAAATGAGGCACACTCCTCATTTGGTCTTTTTGCAGCGAGAAGGAGCGAGAAAAGAGGCGCATAATGAGAATGCTCGAATTCACTTCTTTCCAGCGAAGTTTCCTTCCGTTTCCCTCCTCCGCCTCCTCCTCCTCTTTCTCTGACTATATAAAAACGAAGAAGGGTGAGACTGGTCTTGCACATACATACTGAGGAATCTAATAAGAGCCAATCGGGTCGTCGGCGACGCCTTCTTCTTCTTCTTCTTCTTTCGCTTCTTCTTCTTCTTCACGCCTTCTTCGTCTTCTCGCTCTCCACGATGAAAAGAAGACGAAGAAGTGCATCGCATCGAACGGACGTCTTCTGATAAATCGCCCAAACGCACGCCATTCTCACCACCAACCGCCGCCCGTTTCTTCTTCTTCTTCTTCGTTTTCCTCGACGAGCCACGCAACAAGTGAGCACGTCTTCTTCTTTTTTCTTTCTTCTTCCACTTGTTGTTTTTTTTCGAGAGAAAAAGAGAGAGAGAGAGAGAGAGAGAGGGGAAGAATCACCAAAATATATCATTTATGGGCCAGCGCGAGACGACGGCGAAGCGTGTTTTTGCCCGCTTTTTCAAACAGCCGCCCGCCTATTTCGTTCGTTCGCGTTTCTTTTTTTTCTGGTTTCTCTTCTTTTTCGTTTCGAACTGATTTCTCCTTGGGTGCTCTTTTTTCTCCAACTCCAAACTTTTTTCATTTCTTGTGGCTCTTGTGCTCATTGAGCCCACACAAATAACCTGAGGCAAAATGGACTCGCTCTCTCTTCCCCAACTGAAGCAAATGTAATCAAAAAAAAAAGGTTTGTAGTGTTTTTTTTTTCTTTTTGGAGAAAGCACATACATTTTTTGTGTGTTGCAGAGCACTGCGAAGATGAAAAAAAAACATATTTTTCCGCCGATTCCACTCGCATTTTTTTGGCGCGAGATTCAATTTTCGAAAGAATTGAGAGGAGAATACTGAAAAATTTCATAAAAAATTTATCGATCGCTTAAATCTTAGGGGTTTAACGGTCAATTTGAAAGAAATTGGGACAATTATAAAAGGATTTTGTCGCTGAAAAACGCAAAAACCTGGTCGGACCGAGTCTGCCGACGGTCTAGCAATTGCCAACGAGAAATATGGCCAACGAGAAATTTGGCAAATTTCGGGTAATTTTTTGCAAATCGGCCATCAAATTACCTACAATTTGAGCGGTTGACTGACTTGCACATTAAAAAAAAATTTTTCTGCGTCAAAATCGAGCGGCATCTCTTCATGAAGAATTTCGAACCGAACGACACTCCGCTTGGTGCAAAAGTTCTCCATTCGATTTCCGGATCGTCAACCGAGACATTTTGATCTCCGCGGAAGCGGAAAAGTTCGGCCACGAGAGTTTTCTAGTCCGTTCGATCCCCCCGTTGTGCTGTTTGTTGTTTTTCAACTTGCGACGACAACGAAAAAACGTAGGGAAAACTTTGCTGTTTTTTTTTGCGACGAGAAGAAAAATGAAAACAGAACAGAACATGTGTAAACATAAAAAGTTTAGTTTTACTTTTTTTACTTCTTTTTCGTGGCGAGACCCTCCGTCACGTCATCAAGACTCTCGTTTCCCACGGTCTTGTGCTGAAACTGATTCTGGAAGTACTCTCAGACGTCGTCGAGTCAGATGACGTTGAGAACGAAGAAGAAGCTGAAGACGTCAAGGATCCATCTCTCCTTCATCTCCCCGTCTCCCAAATATCTCACTTTTCAATCTTTCGCCCCGCGTTTCCGTTTTCTTTGTGACACTTTCTGTGGCGGATGGCCTCGCTGAAAAGGTGCTCCCAACACCTATTGTCACTCTTTTACCCCGCCGGTTTTGGCCTCCAAACTCTTCCGGAGCACGGAGCACGGAGCAAACGGGAGGGGTCAACACAAAAACGAAGGAGAAGAAGAAGACGCAGACACACACACACACATTGTGGTGGAGCTGGCCAGTCAGTTCGGAGAAGAAGTAGAAGAAGAAGCGGGACGAGAGAGAGAGAGCGCGAGAGAGCGAGAGACGCAGAGACCTCCAGTGACCCGCTTCTTCTTCTTCTTCTTCTTCTTCGCCTCCGTCTTCGCCTTCTTTCTTCTCTTCGCACGTCCATTCTGATTATCCATAGAGCATATTTTTGTGTGTGGCCCATCATTCTCGCCGCTTTTATGTTGCAATGTTTCCTCCTCCTCCTCCTCCTACCCCCTCTCTTTTCTTTTTTTTTTCCCCCCGACAGTCTGCTCGCAATCATTTTCAGTTGAGTTTTAGCCTGAATGTGTGCGTGTGTGTTTCAGACGATGGTCGACGTGTCGACAACGACGACGTCGTCTTCGTCGACGTCATCAGAAGCGGCCGCCGCCGCACGTCGTCACGGGTCACAATCGAACGACGGCGATTCGGAGGGACGTGTCACGTTCTCGACGACACTCGACGACGAGGACAATGGTGAGTCTCATTTTCAGACACCAAACGAGTCGAAAGCTGAAAATGGGGAGACGAAAAACGAAGAGGAAGCACTTGAGTTTGTTGTGCTCAGAATGTGAGAGAAAAACGTTTTTCATTTCGTGCCTCCTTTGTTATTTTCGTTTCTCAAATAATTGGCCGAATTGAATGAGGTGTGAAAGTGCGCTCCATCGCGTAAAACTTGCCGGGATGCAAATGCGCTCCATCGAAAATCACTGAGTCCCACGAACCGATCATCCTCTCATTCACCCTCGTCACTTTTTCGCATTAATTAAAACGCGCTCTGTTGCGAATTGACCAATCAAAGTTCAGTGGAGCGCAGTTTCTCCCCACATACACAGAAATGAAACGGGAAAAAAGCGAAAAACAGTTCTGTCTCTCTGATAATCCTTCTCTGCCTCCCTCCAAAATGGACGCGAAACAATTCGAAAAACCAGAATTCTCGTGTCGAAAAACCACGCGGCCAGTCCAATTCAAACTCCCATTTCAGTCGGTTTCCCGCCGATTTCCCGCGGCTCTAGTTCCCAAAAACAGAAGAAAAGAAGCTCCAAAAAAGAAAAGAGCACACGCACTTTCAATGTTTTTTTTCGGGCGCGGGCTCCGCGAGCACCGCGTGAGAGCCACGAATCCATTCCCATTTCACTCGAATCACCACTTCTTTCCGTCCACGCCTCCTCCTCCGCCTCCCTCGACGTCTTCTCAACTCTCATTTCAGAAGACGTCGTCGTTTCCGAAGAGCAGCATCAGCATCAGCATCAGCAGCTCGTCTACCACTCGATGAATCCGAATCTCGTCGAAGAGTGCGATTTGTGTGTTCTCGAGAACGGCCGCATCTTCTATATTCAGTGAGTTCCGTCTCGCGCGCACAGTGTAGATCAAGAATTCTGGCGCGCGCGCGCGCCTCATCTTGTGAATTATTTCAGTGGAAAACGATGCGCTCGCGCGTCATCAACAGAATAATGAAAAGCCGGGGTGGGAGGAAAAAAAGAGGAGGGAATGCCTATTTGTCGAATTGAAATCGACAGTTCGCCGGAAAAACGCGGCTGGCTGGTCTCGCGACGAAAAAGACAAAAACAAAAACTAAATTGAGGTATGCGCCTTTAAACAAGTTACGGTTGGTCGGAAGTCCTAAAAACACAATCAATAAATGCATACCGTAGCCCGAGAAGTTTAAAGGCGCATTGCTAAATTAGTTTTCTTTTTCTTTTCGTTGCAAGACCCGAAGTCTGCGAACTGAAACGGTGTCATTCAATAGACTGAGCTGAAAATCACAGATGTCGACGGTGCTTTGGGAGTAAAAAATTTAGAAAAAATCATTATGAAACAGTTAACCGCTTAAATTCAAGCATTACCCGAAATTCATGAGCTTTGTAACGCCAATAGACAGCCCGGCGTTTGTGAATTTCTAGAAAAAATTGAAAATTTCGAGAATTTTTTCCCCGAATCGTCTATTATACTATACTGCCTACAATTTGAGAGGTCGACTGACTTCTGCCCAAAA
Source organism: Caenorhabditis sulstoni (assembly GCA_963966605.1). NCBI lineage: Eukaryota > Metazoa > Nematoda > Chromadorea > Rhabditida > Rhabditidae > Caenorhabditis > Caenorhabditis sulstoni. The sequence continues at coordinate 7,171,607 of OZ016477.1, read as the reverse complement.
AGCCATCGGCTCGATGAATTCTGAAAAGTACAGTTACTCGCTGGCGGCCTAACATTCCTAGCTGAGAAAGCTAGGCCATCCGACCATTTTCTCAAGATTCCGGCTCAATTTCCCCGATGTTTTGATCAATGATCCGCCTGTATAAAAGTGGTGTGTCGAGCCTGTAATTTCTCGAGCACAAAACCATCAATTAAGCTGCTTTGGTCACCTCGCGACGCTATAAATAACCGAGAAACGAGTCGCTTTCTTCCTGTCTCTCTCTCCATATTTTCAGCGTTTTCTTTTCGATAACGCGCCTCCTCGGTCTCTCTCTCTTTCTGTTTTCCTTATCGGAAGACTGTTTTGTGGACGAGAGACAGAGAGAGCAGCATCGAAGAGCTCTTTCGTGCACCTTTTCAGTAGTGGCGGCGAGTTCCGCAAGAGACAGACTTGCTCCCTCCCCTCGTTTTTTGCCGCCTTCTTCTCCGAAAATGTTTATACCAGAGAGGCTCTTCTCAAGATGAATTTCGTTTCCGCCGTCGCTTCTTGACACACACACTTCTTCTTCTTCTTTCTTTCTTTTCCGCCGGCTCACAATGTTCCGCCGGCCCGTTTTATTCCAACTCGTCGCGCGCGTGCGAATTCCCTAATCCCAACGGCCGGGTGCCACGTGCCCTCGAGACATTTTCGAGAAAACGAAGAAGACAACCAGAAGATATACTCTCTTCCTCACTCGGAAAACTTCTCGAAAGTCAGAGAAGGCATGAGTTATCCTACTCCTTTCGACGCCCCTCTCATCCGGGTCTCGTGCCCTTTCTCCACCAAAACTTGTGAAACCGATCGATTTGGTCGGGTTAGCCCTTCGAATTGCCTATCGATTGGCTATACTCACTTTGAATCAAAATGTTCGACCCCCTTTAACAGGCGCCATTCTCCGTTCACCCATTTTTCCATCTCTTTCCCTCCACATTTATTACCCTGCGCCACGTCAGAGAGCATCGGAATTGGCCAATAAATATGCAAATTGGACGGCTCGCCTCGCTCTTTTTTCTCCCCCCATTTGTTCCGCTCGAATTTTAATATTTCACAATTCGCCAATCCGCATTTTTTCGGACGCTCACTTTCGGCATGCAATTGCAAAAAGAGCGCGCGCAAAAACCACAGGAGATCAAACATTTTCGCGCGCGATCAGTGAGCGGGGGACGAACTTTGCGCCAGAGTTTTCTAGGCCACGAGAGCATGCGCCTTTCCTCCATAATACAGTCGGCGGTACCCCGCAATAGAACTCGCCGGAATAGAACCGGGACGGATTAGAACTAGGACGGATTGGAACCGGGACGGATTGGAACCGGGACGGATTGGAACTGGGACGGATTGGAACTAAGTTAGGTATAATTCCTTTTGTGACGCAAGTATCCCAAAAAGTTAATAAAAAACTATGGAAAGCAAACGCGCTCCACTGATAACGGTTCTAATCCGTCCCAGTTCCAATCCGTCCCAGTTCTAATCGTCCCAGTTCCAATCCGTCCCAGTTCTAATCCGGCGAGTTCTATTCCGTCCCGGTTCGATTCCGGCGAGTTCTATTCCGGGGTACCGCCATACGGTCAGATCAGCGGGCGATACATTGCGCTCCGCTGGACAACTCGGATTTCTAGGCCATGACCGAGGTTTTTCGAAATTTCCCGCCGCTCATTCTAGTGGAGCACAGTGCAGGTGGGCGGTGAGCTCGGAAACATGGCGAAAATTTGAAAATCTCATCATTTTTTGTGGGGTGGCGTAACGTTATGAAACGGCGGAGAATGTGGCACAACTCTAGCCATAATCAAAAATGCTGGTGCGTATGGCTTTTGAATCGAACGGAATTGTCAGTTTCGCCTCAATTTTTTTTCAATTTTTTTTTCAAAACCCCTCAAGATAGAAAGATGGCGCCGCATTGGAAAACGTTCTGCATGTACTCTAATAGAATAGCACACTTGTGAGTAAACTTTAAGCCGACCTATCTTCGAAATGAGCAGAGTTATGAGAAATTTGTCAATTACAATCATGATCAGCGTAAAATTTCCCATGTTTTTGTAGTTGACCACTTTTTGATAACTATTTCAGTTTTCGAGATATACCATGTCAAAGTTGAAGCTTCAAGGAGCTCCCCACTTTTAGACTGAATGTAGTTGTACAACTGGAGAGGTGGCCTAGAAATGCACCCTCGAATCCTCTTCCGTTCCCAACCAGGATCTAGGATTCCGAGTCGAGGCTGTCATCAGGTGCTCCACTGTACCTGGAACCGATTCTGTCTAGACAGACACCCATCTGATGTCCTCCCTCCCTCCGTCGCTATACAGAAATCCTCCCACGACGGACTGCCTCCGGGGACCCATTCCCCCCTTAAAAAGAGAAAAAAAAACATAAAACCAAAAGGAGAAGAAGAGAGAATCAGACACCAACTTAATATATGCAAAGTGAACCCTCTCTCCTTGAACCGAATTGATCCGAGGGGGCTCCCATTTCTGGTCAGAGAGAGAGAGAGAGAGAGAGCCGTCCAGCGACGATGACGTCATCGCTCCAGAAGCTCCGTCGTCTTCTCGTTCTCTTCTGCGATTCTTCGATGAAAGTTCCCATGATGGTATGACCCATCGTGTGTTTATGTTGTTAGCGCAGACAAACACATTTTTCGCCGTGTGTGTGTTATCTTTTTTCTCTCTCTCTCTCCTTCCTGGCTCCCCTTCCCATCTTTTTGTTCCCCCTATTCTTTAGGGCTTGGAGGCCTGCTACCGGTAGAAAACAAACAGAGAAAATTGGAACGAGCGGCGCCAACGAGCGAACGCGCGCGTGTGTGTGTACGAAATGCCGAACAATTGCCCCCCGCTCTTTTTCGTTATTTTTCCTCTTTTTTCTCTCTCTCTCGCTCGTTTTGGTGGAGAGCTCGGCGAGCCCAAGAAAATGGATCGAGCATGAATCATCACGGACTGTCTGTTAAGCTTGACCGTTGAGCAAACGGGGGGAGCAAGAGAGTGTCAACCGGCTCTCACGCTCGCACTCTCAAGAGACTTCTTCTTCTTCTTCTTCTTGGGTTTCCACATCTTGTGAACTTCTGAAGTTGGGAAAAGGAGAAGAAGACGTCGTCGCTTTGTCTTCGGAAGACACCGAAGCACAGAAAGAGAGTGATGCTTCTTCGTTTCTTTCGCTTCCTTCCTCTTTCCTCTCTTCCCCCCTCTCCCCATATCAAATTTCATTGGGCGGCGACTTTCTGAGAGACAGCGTCGTCTGACAAATTCCATCTTCTTGGTTTTCTTCTCGTTTTTTTCGCGATCCTCTTCTCCCGTGACACCGCTTCTCGTTTCATAGTCTAATGGAGGAATGATCAAGTCGAAAAGTTTGCAATTCTACGCGAACGCCGGCTCACAATCGCCGCCCAAACGGATATGTTGCTCCGGAAGTGTCGACGAGATTAAGGATCTGATGTAAAGTCGGCTGATCGCACTCCGCTGGTCTAGGCGCGAAGAAGGCTTGTCGGCAAATGCGAGAAAACTCGGCCACGGCCTAGGAATCCGCTGTCGGCTTTGAATTTTCGCGCGTAGTCCAACGGAGCGCATGAGAAAAAAAACAAAAAGTGGAACTAAAAGGGGACGGGCATGACTAAAAGTCACAGTTACCGTAAACACTCAAATAGAAGAGTTCACTTAAGTGGTTAATTTCAAACTGAAATATCTTCGAAACTCGCAGATTTAGGAGGAAGTTGCCAACTACAAACATGATCAGCTTAAAATATCCCACGTTTTTGTAGTTGACCACTTTTCCATGACCATTTTAGTTTTCGTGATATACCCTTTCAAAGTTGTACTTCAGAGGTCCCTTCCATAATAGAGTGTATACCGTATACCGTATACGATAGCAGAACTAAACTGCAGTTTTACAGATTAGGTCTAAATATTCCTTGATCTCCTCATCACCAAATAGCTTTTCAGTCACACGACTCGAAGTTCGCATTGGGAACCGCCATGGGCCTCGTGGAGGTGTCGATTGGGACTGCCGTACGGTTGGGAGCAGGCCAAGGACAACGATGGCAACACCTACTACATTGAGTGAGCACCTCTTCTCCTCTTTTTCAGATGATCTTCGAGTTTTCAGCCATTTGAACAGAAGCACAACTTATACGGATCCGCGCAAGACGCGGCCTCCGGAAGGCAAACGAACGGTGAGCATCCGAAGAGGAAAAGACATTGGATTCGGATTCGTGGCCGCTGGACAACAGCCAACTATCATTCAATTCGTGTCGCCAGGTAGCTGAAGACGGCCGGGATTCTAGAATTCAGAATTCGTTCGTTTCAGAAGGACCATCTGACGGCCTACTCTACGCCAACGATCAGATTCTCGAGGTGAACGGAGCCGATGTTCAAGACGAGACCAAGGACAACGTGGTGAATGCGGTGCGTGCGACGAAGGAGGAACTTCAGATCACCGTCCAGCAGCTGCCGCACCGCCCGAAAACGTCGCGCAAAAACTGCAAAGTTCGGTTCACGGATCGGGTTCTGGTGTCGTCGGCGAACGAGAGCAACTCGGACTTTCCGCCGCTGCTGCCGAACGTTTTGCGAGTGTATCTGGAGAACGGACAGACGCGCTCGTTCAAGTACGACGTGGAGACGACGGTCAAAGACATTCTGGAGAGTATTCTGGAGAAGCTGCAGATCACCGCCAAGTCGCACTTCTCGCTGGCACTCGAGTACTCGTTGGGCGCGCGAACGAGTCGGATCAGTTTGTTGAGGCCCGATTGCAAGATCAAATCGGTGAGTGGTTCAGAAAGCGGCAGTGATTCCTCTCTCTCTCTCTCCAGATCATCGATCTTCCGAACTCGGAGCACCTTCGCTGCGTGTTCCGTCTCTCGTTCGCCCCTTCCGACGCGTTCGTCCTCCTGCTCGCCGACCCGAAAGCCCTCGAGTACTACTATCAGCAGTGTGTCAACGACGTCGTCCGCGGTCGATTCGCGATGGAGATGCGGTACGAGGCTTGCATTCGGCTGGCGGCGCTTCACGTCCAGCAGGTCGCCTACGACTGCAACATTCTCAAGGAAAACTCGAAAGTCTCGGTGAATCGTGTCGAGTGAGTAGATGATTCTCAGCGACGGAAGCCGGAAACCACCTTCTTGTTTTTTTTCAGAAAAGAATACGGGCTGGGCACATTTCTACCGGCCATTGTTCTCGAGAATGTGAAGCGGAGAGACATCCGGAAGCACATTCGTTTCTATCTGAAAAGGGACAACTCGCGACTCGTGGACTGCCTCGGCAAACCGAGCGTCAACAACGGCTACCCGCCGGAGCTCGAGGCGTGCACTTCGCAGTTCGCCAGCGAGCCGTCCATGATGGTCCGTCTCAAGTACATTCACATCGTCTCGCACCTACCTTCGTTCGGCGGTCGCTCCTTCTGTGTCACGTTCAAAGAGTCACAGATCGATATGCTGATGCAGGTGGAGCCGCGGACGGGCCTTCTCGTCAGGCATCCGGGCAAGTCGGGCCAGCCGTCGATATCGATCGGATTCGATTTGATCGGCAAGCTGGTGGTGTGCAAGGAGACCGACGTGGCCTCGCTGATCAGCATCCGACTCGCCAGCAATCCGACGCAGGGGCTCGAGTTTCTCGTGGACAAGGACGATCTGGACGATCTTGTGATGTACATCGTCGGGTATCACATGGTGACGTACGAGAAGGAGCTCGAGTGCGAGATCGACGACTCTCCGCCCAAGGCCAGGGAGCTTCCCGACAAGGCGCCGCCCTACTCGGCCATCCATACGGTCGTCAAGTCGGATTGGAACTACAGCGGCGAGGCGACGCCCAACGAGAAGGCGTTCGATCCTTCGGACGGTCCGCCCTCCTACGAGATCGCCAACTCGTTCGTCCAGATCGCGTTCGAGGAGGAGAAGCGGTCCGAATCGATCGGAGCCGCCCGTCAGAGTTTCAGCGAGCCGAAGAAGTTGCTCCGAGCGACCGACTCGCTGCTCATCAAGAACTCTCGCGACTTGCACGCCAAGGAGACGACACGACAGGACGATCAGAGATCGGAGTCGTCCGACACCGAGGATTCGTCGTTCTCCTCGCCGCTTCGCTCGCCGAATATGGATCACCTCTGCGACGAGATGGATCTCCTCGTGACGGGACCGCCGGCGAGACGCGCCTCCATCGAGACACTCATCCAGAATAGCCAGCCGAATGCCAACTTGGAGAGTCTGATCCTTCAATTTCCGACGATTCCTGATGATGAAGAGGAGGCGGACGACGGGGCGGTGGCGACGGGAGCGTCGATCGACACGATGCAAGCATCCACGACGACGGTGGTGGCGAACGGAAAGACGACGTGCTACGTGAATCGCAACGGATCGTGTGCCAAGTCGTATCGAGACGAGTATAATAATCATAGGTACGCATCGACTGCAGAACTGATATTTCGAACGCCGTGATTTCGCGCCACTCAGAATTGAGGTCAAACCGCTCAACTCTTCTGCGTCTCTTTCTTTTCCACACTCTCTCGGCGCCTCTTTCAAATCCGTTGTTTTTTCATTTCGCGCCTCGAAAGCGGATATTGTCCGTGGAGCACGTTTGCAAACATGGGCGGGCGTCGTTTTGATCAATTTGAGCGCACCGAAACAGAACTCAATATGAGTTTGAACAAGCGAAAATCGATAAAATGATTGATGATTGGCTCGCAAAGTGCATTGCTCATCCCGAGTATTTCCAGTTTTTCAGCGAACTGACGCCAGTTTCCGGTGACTCACTGCTCGGCGACGCCTCCATCGCCGCCATCGACGACGATGTTCCGTTGCTGTAAAGAAGCGGAAAGAGCTGCTGCAGTGCCAAAAACCTCCTTTCATTACACTTTTCTTCATCTTCCCCCCTTCTTTTCTCTTCTTCTTCTTCTTCTTCTTCGCTGCATTGTGATAAATTTCCCCCCACCTTCCTTCCCACTCTCTTGACACTCCAACTCGCTTCTCTTGTCTCCTTCTCCTTCTCTTTTCTTTGAAACCAAACTCCAATAAATCAGCTTGTGATTTGAACGAAAAGGGGGCGGAGTCAAGACTAGCAGAGACAGTGTGCGAAACGAGGAGAGTGCCAGAGAAAGGGACAACTGTTCCCGGGAGAAGGGCGGGAGGCGATGACAAGAGGCGGCAGGAGCTCGGCGAGCCCGGGTCATTGTGCTCAGAGGCAGTGCTCTCGGATCAGAGCTCTCTTTTCGCTTCGGCTTTTGTGTGTGTGTGTGTGCACTTCGAAGATCAACCTCTTCCGATTCCAGGTGATGAAGTCGTTCCTCGCACTTGCCGTCCTCGTCGGAGTCGCCTCGGCCGCCTTCATCGACATCGGATACAAAGTTTGCAGTGAGTCCGCCAACAAATCGATAGTCCTCTTCCCCCCAAAACCGAACATTCCAGAAGCGGACGGAACGGTGTCCGAAGTGAAGGCCGACGGATGCGAGCTGACGGTGAAGGACGGAAAGAAAGTGTGCCTGTTCAAGAAGGGAACCCGCCCCGTCATCCAGATCGCCTTCAAGCCGTCGAAGCCGTCGGACAAGCTGAAGACGTCGGTGCGCGCCAAGGTCGGCGGCTCGGCGATGGTCGACTTCCCGCAGACGAACTCGGACGCGTGCACCTACGGCGTCAAGTGCCCGCTGGCGGCCGGCGAGAACCAGCTCTTCGAGCAGTCGATCGCCATCACCGACAACCATCCGGCCGGCGACATCATCCAGGTCAACTGGCAACTGACTCGTCCCGACGCCGGCAAGGAGGTCTGCATCATCTTCCTCGCCGAAATCGTCGAGTGATTGTCACGTGACACCGTTTCGATTCTTCTTTTTTCTTTCCCCCCGTTTCAATAAATTCGAGCATTTCAATTCGCTGCACCAATTCATTTCCTTCTTTTTCTTCATCTCTTCTTTTTCTCGAGGAAACGAAACGAGAGAAAAAAAAGAGAAAGTGATCGCGCAAAATGTCGAACGATTCCATGGTGGGCAAATGCGAAAAAGATGCGAATCTTTTCGGGTCGCCACCTCCTCCAGATATCCATCGCAAACCGCCCGTTTTTTTCTTCCGTTTCGCGCGCTTTTGCGGTTTCTCGACGTTTCCATCGGCTTCTTTTCGCTGAATTTCGCCAGATTTCTTTGGAGAAAACTAGGCCACGGCCGCGGTTTTTCAGCAAAAACTGAAATTTCCGTTGAAATCCCTCAATTCTTTGCTTTCTTCCAGGACGTGCATTACACGGAATCGGAGCTTGAGTGAGTTCTTTTTCATTCTTCTTCGTCGTTGTGCTCATTTCCGGAGCAACTCTTGCTCCGGAAATAGGCCAATATCCGGAGAGCCGAGTTTCAGATTGCTCGACGCCAACTGCCGGACTGCTCTTCCCTTCGACGAGGGGCAGCAACACGGCCAACTGCTAATTGGTTCGTTAGGCGGCGAGCCGGAAGAGATGGGCAGACGGGCGAAGGCCAAAAGACGGGCGGCCCGCATCGCCACCGAGAGCCACGTGGCCACGTTGAGCAGCAGCGATGACGTGGCGATCGCCGACGACGCGGAGATCAGTGAGGAGACCGACTGCGAGGTAGATCGGATGCACGTCTTCAGAAGACATGATGCGAGTTCAGGTTCCGAGTCCGAAGGCGTCGAAGATTCCGGTGCTCCAGAAAGAGCACAAAGTGAGCAAGAGCCCCCGATCGGCGGATGAGCACGGCTCGCAGAAGAGCAAGATCCCGAGACCGGTGGCTCAGTTGGTCTACCTGAAGCCGCGTGCCGAGCTGCCCTCCGACTCGGAGCCCACCAGTTACACTCCGACCGTGAGTGAGCCCACGCTTCTTCTTCTTTTTTCTTCAAACAAAAGCCCCGCTTCTTTCTCGTTCAGAGCGGCTCTTTCACGAACACTGATCTGATCACTGGTCCCAACCACACGCGTTGCTCCGCCATCTCGCCGCTGCCGATTTGTGATCTTTCCACGGTGATTTGCAAGACGACGACGTTGACGTCTTCTGCTTCTCCTTCAACATCTTCTTGCAGGAGATCGAAAAGCACGACGTCGTCGACAAGAATCAAGTCGTCGTCGTGGCCGAGGCGAACGGGCTCGAGATGAAGCTCGACATGACCGCGATGCTCTCGGGACTCGATCTGAAACTCGTCGGGCTCAGATTCGAGTAGCTCTTGCCCACTCCTAACTTGCACTTGCTCAAGCTCATAAAATAAAGATCACGCCTCTCCTCCTTCTCTTTTTTCTTCTCATATTTTCCAATCCGACACTTTTTCTTTTTACATCTGCGTGGCAATATTTTCAGAAGTCGGAACATGATTCAAGCACGAATTATCTGTTTTGATTATCGCTTTTCAGGTGTTTCTTCAATGTTTTTGTTCTAGTTCTTTTCTGCGCACAAGTGTTTTCTTTCCGTTAAATCAAAAATAACGTTGATTTGTGTTTTGGTGTAGCAAAAAGCGATTCCGTCGAGCCGGATTCGAACCAGCGACCTAAGGATAACCACTGACTCTACAGTCCTCCGCTCTACCAACTGAGCTATCGACGGCACGAAAGTCGGCGACCGCGGCAGCCGTGATAATAACCGACGGAAGCATGAACGGCGGACAGATTGCAGGCATGGGGGTGTCGCAAATTAGCCGTGGAGCGCGTTTGCGATGACCTCGCCTCGGACATAACATAATAGCGCGGGCAAGGGGATAATGAACGAAATTCGCTTTTTCCCCCTTTTTCCAATACGAATAACAAATTTGTGGGTTGTTGTTATAACAAATTTGTGGGTTGTTGTTATACAAATTTGTGGGTTGTTGTTCAAAGAATGGAAGCTGCCGGTGGAAAAAGACCTGAATTTGCCATTTCTCGAGGTCAACTGCAAAAGATTCTCCAAGTATCGGACAGCTACCGTAATCCCCGTCGACGTCAAACATCGGCTCGATTTATATTTCGAGCATTCTCTCTCTCTCTCTCTCGCATTTCAGCCGCTTCTTTTGTTCGTCCGCGATTTTTTCTCTCTCGAAAAGCGCGCCGTCCATTGTTTCAAATGCGCACGTCTTCTGTCTGTGAGCCGTGGAGCCCGGCGTCATTCGGACGGGCTCGGCGAGCACACGCGATTCCAAACGTTAGAGCTCCATGAATACTGCATTTCGATGGCACTCTCTTCCGCCCGTTTCGCAGGTTTTTTGATCGACTTTCGTGTTCCGGTTGAGGAAACTTCCGAAAGCCGTTTCGGAAAGCGTTTCGAGAGGCGCAAAACGAATGATGACGTCGTGGGGGCGGCCAATTACCGAGAACAACGAAACGATGCTCATAACCCATTCCAAAACCAATTTCACTTCTTCGTTTCCTTCTTGTTGACTGGCTGACTTTTTGAGCTTCACGCTTTCAAGAGTCCATTCGGTCACGTCTTCTCCTGAAGACGTCAACAACAATTCGGTGTGTTTGTGTTGATTGAATACATTCAGAATTGATATGTGTATTCGCGTCGGCTTCGAGTAACCAGTCTCTGACCCGGAGCACTGAGTTTCCATGAAATTCGTCCAAACGGGACGGAAGGGATATCATCAATTTTCCGGAGTGAAAAGAATTCCAAATTGAATTCGAGTAGTACTTGGTACTCGTCGTCTCCACCCGACGTGCCACGTCATTCTTGTCTTGCCTCGTGTAATTGCTGCTCGCGGAGCCCGTGTCACACGGCATTCCGTCAGTTTTTCCCCCCATTGTCTTCGAGACAACACAACGACATCTTAATCGTTTTTCGTTTTTTTCCCCCTCTCTTTTCAACCAGAGAGAAGGCACGAGCCAATGAATTTCAAAACTACCCTGTTTTTGCTTGTTGGAATCTGAATCTACCTCTCTCTTTTTGACTCCGCCCCCTTTTCCAGAATCCGCCCAAGCCCCGCCCCTTTTTTCGGTCCACTGCCTTCTTAAAAGAGCCGCTGAAAAGCAATCATTCACACATCTTCAGCTCAAATGGCCTCCACATCGATCGTTCTCTTCGTCGCCTCGTGTCTCCTCGTCATGGTCCACGTGTCGTCGGCTATGCCGAAGAGCCCGGTGATCGGTAAGTGGGCTCGGAGCTCGGAACCACTCACGGAGCACCTCGTTTCCAGGAGTCAACACGGCGTGCACTCACGCCTCCATCAACGCGTTCTGCCGACCGGAGCACCTGTTCTGCGTGAAGTCGGCGTGCAGCCAGTGCCTTCTGCGCGATCCGTTCAATCCGTTCGGTGAGCGAAAGAGAAAGTGATGTTTGAGATGTGGAGAGCATTGGAGAAGGGTATGAGAGAGGGGAAACGAGCCAATTTCCTGTGTTTGAAACGTGACGTATCCGGAATGTGATCAGAATCCGTGGAGACACCTGAACGATCATCTGACTCGTGAGAATACGAGAATCAGGTAGCTATCGGCTCGTGGGAATCGGAGCAGCTGGATCAGAATCACATCAGAATATCACGTAGCGTTGCAGTCCGTGGGTTTCCATCGGAAGCGTCCAAAGATCAGAATCGCACTGAGAATTGCTTAGCGTCTCATGTTTCACAGCTTTCAAAGACCTAGAAAACCTTCTCAATGCCATTTTGGGCTTCCATGCAGATTGGATCCTAGTCCTTTATCAGAGCTGCTCGGAAGTGGCTCTAACTTTTTCGTGTAGAAATCTATGAAGCTGGTGCAGTTACAAAAAATGAAGAATGTTTTGAGATCTTACGAATGGCGCAGAGAACGTCTCAAAATGTTGGTTTTGAACAAAGTTATGATCTTTTTGGTGGCCCCACTCAAAGATGAGCTCGAAAATGGGGGTCACGAATCAACATTTTCCGACACTCGGCCATTTGGAAGATCTCAAAACTTCTGATATGTCTAGTGTGACAGTTCCCTTCTGATAAGTCTCCGTAGAAAAAAGTTAGGGCCACTTTCATTTACGGGCAACTAACTCGGCACTAGGCGGGAACTGGATTGGTAACAACTCGGTCCAGTTCGAGTTTAGTGTCCTGGTCCAGTTCCGAAACAGCCCAACTTTCCTAGTCCAGTTCTAAAACAACCTTGGCACTCGACGGGAACTGGGCCAGGAAAGTCGGGTTGTTCTACGGGTGAACTGAGAAAGTTGGGCTGTTTTGGAACTGGAGCAGGACACTAAAGTCGAACTAGACCGGGTTGTCACCAATCCAGTTCCCGCCTAGTATCGTGCTTCCCGCTCAATTGACCTGAAAGCTCGAAGAATCGAGGTTTTTGAATCCACCAATACCACTAGCCAAACTAGCTCCGACGGCCGAAGAAGTCAAAGTTCGGCCATGCGTCATGTGCTCGCTGAGCCCTTGCGATGCCGTTTCCGGCCGTCGCTCAACTTGATCCCCCCCTCTCAATCAATTCCTCCCCGTTTTCAGCCTCTTTCTGCGCCCGTCTCACCGACTGCGTCTGCTCGATCAGCAACGATCCCCAGTGTGAGCAGAAGGTCGAGCAGACCTGCTACTGAACCAGTCCTAAATAGCTGAAATTCCGCTGAACACTTCGAATAAACACTGTTAAACTGAGAACTTGCTCGCTGTTTTGGCCAGTCCCCGTTAAGACTTCATCAACAACGAATAGCCGAAACGCGGAAATGGGTGGTATTCGCGATATTGTGAAATCTTGACGGAAGGATTCGGCGATGGAACGAGTGCGAATAGTGTTCGGAGGAGGAATACGAATGGTGGAAATGGAAATGAAAGAAGAAGAAGAAGAAGACGAATAATAGGAGGAGGAGGAGGAGCAAGGTGAAATGCTCGGTTTTATGGCTCCGCGGAGCCCGTGATGAGAGCCGAGGATGACAGATTTATGGCCAGGTTAAATGGACTCTGCCTATAATTGGAGCAACCAGGATTTGGGTTCTCCGAAAACATGGAAGATCCCCCGTTTCTATCTCTTGCTCCCCCCGAACCGGCTAGTCTCAGTTCATATTCAGAGGATCCAGAAGATTGAGAAGAGCCATCTTTAGGAATGCATGAGAATGGTCATTTCGGCTCCTCATATTCATACTCGATGATCTCCCTCCCTCTTCTTCATCATTTCCATCTTCTTTTTTGTCTTGAAAAAGGAATGAAACTCACCGAAAGGAAGTAGTAGTCGCCTTCGAAAGGGCCGAGAATCAGAATGCATTAGAGGGCGACTGACTGACTGACGAAGGCTCCTCATCTGAAGGCCCAGTAAACCGATCCGCTCGCAGATGGCGTCTCTCCTCGAATTGTGTGCTCTTTTCGTCACGAGCTCACTTAAAATGGGAGGAGAGCCTACTGTAGATGTGGGAGGGCTTCATGCCAGAGGGGCGGGCTCTTCCATTCGAAACCCGATACTGTTTGTTTAGGGCCGCGATGGCACATGCCTTCCATCTTCCCGTATGCTGCTTCTGATGTGGAAGCTTTTTACGGTGGAAGCAGCAAAAGACAGATGGCCTGATTCATTGGCCGATAAGTCAGGCAAACGGCGGGTAGCCGCTAGACATCGGACAGTCGTCCGCTTGACATACGCCAAAATAAGCACCCTAACCGCCAGTGGCGCTATGGAGTCGGCCAGTGGCGGCGCAATGACGCCACTGGCGCCGGATTAGCGCCAATAGAAAACATATAATTTCCAGAGGCGCCAGAGTGGCGGTCCAAAACGGCCAGTGGCGGTCCAAAACGGCCAGTGGCGGTGTAAAACGGTCATTGGCCGACTGTCTTCAATCGATTGATTTTCAGACCCTCCCACCAGCCATTATACACCGCGCAAGCTGGACTGTGAACCGTGTCTTTTCAATCCTGTACGCCATAACCGATAAATTGGCGCTGGTCTCGCTTGGAAGAGACGGTTCGGTGTCGATTTACGGTGATCAATAACCGTTCAACTCAAAACCGCCCGCATTTGGTGATCGCGTACAATGTTCGTTTTCACATGGGAACATGATAATACCTTTTTGGTAGACTTTTGGGAAGCATTTTCAAACTTGTTTCGTTTTTAGCTTTTCAGAATTTTTAGGTGATACTTGGGCAAGCTCAATACTCATTAGCATTTTTCTAGTTAATAGAACGAGATTTTGAAATCAGCGTGAAAAAACCGTGAACTTCACTCTTTCTTTAGAGTCATGAAACTTCCAGTCGGAATACATTTTCTTATGACGTGGAACTTCCCCAAGATGAACTGCACATTACAACACGAAACTGTTTTCTTCTCAGCATTTCCAGATCGTAGCCACATTCGAAACATCGGCTTGGTCTCGCGCGGAAGAGACAGTACGTTGTTGGTTTACGATACCAATAATGGAAGGCCCGTAAATCGACAATAGATGTTTTCTCTTCTGTGCAAGACCAGCGAAAGTTGAAGATGCGTCTCGTTTCGGTGACATTTTGGTGTTTTAATGTGAGATGAGTTATTCGAACAAAAAAACTATTTATGATGACTCTCCGTAACTTTTCTGATGACATTGTGTAACTTGTGTGTGAATCAGAGGTGCACGGAATTCCGAAACCCGCAAAAACAACAATTCCCATCAGAAAAATGAGAAATTTCAAACGAGATAAACAACTAGGTTTACTCACTGGGATTCTACAGAACAACGCGTTTCTCCGACTTTACCATAAAGTTTTGCGTTTCGTTTGATTTCAGCTTTGTAACGACACCAAATATCGCTGCGAATTTCCGAAACCCGCAAAACTTTTTGGAATTCCGAAACCCGCTTTCCGAAACCCGCAAGTCAAATTTTCAATTCCGTGCAGCTCTGGTGTGAACGCATCACAAAAGTAGCAGTCAACACTAACTGGCATGCTTGCAGTTTTGTCTCACTATTAATTCGTCAAAACGAGTCCATTTTCAGAAATGTATTTTCGCGGTTTGTGAACAATTGGAAAATGTTCAAGTATCCAACTGTCCTGTGACACTTGTGACATCGAGAGAAGAGCTTGTCACGCCCCGATATTCCATTTTTCATAGACGAACTGGGCTATTTGTCATGTTGTAATAGAGTAGAAGGTCCGAAGTATTTTGATCAGAAAAAGCTTGAACTTTCGAAAGGAATCTGAAGAGAATAGAAGCAGTTTTCTGAAAACTACCCAAAGAACTGTAAGACCTGGGGCGGGGCGGAAAGAGAGTTTTGCTCCAAACTGCAAACGTTCAAACGATTCACTTGGAAGAAACTTTATAGTAATTGGGTTTCGGACAATTCTCCAATTGTTCATGAATTCATAAAGTTCTCAGTTCTCTGATTCTCAGGGTGGCAAAATTCAGGGCGACCTCTTCTGAATGGATAGAAAGCGACCTTTTTCGAATCACATTTTTCTGGAACTTTTTCATTCTTAGCATTCCTTCATTGCTCCGATAGTTTGCTCTTTTTTGTCAATCTGATAACGAATCGAAAACATTCCAACAAAGTCTGAGAACCCCAGCCGACCGACTGTGAAAACGCTGTTCTCAAGTTCTGACAAACGCAAATTTGAAATCTGGAAGAGTGTCTTTGAAACAGATAACTACCACAATATCACAACAGTCTTCGCTCTGAAAGTGGTCTGAAAGTGGAACAACCGTATTCTCAGTGTGTCAAAGAAAAGCGCGA
This sequence comes from Caenorhabditis sulstoni, assembly GCA_963966605.1. Lineage (NCBI taxonomy): Eukaryota > Metazoa > Nematoda > Chromadorea > Rhabditida > Rhabditidae > Caenorhabditis > Caenorhabditis sulstoni. The sequence continues at coordinate 7,156,085 of OZ016477.1, read as the reverse complement.
TGAAATGGTGGCTAATTACAGAATGAGGAGATCTCTCTCTTCAAACAGATACTCTCATGCAGGACCGTGTCGCTCTTCGCTCTTCGCTCTTCGCTTGCAGCAGCTGCCGCCAGTATCCATTACTAATCGACGTCCTCCGAGTCTACAGTGAGCCGTGCCCAACCGGCTCGAGGCGGCCTCTTTGCATCCGTTTTCGCTCCTTCATCCCCCCCCCCATCCATGTCATTTGTCTTTCTCCTCCGCTTTTTTTTTCCATTTCGCCGCCGTCTGAAGAGGAGCCGCCGGGTCTAATCTCATTTCGACGCCCCGATCCTCCTTCTCCTCCTCCGTCGTCGTCGTCGTCTGCTCTTTTTCCTTTTTGCCATTCGCATCCGCGTCGCGCCCATCTCTTTTTCTCTTCCGCTCTCTGCGTCAAAAACGCCAATCATGAAATGTTTCGGGGGGAAGAAAAAGAGTGGCGGGACGAGAAGACGGGGCGGGAAGGGGCGGAGTCCGTTGAAGCGACGAGACAGCGTGCGAGACGAAGAGACGCAGGCAGGCAGGAAGAGGAGGAGGAGGAGGAGGGGGAGCAGCACGCCTTCTGCGGCGACCCACCGAGACGAGGGACGGGACAATCGGGCCGCGGACCCCCACACTCACTCGGTTCGTTTCTCGCTGCTCGCGCTGCTCGCCTGTGTTGGCTACCACTAGAACAACATGGTGAGTCGGCTCATCCTGAGCTCCTGGAGCCCCGAAAGGGGTTACCAATATCTTACGGTAATAGGGCAGCATCAAGGAGCCATAGGTAGATCAAAACCAAGAAGTGTAGTGAGAAGTAGGTCAAATCTTCGATCCGATCTAGCCTGTTTCTCGAGTCGTCCCATTCTTCTTCTTCGCAACAGTGCCCCCCGTTTCTCCAGAAATGTAGTCGTGCTCCCCTTCCCCCCGAATTGTTGACCGCGTGCTCTTGCTCCGCTGAGCACCTGTTGCGCACTACCTGCCTTTGCCGGACATCCGGAGCGTGTCCACAGGAAACGCGGCTGCCAATTCAACTGAAAACGCTTCCCTTCCCCTCCGTTTCCACATCTGGGGGGGATTTTCTTGTTTAGGAGGGTTTTGGAGAAGTGGAGCGGGGGGTAAAGTGCAGAGGGGGAAAGAAAAAAGAAGAAGAAGACGAAGAAGAGACACTCGTCACCCTCCAACACACAAAATATATCCAATTTGGGAGAGCGCCCCCTCTCTCTCTCTCTCTCTCGAAATTGCGCCCATTTTTCGACAAAAGAGAAGAGAATTTGCAGAGAGAAGTCATCTCGATTCACATCGGACAAGCCGGCGTCCAAATCGGAAATGCGTGCTGGGAGCTGTACTGTTTGGAGCACGGTGAGCTCTTTCTCTCTCGCACTTCAGAGCTCATTCAGAGAGCGTTTTCAGGTATCCAGCCGGACGGACAGATGCCGTCGGACAAGTCGCTCGGCGGCTCCGACGACTCGTTCTCGACGTTCTTCTCGGAGACCGGCTCGGGAAGACACGTGCCGAGAGCTGTGATGGTCGACTTGGAGCCGACTGTCATTGGTAAGAGAGAGAGAGAGAGAGAGAGAGAGAGAGCTGCTGTTGCTCTTGCTCATTTCAATGCAATTAGACTCTTGCTCGTCTCCATCTGCAGACAGAATGAGTGCACTATTCGCCATGAAAGAGGGGCTCATTTCGCATTTATGGGGGGGGGGGGCCTCTCATCGAATTCAATGGATTCTCGAATTGGTTTCGTCTTTCGATTTCGATTTCGATTTCGCAAGACCTCCTCGGTAGGGACTAGAAAACGTTCAGTCTCTTCTGTTATTCCCGAGAAGGAACTCGAGACAACTGACGAAAAGGAAGTTGCAAATGATACTCTTGAGACCTCTCCCCTCCCCATCCATCCTTCAAAACTTTCTTCTAGTCGACAGAGAGAGAGAAAGCCCGTTTTTCGTATTCATATAAAAAGTGAGAGGGGATGGCGAGGAGCATCGGATATTCATCGAAAAGCGCGCGCGCGCACACACATAAAATTCATCTGGAGCGCCTCGCGACGAGCCGAGACGAGCCAAGGTTGGCGGCGTGTTAACGGCCATTGGCGGGTGGTGATATCGGTTCGCTTGACATACATACGCCGAAATGAGGAGATCAGTCTGAGGAGAAGGTCGTTGGTTTGCAGATGAGATCCGCACCGGCACCTATCGCTCGCTCTTCCATCCGGAGCAACTGATCACCGGCAAGGAGGATGCGGCGAACAACTACGCGCGCGGTCACTACACGATCGGAAAAGAGATCATCGATCTGACGTTGGATCGGATCCGCCGTCTCGCCGACAACTGCACCGGACTGCAGGGATTCCTCGTGTTCCACTCGTTCGGCGGTGGCACCGGATCCGGCTTCACCTCGCTGCTCATGGAACGTCTCTCGGTCGATTACGGCAAAAAGGCCAAGCTGGAGTTCTCGGTGTATCCGGCTCCGCAGGTCTCCACCGCCGTCGTTGAGCCCTACAACTCGATTCTGACCACTCACACCACTCTGGAGCACTCGGACTGCTCGTTCATGGTCGACAATGAGGTGGGTGTGGAAGCGCGCTCTATTGAACTGAGCACGGGATTGTGGCGGGAAGTTTGAATTCGAAATTGCAGGCGATCTACGACATCTGCCGCCGCAACCTGGACATCGAACGTCCCTCCTACACCAATCTGAACCGTCTCATCGGCCAAATCGTCTCGTCGATCACCGCGTCGCTCCGCTTCGACGGCGCCCTCAACGTCGATCTGACCGAGTTCCAGACGAATCTGGTGCCGTACCCGCGCATCCACTTCCCGCTCGCCACCTTCTCGCCGGTCATCTCCGCCGAGAAGGCGTACCACGAGCAGCTCTCCGTCGCCGAGATCACCAACATGTGTTTCGAGCCGCACAATCAGATGGTCAAGTGCGATCCGCGACACGGCAAATACATGGCCGTGTGTCTGCTCTTCCGCGGAGATGTCGTGCCGAAGGACGTGAACGCGGCGATCGCCACGATCAAGACGAAGCGATCGATTCAGTTCGTCGACTGGTGTCCCACCGGATTCAAGGTTCGTGGCGTTCACAGAATTTCTAGGCCGTGGCCTCTTTCAAAGTTTTGCGCCTAGTCCACAGGAGCGCGATACGGGTTTCTAGGCCATGGCCGAAGTTTGTGTCGGAAAGCTTTCTTCAAACTTTCCCGCCAAGTCTAGCGGTGCGCGTTTCCCACTCCACAGAATCCGTGACCTGCTCCTTTTCCAGGTCGGCATCAACTACCAGCCACCGACGGTCGTGCCGGGCGGCGATTTGGCCAAAGTGCCGCGCGCCGTGTGCATGCTCTCGAACACGACGGCGATCGCCGAAGCGTGGGCGCGTCTCGATCACAAGTTCGATTTGATGTACGCGAAACGCGCCTTCGTCCACTGGTACGTCGGCGAGGGAATGGAGGAGGGCGAGTTCAGCGAGGCGCGCGAGGATCTCGCCGCTCTCGAGAAGGACTACGAGGAGGTCGGCGTCGACTCGCTCGAGGACAACGGAGAGGAGGGCGACGAGTACTAGAACCCTCCCCCATTCCTTCCTTTTTCAGCTTTTCAATCCCAACCAATTATTCGTGAATTCTCCCTCACCCGTTTCAGCTATCGCCGCTATTGCTCTGCTTTCCCTTCTTTTTTTCATTCTTCTCCCCTTTAAATTCTCTTTTCTTCGCTCTTATCAAAAGTTGTCAACTTTTTTTTCAGTAAAACACAACGATCGATAAACTTGTTCCTTCCGCCCCGCATCGATTTCGATTCGCATTCCTTTCAAATGCAAACATTGACAGTTTCAGAACGAAGAAGGGAAAGAAGATGTTTACCATCAGAATCAGCGCTTTGTCCTTTTTCAAGACGTTTGCGATTGTCTGAAAGGGGACTAGAAACATGGTGGCCGAGGATTCGCTTTCTCTCTTCCTCTTCCACCGACGACGGTTTTTTTTTCTAGAGAATACATGTGAACCTCAGATGAATCTCGCTCGTAGAGTTTCGAGAAGAAAGATTAATCGGGAGCAAGCTGCTGCTCGCCCCTTCTTCTGCCAATTGAAAGGTTTCCGCGTGCTCTCTGTCTGTCTCTCTCTTTCTCTGCGCCCTCTCTAATCCCGTTCTCTCTATCACTCGCAGCTTCTCCTTTTTCTTTTTTTGGTTTTGCGACGCGTATTCTCGCGCTCTCTAATAAAAACCGTTCTGCTGCTGCTGCTGCTGCTGCAGTACTCTCGGCCCAACCGTCCCGGGAAAGAGAGAGAGAAAGAGTGAGCGATAACATCAGAGAAGCAAACGAGACCGCCGGCGTGACGAGAGAGTGACAATTCGTGCGATGAGTGACGAGAGACGGCAGACACACAGACGAATCGCGCGCCGCGTCCGCGATTGCAAAACTTGTGTGCGGAGACACGCGAAGCCACGTTTTTTGTCTTTTTCAGACTGTTTTTGTAATTCTTCGACCCATTTCCAGCCAGATTTCCTATATTACTGCGGAAAAATCAGCTCTCCATTTTAAATAACCTGAAATTATTCTCATGCCACCTGTCTGTCAATTAATAATTGTTCGCGTAATGCACAAGTCTCTCTTGCAACCTCCCCGAATTTTCAGCCAAAAAACCCCAAATTCTCTTTGTTTCCCGTCTGAAATTTCAATTCATTCATCAAAAACTGTCCGGTCGACCTTGAATTCGATTCATTTCGTGCCTTCTAACCTCTTTTTTTCTAGTCTCGTGCCTTTTTTCTCTCAAAAATCCGTCGAATTGCAGGTATATCGGACCAAAAGGAATGAATGAGCAACCAAAGGCAGTCGTCGAATCGTTTTTCGTGACCAATGACTCAGTGTAAGTCTCGATCTTTTTAAAAAGCCAGTTTCGTCATGACGATTTGTAAAGTTCGTCATTCGAATCGAAATCGTTTATATTTATGTTTGGAAGAATTAATCCAGTGTTTTTTGTTTAAAATTCATCGAAAATTGTCCGCTTTTTGGCTGGAATCCTTGAAATTTGAACGAAGATCGCAAATAAATGGGGGCGAAAGTAAAGTAAGAGGTGATAAGCACACTTGGGAGGGAGAGTGTCTCTGGTAATACTTTGTTGGCCGAAGAATCCGGATCGAGCCGCCGTCTGGGAGGCTCCAATCTAAAATGGGCGAGCGGGCGGGCAACGGAGAAGAATTAAGCAAATATTTAAAAGTTTTGGGCGTTTTTTTTTTCATTTCAATTTTCTGCAGTTTTCCACACAAAAGTTTGCTCAAAAATTCCACTCTCATGCTTTTTTTTTTGAGAATACATGAACGAATATGTAAAGAATCGACTTTTGTAGTCGTCGCTTTTTCAGAGGACATAATCGTATTATAGACGACACAAATCCGCGTGTTTATACGGGAAAGTCATAAAGTTGTAAGTATGAAGCACTTCCCTCCAGTCCCCACTGACCACAGTTTATCATCCCTCTCACGTTCCTTAAATTTTGAATCGAGTTTTTCTACTTTTTTGGTAAACAAACACTGATCAGGTGCCACATCGCGAGCTCGCAGAGCAAGTGAGCATTCGGGGCGGGGCTTCGCTTCGTGGGAAAAGTTTGTTATGGCTAGCTGCTATAAGAACTCGTGTTGCCCGTTTCTAGCAAATTCTGGAGTCTATAATCAGAGTGAAGATGACCAAATATCAGTGCATCTGAACTTCGAGCAGCATCCAAGTAACATTTGAGTCATGACCGTACTTTCGGAGTGTATTGTGTGTCGACCCATACAGATGCACTCTTTCTGCATGTTCTCTCATCAGTTATTTGTTTATTTAGTCAGTTTCGTTTCGTTTCCCTCGTGTTCACTCTCCCTCCCATCCCGTTCTTCCTCTCCGTACTCCCAATTCTATCGATTTTTGCATAAACCTATCTTTATCGAAGCACTTTTTATGTCACTTTTCGATCCTCAAACATAGCGTCCTTCTCCTTCTTCTTCTTCTTCCGCGTTTGCTCAAGGTGTAAATAAGAGACGCCCCCCGCTCCATCCCCATCTCCATTTCTCAACTTTTCAACGTATCCCTTCAAATTTTCGACATTTTCTCGTACTGTTTCTTGTCTGAAAGTAGGGAAGAAACAATTTCGATAAAGGTTTTTTTTTTCGTATTTTGTCGCCGCCAAGTTTTGTGGTTTGTAGCAAGAGTGAGTCATGGCATAACGGAGAGTCTGTTTCTCTGTTGTCTCCGAAACTGTTTGATTTTGGGAGTCGGAGTGACTCAACTCAACTGGTAGCAGAACTATAGGACACTGCTCTTTTGAAATATCGTGATTTGTAGTAGTTTTCGGAACGTACCGGGATTTGTAGTTTGAAATCATTTGTGCCAAAGAGAGTGGGTATTTTAACTTCAAGATCACTTTTCGCTCTCACTTTTTGAGCATAACTAACCTGACTTTCTTCCGATCAGAACATCAAAACCAATTCCGAAACGCATCGACATGATGCTTCAAACTCCTAGTACAACAGGAAGCTGAAGCTGTTCCCTTACGGTCATGTTTCAGAATGTTTTCTGTTCGATCTCACTCAAAGTCTTGACGTAAAGCCATAAACCGTAGTCCCTCTTAACCAAGGGGGGATAAGCGTTTTCCCACGTAACGCCGCCGCCGCAGCCGCTGATGTGTGCTCGACACGCGCGGGAATCTAATTCCGCTGCGGTATCCAAGGGAAACGCGACGCGCGCTTTTTGTGCCGCTAGTTAGTTAGCGGTGAGCCGTTGTTTTTCCCGCTCCCGTTTTCGCATCGCGGGTGGTCGCTCACTTCACCCGACTCTTCTTTCATAATCAGAGAGCCCCATTGATAGGCGAGGAGCGTGCGATGTGACGGACAATTCAAAAACGGAGGCAGCTTATGCAGATGTAGTCAGAATCGGATAGAAAATAGGTTGTAGTCGTTTTGACATGGACTATGATTCTTTCTCCTCCTATCATTGCCCCCCCCCGCTTCGATTCATCTGTGACACATTCACTCTGTCTCATTCCAGAATGATCTATTCTATCTTATCTGAATCACAGAAGACATCGTCATCAGACAGAGCACGTTTGTAGTGCTCTCCGCCTTGACTCACTTTGTACTTGTGTGTGCGTGACGTCGAGTCACCTGACGAGGGTCGATTTGACTGTCCAAACAAGACGCATTCCTCCGCTTCTCCTTCATTTTCGCCGACTCGGTTTCCACCTGCTTCTGATATTCCGCTCTCTCCGGCAAAAACATATGATTAGTTTTCCCAGAATTCGATTCCCTTTCTTTCCCCCGTTTTCCTATGAATTCGCTCATTGTCTGTCGGTCTGCCAGAATTCGTCAGAAGACGAGAATTCCACCCTTTTCACTGTCAATCGATAAGATCGGTTCGTCTCGCTCTTCGTCGTCGTCGTCTTCTTCGTTATCGATAAGCAATGCTCTGCGCTATCAATATGTGGTCGGACACGGCGCACGCACACGAGAAAAGCGTAACCATCTATTTGCCACGTCAGTCATGTTTTCCCCCTTCTCCTTCTGCCTCCACTAATTATCAGTTTCGCTCGAGAGCCCGGTGACGTCCAAAACGTCTTCTTCTTTTTCTTCTTCTTCTTCTGCTTCCCGCTCTTCCGTCTCACTTCATTTCTATTTTTATACCCGGTCCCGCTCCTTTTCCGTCGTCTTCCTTGCAAACCCTGTTGACGTAGCAACCAGAGATCAACGTCCTCAAAGTCAGAACAACTTTCTTCTCCGAATCCTCTATCGCGGTTTTCAGAATGGCGGCGACCGCATCGTCCAGCCGGGGGTTGCTTCCGATCATCGACGCATCATCGACCAGTGCGCCCGGCAATTCGAACACATTGGACGACGGTGAGTTCATTTGCCACGTGACAACACCATGATCGTATTTTCAAAAAACGGGCATTCTCAGAAAGTTTGAACTTTTTTTAATCATTTTTTCGCACGTTTTCCCACGTTTTGTCATCATTTTGAGTCAGTGACACAAAAGTGAGATTGACTTTTCATTGCGATCCGTCGACCGATTGAAATCAGAGCTCGCAGTTGCAGTGCACTATGCATCGACTGACTTCTACATCGGTCTCGCTTTGGCCGTCAGCTCGTCGCTCTTCATCGGCAGCTCGTTCATCATCAAAAAGAAGGCGTTGCTGAAGTTGGCAAGTGGCGACACGACGCAACGGGCAAGCGAAGGCGGCTACGGTTATCTGCGAGAATGGATGTGGTGGATGGGAGTGATAACAAGTGAGAGTTCATCTGATGTCTTCCGAATATCAAAAGTCCGCTTTCAGTGGGAGTCGGAGAGGCGTGCAATTTCGCTGCGTACGCATTTGCGCCCGCCTCATTGGTCACGCCGCTCGGTGCGCTTTCCGTCATTGTCACGGCGATCCTCTCGTCGCGGATGCTTAACGAACGGCTGAATCTGCTCGGATCGATCGGTTGTGCACTCTGTCTGCTCGGCTCCACTGTCATTGTGATTCACTCGCCGAAAGAGGAAGAGGTCGGCACGATGGCCGAGTTGGCGTTGAAAATGCGCGACGCCGGCTTCATTATCTACGTCATCATGATCATTCTGACCACCGGATTCGTGGTAGTCTACGTGGCGCCGAGATACGGACATTCGAACATTCTGGTCTACATTTCCGTATGCTCGCTGATCGGCTCGCTATCAGTGCTCAGCGTGAAAGGACTCGGTCTCGCGATCAAAGAAACGCTCAGCGGCCATCAGCAGTTCACCAACTGGCTCACCTACTTTTGGCTCGCCTGTGTCGCGATGTGCGTTTCGGTGCAGCTTATATATTTGAACAAGGCGCTCGACATCTTCAACACCTCGATGGTGACTCCAATCTACTACGTCTTCTTCACCACATTCGTCATTCTGGCCTCGTCGATTCTCTACAAAGAGTGGTCGTGTCTTGGAGCGTCGGATGTGATCGGAAACTTTGTCGGCTTTCTGACAACGATTATTGGAATCTTCCAGGTGAGAATTTTCTGATTCTGAAACTGAAATGTCTAGAAGAGCAACGTTTCAGATGCAACTGTTCCGCGACGTGAACATCTCGTTGTACCAGGTGCAAAGGCTAGTCTCGAAGCCGTCAGCGAATCTCGGATCCGCGGATTTCTCCTCATCCACGAATCTTGTCGACGACTACTGCATGCGTCAGTCAAACGGCAATCGGCGGATGGTCTACACCTAGAGAACCAGCCTCTCCCCACGAAAAGAAGAACTTCTGAAGCCTCCTCCTCCTCCCCCCATTTCTCCACATTACGTGTAACACTGTCCCCTCCCCCTCATTGTAAAGCTCCCCCACACTCATTCTTCTTCTGCTCACTGAATCAATTCCTAAATCAAACTTTCTTTCTCCCCTCGGTTCATTCACTTTTTGTTCGGCGGTGGAGCGCGGTTGTGACACACACAGTTGCACAGAGACGTGCAAGAAGCAGACATTCCGGGCCGCCCCATTTCTCCCTCCCTCTCTGTTTTCCCCCATTCAAACTCTTACAGGTTCTGATACAACTTCTGATGGTTTCGTGTTTTGCCTCTCTTTGACCACTACACATTTCTTTATTTTTTTTTTGGCTAGAAAAAATTAATGAAAAAGATACATTTTTTGGTCGGAGATGAACGTCGGGAAGGAGAAAAACGGTACTCGTAGAGTTTTTGGAAATTTGAAAAGTTTCGAATAACAGCTTAAAGTCTTCGAAACCTGCGGATGAGAAGAGGAACGCCGCAGCAGAGTCCGAGAATGACGAGCAGAAGAAGGCTGGAAATGCGAATTTCAGAGCACTCTCGAGTCACACATTCAGAAACCACATGCGAAAGAGCACGAACAACATCGAGAGGCACATCGATTTATTGGATTCAGATGACGAAGTAGAAGCGGAGAAGAAAGTACCCGAAGCGAGAAGACGTCGAGAGAAATGGAGAGAGTGAGTGAGAGCGTTACACGGGAATTCTGATATAGTCTCTTAAAAAGCAACGAAACATTCTCTAGACAACTCTAACCGTTCCAAAAAATGAAAAAAAAAGAGAGACATGATATTGAGCATGTTCAGAAAAGAAGGCGTCGCGCCAGAAACACGATCATAATTGCGTACCCAATCGATCCGCGGTTTCCGACTCGATACGATCCGGCCGAATCGCCGCCTCGGCAGCACTCGTATCCGCAGCAGTACTCGTAGTATCCGCAGCCCCACACGATTTCTCGCGGACGCGATTGATCCTGAAAATGATTTGATTGAGGGGATGAGAGAAAGTGCGCTCTATTGAACAAAAACTCTTTTTCATCGATTCAAACTCTCTGCTCATTTCAAACGAGATTTCGCGCCGGTTCCGCCCCAAAATTTGAATTCCAGAAGCCAGTCTCTTGTTTTTTTCAATCGATAACAGAACTGTCAGTTCGCTCACCGAGAAATAGACGTTTCCGAATTGTGGATCGCTCGAATCAATCGGCATCCGACACATGTTCGTGTGTCCGGGCGTCTGGCGATAGTGGTTGGATCCCCAGTAGTAGGGTCGGTTGTTCCACCTGACAGTGAGCAAATAGACTTTCTCGATCTTTCGATCTCTCGATCTCTTACATCATTGGGCCGGCGGCGGCGCGAATGATGGCCTTTCCGGCCTGGTAGGTCAGATAACCGGCCGCCGCGCCGACGATCATGTTCTTGAACTGACTGCCTCTCGATCTGGATCCCAGTCCCGAGTTTGTCCATCTGAATCTCGTTTCTTCAGCCAAAGCCATATTTCAAGGCAAAGTTTCGTGTGACAAAGGTTAGAAACCGTTTCAGAACAGGACGAGGTTAGGTTTAGTTGAAGTCAGAGGTGAGAGAAGAAGACGTGGGACAGTTTCAGACTTTTCAGAGGTTAGACACGTAATAACCTGGAACCTCCCCAGCCGCTCCTGGAACCGTATCCGGCTTGATGAGAGGAGGGCGAGGAGCCGTGCCTCCGCCCGAACAGACCGCCCAAGAAACCGCCCTTGCTGAAGAACGAATTAGAAGAGAAATGAAAGAAGTGAGTGGAGTTGTATAGGAAAGTTGACGGGGATAGGAAGCGCGCTCCACCGAACCCCAAACGAACCTTCCGGTGTTCATGCTGCCGCTCGGCTTGTAACTCTGCCCACCGCCGCCGCCGCCACTATTCCATCCGCCTCCGCTCGGCGCACTCTGCCGATTCGATCCCAAGTTCGTGCCTCTCGAGTACTCGTTCCGATTGCCCGTGCCACCTCTGAACCATCCGCCACTACCACTGGAAGAGCCGCGCGAGTTGCCAGTTCTGGCGAATCCGCCGCCGCTGCTCGCCCGCGAGCCGCTGCTTCCGCGCGATCCGCCGAGTCCGCCGCCGCCGCTTCGCCGAAATTCCAGCGGTGGGACGAGAGAGAAGAGGATCAGGGATATGAAGAAAACGGCCGAATCGCGCCGTCGCATTTCTGCGATTTGGTCCGCAATACGGGGAAATTCACCTGGAATCGATGGTTTTCGAGTGGACGGATTGGTTGGTTAGGGGGTGAAACAGGCGGTTTCGCGAGAAAAAACAATGCTCTCTGATTTCGACGTCGTCAATCTTCGGAAGCAGAGAAAGAGAGAAGGAGAAGCAGAAAAAGGGCGACAAGTTCAAAAAAAGAATCCTTGGGGGATATGGCTCTCGGACGTCGGAACTGAGAAACAAAAAGAAGGAGATGCGTCACTTGGCACACACTGAATACTATTCCACAAGTAGGTAAAGTGGAGCTGACTGGTTTTTTTTTTAGTGGAAAGCTTCTCTTAGCTCGAGATCTCGCTGGAAAGTAAAAAACAAACGAAAGATGTTCGAGAAGCGATATGACACAGAATTTGACATGAAGGCGGAAATTGGACGACGACGTCTTCTTCTTCTCCTTCACTTTCTTCTTTTTGATGTCTCCCTTCTTCTCTGTGTCTCGAAACAAAACATTCTTCTCATTCTTCAATTTTGGCCAGCCCTCGAGGTTTTTAATAATAAAAGAATGGGAGCACAAAGGTGGCGGACACGTGATGTGTTGTTATTCCCGTTACGAAAGAAAGACTCGAAGGAGCAACCCCCGCAGAGATACGAAACATTCTCAAGCCGTCGTCGGATCGGAGACGCAGGCGGGAAAGCGGGAAGTGTAATCAGTGCAGACCAGTAAATATCATCGAAGGGGGGGAAAAGACGACGGCGGGAGGGACACGAATGTTTGAAATGGAAGGGAGCGAGCGAAACAGTGCGGGTGTGGAGGAGACGCAGACCGGGCGGTTGGTCAAAGTGTACTGCGCCACAGGCTTCTTTCTGTCTTGTTTTTGTCTGAATGCAGTCTGTAAAGTCACTGAAACGGAAGCGAATCAACCAATTTCCTGCCACCGAGGAAGTTTGGCCAGAAAGAACATGTTCTACTTTTGGGCCGCTCGATTTGTTCGATGGCCCATAAATTTGGGACGAGAAAAAAGATGTGCGCATGAAACGAGGAGCTATCCGGAAAAGGAAAAAGATAAACTAAATGAGCCCTGGGGAGCCGCTTGTGTCCGGAGTTTTATGGCCCCGAAAAGGGTGTGTCGCTTGCTTCTTCGTCTCTTCTGGAGAGGAAAAAAAAAACATTTTGTCTTCTTCGTTTTCGATGGGCGCGCCCAAGCAATTAGTTTTCCGGGAAAGAGATGGAAAACGCAAAGAGGAGACACTTGCCGGGAGACGTCGGGGGGCTCGGCGAGCAGAATGAGTTAATTGAAACGCGAGGCACGGCGGCCGATCGATTCGGGAGAAGAGCACGTCCAACCCCGGGTGCCAGACACCGCCGCACCACATGAATATCGGATTTTCTGCACACAAGAGCGCAGAGAATTTTCCCGTTGGTCTCGGCTTTCGCGAAAACAACTGAGAAAAGAATGTCACATTGCAGCGGCAGATTTTCGTTCTTGGATATGAAGTGACTGCTCTTTTTCAGATTTCACATTGCATGTCTTTTCATTTCATCCCTCTGAAAAATAAAGTTTCAGAAAAATTCTGAAAAACTTCAAATGGCATAATATCTTTCGACATATGATATGGCATTATTTATAAGAACATTAGCTTTTGTCTGTGAATTTTTTATCATAGAAAAGATGGTCAAGGCGATCATCAGTTTTTGAAATAAACCTAAACTTTATTTTTCCAAGAGACAAAGCCTTCCGGATTTCGCCACAGTTTCTGTTTCTATAATGCAAACGCGCTCCGCCGCAAACATGTTTGATGTGCAGGCAGGATACGGTAGAAAAATTCTCCTACAACTTTTAGGCCTATTTTTCTCCACTTTTTTTCCATTTTCTCTCGCAAATTCGGTGAATTTTAACTAAATTCTTCGGTTTTTCAAAAATAAACTTTTCTTCCGCTTTTTAGACTTAAAATATCACAATATCTTCATCTTATTGTTTCTTTTTTCCAGAGAACTCGGGTTTGAAGGTCAATCATGGTCTTCGTTAAGACACTCTCCAAAACCTTGTACGTCGAGGCTTCCGATGTCCTGAGCATCAAGCAGAACATCGAGGCTGCTGAGGGAATCCCAGCCGAAGAGCAGAGACTCATCTTCGCCGGTTCGTTTCGTTTCATGCAGAATCTCGAGAAAATCGCTCTGCGGTTTTTGAGGACAGACCCTGCTCAACACTTTCACGATAATAACTGTTAAGGACGTCAGCTCGAGGATAACGACTGCGGACTCGATGCTGAGGCCACCCTTTACCTTTCTTTGGCCCTTCTCGGAGGAGCCAAGAAGAGAAAGAAGAAGGTGTACACCACCCCAAAGAAGAACAAGAGAAAGCCAAAGAAGGTCAAGCTCGCCGTCCTGAAGTACTACAAGGTATGTTGGTTACGGAAAGATAAAGTAGACTTATGAACGGTTTGAAATGACGATGATGATCAACTTTAATGATATGGTGTCAGGACCTCTGAGAGTTCCGTGACTGAGGTTTGAGTTCCTGAGTCATTTCAAGTTTTACTGAAATTCGTGATAAAAGACTAGGCAGAGTCGAACTTTTGTTTTTCAGATCGACGAGAACGGCAAGATCACCCGTCTTCGCAGAGAATGCCAACAGCCATCGTGCGGAGGAGGAGTCTTCATGGCCTCGCACGCCAACAGACACTACTGTGGAAGATGCCACGACACTCTTGTCGTCGACACCGCCGCTGCTGCTGCCACTTCCGGCGAGAAGGGAGGAAAGAAGGGAAAGAAATAAATTGTTTTTTACCCAAATAAATTGTTGATTTTTCAAAAATGCTTAACTTGTTTATTCGTTTGGAAGCGGAATAAGATTACCTTGAAAGGGAACAAGCGATGTGAAGAGATACCGGATTGAATAGGGAATGAGAATATGATATTCGCCATGTGTCAGGCAAATTCTCTCAATTGAGACTTGATCGTGAAACAACGACTTCTTACCAAAGTTGCATGTTCACGGGTTGTCGACGGCCGGCCTAAAATGTGTCTGCATGTGCGCTCCATCGCACACATCTTTTCGTCAACTGCTATCGAGTCCTTGCGCGTTAAACGTTTCCTATTCTTCTCCCTAAGTCTCGATTTTTCTCTCTTATACACGCCACTAATGTTCAAACCTTGACCTTTTCCAGGGTACAACATAACCTATCTAACCAATCATGGGAAAGAAGGTTAAAATCGGAAAACAGCGTCGCGATAAGTATTACAAGCTCGCCAAAGAGGCTGGTTCGTTTTTTCTCGGCTTTCTCCCATAAATCGTTGTTTTTTTCAGGATACCGATCGCGTGCCGCTTTCAAGTTGGTCCAACTGAATAAAAGATTCGAGTTCCTTCAACAATCGCGGGCCACCGTTGATTTGTGCGCTGCTCCTGGAGGATGGATGCAAGTCGCCGCTCAAATGATGCCCGTCTCAAGTCTGATCGTTGGTACGTCTTTATTTTCTGGAATATACCACAATTATACATTTCAGGAGTCGATTTGGCGCCGATCAAGCCAATCAAGAACTGTATTGCGCTTCAAGGAGACATTACGACGAATGAGACGAGAGCTGCCATCAAGAAGGAGCTGAAGACGTGGAGTGTGAGGAAATCGGTCAGAATCATGGACAGAATCTTAGAATTTTCAGGCTGATTGCGTGCTTCACGACGGAGCTCCGAATGTGGGTCTCAACTGGGTGCACGACGCATTCCAACAGAATTGTCTGACACTGTCCGCTCTCAAACTCGCCACTCAAATCCTTCGCAAAGGCGGTACCTTCGTGACGAAAGTTTTCCGTTCGAACGACTATTCGTGCCTCATTCGGGTTTTCGAGAAGCTCTTCAAACGCGTTCACGTATGGAAACCGGCCGCTTCCCGTCTCGAGTCCGCTGAGATCTTCGTCGTTTGCGAAGTATATCAGAAGCCCGAGAAGGTCGGAGCCGAGTATTTGGATCCGAAGAAAGTGTTCGCCAATCCGGACGGTTCGGAAGGCACGAAGCCGAATCCTCAGAACCTGCTGATCGGTAAGCAGAAGAAGACGAAAGCTGAAGGATACGACACGAATTCGTTGGCCATTTATTCAACTGTCAAGGCCACCGACTTTATCAAGTCTTCGCAGTATCTCGACATGCTCGGATCCGCGAACGTTATTCTGCTCGACGATGAAAAGTGGAAAAACCATGAGAAGACGACAGAAGAAGTCGTCGAGTACATGCAAGATGTGAAAGTTTGCGGACCGAGAGAACTCCGTGTTCTTCTTCGCTGGAGAAAGTCAATGATCGAAATGCTGGACGCTGAGAAAAAGGCGGCGGAAGGAGATTCTGAAGTCGTCGAAGAGGAAGAAGTTCTTGACGAAGATCAGCTTGAAGATCGTGCGATGGCTGAGATCGATGAGCTCATTGCGAAAGCGAGCGAAGACGAGATCGCTGCTCTGAAGAAAAAAAAGAAGAAGATGTTGAAAGCGAAGGCGAAGGTTCTGAAAAGAAGAGAGCTGAAGATGATCATCGACGGAGATCAAGGACCGCAGGCCGACGATCAGGAGGTGTTCCAGTTGAAGAAGATTCGGAAGGCGAGAGAGCTCGCAGAGCTCACAAAAGATCAAGAGGCTCCGAACTACACTTTCGAAGATGACGACGATGAGGAAGGACTCGGAGAAGGAGAATGGGAGACGCACGAGGGAGATGATATGGAGGATGGACGGGAGGATTCTGATGAGGACGAGAACGAGTTGATTCACACAGCGAACAGTGGTCTCAGCAAGAAGGAGAAGAAGAATGTGCGGACCGAGAGCTGGTTCGAAAAGGAGGAAATCGCCGGACTCGTTTCGGATGAAGACGACGACGACGAAATGAACGCGATCGAAAAGCACATTAAGAACAAGAAAAAGGGCAAGTACGAGAATACGGTCTCGTTCGAAGACGGGAAGAAGAAAAAGAAGAAGGAAGCCGCGGAGGACGATGGCTTCAACACGAAAGACGGAGACTCGGACGACGAGGGCGAAGGCGAATCAGAGGAAGAAATGGACGAGGTGGCCAAGGAGAAGATGAGCCGGTTCGACGCGCAAATCGATTTAGACGATGATGAGGAGGAGCGGTATGAGGATGAAGGAAACCGTGCCACGAAAAGAAAGGCCGACAAGCAGATCGTTGGAGAAGATTTGAAGACGGTTGCGAAGAAAAGACGGTTGACCCCTGAGCAGCTAGCGATCGGAGAGCAGATGATCTATTCGAGCAAAGCAGCTAGAGAGCTCGAGGACAACGCTTGGAATCGGTATGCGAACAACGACGAGGGACTCCCGGATTGGTTTGTGGACGATGAGAAGAAGCACTACTTCAAGCAGACTCCAGTCACCAAAGAGCAAGTCGCACTGTACAGAGAACGAATGCGCGAGTTCAATGCGAGACCTTCGAAGAAGGTGGCCGAGGCGAAGGCTAGAAAGCAGAGAAAGTGAGTTTCGGAAAGAGCATAGTTCAGAAACTCATCGGAAAAATTACAGAATGCAACGAAAGTTGGCTTCCGCCAAGAAGAAGGCCGAGGGAATTCTGGAAAACGACCAGATGGAACACTCGGAGAAGGTTCGCGAGATGAAGAAGGTCTACGCGAACGCAACGCGAAAGGAGAACAAGAAGGTCGAGCTGGTGCGGATGACGAAGGGAAAGAAGGGTCAGACGGCTCGTCCAAATGGCCGCTACAAGCTTGTCGACAGTCGTATGAAGAAGGATTTGCGTGCTATGAAGAACAAGGAGAAGACGAAAGGACGCGGAAAGAAGGCTGGCGGTGGAGCGCGCGCCGGACGTCCTGGACGAGGCGGACGCCGATAAATCATCCTCTCCATCTTCACCACGAGTCTATCCCCATCCTTTTTATCCTTGTTTCCCACTTTCCCCACACTGTTTTCTTTGTTTTTTCTCTTTTATTGTTATCGTTGTTCTGTTCATCTTCCTATACTTTTTTGTTGAGAAAGTTAATAAAGCCCATCTTATTGCACTGCGTAATTTGAAAAGAGATTGTCCGGGTGCAATGGTAAGCTATTTGAACGAGAGAAACGAGGAGACCACTCAATTACGCGAAGAAGGACAGGTGGCCAAATGCACTGCTGGCTGCGGATCGCGAATCGCACAACAACAACAATCCGTCCGTTTGCGAGCCAGGTTCGCCATTTTGAATACGGACTGCACCTAGTGACCTGAAAATATGATTACTTTCAGTTCTTTTAATGAGAAAATCGAAAGTTTTCGAATTCTAATGAATTTCATACGATTTCCTATGTTTTTTTTCCGTTTCTTCCATCAGAAACTGAATGATTTTCGGTGAAATTTGACATTTGCCACTCAAATTTCCCCGTTTTCCCGCCCATTTTTCTGGTGCATCTTCATTCCGTATTCAATTTCAGCGATCTTCCCGACTGGTGCTTGATTTGGACGCCGCGAGCACGCGAAAATCGGCGAAGAGCGGAGAAGATGGGCGGAACAAAAAGAGGAAACGGATCGAGTGGAGTGCCGGCTCGATCGGGATGCTCGTGATTCCGGCGGCCGCGTTCTCGCTCGGATGCTGGCAAGTCGGCAGGTTGAAGTGGAAGCTCGACCTCATCGAACATCTCAAATCGAGACTCAGTCAGCCGGCCGTGCCGCTTCCCGAGGATCTCAGCCAGTGAGTGTCTCTTTTGATCTTCGCTTCAACGCATTCCGGCATTCAGAGATTCCCTGGAACCACTGGAATACTGTCGAGTTCGTGTGACGGGCGAGTTTCTGCACGATCGGGAGTTCGTGATCAGTCCACGTGGCCGCTTCGATCCGGGAAAAGGAGCGTCGGCGTCGGCCGGCTCACTGCTGTCGGAAAACGAAATGAGCAGTCACGGAGGACATTTGATAACTCCGTTCCGGCTGAAAAACACCGGACAAGTGATTCTGATCAACCGAGGCTGGCTTCCCTCGTTCTACTTCGAGACGAGTTCGCGCGAGAAAACGAATCCGAAAGGCGTCGTCACTCTCGACGGAATCGTCCGGAAAACCGAGAAACGGCCGCAGTTCGTTGGGCAGAACGTGCCGGAACAGGGCGTCTGGTACTACCGCGACCTCGAACAAATGGCCGTCGCGCATGGAACCCTGCCCGTCTGGCTCGACGCCGCCTACGAGACTCCGTTCGTTCCGGGCGCTCCGATCGGCGGACAGACCAATATCAACGTACGGAACGAGCACATGAACTACCTGGTGACGTGGTACACGCTCACGATTGTCACCCTTCTCATGTGGTTTCACAAGTTTCGACGATGAAATTCACGATGGAAGACGGCTGGAGACGGGTAGATTTTAGGCTTTCTCTCTATATAAAGCTCTTCTGCTATTGTTGTTTTTTTCGTTTCCCCAAACCTGTCAACTAAGCAGGAGTGTTCTATTTCTTGTTGGATGGGGCAGGCGCTGCTAGCCTCTTTTTTTGGTGCTGCTACGAGTAATTTCTGGTGCTGCTAGCCTCTTTTTTTTGGCGCTGCTAGCCTCTTTTTTTTGGCGCTTCTACGAGTAATTTCTGGCGCTGCTAGCCTCAATTTATTGGCGCTGCAACGCTCTGGTTTCTGGCGCTGCTAGCTTCAATTGATTGGCGCTGATAGCTTTGGTTTCTGGTGCTGCCAACCCCAATAATTTGGTGATGCTGCTGTTAGTTTCTGGCGCTGCTAGCCGTAATTTCCTTTTGCCCTTAGTTTCCAATTCTCGCATTCCTACCATCATTCAAAATTACAGGGTTGTCACGGGCCGGGCCGGGCCGACCATATGACCCCACCGGCCCGGCCCGGCCCGGCCCGGCCCGGCCCGGCTCGGCCCGGCTCGGCCCGGCCGGCCCGCCCGGAATCTCAGTGAAATTTTCAAAGTGCTCATTTTATCACTGAAATTCATGTTTTCGTATCAAAAATTATAGAAACTGAGGCTAGTTGTACTTCGAAGCGAAAAAAATACTTCGAGAAACCCTTTTTTTACTGTTAAAAGACAGTATTTTTTCGATTAACTTCATTGGAAAATAGAAAATTCAACAAAAGTGTTCAACAAACAACTCAAAGCCAGTGAACTTATGATTAGTTACACACCTTCCGTACTGCGTAGTGTCGTTCTAAAGCGAAACGCAAGAAATTACACTTCTTTCACATGAATCCAATCGAATTAACAGAAAATTTTTGAAAAAAGGCGAAAAAGAGAAAAGAGAAACACAAAAAAAAACCACGAAAACGCTCAATTTGCAGCAATATGATTTTTTTACTGCAAATTATGATTTTTATACGCATTTTAAAGTTGAAATTCCCGAAAAAACCGAAAAAAAAATTGCGAAAAAAATTAATTTTTTTTCTTCCGGGCCGCCGGGCCGGGCCGGGCCGGAGACTTTGCCCTCCGGCCCGGCCCGGCCCGGCCCGGCCCGGCCCGGCCCGGCTCGGCTCGGCCCGGCCCGGCCCGGCGGGCCGGCCCGGAATTTGACAACCCTGCAAAATTAGCATCATTTCAGAAAACTCTACTAACAGAATAGAACAAGACGAAACGAAATAGGATGGAAAGTGCGGAGAAGGTAAAGAGAAAGAGTGAAACACAAAAAGTATGAAAGTTGATGGGTCCCAGGCGCCAAATTTATAACCGTCTCGCCTCTCGAAAACATCGCGGAATCTCGGCTCTTTCTCCTTCAGGAACGAGGCCAATTGTCTCGGGACCCTCTCCGAAGCCATATGCTTCTTTATGAGAGAGAGAGAGAGAGAGCGAGTTTTTTTTGTCTCTCTTCGCTTCAGAAGACGACGACGACGTCTTCTAAGATACACATAATTGTAGCGGAGAGAGTGGCGTCGTCGACGAGGCGTGTTTCCTTTTCAGCTCCGTTGCATTGCGTTTTTCCTACTCGCGCGCCCACTCCTGGATTCTCGTCGTTTCGGATTCTGAAGTAGTCTCTTCTGAAGTTCGTCCACTTCAGAATCCGTGTGAACATCGTCCGTCGTCCTCTTAGAAGTGAATATCAATTCCTCCATTCTCGGCCATTCATACGTTTCTCTTCCGGGTGCCACGTGTCACTTTTGATCGATGAGAGCCACCCGAAGCCACCTTTCTTTTCCGTTCAGGAGAGCTCTTTGCATGGGAAATGAGCCCGCTTCCGTGAGCGGAAGCTGCTCTTTTGCCCTCACAGCCTCGCTGGCACCACCCATAATTACGGGCGACCGCAGGTGCAACCCACTCTGTTCCTCTCGCCCTTTTCCCCTCCCGACCACGTTTGTCTTTTTGCATTTTCGTCTCACCAGCACTCTCAAAAACTACCGTAATCCTGTCCAGACCACCATTATGAGTCACCGAAAACCGCCCATCATTTTCAGGCTCCGGAAGCCGCGCCTTCGTCGGATGCCGTCCCCGCGAAAGATCCAGCTCACCCGGAAATGTATTTGAACGGCAACTCGCCCTACTATGCCGGCTACTACCCCAGTGCGGCGACGGCACATCCTCGATTCGTGAGTTTGAGGGAGAGCGCCTCTTCGCCGCAAAATGGAATGAAATGAGCTGCGGAATGAGCTGCTCGCACATTCACACATGCGCGCGCCTCGCTGGAAAGCGGCGGGAAACTAATTAATTTCGGTCTCTCTTTCCCCTTTTCTCTCTCTCTCTTTTTCATTTCGCTCCAGATGAAAACGAGTATGTTCTCAGAAGGAAGACGAGAGACAAAACGAGAGAGAGAGAGAGAGGAATCAGAGAAACAGAGGAAATTGTTTCGAGTCTCTCGTCAAGATTTTATTATCCATGCATTGGTGCGTGTACTCGAGCAAAAAAAAACCAAAAAAAGCACTGGCGACGAGTTGCTTTTTTCGACTTTTTCTGTTGCTCTGAGATTGACATGTTTTGCTCTTCCGGTTCGAGAAAAGACCAGAAGAGGAAAATCCGAAAAGGAAAGAGAAAACAATGAGCGGGAAAAGTGTCAAACGGGGGGTTAAAACCACATTCTTCCGTCTTGCCTGTCACGCTACGCTATCAATTGATGTGCGGAATTCGAAAGTGTGCTCGCTTTTTCTCTCTCTCTCTCTCTCTCTCTCTCTCTCTCTCTCTCTTTCTCACTTGAATAGAGACTCGAGTAGTACATCTTCTTCTTCTTCTCCCGCTTCTTTTTCGTCTTCATTCACCCGTTCCATTCACTCTCAGCCCACCCACCCACTTAGTTATTTTTGTCGAGCCGCAGCGGCAGCACACGGATTCCTTTTTCGACGCCCCGCCAATTACGCCATTGTTGTGTGAGAAGAGAGAGAGAGAGAGAGAGAGAGAGAGAGAGAGAGAGAGCTCATGTTGGCTCGGAGCTCTTCGAGTTTCTGCATACTTTAACATGCACACAAGAGCACCACGCCATTTTCATCGTCATTCATCAGGAAGAGACGGAAAGAGTGAAGGAAGAATGGCTCCGTCTCATTCGTCTTCTTCGTCTTCTTCATCTTCTTCTCCTTCTTCATCTTCGTTTCCGAAAGTTTCTCTCCCGCCTCCGCCTGGTTACCATAGAGATTAGAAGTCTCTGAGAAGTTGTGCCCATCTGTTTTCTCTCTCAAAACGTCGCTTCGCCTTCCACATTCAGACTTATTGACTGACAAAAAGTGGGCTCAAAACCCGAGTTTCTCTGGATTTTCACCAGAGTTTTGAATATTTTGATGAATTATGGGTCATCAGCAATAAGCTGAAATGGATAACTTCAAGAAAGCCTCCTCTTTTTCCCCTGAAAAAGTTAGATCTACTCGTCAAGTTTCTCCCACATACTTACGCCTTCTTCTTCTTCTTTCAGCTGCCGTTCGCTTCGACATCAGTGCAGACGACGTCGGCGGCGGTTCCAGAAGACTACCACCATCAGCCGCCGCCGCCGCCGCCGCCCGCACTCTCCAACGGATCCGCAGTGCGGCACAACAGCTACAAAAATGCGAACGGGAATCACAATCCGATGAATGACACGGTGGCAGTGGCCGGTGACGATTTGAGCAATGTGCCGGCGGCAGTTATCATACAACTCGGTGAGTTTCAGAAAATGAATTCATTGGTGGAGGTCTGATTTGTTTCAGAAAAAGCGAATCGAACGATCGCCGCTCAGGCCATCGAAATCGAGCGGCTCAAATCGCACAAGAATCAGAATATGGAGACGCAACTGTTGCGGAAACAGATAGCAGATCTCGAGAAAGAGATGAGAAGCAGTCGGGAGAGATTTCTGGAGCAGCAGGAGTTGCTCGCCGAAATGAGCCGCGAGATGGACAGCTTGGCCCGCGAGAAGCACCACGTGCAGAGCCAATTCCAGGAGATGGAGAAAAAGTACAAGAAGGCAAAGTTTGCGAGTCGGGAGCTCGCGAAAATACTCGAGAACGACCTGTGCGGCACACCGACGACGTCGAAAGTGGTTTCTGGATTTGAGTCGGACGACGAGGCGGGCGAAATGACGGAAACGTCGTTGTTCCAGAGATCACGGACACTCTCGCGACAGCAGGAAGAGCAGCAGCTGAGAGCGAAGGCGGAAAGAGTCATCGAACAGTCGGAGCAGCGAAAACAACGGGAAGAAGTGCGAGAGGCGCGCGTGCTGATGGAGAAGGTGATCGTCGAGAACGAGAATCTGATGATCGAGCTGGAACGGGAGCGACGGATGACCGAGTCGTTGCACAGCGATCTGGAGAAGAATCGACGGCTTGTCATCGATCGCGACGAGACGATCGAGGAGTTGAAGGCGAAACTGGGCAAGGCGGAGACGAAGGCCACGCAGTGCGAGTCGGATCTTTCGAGGACGAGCACCGACTTGGCTCTGGAGAGGGCGCGGTGCGATGCTCTGACGCTGGAGCTGCACGAGTTGGATTCGATCTTCAATCATGTAAGAGTCGAGGTTCCGTTGGTTCAAATTCACGATCAATTCCAGACACAATCGACGGTTCAAGCGTTCGCCATCGAAAACGAGCAGCTGGAGGAGAAGTGTCGTGACGCGAACAAGACGATCCTCTCTTTGAACGCCAAGCTGTAAGTTCTCGATCGTTCCGTTCCCGTTTTGATTCTCGATTCCATTCAGAGATGACTGCCCTCTGTGCTGTCCTTGTGAGTTATCTCGACGTCACTCTTTATCTATAGCCTTAGACACTCACACCCTTGCTTGTTTATTTCTTTCTTCTAAAGCCTCCCTCTTCCTAGATTGATCTGAAACTGTTTCAGAGAAGCGCAAGGAATCGATCTGGTGACGACGAAACGGACGCTGCGGACGCTTCGAGAGACGACCGAACAGCGTAGTGGACCCTACTAGACATTCACTTTTCACTATTCTTCCCGCCCCCAATGATCTCTTTCCGTGCTCATGGCCACTCGAACAGAATGATTCTATCACGTCAAATGAATTCATCAGAAGGAAAAAGGAAAAAATCATGGCAAGATACACAAACAGATCAATCGATGGCTCTCTTCTCTTTTCACTTGAGCACCAGCTTCGCCTCCTCCGGCACTCCGTACTTTGTCTTGTGCTCGTCGAACAACTCGGTGAGTTTTTGAATGTACACTTGGTGGAGCTCGTCGATTTGCTCTTTGCTCGGCTGCTCCACCTTCGTCACTGCAATCGGAGCGCCGACGACGGTATCAATGGGCTTTCGGAACGGCAGATAGCCGAACGTCATCTGAAGGAAGCCGCGTCCGTGGAAGATCGGATACGAGATGCCGAAGATCTTCTTCGACCACTCCTGGAAGTTGCGCAGTTTCGAGCCGATCGGGTTGTCCATCTGCTCGAAGACGTCGTTCTCGCCGAACGAGTAGGTCGGCACGAGAGAGGCGCCCGTCAGCAGCGCCTCGCGAACGAATCCCTTCCGTGAGGCGAGCGTCAGCACGTGGTATCCGGGATGCGCGTCGAGTGCTTCTTCGGCTCCGCCGATCACCAGAACGACGGCTCGCCCCTTCTCGCCGCTCTTGTCGAGCACATATTCGATCGATTCGCGCGAGCAGTCGATGAGTCCGGTGAGCAGCAGCAGTTCGCGTCGGATCGCCATCGTGAAGTTGATCGCCAGTGTGCACAGATTGAAGCGAACGTTCGGAAACTTCTCGTAGATGCCGGTGCCGTTTGTGGCGAAGTTCGCCCAGGCGGCCATCGCGATGATTCCGTGCGGATGGCATCCGACGAGATAGTTCCGATCCGCCGGAAGTTCGGCCGTTTTGTGCAGATGGATCGGGAAGTAGGCGGCGAACCATTCGTTCACTTTCCATCTGAAACATCGATTGTTTGCCGGCTGAACCATCGCAGTTTCAGCTCACTTCCGAACCCAATCACTGGCGTAACCGCCTCGTTTCGGCGAATTGATATCGTAGGCGTACCAGCAGGCGTAGAGCGCCAGAATGTGCCATTGGAAGGTGAAAAGCTGCAAAGATTACGAAATTCGCTGACGGGACCCTGAGAAACCTCGGCCATGGCCTAGAAATCCACAATCATATATTTGAATTTTCGCGCTCACAATCAATCAGTCTTGGGATAAACATTGGTCCATTCGAACATACCAGAATAAATGGCAAAATGGTGGCGAAAATGCCGAGCGGATAGGTGAGAATGAAGTGGTAGACGACGCCGAAATACGTCTTCTTTCGCTCCAACGACGAGAAGATGTCGACCCATTCGACGCCGAGAAATTGCGGCATGTCGACTGAAAACTGAGTGCGGCTGAAAAAAGAGAAGACAACTGGATGTGATGATACGTGAGAAGCGGAAGAAAGAGAAAACTAAAGTGAGAGAGAGAAAACGGGAGTGGGGGAGGATCAAAGAACGAGGGAGATAAGACAAGTGAGAGCGCCGGTTCGACGGGGAAACACTAAACTACGATGTACTGACTATTCAGTGCTATCTACCTCGTTAGCGGGAGACACTTGGTCTAATCACCCGGATCATTGAGACAAACGAGACGTGGAAAACAAGAGGCGTATAGTGGTTTTGTAGGCTACAATGTAGTCTGGCGCACACACACCTGTTCTCAATGGACGACGATGAGGAAAAGAGAAAGAGAGTGAACGAGTTCTTTGTACCCACGTCGCCCTTTTATCAGTTGTCACTCACCTTTTCGCCTCGAAAAAACATGCTCGTCATCGAATGAATCGATATAATCACCACAGAAGCTCGCTCACGCAGATTATTCTTCTTTGCGATCTGACAAGAATGAAGGCACATTTACTAGAGACGAATTCATTTTTCAAAACCAAAAACTGGGTCACACAAAAAATGGCCACTGGGGGGGAATGAGTAAGGTTATTTACAGGACAAGAAAATGAAAAAATGAAAAGAAAGGAGAGAATCACTTGTGAGAAGTCTGCGGCTGCTGCGGCTGTGGCGGCGGGATGCTGAAAGCGACCGTCTCGGCGTGCTTCTTCGCGATCAGCGTCTTCGAGCCGTCGGCCGAGTGCAGAGTGACCGTCGGGTAGCTGCCCTTCTTCTTGCCAGAGCACCCCTTCGGAAACATGTTCACAGCGTCAGCCATCATCAGCGAGCCGACTGTTCCGACATCCTGAAAACCAAGTGGTGAGACTCGTCGTCACTTGAGAAATCGACTACTCACAGGCGAGATATCTCCCTTCGTGAAAAACGGAGTTCCTCCGTAATCGGCCACTGTCGCGCCTTCCGCTTCCACCAGCGATATTCTGAACTCGAAAACTGTCATGCGCGAGATTTTTAGTCGACTCTTACCCTTTGGTAACGGCCTGAGACATTCGAGCTTCCATTTTGCAGATTCTGAAACTTTCGTTATCTTCTGAATGTCTCGGATCAACTTTTGAAATAAAAAGCCACCAAGATAATAAGAGTTGGATTAGACACCACCACCAATCGGAAACGAGAAGGGGAGGGAAAGGTAGGATTGTTTTATATAGCTGAATAACTTAGAATCCGCGTAATATACAAGAAAGAACAAAAGAACGATCACATTTTTCAATGATGGGGGAGGGGGGCTCTAGAAGAAAGGTGGGAAGCTCATTTTAGCGAGCACAAACGAGGGGGGAAAGGGTGACTCGTAACACTTAGTTTTACCGCTAGAAGAACAAGAAGTGATTCGATTGAAGGCGGATTACTTCTCGAGAAGAAAAGAAAACGAAGAAGCACACATTGAGCAGTGAAGAAAAGAATAAGGTCGTTTGGGGGAGATTGACCGGAAAGGTTGTTACTGTCAATCCAATTACAAAACAGATATATCTCAGAGAAAAAAACAGAAAAAAGAGAATAACACTATTAGAAATCCGATCCCGCGTTGTTTCGCAGTGAAAATGGTGACACGATGGGGGTGCATTGTCGTTATTTGCCGAGATATCCGGGGCCTGAACGAGACGTGGTACGAAACACGGGAAGATAGTCCTCACCGAGTCGTTTACTGGTCGGCTTTCTTGCTCCTGGAGGAGGAATGGCACTAAGAAGTGGCATCTCCGGCGGTGGGCTCCGGGCTCCGTTCGAGCCGCCCGATGAGTAGTGCAGGTGCCCAGACTTGCTGTGCCGTCCGCTCAATGGGTGGAATCCGGGAGCCTGTTGTGACATGAAGCTCGAGTCCGAAGAACCAGGCAGGTATGAACCCAGAGCGTACGGATCAGCGTTGAACACTGGTAATGGGCGGCCGTGACTTCTCGAGCGTCGTCGATGCACACCTTCCTTCTTGCTCTTGCCCTTCTCCTCGCGATCACTTGGAGATTGCTCTCCTCCGATTCCAGCGAGAAGACGATGGTCACTTCGTCGGCTGCTTCTACGCTTCGAAGGCATCGTCATGCTTCCCGACGAGAAATAGTCGTCTTGTTGGAGTGGTGGCACTTGATGACTGGGCGCCACGTACTCGGGCTCGTCCCAGATCGGAGCATCGAGCGGAGATCCAAGTTGACGATCACTGCCAGGACGGAGATCCGGAGCATTAAATACGTCGCGCGAGGCGAGCGACATGCCTTGACCGGAGAGCATCTTCGACGTCTCGTAATCGTCGAGCTGCTTCTTGTACTTCATCACATCGTGGAAGCTCTTTGTCTCGAGCTTTGAGTATTGCAATTGATACCGTTTACAGTCTGCTTCCAACTTGCGAATCTTCTCGTCCTTCTCCTGAATCACAGTGTCCAATTCGAGCTGCTTCTTTTGAAGCAAACTGTCAAGTTCAAGTTGTTTCTTCTGAAGCACAACGTCCACTTCGAGAAGTTTCTTCTCATTGCTAGACTTTTCCTCTTTCAACGTCTCGATCTTCTCTTTCAACGTATCAATTATCTTGTCACATTCCGAGCCTCTGTTCATTGAGTTGCTGAGCATCTTGAGAGTCTCCTTGAGCTGATCTTCGAGCTCGGTCTTCTTCAATGCTGTCTCGTCCGCCTGCTTCTTCGCCGCCGCCACGTCAGCCACCGCACTCTGAAGTCTCAAGTCGTTCTCGCTCTTTCCTTTTCCTTGATTCTCGTGAAGCTTCTTGTAATGGCTCAACTCCTTCTCCACCACTTCCAGCTTGGCTTTCAACGTGTTCAGCTCCTCGATGGTCTCGCCATGTTGTTTGTAGCGAGCCCTCATGTCGGCGAGTTCGGCATTCGAAGCGTCTGGTGTCTTCTCGTCCTTAACTTCTTTCACTTCTTTCAGATCTTCCACGTCGTCTCCGCCAAAGTCTGACCATCCAGATCCTCCGGACTCAGCAGCCGAACCACCTTCATTCTGGCTTTTGTCTAACTCTAGTTGTTGAATTGTTACAAGAAGCCCAGCGTTCTCGTTCCTCAAGTCTCCCAGCTCGATTTCCAGCGCGTCTTTCGTTTGCTCCAGTTGCGAGATGCGACTGAGCAGGCCGTGAGCCTCGGAAGTCTTATCCTGGATCGCTTGACGAGACGATTCGTATTCCTGTAGTTGCTGATCGAGTTGTTGTTGAAGTCCAGCGGCCGTATTTTGAGCTTCATAGAACTGCGCACGAACGGTATCAAGTTCAACCCGATTGGCATCAAGCTCCGCGCGAGTGGAGTCAAACTGACGAGACAACTCTTGCGAATCATTGAACCGTTCGGCATACTCGTTCAGTCTCGCTGTGAGCTCTATGATCTGACTGTCCTTGTGTTGAGCGACCTCGTTGAGTTGGCTGTACTGCACTTCAGAATCATGGCATCGCGTCTGGAAACCTTGAAGCTCTCTTTCCAACGCCTCGATTTGTTGACGCAGTGCAAGAAGTTCCGGCTCGTGATTCGTGACAGGTTGTGCCTGCTGCTGTTGTTGCTGTTGCAATCCCGTCGCATGCAGATTTTGAAGCTCCGAAGTTTTCTGCTGTAACTGCAGCTGCAACTCTCTGTGCTTCGTCACCAAATTGAAGTATGCCCTGAAAATGGTATGAGTTACACTTTTCATATTACCAAGGAACTACTCACTGTCTATCGAGAACATCCGGCTCGGATCCCGAAGAAACAGCTCTGACGATGATGTAGAGGACGAGCGAGGCAGCGACGAATGTGAAGTTCAGATAAAGGATGACACTTCCATCCGTAACATTTCCGAGACCGAACGTCGAGCGGATAAACTCGATGATGCCTGCCGAAGCTTGTGGAGGGACAGGCGGCAGATCCTTGAACTGATGACCGTAGGCGTCCTCGTACGGTTTCGCCTCGCGTTTATTCCGCTCCTCTTCCCACTTTAAGAAATCCTCGTCCTCTTGACTCTTGTTCTCGACGATCGGTGACGGTGGAGGTGTCTGCAATCCGTCACACTCGTCTTTGTAGCAGACGCCCTTAACGAGAAAACCACGTCACAGAGGTACGGAACAGAGAGAACGATGGGACTAGGGAAGGTCAGCACTTACCACGGATTCATCTTGAACTGGTGGCGGTGGCGGTGGTGTTGTTGTCGTGATGGGCTCTTCAAAAGTGGCCGGCGGTGGCGTGACGACTTCTTGTGGTTGAGCGATCGGCTCCTGAGAAACTGGCGCAGGCGGGGTTGTCGTCACAACAGGCTCCTGGGGGAGTGGAGGAAGCTCCACTGGAACTGGTTCAGGAGCAGGAGTTACTACTTCAATTGGCTCCGGAACGTTTTGAGGAGGAGGAGGAGGAGTGGTTGTGATTGGAGCTTCAGTGACCGGAACGACAGGGACAACTGGCACAGCTTCTGGAACAGCTTCAACCGGAGGAGGTGTGACGGGCTCGGCAGGAAGCGAAGTCAGGACGAGAGGTGGCTGGGTAACTTCTTCCGGAGTTTCCGTTTTCACTTCATTCACGACGGTTTCTGGCTGCTGCGCGGTCTTCGCCGCCAGTAGACGTTCTTCCTCTTCGCGAATCATCCGATCGATTTCAGCGTCCATATCATTTATACCGATCGTCTCCGTGGGTGGAACTGTCGGAGGAGCTCCCAAAACGCTGTTCAGGTTGAGCTCCTGCTTCACCTCCTCTTTTAATTCTTCTTTAGGCGTTTCCTCAATCTTGGGCGGTTCTTGCTTAGGAGCAGGCGTGGTGACGGGCTCTTGCTGAACCGGAGCCGCTGCTGGAGTCGGAGTCGGGGCTGGATGCCCATGCGAGTGTCCGTGACCGCCGTGACTGTGTCCGTGACCTCCGTGACTGTGTCCATGACCTCCGTGACTGTGTCCGTGACCACCAGCCGGTTCGGGAATCGGAAGCGGAGTCGGCGCGGGAAGTCCGTGTTCAGCAGCCGCTTGTGCGTTCTTCGCGTTGTAGTCACGCACGAGATCGGTCTCAGAGTGCACATAACCGACGATTCGCTTGTCTCCAGTGTCCGCGGGATTCTGGCTGATCAGCAGCATCTCTTTCTTCTCGTCTATCGCTGTTCGGAGAAATTCAGCGAACGGAAGGAGATCGATGGCTCCAGCGTAGAAGAATCCAATCGGACCGTCATCACTCAGCTGAAAAAAGTCGATAAAAACAGAGAAAAGGGAGAGATGCTCACTTTTCCTTCCATGATATCTGGCCGATCGCTGAATTTGACGGCAACAACCGAAATGATCGAGTTTTCGGCGAGATTCAGAAAACTCGGATCATTGTTGATGCCCATGACACGCTTGACACGAGACTTGAACAGTACCTCTGCAATTTACATTCATTTTGCAAACGGGTGGGAAGATAATTGATTTTCTCACCTTCACAAGCGACATTTGAGCAGAGTTTCGATTTTTGTGACGCTACCGGTTGCTTCGCGCTCGTGGCATAGTGAATTAGAATACCGGCACTCTGAAAAAAATACAAAAAAGATGCAGCTGAAATAAAAAATCAACTCACCAGTAAAAAAACTATAAACTTGGGCGTTACCATTATATACAACGCGAAACCGGCGTTGACCGGCCGCTGATTATCTGAAATTCGATTTTCAGAAAAAAAAAAGTCGATGAGAAAAGCTTTAAAACAAAGACAAATCGCTGGAAAACAGAAGGACACGTGTAATCGAAAACGACCGATTGGCTCCGCCCACTTTGCAAGTTTGCGGCGCGCCTTTTTGCATCACCACGGCTTGCTTCTCGTTCTAACTATTTTTCCCAGCAGTTTCATTCGAAATGAGAGTGATTATGATTAACAGTGGATGCGAAAACAAAAAAAAGCATATTCGACAGGAAAACGAAAAGAAAAGAAGAGTGGGAAGAGTGGAAAGGGGGAAGAAGGAGAGATGTGTGGAGTGTACACGTGTCAAGAGGCAGTAGAAATGTACAGACGATCGATTGTACAGCGACAGCGAGAAAACTAGTAAGAGTCTTCGTCGGGGTTGTAGAAAGTGACAAAGCGACGTTCCGGATACGGGCACTCCAGATAGAAGGTGCTGAGTTCGCGAGAAGTGATGGAGCCGTCCGAGTGCGACATGCACTCTTGGTAGTACACCCCGGTCATCGGGAGTCTGGAAGTTTGGAAGAGGTAACAGACGGAAAATGCGAACTCACACATCAGAACGGTACTTCTCGGCCTCTTCCTCCCACATCATCTCTTCGCACACTTCGTCCAACATCTTCTGTCTCGCAATAAATGCGTCGGTCTCTTTCCGCGACTTGACGTCCGTGAACAGCGAGAAAAGCACGACGACATAGTAGGCGTGGAAGAGCAGAAGCACCGAAACGCAGATCGTCCGATTCAGATACGTTTCGTGCGCGTCGGCTATCTTCCAGACGAACAGTGTCACGCCGACAGCCGAAAGAATGCAGAACGACGCCGAAAACTGTTCTTTTGCTTTCGGTTCAGCAGTTGTTCGATTTCGCTTACCTCGAAAAAAAGGAGAGGAATGTGTAAGTAGGCGTTTTGTTTGAAGAAGCCAATCAATGAGCAAAAGATGAGAATGAGCCAGACGGCGGCGCCGGCGAGCACGAATTTGAACAACTCGAGAGATTCTGGGAAGTCGCCGAGCTTCCTGATCGGTTCCGTGAGTTGAGGTGGAAGCAGAATCGAAATAAACAAATATGAGAGTTGGAGGACGAGGATCGAAGTGAGGATACAGTATATTGTCTGAAAATATTCGAGAATTCCAGCTTCTCGTCTCATTGTGCCATTTTTACCGTGACTTTTGCGAATCCGCAGCAATGGCGGCTAGTTTTGTATGTTGGCAACTCGCCAACAAACGAGAAATTGGCGGCCTTCGACATTACTTTTTCGAGCTGCAAGCAATCCACGAAGACACAGGGAAAACTTGTTTTTTCGAATAATAAAACTTTCGCGCTGCCAGACTACTGTAGTTATCTGTTCGAGACCCGTTGGCGTGGATCAAATGATGCGCCTTTTGCAGCGAGACAGTAATCCAGTTTTTGTTCCGATCAGATTACTCCGATTCTCACACATCTCAAAGCTTATCGCATAAAAATCTTTATTAGCAATTACAATAATAAAAACTCAAATTCAATAAATGTCTCTTAATAATTCTCGGAATGCAAATAATCTCGTCAAAATGCAAAATACTTATCGAAATTCAATATAAAAACAATCAAGGCACATTCAATTATTCAAAAATGCAGGTTATTAAAGGGTTTTCAGGCAGCTCTAGAAGGGGAAGTTATAAATCTGTTCAAGACCAGTACTGGACGGGTATTACGTGGGGCTAACAACTAATTAGGTACAGATAAAGGGTGTAAGTTAGTTGAATATCTTCGTTTTTCAGTTAGTTGGCTGAGCAGCACGACGGGCCTCCTTCAGTTTCAGCTTCTCGAAAGCTTCGTAGTCAACTGGCGGAGAGTCGGGGCGAGTGATCTGGAAATGAGAAGGTTGGTGAACAGAAGTGCGCTCCAGTGCACTCTACCTCGGTCTCGACGGTCTGTGAGCCGACTTCGACGTGTTCCGACCGGTTCAGCGTGGCGTTGTTAGTCTCCTTGGCAGCCATCGATCTGAAATTCCAGTTCGCAGAGGAGCTCTTCGGAATGCCACCACTAACCTCAGAGTTCCGGAGAACGCCTTCTCGTTTATGTGCGGCTTTCTGTAGATTCCCGCCTCGTACTGATCCCACGCACTGTCGGCCCGCGTCGACGTCATCGAGGCGGACTCGCCCTTCTTCAGTGTGCCGCGCTTCTTGAACGTGTCGTAGTACGACTCGTACTGATCCGCCGGAAAGTTCGCCGGCTGATAGCTCGCCTCGGGGAATCCGCCGGTGGCTCCGACGTACGCCGGCTCCTCGTACGCGCCTCGTCGCATCGTTCCGTACACCGACTCGGGTCCGGTGATGA
This sequence comes from Caenorhabditis sulstoni, assembly GCA_963966605.1. Lineage (NCBI taxonomy): Eukaryota > Metazoa > Nematoda > Chromadorea > Rhabditida > Rhabditidae > Caenorhabditis > Caenorhabditis sulstoni. Next base: position 7,123,060 of record OZ016477.1, on the reverse strand, counting down.
TCGGACCGCCGTCGGTCGGCGGACTACTCGGCCGGTGCGGCATTCCAAAGTGCGGTGGTGGCGGCGGGAAGAACGGCGGGTAGCCGCCTCTCGCGAACATCATCGGATGCGGTGGCGGCATCGGGAAGCCACGTGGCGGACGTCCGAACATTGGCGGCGGTGGCGGCATGAAGGGCGGCGCGCCACGTGGCATGAAGTGAGGTGGTGGAGGTGGGAAGGCGCCACGTGGCGGTGGCGGGAAGAAGCCGAACGGCGGCGGCATCATGAAGTGCGGGTGCATCGGCGGTCCGTGGCCGAAGTGGTGCGGTGGTGGGGGCATGGAGCCGCCGCCGCCGCGGTACGAGAGGTCGTTGTCGGAGCCGGCTCGTCGCAGGGGCTCCTCGAACGGAACGAGCGCTCCGCGGATTCCACCTGCAAGAAGGATACGTGCGGAAGTTTCTATTGGAACAGTCATCAAAAGGTCACACAAGGTGTTCCCTTCCTCCCGCAAGATGCTATCTGCCGTCCCTTTATGACCCCTTCTCGATACCTGTCTCACTGGCGGCCTTCTTGTTCTTGTTGACCAGACTGCTGCTGATGCTGACACTGTCGTACTCGCCGTCCTGTTGCCGTCTCTCCTGCCAGTTCTTCATGCCCTTCTCCTCGTGATGATGATGATGCACCGGCACGTCGTCCTCGAACGAGTTCTCCTCGATTTCGCTGTCCGGCGAGTTTGGCGAGCGCTCGCCCGTCGATCCCTCCTTGATCGCCTTCAGTCCCGGAATCCGTTCGTCCATCCGCAAGTGCATCGTTTCGGTGTAGGCGTGCACCATGCAACGGACGAGCGCGTTTGCCGCCTTGACGTTCGTACAGATGAATCCGTGACACTCGAGCACCTTGACGCCCGTCGTTCGTCGGAAGATCGCCGCGAAGATCGGCGGGTGCGGCGAGGCGGGAATGTTCGCGAACGGACTGTCGAGCGGCATGAACTGCTCGCCGCCGCCGCCCACATTGAAACCCTCGACGTTCACGTACCGAACGGCGGCGCAGTAGTGCAGAGTGATGATCGGAAAGAAGGCCGTCTCGCTCTTCTTCTCGCCCTCGATGTACTCGAGCAGCACGCCGTTCGACCACACCGAGAGCCACGAGTCGATGCCGCGCGTGTCCGGCGACTCCTGGACGGGGTAGCGCTCTTTGAGCGGCTGCTGAATGCCTTGAAGACCGTCTTTTGTGATGGTTGGCACTGCGCTGCCGATGTACAGTACTCGACATCTGCACAATGGCAATGGCATCTGAAAGCGGACACGTGGAAGTTTGTCGAAAACTGGACGGAGAGAGAAAGGGGAAAAAGAGGAAAAGAGAGAGAGAGGGAAAGAGAAGTTTTCTGGTGCGCGGTATGACTGGTTATTAGTAGTCGAAATATGCGGACTGACATAAACACAGAAGAGAGAAAGAGAGAGAGAGAGAGAGAGAGAGAGAGAGAGAAAGAGAGTACTCTTTATTTCTCTGTATGTGTGGCCATCTCGAGATCAGACACAAGATTACTGGAAGAAGACGGTGCGCAGTGCGCGCGCGCGCGCAGATTATCAGAGACTGATATCAGCAGCGCGGCGAGATGGATGTGACAATCACTGCGCGACGACTACTGTGTACGGTCGTAAGAAGACGTTCGCCGTGTTCAGAAGTCCTTGGAAAGGGATTCGCCGCCGACGACGACGGCCGAGGCGGATTATGTTGTGTTTCAAGTTGGCAGAGAAGGTGGGAAGGAGGTCTTAAGACGGCGTGGAACTTGTACTAAAACGGGATTCCCCACAAAACGGGGGGAAAAGAGAAAGAGAGTAATAGCGGTAGGAGGTACCTGGGTGTAAACAGACACGACGACAGGATTCTGGAAGTTGACGTCATCGTCAACTTTGCGAATTCGGATACCGAGAGTCTGGAAGAGCTACCGTTCTGGGCGCGTTTTCTAGGCCACCACCGTTTTTCGCTTCAAAACGCGATCTGCTAAATAAATACACAACGAAACTGAATTGAACCGGAAAAATGGTTTGCATCGAGGAGAAAGAGAAAGAAATGGAGAAGAAAAGAGGACCAAAAGTTATCGCGTCGTCGCAATCTTTTTTGGTATTCAGAATTCTTCTGAATTCAGAATCGAAGAATCGATTGTTGAGAAACGAGAGGAAGTGAGAGGAAGAGAAAGCAAGTTTCCCTTTCCAATAACAAAAACAGAGAAAAAAAAACACAACCATCAATATTTCAGTCGTTGTGTGAGTGTGTGTGTGAAGGGCACAAAAGTGAGAGTGCGCGGCGGGTGAATCGGTTATCGTTTTCGTGTCACACGATGGATCCGATTCGTGTCACACACACACACACACACTGATCGAATTGTCGGACGAAAAAGGATCGGAAAAGAAGCAGGAAGTGTTGTTTGTCGCCTGATTTCGTTTGGGGAGGAGAGAGAGAGAGAAAGGCCGTGACACATGGTTGCGCATCGAAGTGAAAGAGAGCGTTTACAAGTAGTTCAGTTAGGGGGGAGAGAGAGAGAGAGAAAGTATTGATTGGTTGAAAGAGGTTGATGACGTGGCAAAAGCAGAATGAGGAGGAATATGAAGAAGGAGACGACGACGAGATGGTTTGACAAATCGACGAAAGAACGGCGCGACCTCTTCTTCTTCTTCTTCTCTCGTTGAGTGTCTTCTTCTCGGCGGCGGCGTTTTGCGGGAAGAAGAGAGAGAGAAAGAAAGAGAGTTTCGGATGGCCTTGGCCTCTGGACGTGCGGGAATACGAGAGAAAGAGAGAGAGAGAGAGAGAGAGAGAGAGAGAGAGAGAGAGAGAGAGAGAGAGAGAGAGAGCGAGAAAGGAACAGTACTAGTCATAATCATACTTGTGTGATGTGATCGGCGGTCGTCTAGTTTCATATCCGATTCCGAATGGTTACTATCCTGATCGAACGTCTGATCTTGTCAACATGATCCGAGAAAAGGCCAAAACGAACAGTTCTACGGGCTCAAAATGATCGCACAGAGCTCACGAAGTCTGGGAAAGCTACTTACCGTAAACCCGGAAGGGTTCTAGACATTCAACTTTGTGTGTGCCTATCTCGAAAAATAAAAAAGTTATAAAAAAGTTGTCAACTGCAATTTTATGGAAAATCTTTTGCTGAACATTTTTGTTGTTGACACCTTTTTTGTAACTCTTCTAGTTCCGGAGATACTTCGGTTTGAAGTTCACCACTTAAGGAGCTCTTCTATTATAGGGCTAACGATGTACTTTCAGATAAGAAATCAAAAGCTCACAGCGAAAAGTGCTCAATACCATAGGAAACAAGAGAATCGGGAGCTCAAAACGAGTCCCGCCTCCCACGTATGCCACGTGTTACCGACTAGTCGCCTACAAGCCAGAAGGCATGTTGAACCAGTACACCCTGTCGACAGCTCAAAAGAGCTCCGGGGCTCATTGAGCATCTCCTTCCGGCCCTCGCCGAGCTTCCTGACCGGTCTCTCTCTCTCTCTCTTTGTCTGAGAGGGCGAGAGCCGTGAAGTGGATGGCTTCTCCAGTTCCAATGTGTCACATTCCATCCGATCACTTTGATTTTTTGTGCGCGCGCACTACCGCCCCGATAACTGATCGATAAGCTGCGACGGGAATGTTCTTCTTCTTTCGCGCGACTTGATATCAATTCCCTCCACGGGCTTCCGAATTGGGTCACGCGCGCCCGTCGGCGCCAATCCTCTTCGTTCGCAAGAACTTCCCTATTGCTGACAGAAGAAACTGGAAGCAGCTGCAGCTGCTTCTGCCGAGAATACAATATCATTGGAAGTGGGGAGGGAGAGAAAGAGAAAACATGATCGCCTCGTCAAAACACAAATTTATTAGGATGCGAAGAGAGAGAGGGGCGTATAAGTAGGTGAGAGTGAGTGCTAACACAACACACAAGAAAGCTAATAAAGGTGAAATGGTGCTGCTGCTGCTGCGAATAGAGAGAGAGTGCCGTATCAAGTGGATATACGATATATTCGGAGGCCACGCAAGACACGAGACACCGAAAGGGAAGAAAGAAAAAGAACGAGGCTATTATAGTCGGATGAGGAGGAGGAGGAGGAGAATAATTGCAGAGAGAGAGACGGGCACGCCAGTCATCACCATCACGAAAAAGAAGCCGTCGAGGTGGAGGACGAAGCCTCGGACGCCGATTCGACGCGACGATTGTCGACGAAGAGGCTGTGAGTCACGCCGGTTCTGAAAACGGTCGAGGGTGAGAAGACGTGCGGAGATACAACCGGACGAGCTCACTTCTTCTTTCCGCTGCTCTCCGCCACTATTTTGCACGGAAACTTTCCGAGCTCGAAGTGGGTCACTGTTCCGTTGTCGATGAACTCGCCGGCCGTCGTGATGTTCTCGCCGTTCGCCCACACTTCCATTGACTCTTTGTCTGAAAGTTACTGCATTCTATGATGCTTCTTCCGTCATACTCAAAGTGCGAAAATCGAAAAATGGCAGCGGATTTCTAGGCCATGGCCGAGGTTATTCGAGCTTTTTCGGAACAAGTCTACCGGAGCGCAGTGGCAATCGAGATCGAATCGCTACTTCATTTTGCATTTCCACTTGATCAATGGATCTTTTGGCTATGGGAGGGTCTTATTGAGAAAGCACCTATGAGGTGGTTTCAGAGAACAACCGGATAGCCTTCCAACTCTTCCCGCTGATCGAAAAGCAGTTCCCAATGGCATTTAGACTCTCCGATCCGCAATGCATTTCAGGTCGACCCACTCACCCAGCACGACTCTCCAATCGACGCCATTCACGTTGGTCTCCCAACTGTGCAGCTTCTTGTTCTGCTCCTCCTTGAACTTGGCGAACCCTTTCCCGTTCACATCCAACGAGTACTCGTACGCGAAAGTGCCCAGTGCCTCCACATTGATAGTGCACTTCATTTCGCCAACCTGAACAATTCGGAGGAGGTCATGAGAAAAGAGGATCAGGCCTATTGGAGTACCTTAAAAGTTTCCTTTCCGACCAACTTGAACATCCAATCGCGGCGAAGAATTTCCTGAAAAACGTCAGCACTAGGAGACTTCGTCTAGTTTTCAGAAGCGTTGCGTTTTAGTGAAGCTGGTGAACTTGAAGTTGAAATATCTCAGAAACTAGCAGAGTTATGAAAAAGTTGTCAACTACAAACATGATCAGCTTGAAATTTCCCATGTTTTTGTAGTTGACAACTTTTCGATAACTATTTTAGTTTTCGAGATTTCCCCTGTTAAAGTTCAGCTTCTGAAATCTCCTCTGACACTGAGACGAAGACTTCAAAAACTCGGTAAGAGATCGCCTCAAAAGTATACTGAAAACCATTTCAGTTTCCACACTTTCTCGTTGTTCTTCATCTGTTTTCAATCAGATTCATGTCATCTGTCACTGACTTTCATTCAACTGCATGGAGTATCGGCTCGAAAAGACCGCCCACCTTCTTATCGACACGAATCACGCGTTTTCCGGTTGTTGTTCCGTGTTCGAACTCGATTCGATGCACTTTATCGTGAAGTGGCACATTCCACGTGGCAACAACGTCTCCGTCCGGCATTTCAGAAGTCGTTATGATTGAGAGAGAGAGAAAGGGATGGGGTTTCGTGTGTGAGAGAAGGGAAAACGAATGCGCACGCGCGCGCCTCGTTTCCGTCCCTCCAAGAAGACGTCGTCATGGAGACGTCGTCGAGAAACAAATAGAAAGAGTGTGGAGTTTCGAGAGAAACAGAGACATTCTTCTGACGTCGTCGCGCGAGAGCCGACGACGACGATAGAGCGCTTCTGAAAAACAGTGTGAGCTCGCCGTGAGCAGATGCATTTCCAATTGTGACTCATTATATTTAAAACATGTTTTGGGAAAACATTGATTTCCTTTTCGAGATTTATTCAATCTACAATCGGTGAATATATCTAGTAGACGGGGCAGTGGAATCCACGAGGAACATGCTCGAGGAGCTGCATGCACGTGGCGGCGTCTTCCGCCGAGCAGTGACCGGATGCGGAGTCTTGAATGTTCTTGCCGAGGTACTCGCTGGCGAGGTGACGAAGAGCTTTCTTGTAGAACCGTTCGGGCGTCGTCACACCGAACAGAATCGCCGTGTCGATGATGTTGTGATGGACGAGACGCAACGCTTTCAGGTCGGCTTCGAGAGAGTGTCCCACCAGAATTGTCTCTTCGTTTACGAATTGGAACATTTGTAGACGGCACTGAAAAAGGAGCGGGCTGAATTGTTGTGAACAACGTCTTCTGAATCTGCGACTCACAGCTTCAAGAGAGATCGCATCCGTCATGTGTTTCTCCTCGATTCCGGAGAATTCATAGTTAAAGTCCAATATTGGCGCTTGGGGCAGGACAAAGTTGTCGATGATCGTTCGTCCTTTCATGTCCACCATGCTCACACGAGCCGTTTCCATTCCGTTTAGCGTATAAACAAGTTCTACGTCAAGAGCATAGACCTGAAACTCGGCATTCCAAAGAGACTCCGCCCACTGGCTCAGTCCGACTCACTCTCTTGGATCGGAAATCTGTGGACGCATTGGGCTTCGGAGTCTTTATGAATTCCAGAAGAGTGTCTTCTCGTGCCGTCTTGAAGACGTGCCGCGGAGCAGCCATGCAGCCGCGAGACGTGCCCGGCTGTTGGTTGCAGCAAGTGTGCATCTTCCGGTACGTTTGCGGATTCCATTTTGGGGAGTGGTGGAAGACGCACGTCTCCGCGTTCATCGAACCGTTCGCGTTGAGCCACAACTTTTTCCAGCAGCGTACACACTGGCGGAATCGGTCTGGAAGAGAAAAAAAACGAGGTTAACGTGAAAATTCTGTGATAGGCGCCCGTAAGTAGTCGACTTACAAATATCTCTGAAACTGTTAGAGTTATAGAAAAGTTGTTAACTAGAAACATGATCAACGTAACATTTCCCATGTTTTTGTAGTTGTCCACTTTTCCATAACTATTTCAGTTTCCGAGAAGTACCCAGTGAAAGTAGAACTTCAAAGGACCCTTCTATTGATCTGCGGTATCTGATGAAAGGGGGTGATGGTAAACCAGTCAGAAATATAAGTTGTGTGATTGAGTGACAATCAGATGACCTCGCGACACAAACAAGATTGTAGATAAGAGAGAGAGAGAGAGAGGAAAAGAAACTGACCATTGGCTGGAGCCCAGTCGTGGAAATTGTTCTCCGTGGCCAGAAATACGGCGCTCTTTCCGCTCTGGTGCAGGAACGGATATCCGTTCTTCTGAAGGCTGGTAATGCTCAGCTTCAGCGGTTGCAGCTCGGCGTGCAGTTTCGCCGGCGCCAGCTTGCTCAGCGGGAGCATGAAGGCGGCTGAAAGCGATGCTAAATTATAGGGTTGGCTCGAATGGCTCACCTTCTTCTCCGACCGAGCTTCTCGGCGAGACGGATCCCGAGCGTGTTTGTTTGTTTTTTTGAGACGCAATGCTCATCGTTATCGTTTCCCAATGTTTGTATGTCTGAACTCGTCGTTCTTTTTTTGGTATTTGTATCAGTGGTCGGAAGTTGGAAGTGGGAAGTGAGAAGAGGAAATGAAAGCGGTTATAGGGGGTGGGATGGAAGAAGAGAGAAGGGGGACGAGACAATGTCCCGAAAGTGCACTCGGTGTCTTCTACTGACGTACTCCTGAATGCAGAACGAGTGAGAGAGAGAGAGAAAGAACGCGCTGATCTGCACTCTGGCTCCCACTGCCTGCCGGTTCGTCGCATGACCCCCCTCCCGCCGTTCCCGCCGTTCCCCTTTCGTTCTTCTTCTTCTTCTTCTTCTTTTACTTCTGATAAACGGAAGAGACGCAGGCATGAACACGCGAGCGGAGCGAGTTTGTTTTTGGTTGAAAACAGTGAGTGGGGGGTCGGAAAGGATGGAAATACGGCTGCGAGGGGGGCGACGAGGAAACGGAAGAGAATGCTAAACGGAAGGGACCGAACTGAAAAGGAAACGGAACGTTCGAGACAGTATGACTCATCGAAAATGGGGGGAAGAAGGAGAAGAAGGAGGAGGGGTGGGGATCGATAAGTCGTTGTCTCGTCGCATTCTCCAGAGTCGGAATGACGAGCGCAGCCGCAGCAGCCGCAGCAGCAGCGGAGAATGAGAATGGAGAATGTATCTATGACGATGTGCTCCTCTCCTCTCCACCGCCACCGCCCTGACGACGCGCGGAGAAACGACGAGAGAGTGGCAGAGCGAGGAGGGGGGAAAAGAGACAAAGATGGGCAGAGATTGGGCGAACAGAGGAGAAATAGACGGCGGACCGAATGGGGGGTGGGGTGGCAGGTGCATCTGGTGCGTGTGTGTGAGTGTGAGTGTATTTGGTTGGTCGACAGTGAGCACGAGGTGCTAATCGACATCTGTTGGTTCGCTGGCAGCCCATCTGTCTTCTCTTTGTTCTGTAGATAACCTCGGCCCCCTTCTGGGAACACAAATATGGAGTTTCGAGAGGAAAGTTCCACGAGGGCGGTTCAGGTGACCAGAGACCATATGCACAAACGTGGTGAACTCTTTGCCATGGTAAATGATCGAAAGCGTCCGTCTCTTTGATCGTTCACCAAGGTGAATCGTTCGCCACGTATGTACATATGGCTTCTGGAAGGGACGGATGGAAGTATGAGTTGGGTATCTCTGAAGTATCCATATGAGAAACAGAGATCGGGATGAGGGTCTCCTGTCCCTCGACAGTCTCAACGTCTCTCTTTCTCTCTCTCTCTTTCTCCCTCTTTCTCTCTCTCTCTTTCTCTTTCTCTCTCATTGCCACGTGGACTGGGTCTTGCATGGAAAAGTGAAAAACAACATTTGTCTTGCATACCACGAAGACGCTCGTAAATCCACCCAAAGCCGCCGCGTGGCAACGGCAAAGAATGAAACAGACTTTCGTCGTTTTTTTTTTGAGCTTGCCAAGCATTTACGAGTTGGACAACAAGAATGACGTTCTAGACAATCTATGAGCTGGTATTCCCCTAGGCTCGAACAGCCAGATTAATTTCAGCTGAGAGCTTTTTTATTACTGCTCAAATGCACAAAGAAAAATAAGAGATCAGATGGATGCATATAAAACGGCATAAAGCACCAACACATTCAAAACGAGTTAAAACTTTTCGGGTCGCCAATGGGCGAGAGATTCAGAACGAGACTCGGATCGTGAAGATGTGGCGACGAGAGCGCGGATCCGGAGAATCGGACGCGTTTCAGAAGGGTGGCGGTGGACGAGGTGTCGGCGATGGAGAGGGTGAGATCGTCGAGCGCCTGCTTCTCGGCCTTCTTCTCCATCTTCTCGACCATCCGACGCATCACTTCCTGTCCGTCTCGAGAGAGACCCTGCAAACCGACTGCTAGCATCGCTCAGTTTCTGACATCACTGACACTGATCGCTTTCTCGAAGACATCCCTGTGATCCTCGATCAACGACTCTATCGTGATCGTCTCGCGCGTCGTTCCATCGTATTCCACTTGAATGTAGTCGTGGAACACTTCCACGTGGAATCCCGCATCCGGCGGACACATCGATTTCGAGAGGATCCTCGCCGCCTTTCCGATCGTCCCTTTGACGGCTTCGAACCGTAATCCCTTGTACTGCTTCAATTTCAGACGCTTCTCCGGGCTCTCTTCCAGTCCTTCGTTCATTTTCTCGATCTGCGCGTTCCGCCCGTGTCGCTGATTCCGAATCGCCCCGGCCGTCTGCGAATCAACGGAGAAAGTGACCCAGAATCGATTTTCCGCTCGTGCCTCCGAGTCGGGCATCGGACCGGACGCCTCCACTTTGACACGTGGACAAGCGAGCTCGAATCCGATTTCAGCAAGTTTTCCAGCAATCACTTCGCTCATTTCTTGGTCTGGAGGATCGACGAGCAGATTGTGAAACATGAATTTCCGGCATGGTTCCGAGGCTTTTCGTTTCATTTCGATCTGAATCGAGGAACAAAAATTGAATGAAAACAGTTGAAAAAAGATAGTTCGCCAGAGTAATAGAGCACTGGATTTCAAGCACTTCACCAAAAACACAATGAAATCTAGGCCACAAGTGTGTTCATCTCTAAAAAAAACGCTGATAATAGTATGATAAAAAGAAGTGATAATGCGGACGATCAACGTCTTAATCGATGGGCGGGATAAGGAGATGAGGAGGTGGATCTACATGTGAACTAGAAAAGAAGCGAACACAAAATGAGGCGGGGTTTCTACCCATTTCTACATCCAAAATTAGGCCAGAATAGCGTCAAAAATTACCAATAATACGTAGAAAATTGAATTTACACATATTTCGATGAATACAAGAAGACAAACTATCAAATCGAAAAAGTAAAACAAGAAGAAAAGCGCGAACTTAGGGGGACCGTATTCAATTTTTTTGTAAGTTTTTCACATTTTATGGGTGTGGGTGGTAGATTTCTTGCATAGTAAAACGAAATTGATAAAAACCTGATTAGAAATAGTGAACCAATCGATGAAAACAGAAGGCATTTACGGGGGGTTTTGAAAGAGAAGAGAGCGAAAAGTGAGAAATTCTACCAACCAGTGGTCAAAAAAAAGGGTTAAAGGGGAGAGAATTTACAAGAAAAAAGTATGTACATTCGACGAATCAATCAAATGTCTTCCATGTCGAAAGTGCCGAAGTCATCCGAGTCTTTCGATTTTTCACGACGCGAAGAGGACCCGTTCGCCTTCTTATGAGACGATTGCTTCGTGGCAGTGGACGAGCCGGAGGCAGAGGACGGGAGTGGAGCTGAAGCCGGCGGAGTCTTCTTCTTCTTCGTCGCCTTTGCCGACGCTCCGGAAGAGGATCCAGAACCATTTCGGGCGAACGGTGCCGACGATTCGGTGTCGAAGAACTCCTCCTCGTCTGGCTTCGCCGACTTCCTCTTATCCTGATCATCGTCGCTCGCGATGTCTTTCATCGCCTCGGCGATCGCGGCTTCGAACTGAAAACGAGAGAACTGAGAATTCGACAGTTTCATTGACACTCACATCTCCGCTCGGCATGCTTGAATAGCCGCCAATCACCGGTTGATCGGTGGTTTGATCGATGCTGTACGAATTGGCAGATGTGTAGCTTCCGCACTCTATTCTTGTGGCGTCCGCAGGAATCGCACTTCGAGCTGCAACTATGGGATAATGAACGAAAATATGTCGAAGTGATCTTTTAGAACTTTGTGTGATCGCCAAAACTCACCAATAGTGACAGCCTCCGAACCAACCAGGACCGGAATCGACTTGATCGAAGCGTTAGATCCCTTGTTTCCCGGTGACATCAGACAAGGCTGATCGTCTTCCCGATACTCGAACAGCTCGAACTGCGGTCCTTGCCAGATCCAGCGATGCGGTGGAAGATAGGTTCTCGTCTCGACATGCGGTGTCCACATGTCCTCGCCTCCGACCTTCTTCGAAACAGCCGTTTCCGTGGTCGCAAACGCGATAAGTGGCGAGGCGGCGGGCATCGGAGCATGCATGTCTGCATTGTTCTTGGTTCGCTGGAGGAGCCACGTGCCGATTGGAGTGATGCCGACTTGAGGAGCCGCCTCCATGTTCGTCTCTCCCTCTTTCCGAAGAGACTTGATCTCGTGCTGCACGACGATGACTCCTTGCGCAGGATCCACTTTCGCAATCACCAGAGACATTGAAGTCAACATCTTGGTCGTCTTGGCCATTTTTGTGGTGGACGTCGAGTCGAAAGTACGCATCCGGAACATCACCGACATCCGAGACACTTCCAGGTGACGTCGAGCAGCCACCGTCGGGGAAGAAGCTGACTGCGAGGTTCCGTAGGAGAAGCTCGCTACGTCAGAAGCCCAGGCGGTCAGATCCTCTTTGGTGTAGCGGGAATCCTTGATTTTCTCAATCGCGACAAGAAGAAGAGGCGGCGGGAACGGTCCGACTCGCGAGTTACCGTTTGTTTTGACAAGAACCGGCGAGTTGATTGTCACCGGGTGCTCCTTTGTGTACGAGCACGAGTCGGCCATCGCACGATGCCGGCTCGGTCCTATCGAAGCGGTCACATCAGCAGCATCAGTGAGACCTGCTGAACGATGGAATCTGGACTCCTTGTTGACGAAAGTGTCTCCGTGAGTGCGTTGATTCGGTTTTCCGCCGAACGGGCAAACCGCGAAGACGTGAGTCGTTCCGTGATTCGTACTGATAGCCAACCAACGACAGTCCTCCGAAAAGGCAGTGGATATAACTTTGGCAGGCGTGGATCCGCGATTCAATTTGTAAAGATGCTGAACAGCGGCGAGAGAGGACGTGGTCGCGTGCGGCATCAGAAGGAAGATGTTGAAGACGTTCGCGTTGGCATCGGCAGAGAGAATCAGACGCTGGTCAGGCGAGAAGGCCAAGTAGGAGATCGGTTCGACGTGAGCCACATAGTGGCACATTACACTATCCGACTCTTCCTCTCTAACAGCGGCCAGATTAAGAACAGTGACGACTCCCTGCGGCTGATTCGCTTTCGATGAGCTTCCAGAAGTCGCTCCGACGGACTCGCTGATCGATTTTACACCACGACTGAACAAGTTCATCGCGGTGTAGATATGGTCCGTGTACCGATCGCTGCTAGTGGCTTCCACTTCAGCCGCCAATCCTCCGCTGCTCTGGAGTTTCGAATCCAGGGCGGTATCGGCGAAGGCAAGCAGTTGGCACGAAAGTGCGAGCGCCGGAGGGCAGTTTTCACAGGAGGGGGCCGTTCGGATAAGACGAACCTCCTTGAAAGTCACAATATCATAGACGACGGCCGTCTTCGATAGCGACACGACGAGGAACTGATCGGAGACGTTGATAGCGCAGACAGGCTCGTCGAATTTGAGCTTGTAAACCTCTTGACCAGTCTTCAGAGAGACGATCGTCACGGAGCAGTACTGATGGTCCGGGATGTGAGACGAGGCGTCGGTGATCGCGATCAGAGGACGGGCATCTCCGAACGGATCCTCTCTCCCACGAAGCTTCAGGTTGTTCGGGAGCACTTTCAGAGCTCGAACCGGACCCTGTCGCTCAGAGAGCACTTCTTCGAACTCACTGCCTTGCTGAAACAAATTCTATTTGGGTGAGATGAGTAGTCCATCAGAATTCGAGCACTTACACTCATCGTCCAGATTTGATAGCCTCTGAAGAGCCCGACGATGAGAACCTCGAGTCTTTCGTGCGGATCGCCGGCTTTCTCCACCGAAGTCAACTGAACCCACTCCACTTTGTCAGCGACCTGCGAGGCGGGCGAGCCGCCTTTCGACATGCTCATCGCCACTAGATCGACGACTTGATTCGCCAGAGTCTGCGGCTCGACCGCCGACTGTCGCACGACTTGTCCCTTGATGTAGCTGACGGACGAGGTGCGTGGCTTCGAGATGATTGTCGTGTTCATCGGCGGCAGTGGTGGTGGTGTCGTTTTGAGAGTCGGTTTCCGCGGTGGTGGTGCGGGATTGTCGTCGAGAGACATGTCGACGAGCATCTCCTCGAGTGGGGCAGCCGAATCGGGTACTACTTGCTGCTCGTCTTCCGGCGAATCCTTCACATACTCAATAGGAACTATCAGAAGAGGAGAGAATAGAGTACTTACCGGCCGACTACTCAAACTACTCCTATCTGAAGAGCTGAAATCCAGCAGGTCCCCACTAATCGTGGCTTTTGTGGCCGGCCTCGGAATGGTCGGCTCTTCCACTTCTTCCAACTTCTCTTCTTCTTTCGTCGGCTCGGTCTGCAAAAATGAGGTCATTCGAACCAAAATTAATGAGAATTTCGAAGCGCAGTCGATTAGATTTTCACCCAGAAAAGAATGAAAAACGGTCAAGAGAAGCATGCCGTGTGTATTGTGTGAGACAGAAAGTGTTAGGTGTCAGCTGATGGGAAATCATACCGATGCGCGAGAAAACGAAAGAAAGAGACGGGCGTGTGCGCGCGCGCCAATCAAGGGAGAAAAGACGAGAAGTGGTAAGTGAGTGAAATTGAAATATTTCGAAAGAATCGAGTCGAAAGAAAAAAAAGGAAACGTTTGTGTGAGACGCAGGCTGTCGTCAAAAATCGATGATGACGATGATGAGGAGGAGGAGGAAGGTTGAAAAGTAATATACCGGTTGTTGTTGGCGAAGAGGAGTAGGCTGCTGTTGATGCCGTCGAGTGGAAGTAGCCGACGACTTGTTCTTGTTCTTGTTCTTCTTCGAACCCCCCGACGAATTCATGTTGTTTGGTGGCATATCCGCTGATCTGTGGGACATGCACTGGATATAGATTTCCTGTGCACAACTATTGATTTTCAACAAATTTTTTTAGACAAAAAGAATGGGGAAGAGTTGGAGGTGGGAAGAAGTAAATCAAAACAATAAAAAAAACAACAACTGCGAGGAGCGGGAAACGCTGACTCAAGGCGGCAAGTTCGTGCGTGTGTGATCAATGATCGAAAGTGGAGTGATGAGTAGAAGACATTAAATGATGTGTGACAAAAGGTGCTTTGTTACCAGGAAAAGACAGACATGTCCTCTCTCTCTCGCGTCTCACGTGTCTGTGCGTGTGTGCTTCGATAGGCAAGTCTCTCGCTTCTCCATACACACACGCGCTGCCTTTCGCTTTAGGGCTGCTGGTCACGAGGGACGGGCGCATTGAGTGATGAGAGAGCGAGACGCAGAGAGGGATAGAGAGTGAGAAACGAGGCGGACGAGGGGGAGAGGAGTGGGGGAGCGAGGGGAGCATCCATGAGCTCTCCACAGAGCAGCACTTTTTCGTCACCCCATCTTCTTCTTCTTTTTGCTGCTGCTGCTTCACACTCAACATTTGATAGCTAAACATCGATTCAACGCGAGCGAAATTCGTCGTCTTCTTTCTTCTTGGTCACTTTTTCTTGTTGACAAATCGCAAAGACTGTCCTGTTTACACTTCTCTCCCAAGCCCCAGTGAGCGCGTCCTTTTTCTCTTCCTCTATCCCTTCTCCGTCTCCCTTATACGGGCAAAAACAAAAAGTGATGCGTCCGCATGATTTGATCATCTTTTCTCTTTCTTTCGCCGAACAGAACAGAAGCGAAAGTATTACAATTTTTTCTCTCAACGCACCGCCTTTTTCGCTTCTTTTCTCTTTCTTCTTGAAAATTCCTCAAGTTTTCATCATTCTCGCCGCTTCCCTTTATCAGTTCAACCTGAAACGCTCGCGAAACGCTGCAAAATTAAAGCGAAAACGAGTGAGAAATGGCGGCGCCCGCGGCGGAATGACAACCAGAGTATGCAAACGCGCTCTATTGGCTACCGTAGTGCGACGGCCGCGGCATTTTCGCGACGAGACCCGGCAGTGAGTGCACAGCGATTCGGGTCTGTTGCCTCCAAATTTCCCTCGATTTTTGACATGTTTGCCGCTGTTTTTATCAGTTTTTGAGTTATCACGTGATAAATTGATTAGAAATCGTCACTTTTTGCGAAGAAAAACGTTCTTTCACCTCTCGGAGCTAGCTTTTTTCGATTTTTTAACACTCTAATTGCAGATCTTATTGGGTTTTTTTTTCGAGCGATTTCTCGAAACAAAGATGAATGACGGCGAGAAGCTAAACTTGGATAATATCATCTCCAGACTTCTGGAAGGTAAATTTTTTCCTCGTGTTTCGAAATAATCAATTTTTTGTTCCAGTCAGAGGTTCGAAGCCTGGAAAGAACGTTCAGCTTACGGAAAGCGAAATCAAAGGACTGTGTCAGAAGTCGCGAGAAATCTTCTTGAGCCAACCGATTCTCCTCGAGTTGGAAGCACCGTTGAAGATTTGCGGTGAGTGCACTCACTGAAAAGAGTGTGACTGGGAATGACTCATCACTCCATTTGCCACTTCCTCTAGCAGGAAATTGCATATTTTCGGCACAATTTTGTTAATTTCAGGTGATGTGCATGGGCAATATTATGATCTGTTGAGATTATTCGAATATGGAGGTTTCCCACCGGAGTCGAACTATCTGTTCCTCGGAGACTACGTTGATCGAGGTAACTTCGCCAGTTTCGCAATGCTTTACAAACTGTTCAAGTATTATAGGAAAGCAGTCGCTCGAGACTATCTGCCTTCTACTGGCTTACAAAATCAAATACCCGGAGAACTTTTTCCTGTTGAGAGGAAACCACGAATGCGCGTCAATCAACAGAATCTATGGTTTCTATGACGAATGTATGTTTCCCTGGATTAAAGGGATTTCTACAAAGCCAGTGTATTTTGCAGGCAAACGGCGGTATAATATCAAGCTGTGGAAGACTTTTACGGACTGCTTCAACTGCCTTCCGGTCGCCGCTATTATCGATGAGAAGATCTTTTGCTGCCACGGAGGACTCTCTCCGGATCTTCAGTCGATGGAGCAGATCCGTCGCATCATGAGACCGACTGACGTCCCAGACCAAGGATTACTATGCGATCTTTTGTGGTCGGATCCCGATAAGGTTTGTTTGAGGGGTAGCATCTAGCAAAAGTTGCACAAATGAAAAGTGAGACGAGCAAATATTGACAAAATTGTATTCAGGATGTCACCGGATGGGGAGAAAACGATCGAGGAGTTTCGTTCACTTTCGGACCAGAAGTGGTCGCCAAGTTCCTGCACAAGCACGACTTGGATTTGATATGTAGAGCCCATCAGGTTGTGGAGGACGGATACGAATTCTTCGCTAAGCGGCAGCTGGTCACTCTGTTCAGTGCTCCAAACTATTGTGGAGAGTTCGACAATGCAGGATCAATGATGACTGTCGATGAGACTCTGATGTGTTCGTTCCAGGTAAGATAGTGCATTTGAAAATTTTGAAACTCTGAAAAAAGTGATCACCAGTGATGCAATGGTTAAGTCAGACGAGTCTATTCTGGCGATCTATTCGAGTTCTTCGAAGAAATTGCCGTAATCAGGGTGAAATTGAGGCATTTGTCTGAGGTGATATATTCCAATTGTGAATCAAAATAGTTGCTGCAATGATTTTTTATTTTCCAATAATTTTATTTCGTTACAGATCTTGAAGCCAGCCGACAAAAAGAAATACCCGTACGGATCCGGAGGAGTAGGCTCGAACCGCCCAATCACCCCGCCACGAAACGCGCCGGCCGCTCAACCGAAGAAGGGAGCCAAGAAGTGATAAAAATCGACTTCAAGCTCTCATTTCTCCTCCATAAACTGTAAATACCAAACTTTCCTTTGTCTTCTCTCTACGCCTTTACACGTCAAATCTTTTCCGGCTCGAAAAATTCTGATTCAATTTCGAAAATTTATGAACTGGGCCGACAACAAGATGAGACGGTACCGGCGACTCTCTCAATTCAAGCTTTCGTTTCCCAATCACCACACCCCTTCCTCCACTCTTTTATCTCTGCGGACCATTTTGTTTAGATCCTTTCCTCCGTTTTCGGCTCAACTTTTCATTCAAAAAAAACCACCCAGAATCCCTCGTAATCGCACAAGTTATTTCCACTTCTGTTTCTAATTTAAAGTGTTCGCCTCCTAATTCTACCGTCGAAATTTTATTTTCCTTTTTTAATACTAAACATGATAATTATTCAAGAGTCCTATTACAAAAATGTACGTCCTCTCAACCTATCCCCACATTTTTTTATAAATTGAAAAATCGTATTGTCGAATGTTCGAACAACAATAAAATAGAACACTGGTGTGTCCTCTCCCAACCCACCCCATTTTTTGTAATCCGAAACTTTTTATTCTTCTGAATGTTCCATTTTTTTCATATTCATACACACACACACACACTCCCCCCTCTCTAATTGCTCTCCTTCTAAATAAATGTGAGTGTAGTTGTCTCCAAGGAGTGTGCGAGACGTCGAAAGACGCCAGATGCGCGCACACCACACGCGCGTGTTCCCGCTTCCCCCGCTCTCCTTCCGTATCGATTTTCGTCGGAGCCCGTCGTAACTCCTTCTTTTTCTTCTTCCTCTCGTGCTCACTTTTCAATGCTCCGCCCGGGCTCATCGGTGAGCTATAATAGGTAACCAAGGAGAAATAAGAAGAAGAAGAGGCGGCACTCTCGCATTTCAGCGCAATGCATCACGTCTCCATCGACGCTCACCCCACCGAACCGGCGATAATTGTGCGTTTTGAGCAGGCGCCCGGTATTCTGAAGACGTCGCGATTCAGATGACGTTCCGCATTTTCAGCGTCGCCGTCGTCGAATCCGATCCGGAAACGGGCCTCTTCAGCGAACATCGAATCGATTGGTCACCAGAAAATGTAGGAAAGTGGCCGAGAAGAACCTCGGCCGCGCGTTTCCTCTTCCATTTTTGTAGTTGATTTTCAGAATACATCTGAAAGAGCTGAGCGCCGAAGTGGACATCAAATCGCTGTCGAATGTGGTGCTTCAGAAGTGTCTCTACATCCCTGCCACGTCACGCAGTCAGCTCGAGCAAGTCCTTTTCTATCTCCAAAAGCGAGGCGCTCAGCGAATGAGCGCGCGGTCGAGAAGTTCCTCGGCCGTCTCGTTCGAACGACGACCCGCTCCGCCGAGTGTCGATTTACAGAAAGTTGAGGTGGGACACGCGACGCGACCGCAACGCGTCGCCCAATTTTCTCGTTTTTCAGGAGTACATGGAGTGCTTTTACGGCGAAACGTCGGCGGAAAAGAACAAAGGAGCCGTGGCGCTGCTCGAGCTCTCAAAGTGTGCTCAGAATCTGAATGTTCTCGTGAGCAACGAGATTCTGATGATGGCTCTGGCGCGAGTTTTCCGCGAGGACTGGAAGAAACACTTCGAGGTCGCCACGAATATCATGAATGTTTTTGTGAACATGTCGCGGTTCTCACAGTTTCACGGAATACTTCTTCATCACAAAGTGAGACAGAGAATCTGGATGAACATCTGTAAATGGGGAGTCTGGAATTCAGATTGGTTCGTTGTGTGTGAATACGATGGAGCACGAGACGAAGCGGTACGATTTGTGGATGAGTGAAATGAAGAAAGCGGATCAGGAGACGCAGAGGAAACTGAAGACGGCTGTGAGGAAACAGGCGTTGTTACTCGCGGGTTAGTTGGAGAACTATTGTATTTACGGGAAGGGAATCGATCCGGCAACCTCTTGATTGATTGTCCGCTGCTTTACCGGCTGCGCTATCGAGGCCAAGGAAGCCGGCGGCACTAGTTGATATGATGACCATTTCCTCATCTTTCCCTTTCCAGCTTGCATCACTCTTCTCACAAATCTCGCCGTCGACATCAATGTGGAGCTGAAAATGGTGCGTCGAAGTCTCGTCGCGCTCCTCGTCAAATGTCTCCAAATGTCTTCGGAAACTGCGAATCCGCTAACCACGGCTTCTGTGAAGTTCCTTCTCAAATTGAGCATCTTCGAGGAGAACAAGGCAGTAATGGAGCAGAACGGCACTGTGGAACGTCTTCTGAAACTGTTCCCGATTCATGATCCCGAACTTCGGAACGTCGTCATCAAACTGCTCTTCAACTTCTCGTTCGACCCGAAAAACCTGCCGAAAATGGTGAATGGAGGTCTCGTGCCACATATGGCGTCGTTGATTGAAGGTGAGAGCGGATTGTGAATTCCAGAATCTCCCATCTGAAATGACTGATTCAGAAGACAACAAAGCGCTGAACATGCTCTATCTGCTGAGCTGTAATGACGACGCGAAGGCGATGCTGGCCTACACCGACGCGATTCAGCTCCTGATGCGAGACCTTCTGAGCGGAAGTGGCTCGGAAGTGACGAAGGCGGTGCTCCTGAACACCTGTCTCGAGAAGAGAAACGCTCAATTGGTTTGCGGTCCGGGCGGTCAGGGTCTCGACTTGCTCATGGAGCTCGCGTTGAGCTCACGCGACTTGATGCTCATCAAAGTGATTCGCGCCATTTCAAGCCACGAGGGTCCCACGCAGAACATGTTTCTGAAGTGGACAGAACAACTGTTGGACGTGGCGATGAGCGACGGAACGGAGACGTCCGAATCGAAGTGCTCATTCGGACTCGAGTGCATGGGAACGGTGGCCGAGCTCAAAGTGGCGCCGTGGGCGAAGCTGATGAAGTCGAAAGGATTGGTGACGTGGATGAAGACGATCCTGGAGGACGGCATCGACGTGTCGGAGGGCATCACAGTGCTCCGCGAGACCAAACCGCTGCAGCTGCAGATCGTGATCGCGTGCGCGACGATGGCGAGACAGTTGGAAGCGGCGAGACTGCTCGTCCCGCTCATCGACACGTTCCTCCAACTGCTGCAGTGTGAGCCTTTCCCCCTACCGTTTCCACCTCCCACCAACTGAAACCTTTTCAGCGAGCCAAGTCGACGACGAGTTCGTCGTCCAACTCCTCTACGTCTTCCTGCAATTGCTCAAGCACAAAGAGCTCTCGGCTCGGCTCATGACTCAGGACTCGGCTCTCGGAGCCCACATGCTCGATCTGATGCACGACGCGAACACGGCGGTTCGCGAAGTGTGCGACAATGCGCTGTTGATAATGGGCGAACACTCGAAGGAGTGGGCGACACGAATCGCCGGCGAGCGATTCAAATGGCACAATGCGCAGTGGCTCGAGATGGTCGAGCGCGACGACAACGACTTTGTGAATTACGACGACGAGGATTTCGGCGCGGATCTGAATTTCGATCGATACGAGGACATGTTCGATGTTAATCAGCAATTGTTTTGATCTCCGCGCGCCGAAAACGGAGAAAAGGGGCGTGGCCTACTTGCAAGTGTGCGGCGCGGTTTTTCTTTTCCTTCTTTCTTCGGTTTTTGTTAAATATTTACAATTGAACATTTCATTCATGAACCACAAGTAAATAAAGGCAGAATATACAAAAAAAGAAGCAAAAACGGCAAGCACAAGTCGAGATCGAGGTAATCGGAAGATGATTTTTCGAGACCGAGTCGTCGCCAATCTCCAAACTGTAGCAACGACTTCCGTAAAAGTGCAAATCGCACCGCGGATCGAGATCGATCGTTTCGAGACCCATCGGATTACGGTAGTCGACGTACGGATGGCGGCAACACTCGAGAAGCGTGTTGTTTTGTAGTTGGGCACTGGAAATCGTGCCGAGACCTCGCGGCGAGGAAAAGACGATAGAGTGTTGCATGCGAAGAGATTTAGAGATCTCGAAAAGGGGTTGCGTCGATTCGAGGTAACAATTTTCGATGATCAGGCTCGAGATCGTGCTGTTTTTCGTGGAAAACGGTGGAATTCGAGGGAGACGAGAGTGTTGGAGACGCAGAGAAACGAGATCGAGATACGATAGAGCGCGCGTGCCGATTATGTCGATTTTCGAGTGAGCAATGTGCCAGTCCTGACGGAAATCGGACTTTCGGGTCTCACCACGAAGTAGGGATACTGTAGAGTGGAAGATTTTGAGAATTTTCAACGATTTCGGTAGGGCGTGGATGATGAGTTTCGTCGTGCGGAATATGTAGATCTGGGTGAATTGGGCGGACTTTTGGTCGAGAGACAGATGCTCGCAATCGCCGAGAATCACAATCGAAACGTTCGAATCGATGGGAAACCGGGAAGGGAGCGAGGAAAGCGAAGAGACGCAGGCACAATCGGCGACGAGACTCGAGATGCGACACGTCAGTCCGTGCTCCTCGAGATTCACGGATCGCGGCTCGACGCACGGCTTCTGAATCGGCGGACGACACCGATTATGGGAGATTTGGTAGAGGAGCGGCGAGTGTTTCGGCGAGTTGAGCAGAAACGAATTGGTGGAGCAGTCGGACGGCGAGCAGTCGAGAGTGTTGTTCGCGAGCAGAAAGGCCGTCGGATGAGCGGTCGGCGACGGCGAGAGCAGCGACGGAGAGCCGCTCGGAGTGGACAACTCGTTGTTGGTGATCGAGAGAGAGCCCATCTGGAAACGAGGGAGATCACCGGAAAAACACGGGACGAGCCGTCCGAGTGAACTTCGAACTGAAATATCTCTGAAACTAGAAGAGTTATGAGAAAGTTGTCCACTACAATCATGATCAGCTTAAAATTTCCCACGTTTTTGTAGTTGACAGCTTTTTCATAACTTTTTTAGTTTTCCAGATATATCCTGTCAAAGTTCAACTTTAGGAATTCCCTCCTATTATAGGGATTACTGTAGTTACAGGAGCAGCCACTGGTCTCGCAACGAGCGAACTATGCGTCTTCAAACTTTATGAGTTACGGTATGTTTGTAGAAAACGCCGAGAAACGGTTAATTCTGGAAAAACTCCCATTTTTCCACGAAAAACGGGTAAGCCTCCGGGGGAAAACCATGAATTAATGGATACCGTAACTCAAAATGTTTAAAGGCGCATAACCTGATTTCGTTTTTTCGTCGCGAGACCAGCGGCTTGTGGACTGCGCGAGAAGTTTCACACGGTCTCCCAGGAGTGAAAAGCGCAAGCAAATTGCTTGGCCGTCTGCCGTCTCTTCAGCGAGAGGCATCTCTCGCCTCTCGGCCGGCGGCGGCCGGCAGAGGAAGGAGAAACAGAACGAAAAACGCTGAAAACTCGAGTTTTTTGCAAGTTTCTCGAGCAAAAACGAAAGAAGGCACTGTCTGGAATGATTCTGACACATTTCTTTCCATTTTCACCTGTGTGCGCATGCGCGAGAGGGGAAGTTATGCAAGGGAGGCTTGACGACGTCGAGAACGAAGAGAAGAAGAGGGTAGAATGGGGGAGAGGTCGAGGAAACTCGAGAGAATCATCTTCTTAGTTCCTTGGAACCGTTTTTAACACCTCTTGCTCATTCGGAACATCCTATCACGATAGGGCTCCAACGGCGTCGAGGTGGCGGCGACGGGACGTGTGCAGGTGAACGGAGATGTCACGAAACTGGGAGAAGACGGACGGGATCTTGAGGAAACTTTGTCAAGTTGCCTTTCTCATCTACTTGTTCAAGTTTTCGGAAGATCCCTGGCCAGGGACGATTTCTACGGGACTCTGACGCTCGGGAGCTACAGGAGCGCTGATCTTCTCAGTTTGACGAGAATCAAATAGACGAATCGAGTCGGAACTTCTCGAGAATAGAGATAAAACCCTCTCGCACAAGTTACAATCGATCCTCACCACGGATCTCCGCTCTATTCCCACCGCCGCCGCCGATACCGATGCTCGTCTCGCGTCGGAGGGCCGAGTGCGCCTCCTTCAAAATGTATCTCCTCCCTCAATTTTGGACGAAATCGGTCAGTCGACCTCTCAAATTGAAGCTAAAGACATAACGCACAAAGTTACTGAAGCCGATTTTTGATTTTTTCGCTTATTTTTGAGAAAAACGCAAAAAACCTCAAATATTGCTGTTTTTTGAACTGAAAGTTTCAAAATGTATCTCCTCAGTCAATTTTTGACGAATTCGGTCGTTCGACCGCTTAAAATGACCGCCTCTTCATTCTCCACAAAGTTACTGTCGTGGATTTTTGAAATAAAGTTTCTTCGGCTCGTTAAGTGGCTCATTGTCACTGAAAACGGCCATATGGACGGTTTATGCGATCGAGCCACGAGATTTTCTCGATTTTCTGACTGATTTCTGCTAAAGGAACTTCATTCTACTCAATGACATCGAGAATCATCTAACTGATACTTGACAGAACGGGTAAATGAGCATTTTCGCTTTCCCAGCGAGCAAGTCGATTTCCTGCTTCAACAATTGTTCCTCCTATACCCCAATATACTAAAAATGTTGGAAATGTGTTCCTCTATCCGTTTCTTTTGTCGTTTGTGAGAAAACTTCGCTAGTTTTTCGCGAATTCGCTTTAAAAGTGCGTTAGCTCGTTTTTCGGTGACGAGCGATGCAAACGCGCTCTACGGCTATGGGCGAGAGAGTACGAGACGCCGCGCTGGCACGTTTCTCGATTTTGCTTGCGCTTTTCACGCCTGGGAGACCGTGTTCAAACAGGTCTCTGCGGCCGCGCAGAGTTCTAGGTCATGGCCGAAGTTTTTCGCGCTCGCAACGATATTCTCTTTCAAACTTTCGCGCCCTGTCCAGTGGAGCGCCCTTCCGACTCACTTGATTGTTTCCGTGAAACGCTGCCGAGTCCATCGCTTGAATTCGATTCCCTTCGATTCGAATTTCCTCGAAATCGCTGTCTTTGAACACACCTCTCGCCATTCTCTCGATTTTCGAATTTCGAATTCGCAACTTTCGAATCGAACAATTATTGATCCAATCACTGCCCATTTTATCGATTTCCAGCGAGTTCAAATCGAAATTCTCGACGCGCGACTTTTTGATAAACGAGTTATCGATTGATTTGAGAGCAGTTCCGTGGAATTCGAGTCTCGCGATTCGCGATTTTTCGATGCATTTCGGTTTGAGAATATCGATTGTGGAGTGATTGAACGCGAGAATCGAAAGGGTGTAATTGACGAACGCGGATGAGTCGAGCGATCCGATGGAGCAGTTGGAGAAGACGATCGAGTTCAAATCCGAAGTGACACGTGGCTCCGGAATGTAAGTCGGCGCGTCGTCAATGTCCTGAAAAACGGAATAGAATCCCTCATCGGCACGTCATCTGAAACCCAACCCTCGACGTCGGACCGATGCGCTCGATCGTCGAACTCGTCACTTCCATCACGACGCAGCCCATCTTGAACGGACTCATCGAATTGAACGTCGAGCTCTCGATCAGACATCGATCGATCATTTTCTGTTTCCCGTCGATTTCGAGCGCGTTCTCCTCTCTCCGCGGTATCAGAAACACCGTGCAATTCGTCAGAATCGTCGTCTCCGAATCGATATTCAGAAGGAACGTGTCGTCGGCGTCCTCAATCGCGACGCCGTCGAAAATGAGCTCGTCGACGTGGCTTCCCGAGAACGCTTCCGACTCGATCATCGCGATTTCGATCGACTCTTTAAAGTACAAATGATCGATTTGATACATTTTCGAGAACGCGCGCCGCTCGATTCGGCCGATGCTGGTCTTGTGAAAGTAGATGTAGTCGATGTTGGTCAGATAATGGAACGCCTCCGTGGCGATGACGTCGACGCGAGAGTTGCGAAACCAGAGATGATCGATGTGCGAGAGGCCGGCGAACGCCACCGGAGCCAGCGACGGAATCGAGCACTGAACAAAGATTCGTTTACTTACTGTTCCTTCGCCCCACATTTTAATACTCTTTTCTCTTTCTCTCTCTTTCTCTTTTTCTTTTTTTTTCTCTTTTTGCTCTTTTCCGCCCCAATTCGATGCACAAACATTACATTTTAGAAAAGAAGGGGAAAAAGAAGAAGAAGAAGGAATAGTTATTCGCGCATTTTTTGTGCGCGGGCGCGGTGCCTGATCAAACATTTATATTTATACACCTACCAACTCGACTTTACTATTTCCATTACCGTTTCGCTCCGCTTTTTTTTCTGCTCAGAATGAATCAGAATCGTGGGTTTTCCGCAGAAAACTTTGAAGCCTTTCGCGGCCGAGAAATCGAACATTGCAAAAACTCGGCCAGATTTTTAAATTGCGTTTTTCTTGATTCTCGATGAACATATTTTCAGTTCACTTTTAGCGAAATCGCCGGGTCTCACAACGAAATTCTGAAAACTGTTCCAATCGGTTCACGAGAAGTAAACCGAAGCGCGAAACTTTTCGTGGCGGGACCCACTGTTCCCGACGTATTCACTACGAAACCAACCCCCATAATAACAAGTTGAAAACTGTTTTTCTTACGTGAATCGACTCGAGGTCTGGCCGAACTTTCCCCGGTGGCCTAGAAACCCCGCTCGGCCATCTTCAGGGGCTTCCCCCGAATTCTGTCCCACAAAATCATTTCGCAATGCCACTGACGACGGAAAGGAAGCAAGAAAACGAAGCGATGAGTCAGAACGTGGAGAAGACAATTCTTTTTTGTTGTTTCTTCTTGTTCTTTCTTGCCGTCCTTACCAACTGATATGTATGTTTCGTCCTCGTCGTTCCCCTGTTCCTCGTCGCAACGTACTTTAATAGTCGGGAACCAGTCTCTCCTCATCATGCCAACCCGTACTTTGGCTGCGTCTGCGTCTCTCGCTCTTCACACACTCTCTCTCTCTCTATCTCGCCGTTTCGAATGGTAATAGGTGGGACGAAAAGAGAGAAAAGAGAAAAGAGAGTACGAGAGAAAGAGAAAGAGAAAGAGAGAGAAACGTGTGTGTGTGTTTCGCATATTATAGCTAACTGTTCGCTCTCATTCATGTCACAATTCTCTATCCGAATTACCTCATCGATTACCAATTGTCGCGGGCTTTGCAGTATGTCTTTGAACGCGTGCGGTTCGAAGTATAGTCGGCCTGCAGTTTCTGTTTCCGATCGCTTGGCTCACACTACTCACCTATCGCAATGAAGGAGAGCCTTTCGACGAGAACGACACCAGAAAAGCTGCCATTGAGCACAGTGACCTGCAAAGAATGCGTTCGGTACTCGCGTTGATCCCCCCGTCCGCACTCGAACCTTGTCACAAGTGTGCACGACGAGTGATGTGATATAGGTGCTTCCCAAAGAGGAAATGATCAGCTCGGGCTTCTCGGCCGTCTCGCACCTGCAAACGGTCTCTTCTATTTACAGTAGCGCCGAGACCACCGGAGATAGAGAGAGTGGCTTGTAAGCCCTAAATACGTACAAGCCGACCCACAAAGACAAGAAAACGCACTCTCTCTCTCCAGCTACCACTCTCGCAAAAGGGGCCTCCCAGGAGTGTCTTGTTTTTTCCCCTTTCCCCTCCAATTTTCCCGCATTTTCCACTTGATCAGACGGTAATCTTCGTCTTCTTCTCCCCTTCCCCCTCACGTTGCCACGAGAAATGCCAATTTCATTTTTTGTTCCGAATTGTTTCTCGTTATTATTACGCGTTCAAAATCAATCTGTTCAATTGTCTTTGTCTACCGTTTCGAAACAAGGTTTGCGCTTTTTTCTCTTCGTCTTTTCTTTTCTCAGAACCACTTGACTTCCCTCTTCCTTTTTTGGAGGCCGAGGCGAGAGAGCAAGAAACAGTTCGTGTTGGTGGAGAGACGCAGAGAAGAGTTCGCATTAGAGCGCGTTTGGTACGGTCGCTGTGCGATCGCCGCGCGCGCGAATCGCAATCGTTTGAATTGGCGCCCCTTCTTCTCGCCCCTCTTCCATTTTCACTTTTCGGCCAGTGTGCGCGCGCGCCAATGTTCCAATAGTGTTTTCGAATCGATTCTCTGCCCTTTTGGCCTTTTTTTGTCCCACCCACCTTGAGTAAACACCTTTTCCGGGGCAGCCGCCCGCCGGTAATTTTGTGTTAGGCCGCCCTCCCTTCCCCGTTGCCGCTGCCTTTTTGTCTTTTTTTTTCTGTTGTTGCGCAAATCGGAAACTCAAGTAGCATTAAAACAGTATTGATCGGAAATCATTCAAAATAATGGGAGATTTCAGAGGAAATTCTCAAAATTACCCGAAAAATCGAGTGCGTCTCCTCCCTCAGCCTTCCCATGACCCTCAAAACCGAAACCGTCGAAAAACATGGCTTGATTAGAGGGTATCTGTCCCGGAAAGCCTCTAAAAAACATTAATAAGCACCGCGCGCGCGCACGAGAAGGAAGGACATCTGTCGTGTGCGGTGAACCCTAATTAGCTTGAGAACCCTCCCCCTCCCGGACTACACAGTGCGGTGGCTCTTGGAGAAAGTCAAGAAACTCACGATTCTTCGCCCCCCCTTTCAGCCTGTGATTCATTGTTTATGATTCGTATAGATTTTCTTTCCTTTTTGTGACTCACACCGGGTCTGAAAGATTTTCCGGCGATTTTTTCCGCGTTTTGCCGCCAGTTCTGCCAATATTTAGTCGGCGGAAAGTTATCGATTTCGGGGCAGGCGGAAAAAAAAACGATGGACGGTCACTCGGTCCCCAGCCCCCACTAAATGATCATCAGAATATGTGGACATTGTATCGAATTACAGCGCCCGGCCCTCACCGCACTCATGAATTTTTGATTTGATGCAAATTTTTCTATAGCGAAGCGATGCCGCTGCGCTGCGCATATCGCACGCCTAAATACTGGCCCGCTGGATTGTTTTTGGTATTGCTATCGATCGATTCTGATGCCACTTGGAAATGGATACTCCCCCAGAATTCTCCCCGTTTTCTGATACGTTATCACCAAACATATGACACTTTGGGAAAGGAAGTGGTCATTCCGGCTTTGTTTGCTCTTTTTTCGGCTCTCTCTCTTTCTCTCTTTTTTCTTTCTCCTGCCCGCAACCAACTCACGAGCATGCTATACTGTGTTCGTGGCAAATGCACTGTCGTGGACACGTTGTAAGACTCGAGACGATTCTGGCCTCCAGAAGAAGAATCAGGAGGAGAAGACGATTTCGGAAGATCATAGCTGAAACAGTCTCGCTTGTTTCTTTGTCTCGTTCTCGGCGATCAAGTTGATTCTTGATCCCAAATCCCGAGGACTCTTGATATCGGCGCGCTCGGCCATCAGTGATTGACCGGCTCTCTGCGTCTCTCGCTCGCTGATTTCCTCGTTCTTCTCACACCGTGTTTGAACAGGAGAAACACACCGGGGGCCAGCAGCGGCCGGTAACTCTAGCCTAATCAAACGGCAGAGCACACATTTGTGACGGCACTTCTCACGGATCTCGCACACCCGTTTTTTTTTCACGAGATTTATTTCAATTTCAACCTAATCTCTCACCTGAATCGGTACTTTTGACGTTTCTCTCCGATGGACTTTCCGCATTCCTGAAAACGGCTCGTCTCTTCTATTAGTACGAAATTTTGGATGGAGATGAATGAGTGACGGCGGGAAGGACCTTTTTGGGCTTTCGAAGCGAGATGGGGGGCTCTATATGCACGAGTAATCTCTAATTTGTGTTTGAAAATTGAAAAATGAGCGAGGAAAGGATGCACGGAGAGAAGAGCTCAAGACACACGAACAATAACGTCGGTGGCGGCAGCTTCCTCCTCTCCTTTTCTCCATGACGAACAAAACATTTTATGGGTTTTCGTCGCCGCCAGGATGAGCACACACCTTGCTCCCTCTCCTCTGCTATTTTTCAATTTTTCCAGTACGCATTCGAAATGAGAAGGAGCCGGAAAAGTGTTGGGAGAGGAAGAGAGAAAAGTGAAGTAAAACGTGTATAGAAGAGTGAGAAGTTGAAAAGGTTTTCCAAAAGGACCTTCTCCTTCTAAACTATCGCAATGAATGGGGCGGGACGAGGTACCAAGATCTCGTTAACTCGTAGCGTGTGCTCCCATTCATGGCGCTCTCCTGCTCAAGTACCGACGACGACAGGGTCCACTAAGTAGTTCATCTAATTTTGACCTCCTCCTCCCGTCCTCTCCTCTGCGTTTTCGCTTTGACGAGAAGCGGAAGAAGATAAAGAGAGGGGGGCGCGAAAGTTGACAGAATTTGTTGAAGAGCGGCGATTGCGTAATGCACTTTGCCCTGCACCACTTCCTCTTCAGGAAGGTCTTCTAGGAACAACGAACGCTCCAACCCGCACGGGACTTTCCCGAATCGAGAAAATTGAGAAGGCAAGTCCATCCCGTGATCAGTTTCCAAATGATAAAGGGATGATTAGTCACTTTCGATATGTTTTTCGATGAGTCATTCAATGCATGAGGTGTCCTCTCCTCGAGTAGCTTTCTTTCAACACACACACTGAAACCACTCGACTCTGTTCTTCTCTCCCATCTTTCCGGTTTGCCATTCGTCCTCTCTTTCAAAAGTGTCACTTTCGGCTTCTAATTGTCCTAAACGATTACTTTTTCGTTTTCGCTCTCGTTTCTGTCTGTTGGTCTTATGTTGGCCAGCGGCCCACTTTTTGTATTGATGGTGACACTGTCGCTGCTTATCAGTTATCATTCACATACGCACAGAGAAACGCCACGTCGTCTGTTCTGGATTGCGTATGACGTGCGTGCGTGCAATCGCCACACAATCAGAACGGATCATCGTCGCGTCCCGCTCTCCGCAATTGGCCATATGGTCCCGAAGTCCCTGCGCACGCGCTTTGCCAATTTCACAATTGTTTTGGTGACTGACACAATGACCAAATTGGCTCGTTGCTCACTTGTCTCTCCGTCTCGTGCTCTCTCTCTTTCTCTTTGGGATTCATTAGCCCTTTGGAGACTGAAGCTCGGAAGCGGGATGGCGTTCCCTTTTCGCGCGCGCGCGCGTAACGCTCTCTCTTGCGGAAAAGCTTATTGTGTTTGTGGTCCCGTCAGCAGAGCAGCAGCAGCAGCAGAAGGGCGGAATTAGATCCGGAGCCCTGCCGCCTTGCTTCCTTCCTAGTTAAGCTATGTGCAATTTATATGCGAAGCTTCTTCTCCGCCTCCCATTTGCACCCACCCGCACCACTGAGACGGACGAAGACGAGCCCTTCTTGGCTGCTCACTCGGTCAGTTAGCCTCTTCGCCTTCTCCTTCTCAAATTTTGTTCGGCTCGATGTCCGAATCGAGATTTTCGTAAAGTCCTCCATTTCACTCTCATTGTGAATGCATATAAATTTGAAGGAAGCACAAAGCTTTTGCTTTCTTTCTCTCTCTTTTCTTTGTCGTGGCCTTCGCGTCGGGTATCAAGATTTTTTGATGAATCGTCTCGTGTCAAATGGGAGTGAGCTTGGTCCGAAGGGTAATCGTAGTAGTAGTTGTTCCCCGGAGCCCTCCGTCGTAATAATAGTTGTACTATTTACTGCGAAAGATCGCCGATCCGATCTACCATTTATTCGCGGGCCGTCTCTCTTTCTCTTTCTTTTTCTAAACAACAACAGGACAACATGAACAGAGAGAATGTCCGTTGTCCCTCTGCGTCTCGTTGCTCTCCACTCTCCAGCTTCTCCCCCGTTTCGAAATCCATTTCAATTCGTTTTTTTTCTCCGCCCTCCTCTCCTCGTCTCGTTGGTTTCGGATTTTGCTCTCGCCTCGCCGTCCATTTGTACTCTCCCACTCACTCTGGCAGATTTTTTGATCTGGAGCAGATGTGAGATTCGTTGGACTCTGGCTTACTACGATTTCAGGAAGAAGGAGTGCTCCTAGTTCTTCTTCTTCTTCTCCTTCTCCCCATTTTTCTTTCCCTTTTCAAAAGATGAAGTGGTCTCGATTGGGCTGCTCTATCGAATTATAAATTGGTCTCTCTTCCGGCTTTCTATTTTCTCGGACCTCTGGCTATCTTTCCTTCTTTTCTTGAAGAGTGATCGTCTTTGGCTCCGCCCTCTTTTCTCGATGTTTCCCTCCTCTTTCTGCGTCTCCTTTCCCTCTCTAGCCAGCCGAATCGTCTCGATTCGTGACTCTCTGGAACAGTCTTCCTCCTCAGCTGCTCGGATGATTCATAACTTGGCTCCGCCCACTTTTCCCCCTTTCGTCCCTTTTCCCACCGCTCTGCCGTCGCTTCTTCTTTTTCTTCTTCTTTCAGCTTTATTGTTCTCATTCTTTTCTCTTTCTTTTCTGTTTTTTTTTTCTTTTCTAAAATTGTTCGATTCCCATTTTTCTTAATTTGCTTTCGTCTTTCCAGAGGCAACACAAGATGGCCTGGAGATTTGCGGCCTCGAAGTTCAAAAACACGACGCCAAAGGTGCCAAAGAAGGAGGTGAGCCCCTTCTTCTTCTTCTTCTTCTCTCGTAACACCCCTGCCTGTTCTTTTTTTTTTGCAATCTTTTCTGTTCAACTCACCTCTGTTTCCTTTTGCATGCACACCCACCCTGCTGGTCTCTGTTTTGTTGTCTTGTGAATGCTTTCCCTCCTTCAGGATGGTTATGAGGATGATTGTGACGTCTTCGCCGCGGATAAGCGAGACGTGTTGATTCCGGCCGCCCCCCGCCACACTGTGACGTGCGAACTTAAAATCCACACGGTCCGTTTTTTCTTTGTTGTCGTCCTTTTTTTTGTCCCATTTGCTTTCAATTTTTTTTGGTTATTATACTGCAAGCTTCATTTCACCCGCAAAGCACCCAGAGACCCTCGACTCTCTCTCTCTCTCTCATCACACACAACCGATCGTCTCGAATTGAACTTTCTCGTTTCCAGGACACCATCTTTGATGTGCCAGTCGGGAATCTCTCGTGCACGAACAACGGAATCCAAGCCAGTGCCGACTTTCTCGCATTCCACATTGAGGGCGAGGGCGGCAAACTCGGCGTGTTGCCGATCGGCGCAAAAGGACGTCGCACCCGCAACGACATTTGGGTTGTCGCCGCGCACGGAGAACAAGTCAGCGACTTTGGATTCATGACGTACGCCGATCAGCTGCTGGCGACATGTAGTCGAGACGAGCCCGTAAAAATCTGGAAGCTGTCACGCGACAGCTCTCCGCAGTTGGCCACTGAAATCGATGTAGGCGGTGGCGTGATTGTGGAGACGTTGTGCGCGCACTCCACCGCAGACAACATTCTCGCGATGGGCTCCCACAACGGAGCCTACATTTCTGACATCTCGACGAAGAAGGTGTCCATCGAGCTGACCGGAGTCACCGACAAGGCGCAGTCCATGGACTGGAGCGAGGATGGACGTCTTCTTGCGATCAGCGGAGACAAGGGACGACAGATTGTGGTCTACGATCCGCGAGCGAGCGGAGAACCGATTCAGACGCTCGAAGGACACGGTGGAATGGGGCGCGAGTCGAGAATTCTGTTTGCTGGTAGTCGGCTCATCAGTACCGGATTCACGAATGTGAGCTCTTCTATCCTTTTCTTGCTTCCTCCAAACCCTACTGTTTTCAGAAACGCGTCCAGGAGATTCGAGCCTACGACACTGGCAAGTGGGGTGCTCCGATTCACACGCAAGAGTTTGTGTCGACGACCGGCGTTCTCATTCCCCACTACGACCCGGACACGAAACTCGTGTTCCTCTCCGGAAAAGGAACGAACAAACTGTTCCTTCTCGAGCTTCAAGACCGTCAGCCGTATCTCTCGCATGTCTTCGAGCTCACTCTTCCCGAGCAGACTCTCGGAGCCGCTGTAGGATCGAAGCGGCGAGTGCACGTGATGGAAGGCGAGGTCGACACGTACTATCAACTCACCAAGAACTCGATTGTGCCGACGCCGTGCATCGTTCCACGACGTTCCTATCGCGATTTCCATGCGGATTTGTTCCCGGAAACTCGCGGAGGAGATCCTGGTTGCAATGCGGATGAGTGGCTGAAGGGAACGAATGCGGCACCGCAGAAGGTGAGCATGGCTCCGTCGCAGTCATCCTCGTCTCCGCCGCCTCCGGAGCCAGTACCATCTGCTTCAGTACCAGTTGCCCCTGTGGCTGCTGCTCCCCGTCCAATGTCGGCTTCATCGACGAATGTTCCTGTCAAGGATCACTACCCGGCACCGCCACGGAAGGAAGAGGTTCGGGAGTTGGATTACGGAGTCTACGAAAAAGAGAACGGCTCGGCCGCTGCTCCGCCACGGAGCACCACGTCGTACCAGCCGAAAAGCAACGGACACGTGCACACTCCGAACGCCGAGACGGGAAGCACACAGGGAGAAACGTCTCCTGTCAGTATGGCCTCTCCGGAACCGGTCACCGTGGTGACCAATGCGAAACCGGTGCCTTCTACCACGCCGGCCACCGGATCCGTGTCAACACCCGCAATGATTGGACCCGGAATCGGCGAGAAGTTCAAGGAGCCCGCGACGGTGGCTTCGGCTGTAGTCAACTTCAGAAAGCCGATCGGCGCCTCGAACCGTGTTCCGCTATCTCAGCGCGTACGCCCGAAGTCGTGTGTCGTCGGACAGATCACTTCCAAGTTCCGTCACGTCGACGGACAGCAGGGAGCCAAGTCGGGAGCGATCTTCTCGAACCTTCGCAACGTGAACACGCGCCTACCGCCCGAGTCGAATGGCGTGTGCTGCTCGAACAAGTTTGTGGCAGTTCCGCTCGCCGGTCTCGGAGTCGTTGGTATCTATGACGTGGATGCGCCGGGAAAGCTGCCCGACGGGGTCATGGACGGAATCTTCAACAAGGCCACAATCACGGACTTGCAATGGAATCCTTTCGACGAGTGCCAGCTGGCCGTCGGAACCGACTGTGGACAAATCAATCTGTGGAGATTCAGCGAGGCGGACGGCGCACGGAACGAGATGGAGCCGGAGAAGACGATCAAGATTTGCGGAGAGAAGATCACATCTCTTCGGTGGCACCCGCTCGCAGCCAACCTGATGGCCGTGGCCCTTTCGAACAGCACGATCGAGCTGTGGGACGTGAACGAGCAGAAGCTGTACTCGCGGTTCGTTCGACACACCGGAGGCATCCTCGGAATCGCGTGGTCGGCTGATGGACGGCGAATTGCTTCGGTCGGAAAAGACGCGACTCTCTACGTCCACGAGCCAGCGAATCCGGAGCAAAAGTTCTACGAGCGGAAGTCGGTCGTCGAGTCGACGAGAGCCGCCCGTGTCCTCTTCGCATGCGACGATCGCATCGTGATCGTGGTCGGAATGACGAAGAGCTCACAGAGACAAGTGCAGATGTACGATGCGACGACGACGGATCTCCGGCACATTTACACGCAGGCGATCGATTCGGCCACTCAGCCACTGGTTCCGCACTACGATTACGATTCGAACGTGTTGTTCCTCAGCGGAAAGGGTGATCGATTCGTGAACATGTTCGAAGTGATCTACGATTCGCCGTACCTCCTCCCGCTCACTCCGTTCATGTCGCCCGTGGGCGGACAGGGAATCGCGTTCCACCACAAGATCAAGTGCAATGTGATGGCTGTCGAGTTTCAAGTGTGCTGGCGGCTCTCTGATAAGAGTCTCGAGCAGATTGTGTTCCGAGTGCCACGTGTCAAGAAGGACGTCTTCCAGGACGATCTTTTCCCCGATGCGCTCGTCACTTGGGAGCCGGTCACGACATCCGACCAGTGGATGTCCGGACTAGAAGTGACGCCGACGTTCCGCTCGCTGAAACCAGATGGAGTGTTCTCGTCAAGTAGGATCCATCCGAAGGCTTTCATTGTCTCATCTATGTTCTTTCTTTCAGTTCCCCGCCCC
This sequence comes from Caenorhabditis sulstoni, assembly GCA_963966605.1. Classification (NCBI taxonomy): domain Eukaryota; kingdom Metazoa; phylum Nematoda; class Chromadorea; order Rhabditida; family Rhabditidae; genus Caenorhabditis; species Caenorhabditis sulstoni. The sequence continues at coordinate 7,088,270 of OZ016477.1, read as the reverse complement.
ATCGCCGCCTCTGCTCGTCATTCGGAGATGCCGACGTCTTCTGCATCGGCGACGCCTTCCGCTTCTTCGTCCGCAGCCGCCACCCCATCGTCATCGGTCCAAGCCGAGAAGCCACTTCCGACGCCAGTCACTCGCAGCATGCAATCGTGTGCAGTTGAAAGCGCCCACGGGCCAGATCGTCAACAGGTGAGACATCAAACTTCGGAAGACACGGAATACTTTACCGACGAGCACTCGCTTCTCGGAGAAGAAGACGATCGCGGCAAAGAGGAAAATATTCGGGTGCCGGCTTGTCTTTTGGATGAAGAGGAGGAGGATGAGGATGATGTAAGAGAGCTCATGCCTCTCTTCTTGAAATTCTAAAAGTACAAGATTCAGGTCATTGAGACATATCTGTAGACGGTTCTGGTTACGGTAAGAAGGCACCCGCAACAGTTTCTGTAGTCGTGTCCGCCATCCCACACGTTCCTCCTTGTCCCATTTTTTTTGGACTCTCTTACTTTTGCTTCTATTTTTGGGTTTTTCTTCTTCTTCTTTTTCTGATTCTCTCAAGGGCTGAAAACTGTGCAACTCCAATATGACTATGGCTTTTTCTATTCCCCCAGTGTCTTCTCCCACTTTTGCGAAATTTCGGCTTTTCAATCACCTTCTTTTTTCCAGGTCGCTGCCGCTTGGTCGACGAAAATCGGTGTGGACACGCACCTGGAGCAAGATCAGATGGAAGGAGTCGACGAGAGCGAATGGAATCAGTAGGACCTCCCCCCCTCTGTCTCTTTTTCTCTCTTTTGACCCTCTGCTCATTTATAATTTTCTTTTTCTCTTTCACCCACCAACATACACAAACACACAATGCTCACACGGTTCTGTAAAAATGCTCGCTGCTTTCCTTTTTCTCCTTCTTATTCTTCTTCTTCTCTTCTCGACTCGACATTATTGATGCTTTATAATTGTGTCTCTCGCTCCTTCATATTTTTTATTATCGTGTCTCTCTCTCTCTCTTTCTTTCTGGCCACCATTTCTCGTTTATTCATCATGTTCTTGGTTTTATTTATTCCCCCCGCCCCTCCTCTCTTCCCTATTGCTAAGCCCTGCCCCGTTCTTCCTATACATTGACTTACTCTCCTCTTTGTTTGTATGTCTCGCGCTTCCCCATACCCAAAAATCCCCCTGTCTTCTCACTTTTTAGTCCACCCAATTGTCCCATGTTCCCTCTTCCGGCTAGTCTCTTCTTTCCCACTCGGTCGATGTGTTTTAGCATCGTGCGGCTCTTCCTCTTCTTCGTCTCGTCGCGCTCGGTAGTCGTAGCTCCGCCCCCTTTTCGAATGTCCCAATCAAGACCCGCCCCCTCTTCCACGCATTCTTCCTTCTTTTCCCCCCCCTTGACCTTCTTCACTGTGTTTCCCAAGAATAAACTATAGAGAACTGTATCAACGCGTCATTGGATTCTTGATGTGTTTGCCACCTCCTTCAGATATTTTCAGCCAACACTTCTCTCAGAGCATACTAACACATTCTAGAAATGGGGTTGATTCAACGACTTCCCGAAGACGTTGTGAATCGGATGGCGGCCGGGGAGGTGCTCGCGAGACCGTACAACGCGATCAAAGAGCTCGTCGAGAACTCGCTCGACGCCGGCGCCACCGAGATTATGGTGAACATGCAGTCGGGCGGTCTGAAACTGCTGCAAGTTTCCGACAACGGAAAAGGCATCGAACGCGACGACTTTGAGCTCGTGTGCGAGCGATTCGCCACGTCGAAACTGCAAAAGTTCGAAGATCTGATGCACATGCAGACGTACGGATTCAGAGGCGAAGCGCTCGCCTCGTTGAGCCACGTGGCACGAGTGAATATCGTCTCGAAGCGAGCCGACGGAAAGTGCGCCTATCAGGCGGACTATTTGGGTGAGGAGGGCCAGATTGAGCTGTGAACTGAAACTTCGGGAACCAGAGAGAAAAGAGCACAGGCCGATTTTAGAATTGAGACTTCAATTCCAGACGGAAAGATGCTGGCGCCGTCGAAGCCAGCGGCCGGCAAGAACGGCACTTGCATCACTGCCACCGACCTCTTCTACAACCTTCCGACGCGAAGGAACAAAATGGCGACTCACGGCGAAGAGGCCAAAATGGTCTACGATACGCTCGTTCGATTCGCAATCCATAGGCCGTGAGCACCTGCTTTTCGGTAAAATCCCTTTCAAGCACGAACATGTTACAGTGACGTCTCGTTCGCACTGCGTCAGAGTCAATCGAGTGATTTTCGGACGAAAGGCGACGGATGCTATCGAGACGTCGTCAGTAATCTGCTCGGAAGAGAAATCGCCGACGTACTCGAATTCTGAATACTCATCTCGAATCACTTTCCTTTTTCAGTCGCTCGTCCCGCTCTCTTTGGAGTCGTCCCGCCTGAAATTCGAGTTCTCCGGACACATTTCGAAGCCGATTGCCGCAGCGACAGCGAAGAATGCGATGAACAAAAAGGTTCGAGACTTGATTCGATGCCTCTCGCCACTTTCAGCATTTTCAGACGTCACGCTCGTTCTTCAGCGTCTTCATCAACGGTCGAAGTGTGCGATGCGACATTCTGAAGCATCCGATGGACGAGGTCCTCCAGAATCGCTCTCTCCACTGCCAATTCGCCGCCGTTCATCTGAAAATCGACGAGACTCGCATCGATGTGAACGTGCATCCGACGAAGAGTTCGGTGATTTTTCTCGAGAAAGAGGAGATTGTGGAGGAGATCCGTTCGTATTTCGACAAAGTTATCAACGGAATATTCGGTTTCGAACCGAAAGAATCTGCTGAAAATCGAGAAGAGCAATCTGAAACGCAGATCGAAGAGGCGTCGTTCTCGTTCTCTCAAATTCCGATCATTTCGACTCAGTCGATCAAATCGATCGAAGCGATCCGAAGGCCTTCGAGCTCCTCGACGTCTTCTGAAAAACTGAACACTTCGAACTGGAAGACTGCCGCTGCTGAGAAGAAGCGAGTGGATTACATGGAAGTGAGGACTGACGCGAAGGAACGGAAAATCGACGAATTCATCATCCGGTGCCCTCTTCCGAACGCGCCGAAGAAGCGACCGCGGACCGGAGAAGACGGAGAAGACGTCGCCGACATTCTGGATGCAGACGACGGTGTCATCGACGACGGCGAAGATCAGACGATCGGACCGAAGGGGGCAGAGTTCGACGACGTGTCTATGGTGTCGGTGACGAGTACCGTGGACGGAAGGAACGATTCGCAGGATCTGGGAGAAGAGGAGAGCGCGCCGACGATCCGAGAGTTCCAGTTCGAGTCTCTCGAGTCACTGCGCAGAAAGATCGTCTCGAACGCCTCGCTCTCACTCCGCGAGCTCTTCAGAACATGCACATTCGTCGGCTCTGTCGACCCCGAAAACGTGCTGATTCAGTTCGGAACCTCCCTCTACCAAATCGACTTTTCTGCCGTGCTCCGCGAGTTTTTCTACCAGATCGCCATCCTCTCGTTCGGAAACTACGGATCGTACCGATTAGAAGACGAGCCGCCGCCGATTTGTGAGATGCTCGAGTTGCTCGGCGAGCTCAGCACAAGCGATCCCGAGAACTATTCGGCGTTCGAGGTATTTCGAGAGGATGCAAAACGGAAAGAGGCCGAGTCTATGCTCGCCGAGCACGCAGAGCTGCTCCACGACTATTTCGCGATCAAAATGGAGTGGAAGGGAGAAGAGACTGAGAGAAGGAGGATGCATGTCACTGAAATCCCCTCACTGGTACACTACTACGTGCCGCAGCTCGAGAAGCTTCCGTTTCTCCTCGCCGCACTGGTCCTGGATGTTGATTATGATGATGTAGGTGAAGATCCGAATAAGTTCCCAGTGCTCCCTCGATTTCAGGAAGAGAAGTGCTTCGACGCGGTCGCCCGAGCCATCAGCGAGCTCTTCGCCCTTCACAACGGCTTCATCACCGCCGACAAACGCGTCTCGTCGTTCTCAGCGATGCGATGGAAGCCGCTCGTCAAACAGATCCTTTTCCCGCTCGTCAAACGGAAATTCATCCCACCCGAGACGTTCAAAGAGCAAAAAGTGATCCGACAACTTGCCGATGCTCACGATCTTTACAAAGTTTTCGAACGATGTGGCACTTGAAACTAGAATAAATTGTCTGAATTTTTACGTGACCTTGAATGTTTCTTTTTCTAAACAGACACGTGGATTGGTTTTTGGAAAGTAATCTGACGATCTTGTGATCTTCGTCTCGAAAACCTGACGTCTGTTATGTTAACGAAACTACAGCGAGTCACGGTAAGAGAAAGAAGTTCTTCTGAAATCGCACGTCATCTGAATTTTGAGTTTCAGATCGATTCTTCGTCCGAAGCTGCTCTCATTCTGAACCGCCTCCGAATCGATTTTCCGATCAACGAGCTCACCGAATCGCAATGGGACATCCTCGAATGCATCGCCGATCCGGAGAAAGGTAGGCGAATGCGCTCCACTGAAAGTGTCCTCCATTTTCAGATGTTCCTCTTTTCGATGATCGGATAATAGTGACGTGGCGATTTGGGGAACGTGTCGAATACTGCTCACTGAACGGAGTTTATCTTTTGGTGACCCGGTACTTGGAGATTCATCCGGCGGATCGTCGGATTGTGCCGAAGAAGACGGTCCGGGTACTCTCGAATGTCTACCCGCTCGAGATGTATTTGAAAAACTACGGTTTGATTCTTAAACTGTGATACTCTTTTCATTCGATAAATTCTTTTCCTACATTTCGAAACTAGATATGGAAGCGGTAGCTAGAAGCGGGTAAGAGGGAGAAAGTGAACTTGAATTACGTAATACGTTCCGGGCAGAATCGGGTGGTCAATCCTAAACAAGACAAACAGATAATATTATTAGAGAATATTCGAGCATTGAACGACTTCTTGTGGCAGCTTCTTTGTCAGCTTGATCCCTCCTTTGCCGACTTGCAACGTTGCATTTCCTCCTGCCTTCTCCACCTCCTTCTGGAACGGCGTCGTTTTCTCCGGCTCATCGGCGTACAGCTGGATTTTTGAGCGGTTCAGCTTCATATGACTCGATACCAAATCTTGTGTAGCCTGGGCGGCCATCAGCGAAAGCTCTCCAGCAAGAACAGTGGCCGCGATCACCATGGCTATTCGCTCTGCGTTCTTTCCGGGCCGCTCTTTGTTTGGTCCAGCACACTCGAGCATCTCCAGACACGCTCTTTGTGGTCCGAGGATCGTTCCGCCGCCGACTGTGCCCACTTCCATGCAAGGAAGAGTGCAAGACACATAGAGATCGTTTTCTGCCGTCACTTTCATTCGCGTCGAGCACATCGATGAGGAGACGACTTGCGCGGCGTCTTGTCCGCAAGCTATGAAAACGGCGGCGACAATGTTGGCTGCGTGCGCATTGTTTCCTCCGATTGTGCCGGCTCGCGATGATCCGATGAGCAATTTCGCCGTTGTCAGATCGGCGAGTTCCTGAGGCGTCGTGCGGAATGTGCTGCGGATGACTTGCTCCGGGAGCACGCATTCGGCCACGACGGATCGACCACGTCCCTCCGTCCAGTTCTTCGAAGCGGCTTTCTTGTCAACACAAAGATTACCGCTCAGTGATAAAACTGACATCGTAGGGAACTGCGTCAGGAGGAAGGCGATAGCAGCATCACAGCTCCTAGAACGACGTTGATTCAGAGAATTCAAAGAACTGAGGTATGCTCACTTCGAGATCATGTTCATGCCCATTGCGTCTCCAGTGAGAGCCGCAAAACGGATATAGGCTAGAGTTCCATCTATCGTCACGTCTACCGACTTCAACTTGGCAAAACGACTGCAAGACTCGAACTCCTCCCGAACTCGTTGTAGGTTCGCCTTCTCCTCAAGCCAAAACTTCATGTCTCTAAAAGTCAATACTCCTTCTCTGCATTTTTCAAACTTCCGACTTACACAGCCTCTACGGCACTCGGAAATTCTACTACCGGTGCTCGGGTCATTCCAGAGCTGAAAACTCTCGCTTTGACCCCTTTGGACGCGCGAATCGCATTCATTCCTCGATTCGTCGACGCGATCAGAGCTCCTTCGGTGGTGGCCATTGGAACAAAGATGTCGGTCGTTCCGTTAAGAGTCAGCGGACCGGCGATTCCGACTGGAACTGGAGTGTAGCCGATCACGTTTTCACAGCAAGAATCCATGGCCTGAGAAATGCGTTTTTTATTTTGTATTTTTCTAAGGTTTTCGAGGATTCGAACTTACATAAGTATAATCGTATCCGAGGAAGGGAAGCTTATCGACCTTCTTATTGATGAAGGTTCTCCTAATGGAAATGGCCTGCTCGGCACTGAATCGGCCTTCCAGTTCTCTCGTTTTGGCATGACCTCGTCGAAGAAGACGCACTGCTTCTCCAGGAGTCACCCTTTTACCTGAAAGTTCAGATTTGTTCGTGAATTCTGAACTATTCCACATGCCTTCCTTCCATTCCCGACTAATATCGTCTAAACTCCGACTTCCCGCGTCGATTTCAAGCTGTTCGACGTCTCTTTTGCACTGAATTCCCGCCTCGCGAGTTTCTGTGATCGGAGACATGTAATCCTCCGGCTCATCGTCTTCTCCCACAGAAAACAAGGGTTTTCGCTTTGGTTTCGCTTTTATCTCGTCGTTGTCGCAAACAAAGCTGGTGAAATAAATTTTTATTAATTTTTTTTGTAAAACTCTTACTTTATGATCTTTTCCTGCCACGATTCGTCGGTTAGTTCGATCGTTTCCAAAAACTCTGCGAGTTTCCGCCGTTCAACGACCATTTTTCTCGGTTTCGCCTGAAAATGATGCAATTTTTGTGGAACGTAGTGATTTTGAACGAATCGAAACGGAAAGTATTGTAAAAACAGACTTTAAATGTGTCAAACTAAAAATTGAACTGAAAAGAAGAGAAGCAAATCCAATACTCGGGCAAATGTTGAAATGGGCGGCGCTTGAAATTGCAAGACCCTGGCACGTAGTTTCGCAACCCTGGCACGGCTTGCTTTGCGGGAAACTTTGGCGTTCAAAGTCATCATTTTTTGCTTCATCCATCATTTTGCTCTCAAAAACAGTCAAGTTTACAGCAATGAGCGAAAAGAGAAAGATCAGCGACTTTTTCGGTCAAAGCGAACAGCCCGATGAAAAGAAGCAGAGTAGGCTACAACCGAGAGTGTGGCGAAACCAGAGAAATGGGAGTGTGGCTTATTCGCAAGTGTATGACACTGCTTTTCCGTCATTTTTCGCGTAATTTCCAAATTTCGGATTCTCTCCGGTTTTGTCACACTCTCCTACAAGGGGTTCGAAACATGTAAGAACCATTTCTTCGCAGAAAAGATGTCGGACGAGGGCAAAAATCAAAACACGGAAGCCAACGTGCAATCCATGAAGTGTCCGAATCAAAAAGTGATTTTCGACGACGCAGAGAACGGTATTTTTTCCCGAGAATGGCGTCACAAAGAAAATAAAAGCGATTGCGAAACGGACGGTGCGAAAACGAATGTTGTTTACAGAAAAACGGGCGCCACGCAAGCGAAGCAACCCGATGCAGAATCTCGGCAAGGGGCAGATGGTGCTAGATTGTGGCCAGGCGAAGATCGGAAGTGTAACTTGCGCAGAGGTGATGATCACAAACTGATAGAGGCCGATCACAAGATGACTCATTGTTTTGTAGTGCGGCATGCTTTACTGTGTGGACGACGCGAGCGATGTGGCCGAGCACACAAAGTTCCATGAAGAGTGGCTTCATCGCTACGAGATTCCAACGTCGTTTTCGAAAATCATGTTGTAAGAAGCGGAAAGTGGGCCGCTCGAAGTGGGAATTCCTCGTTTCAGTCATCTAGGGCACCGAGATTTCAACAATTACAAAGTGTTCTTTCTTAATCCACACATCGATCCCGCTTTCAAGGCAGTCGTCAATCAGCACATGGTTCATATTAACAACGAGATCGGGTACGTCGGAAGCGAAACAGACATTTGGACGCACGTTATCAATCGCCGGATCTATATGATTCTCATGAAGAAAGACGGGCGAAACTACATCGGAGGGATCTTGGTGACGGACAAGCTCAAGCGAGCCTGGACTGATAAAACTGATCGGTTGATCGACTGGAACAATGATTGTAACGACTGGATTGTGGGCGTGGATCGCATCTGGGTGAATCCGAACGTCCGGAAGCAGGGATGCGCGTATGCCCTCCTAGACGCGGCCACTACTCAGGACCGAGGGATGGAGTTCCGGTCCCGTCGCCTCCGTTGCGCATTCTCCGAACCTACCGATCTTGGAAGAGTTCTAGCGCAAAGGTTTACTGAGTAAGCTCGTTCAAAATAGTTTCATCATTATCTCTTGTTTTTTTCAGAACTCGATATTTGCCAGAAGAGCGCTTCGGTGGAGAAATCCTCATAACTAAAACGTGACCTCGAATCAATTCACCGTTCTCCCATCACTCTAACTACTCAATTTAGTGTGTTTTCATTTCTCTCTCCATTCGTGTTTTCACTTTTTTCAAACATTTTAAATACTCATGTCATGAATAAACTTGCTCGCGCTAGAGCGCCACGTCAAGAAGGGTGCAATCTGTCGTCGCGGTGTTTGCGGAAATTGTCGTCATGAGAAATTCATCGCGTTGTTGCGATTCCTTTCGCCGCCGATATCTGAACAGAAAATGGAGCCAGTGCCTTATGGCTCAACTGGTAACATTCCAGTGATCTTAGTTAAAAATCAGAAGGTAATTCACATATTCATCAATATATAATTGCGATATTCAGATGATTCCCGTTATCGGAGTGCCGCAGGAGATGACGAAGCAGAAAAAGGAACAGATTGCCGGGCAAAAGATAAAAAAAGCTGTAAAAGTCAAAGCGAGCGTGGTTGAAAAGTAAGCGATTCGATGAAATTGTCTGAATAATCAAAAGAAAATTCGCAGAAGAAAGCAACAGAAGGTGATGGACGCAAGCTTCGTGAACAAGATGGAATATAGATTGACGGCCGAAGAGAAACTAAATTACGATCGAGCGATCGAACAAAAATTGGCCAATCCGGAGTTCAATGGATTTTCGAAAAACGCGAAGAAAAAGAAAAAGTTTGAGCTACGCGTGCAGTTCATGCGCGAGATTCATCAAAAAATGCAGGACGAGAAACGGCAGACATTGGGTCTTTCTTCTCTGACAGACAAGAAGAGCAGAAAACTCCCGAGACAGAAACAGAACGAGCTTAGTTTTCAGCATCAACCGGAGAACAAGGAAGAGAAGAGTTTTAACGCTATGTTCGAGAAATTACCTCAGCCTCAAGTAACTATGACGTTTCCGAGATCTGCGGGATATCAGCAGAGTCAGAAGAACGAAAAAAGCTTCAGCAACAGCTATGAGCAGCCGACTCAACCACTGGTGACTATGACGATTCCGCCGACGATGCCGGCGACGTCTTCTGGAGGATACCAGTATTTGAACAGCAATTGGCTTGATTCGCTGCGGAACCCTCCCAGCTCATCGACAACATCTTCATACACGGACACAAATCCAGCATCGTCTTCATATTCTTTCAACTCTTTCACGATGGGATCTTCGTACCCATCCACGTCTACCTACTCGAATCCATCACAGATGTCATCATTCACTGCTGCTCCTTCTACTTCTTCTTCATATCCTCCTGAAGTACGGTTGGATGAAGCCGTCGGGTATCCCTCGACAGCAAACTCGTCTTCCTTCTTCCAATCATTTGACAATCAGCATTTCTTTCCTCAAGATCCGAATGTCCCGCTGATTCCTGACGAGTCACTTCTAGAAACGGATCCAGGGAAGCTCGCAGTACAGAAGAGGATAGCGGAAATCGATTTGGAGTTGGAAATGATTGCGGTTCAAAAGAGAGAGTTCGAGATAGAAGCAGAGATCAAAAAACGAGAGAAGGAGCTGAAGATGAAGGAGAAACAAATAGCGATGCGAGAGAAGGAACTGAAAGAAAGAGAGCACCGGTTGAGGAATGGAAGGAGCAGAAGCCGATCCGGGGAAAGGGAGAGAAGGTATTTCTTTGATGTTATGTCTTGTTCTTCGATTGTTTTTTAAAAGTTGATACTGTCTTGTTCGGATATCTTTCCCAAACTATCCGAAATAAGGTGCTACAACTTCATTCCCGGGCCACCGAACCTTGGGCACGCTCCACGCTGTTCATCCTGGCTTAGATTGAATAGGGAGTCGGGACTTGATAGCTCAATTCGATCCCAGGAGTTCCAATCATGGGATACATGGGTGAACTAGTTGTGTTCCCTACCTTGATCCTATGAACCGATGAATCCTGGGGGTTCGACTGTCGTCCGGGGTTATTATGTTCAAAACTACTGAATCAGGAAGGCCAACTGATTCAATCATGAAGGACAGAGGAGCGGCTTGGTCAGCTTTACCAAGCAATCTGCTCACCGTCCCTGAAACTGACCGTGCAAGTCGAGTTTCTGATTGCTCTAGTTTGGTATTCGACCCGTGAATAAAGGCCCTTGCGACTTGAGAGCGTGAGACTCGCGTTCCACTATATCTTTGGTTTTCTCCGTTCGGAATGCCCTTCCGAACTGAAAACATACCTTCTTTTTCATTCCATATTCCCTTTCTTCTCCTGGAAAAGGCACATTTCCAGCAGACACTATCATTCCTCTTCCTCCTTCGAAAGCCGTCATCGTCATTCCGAACGTCGCGACCATTTCTCATCTTCTCCATCGTCTTCTTTCACTTCTCAACGTCCACTCCATCGTCCCACCGAGATTACCATCGGCCGCCGGGATCGTCCGCACGAGGACCGCTATGCGGACGCCGCGCGGCGTCACGGACAACGCAGCGACCCGAACAAGCGAATCGGCGGCAGGTTGTCAAGAAGACAAGAAGGTAGACACGCAGACATCGAAAAAGACACGTTCTTCCCCTTGTGGATCGACTTCTATCTCCTCTTTTTATTCGTTTCTCGGCAGCTTTTCCTATTGCCGCTTTTTTCCGTTGGCTAACTCGATTTTATCGGAAATCGTTTGAAATTGAGGGAAGATCCCCACATTTTCGAAGCCTCGGGCTAAATTTTTCTTTTTTTCACGAGAATGACGCGATTTTCACTCCTATTTCAGGGAGATCCTCTTACTATACGGATGACAATCGATTGATGATCGAAACGGAGGATATCAGTGATGACGAGTAAAAAGACTAACCAGCAATAGAAGTGCCCGGTGTAGGCCTTAATAGTTCCGCAGATTCACTTTGAATAAATTAGTTTCAGTTTTATTCTCCTTTGCTTTCCTGCCTTTTTTCAACTGAAATCGTTCTCAACGATAATATTATTTCTAGTCTGGCATACTGCAATTCCTGGTTAACAGACGATTATTCAGAATCAATCACAAAATGTCAGAAACTTGGGAAGCGCTGCGGAAAAAGGCGCGAAGCACGGAAAATTCAATCGATGTGAAGCTCGTTTCACTCAACAAGCTCACTGCGAACTCGCATGGTTTGTAACTGCGCTCTATTGCAAACACGGATTTCCGACGTTTTAGGCGGATTCGATATCGATGAGAAGACGGTTTCATCGCGTCAGACCAGTTTCCGCACACTGACGACTGAAATCGAGGGACTCATCGAGCAGCTGACGACTGTGAACGATGACATGAATGATGTGGCCGGCGCCCAGTCGTCCGCCTCGTGGGCCAACAATCCGGCGATCCAGCACACGCTTCGGCGACATCGCGAGATTCTCCGAGACTACGGGAGCGAGTATCGCCGCGCGAGAGACAACGTGGATCAGGTTCTCCAGCGGGAGCTCCTTCTGAGCAGCTCGTCGAACTCTGACGCTCGCAACAGCGCGACACTGAACAACCGCGCTCGCGGCTACGATATGTATCTGAAGGAGAACGAGCACATCAACTCGTGCGAACGTCTTCTCGATGAGCAACTCGAAATGGCGATGTCGACGAAGGAGAATGTGGCGCGACAGGGGATCAACTTGCGCGGAATATCGAATCGACTGCACCAGATCACGAAAAAGTATCCGGCCCTCAACAATTTGATGCAAAAAATCAAAACGAAAAAGCAGAAGAACACTATGATTCTGGCCGGAGTGATCTCGGCCTGTCTCATTTTCACCATTTTCTGGATCATCAACTGATTCTTTTCTCTCTCTCTCCCTCACTCCCGTACTGATAAGGTTTATCGATTGACTCCCCTTCCCCCACTCTTACCCCCCTTTTCTGTGATTTTTCCGTTTTCCGCCTGTAAATAACCAACTTCTCTCGCCTGATGACTTGATTCTTCTCGACTTTCGATTTGAGCAATGTAATTTATTATGATATGTGTGTGAAACATTTGGGTATTATCCACTCTAAAGTATTCTAATTAATTGAATTGTCTGAAAGTTTTCGAATTGGAAAAGTGACGAAAGTCTTCTTCAAATATCTCATTTTCAGATTTATACTTGCCTCTAGCTACTGACACATTTCTTCAGATGCCCCTCCGAGCCTATGTTTGCCCATCGATTCTGAACGCCGACTTGGCGTCGCTGGCCTCCGAATGCCGCAAACTTCTGGCCGCCGGCGCTGACTGGCTCCATCTCGACGTGATGGACGGCCATTTCGTGCCGAACCTTTCGTTCGGTCACCCCGTCGTCGAGTCTCTCCGCAAGAATCTCGGCCCCGAGCCATTCTTCGACGTCCATCTGATGGTCTCCAATCCGGGACAATGGGTGGATCCGATGGCCGCCGCCGGTGCCAGCCAGTTCACTTTCCACTACGAGGCGGTCGATGGCGACGTGGCGGTGGGCGAGCTCATCGAGAAGATCCGAAAGACTGGAATGAAAGTGGGATTGTCGGTGAAACCGGGCACCTCGGTTGAGCACATCCTCAAGTGAGTTGCTCACACTAAAAACAACTCGAATAACCGATGTGCTTCTCATTTCAGACACGCGGATCACATCGACAACGCGCTCATTATGACCGTCGAGCCAGGGTTCGGCGGCCAAAAGTTCATGGAGAACATGATGGAGAAAGTGCGCGCGATTCGGGCGGCTCATCCGAATCTGACGGTTCAAGTGGACGGCGGAGTGACTCCTGACAACGTCGGCATCTCGGCGGCCGCAGGAGCCAACGCGATCGTCAGTGGCACTGGAATCATCAAGGCCGCCGATCAGACGGAAGCCATTTTAACCATCAAGAAGGCTGTCGAATCGGCGATTTCAAAGTAATTCCCTAATCTAGAACACCGCCCGTGAAGCTGTTCCCTTTTGTAAAGGTTGTGATGTTGACTCTCATAAAGTTTATAGCATATAGTCTAGGTTCCCTTGTACTCTGAGTTTTGGGCAGAGCCCGGAGCCGTCGGTGGCATTGGGCTCGGCTTCTTCTCGACCGCGCTCTCCTTGCTCAGACCGATCCGCGGACCCGCCACTTCGGCCGACGGCTTCATAGCGTATTCACGGCTCGGCGTCCTCGCAGTGGCGGCGCGTGGCGTGAGGCTCTCACGGCTTCTGAACACAACGGCCTCTCGTGAAGGGGTCTTCATCTCGGGAAGCTTCGACGCGGATAGGATCTTCTGGACTGGAACTGGAGTAGGCACAAGAGCCGGCGTCTTTTGCTCTGCAAGTTTCTGAGCAGAAGGGATGCTTTGAATCGGAATTGCAGGCGGAAGAGCGGATGGAACCGGCACCTTCTTCTGAAACAAAAAGAGAAATGGGTGAGAACGCGATTCCGGCGTGGTCACCTTATCACTCAGCGCCTCCTTACTGAGCACAGTCTCGCGACTCATCTGAGGAGTTCTTTGCAGCTCGAGCTCTTTGGACGGCGCCTTCTGGACCGGAACCAGAACCGGAGTCGCGAGTTGCTCCTGCAGACCCTCCGGGGGCTCCTCGACCGACGGAATAGAGGCCATCAGAGAGCGTCTCGTATCATCGTCGCCCATCACATCGTACACCTTCTCAATGTCCGACGGCGGAAAAGTGACGTCTTCTGGATACCGATTCTCTTTCGTGCCAAGTTTGAGCTCTTCTGAAAAGAGCCACAGATTCCCACGCCGCTTACTAATAACACGAAAAAGTACGTTTGGCCCCGTTGGGCAGATAGTTCGCGTTCACATTTCCGATGTGATGCGGATGGCAGATCTGTTTGCACACGCCCAACGGCAACAGAATCTGGCACGCCTCGTCGATCAGATCGATGATGGCCGTCTCCAAGTCCTGCACCGTCGTCCACAACTGATACGCGTGATAGATGGTGTGAATCGTCGAGAGGAGCGCGACGAAACAGAACACCGACGCCGTCACCCACATCATCAGCGCCAGATTGTTGTAGTAGAAGTAGGCGCATTCGTTGGCGCGAAAGTGTTGCAGTAGTGTGGTGGTTGTCTGGAAATGACGCTTAGAATGGCTGAAAGTGAAGAGAAGAGAGGTACGGAGATGAATCGTGTCGTGGAAATCGTTGGTACTAGTGTTGTGTTAACCGGATTCATCGCGAAAAAAAATATGAAAAATGACTCATTTTTCACGCTGAAACCGAATCAAGAACAGTCTCAAATGCCACGTTTTCCAAGAAACACGGTGGCGCCCGTAAATCGACACAAACTCTTCACTTTCAGCCATTCTCAGAATCCCTCTACTGCAACACTTCCGCGCCAACGAATGCGCCTACTTCTACTCGTGTTTTCAGTACGAAGCTCCGTTTCAGACAACACTTTGAAGTTCGAATTGAGATTACTTTATTGATTAAGTTAGTTCAAGTGCGCTAAACACTCATTGAATATGCTCAGAGATTCGGAAATTCGGCGTACACCTTGGCCATTTCGTCTTTGTATTTCAGTCTCAATTGAGGTCGTTTCGCCTTCAGTGTCGGCGTCAGAAGACCGTTTTCGACGGTGAACGGCTCCGCCGACAGAATCACCTTTTTGACCTGAAAATGAGCACAGTTGGTGAGCTCCGCGCCCGATTCGCGGCTCACCTGCTCGATCGAGTTTAGTTTGTTGGCCTTTCCGATCGCGTGCAGCTCGCCGAGCACAAACTCCTTGGCCTTCTCGTCGTCGCAGATCTCGTCGAGTTTTCGCGGTCCGTGACCCTGCTTCTCGTTCCACTCGTTGAGCACATCGGGCTCCGGCACGACGACTCCGATGAGCCATCGCTCGAGACTGTCGCCGTCGACGTAGACCTGCTGAACGACGGGCGTCCGAATGTAGACGTTCTCGATCTTCTCGGGCGCCACGTACTCGCCCTGCGCCAGTTTGAAGATGTGCTTCTTGCGATCGATGATGCGGATCGTGCCGTTGGGAAGCATCTCGCCGATGTCGCCCGTCTGCAAGAATCCCTCCTCGTCGAACAGCTCGGCGGTCCTCTCCGCGTCCTTGTAGTAGCCCTTAGTGACGCACGGTCCCTTGATCCGAATCTCGCCTTTGCCGTCCTTTGCGAAATAGTTCAGATCGGGAACGTCGCCGAGCTTCACGAGAGCACACGGAGCCGGTGCTCCGCAGTGTCCGGTGCTCGGGTCGCCCATCCAGGTGAACGTGGCGAGTGCGGTGCACTCGGTCTGACCGTACCCCTCGACGATGGTGGCGCCGAGAGTCACGCGACACGTCTCCAAAACGGTGGACGAGATGGGCGCCGAGCCGGTGACCATCAGGTCCACTTTGCCTCCGATCTGCTGCTGGATCTTGCGGAACACGAGACGATCCCAAATGGTGTCTCTGCCGCCTTTACCGGCTCTCACTTGACTCAGTTTCCGGGCGAACGCAAAGTTGTAGACGAGTTTGGCGATGAATCCTTGCTGCTGCACTTTGCTCTTAAACAACGAACGTCTGGTATTTCTAGTACCTTTTCAGAAAATTTAGGAGAAATGGTCATTGGCCAAAATGAGCACAAACTTGTCGGAGTTTCATCGTGTGCTTACCGTAATCGCGTCATAGAGCCTGTTCAAAAGTCTCGGGACGACAGGGAACACAGTCGGTTTCAGGCACTTGATGTCGTCAGTGAGTCCCTGAATGCTGCCTCTGAAGTATCCGATCTTGGAACCGAACCCGATCAAAGTCCAGTGTGTCAGCTGTTCCATCATGTGAGATAGTGGCAGGTAGGAGATGTGGACCTGCAACAGACTACAAACTACAATCTCTCTCTCGTCTCTCTCTCTCCGAACCTGCGTCGTGTCGATCATGGAAGGCTGGAAAGTGAAGAGGATCTTCAAGAATCCGCTGATGTTCGCCACAATGTTCGCGTGCGTCAGCATCACACCCTTCGGAGTTCCGGTCGTTCCCGACGTGTAGCAGATGATGTAGACGTCGTCGGGCTTCGGAAGATTGTTGGTGAACGCGTGAGCAGCGCCGAGCCGCAGAGCACTCTCGAACGTCTCGACGCGAATCGTGTCGATGACCGTCGGCCCGTCGGGCAAATCGGCGCCGTCGATGACGACGACATTCTTGAGACTCGGCATGTTCTCGCGATTCTTGATGAGACTCTCGGCCTTTTTGAACGAGTCGACGATGACGACGCTGATGTCGGCCTGCGAGATGATGAACGTGGCGGCCTCCGGTCCGAGTGTGTCGTACAACGGCACCACCACCATCGACTGTTCGATGCACGCGAGTGCGCTCACAAGCCACTGCGGCGAGTTTCGCGCGTAGATTCCGATGTTCGTCGCGTTGGACGGCGTCAGCCCGAACTCGTGGATCAGAGTCATCGAGAGCTTCTTCGCCTGCTCGTGCACGTCGTCGTAGGTGAGAAACGCGTAGTCCGCATCGCCGGACGACCTTGTTCCGACGCACGGACCTCCTCCGCTTTCCTTAACATTTCCACCACTCTTTTCACTGATTTTCACGAAAAGTCGCGCGGTTGGAAGCGGCGACGGCGACGAAAAAGTGGCGATAAGATAAGAAAACAAAGTTCGCGAAAGGACATCACCCCATCGTTTTTGGGGGAAAGGGAAGATGGGAAGAGGACAAAAACACCGACCTTTTTGCCTTGCAAGAAGATGTCGTGAATTGTGGCGATGTCGGGGTAGAAGCGTGTGAGCACGTCTTCCGACTCGTTCTCCATCAGAGCACTCTTCCAAACGCCCGGTTGACCCTGAAAGTTGGATACTTATTTCAAGGGTCTCAACGTGTTCTCGAAAACCTAAAGACTTTGAAGAGAATAGTCGAAATGACGTGGCAGCACCATTTCAGTCTACAGTTGTTCCTCTATTTTCTACTGCTCTCCATTTTCGAGGAGAGTGTTCATGAGAATGTGATGAACTCTATTGTTTTCATTTAATTTCCCACAGCTTTCCATTGTTCGAGTTCCCAAGTACCGTAATCTGTCCATAAGCCCTTTCCCATCGCGCGCGCGCGCACTTTTTTGTAGTTTGGCCAGTTGGCGCGACACTATCAGCAGTGTCACCATCAGAACTCGCTGCACCAACCTTAACCGGAACCGCCTGCCGATCCACAGAATGCCCATGCGGTAGGGCGAGTTTTGCAGTCTTGAGCAGTTTGCAGTACAAAAAGTACGTGGAGCCGAGGAGTGCGGCCGCCAGTGTCAGAGTCGTTTCATTCGTCATGGTTCTGAAGAAAGAGAATGGATTACTGTAACAGGGAGAGAGAGAGAGAGCGGAAACCGAAAAGAAATGAAGAGGTTTCTTCTAAAAGTGGGTGGTTAAGGGGGGTACACTAATGAGAAGAGGGCATAAAGAACAAAGAAAAGGGGGGAGAGAGAGAGAGACTGTGTTACACGGGCATCAATGGAAGATAACAACTGCAATATCGCCATACTCCCAATCGATCTTTGACGTCTCTCCGCCCCGCACACTGTCTTGTCTTATCAGTGCGGCCACTGACAGTTTGGGCAACGAGAAAGAAGACGACTGCGAAGAAGAGTGCTAATTACGATGAGACGACGATGATTCCTTCTCTCTCTCTCTCGTTTCCAACCCCCCACACACTTTTCAATAATAAACGTTTTTGGGGTTTCAAGTGCACCAGCGAACTTCGGATGGTGTCACTGTTCGATGCGTTCTTTTTTTGGTTGGAAAAAAGAAAATGGGGTGATATATCGACTACTGGTTACCATTTTTATTATTAACACATCATAGTACAAGTCATCAATCAATTGGTGGGAAAGGAATGTTTTCGACCGGAATGTAGATAAGTAAACAATTCATAGTAGACGGAATGGAATGGAGCGAGAAGGGGAGAGCCTAGAGAGTCTTCAACTTTTCCTCGATTTCCAGCTTCGAGGTGGCGGGGAATGTGAGTGGTTGTCGTGGAGAACTGGCGAGTCGGAGGTAGATGGAACGGGCGAGTTGGACGAGGTAGGCGGTAGCGATGGCACTGACGAGGCACACGGCGAGGCAAGGGATCAGCACGAGGAGGATCACGACGCTTGAGATGGCTGAAAAAAAAGGGAGTGATTCTGGTGGAGAGCGAAACGAAAAGCTGGGTGGGCAGGTCTGCTATTAGCAGCGCCATGATAACAACGTCATGAGAGCAGAACCACGAAAGCAGCGCCACGATAGCAAAACCGGATTAGCAGCGCCACGAAAGAAGCATTACAAAAGCAGACCACGAAATCAGCGCCACGAAAGAAGACCTACGGTAGCAGCACCACGAAAGCAGCACCACGAATGCAGCGCCACGAAAGCAGCACCACGAAAGCAGCGCCACGCAGCAGCACCACGAAAGCAGCACCACGAAAGCAGCGCCACGCAGCAGCGCCACGAAAGCAGCACCACGAAAGCAGCGCCACGCAGCAGCGCCACGAAAGCAGCACCACGCTTGTCGAATCGTGTTTTTTTTTCGCGTTTCAAAAAACAAAAGATTCCGCCACATACTTTGTGCGACAAATGCGATGCCGAAGTTAAAAACGGCGGTGAGAAGGAAGACGGCGAGTGAAATCGAGACGGGAAGAACGCAGAAAAGGACGACGATCTGTCCGGTAAACGGCGGCAGCGACTGAAGAATCGCGCGCAGAATGTGCACAAGACGTTCGTCGAGCCGCAAGACGTCCGCCTCTTCTTCTTCTGACGACGTCATCTGAATTCAGAGTTTAATTCGACACGCTTCAGACTCTACAGGCAGGAAGAAGTAGTGCTACAGAATAGGAACTAAGGACGAAGAATTGAATGTTCGACGAGCCTCTAGAATTATTTATTCCTGATGCAAGATGGGAAGGGAATGGATGGTTATGTACAGAAACGATTCGTTTATTTTTTGACTACAATCATGTTACAGAATACGGTGAACAACGGGTGGTGGAGAGAGGGCAAAAAGAGAGAATCGACTCATATACTTATGGCATCTGAAGACGTTCCGGAAGAGATGAGAGCTACTCGTCGATCTGAAAGATATGCATTCAGAAGACGTTGCTTGATCTGAATCCCAAACCTCCTGGGTAACTTTGCGCATGATGTCACGCACGGCGTCGCTGTCGAGCTTCGCGTCAGTGAAGATGGTTCCAACGAAGGCGTGCGATCCCCAGCACGCGTGCTGCAGCACTTTGCAGCATCCGAGGTCCTCGATTCTGAATCCCATCTGCTGGTAGGCGTCGTTGGTCTCGAAGAGGGTGTGGTTGGTGTAGTCTCCGATGTACGGACGTCCCGAGGAGGGATCGATGAAGTCGGCCCAGTATCCGAAGCGGTTGAGCGTCGAGCAGATCGCGTTGGCAGACATGATGAACGAAGCGGTCAGCTTCTCGCGTTCCTCTTCCATCGCCTCGCTCCACGCCTTCATATCGAACTCAGACTTCTGGGTCAGATTGAAGATCGTCACGTCCTTCATCTTGTGCGTCTCCATTTGCGGGAACAGATATTTCATTTCGCGCTTGAGAAGACGTGGGCACTCGATGGCGCTGAGCTCGATTTCAACGTCGGCGGCGTTCTTCTGAATCTCGTCCATCGCTTGCTCTTTGAGCTCTTGAAGATGCGAGCGATCGACCTCGATGTTCGAGTTGGAGAGCAAGTTGATCAGAGTGTGCTGCGTGTCGTTCATCACCGTCTCGATTTTTGAGTTTTCTCTCTGCTGGCGGACAGTCAGCGGCTGAAATTGTCTCTGTTCAGAAAAAACTATCTGAAATTGGCTGAAAACCTTGTGGGCGAAAGCGACATCTCCCTGGAACGGATACTGGCTGTCGTTGGGGCCGAGAAGCGAGTTTTGACGCGCTGAAACTCAATGAAAACGGTTTCAGCGTCGAAAAACTGGCTTTTCTTACGAGTGGTTCCCTTTCCGACGAACACGATTGGAGTTGGATCGACTTGGACCTGAAATTCGATCTTTTTTCATCGAGATACTGAGGGAATGGGGGCCACTCACTTGAGTGGAGAAAGCAGCGACGCGTTGAGTGAAAGCTCGCATTTGGGGGCACTTGGCGGACAGCATTCTGAAAATCCGACGACATTATCGATCGAGAGAACAATTTCAGAGGCGGCAAAATGAGAAAAGAAAAGGGAAGAAGGGGGGAGCGGCGACATATCGACATGTTTGTTGCAGTGGCGGGTCGATGCGGGCAGAAGAGAAGAGAGAAAGAAGGGTGTGTGTGGCAAGCGAGGAGAGCGCAGAGAAACAGACGAGAGAAATAGAGAGCGGCGTGGCAGCGGAGAACGAGCGAATCATGTGAACTTGACGGATTTTGCTGCTGGCCAGTGACGAGGCGAGACGAAAATAAGTGAGAATGTCACGTCTTTCCCTCGGCCGATATCAGAGCAGGTCAAGAGACAAAAACACTTTTATCGAAACAAGAGATCAAAGTGTCCGACTACTCTAACCACCACGAGAACGAGTCAGCAGACATGTCGTCCGGATTCAGCTCCACCGTGGCAGACTTCTGAAAGCGAAAACATCAAACTTCGAGTTTATCAATAGAGCGCGATCACTCACCTTGTAATAAGTGACCAAATGGTTGAGCGAGAAGTGCTTGCGAACGTTCGGATAGCCGCAATCGACGAAGAACTGATTGTCGGAAGTGACGCGTACCGGGTAGTGACGGCACCTTTTGGTGGTGGTACGGTAGATGAGCATGAGCGGGAGGCCCTCGCTCAGCGTGTCGAGCTGCTTTCCCTTCGCGAACAGGTGGTAGAGTGCGAACTCGCCGCGTCTCGTCACCCGCGTCTCGGCGTCGGACAGCTCGGCGACGCCGATATACGCGGAGAGCGCCTCGCTCGCCTTGTGCACCGACTCGACCGGCTTCTTGTGACGGACTTCGGTGGGCGGCGGAGCGGTCGCGAAGCCGGACACCTCGCTCGCCGGGCCGAGCATCACGTACGACTGATTGTCGTCGTCGACGAGCGAGTGCTTCTTCTTGCGCTTGTCGCCGACGCCGCTGCCGACGCCGCCGCCGCCGCCTCGCGAACTCTTCGACAACTTGCGCGTCTCGGCCATCAGACTGCTCAAACTCATGAGCTCCGGCTTGCGCGGCGGCTCCTCGTTCGCCAATTTGTTGAGTTTCGCCGTCAACTCCTGCGCCACCGCCTTCTCCTTCTTGGTGTTTTTCGGCGACGTGCTCGCCAGATTCACGTACTGATCGCTGCTTCCGTTCTTCGTCTCCTCGACCTTCCGCCCGTACGGACAGCCGTTTCCGTGCACACAGCACAGCACGACCCCTTCCTCGTCCGAATTCGCGCTCTTCTGAAACAGGCGAGCGATGAGTCTCTCTCTCTCAGAGTGAATCTGCTCACCAGCGTCGCATAGATGCTGTTGTAGGGTGTTTTGGTGAGATCCCGTTGCATTCTATCTCGTTGCGTTTCTCTTTTTCAAACTTTTGCTTTGAAACTGAAAACTGAATCACGAAAAGTGCGATTTTTTGATCAACTGACAGTTGAACTTCGAGAGAAGTTCACGTGAAATTCATGAATCAGAGAGACCAAAATTGGAAGTTTCCCACCCAACTTGTGCTCTTTTTTGATGCCCACAGAGCACAGCGTATCCTAAACTGTAAAACTGCAAAACTTGGATATTCTTTTTACTCCGTTGCTCATCTTTTGAGCTCACCGGCAATGTCTCGAAGATCAACTGATACGAAACTAGGGGGCAGACGAAAAATGGTTCATTTGAAACAAGAGGGTGCCGATAGAGTTACTATTTACATGTCAGAGAGTTAGTACATGAATGGGACCCGTATTGGAGAAGCATTGAACAAACTGTAATGATTTCGATGAGGAGCGGGAACTGGGCGGGACAGAAGTATGTCAGATAAGTAAAGCTATTCGAGAAAAAATTAGCGGAAGCTGGTTAAAAACGTTCGGAGGATCACGTCATGTAGGCGTGATGGTGGAATCCGTTGGGCTCTCCCTTCGGAACGTACGGAGGGAGCGGCTCGGGAGCCAGTCCATCGGCTCGCTTCCTTCGGCGTCCGAATGAGAAAAGAGTATCGAAGAGACCGAGCTGAAAAGGAATAGTGAGAAAGATCAGAAACGACGAGCCATACCAGAAGGGCTAAGAACAGGAAGCCGATGAGCAGCATGATGGCTCCGATAATCATCATGACATCGCAGGAAGTGTAGGCGATCGATTCGGTATCATAGAGCTGCGATCGGATGGATTCGAGCGAATCGTCGTCAATTTCAGAAGTTTCGTGAAGAATAATGACCGGAATCAGCGAGGATTTCATTCGTTTCAAATTCACTCTGAACACCGGAATATTGCATGAACGCGAATAAGACAGAACTTACGGGAAAGTCAGATTCTTGCCCTTCCACATTTCGACGTTGACCTGGGAAACTCGGCGAGCATAAAGGACTGCTCCGACACGTGGCTCGATGTCGACAATGATTGAATCGCGGACGGGATCCGTCTCGTTCAGACCGTTCACACTCTTTCTCACTTCCTCGGGCGCAAATAGAAAGTTCGGAAGCGATATTGTGATGGGCGGCTGACTCTTCTGGCACTTGGAGATCTCGAGAAGACCTCTCGGAAGGCATCCACTCGATTCGTTTTGCGACGAGAAGAACTGCTTCTCGGACGGATTGCAGAAACCTTCGTTTCCTTGGTACGTCACGTCGAACACCTCCGGCGGGACCACGTAGCGATAGGCTTTCAGTCCTCTGAACTCGGTCTCTTCTTTGAACTCCAACCATATCGAGCGACACAACTCGGCGACGTAGACGTACAGCTTCTCGTTTTTCGAGAGGAACGGTCGGAACAATGATCCATCAGTTCCGCGGATCTTCAGCGATTCGTCAGTACTCCACCAGGTCTCATCGAGTGTCGGCTCTTCGTCGAACTTGATGATGCGACCGAGATCCTCGGGATTACGGGTTCCATCGTCGATTTCATACATCTTGCTACCGGTGTTATTCGCCTCGTAGAACAGGCCAATGCGCTCGGGAACGTCCAGAATTGCCTCGCAGACAAAGTTCATGAATGGGATCTCGCAGACCTTGTCGAGGAACGGATCCTTGTATCCCTCGAAGAGCAGCTCCTCGACTTCCACTTCAAGGAATGCTGTCTGGGAGAGAAGAGTCGTCGCGGCCGCCTTCATTCCTTCCGTCGATGCGGCTTCGACGAACTTCTGAAGATCAGCAAATGGTTACTTTGGCTGTTTATGAAATTCTGCTGATTTCGCACCTGATAGATCATGTTCGGAACCCATATCCTGTTGCCCAAAATGCATGTCTGACAAGATTCGGCCTCGTTGAAGTGATAAGTGAGGAACCTGCGATACTTGACAGTTCCGTTCGCAGCCGAGACGACGCGATTCTCGAGTCGCTTGTCGAAGACGTACGGTCCGGATCCGGAGACTTGCGGAATCGCACCAGACATGAATTCATCGGGATTCTTCATCGAGTACACGTGAACATTGAAACGTATCCGGTACTCGGGCTTTGTCCACTTCTTCCACAGAAGAGATCCTTCGATCAGGCGCGAGTTCTGAAACGGAAGTCTTCAGACTTTTAGAAGGCGTCAATACACTCGAGAATGTCAGAATACACTCTAGGTACACTGTGCGACGTCATCTGTAGGCAGGAAGAGGAAGGGAACAAAAAACGGCGACATCGACGAGAGACAAACTTTGATCTTCATCAGTTCACCCAGTTCACATCACGCGCCCTCCCTCCTCACCTCCTCAATCTTGCTTCTGACGACGTTCGGCACGAGAACCGTGTGCGTGACGAGTCCGCCGAACAGGAGAAGCGAGCCGAGACCGATGAGGGCGGCCGAGAGGGCTAGCTGCCAGCACGGCATTCTGTTCAGCTCGTTCGAGTACTTGGAGGCGATTGGCGTGGATGAGGAGGTGCCGTTCGACGCATTGCTGCCTGCAAAGACTTGAAATGGGTGATATTCAGAAGACATTGCTCACTGGAAGGCATTTGATGCCCCTCCGAATTGGTGCTCTCAGTCGGCGGAGAAGTAGATCAGACTTCTGAAAAAACCAAAGGTGGTACGACGGGGAAGAAACAGAGGCGAAAGTGGACGAAGAAAAAACGGAGAGTGCGGTTGGAACAAAGAGAGAGAGAGAGAGAGAAATGGCTGGAACAGGTTGGATGTCTAAATAATTCCGCCTCCTCCTCCTTCTTCTTCTTCTTCTTTTATAAATTTCTTTCTTTCTTCCCGTTTCTTTCTGTGAGAAACGAGAGGCGAGAGAAAGAGAGATACTAAAAACATTCTTGATAATTGATTGTGGAGGAGGAGGAGGCCTCCCTTGGCCCCCGAAATGGAATTCTCATGAATTCGCCGAAAAAAACTTCAAGATTGATGATTATATGGCACACCCTTCGTTTTCTTGTTTACGACACCTCTCTGACACGATCAGAAGACGTGAAATTGAAATTGATGGCCGAGTTTCCAGAAAAATCGCCGTCAGAACTTCGATGCATGAGAGAAAAGGAACACAAGTATTTACGTGGAACAGGAGGGGGCTCTTGATGATTTGGGGCATATAAACATACTTGATACTTGTAACCATCGATATTTTTCATGCAAAACTCGAGGATCCTTCAGAATTCGTCAACCTTACGTGTATTGGTGAGGAATCGACGACGATGAAGCCAACTTGAGCAAGAAGGTTCACATTTTGACAAGAAATACGGAATACGCTATTCCAATTGCCATTCAAGTCCGAACTTTGGAACGATCATAAGACTCTCCATTACTAAAGATCACATTCTCACCAAAAAGTACTAGGAAAAGTACTTTTTCGATAGTAAGGTTAGTGTCTTCTGCAGAATTTGATATCATCCTTCCGTTTTTTGAAAAAGAGAAATCGTTTGATGAGTGATCGCCTAACTCAACCAGAATAACAATTTTAGAAGTTGATTAATGTCTGAAAATGTGCCCGCCTCTGATTGTGATAGACTAGAAGTAAACAGCCACAAAATCGCAGTTTCACACTGGAAACTTTGAATCTTTCGATTCAGTGGGACGTCGTATTGACTCAATCAGTAGCAAAAGTTCGTTGAAATGAACTAGAGGCCCAAATGTAAAGGACTTCGAATTGAATTCCCGCGATTCCAATGACCCGGGAGGCATAAGCGATGAAAAGGGCGGAATCGGATTCCTACTAACAATTATTAGTTCTCGGGAGGGGAAACGAGTGTGTCCTTGGCCTCGACTGCTCTCGCCTGGCAACTTGAGGTTAATTATTGTAGAAAAAGAAGGGAAGCTAGGTCAAAAGCTTGTTCAAGAGGGCTTGTTGCGTAGTAATTAGGAAGGGAAAGAGAAGAAATAAAGTTTGCCAACTTCCTGGGTCATAAGTCGCTATTTTTGAGACGGGGAGGTAGAAGGCAGGAATTGGGAACCAGTTGAAGATTCCATCTTCACACCTCAATTCTTCTCATCGTTTGATTTATTGAATCAGTAAGTCAAATGACCGGAAAACTGGAAGAAGAGGTGATCTGGCGTGAACTTCTCTAGGATATCACAATCTTTGTCAATTTCTGAACCCTCATCGCAACGTGGAATCAGACCGTGTCCCGAAAGCACCGTGGCGCGTAAAAGTGGCCAATGTCACCCGCCGATTGTTTATAGCATTCTAAAAATGAGAACTCTGATCGCTTCCTGGTTGATTAAACGTAAAATTACAAAAAAAAAAGTGATGTGACTTGAATCGAAAAGAGCGGATTTGGGTCAAGAATTTGCTAGGGGGCTTCAAGTACACACGCGCAGATTCGTGTGTGAAGATTCAGTTTCGAGAACATTTATCGAATCGAATAACCAGCTTTTTTAGAGTGTACTGTGAATCAACTCGCTCGATTTGTACATATGGTATTAGTTAGCCGAATCGAGGCAGAAACTCGTTTCTGCCATAAAGTTAGTGTAGGCTAGACGTCGATATGGATGTTGCGAGTGGGGGAAAGGGCCGAAGTTCGACACGGATCATCAAGTTTGATTAGAAATGGGAGAAGAGGAACGCAAGTTCTAGAAACCTTTACAAACGAAGCGGGGAGTCGGAAATAAATGGTTTCTCGGCTGTTAAGCACATGATGACGCGACGTCTCCGTCGCGATTCTTCAAGGCGAAATGACGCCATCTCTCTTTCTTTTTCTCAACAGAGAAAATCGAAAACTTCCAAGTTGTCATTGCCAAAAAACAGGCAGAATCGTGTGGATTTGAGGGAGAATTGAGGAAAGGCGGCGGCGGAAAAGAGAGGGAGAGTGAAAGCGTGCGCCTCCGAATAGGGTCATCATTCGGATATCCCATTCGGTCCGGAGACGAACTGTTTCTTTCTCTATTCCTCTTCTTGACCACAAAAGAGACATGGTTTGTCTTGTCAAGGTTAACCATTTAACATCTGACAATTCGGCTGCCAGTAACACATTTTGTGACCTGGCAACACCGAAAATGTTCATTGAATGTCGCAGACAACGATCGAGAAACATATAAGAAGATTATTTCTTCTTCCGTATGGGGGCAAATCGGTCGAGAACAAAGAAGAAAAACAAAAATTGACTGAGACAGTCCGTCGTATCGAATTTTGACGATAGTGGAACCGAGAAATTGGAGTGGGAGGAGTATTTTTTTCAGAAAGAAAGGAAATCACTTAATTATTCACAGGAAAGCGATTCGGGAAGAAAATTCATGTTGGGAAGTTAAAAACTGGGAAAAAAATTGA
Organism: Caenorhabditis sulstoni; assembly: GCA_963966605.1. Lineage (NCBI taxonomy): Eukaryota > Metazoa > Nematoda > Chromadorea > Rhabditida > Rhabditidae > Caenorhabditis > Caenorhabditis sulstoni. The sequence continues at coordinate 7,061,282 of OZ016477.1, read as the reverse complement.
ATCAAAAACTTGGAAATCGGAAAACAGTATGATCGTTGCGAGACCTAAAATTAAGATTCTAGAGCTGCGCCTTGAAATTCTACAGTAACTCATTGCTAATGTTCCAACTTTGATCTAAGTTTTGAAATTTGAAATTTTTCTCTGTTTTCTTTCGTTTTCAGTTAAATTTCGTGATTTTTCAGTAGAAATGAGCTCAACACCTCGTTCAGTGCTCAAAAAACGGACTGGCCTCCACGATGACCGGGTATTTCGCCATAAATTTCCAGATTTGAAACAACAATTCAGTTGCAGAGAGTCAGCTTCGCAGTTCCACTTTCCTACGGTAAAGATGCTCCGAAGAAAAAGCCTCCGGTGTCGAAATCAACTCCAGCGACAAAAAAATCGAAGAGTTCCGAAGATTTGGTCGATATAATCTCGGTAATTTCGGCGTTTTGACAAAATCGTCTGAAAACTTGAAAAACACTGAAATTTTCAGCTAAACAACAAACAGAGCGAAATTCTCGAAAGCATTTTCGACGTCGAGAGTAAGTTTGCGAAGCAGTCGCGTCAGACCCAGGAAATGACAAACGAACTGATCACCTTCGCCGAGTCCGTCGCCACAATGTCTTCCGAGTCGGCGAAACTGCAGTCGATGCTCGCGGAGCAACAGGAAGTGCTCGCCGCAGTCGAAAAGCAGAGAGACGAGCTCATTGAGCGCACCGTCGCCGCCTCGAAGCAGCTCGAAACGGTACTTTGTCTCATGGTGGGACTTCTAGAAGATTCTCCGGTTTTCAGCGCACTTCTGCCCAAGAGCAGTACTTTTCGACTCTCGCCGAGCTTCGCAGAATGATTGAAACCATCGATTGGTCGAAGATGGATGATCCAGAAAGCCAGGAAGAATTTCACGTAGACTATGATCATTTCGTAGCTTTGGTCGAGAAACTCGACGAGTTTCTGAACTGCGCGAGCTTCTGAACGAGCCCTTTTTCCTCTTGTCGCATCCCCAAACATCTTGTTCCATTAAGACTTTGTACCCTTTTTATTGAACTGAGATCAACACGGAAACGAAGATAATAGATTTAAAAAAATACAGTTTGACATATATTTCACCAATTGTGAGTCCGTGTGACTTTCCTGAAAAACGAAAGAAATCTTTAATACAGTGGAGCGCGTTTTCAACCGTTTACGACCCAGAAAAGCTGCAACTTAAAATTTGGATTTTCAAAAACTTAATGTTGAAATTTTCATGAAAAATGTCGAAATCTTTTTTTAACTGAAAGATAACAAGAAGAAACTGAGATTCAGCAGATTCTTTCTTAAAATGAGGCAAACGAGCTCTAATCGCAATTCGCAATTAGATCGCGTTTGCTCATGGTGGCCGAATTCGGATTTCTCGGCCACCGTCTCGAATTCGAACTGAGATATTTCGGGTGGGGGTTCGAAAATGAGAAAAAAAGAAGTGAAAAAGCCTTGCCCGAGTGGTGCACAAGAAGCGGAATAGAAGCGGTGCGGGTGTGTTCGTGAGTGTGTCGGTGCGGAAGAAGAAACGAGAGAGAGAGAGAGAGAAAAGAGAGACACAGACAACACGAGAGAAGTCGAACGACGACGACGACGACGACGACGTTTTCAGATCGTTCTAACCAACAGTTTGCTGAAAATAATTGAGAACTGATATCAGAAGAAGAAAGTATAAATGAATAGGAAGAAGCTTGTGCAGTTTTGCGTGAAGCTGTGCGCACGCACGCGCACAACTCAAAAAGGGAAAGCGGCGGCGAACGAAACGGAGCTCTCTCTCATACTTTCCGGCTCATGTTTTTGCTCGTCGACGAGCCGACTCATTTGCTGGCTCTACACATGCTCATTTCCTATTCCATTTCCAGCATAGAAGTGTCGTTTTTGGAGAAAAGAAAACTGTAAAAAGAAACGGACGGACATTGTTTTTTCTCGACATGCCGATATGATATTCAACGCGGGGGGTACACTGAGCCGCGAGAAATCGCGAGAGTTTCGAGAGAGAAAAAAGCGACTGACCCGAGAAATATGAACCAGTACCAGATGTTGAAGGCGAAAAAACTGACTGGAAACACGATCGACGACATCTGAAAATGGAACGGGCGGCCGTTTGAGCGCATTTGCACAACGCGGACTAGAAACCGACAACTCGGCCACCAGTGTTGCCATTTAAAAATTTTTGAAAAAAATTATCGACTTGATCTGTGAAAGCGCGCGAAACAGAAAAGTCGGGCGGCGCGAAATTGAGAGTTTGAATTCGGGTTTCTAGGCCATGGCCGAAGATTTTCGCAGTGGCCATTCGAGCACTGGGTGGTCACGTGACTCACGTGAGCCAACTAAAAGTACCTGATCGATTTTCAGCGCCGTCCAATCTTTGCAATTCATACACAACCAGGAACAACGACATCTGAAATTTCCGACTTTTTACGTGGGAAACCGTGCTCCTTCCACTTACTTTATCGACCCGTGCTGCCCGTCTCTGGACAAGTATCCAACGACGGCCAACTCGATGAGCGACGCGAAAATGAACGCCATCGAGCTGAGAATCCAGACGTCGATCGCCTTGACGTCGGACGTCTTCGGAAGATTGTTGACGACGGCGCCGAACTGGAATCTGAACACAACGAAACGAGGTCATCGGAAAGTGCGCCAGTATCGAGAATTACGTCAGTGCGAGAAGCGAGTTGACGCCTACAGTAGTCCGCGACGGGATTTGCTCGGCGCCGAGTGTGAACGAGACCCACGAGATGAAGACGGAAATGTAGGCGGGCACGTAGACCTGCAGAATATAGAAGCCGTAGAGACGTTGGAATGTGAACGTGGCGATGAGCTCGTTGAAGATGCCCGGTGGGTAGAGCTGAAAGCGGACGGATTGGAAGGTGCGCTCCACGGAGAAGTCGACTCGCCCGCAATTCACTGCTGGCCGAGAAGTCGACGAGCACGTAGTCGGGCAGTGTGATGTTCCCTTTGAGGATCGTGATCGGCGGCACCGTCGTGATCCAGTCCATCTTCACCTGGTCGCTGTTGTGCGTGAAGCTCTCGTAGAAGAGCATGCACCGCTGCTGATCGATCGGAAACGTTCGCAAGGTACTCGAGCAGGGACCGGTCAGTTTGATACGGTAGTTGTGCCAGATGGAGCCGTTGCTGGAAACAATCGATGAAAACGAATCTGATCGGGAGAAACACACAGATTTACCTGTAAATTTGCAGAAAGATGTTTTTGAACGGGCTCTCGTGGATGTTCGCCAGTTTGCTGTTCACGAAACACGCATGCGGGTTCCAGATTTTGTTGAGAATCGTGGCACCGTCGACGGACATGTTACTGCAATTTGATCAGGTTTGGAACTTTGGAAAGTGATCGGCAATGGCGCCCCAGTTTCTCGGAGAAAGATCTGGTGTCAGAGCAGGGAGCGATTTCGGAAAACATTATGTGATAGCTCAGGGGTTAACACTTTTGCCTATCATACGCGTCGACGCGAGTTCGATTCCCACCAGTAGGTTCTGAGGATGAAACACCGAAAATTCGCTCACCTCTTGCACGGATTCAAGTGCGCGTAGGCCAGCGATGGATCTGTCCACCGCTCGGTGACATAGATGTCCAACTCGAATTCCGAAGTGATCTCGATGATCTTCGACACCTCTTGCACCCATATCTGAACATCTTCTCGTTTCCGGCTCTCTCTCTCCGCTTCTGCTCTCACCTCGATGGAAACCTCGACGTGTCCGCCGCCGGGAAGATCCAATTTGTTGTATCCGTCGAGGATTTGAGCTGAATGTGTACATACGACATGTTGTGCACATCACGCGGAACATGAAATCCCCCCGTCTCTTATTTCCGTTTCAAACCTATAATTGCGTCGTCTCCCATGCACGACTTCTCCGTTTTCGGAACACTGACATTTCGGGCTCTTTTCGGACAATTGAACAGACTGAAATGAAAGGGGGTCGGAACGGGATTACGGTAGGCGCTTACCATTCATTGCTCTCCTCGTCGAGACTCCGCAGTACACTTGTTGACGGTCTGAGCAGAAAAGAAGCAACAAAGAGGAGCAGGGAAAGAAGTGAGCAGCTCATCGTACCATGACCAGGAGAAATGCTGAAAACGCTGGAAGAGCTACGGATTCCAGGCCATGGCCTAGAAAACTCTCGCACAACAGTCCGCCACAACGAGAGAATAGGTCAACGCAAAGGGGCGGAAAAGCGGGCAAAATTTGAAAGAGAAAAGAGAATACTAAAAACGGCGGCGGAAAAACGACGCTTCTCTTTCTCTTTCTTCCTTTCATTTTCTCTCGTTTCTCGTGTTCCCCGGGGAAACCAGAGCCATCGAAACGAAACGCGCGCGCGAGCGCACACGAGAGAAAAAGAAATATATCTCAAGAAAGAGAGAGAGAGAGAGAGAGAGAGCACCCGGAATTTTTGATTCCGAGTGCCAAGAGAGAGAGAGAGAATCGATGAGTGTGGGAACATTTTCAACGTTTTCTCTCCGAAACCCCTTAAAGGAGACGCGTCGCGATTACGGTAATAGTTTCCAGGGAGCGAATCGTCAGAAAACAAATGGAAATCATTTGTTGATTTTTGAGACAAGAAAGCAAAGTGTCTTTTTCTTCTTCTTTCACTTTACAAATATGGGAGAAAAAAAGGGGGGGGGCTCGAAAAAGAAAGAGAAAACGAAGAGAGACTCTGGCTGTCTCTCTCTCTTTTTCGCGCAAAGAAATTGGATTTCTTCGAAGAAGAAGCGGCCCCGCTCCGGAAGATTTCTCTCTCTCTTTCGCTTTTTCGTGCTTTTTCGGCTGGAAGAACAACGCCACCCCCCGCCCGAAATACGATTTTTCGCTTTTTGGAGCAAAAAGGAAACGAGAGAGAGAGAGAGAGAGAGAGAGAGAGAGAGAGAGAAAGAGAGAAAGAGAAGTTTGAAGAGAGTGAGAGGCGACGGCGAAGAAGAAAAATGACACTAATTAGTGGTGAAGAGAGAGACTCTTTGTGCCCGTCGCGGCGAGCACTAATTACTTCTTTTCACCGCGAAAAACCCCTCCCTCGATCTGATATTATCGGATTTTTTTGAATGCAATACGCTGCGGAAATTTTTTTTTTCGAAATGTCGATTTACGGGTTGGTCCCGCCACGAAGAGAAAGAGACGCAGACGACGAGAGATGAAATTTCTTCAATTTTTTCAAATTTTTTCATTTCTTGTCGTCTGCGTCTCTTTCTCTTCGTGGCGGGACCAACCCGTAAATCGACATTTCGAAAGAAAAAATTTCCGCAGCGTATTGCATTCAAAAAAATCCGATAATATTTCTCAATCGAAATTGAATTTCAAAGCACATGTGTGCGTCGAGAATCGGAAACTGAAAACCTTGAAAAGCATGCGTTGCACGGACTTTTCAGACTCTTTCCGCGGAATCTCAGCGGGGCATTCAGTCTTTTCGGACTGTCAGACTGTTTGAGACCGGCATTCTCAGGGCTTTTCAGGTTCAATCACTTTTCAGGTTTCAAAGTATTCAGAGGCTCTTTCAGACTTTTCACAGTATTTTCGCTTTTCAGGTTTTCAAGCGTTTCGTGCTTTTGAGATGTTTCACATTGACAAAAGCTTCGAAGGTCTTCTCAGACTTTTGAAAGCTTTTCGAACTTTTCAGAATTCTCAAGATTTTCAGGCAAGTCATATTTTCAGGATGCAAGTTTTTCGACTTCTTATCCATCAGCGGTATCGGTTCCAGATGATCTTCAAACTTTTGGGCTCTTTCAGGATTTCCAGGCTTCACGATCAGCTCAATAGGGACATTTGTGAAATTTCAGACTTTCAGATGTTTCGAGTTGGTTCCAACCTTTATGGGATTTTTTTTGACTTTTCTGACTTAAAATTTTGTCTTTGTTTCAGAACTTCATAAATGGAGCCGTCATGTAAATAGAACCGCTCTTGATTTCATCCTGCTCTTCATCCGAAACTCGCTCCAATGCAACACTCTTTCTCTTCATGTAAATCCAAGCGTTCCATCCTTCTCTCTCTCTCTCTCTCTCTCTCTCTCTCTCTCTCTCTCTCTCTCTCTTTTTCAATGTGTCATCCGAAGCGTGACTCGTTCGTCGTCTCGCTTCCAGAGAAGTAGAAGTAGAATCCAAGCGCGCGATTTCCATTTATTACTTCCCATCCCTCCCGCAAAGCGTTATAATCGTCGTCGTCGTCGTCGTCGCCGCCGCAAAATGCAAATCGTGCATTCGTCGAGAGAAAAAGAGGAATCGAGGCCGCAATAATACCGTAATCCGGCTGCTTTGCGCGCAAAACTTTCGCTCCCCTCCTCCCCGATCATCATCATCATCATGTTGCCATTTTACCAACTATTCGACGCTTACAAATCATTCTCTTCGTCTCCCACTTTTTCGTTTTTTTTTCTTCACACTTCACACCACAACTGCGCCCATATCACAACTGCACCCATTTCGAAACCAATCACATTAGACCCCACCCCCCCCCCCCAGTTCTGAAGTGAGGGGTTTCGCGGGAGGGACTAGAAATCCCCGTGGCTTTTCTAGGTCACCACCTGTTGCTCAGTCGAATCAGTTCCAAGAGCGTCGCCGACACACATGTGTTGGTGTGTGTGTGTGTGTGTGTGTGTGTGTGTGTGTGTCACCTAATCCCGCGACCGCACCTACTTTGAAGCACGCGGTCCTCTTCCCCGCCTCCCAAAAGAAGGCACAGTGTCTGTTTGTTTTTCCGGCGTCCACACATACTTTTCTTGTCCGGAATCGATCTATTTACACGGGGGGGACACCGAGGGGGGGTTCGAGTGTGGCGGCTTTTCGTGGACACAACAACCATACAACACTCCGGGAACCGAGAAGGGCCGCTCTTTTTCATCTCACGACAACTATTCCCTCCCCCTCTCATCTCACTTCTCGATATTTCTTCTCTAGAGTTTTCAACGGCTTCTCGACATCTTCTGCGTGAGGACTTTTCTGAAATCTGAGATCAAAGTCGCGAGAATGAAGAAGCGACGATGAGCCGGGAGAGCACGAAGAAGATCGACAAGTACTCGCCCGATTCGAGTACAATGCGACAGGGCATCGAGTCTTCCGACACGGTAACGTCTCCTGAATTCCCCATATTCTCCTGACTTCTGAATCTCTCAACGTCTTCTTTCTCAGATCCGATACATTCGACGAAAAGAAGACGTGGAGCCGCAGCGTCCGGCGCCGCCGCCCTACATCGGACAAGCGATTCCACGTGTCAAACCGATTCGAACCTTCCAGAAGGGATCGAATAACAGTGTGGGCGAGGTAATCACGTCTTCTGAGCCGACGTCATCTCAGTTCACAACGTTCAGAATAGCCGTCCGACGTCACGCCGCTTCGACACATTTGGAGAGAATGCGCTCGAAACGGTAAGACAAACACACGAAGAAGACGAAGAATAAGAAGAAGACGTTGAATTCCGAATCGTGTTCAGATTTACGACCAGTTCAAGTTTCTGGACGAGTCGGAAGAGCCGCCGAGCGCCGCGCAAACGCCCACTTCGGTCAACAGTACACGACCGATAATGGCGATGACCGGGAAGTGAGTGAGAATCGGAAAAAAGCCGTCCTGTAGTGGGGGAATTTCAAACTGAAATATCTTCGGAACTAGCAAAGTTACGGAAAAGTTGTCAACTACAAACTTAATCAGCATGGAAGTTCCAACGTTTTTGTAGTTGACCACTTTTTCATAACTATTTTAGTTTTCGAGATGTACCCTGTCAAACTTGCACTTCTAGGGGAGAGCCTCCTGTTATCAGGGTTACGGTAACAACCGATAGTTGTCCTACAGTGAAAACGTGAAATCGTGGCGAGACCCAACTTGTGTTTTTGATTCGCCCGCCTATTTGTCAACAAGCCCTTGGTTGAGAGGGCCTAGGAAAACAGGAGAGATGAAAACTCGGCCACCGACATGTTCTCACAGAAAACGAACCGAACGACGGCCCGGAATGATAATGTACTGCGTTCTTCCGACGCTCGAACTTCTCGCCGCCATCGCCATTCTTGCCACGTCATTCCTCTCGAATCACAAGGATTGGGAGGTAGTTCTCACGACTTCCACCTTCACTGAAATCGTTTTTCGAATTCAGAAGCGAAAAGAAGACGTCGACGCGGCGTCGGAATCCTCGCTGGCCTCCGAAGCCGTCCGAACGCTCTCGATTCAAAACGCGCTGTCGACGATCGTGCCGGCGTTCTTCCAGATCGTCAGCGCGATCTTCGGCTTCTGGCCAATCTTCCCGTCGTCGCATCGACGATCCGCGCAGATCCTGCACATTCTCTTCAACGCGATCCTCATCGTTCTCTGGTTCAACGCCATCTACGACCTCTTCTTCAAAATCTCGATGGAGCACATCCTTCAGAATGCTCCCGACGAGAAGTACGTCATCGATCTGATCGTCGGCTGCTTCGTCTACTTCGCCACCGTCATCCTCCCGTCGATCACACTCTCGGTGGCGTCGTTCAGTCTGGCGACGTCGTCGCGCATCCGACGCATTCCCAAATCGCTGTCCGCCATGTCGGTCTCTCTCGGCACTCTGATCTTCTCGCTCGCGACGACGGTCATCGCAGTGTTCACGGCGCAGGCGAATCTCAACGGACCCAAGAATCTGTAGGCATTATGACGTCTTCTGAATCGTCGCGAATCCTCGCATCTTCCAGATCGGATAGCTCGACGATGTATGCGTACGGTCTGAAAGAGTCGATTGTCTTCGTCTTCGTCGTCATCATTTCCGTCTTTTCGCTCATCGTCTCCACACAGAACAATCGACCTCTGATGGTCGCCGCGCTCATCGGACAAGGGTAACGTCTTCTGAATTCTGAACTCGCGACTCTAAAGTGACTTCAGAATCTGCGTGATGGCGATAACCAGCGAACTGTTCACTTCCGATCGACTATCGGCGATTTTCAACGAGTTTCGAAGTTTCGAGACGGGCTCAGCCATCGAAATCGGGTACTCAAAGCTGAAAAGTGAAGGAGGTGCAGTAGAGCGAACATTCAGAATCGTGCTTCTAAACGGGTGTGCCGTGGTCTCGCTGCTCGTGCTGCTCCTCCAGCTCGTCGTCTTCGTCTTCTGCGTCTCGTCTGTCTCGCCGCCAAGCTCCGCCCACTCGTCGCTTCTCATCGACAACAATCGCAATCCGAGAGGCTCCGAAGGACGCGTCGAGCGAACCGCGTTTTGAAGCGGCGAAACGCAACATGAACCCTGGCTCTTTTTCTTTTATTATTCGCTCCCGTCTCTCACTCACTTTCTCTCTCTCCTCCCGTTGCTCAAACTCACTTGTCAAATACCACTTTTCACACACAACATATAAAAAGAAGAAAACGTTTCCTCCGACTGAGTTCTAAATATTGTTTCTCGCCGAACAACTGCCACATTTTCCAGTCGACATTTAGAGTGAAAACGATGTTTTCAAGTGGGAATTTCAGCTAATCCGACGCCGAAAAAGTGCTTCCTCTTGAGATCGAAAACATTTCGTAATCCCCTTTTCCGCCGCCGTGTTGCATCACGCCCCACTCGTGCCCAGCTGGGCCAGAGAAAACGCGCATTTGCATCACTTTTAGGGCTCGGCGAGCCGCGCTGTCGCTCGCAGCTCTTTTCGGCTCAGCCCCCGGAGGCTCTAGTGAGCATTCAATCCGCGTCTTCTCCAGTTTTCGAGCTCTTTTTCTCCGAGCCAGTGCCCGTGAGGTTCGCTGAGCATTCGTTTAAAGGCGCAAACCATCGTGGAACACAGGACAAATGAGTTTTGAAGAGCGCGCGCGCGAAAATCGCTTTTGCACAGATGTTATTGAAAATACCTCTGGCACCGCCACTTCTTTCCATGCGATTCAGTGTAATCCCCTTCGCTTTCTTTCTTCAACCCGAGCCAACGGGCACAGAGAACTCCAGCTCTTCAGATGAAAAGTTCATCTTGTCTGCGTCTCTGTTCCTCTCTTCTGCTTGACTCTTCTCGAGCTTCTTCTTCTTCTTCTACTTCTCACAGAATTTCGTGCAAATCACGTAAACGTGCGGCTGTCTCCCTTCGCCATCTTCTCTCTCTTCGTCTGCCGTCTCTTGTTTCCGCCCACTCTCTCTTTCGCGTCTCTCTCTCGCATCGATTCGTCTGGTGCCACAAGGAGCCGTGGCTCCTCGAGGGCTCGCCGAGCCGGCTCCTGCTGCCACTGCCCTCGGGCACTCACTCTCTCTCTCGCTCCTTCTCACTTCTTATCAGCCAGTGGCACACGAAAACAACTGAGGCTCGCCGATCCAACGAGCCTCGAATTTCTTCTCCTTCTACTTGCTCGCAAATATTTGACCTACCTAAACCATCGTTTCTCACAAGACTAACGAACAGTTTTCACAGGGAAACAAAGACAATGGCTTCCTACTCGCAATACTTGTCCAAGGCTCAAGAGGATGAGCTCCGCGCCATCGCCAACGCCATCGTCGCGCCAGGCAAGGGAATTCTCGGTGAGTGCGAAGCGGGCCGCTCGTCGCGTTCACACCCTCCTCGTTTTGCAGCCGCCGACGAGTCGACCGGCTCGATGGAGAAACGTCTCCAGAGCATCGGACTCGAGAACAACGAGGAGAACCGTCGCAAGTACCGCCAGTTGCTGTTCACCGCCGGCGCCGACCTGAACAAGTACATCTCGGGAGTCATCATGTTCCACGAGACGTTCTACCAGAGCACCGACGACGGAAAGCCGTTCACCAAGCTGCTCCAGGAGCAGGGAATCATTCCCGGAATCAAGGTCGACAAGGGTGTGATCCCGCTCGCCGGAACCATCGGCGAGGGAACCACTCAGGGACTCGACGATCTGAACGCTCGTTGCGCGCAGTACAAGAAGGACGGCGCGCAGTTCGCCAAGTGGCGCTGCGTCCACAAGATCTCGACGACGACTCCATCGACGACGGCTCTCAAGGAGGTCGCCCAGGTGCTCGCCCGCTACGCCTCGATCTGCCAGCAGAACGGACTCGTTCCGATCGTCGAGCCGGAGATCCTTCCGGACGGAGAGCACGATCTGGCTCGCGGACAGAAGATCACCGAGACGGTGCTCTCGTACGTTTACCACGCTCTCAACGAGCATCACGTTTTCCTCGAGGGAACTCTTCTGAAGCCGAACATGGTCACCTCGGGACAATCGTTCACCGGCGAGAAGCCGTCGAACGCCGATATCGGACTCGCCACCGTCACCGCTCTCCAACGTGGAGTTCCGTCGGCCGTGCCGGGAGTCGTCTTCCTTTCGGGAGGCCAGTCTGAGGAGGAGGCCACCAAGAACCTCAACGCCATCAACCAGGTCGCCGGAAAGAAGCCGTGGGCCCTCACCTTCTCGTACGGACGCGCCCTTCAGGCGTCATGCCTTGCCAAGTGGGCCGGAAAGGACGAGAACATCGCCGCTGCTCAAGAAGTTCTGCTCCACCGCGCTCAAGTCAACTCGCTCGCCTCGGTCGGAAAGTACACCGGAGACGCTTCCGCCGACGCCGCCGCCTCGCAATCGCTCTTCGTCGCCAACCACGCCTATTAATCTGGATCTCTCCGCTTCCTTCTACATCGTATTAAATAAGTATTTACGCCCCCATGAATGTTTAGAAGTAACTTGACTAGTCACCTTCCCCCTGTTTGCTTCTACTTTTGGTTTTCCTCAACAATAAATCTTAGACAATGCATTCTTAGAGAAACGTTTGGAGAAGAAACAACAGGGAGTGTGTGAACTGTGAAAACAGTACAGAATGCATGAATAATAGTAACAGTGGATATAAGAGGTCTTATCTGGAAACCTAGTACTGGAACAGCTTCAGAGTGACGTCGAGAAGAGAGCGGATCGAATCCATCGGGACAGTCTGAAAACAAAATTATGACGTGAATTTCCTTTTTTCAACAACTCACTTCATTGGTGCGCGTGCGGAGAGCGTTGTTGATTCTCTCTTGGATTTTTGCCAAGTTCGGAGAGTTGATATTGTCGACGACCACCTTGAGTCCAGAAAGAAAATAATGCAGATTGATTCTGGAATCCTGGAGAACTTCGGCTTGTTGTTGCTCTTTCTCTTTGAGCAAATCCGACGCGATCTCGCGCATCGTCTGCTTCGTGGCGTCCACGACCATATCCTTCAAAGAGTCGAAAAAGTGAGTGATGTCCAACGGCGCCATCGGAACAGCCTGTTGCTCCTGAGCAACATAGACGGACGGATCAGAGGCGGGTCCGAGGTTCTCAAATCCTTCTGAACTGACGTGCTCAACGAGCAATGGAGCATCCGCCTTCTGCTTCTGCTCCGTGTGAGCCATTTTCGAAGTAACAGGGGCGACAGACTTGTAATGCGACTCAACCGCAACTTTCTCAGTTTTAATCAGCTCTCCGTTCTCCCCCTCGTCGCCGTGTTCTTCTTGATTATCGAGATTCTCGTGCTCTTCATCGTCGAGGAGTTCCGAGTAGTTCACAGCCTCGCGCTCGAAGCCGTGATGATGCCCAAGCACCAAGTCCTCCTCCTCTTCGTCTCTCTCTTTGGGCTCGTGTTTCAAAAGCTTCGGCGGAGGCGGAAGCAAAGGACCACTCGACTCTATGTATCCTCTTTTTTTAGCATTATTGCTCGTGTTTTGAGTGCCATTAACCATGCTGCTGTGAATCATATCGTTGTTTTGGTTGATGAGCGCGTAATCGACGACGTGTCCGTGATCATCGACGACGATGTCCATAGTCTGCTCCATTCTGAGAGAACGAAACTACTTTGACAATTGCCGGTCCAAGAATCTCGACAAACCTGGCTATAAACTCTTTATCGATCAAAATACGATACTTGCGGTAAAGTTCCATCTTTGCTTCATCGTCGAAATCGGTCAGATGAAGCTTTTGCGAGAGAATGTTACGGAATCTGAACAAATGTTGCATCAATAATTGGGATTCATGACTCTTACCTGGTATAGAGTCCTTTGGCAGAGCGAACAGAGCCCGTGTTCGTCTTGAAGTCATCCCAAAACTTCAAATTTAACTCTTTGTCTCCCTCGTGGTCAAGCATATATTGCCAGATTTGCTTATCCTCCTCCGGAGTGAAATACTTATTTTTCGGAGTCTCTGGTCCTTCGGCGACAGTAGACATGATTTTGAAACGAAAATAAGAAATGTAAGCTTTAAAAATTGGAAAATGGGATCGAGATGCGAACTGTTTTTTGTTTTCGCAAAACTTCTGTGCACACGCTGTATCTTACGCGAAAACGCACAGTTCTTTCGCTACCGTAACCCAGAGTTTCAAATTTTTTCAAATTGCAAGACGCAGGAGTGCCACGAACCCGCATCCGCTGGAGTTCTTTACCGTAGTACTCCCGAAAATTCGTGTTTCCTCGTAATTGTATTTGAGATACTCAAAGGAATCAAAAACATCAAGACAACTTCATAACAAAAATCAGGTGCAGATATAGGAAAAGAAACAAATCGATAAAGTTTTTTTTTTGAAAATCAACGTCTTGCTGTCAAGTATTCTTCACGCTTCTTGATGACGTCATCTTGAAGAATGCCCAGATTCTCGTGTGACGACTCTAGATAACACAGCCGTCGTTTTCCTTTCACGAGCACCCGGGCGGTCGTTCCGAAGTGCTCGGCATACCACGTGGAGGCGAGAATGCAGAAGATGGTGCCGATGACGATGCAAGCGATCCAAATAACAAGATTCCGAATCGTCGTCCGAGCGAACACATCTCCGCCACACTTCACACAGATCGCCAGCTCGAGCACACAAACCGCCACGAAGACCCACGATTGCATTCCGACTCGTTTGGTGAGCGGATCTGTCGAAAACACATAGAACTGTCTGAAAAAATGGGAAATCGATAATTCGTGAGCGGAAGTATTGGAGTACCTGATGGTAGGGGCGGCGATGACAGCGATCAGAATGATTCTCCAGAAGACGACCGGGTGCTGTGTGTCAATCGCGAAGATGTGTTTGATGAAGAAGGTGTTGAGCTCGGCGAGCAGCCAAAAAGTGACAAGAAACGTGAGCAGAAGGGTGCGTCGAAGCGCGTTCGAGAACGATTTACTGTAGAACCAGTCGTATCCGCTCCAGCTGGCCGGAGTGAATTGCAGCGCGAATCGCTTCATTTTTCCTCGTCTCGACTTGATATTCCGAATGCTTTCCCAGTGAAACTGACGCATTTGCAGGAAATTGCACAGTTTCATGCCCACATAAATTCCGACGCCGTTGCACAGAAGCACGTCGAGAATCAACGAATCCCACCAGCACTCGGCGAAGTTTGGCAGTAGATCCATGAACATGAGCTCGGTGAGCTCCCATATTATCGAGATGAACCAGCAGAGGACCCAGTGCCGCAGAAGCAACGTCTTCATGATCCAGCCGGTGAAGTGCGAGAACGCGAAGAAGTCCACGTGGCTCCACACTTTGTCGAACGAGAGATCCCAACAATCGACGGCGTACTCCTTCTCTTCGAGCGTTTTCTGGCCGAGACCCTCCGGATCGAGCCACGTCAGGATCTTTTTGAGGTCTTCGTAACTTTGGAAGAAGGCGAACTGCAGAACGATGACATAAATGACAGAGAGGCCGAAAATGACACGCCAGAGAATCGGATGCGGCCGGATGAACGGTCCGTTCGGAAAGGTGAGAGCACTTATCAGAAGGAACAGAGCGCCGGCGCCGAGAAACCCGTCGTAGAAGTTGTTCTCCGACGAATTGTTCGTTTTCCTGCAAAACGTCTTTCTCTCACCGACTTTCTCTCAGCGAAAACTACCCGAAAGCTGCTTTGTAGACCAGAAACGCTATGAAGAGCGCGAGAACGGTGATGCTGTGTGGTTTGTAGAACAGATCCATGGTGACGTCATCGACGATTCGCTCGTTGATCATGTCGAAATGCTTTTTCTCGAGCTCCCGGCGATCGATAAATGACGAAATCTTCCTCTCCCTGTGCGACTTACTACATTTACTCTTTTAATTTTTCCCATTTCGAATCATTACGGGGTGTGTCGGTTCGTTTCTCCGTCCGTTGTGAAACCCATGCACTCCGAATCATCGAACGGATCTCTCGTGTGGTCGGCGCCCCCGCTCATTGACGACGTTCGATGGCTGAACCGTCTGGAGACAAACTGGTGAAATGAGCCGGAGCCCGGCCGCCGCTCACCTGCCATCCAAACGCGGCCGCTCAACTTCCGAACAATCACTGTCATCATCAGAATCTAACATCTGCAGCATCGAAAAATTGAAAAAAAAAACTAGAAAATACGAAAAAATACTGGCTAAACATGGGAAATTTCAACTTGTGTTTGAATTTGAGTTTTTTGGAATGCATCAAAGCTGACGCGCATGAACTATTTTGCTCTTCGCTACAGTAATAAGTCGACGAAGATATTTATTTATTCAAATTTTAAAAGAAGAGGAAAATAGAAAGAAAACAAGAAAAACAGAAAATTCAGTCAGGTAAGCCGAACCGAATCGAGGGTTTCTCGTCACCGAGACAACGGGTTTTATCACCTGCCCTGCATCCAACCTATAATTACAATTGCACCAGGCAAGCGACAGATGGAGGATTATGACGACGAAGGCAACCAGAGGAAGAAGAAGACAAAAAAACACAGGTTGTGAAATATTTATAATTACTCTTATCGTAATCGAGAACTGCTAGCCATAGTCTATGGGTTGTACTCGATGGGCAGGTTCTTGCGACGGACCATTCCGTCTCCCTGGAACCACTCGCGACGGAACTGCTTGGCGGCGCCGTCCGGAGTGTTGGTCCACTCGACGGTGATGCGGTCGTTGTTGGTGTCCTCCTGTCCGAAGGCGAACGCGTCGCACGAGACGGCGAGCAGGACGGCCTCCTTGGGGTCGAGCACTCCGCACGGCGGGTCCACTCCGAGACGCTTCATGTTCGTCGTCTTGATGCCGTAGCCGATGCGACGCGCCGACGAGTTGATCACCTTGATGTGGTAGGTGTGCTTGTCGTCGTACGGCGCGTTGAACACGATCTTCGCGTTCGGCTGCGTCTGGATGTCTCCTGGCGGCACGGATTGGGCCATTGCTGCTGGTTGCTGCTGATGGAGTTTTTGAGGACTCGATGAGGAAACTGACGATTTCAGCCGCCTTTTAAAGGATCCTTATCTCTCGGGAAGATCTGAACTGCTCCAGATCCCTAAAGTACACGGAAGTTCAACGAATCTTAGGGGAGAAATGCGTTTTGTTTGATAAAAACGCGTGAACCTTCAACCATCTAATCGAGATCCTTATCGCAATTCAATTTTCATAACTACTCGCTCGAGTCGTTGAGAACTGCCAGAGAGTTGAATTCGGAAACGAGATGTGTTCTCTGGAACTTCAAGCCGATTTGCTGAACTACTGTCAGTTTCTCTGCTCTTTCCGAGCTCACTTCGTCGTTTCAGTGTGCACTGCCGCCGTGGCGACCGTCTCCGGAATCGCCATCTCGTTCGCCTGCACCATCGGACATCGTGGCAACGAGCGGAAGAAGGACAAGTCGTCGAGGAGCAAGCGCGGAAGCAAGCGAGGCAGCAAGCGCGGCAAGAAGTCGCAGAGAAGTATGCGCAAGAAGAAGGCGCCGGCTGCCACTGCTCCGGCTCCGGCTCCGCCGAGCAAAGAGCCGGTGAAGAAGAGTGCGGAGAACGATAAGAGCGCGAGAACGAAGAAGGCGGCTGCGGCGGCGTCGGCGGTCGCTCCGCCAAAGCCCGAAGAGCCGCCGAAGGAGCCCGAGAAGGCGGAGACTGTGAAGCCGAAGGTGATCTCCGAGTACGGAACGGTTCCCGAAAAGGATCCGGCAGTGCTGGCCGAGATAGCCGCCAAGCAGGGAGACCAGAAGCCGGAGAGTATGATGGTGCTCGACGGATTCGGCGGCGCCGATCAGAGACTCTACGGATCGGATGCGGAGAAGGCGATCGCCGAGTGAGTGATGCAAGTGCGCTCCATTGAGGCAATTGGTTTCAGGGCGAAGAAGAAGGCCGAAGAGGACAAGAACAAGCAGAAGGCCGAGCTCGAGGCCGGCCAGTCCCAGTACATGAAATAGACGCTCCAATGAGAATGAATAAAGCATGCCGTCCCAAAAACTACAGTAACCCTCGCATATTCTTCATTCAAACGGTTCATTTTCATTTCACTTGCTCAACGCCGTCTGCTGCTCTTTCTCCTTCTCCCAATCGTACGGAGCATCGATGTCGAGGCCGGCGGCGGAGCACGCGTCGCCGAGCGCCTTGTAGATGAACTGATAGTCGACGCGATCCTGGTAGGCGCGCGAGTCGATGTAGTCGAGGATCTTGTTCAGATCGGCCGTGTGCTTGATGCCCTGGTAGAGACTCGACCGTTTCTCCTTGCGGCAGTCCTCTTTCGACCGCATCACCTCGTTCTTGTCGCTGATCTTGCGCCACGGAAGACCGCCGACAAGGATCAGATCCATCAGAAGGTAGAACCAACTCTCGCAGTCGTCCTTCGGTCCCATCTCGGTGTTTCGGTGGCACGCGATCGGAGCGAATCGGACGGTGCCCTTGAAGCCGACGGTCTCGCGCGGCGTCTTCAGCTCGTTCTTCGTGTTCAGGTACTTGCGCGCGATGCCAAAGTCGAGAATGTAGATCAAATGGATCTTCTCCTCGAGTCCGCACGCGTAGTTCTGCGGCTTCAGATCGCGATGGATGAAGCCGTGCTTGTGAAGATCCTCGACGGCTTCCAGACACTGGCTCGCCACACCGAGCCCCGTCGCGTACGAGAACACCTTATCCGGACGGTCGGCCTTCAAGTCGGCCAAACTTTTGCCGACGAGCTCCATGACGAGAAAGAAGAAGCCCTCCTTGTCCTTTTTGCCGCGATCCGCGATCTGTGTGAAGTGTTTCGAGTTGCCGACGAGCTTCAGAATCGCAATCTCCATTTTGAGTTTCGAGTGCTTCCGCTTCTCCATCTTCCGCTCCACCTTCATCGCGTATGTCTTGCCTTTCTTGTCCTTCACCAGGTACACCGCCCCGAATCCGCCCTCTCCGAGCAGCTTCTCCACCGTGTACGTCGTCTTTCCGCTGCTGATTTCGGTTCCCTGGAAGACGTCGGCCCGTTTTCGGATTGTCGCACCACTCGCATCACTTACCGACTTGAAGTTTACGTCCTCTTCCTCGTCGTCCGACATCGCTATCCTCAACTGTTCAATGTGCTCTCTGGAAGAATTCCAATAATGCTCACCGTCTCCATCCTTTCTTCGTTTCAGTACACGCTATTCCGATGCCAGTTTGCCACGTTTATTAATTGACGCAAGCAATATTAGAAGAGAGACCAGCTTGAAGTTCAACTTTGACAGGGTATATCTTGAAAACTGAAATAGTTATGAAAAAGTTGTCAACTACAAAAACGTGGAGAATTCCATGCTGATCATATTTGTAGTTGTCGACTTTCTCATAGCTCTTCTAGTTTCAGAGATATTCCGGTTTGAAGTTCACGCACAGAGATTGGTGCTCTGTACGAGCTTTACGGTGTCGAGCTGACCAGGTTTCGTTTGTTTAGAGTAGGTAGATGGACTCTGCCGGTAGAGTCACTTTCCAGGTGTAAATAGACTTGATTTCACAATTTTTTATAGATTATAATCATTCTCAATTATATCATTTTCTCAATAGTTATGAGAAGCTGTTGTTAAGCTCACAACGGAACTGACATTCTACAGCAAAGAATGATAACTGGACATCGTCTTATCGAGTTATCTGGAAGAGTTTTTCAATGAATATCAATCATCGTACATGCAGCGCTTAGTATAGAGGAAAGCCGCGACTAGCTGGATGCACGTGTACGCGTCCTCGACAGAACAGTGGCCTGTAACATTTTGTTGGATAGTCTTTCCCAAGTAGACATGTGCGAGTTCCTTCAGCGATTGTTTCTTCCTGTACAATCCGCTGGCGTCGACGCATTCAAAGAGAATTGATGTATCGATTACATTCAGGTGTGTGATTCGAAGAGCTTTGAAGTCGCTCTCGAGGGCATGCCCAATAAGCAGTGTATCTTCATTAACAAAATTGAAGATTTCATTCATCATCTGAAAGAATAAAGAAAACATTGAGTCGATGCAACTAAATCTGTTGGACTAAGATTTCAAAGTTCGAGTTTCTAGGCCATGACCGAAAAGATTTCCGAGTTCTTTCCCGTTTTGAAGTTATCCGGACCCTACTACAGTATACCATCAGAATAGAATTTTCGATAGGCGTTTCGAAACGGTTTCAACTTTTCCGAAATTAAGAGTGTAAACTTGGCTGACTAAATTTTCGATCAAAAAAGACTATACCTGCTGGTGTGAAATCGCTGTTCTCATGCTCTCTGGGTAGATACCCGAAAATCGACTGTTGAAGTCGACGATCGGGTTCTCTGGCAGGACGTACTCATCCAAAACGGTATTTCCTTTGGTGTCCACAAGGGACACACGTGCCGCCTCCATGCCGCTGCTCGTGTAGACAAATTCTACATCGATTGCGTAGACCTGGAAGAACAAAACTGATGATTTGTCAAGTTTCGAAGATCAGACTCACCTTTTTGGACCGGAAGTCGCCCTGTCCGTTTGCTTTGGGCGTTGCAGTAAACTGCGATCCTCCGAGAGTCGAGGACAGGTGGAAATCCTCCACTCGGCAGCCATTTGTCGTGCTCCAATTGCTCCCTGGACAGCATGCAGGCGAATCCTTTCCCAGTAAGCCGGCCTGCTTCGGCCCGGCATGGAAGCGGCAGAGCTGCTTCTTCCCGTTTTTCCAGTAGTCCGCATGGCATCGGACGCATGAACCAATCTGGTTTTCGGTACCGTTCGTGGCATCAGAAGTGTTCGCAACGCTGTCCGTCTTCTCAGATGTAGTTCTGACAGATTGAAGGAGTCGATGAAGCGAAGCCATCGACATTTCCACGAATGCCTTGACTTCGACGTCTTCGATGTGCGGCTTGAACCCAGTCGAATCGCCATCTGAAGTGACAGAGTTTGTGGATGAGTGTGCGTTCGGTGGCGGCAGTCCCATTTTCGGATGTGATGTAGCTGGTGGAAAGTGAATCCTGAAAGCACTATGAGATGGTTTTGTAAAACCAACAAAAAAAACAATTTAAACACGAATTTCGATAGTTAGAAGCAGCGCATGGGAAAATTAAGAATTGTGACTAGTTTCAAAACGATAGGTCTGTCTAGGATTTTGAATCTAATGCGAAGGATGTGGTAGAAAAGAAGAGAGCTTGGATGATAAGATCACGTGATGCAGAGTTAAGATTGATGAACGAGCAGAGCAGGATGACTGTTGTATCATTTCAAAACAAAAGAGAGTGAAGGGGGTGCTCAGAAAGGAATGTGAACAGTATAAAACTGAAACAGGTCCCAACAGAAGTCATAGTTATACCCTCTTAAAGAGGAGCTACAGTAAAAGAGGGGTGATCGTACTGGAAGGTTATCATGGAGATCATTATCAAGTCATGATGGAAACTATGCGCATTGGTGTAAAGGGGAAGAGTAACTCTAGTGGCTAGTTCCATGTCTGGATGAGTGGGAATCTGAGGAACAAGGGAAAGAAGAGAAAGAATGGAGAAGAGGAAAGGAGGACCAGACTGAATGAGCTAACGCACACGAATGAATGTATATATAGTCCTAGCTCGGCCACGGCCGCACACGCACGCGCATCCGCACATCTCCACACCTTCCCCCAAGCAGTTATAGAGAAGGGAAAGAGAGGAGACGCAGACAGAAAACTTGTGCGGCAGGAGGTGTGAAGCGCATCTCCACTTCCCCCCGGGGAGGTAAGCTCCGCCCCTCATTCGCGATGGAGCACGGTTGTTACACTTTAGAAAGGCAACAAGGGCAAAAATATCCTTTATTTGAGAATGACCTGTTAGGAAAGACAATCGTTTAGGCGGTGGCCGACATCGGAATGGTGACGGTGCCGGCCGGAGTGACGGTGGCGAACGCGGCCTGAGCGTCGGTGGCGTCGGCGGGAGCCGGAGCAAAGTGCACGACGAGCTTGTCCTCCTTCGGGGCTCCGGCGGTGCGAGTGACGGTGATGTCCTTCGAGCCCGACGGGTCGACGAATCCGAACACGGGCGTGATGCGGTACTCGGTGTTGTTCGACGACTTGATCTTGAAGATCAGCTTCTCGGCGCCGGCGTTGACGAGCTTGTGGGTGGAGGAGCCACCGGCGGCCGGGACGGTGAGTGCTGGCGGATCGGCGGTCAGGGACATGGTCGGAGTGGGCTCAGAGGTGGGAGGGCTTCTTCTTCTTCTGATACTGATGGGATGGGGGAGCCGACTATTTATGGAGGGCTCTTATCAAGATGTTCCACTGGCCCAATTGATCGGGTCGACGAGATAATGACGTGGAATCGGCTTTTGACACGTGGCCTCTTTGATCTGTTTCATTTCTGAGAAAATATCTACGTAGTTGGAATCCAGAGAAAAGACACACATTTTATTGACAGCAAGTTTTCGAATCGAACCGGAAATTGAAAGGGGAAGAAGAGAAGGGAGGGGAGGAGGACGGAAGGAATTGAGATTCTAGGAGACCTGTATTCTGTACGAGTTGAGCAGAAGATGCGTGTTTTTGAAGACGGTCCTCCGGTTGGAGGGCCGACACAGTATCGATTTGACTGTGGCGCGGTACGTGGTGCTCATCACGCAGTAGACGATGAACGACGTCAGACAGTTGATGAGCGACATCAGATCCAACACCTACAAGTTGTTGTTGTTCCTCTTGCTCGTCGTCAGATGACGTCCTACCTCGCCCACGTTGACATAAATCATCGTGTGCACGTGCGTCGGATAGATGGCCGAGAGGATCGCCAGAAGTCCTTGCGGCATTTCGGTGCACAGAAAGACGACGAGCATGATGATGAGCATCAGGGTCGTTCGATCGATTGACACGTTTCGGCATTGCGACACTTTTCGGAGACGTCTGGAACGACGACGTTTCAGCATTCCAGTTTCAGAGTTTACGAGTTCAAGAAGACAAACTCACGGAGACGTCTCGTCTCGGGTCGTGTTCGTCGGTGTGGCCGATGTCGCGAGAAGCTGAAACTCTTCTTTCTCGCGCTTCTCGCCCCTCAGAATTCGTCGTTTCTCGCTCATTTGGACGAGTTTGTAGATCAGAGCGATGGTGAACCAGAGGATCAGAAGGCACGGAAGCGCTTTGAACATGACCCCAGTGATCCAGAGATTCACTCGGAACAGCGCACATCCGTTGATTTTCGTCTCGTCCAACTGGACAGTGTAGAGGCCGTCGAGCTGCAAAATTTGAGAGAAATGAAATGGGAACACTTCTGGAAGGGCGGGATTCAAGTTGTTCAGATAGGCTTCGACACAGGAGCATACTGTAGAAAGTAGGTCAAGTGAAGTAGATCAAAGTCGTGACACGATTTCAGAAAAACTAATAAAGTCTTCTGGAAGGGCTTCAGTTATGATTTGTTTTTTGTCAAGATTGGAAAGTGTTGAGATCGGGTTACTGTAGTCTTGAGAGAATCAGTGCTCAGGTTGTAGGTCAGTAGGTCAAAGCGAGTAGATCAAAACCAAGAGAATCACGACACAAGAGGTAGGATTGTGCTCCGAAGCTTGCGGCTCACCTTGGCTCCAGCCGCACTCACATCAGTCTCGTTGACTCCCAACACTTCCCGCACCGGCACAATCTTATGAACCATGACAGTGGGAATCGAGATGATCGACACGATGAGCGCCGTGAATATCAGAATCTGTTTGAGCGCTCCGTGATTGATCCATTTCGCGTCGAGCCGATCCAAAGCGGTCCATCGAATGTAGGCCATTATGACGGAAAGATAGAGGGCCGTCGTGTGGAGAGCGATCGACGAGGTGACGTGAGTGATGAGGAAGACGAGCCACGGGTACGAGTAGCCGATGGTCGTCGACGGAACGTCGAAGATCCGGAAACGGAGGATGTAGATGAAGTAGGAGCTCATTGTCACGATGTCACAGATCGACATCGCGCATAGCAGCGCGTTTATTATGTACACTCGCATCGCTTTTCGCCTGCAAACAGCACATTTTGGTGATTCAACGAACTTTCGACTTTGACAGGGTATATCTCGGAAACTAGAATAGTTGGAAAAAAGTTGTCAACTACAAAAAGACGGGAAATTTTGGGTTGATCATATTGGTAGTTGACAACTTTCCCATAACTTTTATGCTTCCGGAGATATTCCAGTTTTAAGGCCACCCACAAAGATCTTATTCTATTCGAGACTGTGAGCTCTCTGAACCTGAAATTCGACTCAACTCAACAGAAATCTGGAATTGAGCGAGCCTCTAGAGCAATCCAGAGACTCCTCATGCTCCGAAAACCGAAACTCACGTTAGCACATAAAAGTGGAGACTGTTGAGAAGAACGCCGAAAAAACAGACGAAAAGACATAGATAACGATGGAAGACTGTGTAGACTCTGGAAAAGAGATCGAGGAGAGGCATTTATTGGGAGGGGGAGGAGAACTGACTGATTGAAAGCGATGAGTTGATCGAAGAAGAAGATGGTACTGTTGTTCTCCAAATCGAACAACGGAAGGTCCTGGGTGCACATTCCTTATTTCATTCCTGCAAAAAAGAGCACTTGAGAAGGGGCTCAATTGAGCACGAAGAACACGAGAAAGAGAGAAAGAAAGAAAGAGAGAGAGAGAGAGAGGAAGAAAGAGAGAGAGGAAGAAAGAGAAAGAGAGAGAGAGAGAGTTCCAGGTGTCTCCTCCTCCTCCTCGTCCTTCCCTCCCCATCAGTTTCTCAAAAGGAGACGAGTGAAGGGAAAGCGGCGAGCACATCTCAAACTTAAACGATGTTTCGCAATGACAACTTGACATTCCGATGTATTTTCGGAGCTCTCGAAAGGGAAAAGAGGGGGGCCCGTGACTAATTTGAGACTCCCTTCCCCACTTTCAGACAGTTTGCACCTGCTCGCAGTGCCACGTCATCCACTCGATTATTCTCGATTCGTTCCAGCTCGATGCCCTTTGTGCTCCTCGTCGTCGAAATGAAATTGAGAGCACTAATCCAGAGGCCCTCACTCACTCCCTCGTTAAAAGAAAAACGCATAGTTTTTGTTTATTTTATCTGCTTTCCATAAAGTTTTACGACTTCTGAAATGGATGCGGGGGGGGGGGGGGTCCTTCTTTCTTTCTTTTTGCTTTTTTGTGACACACCACCACCACCGCACCATCGTAAATAATCTCGTGGAAGCGAATTCTTTACGTTTCAGAGAGAGAGAGGTCTAGTTTTAATGGATCGAGTGACGGAAATCGAGAAAATACGGGAGGAGTGGGGGTACAAAACACAGAGAAAAGAAGAAGTGAGCAGGTGGAACAAGAGAGGAAAAGGTTTCGGGAAATCAGAGAATGGTTCCGGATTCCGATGGGAGAAACGAGAGAGAGAGGGCTCAATCTGAGAATTTCAGAGAGGATTCCCTGGGAAGACTACACTTTAGGCGATTCCAGACGCAACTAATTGGAGAGCCCAGAGAACGACTCTTTGCTCGGTACTCTAGAAGATTCCCTATCGATCTGAATCGGTCCGGATCATCCATGTACCTGCAGAAGCTCAAGAGATGCCCGGTTGGTACAGATAACTGTCAATTTTGAATAATTCCACGTCGATGAATACAAAGATCTCTCATACGAGGTGGAAAGGGTCCATAACAGATTTGAATGGAGCTGAATCAGGAAGTTTGCGAGAAATCTCTCCCTAACTTTTTCGTGTCAAACCCTATCAAAACGCTGCAGTTACAAAAAATCAAGGCAGTTTTGAGACCTTTCGAATGGCGCAACGAGCGTCTGAAAATCTTAAGTTTGAGAAAAGTTATGCAGGTTTTATTGGCTCCTACTCCAAAAATGAAGGAACGCAGAGAAAACCTGCATAAATATTTTCAAATTGAAGATTTTCAGCCGCTCGTTGGATCGTACCGATGCTTCGAGAAGTCTCTCGAAGAATCGTGGATGAAAGATCATCGGAACAAATTTGTGTGAGAAGGAAGGAGTCAGCAGACGAATCGGCAAAGTGTGCTCGCGAGTTTTAATTGAGGTTCAAAGAATCAGAGAACGAGGCGCCTAGACTGAATTTCAGCTCTCGACTGATTCTTGAATTCTTGAATAATTGCTGACAGACATCACTACGATCAGCTGAAAGTGATCGGATTCACCTGCCGATATGAGTATGCGGTCGATAGACGGGAATTTCAGAGAACCATTGGATTCAGAAGGTTCTGGAGAACTAGAAAAAGAGAAAGAAGAAGAAGGTAAAGGAGGGAAGGTCGAGAAACCTTGAAGAGTTCGGTGGAGCGAGGGGGGAGATAAAGTGGAGAAAACCTTGTTCCCTCCGCCCCCCTCTTTTTCTGCTCCTTCTTGCTGCTACGACAAAGTGTTCATGTCGTGCAAGTCCAAAGTTTGGAGAAAAAGAGAGAGAGAGAGGGTAAGAAGAGGGTAAAAAGCAGTCGTCTCTCTTCGTTTGTCTCTCTTTTTCTCTCTCTCTTTCTCTCTCTCAGCCGCATAATAGCTCCCTTCGTCCCCAAACTTGGCGAGAAAAAAACTGGATGGAGGAGGAAAAGAAGAAGCAAAAAAGGAGGAATAATTGAACAAGTGCAATTGGAAGGATGAGTGGAAAGAGCAGCGGCTGGAATGAGCCCATTATAGTCGGCGAAGAGCTCCGCCCACTTTGTGTTGTGAGAGCACCTGTTTCAGACGACATTTCGAGCATGTTTCTTCGAAACGTGGATTCAAAGGAGGACGTCTTCTTCAGAAGACGTGGGCAGACGGCCTTTCCGAATTCGCATTGTCATAACGCGTGAAAATGAGAGAGAAAGAGGAAATGTCAAAAGTGTGATTAGACATGCGCATCAAAGTTCCGCCCGTCTCCGGAAATGAAATGAGAAAGCGTCGAGGAGGAATGAAGACGTGCCAGAAGACGTGGCGGATGTTTGATTCTCGAATGCATTCCCACACATACGTGTAATCAGCAATTTCGTTGTTGGCACTGGTTAATGCTAGGTTTTCGTATTTCCCAAATTATTCTCGAGCATTTCAAGAATTCCAAATTTCACACTGAAATCAGTGCGAAGTGAAACGTGCAGAAGCGAAATACACCGAAAGAACGCGTCATTTCGGCGGGAGAAATGTCAAGATTTTCGAGTTTTGATCTACCGCGCAAAAAGTTCGAAAAACTGTGCATTGTGTCGTCGGATCACGCGCCTACGGAAGGAAAAGTGTGAAGCGAAGTGTCAGCGTCAGGGTTGGGCGATCGAAAAGTTCGGCAAATTTTGCCGGCAAAAAATTTTCCGAAAAAAAAAATTCGGCAAATTTTCCGTTTCCGGATTTTCCGAAAAAATTTCGGCAACGAATTTTCCGGATTCGGAAAATTTCGGCAAAAGTGCGCAAATTCGACTCAAAGTTTGAATATAAAAAGTTTTGGCGTTTTTTTTCAGTCAAGATCTCTACATTCATTTTTTGAACCGTTATTTCCTTTTTTCCGTAAAAAACCCTTGTTTTTCTCTTGAAGGTTACGGTAAGCGAATTGCGACTGTGCAGCAGAGCGCGTTTGCACCAAGAACCACGATTCGGCCGCGAGGGGCGCAATGGGAAGAAAGTAGAGAAATAGGCTTGGCAAGTCATGAAAAATCAGAAAATCGATGTTCCAGTCGAAAAATAACCCCTGCGCTTTTAATATTACTGCTTTCAATTCGGCAAAATTTTCGGCAATTTTCCGAGAGATCGTCCGGCAAATTTTCCGTTTCCGGATTTTCCGACCTAATTTCGGCAACGGCAAATTTTCCGGCACATTTTCCGTTTTTCCGACTTTTTGCCGAAAAAAATTTGCCGAATTTTCGGCAAAGCCCAACCCTGGTCAGCGTTTCAGACAGAAAAAAAAACGTTTCCAGCATCGTCACAAAATGATTGGCACACTTTTGTTTTCAAAAGTGTCAGGTGCGAATCGCATCGGATTACAATGGAGGGGCGAAAAGAAAAAGAGGAAGAAGAAGAAGAAAAGCGAAAAGAGTTTCAATCGAAAAACGAACGAGAAAAAAAAAATCAGTGAGGGAGGAGGAGAAAGAAGAGAGAAATAGAAAAGAAGAAGAAAAAGAAGAAGAAGAAGAAGCAGAAGGGAGCAAAGAAGAGCTCTGTAGAAGAAGGAAGAAGAAGAAAACGGAACATAATATGGATAGACTCTCTCTCTCTCTCTCTCTGATTGGCCCCCGAGAAAAGGAGAAGAAGAAGAAGAAGAAGAAGAAAAGGAGGAAGTTTGAGTCGAGTAATTTAGTCCGACGACATGCACATATCTTTTCAGTGATTATAATTGGCTGACTTTACAACAAAAAAAGGGAAGGGGGCAAGACGAGGATGTTTTTTTTTTCTCTTCCAAAGATTTGAATTTCAACAACCCCCGTGTTCATATGCAAATCGACGAATCGAAAGAGGAATGGAGGGACACACGGAAACAAGAAGTGACTTTTCAGAAGACGTGACGACTAGAAGGCGTTCGGCGCGGGCTTAATGGAGATAAGTGGGCGGCCGGGTAAGGAAAACAGAACGAAAATTGGGTTGACGGAAAGGGCTCCGCGGAGCACAAATCAGTGGAGAGAGCTCGAGAACGACGAGAGGAGAGTGCATTAGATGGATTGTTTCCCTCGGAACAGAGAATTGGGTCAAAGTGCTGCTCAATGAGCATCCATCAGATACCCGCGAAGTGCGTTTACTCGAAAACATGTAAACGGTGAGCAGGTTGGACGAATCACTTTGACGGATTACGGTAGCCGGACGGAAGGGGGGGGGCTCGCGGAGCCATTCCATTGCAGAAGAGAAGTCGCCCCCTTGGCCTCCCCTCCCGGTCATCATTCATGCATAGATGATGTATGTCTAATCTTGGAGCGCCCGCCCTTCACTGCCACCTATTCTCGAGGGAGTTTACCAAAAAAAAAGAAGTGGAAGAGAGAGAGAGAGGAGGGATCAGAGAGCAATGGAGCTACTAGACAAGGAGACAGGGGCGAGAAGATAAGAAGCGGTTTTCGGCGGCGAGATGGAAGCTCGAAGAGCATCGGAGCAATCGAGAATGATCTCTTCTGAGATAGCTTGCGCTCTACTGGACTAGACGGGAAACTTTGAAAATCCTTATTTCAACTCACTGATTCTTACCGTACTTATGTACTACAATCGAAGAATCCTCCTCAAGCTCAATTTTGACTGAGTATATCTCGAAAACTAAAGTAGTTATGAAAAAGTAGTCAACTACAAAAAAATGGCAAATTTCATGCTGATCATATTTGTAGTTGACAACTTTTCTGTGACTCTGCTAGTTTCAGAGATATTCTAGTTTGAAGCTGACCATTAAAGGACTCTTTTATTCTTTGGTACACGGTGTTTCGGAACTCAACAGTCATTTCATAAATATCGTGCTTTGATTTTGAAATTCAAACAATAGATTAATCGCTTTCGGCTACAGTAACCCAGTTGGTCACCCTTTGAGAGCGCAAAAACAACAGTGATCCACTGTTTTCCTCTTTCTTTTATACTCACCATCATCTCCAGAACTACAGTAACCCGCTGGACGTATGACCTATAAAGGGCACATTCTGGAAGAAAAGCATCCGATTCTCATTGCGATCCGACCTTCCGACGAAATATTTCATTTCGAAAAACTCATCGGATAGTGGTGCCAATTCAATTTCAGCGTCGGCACGCGACACAAAAACACAATATTCGCGGTAAAGAGGCAGGTCAAAACAATCGGCGAATCGCGGAACGAATATGAAATAGGATCGTCCTTTTGGCCGTTGACTCGAAAAATAGAGAGAGAAAAAGAGAGAGAGAGAGAGAGAGAAAAAGAGAGAGAGAGAGAGAGAGAGAGAGAGAGAGAGAGAGAGAGAGAGAGAGAGAGAAAAAGAGAGAGAGAGAGAGAGAGAGAGAGAGAGAGAGAGAAAGAGAAAGAGAGAGAGAAAGAGAAAGAGAAAAAGGAACTTCCAGACTGAAAATGTTTTCTCTTCTTCTTCCTTTTCTTTTTAATTCGCCGCTTCTTCGGCTCGCTCTTCTCGAATTTCCGTCACAAAAACATGTTCGTTCTTTTGTGTTTTCTATCATTTTTCTTTTCTCTCTCCCTTTTTTTTCAGAGTCCCCACTTTCGAGAATTATGAATGAAACTTGAGAGATTGAAAACCAAAAGGACAGAAACGAGAATCTAGTGGTCCCCCTCGGAAAAAACATGCAAAAATAAGGAGGGAATTGAGGGGAACGAGGGAAAAATGAATAATTGAAACAATGTTCTGCAAGAAGAAAGAGGCTGCGCTGGGAGAATCAACATCTGGAATCGAATCGGCAATGATCGATGAACGGCATGGGAGCGGCATGGGAACGGCATGGGAGAGGCATGGGAACGGCATGGGAACGACATGGAAGCGGCATGGGAGCGGCATGGGAACGTCATGGGAACGGCATGGGTATGGCATGGGAGAGGCATGGGAACGGCATGGGATCGGCATATGAACTGCATGGGAATGGCATCGGAATGGCATGGGAGCGGCATGGGAGCGGCATAGGAGCGGCATGAGAACGGCATGGGAACGTTGATTCATGCACACAAAAGGCTAGAATTCTAAAAATTCAGCGGCTGAAAATGTGAAAACTGGAGCACCGAGATTCAGGAGGCAATGAGGGCTGGAAGTAAGAAAACTCAAAACATTGTAACGTGACTTATCTGCAAGCTTTAACTTTAGGAGGCTATATCTCGAAAATTGAAACAGTTATGAAAAAGTTGTCAACTACAAAAAGATGGTACATTTTACGTTGATCATGTTTGTAGTTGACAACTTTTTTCTAACTCTGCCAGTTTCAGAGATAATCCGCTTTAAAGATCATACACTTTCTCATGTCAGTGTTTTCGTTGAGGATTCTGGACGGGAAAAAGTGTCGACGTTAAGCTGATTTTGCTGAAATTCCTAGCATTCTAGACATTTCTCAGTCCTTCCCCTCACGCGAGGAATGTTCCAGACATTTCAGACAATAGCTGAAAATTTGAGAATGTCCAAAGTGTCAAAATTCACTTTTCCATTCCGTACGGGAATACATTATAACCAAAAACCAACCCGCACTTCTAGAGGCCCTTGAACTGAAAATGAGTTGTGAAGATGAAAAATTGGTTGTTATTGGTGTTCCTACGCTCAATTCTCGAATCAAAGTCTAGAATTCACGGCGAGGAATTCATGGAACTTTTATTCTGAAAAGTCCGGGGATTCATGGAACTTCGGTTAGTAGGCTCATAAATAAATAAAAAAACCATCGATTTCACCGAAATCCAAAACACAATGACGATGGCCGAAGCCGTGAAAACTAGGCCAGCTGCGAGAAAGAACAAAGTGGAAAATGTCAGAGAAAGAACGAACTTTTTTCACTCGAAAAAAGAACTATTTACCTCGCTCATGAGCAAAATGTTCATCGCGCGAAACAGAAAATTAAAAATATTTCGGAAAATAGATTGAAAAATTATGTTCATTTCAAATTTCGCGGGCCGAATTCGCTAAACAACGCGTGGCGTGGCGAGACCCGTTATTTCGGAGTCTCGTACCGGGATCACTCCAAACAAAAAACTGATAATACCTCGCTCATGAATGAACTATTTACCTCGTGCCATTCCTCATGGGAGGGCGAAAAACAAACTGCGAGAGATTCGGTAACTTGAGATACGCACAATTTGCGATTCTGGACGGGGGGGGGGGGGGGGGGGAAGTTGGCCTTTTGAAACTCCAAATTCGTGGATGATGACACGTGGCCGGAGAACTTGCGAACAACGAAGAGGAACTTCCGCGATTCTCGCGAGAATCATTTCTTTTCCCCCCTCCGCTTCATTTGCATATAAATTGAGAGGCAGAACGAGAAACTCTGCGAGATTCGCAGTACGAACATCATTCCGGAAAGTTATTTTGGAGGGGTCAACACAAAACGCATCTCTGACTATACACTTTTGTCTTTTCGGGGGGCGGCGTTTGATGTGTGGGGGCAGAAGTCAGACGGGGGGCGAAAAAGAAGTGGAGGCGTGAAGATGGATGTGAGGCGCCGGATCTCTGGGAGCACCTCAAGCGAAAGCTGGTGGCAGAAGATAGATGAAAAGGCGAAGATTTGTAGAACTCTGGGGGGAATGAGACACCGGCACTCTCTCTCTCGTGACTCTTCTTCTTCTTCTTTCTTGTTTCTTCTCTCCGACGAGCTTCTCCTTCTCGGAGGAGAAGGAGCATACATTTCGAATGATTGGTTCGAGCAAGAGCAGAGCGGCGAAAAAAACAAGAAATAAAACCTCGTGGAGCATTGTGCAGGCGGTGGCGACAATTCGCCTCGATAAATTATTCATCGCAACTTTTTCGAAGAGGCGATGGCACAAGACGATGGAATTTTTGGTGGAGCACTGAGGGGAGCTCGTCGGAGCCAGACACAAAACAAGCGAAGACTAATGAGGTTATTGGAAAAAGAAAGAAGAAGAAGATGTGGAAAAGTGTTTTTGGTCTACATTGTGAGAATCGGAACGCAGGTTCGGAGCCCTTTTTCTCGGAACATTAGTTTTTCTTCAGTCTGGACACTTTTCTTCTTTCATGTTTCTCCGGAACGATTGAGTCTACGTGGCCACGTGGCGCTGCTAAAGTGGCGCTGCTTCATGGCGCTGCCAGCATGGCTCTGTTGCGTGGCGCTGCTTCGTGTCGCTGCTCCATTTCGCTGGTGAGTGTCGCTGCTGGAATGAGGCTGCTGCGTGGCGCTGCTAGTATGGGTCTGTTGAATGACGCTGCTTCATGGCGCTGCTTCGTGTCGCTGCTTCCTGTCGCTGCTTCGTGGCGCTGCTTCGTGTCGCTGCTTCATGGCGCTGCTGGAATGAAGCTGCTGCGTGGCGCTGCTAGAATGGGTCTGTTGAATGGCGCTGCTTCATGGCGCTGCGGCTAAAATGAGCGGCGCTGCGAACATGAATTTGAATACATAAATACTAGCGTGTCCCGGACTGAATCATTAGCTATTATGACAAAGCAATTAAAATGATCGAAAACCAATCGCCTCCCTGCAAAATGTTAGTACAAACTGAGAAGCAGGTGGTTTGCGATTCGCGGAATTCCGATTTCCCTCGTGATTTCCCCCCGCCATCTTACGGGATCTTTCTTCAAAACTTGGCGGTTTCTCCGAAAACGAAAAACGAAACGGTCCCTGGAGAAACGAGAAAAGGTCACAAGATGGAGGACAGGAAACGGGATACTAAGAACAACTGGAAGATTTTCACTGGGGGAAGTCATGAAGAATGTGCTGGAAACAGATGGAAATTCCAGCCAAAGGAATTGCGGAGAGAAAACGAGAATGCCACGTCATCATCCAGAAGACGTACGTCTCCTTCTCGACGTCTTCTATTGTGCTCGGAATCGAATGAACTCCCGGCACGTGCAATATGCTCTCAAACGAAAAGGAGACGAAGAAGAAGAAGAAGGAAAAGAAGACGAGAGGATTTTCACTTTCAATATTTTATTGGCCCCCCCCCCCTTTTTTGTCGTCATCATAGACCCATTTGGCAGGCGGGACGGCCGAAAAACCACTTTACGACGACGAAAATTTTTCGAAATTTTGGCATGAAGAGGGTCTAAACGGAAGCCAAGAAACGGACTGAAAACTCAATTTTGACCCCTTTTTATGGGAGAGAGAGAGATCCGTTTTGAAATAGACACTTGGTTTTTTTTTGTTGGGTTGGACTAAAGTTCGACGATGAGATAGGTTAGTGGTGCGAAAAACTAGTGTTTCAATAGGGAAGATGGGCTTTTACTCAATCAATTACAGTAAACTTACTCCAGCAGTACCACGATAGCAGCGCCACAATAGCAGCGACACTTCGAAAAAAAACCCATTCCTGCAGCGCCACGATAGCAGATCCACGATAGCAGCGCCACAATAGCAGCGCCACGGTTGAAGCGCCACTAAGCAGCACCACGATAGCAGCGCCACGGAACAGTGACACGGTAGCAGCACCATTAAGCAGCGCCACTAAGCAGCACCACGGTAGCAGCGCCATTAAACAGCACCACGTAGCAGCGCCATTAAGCAGCGCCACTAAGCAGCACCACGGTAGCAGCGCCATTTAGCAGCACCACGTAGCAGCACCACGTAGCAGCGCCACTTTACTCTAATTGATCGTCATCTTTCTTTCGAATGCCGTTTTTGAGTGCCGGTCTATTAAAAGTGCCGCTTACTCATATGTATTCGTAGTGTATGTTGTCACCGTAACCCGAACGCTTCCTCCACAAGCTACCGTACTAGTGATCTCTGACATATCTCAAAAGTGATTTCGAGGAGCCGAAAAGTTCAAATTTCGCGGCACACCTCGAGTTGTCTCATGCATGAAATGTCACTTCACTTTTTCGAAAAGAATGGAAACTTGCGCGTTTGAAACCTCGATTATTCATTGGATTCTTCTCGAATTCTGTTTGTTTTTGTGAGACGATTGAGAGAGAGAGAGAGAGAGAGAGAGAGAGGAAAAGTGTGAGTGAGAATTAAAAGTCGAAAAAAAAGAAGAGAGAGAGAGAGAGAGAGAGATGGGGGGGGGGGGGGGGGCCCGCACGTGCACAGAAAAGATACAATATTTGGAGGGAAAAAACAAGGGAACAGTGGGTATGCAAATACATTAAAATCCGGGAAAGACAGACAAAAAAAGGTTTTCGCATTTATGTACATGACATTGATAAAGCTGATGGGGAGGAGAAAGAAGAAGATGATGATGCAAGTGCGCTCTACGGGCAATTTCTAGAGTCGGACGGGCGTGGTGAGGATGGTGGAGTTGATGATGTTACGGAGCAACGTGACGACTTCGACAGAGTCGGACGGATTCTCGGAAGACTGCATGAATTGAACTGCCAGATTCTGAAAGTCAGATTTCCAGTTTCAGCGCGTTCTTCCAAGAGTTTTCAATACCTGACACTCGAGCAGTTTTCTCTGGAATAGTTCGTTGTGCTCGCGGAGCACGTGAGCCTCCATTTTGAGCCGGAGCACCGTCTGCTCGAGCCCGTTCATTTGAGCATTCGCCTCGAGCACTTCTTGGCTCATGGTGGCGACTCGGGCCTCGAGATACTTGCTCTTGTTGTCGGAAATTGTGGATTTCGTTTTGTTGACGTGGCAATCGAAACACTCGTGGCGAGGACTGATTCGCGACGAGGACGACGATCCGGAAGGCGACGAGGCCGATGCGACGGGCGAAGCGAGAAGATGTCGGTCCGTGGAGAGCTGATGGAATGCGCTGACGTCGGATTTGAAGCTGACGGAAGAGCACGTCGGCGATTGCGAGGTGTAGACGTCCGACTTCTCGTCTTCTTTGCTCTTCTCGGGAGACAGGAAGATCGGAGTGGTGGTGGCGATGGGTTTCGGAAGGCTCGCGAGCCAAGAGGACGTCTCCGAAGACGTCGGGATCGGCGAGCTGGCAGCCACGGGAGACGGTTGCTCGACGGGAATCGGAGCAGCCGGGAGGGGTCCGAGTGGACTGCGGATCACTGAAACATTGAAACGCGTTTCGGTGAGTTTCAGCTTTCTGATACTCACATTGAAACGGGTCACTGATGACGTGGCAGCTGCGATTGATGACTCCGTGCGAGACGGCGTCGTTCGTGTTGGTGGAGTTGGTTTGGAGGTGGATGTGGAGCAGCGACTTGTCCGGGAACGCCCAATTACAGCAGCGGCACATGTACATTCGGGAGATGTGGTGCTGCTTGAACATGTGGGTTCGCAGGGATTCGCTGCCTGCAAAAAAAGATGAGCTTCAGATTATCATTCCCAGCTGATTCAATGAAGCAGCACCAATCTTGAATATTCATGGTAGCAGCGCCACGATAACGACGCCACGCAGCGGCATCGCCACTCTAGCAGAACTACGCAGCAGCGCCACGACCACGCCACGCAGTAGCGCCACGCAGCAGCGCCACGCAGCAGCGCCACGATAACGACGCCACGCTAGCAGCGCCACACAGCAGCACCACGCAGCAGCGCCACGACAACCCCGCCACGTAGCGGCATCGCCACTCTAGCAGCACCACGCAGCAGCGCCACGACCACGCCACGCAGCAGCGCCACGATAACGACGCCACGCTAGCAGCCTCTTGCAGACCCACATTTTCAGTAGTGTTTTTTTCTGATTGTTACGGTTGCCAACGGAATCAGTTTTCGCTTTCGACGGATGCATTAGTTTCGGTCGCTCGCTCACTTCATCCACCCCCCCTCCTCCACTTGTATCCATTGCGCAACCTCATTCGCGCAATTCGGTTCTCTCTCTCTTCCTCTCTCTCTCAACGCATTCACTCTGTCTCCGGATGACCTCAATCATCTCATTCTTCTTCTTTCTTCCGATTCTCCGGGAATCCGCGAGAGAGAGAGAGAAACAGTGAAAATGGGATCAAGGGGCAGAGCGGGTAAACAAGCGACGCGCTTATGAACGGAGGAACGGAACGGAACAACAACAACAAGTCGGTTTCCTGAGAAGAACAGGTTCACGCATCTAAGGGCATTCCGATGATAAGCGGCTACCGTAACCGTGTCAGTCCCCCTCTTTAAGCAGGATGATCAAACGAAGCAAATCTGCCCGCTCTGCACGGCAGCTCGCTCTCAATTCCGCAAGTCATTCGAAAAGTCTTATCTCTCCCTCTTTCAGAGCATTTTCAGCTTAAAACTTTGATTGTAGGGGGGAGAAAGCTTATCCATCGCTGAATCAAATCAATCTGAGTGAGTGGGGGAGGCGGATTGTTCGAGCACACACACACACACACATTGGCTCCGCACTCACTGGAAATGTCTTTGCGGCACACGGTGCACTTGTAGCTCTTGAAATGAGCTTGCATGCGATGGCGTGACAGGCTCGACGAGTGACAGAACACTTTGGAGCAAATCGAGCAGCGGAAAGAGCCTGGAACAGAGGACGGGAAAGTTAGGCCACGGCCCCTTGCGGACTCCTCACCTTTCAGATCGGGTCTCTTGAGCTCGCTCTTGAGCCCGACACCACCGGCTCCGGGGCTCCCCATCTCGAGCATCATCTCCTTCTCGTCGCTACCGTAACCCTCTTCGGTGTTGGACGGCGAGTGAGCCAGCTTCTCTTCTTGCTTGATCTCCGTTTCCAGATGCATTCTCGATTGTGTTAGTCTGGAAAAGAGCACGAAACGTGAGCAGAACTCCGAGCCGAGAGCAAAAAAGAAAGTGTGAGAATCGCGAAGCAGCGAGCAAAAAGCCATTATCTGGACTGGAAAGAGGGGGTGAGCGGAGCAAAACGCGAGAAGAACAGCCGGGGAGAGAGAGAGAGAGAGAAAGAGAAAACGCTGGGCGGGAGAGAGAAAAAGCGAAGAAGAAAAAAGTTATGACGTGGCAAAACGTGTGTGTGTGTTTTATTTTATCGACTTGAAGTTTGATTTCACGCCACCCCAACAGATTCAAGAAGTTTTTGTGCAAAGATCTTTCGGACACGCAAACAATCAAAAATAGACGACGATCGAATCCTTGCAAACGATTAGATGGGCGGGAGAAGAACAGATCATGACGCCAATCGAGCCGGGTTTGAGCCACTCTAATTCCAGATCAGACTTGCTCGTGAGCCGAAAAACGAGTGAATCAGATGATGTGGCGTGTTTAAGCCTCTTTTTCGGAGCAAGAGAGAGTAAGAGAGAGATAGTCGGGGGGCCTACTATCCAACCGGCTAGTCTGGATGTCGCTTTTGGGAGCACAGATTGCCGAGTCTCGAGATGTGTGGACGCATTTAGAGAGATGAAGAAACAGCGAAAGCATTGATGATCAGAGGATTCGATCTCTCCGAGGGACAGAGCGGTAGGTCAAAACTATTCTCTGAACTAATAAACGGAGAAGACCCAGCTAGTCTGATGAGGAGATTACTAAGAAGCTTCTTAGCTCTTCCAGACCCAAACTTCCGCGTTCTTCTCACGAGATTTGACCATAAACTTAAGGGAGGCGAGGGGTAGATCAAATATAGAGTGCCCCCATCCCGCCCGCAATTATAATGAGTGCCCATCGTGACGTGGCACCACGCCCCGCCCTCTACCCCGAAATGTTGCATGACTTCTTAGACCCCCCCTCGGAGGGCCCGTCGAAGGTCACACAAATAGTAGCCTTCTCTGTATGTGTACGGCTAATTATCCGTCGTCGTCGTCACACAGTTTGCGGCTAAGATCATTCACCGCCGAAACATGGCCTTTTCGGCGAGAAGAAGATGAAGAAGTAAACGACGACGGCGATGAAGAAGAACATCCGCGCGCGCTCAAAAAAAGAGCATGAAGGCAGAAAGTGTCAATAGTGGATGAAGGGAGAGAGAAAAAGAGAGCGAGAGTAGGTCAAAACCGGAAGAACGGATTGCATTTGAAACGGCGAGAGAGAGAGAGAGAGACGACGGAATGATGACGTAACAACAAGAATGAGATGGAATTCTGGAGGGAGAAGAAGCTAGGTGAAGTGGAAGAAACGTCGTGCGTCGTCAGGCAGCGGAGCCCCCCCACGGAGCCGGGAAGAGGGAAAAGAATGGCTCGGGTGAGCCATGGCCTCGGATGAGCCGGTTTCAATTGGTTTTAAGCCCCTCGCTTCCCAACCGACGGATGAATTCGATGAGCACATAAGGCGCTCGCGCGCATCGCCACACCTCTCGTTTTTCTCTGCAGAAAGCAACACACTCTTGTGACGACGACAGTCAAGGAAGAAAAAAAAACGAAGTGGGCGGAGCCTATTACTCCTCACTTCAAGAGAGAGAGAGAGTCTGCGAAAGAGTCTTAGTGCGTAAACTCTCTCTCGGAAAAATTTGGGGGGAGAGATTGAAAACAGCCGCTTCGCACCGCTACAAAATGTGCGTAATCCTTGACGTCGTCGACGCCGTCGTCACGTCTTCAGATGGATTCAGAATTCAGATTCAGAAGTAGCGTGCACTTTTCGAATGCGCGCGTCGGTTATCCGTATCATCAGACGAGAAACGACGAAGACGTCGGCAGGTCATACGGGCGGCGCCGAAAGCGGTAAATAAGCCGAAGGTGAGGTGAGATCCGAATCTCCAGATGACGTGATCCGTCTCATTCAGCGATGCTTCTGAATTCTCCACCTCCTACTCCTCCGGATCGACGTCGTCGAAATGTGGGCCAACAGGTCGGAAGCCCCTTCTCTCTCTCGCGCGCGCGCGCAATCGTAGCCGTCGGGATAGCCGGAGAGAGAGAGAGAGAAAGACGCGAGAAAATAAACATTATTATGTATTAGAGAGAGAGAGAGAGAGAGAGAGACGGGACGGGACGGGACGGGCGACGGTGTGGGAGGGATTGCGCAACTCTCGATTTAACCTAGTTGGGAGGGCGCGCGCCGAAAAACGATTACGGCACTCGGACGACGATCGGATCGCTTCGGATCGGGATGGGTGGGGGAAGAAAAGACACGGGGGGGGGGGCTAGAAGAGAAGCAAAGGGCGCGCTTGAGATGGTTGGCGGTGATAACGTCGCGGGGGGAAGTGAACTTTGACAGACTTGCGACGGGCCGGGCCGGGCCGGGCCGGGCCGGGCCCAAATGAAAAATTTCTCGGCCCGGGCCCGGCCCGGGCTGGGCCCGGGCTTGGCCCGGGCTGAGTCCGGCCCGGCCCGTTGGGCCCGTGGTAGTACTAACTTTTTCAAAAACAATTTATTGAATAATTTTTACTGATCAATTTTCAAATAAAGAGGACGAAAATCGAAAAAACACCTCAGAAAAATTTGTGCAGTGGGGCGCGTTTGCATTACGCTGAAAACGGAGAGCTCCGATTTTGATTTGCCGAAGCGGCATCTCAAAATTGGAGGGTACCGACTAGCTTTTCAGAAACGGGCTGGGCCCGGGCCGGGCCGAGTTTTCGCCCAATGGGCCCGGGCCGGGCCCGGGCTCTGAAAAAACACGGCCCGGCCCGGCCCGGCCCGGGCCGAGCCCGGGCTGAGCCCGGGCCCAGCCCGAAAATCGCAAGTCTGAACTTTGAAGAGAACCTCTAGATTCAACGAGTTCGCCTCCCAGTCTAGAAGCAGCAGAGTCATGAGAGACATGTGTTCGGGTCAAGCAAACACTGTTTTCGATGGGTGACGCTGCTTTTTTCGGAAAAAGAGGATGGCACATGGAGTACGAGGCCGCGGCTATACTAAAACAGCTGCATCTGTCAGATAAAGGCACAGAAGAATCTCGAGATGTAGCCAAAGAGCTGAGCAGTACCCCCCGATTACCGTACTTCGCGCCCTGCTCGCAAATAAACCCCGTCTACTATAGGGGGTCCCGGTACTTCAAGACGCCTTCTTCAAGCACTGGCCGACGAGTCGACGGTTTTCAAACTAGAA
The DNA here is from genome assembly GCA_963966605.1 of Caenorhabditis sulstoni. Taxonomy (NCBI): domain Eukaryota; kingdom Metazoa; phylum Nematoda; class Chromadorea; order Rhabditida; family Rhabditidae; genus Caenorhabditis; species Caenorhabditis sulstoni. The sequence goes on along the minus strand of OZ016477.1, from coordinate 7,022,051 downwards.
AATTTCGAAAAAAAGACTTCAAAGTCAGTCGACTTCATTGACTTTTTGGTAATTCGATGGGCAATTAGGCAAAGTTCACCAGAAATTGGTCAGATTTTTTTTTTGCGCTTCGAAAATCACCCAGCCATTTATAGAAAGTAGTTTTCCCCAAATACAATTCAATGAGATCGACTGTCTTTGAAGCTTCTCTTCGAAATCCAAAAAAAAACCGTTGACCAGTTGCTCTCTGAGTTTTACGACATCCCTTTTTGAATCGAAGAACTCAAAGATCTGCCAGCGACCTCTTCCGGCTCACATGAAATCTCCTCAAAGTACAGGAGCTAATGGGTACTTTTAGGCAGGGAAGGAACGGATCGAAATTCGGGAAAATAGATTCAGAATGGCTGATTCAGGAAAAAGGGACAGAGTGCATCGAAAAAAAGAGACCGAGGAAAGGTCGGAATGGCTGGTGTGCAAGCCTTCGGGGGACTGACTCGTGCTGATCTGATGAGTGGACATTTTCAGCGGCCCGTCTGTCTGATTGTCTCGGATTTTCGTGTTGAAAGACGTCGTTCGACGAGGGGACAGATCAACTGGAGTGGAAAAAGAGAAAGATTCTGGAAACATGTCAGAAACAGTTCCGTTTCACGCACTCTGCATAACGATTGTTGTCGACCGAACCTTGCTGAGAAGATGGAGGTTTTCTTCAAAAACAGTTCACTTGCTATTTCTTCAGAGTATGTCATTTCAGAATTTGAATCGAAGGGTCGGGTCAATGAAGGATTCAGAATACGTCAGCTTAAAATGCGTGCCTAAAATATCGCTGCACGAGCAATTTGCTAACAAGAAATGTTTCAAGAAAACAATATACTTTCAAATCTCACAACAGATTCAAAAAGAAAACAGCGAGCTCTCACTTTTGACTTTTCCGATTCGAGCGCAGAACGAACTAGAAATATGCCCGCCGAATCGTGAATCGTCGAAAACAATCCGTCGCTCTGCGCCGCCCAAACGTTGGCAGATGTGCATTGAAAATGGGCGGAGCCAGACGATGTTTACGCGCGATAACGGTTGTAAAGATTTACGATAGCAGTTTGATGGATGTTCGTGTCATCGGACTGTATGCTCGTATACTAGTTGACTCGAAAACAAGCGGATCCTCTCCGTGCTTCTGAATTCTGGCTCAGATTCTGAGAATCTCGTCGATGTTGGGAAAGAGATCAAGGAAAGAAGAAAAACGCGTCATTGCACGAGTTCATCGGGACTTTTCTCTCTCTCTCTCTGATTTGTGGGAGCGCGCGTAATTAGACGCCTTGGCTTGTTTTGATTGCGAGTTTCCTCGTGGGAAACGAGTTGAGCTCTTGAACTCGAGCCATTCGGACTACCGTAATCCTCGGCTCTGAGCGGGTCCGGACCATGTCTGTGAAGCTCGTCGTGAACACTAAAACAAAAGGAATCACATTAGTTGTGTACTTGAAACCAAGATTTCTCTGAAACTAGAAGAGTTATGAGATAGTTGCCAACTAAAAACATGATCAGCGTTGAATTTCTAATCTTTTTGTAGTTGACAGCTTTTCTATAACTGTTTTAGTTTTCGCGATATACTCTGCTAAGGTTAAGTTAAACTTCAAGAGGCACTTTTATTATAGGGCTCACGGTACCTTTCAACTGTGTCAGATCTGATTGCATTCGGCGAGTGTTGTCCCCCCCCCAAACACTACCTCTGACAGTCAGCACCCGATTAGGTCACAGGTCCGCAGACGGCATGGAAGAGCAAGAGCCTGTGGATCCTAGGCCAACCTGGCAATTGAACTTTCCCCCAGTCCTCTGTTTTGTCACATTGGCTGAACCTCTCTTTCCATGCGTTCACTCCAAGCAGAGAAAAGGGAATCGGAAGAGAGAGAGAGAGAGAGAGAGAGAGAGAGAGAGAGTGCACACGCAGGTAACACGTCCCTCTCGACGATCTGACCATCTGCCCGCGCGCGCTTTCTTCCTCTCTCTCTCTCTCTCTTTCTCTCCGAACAGGCCATCCGTGTTCTCTTTTCGTTTTCCTGTTTCACTGCTCTGCCTTTTTCTCACTTTTCCCACAAGAGACAACTGAAACTCACTCTTCTCGATTCCTCTTTCCCAGGCAACACTTCTTTCTCATATTCCCCCACGCGTTCCGTGGAATCTCTCTCTCTAAATGCCCTCCATTTTCCTTCTTTTCTCCCTCACGAATCGAATCGATATTCCGCGAGAGCCACGTCACGCCTTCGTTAACATAATACATCAACTGATGACGTGGCACTATCAGTTCTCTCCCCTGATTCACATAATTGTAATCATGTTTCTTGACGTTTCGAAATGGCTCCACCCCTTCTCATTCCTCATCGGCCCCCCTACTTATTCCTCGTCGAAATCCGATTCCATCGTATTCCCTTTCGTTTCTATTTGGACCAAGTGTCCTGGCTTCATAAACTGGCGGCACCTTGGCGTTAGCGTGGCGGATCTCTGGCGGATCTCTGGCGGGTTTCCGTTAAGTGGCCGTTTCTCAAGCGCCAGTGGCTGGAAAAACGCCTGCCGCGCAGCGAATAGTTTGTGCTCTAGTGTGTGCTCCGCACTGTGCTCTGCTCATCGACTAAAACAAACAAAACAAAACCGTCGTTATTTCCCTGCACCCATCAAAATAACGCGAGATTGATAACGGTTTCGCAATTCCTCATCCTCCCCCCTTTTTCTTTCTCTTTCCGCCTTTTTTTCTGTCCGTTCCGTTCGATTCGTTCCGACTCTCGCATAAAATCTCCTCCGCTTTTTCCTTTTTATCATCGATTTTATGATTCGCCTCGATTTTCCCTCTTTCCTTCCTGATTTCTCGCGCATTTTCGATCCGATTCTCCTCCGTTTTCAGCTCGAAATGTCTGGAATTTTGGCGGCGATCGAGGCGCGGCTGACGGAATACGTGAAGCCGAAGGAGAAGGACGACTGGAAGGAGAAGACGTTCGTCCAGTTGGAGACGTTGTCCGGAATGCCGCGCGAGCGCATCGTCACTTTCGGCATTCTGATGAGTCTGATCTACGTGCTGTTCGGCAACTTCTTGCCCCTCTTCTCCCACGTCATCTGCATTTTGTGGCCTGTCAAGGAGAGCTTCAAGGTGAGGATCTGGTCAGATCCGCCCGGATTGTTCCGATCTTCTTGCAGATCCTCAACAAGCAGACTCAGCCATCGGACACGATCCTCCTGTACTGGATTCTGTACGGACTCGTCTCTCTGTTCGACTTCTCCCTCCTGCCCGGCTTTCCCTTCTACTACTTTGCCAAGACGGGCCTCTTCTTGTGGATCAGCGGCACCAAACTGGAGAAGCTCCGCGAGTGGTCCGAGCCGGCGATGCGATTCACAGAGTCGTGGGTGTTCTTGCCGTCGCCGCCACAAGGTGTGAATGAGAAATCTGATTGATAACGGGTCTATTGCATGTATGTAGTTGCGTGTAAGCGATTTTGATGAAATAAATTATGAAGAATCACTGTGGGAAACAATGGAAAAGCGGAAAGACACACTATCACAAATTTATGGGAACCCTCCCCGTTTCTTTCGATCGGCTCCTCGTTGTTTGTGATCCGATTTGTGTCGTTCCTTCATCTGTCGATCGCGACCTCCCGTGTAACCGCCATCAGATGAAGACGGCGGGTTCCCAGAAGCTCCAGCAGGCGCTCCTCGTCCTCGTCCTCCGCGGCCACCTCCACCACGTCCACGACCTCCTCTCGGTGCTCCTGAAGCTGCTGGCGCCACCGACGGAGCACCGGAACTTTCTTCTTCTGAAGACGTCTCCAATTCTCCGTTGAGTCGTTCCACATTGAACTCCCGTCCGTCGAACTCATCGTCATACTCATCGTCGTAAATTCCGGCGCTTTCGTCTTGCGTCTCGTATCGATATTTGTCATAGGTCGGACGAATCGCCACCTTGTCGGCTTCGCTGATTTTGAGAGAATTCAGCGCGGAATACTTTTTCGATGTGGCCATTGGGACGAGGTTGTCCGCGTCGATCGGAATCTTCTCATCAGCGGAGGGTCCGGAAGCGTCCATGCGGATTTTTTGAAGCTTGGTGAGTACTGATGAGCGATAGGCTTCCGCACGGATGCGAAGCTGCTCGGAAGCGTCAGGAGGCGGAGATGGCGGGCGGTCCGAAAGTACGGGTGCTAGAGAGAAGAGATTCTGAAACAGAAGGAAATATTCAGGCGATGTCGGCGTTTCTGAATGTCCTCACCGCTCCTGGCCTACTCTTCGTTTCATTCTTCTTCCTCGCGTCCTCATCTCGCGCCCTTTTCTCGGCTCGAGCGACTCGTTCGATCTCATCCGAGGCAGTGAAATCCAACGGCGGCCATTCTCCCGATCCGACGCCAGCTCGAAGCTCGACATGCTCCAGGCGGAGCAGTTCGATGGGCAGGTTCTCTCGGGAGAGCAAGTTGCCTAGGGTCACTTCAGAATCATAGGAAAAGTGACGGAGAGCCAACTGAAAAGAGAACAAGATACAATGTGCTCCAAGAACGTCATTCTCGCTTGCTCTTACGTGCACGAACTCTGCAGAGAAATGTGGGAGAATCTCCCGAATCGACGCTATTTGAGCTCTGACGAGCTCATCAGGCGGAGCTCCGAGATTTTCGAGGTAACCGCATCGGCGAAGACGTTCGATGGTTTCCACTTCCAGAAGACGTCTCGAATCTTCGATGGCGACGGCGACTTTTGGTGAAAACTCGGTGAGCACCGCCTCGTGTCCGAGCTCGGCAGCGTGACCGACAAATCTGAACTCAAGGATTTAGAAGATGAATATAGTTTCAGACTAACCTGGAAACCTTCTCGAGCTCCTGCCTACATCGTTCCCTCACTTTGTACTTCGTGGCGGGTGCCATCGCGACGAACGTCTCCACAAGAGATTCAGAAGCGAAGCGTCTCGCCAGGAACACTTTCCGAAGCGGAAACCCGTCCATCGCGATGGCAATGTCGAAGAGTGTCTGGTAGTCGTATAGATTTGTCACTTTCTCGAAGACCTCCGGGATCCGTGACATCCACACTTTCGACACTTTCATGTTCTGCTTCTCGAAAAACTCGGTGATTTTGCGAGCGTTTCGGACGCAAGTGCCGACGGCGACCACCACTTCCACGCACAGATTCGCGTATTTCGCTTTTTCTGTTGAGTTGTCCGCAGGAATCGCTTGGAACTGCGGTTTTCCGAACTCGAGGATCCGTTCGAACTTCTTGTCGAACAACTCAAAATACTCTTCGACGTCTTCCTCGGTTATCGATCGGTTCGATGTCGCCTGTTTGAAGATTCGCGAGGCATCCGGTTCTGGCAGAAGAGAGAACGAATCGATGAGTGTGTGCTTCTTGTAGTCGCCGTGCTTCTTCCATCCGTTTTCGAGAAGGGTCGGAATGGCCTTGGTGAGAGAGGCGACGAGATTCTGGCGTGCAGTTTCCAGCGACGGATTCGAAGAGATCGCCGAGGATCGGAAGACGTCGGCGCTTCTGAAGACAAAGTCTCTTTTGATTCTCATGCCAATCTCACCTCGGGAGTGACGTGACGACCGCGTTGCAAATTTCCATGAGCCCGCCCTCGTTTCTAGCCAATTTCAGACCGATTTGGTGCGAGAACGTCTCACAGCTCGCCTGCCACAGCATTAGATCGGAATCCGAGGCCAGCGCGCCGATTTCCACTAAACGCATGATTGTCGAGTCTGGAATTTAGTCGGAAGATAGAAAAATGAGAACAAGTATGTGAAGATATGGGAAAGTGATAACTTCTCCAAGAAAGACAAAAGAAAGTCCATCAAATTTCAAATAAAAACATTCACTATGAGTTGTGAATAACAAATGAAAGCAACAAAAAGAAAAACAATTGAAAAAACAGGACAAATCAACAATGATAACAATGAAGAATATTCGAAAGGTTCAATACTTTTTGTTCCTTCCCATTTTGGCGGTCTTCTCGTGATCCTCGAGTGGCGGCCACATCAAGGAAACCTCTTGCTGCAGGGATTCAGGGATCCATTCGAGGTACTCTTCCAGCAGCCAATTCTCGTTTTTCAGCCAAACTTCTTTCAGCGATTCTCGAGTTGTTACCTGAGAAAAGAGGTACATAACTGTTCTTCAGACGAGTAAGATTTCTAATTCTAATCGATATTTTCGCATTTCTCCCACAACTTACCTCCTTATCGATGAGTTTATTCAGCAGCATCTCTGTCCTTTTCTGCAGTTTCGCCCACGATTTGACCATAGTGGAGGGAGGCGCGAGCAGCTTCGAAGTGTACTGTTTGAGCCGTTCGAAGACCTGACCGTCGAGCAGAAACAGTGCAAAGTAGCGATACTGCATGATGTCGTGGGGAACGGTTCGGTGCTCGGGAGGAAGTTCCCACTCGTGCGGTCCGAACGACACCTTCACCGTCTTCACCACCGCATCCTTCGTCGAATCGTAAATTGGCTCCTGATTCTTATCGGGATCTCCGAACTGGCAGTAGGATTCGGCGAGCCGGCTGAGCCATTCCTTGTCGACGGCGCACACTGACGTCATCAGTTTCTTCTCGCTGACTTGAACCAGCTCCTGATAGATGACGAACTCGGGCTCTTCGGTGAACAACACAGAGCAGGGATCGATGAAGACGTGCTCTTTGATGAGAGTGGTCTCGTAGGCGCCCTTCTGAACCTCCTCCTGACCGACGGATCGATCGACGCGGCGAGCGATCCGATCCGCGAAACTGGCAACTACCATTTGTCTGAAACACGATGATTTTCAATGATTCGGATCGGAATCAAGTCGAGAAACGCCGAAAATGTCTGTACCTGAGCAGCTGAGCCTGCTGATCGGTGGGAGCTTTCAGCTCGAGCATCGCCACCGACTGATCCTTCTTGCACGACGCATTGACGATGTTCGTCAGCTGCTGACGAAGTTTCCTCGCTTCCACGAGGGCTTTCACTCGGAGGCCGACTTTCTCGCATTCCTTCGCATTGTACTAAAATGATGCCGAATTGCGTGCTATTTCGCAATATTCTTAGTTTTTCAAGTTCGACTAATTTTCACTTGAAGATCCAAAGTTTTCAAAGACTTAGGTGGCTCTATCTCTTTCTCAGCTCACCTTGACCTGCTCGGCAACAATCGCGGCATGCATGAGCACTTTCAAGTCTCCGAGCCGACGGGCTCCAGTCTGTGAGCACCACTTTCTTCGCTCTTTGAGCACGTTCTTCATCAGCTCTTTCGTCTCTTCAGGCGTCGAACCACGAAGCGAAGCGACGGGGATCAGAGGCTCTCGGACTGAGAGAAGAAGAAAGTTTCAAAAAGAGAAAAATGGAAAAGTTACCTGAGAGGAGAGAAATGAGAAGGATCGCGAGATTCATCAGATTGTGCTGATCGGCCATCGCAATGAACTTCGCGTAGGGCGGAGCCAACGGGAACACCGCCAACGTCTTTCCGAGCTTCGTGATCCTGGCCTCGGTCTTTCCGTTGATGGTGCTCTCCGAAAGAGCTCCTAGTCTACAAAGTCTCTTCTCCGCCGCCTCGAGCATCTTCTCGTCTGGAGCCGAAGGGAATGGGAAATTGACGACTTTGACGATGTTCATGGATTTGAGATGAAGAACGAGCTGATCCGCAGGCTTCGAAAGGATCTCCGGATCGGCAAACTTGACGCAATCCTGATAGACAGCTGAAGAATAGAGTCGGTATGCGTGTCCAGCAGCGATTCTTCCAGCTCTACCGGCTCGCTGATCTGCGGAGGCTTGCGAGATCCGGCAGACTGCGAATCGAGAGACTCCAGTAACTGAATCGTACAGTCTTCGCTTTTCGAATCCGCCGTCGATCACATATTTGACTCCCGGAATGGTGAGAGAAGTCTCGGCGACGTTGGTGGAAATGACACAGAGACGCATTCCGTGGGGCACCTCATCGAACACTCTCCTCTGTTTTCCCATTGCGAGAAGCGAGTAGAGTGGGAGACAGAACAGGGGTTCACAGTCCGCCGGGGGTGCTCCGATCCGATCCTCGATGTGACCGTCTTCCATATCTCCGTCTCCATTTTCGAGTTCTTCGTAGTCGTCGAACGCCTCCGCGGCTCCCCGTTCGTTCATGTCGTCTCCGTCAAGAATCCCATCTTCCTCCTCATTCTCCGCTTCTTTTCCCAGTGTTTCCTCTTTGAAATCCTCCAATTTGATCGTTTTCGCCGCCTCCACCCGTTTTTCCTTCCATTCTTTTGTGCCTCTCACGAGAACCTCTCCGTTTTTGTTCGTCTCGTAAATTGCCGGATATCGTTTCTTCAGTTTGGCCATCAATTGCCGAACCTCGTTCTGGCCTGTCACGAAGATCAGAATGGCTCCCGGAGGCAACGTTTCGTGGATCCGACACGTTTTTCGGAAGGCGCACGCAATGTAGTCGTCTGGAGTGCGCTTCTCGAAGTGGACAGTCACCGGGAACTGACGGGCTTCAACTTTGATCACTTTTGGGGTCAAAAGCGGGAAGAGTCTGGAAAAGTCGATAGTTTCATGAGGAGCTGTGCTTTTTCCTACTTTTTATGGGTGAAATCGTCGAGTCGAAGGGTGGCAGACATGATGACAAGACGAAGAGGTCGGGCCGTTTTTGCTCGAAGCGGGACGATTCTGGAGAGCATTCCGATGAGCACGTCGGAATACATGGATCTCTCGTGAGCCTCGTCGATCAGGATCACCGAGTACTTCTTCAGCATCACATCCTGCTCCATCTCCTTCATCAGAACACCGTCAGTCATAAATAAAATGCTGGTGTCGGCGGATCGAGTTCCCTCGTAACGGATCTGATAGGAGACGTTCTCCGGCTTCCCGAGTTCCACACCGACTCGCTGAGCCATCGCGATCGCAGCGACGCGACGAGGTTCGGTGATTCCGATGAGTTCGCCTTCAGAAGCGTAGCCGGCTTCGTAAAGAAACTGCGGAATTTGCGTCGTCTTTCCGGATCCCGTTTCTCCGCACACCACGGTGACGAGATTCTCGTTGATCGCCTCGACGATTCGCATTTCTTCGGCGAAAATCGGCAGTTCTGCACGAGATTTTTGGATTTCTTCGCTTCTGTTCACCAGAATCTTTTTTCTTTCGACGACTGTCGTCGTGGGAAGCTGAAAATCCAGTAGTTCTAGAGCGACTGCTCACTTTGACTTACCGCAAGAATATCCTCACTGTCTGACTCCTCATCGGCTTCCCGTTTCACTCGGATCTCTTCGGCCGTCATCTGATTCTCTTCCACGTCTTCTTCCGCATCCACGTCGATCGGTTCTGTTTTCACTTCTGGAAGCGTCGGAGTCGGCTCCTCTTCGTCATCATCGCTCGAAGATTCGTCGTCAGTCGGATAATAGTCTTGTTGAACCCTTTTCTCTTCTTGCTTTTTCTTTCCATTGAAAACTTTCAGTTTTTCTGGGAAAACTGCCGCTCTGCAATGGAATCGTAGATGCTTTCAATGTAAAATCTTACTTTTCGGGCTCTTTCGACAGTTTTGAGCTGGAGCTCAGCTGGCTGAGTTTCGATGGATCGAGCTGAAACTCGGCGAGCCCGGCAAACAACTCTTCTTGCTGAAAAATCACAGCTTTTACGGTTTCTCAGTTGAAATGACTTACAGTTTGCTTCAAAGCCTTTCTCGACTGCACTGCGGCCAACTTTCGTTTCGCCTGTTTCGTCAGCTTTGCTTCTTCTTTCTCTTTCGTGAAATTCCGATTTTTCTTTCCTCCAGTCGCCGACTTCTCGCCCACTTTTGCTAGTTTCTTCCGTTTCTCACCTGAAAACTCGAGTTTTTGAGGATTTTAACAGAAATTATTGATTACCTGGCACAATCATCTCTTCATTCGGATCATACTCGTCGACATGTTCTGTTTTCGTTTTTCGTTTTCCCATTTTCTGCAAACAAGAGCGAATTTCAATGAAAACAGTGAGAAAATATTGGAAAAAAAAACATTTCCAGGCGTAGAAATGCAATCGCGCTCTAGCGAACAAGTCTTTGCGGTAGCGCGTAATTGCACCATTCGATCAAATTTGCACTAAAACTGCAATTCCGATCGGAAAAACAGAAAACACTTCGTTTTTTTCGAAAAATGTCCGAGAAAAGCATTTATTCAGAAGCGTATTTCAAGACCAAACTTGGCAAAGATATGCAGAAACCCGGGAGGAGATGCATTTTTAGTAGAGTCTATTCTTTCCATATTTAAGTTTCTTTTTCGTCTTTTTCGGTCTTTTTCACTTCTTGTCAGATCGGAACTCAATTGGAAATGAGGGCATCGCTGATCTGGAAGAGAGTCTCTGAAGACAGGTACACAAAAAAGTCATGGAGCTAAATAATTTTAAGACCAGAAGCCGGAAAGACTGCAAGATGTAATCATTTCTCCTGACAGCTGTCACAGTTTTTGTCGTCGTCCGACAGGTATTTTCGGCACAAGAATGTTCGTTGACACGTGGCGCACTTCGCTCGAACAGAATCGTATTCCGCGCGGTCCATCACCGCTTCCGCGGCCTTTCCGCTTCCGAAACCGCCGCCGATTCCGCCCGTCAAGCCGCCCAAAATACCGCCGACGATGGTTCCGACGCCTGGAAAGATGGCGCTTCCGATTGCGGCCCCTGGAATCTTTTATGCTACTCGGACCGTCAGCCAACGCCCTCCACCTGCCACTGCGCCTCCGATGCCCGCCGAATACGTGGCAACTGTCGTGGTGACCTTCTTCGCCGTGTTCCGAGTCGTTCCTCTCCTCCGATCCTTCTCGACGTTCCGTCCGATTTGATAAGCATCGTAGGCGACGGCGGCCACCTGGAGCACCGGAGCCGCTTGTCCGATCGTCGCGAGACCCTGCGGACCGATCGAGCCGGCGCTTTCGGCGGCCGCCTGTGCACCGGCCGCCGAAATGTGAACCGCTTTTCCGGCTGTATCCTCTTTCAGCCAATTCTTCTGCTTTTTCTTTTTCTTGCTAGGAGCACTTTTCTCTTTTTCCACTTCTTCTTCTTCTTCTTCCTCGCTTGATGTCATTTTTCGAAATGATTTATTGGGGAAAACGTAAAAAGTTCAGAAAAAAATCAGAAATAGCCGGTGAAAAATTAAAGTTTTGGTTGTGGACAGCAGATTCCGGACGCTTCTTCGAACTTTTTCCACGTGTAAGTCTTGTTACAATGCGCACACGTGAGCTGTGCAGTGTCCCAACCGGCACGTTCGAGAGCCGTTTCAATGGCGACACCACTATAATATCCACCGTACACGCCACCTACAGCGGCGCCGATCAGTCCACCGAAAATCGTGCCGAGACCCGGGAAGAACGTCGTTCCGACAACGCCGCCCGTCGACGTTCCCGTCGACGCTCCCGCGTACGCTCCGACGACCGTCGAGGCCGCTTTGATTGTGTTTCTCGTCGTTCCGTGATCATAGTCCTTTCTGATCACCTTTCCGATCCGATACGCTTCGTAAATCATTGTCACTGTCATCAGAATCGGCGCGACGTCGTTCGCCTTCTCCGCCACTTTTCCCAAGTATCCCGCCGCTTTCGCCGTCGTCGGCGAGATTCTGATATGTGGATCCGGGAGTCCCGTCAGGGCTTTGTTGATGTTGATGTGATTGAAGTCGACGTTTCCGTGTGGGCGGTCGAATCGGACCCACCATCTCGGGTTTCCTAACGACGAGATGCTCGTTTTGTCGAAGATGTTGACAATGTTCGAGGATCTTCCGGCAGTCTTCACGGCGTATTGTGCGGCATTCTTGCTCATCGCCAAAACAGCGCCTCTGTACCCATCGCCGATCTGAAAAATCGATAAATGAAAAGAGACTCTGGAAACAACACGAACTGTTTCGTTTCCGTTCTCCTTTCTTTCAATTTCAGCTGAATTCGTTGTCGATTTCCATAAATTCGTCGCCGTTTCGCCGGCGTAGTTTGCAGCGAATGCCGCATAATCTCGAACTGTCTGAAAATCACGGTCTAGTCGATTTTTGAATCGCGAACTCACCGTTGCTCCCGAAGCGACCGCTTCGGAATTGTAGCAGCTGCCCGCTGTTCCTCCGATGAAACTGACTGCCGAACTGGCGTAACTCCACGCTGCACGGTCTCCTGCGCGAGGAATGCGCCAGCGAATTTTGCTTTCTGAAGAACGGAAAGTGCGCCAGCGAACCGTTGGCGCGATTCTCGATTTTTTGAAAATTTTGCAGTTTTTTCGAATTTTTGAGCCACAAAGCCAGAATATATCGGCGGTGAAACCGTAGATTCATAGAATAAACGATTGCGAACATTTTGGTGTAAAAAACGTCAAATTTGATGCATGACCCAGTGCTCCAAGACAATTTTAGTGAATTTTTCTTTATTTTGGATTTTTTTTTCACCAAAAATTTTTGCAATTTTTTTTTTCGAAGTTTCTGGGGGTTTCCAATAATTTGTTTCTGCGAAAAGCTCGAAAATTCAAAAAAACTGGAAAATTTTTTAAAAAATCGAGAGACGCGCCAGCGTTTCGCTGGCGCACTTTCTGCCCTTCAGAAAGCAAAACACGCTGGCGCATTCCTCGCGCAGGAGACCGTGCGCTGCCTGACATATTTAAATGAATCGATTCCGAATTATGAATTTAAACCATCGTGGCTTTGAATCATTTCAACTCACCGAAGTCCATGAGTCTTTTTTATTGTCAGAAGATGTCATTTTTGCAGGGCTGGGCAAACGCAAGTTGAAGAAAAGCGAAATGAACAAGCAACAGTGCGCGCACGTGCGCGCAATTAAGAGTGAGCAAGCGGTTGTTGACGCGCTGATGACGCGCCTCTGAGTCTCTCTCTCTCTCTAAAAAAAGCAAAAAAGAGCTGTAACTCGAGAATGAGTGGACTCTTCGGAAAAAAACCTTTTTGGGAACAGGTTATCTCTTTAAATGAAACGAAAAGTGAACAGAGTGTGAAGCCAGTGTTGATTCATTTCTGCCGAAAAAGAAACTGCTCCCTAGGTTCGTCTAACTTTTCTTCTGTCCGACCATTTCCAGGTACTTTTCGGTGAACTCCACGTGGAACGCCTTCGTGGCCTCGTCGAGCAACTGTTTCTTCTCAAAGTAATTGAACATGACTTGATGGACGAACAAGTACTGATGGTCCGTTTGCACCGAATTGTTGCGCTGCTCACGGATCTTCTGGAGAATCTTGTCGCAGTCTTCGATGCTCTGTCCGGCGAGCAGCTGATCCATCACGTACTCGATCATCACGACAGAGCCGGTGCGACCGATGCCCGCGGAGCAATGCACGACGATAGGACCTCTGAAACACTTTCAGACTTTCCAAAGAGAACGTATTCGAGCCCACTTGGAGACCCGAGCCTTCTCCAGAAGCTCGAGAATACCCGCATCGGCGGGCGGAACTCCACGATCGGGCCAGTCGATCCAGTGGTAGTGGGTGCACTTGAGGCTCCGATCCGCGGGCCCCTCGATGTTCAGAATCGTCTTGACGACGTTCGCCTGACTGTCCTTGAACTTGACCTGACTCGACGAGTCGAACTTCACCGTCACCTTCTGGCCCTTCTCCTTGAACACCATCGGATCCGGTTTCTCTTCGGACGGCAGGTACTCGAAACACTTCTTCGCCCCCTTCTCCTCGTAGTTGCACAACATGAAGATGGTCTCGACGCGATCCTGAAGACACATCCACCAAAAGTCGGCGCACGTCTTCGCGAGCGGCGCCTGTGTGCAGATGAAACGTTTCGGATTCGTGGGCGTTGCCACGTAGTTGGCGTGGATGTACTCGTGCGGCCACGGATCCTTGAGCTTCACCCGATTGTTGTCGAGACATCCGACGTCTTTGTAGCGGTTCTTGCCCTCCTCCTGGGCCGCTTTGAACGCCTTCATCTTGCTGAAGTCGTTGAAGCGCTTCATCGTCGCAAACTCGGTCCGCAGCCCGCCCGGCCCCTTCTCCAGCGTTCTCGTGATGAATTTGACAATCTGCAAGTGCGCTCTGATGAGAATCCGGGCGGTGGGACAAACCAGTTTTCTCTCCTTCTTCCGATCGTTCCGCGTCGGCGGTTCGTCGTTGCCGACAGTCTTCTGACTCTGGTCCTTCTTCTGACTTCGGTCCTTTTTCAGACTCTGGTCCTTTTTCAGACTCTGGTCCTTCTTCTGACTCTGATCTCGATCGCGAGCCGTCCTGTTCTCCTTCTTCTTCTTATCTGAGAGATGACGTTGGGTGGACTTCTGAAGGCGAGAGCCTCACTTCTCGTAGACATTTTCCGATGTCACTTTCGATGGAAGCTCGGCGCTGATAAAGTGTGGAAATGGTGAGAAACCAAGAGAGCAGGGAGCCACGTGAAAAATCGATACAAATCAAAGTTCACGCATTCTTACCGTAAACCCCTGAAGTGTTACTTACAAGGGAGGTCATTTAACCCCCCGTTTGGGAATCGCCTGAAAATTTGATCGGATATAGTTGCGAAAATTCCCTATCGATCTAGCTAGGTCTCAACCTGCAAAACTTTTTTTAAGTCTGGAAGTCTTCGTCTGAAAAGCTTAAAGTGACCATCCTGCGTGACACATTTCTGACACCCACCAAATAGTCCACTTCAATGGTCCGCTGTTGAAAACAGCGGTCGAGTGGTCGAGGGGTTAAGTCGAGGGGTCCTATAGGAGCACGCAGGACTCACCTTCCGATGATCAGTTGTTAACGCATTACACGAGTTATCAATCATGAGATATAGTAGCTAAAAACAACATAGATCACAAAAGGGGAATAGACTCGCGTGTGGGAAGAGGTCAACAACACATCATTGCAAACACACACACCCCTCAATGCTGGCTGTCTCCTCTGCGTCTCTGCTAGGCCGCGCTGGGTAGATAGCGGAGAAATCTTCCAAGGCAAATGGGCGCCTCCATGGCTTAGTCGGTAGTAGGCTCAACCGCAGAAAGCGGAACACAGAAGAATCGCTACTGAAGCATTACGGACGCATGATGGACGCATGCGAATATGCTCGCATAATGCTTGTATTATATGCGCACACACGTGTGTTCCACCCCAGCATGGATGGAATATGGGTGGAACGGCACACGAAATCGGGAGTCGGCGGCGCGAGCGCGCATGGATGGGCATGGATGGAATATGCGAGCGCGCATGGATGGAATATGGGAGGGCCGAGGGCCGTGGCCTAGAGTTTCCATTATGCAACTTCTCATATTAATGTAATACGCCGGACTTTTTCGTGCGTCCATTATGCGTCCGTGAATGGGTGCAATATGGATGGTTTTCGTGCATCCATCATACGTCCGTAATGCTTCCAGTAGCGATTCTTCTGTGAAGGATGACGGTTCGACTCCCATGTGCGCCCATTTTTTGCTATTTTTGTTTTACTTAACATTTTATTTTTAACAATCGCACATAGCCAATAAATAGAAAATAAAAGAGAAAGTTGTTAACGCATTACACGAATTTTAACAATTCCTACTTCCTTTACTTTCGACTTCGCTGGCAAAGTGTCTCTCATAAAGATCCCACGGAAATGTTTTATTTTTAACTCATTGACAAGTTCTTCAAGGTCAAGATTTGTTAGACTTGGTAGGTCTTTTCGGAGACTAAAAGTAGTCATTCAATAATAAACAAAACTTTAAAACTCGTGTAATGCGTTAACAACTGATCATCGGAAGGTGAGTCATGCGTGCTCCTATAGGACCCCTCGACTTAACCCCTCGACCACTCGACCGCTGTTTTCAACAGCGGACCATTGAAGTGGACTATTTGGTGGGTGTCAGAAGGGTGTCACGCAGGATGGTCACTTTAAGATTTTCAGACGAAGATTTCCAGACTTAAAAAGTTTTGCAGGTTGAGACCTAGCTAGATCGATAGGGAATTTTCGCAACTATATACGATCAAATTCTCAGGCGATTCCCAAACGGGGGGTTAAATGACCTCCCTTGTTAAACAAGGTATATCTCGGAAACTAAATAGAATAGTTCGAACAAAAGTTGTCAACTACAAAAACATGGGGAATTTTACGTTGATCATGTTTGTAGTTGACAACTTTCTCTGGACTCTGCTAGGTTCAGAGATATTCCGGTTTGAAAATGTTGAAAAACACGGCCGCGGAGAAAAGAAAATCACTCTTTTATTTTCAGACAAAACAAAAGTGCGAAGTTCGAGTTTCTATTGAACATGAACAGACGACGATGAAATCGTTGTCGATCCGACTCACGTCTCTGAAAATCGAGTTTTGAGAAGAAGTTTCGAGACGGTCCACACCTTCGGTGGGATGTTTCATGGTGGAGGAGGGTCCGCTGTGGGTGGCCTTCTCGTTGAACTTCTTGATTCTGGCCATCATTTCCTCGGTCGCCGGGCCGGCGGTCACCTTGTTTTTGATGAGCCAGTTGGTGGCGAGATAGAGAGAAGCGTACTGAAAGTACGAGTCGACGCCCATCGGACGCTGCTCTCGGATGGTGCGCACAATGTCACTGATCTGGAACTTTCAGCATCAGATTGCGAAGAGCTCTTCGGACGAACCTTGGGCTCTTTGCCCTTCGACAACTGATCCACAATCACGGCGAGCGATAAGAGAGCCGCGTTGCGTCCGGCTCCGCGAACCGAAGCCAGAATCGTCGGAGCCGGGCCGTGCTCATTCTTGGCAATCTGCTGAGCGGCGCGGATCTGGGCTCCGAAACGATCGGGCCCGATGGCTTGTTTCCAGTAGGTGTGCAGGTAGACCGTGCACATCAGCGAGTTGGAGCATCCCTCGGGCAGCAGCTCCACGACGAAGACGTCGGCTTTCGACGCGTCGCGCTTCTCCACTTTGCGAGTGTTGATGAAGAATCCGTTGGCGTAGAGGTAGGCGCCGCACTCTTGCGCGAAAAGAGCCTCGATGCCCGGATTCGAGAGCTCTTCGGGACGAGCGATGATGTGGACCGACTGACACTGATCGTGGAACACCATGCGCCAGAACTCCTCGACTGCGTCCACGAGCTCCAGTTTCGGCAGTTGAACGAGGTAGATCGAGGGCGAGAACTGAAAATGTGTCGTCGGAGGCCGGCAACGTCTTCTGGAAGAGCTCTCACGTTTGGCACGTTGATCTTGGTGCCGTTGATATAGTCGCTTTTGGTCATTTGCACGATGACGCGGGTGTCGTCGTAGCACTTGTAGTCGGGATGCCGATTGCGTCCCGTGTTCGCCTGCCAGAACTTGCACCGCTCGATGTTGGCCGACATCTTCTGAATCTCGTCGTACTCGGATTGCATGTTGACGTTGGCGAGACTCTTCGAGAACTGATTCGCCGCCGCTTCTCCCGCCCACTTCTCCTTTTTGCCCTTCGTCTTCTCCTCCTTTTTGCCGTCGTCGCACGTCGACGTCTTATCGACCGACACCGACATCGTCGACTTTGTGCGTTTCAGAGCGACGTCCGGACACGACTTGGTTTTTTCGACGCTCGCCTTGCTCGCCGTCTTCTTCACCGTTCCCGGCTTCGTCTTCGACTTGACCAGTGTGATAGCCGTCTTTTCTTCAGTCGTCTTGTCGTTTCCCACATCTCGTTTCGCCTTCTTATTGTTCGAATTCTTCGAGTTGGAGGATTTCTTTGCGACTTGAGTTTTGTTTCTGCAACAATTCTCGTTGGAGCGCACTTCCAGCTCCTTCTCACGTCATTTTCTCTCTGAGAAGATCGTCGGCTATCCGGATGCTCGCGGTAAGCTGGAAATAATTGAAGGGAAATTGACACGTTTTAACGTTTTTTTCTCAAGTGTCACGCGACTGATTTCCGCCATGAATTCTGTTTGAGGCAGACATGCAACTTTTTTCTAGCTACCGTATCCTGAAGTTTAAAGGCGCAGCACCTTTCGCAACGCTTTCGCAGCGCTGGCTCACTCTTTTCAGTCATTTTCTCTTCTTTTTCACCAATTTCTTCCGGTTTTCACAGGAAAATGTTTCAAGACGGGCCGTATCGAAAATGGTTTCTTCTAAAATATAAAGAGATCCAACGAAACAACCGTGAAGCCGTCGGAGACGTTCAGTTGGTGCTCGATGAGAGCCGTAATCGGTTCGGAGTGTTTTCTCGAGGAGTGGAGCTCGAGCAGGTGTACTACAATATGGATGTTCACAAATATCCAGTTTTAAAGTAAAACGAATCACTTGTAAGTGTAAAAAACACGAGATTTACAGATTCAAAGAGCAGAATCTGTACGTTATGTTCAACGGGCAAGGACAAGGCTTCCGCCTGACTTTCCGCGCGGAAGACAAAACAGATTTTATCGAAGTGATGCGGAGAATCGCCTATATTTCAGAAAGTCCGGCTAAAAACCGAGCCATCACAAGTTCCGGTAAGAGGAAATCGCGAGAGTCGATGAAATCTCGCAAATGTTCAGAAAAATGGAGCGATAATTGGTCGGCGAAGCGAAAAGTGCCGTTGTCTTCGTCGCAGCCGACGTCTTCTGAATGGTCGGCTCCTCCGGCCGTCAAAAAGTCGCCGGCTCGCAATCTCTCCGCCTCGTTCACCGATCCCTACCATCGATCCACGCCGTCTCCGAGCAGCACTTTCTCCCAACCTTCTCCCGTCTCCTGGCTCGTCTCCAGTCCCGAATCGGTTTCCTCGTCGGTCGGCTCGGCGCTCGAATCGATTTCTGATCACTCGGGCAAATTCGCGGAGTTTCCCTCGTCGCAGAGCTCCTCGATGTCGTCGTTCTCGTCGTATTCGCCGCATCCGTTCACTCCGCCGCCGCCAATTGTCTATCTGAACAAGTGTGTCCAAACTGAAGGAGATCCGATAGATCAGTTGACGAAAGATCCCGAATTCATGATGAAATGCATTCGAAAACTGATGGAGAAGGAAAAAAGCGAGGAAGTGATCAAGATTATAAGGACGGAGATTCAAAAAATGCCGGAAGAGAAGAAGAATCGATTCGAAGCGGTGGGTTTTGAGCGGAACCACTCGAACTCACTTCCATCTTCAGATGACCGATCCTTCTGCTTCCACCGAGCCTCCGATTCGTCAGCCTCCTTCTGTTGTACACCATCCAGCCTCCGACCTCGATTACGACGTTTTCGAAGATCTCTAATAATCACTTCCCGCACGTTTCAAATTTTCAATATTGCCATGTACCAGTATTGCACCAAATTCCGTTTCCGTTCCCGTTTTAGTAGTTCCATTCCCATTTCCGTCTTCCGGATCATGAAATTTTCATTTCCGTGCAACACTGTCATGTACCATTGCTCCCCATTGTTCCATTAAACCAAAAACCTTCGAATTTCCTAGTTCCTTCGGGAAAAATGAGAATTTCAATCTCAGTTTCAAGAAATGTTCAATGGTTTGCTGTCACCGACGAAAGATGATCCATTGAGCGACGAGCTGATTGTCAAAATTCTGAACATTGGCTCGACGGGCAGCTCGTTCGATGCGATCGTTGCGGCGAAACAAGTGTTGATGCTGCTCGAGAAGGCCAAGTGAGAAAAGTTAGGCCACGTGCGTCTTCTAGACCCTCCTACTTTTCAGAGACGTGTTCATGAGGCACGGAGCGATGGTCGAAATCGAGGCGCCCGTGAAAATCTGCGGCGACGTGCACGGTCAGTTCTCCGACGTGCTGCGTCTGTTCAATCGCGGCTGCTTCCCGCCACTCGTCAACTACCTCTTCTTGGGCGATTACGTGGATCGCGGACCGCAAAGTCTCGAAGTCGTCACTCTTTTCATCGCCTACAAGGTCAAGTTCCCCTGCAACTTTTTCATGTTGCGCGGCAATCACGAGTGCGGGACGATCAATCGAGTGTACGGATTTCTGGACGAAGTGCAGAGGAAATACGGTTCCAAGATGGGAATGGCCGTCTGGAACTCGTTTCAGGTACGCGAGCAAGCGCGCTCTATCGCACAGAACGTGTTTCAGATGTGTTTCGCGTGCATGCCGTACACGGCGCTGATCTCCGGCAAGATTCTGTGCATGCACGGCGGAATCAGCCGTCGGATGACGAGTCTCGACCAGCTGCGACGTCTTCCCCGACCGGCGCTCGAAGTTCCGAACCCGTCGCTCGAATGCGACATCCTCTGGTCGGATCCCGAGCAGAAGATCTCCGGATTCGTGAACAACACGCGCGGCGTCGGCCACGTGTTCGGCGAGTCGGCGCTCATCGAAACGATGGACCGGCTCGGCGTGGAGCTCGTCGCGCGTGCTCATCAGGTCGTGCAGGACGGCTACGAGTTCTTCTGCAACAAGAAGCTCGTCACCATCTTCTCGGCTCCGCACTACTGCGGCGAGTTCGACAACGCCGCCGCGATGATGAACGTCGACACCAATCTGACGTGCTCTTTCCAGATTTTGAGACCAACTCGAGGCGAACACGACGGGAAGTGAACTTGTTTTACAGAATTTTTCGGCCCACTTCAAATTCCTTTACTTTTTTTCTAAATAATCGGTCAAAAGTTGACAACCAAATCCATCATCTTTATGAAAGAGATCAAATTTAAAAAAAAAGAAGAACAAGTCATGAGAAACTGGAAAAAAACTGAAAATGAACTCGTTGGAGAGGATTTGGAATTATGGGAAAAGTGAGGTACTCGAAGGAAAAGATCAGAAATTGTGAGGGAGTCAACTAAATGCGGGGGGGAATATCACACTACTAACAACTAGAACGTCAACCGGAATGTCTCCTTTTTCTCTCTTCCAGCGCCCCCTCTTCAGGGCCGGACTGTCTGTCCGTGAGCCTGCGCTTGAGCCTGGGCCAACTGGGCCATCATCTGGTAGCTCATCGGATGCTGGTGCGGCGTCGTGCCCCGTTCTCCGGTCGCCTTCTTCAGTTTGGCTCGCTTGTTCTGCAAATTTCAAACTGGAGGGTAATTAGTGAGGAGTGGGGGCCATTCCGAGTCCAAATCAAACTCGTTTTTTTCTTCGCCCACCCGCAAAAGAGTTTTTGTTTCAACGCACAAAGGGCTGGAGATAAGTATCGGACACATTCACAGTTTATGGGAAAACGACGACAGTGGGAAGGGGAGGATCATGACAGGTGGCGGCCGCCGAACGTTTGAATTCACTTCCGAGACGGTAGCGGACGTAGAGCTATCCGAAGCTCTCACGACTTCCCAGGAGTTTGCAAGCAGCGCCATGAAACCCAACGCGGCAGCGCTAGAAAACTAACACTAGCAGCGCCATGAAACCAACACTAGCAGCGCCATGAAAACAACCTCAGCAGCGCTAGAAAACAACCTCAGCAGCGCTAGGAAACCCTCGAAGCAGCGCCATGAAACCCACCGCAGCAGCGCCATAAGAAAGCCCTAGCAGCGCCATGAAACCAACTCCAGCAGCGCCATGAAACCTACCCTAGCCGCGCCATGAAACCCGTCGCAGCAGCGCCATGAAAAAAAACCCTAGCAGCGCCATGAAACCTACCCTAGCAGCGCTATGAAACCAACTCCAGCAGCGTCATGAAAAAAACCCTAGCAGCGCCATGAAACCTACCGCAGCAGCGCCATGAAACCCACCGCAGCAGCGCCAGAAAACAAACTCTAGCAGCGCCATGAAACCAATGCCTTTCATCACTGAATTCCCGGCAAAAGAATCCGTGGAATACAGTAACTCCATCATCTCTGAACCATTTGCATGTACATATCTCTGTATCAGATATGCGTGAACCCGTCAATTACAAGTTGTATTATTGCGTCGGCGCAATCTGTTCTCCTCTTCCATCATCGGTGCTGAACCGTGTCATTAGCCCCCCGCTCTCCATCCCGCCCATCTTCGACTCCCGAACTCCTAATTCGATCCGACACTATCAATGAATCGAATCTGAGGAGAGGGAGGTGGGTCTGAAACCGAGGCGACTCGTTCAAACTCAAGGTTGCTGTGAGGAGGGGACAACCGTTTCGAAACCATATAAAATTCCAGTTCTTCGAGTACTGTAGGTGTGAAAACGAACCGAAAAAAGAGTCATCAATCACTCGGACGCGACAAAGACAAACATTCGAGCGCCAGTTCCGCTGTTCACAGAATTTGAATTTTTCGCGCTTTTAGCCATTAATCTTCAAGGTTTTCGAAGGCGGCGATGAAGAAGAAAGTTGAAAAGTTTGGAAGAAACTGTATGACAAAGGGGAAGTGATGAGATGCGATAAAAGATTACGGTACCCTCGGCTCACCGACATCAAAAGACAGTTTCCACAGCGAATCCATCATCTCGGCACCAACAGTTTTACGGGGGGTCCTCTCGGACACAAGTACACCCTTGTTATCCGTTTCCCACATCACCCCCCCCCCCCCTTAATCGCCATGTTCTTCTTCTTACACCCCCAATTACGAGGTGTCCTCCCGATCCATTTTCCCTTTGTCGGGACGGACTCTCAACCTCCCACCTTCTCTTTTCTCTGCTTATCTCGATCGCATCACATACCTGGAACCAGATTTTGATCTGCGATTCGTTGAGTCCGAGCTCGTGAGCAAGCTCTTGACGCCGTTTTTCGGTGAGATATCTGAAACGCGCGTTCGTTTCTCAAGAAGATCGTCAAAAACGGACCTATTGTCGTGGAATTGTTGTTTGAGTCGGTCGAGTTGATCGGCGGTGAAAGCGGTCCGCGGTCGTTTCTCTTCTTCCGAACTGCCGCTGCTTCCAGTCGATTCGCGCTTCCGAGGCTTCCGATTACGGGGTCCTGAACTTATTTCGGTCTCAGTCTACCGTAAAACCTATAGTAGAAGGGGGGGTGAACTTCAACAGAAATATCTCTGAAACTAGAAGAGATATGAAAAAGTTGTCAACTATGAACATTATCTGCTTGAAATTTCCCATGTTTGTGTAGTCAACTACTTTTTCATAACTGTCTCAGTTTTCGAGATATACCCTGTCAAAGTTAAACTTTTCAAAAAAAAAGGTTCTGACTTGTAAGACTTATTGAATACCTGCAGAGGGTCGATCCGAGTATCTCGTGCAGAATATCCAGGCGGGAAACGCGTTCGGATTGGGGTGAGAGTTGGGCGACGCAAAGTTCGGAGAGATGCTCGACGGACTGCTGGCCGGCGAGGAGGCGGGCGAGGCGCCGAACTGCGGCGACAGAATGCGTTCGATGCCGAATTTCAGAATCATCCTGGAAATACTCAGAGGTGTGGTGGTGGGGATGAAGATCTCTGCGGAAAGTGAGAGGAGGCACAGCCTCGAAGGGCGGTCTTCTTCTTCTTCTTCTCGGGCCGCGCGTGTCCAATCGTATCCGAGGCCCCGCCCCTTTTGCCAGACCGCCTTCGCACCTAATTACGGGTGACAAGCGAGACGAAATTACTTGAAATGTCTAATTTGAGGAGGATCCGCGAGAGAGCAGCCAGATGAGCCCGCCCCGGGGCGTGATGGATAAGGGGAGGCTGACTGGGTTACGTAACAGTAAATTGTGGGTGGGAGGGTTATGGATAAGGAGATGCGTAACAGCTATTAGTTACACACTAACCACTAGTTATGTTGTGCTCGACGAGAATCACCTTCTGGCCCTTTCGCCTGTCAAATTTAAATTGACCAGGGGTCGACTCGTCCCTCTCTTGAGCTCTCCCGCCTCTGTTAGTGAGAAAGAGAGCAATTTTAATTTTATAGCAGCAGCACTCCGCACGTCTTCCTTGACACATCTTCTTTTGCGCCCCCGCCACAGACGACATGACACTTATTCCCAATTAGTGAAAGACTGAAGAGCAGCGGCAGTAAAGCGTACAGATTCGGCAGAAAAAGAAACTTCGCAGTCAGCAGGATTCGAACCTACGCGGGCAGAGCCCAATTGATTTCGAGTCAATCTCCTTAACCACTCGGACATGACTGCACATGCACGGCCGGCGCCCGTTCCGAGGGGTATAGAAATCAGCGAGCGCTGGTAGAAAAGCTGCGAAGCTCACGGCCATATACAAAATGACGTGGCACTGCCATGCCAATCAAAGTCACTCTCGCTCTCACAAAACGCGGTAAAAAGAGGCGAAACGTAGAAAAACGGCGACAATCAGAGTCATCAAAGGGGAGAAGAGTGGGAAGATTGTCATCTGAAATTGCCTCTCTGTCTCTCAATTCAACTTCATACAAAAGTGGAGAGAGTGCGTCGAATCGCGAGACGCAGACGTGTCGAGCCCCTGTCACGGCGGCGCGCGCTTCGAGATAAAATCAGTTTCGTCGCGCTTCTCCTCGTTCCGCACACACTCTCTGCGTGCAGTTTTCAACACGAGCGACGACGACGACGCCGAAATGACTTCTTCCTCCCCGTTTTTTTTCTGCCTCCCTTAATTAGTTTCGATCGAGGGTGTCATGTACACAAATTGGCGCATCTGAACAAAAAAACAGGTAAAGACTCGCTCACCGGGTTACGGTATCGTCAGTTTCGCGCGCGCGCGCTCATCACATCACTTCTCAATTCCCAATCAGCTGTAAACCAGTCAATGTTTAGGCAATAAATAAGCGAGAAATGAGGGTGAGGACGGACGGACGGACGGGCGGGCGCGTTACGCAACTCGGTGTCTGACATCGACTCTCGTTAATTCATCATCACCCGCGCATCATCTCAGATATCGAACAGAGATATTATTAAAAGAGGGGGGCAATGGGACGAGGAAGAAACGAACAAGGGCATCTGCGGACGGGACAAGTTCATCGAGTGTACGCGAGCTACCGTAACCCTGCTTACAACTCCTTCCAACTATCTCAACAAGGTGTGCGCCTTTAAACTCTCCGGGGTTACGGTATGCACGAAATTCTTGCTCTCTCTTGTTTCTGCTGGGTTTTTTTGTGGCTAGAAATAGTTAAGAAATGATAGAATCTGATAGACTTTTCCCATTTCTGTCCGAGAAATAATTAAAAAC
The DNA here is from genome assembly GCA_963966605.1 of Caenorhabditis sulstoni. NCBI lineage: Eukaryota > Metazoa > Nematoda > Chromadorea > Rhabditida > Rhabditidae > Caenorhabditis > Caenorhabditis sulstoni. Next base: position 6,997,352 of record OZ016477.1, on the reverse strand, counting down.
ATGTTAAACCTACAAACTATTGAGTACAGTAGTCCGCTCAAATTTAAAGGCGCACTCCTTGATTCGTGTTTTTCGTGGCGAGACCAATCAGCCACGTTGTCTTCCAATTGTTCTACAGTAAGAATGGCATGCACTCTTTGAAAGTGTTTTTGCATGCAACGGCAGTGATACCTGTAGAGAAGCTACCGTAACCCGGCCAGTTCCTCCTTAACCAGCTGATCCGGTGTCATTTCCGGCTCGCCGCCGTGCAAACCTTGCGCAACTGCATGTTTAACCTTGCCTCTCCTCCCTGTCCGTTTGAACACATCAATCATGTACCGGAGGAGTATCGGGACTTCTTCCCTCCCTTCTGATACCATCTCACGTCCCTTGAGGATTCTTACCCATTTTAATGAGAAAATTTCGCGCGTCGCTCCCTTTCGGCAAGGTATTTTAATTGTGTCAAAGAGCGGCGGCGGAGAGTGAGATTGAGGCGGCAGATCTCGCCAATTTGCCGCAAACAATTAATTAGATCGCCCCCCTTCTTCCCGACGACGCGGGGGGATTTTTCAACACTTTTCGATGGTTTTTGCGAGATAACAGAGGGGGAGCGATTCACGCACACACACACAGAGGGAGTACAAATTTACAAGTGAGTTGCGGTGGAATGACAATAAAATGAGGGTCTAGTTCTTTTTCCAAAACGAGTCGATCGTCGCCAGTTTCCTCTTCGTTTTCCCTTTCGGCGGCTTTCGGCTCAATTTGGCCTTCTTGCTTTTCGGAGCTCCTTCGATGGGAATGCAGATGAGTTCGGGACCGTCTTCTGACGACATCTTCTGAAGACACTCGTCCACGTGGCAGTTCATCGCGTCGAGACGATTCTCGACGTCTTCGCCGCAAATCGGACACGGACGCGTTTCTATTATGACGTCGACGTCTTCTGGATGCTGATTTTGAGGCTCACTGGGTTTCCAGAAGTCTGCGATCTGGAATTAGAGTCGCAAAATGAGATTATGTGCAGTGTGCTACCGTTTTGCCCTTCTTCTCCTCTTCGAAAACGAGCTGGGAGAGTCGGACGCCGAGGAGTCGGATCTCTTGTCCCTTCTCTCTTTCCAGCAACTCCAGCGAGTACTTCTGAATGTCCTCGAGCGACGTCACCACTTCAGAAGGCGTCAGCGACCTCGTGAGCACGTCGAACGACGCCAGTTTCAGCTTCAGCGTGATCGTCCTTCCGCCTATCAGCCCGGCTTTCCGGACGTCTTCTTCCAGCATTCTGCAGATCTCCGCGTGCTCCTCGCAAAGCATTCCGAAGTCCGAAGTAGGTGAGAAAGTGCGCTCCACCGAGACACTCTTCCGACGCGGATCCGACGCGGAAGGCCTTCCGGAAAGGCCGAGAGCGGTGCGAAGGAACGATTCTTGCGAGAGAGGCGAGAAGCAGAGCGGGAAGAGTCCTTTCCTGAGCAGCATGTCCCCCACGGTTCGGATCTCCATCGACTGCAAATGCGCCTCGCAGACCCGTCCGATCCCGCCGACTTTCCGAATTGGCAGCTCCTTCAGAAACTCCATGATGGCTCCGCGCTCATTTCGGAGCACAAACTGTCCGTTGGGTTTATTGAAGTCGGAGCAAATCTTGGCGAGCATGAAGTTCGCGGCGATGCCCGCGGAGCAAGTGAGCCCCGTGAGCTGCTCCACCCGGAATCGGATCTCTCGAACGACTTCCTCCCGTCCGACTCCGAATTCCACGTCATCAATGTAGACATGTCGTCTCTTCGAACATTTCGAGCACGTTTCCGTCTCGACTTTCAGATTCTCATCGATTTCTTCGGGTTTAATGTGGGGCAGCCGACAAATGCACTCTCCGCCGTACCGCCGACGTGGCAGAACGCGTTTTTCGGATCGAGAAGCCACGTATTCGGTCAAATCGATGTACGCTTCGTCCAGTGACATCATCGCCAAATCGGCGTCGTATTCGACGAAAATTTCCGAGAATTCCTGGGAAAAACTGACAGTTTTCTCGGATTCCAAGCTGAGAAACGACTTACCCGACTGATTTTCGAGTATTTCGAATAGTTCACAGGCACCAGCGTCAGATTCGGACACAACTTCTTCGCGATGAAACCGGGCATGGCTGCTCGAACGCCGAAACGACGGGCCAGATAGTTTGAGGTGCTCTGAATGGGAGAAAGTTCGGACATTTCCTCGTTTTCTGTGGTTCACCAGCATTGAGGTGGATCCGACGGCCATCGGAACGTTCCGAAGCTTCGGATTGTCACGCATTTCGACGGCGGCGAAGTAGGCGTCCATGTCGATGCAGACGCAGTCTCTGCTCAGATCTCGACTCGATTCCAGCTTCGATTCCAGACTGTTCATCTGAAATCGTTCAGTTCTTTTCAGACTTTTAAAATTTCGGTGTTACCAGATTTTCAGCTTTCTGCCTCTCTTCTCTGGTGGCCGATTTCAGCCGATTTTTGATTTCCAAAACCTTCTCCTCGATTCTCGACTGTTGTTTTTTGGAGAACGATGAATAGGAGGCCGATGTGTTCTCTTCGATCACTTTTGTTATTTTCTCTTTGTCCAATCCGGTCATTCCGGCTTTATTGTCGTTGAAAGTGAGCATTTTCAGAGGGAAAATCGAAGTTTCAGCAAATTTTCAGAATTATTCACGGTTTTGTTTTTCAAACAACGCTCCGAAAGTCCGCAAGTTTCCGTGCATTTTGACGTGGTGGTGTTTGCGGAATTAAACTTTTATCTCGCTTTTTCTCGAAAAAACCTCGTTTTCACCCGTTTCCACATGTTTTCTTCCAATTTTTTCAACTTTTTCGTTTTCAGGGTACTCGAAATGTTTGTCTTAAACCGTTCGTGCGGGCTTATTCATCGATCCGTGCCGTTAATTGCTCAAATTCCAACGCCTACCACTTCAGCGACGAAACCTCTTCAAAATGGTAGTTTTTCATTGATTTCTCAATCAAATATCGAAATTCGATACTTTAGCTCAACTTCACACAACTAGTGCGCTGAGCAAAGAAGATTACTACAAAACGCTGGGCGTTGACAAGAAAGCTGATGCAAAATCCATCAAGAAGGCCTATTTTCAAGTGAAACCACTTTTTTCTTAGAGAGTTTTTCAAGAAAAGTTAGGTTTTCAGCTTGCCAAAAAATACCATCCGGATGTGAACAAAACGAAAGAGGCGCAGACGAAATTCCAGGAGATTTCCGAGGCCTACGAGGTGAAAAACGGAGACTCGTCGGAAAATTGGAACGTTTCTTGTTCAGGTGTTATCAGATGACACGAAACGGCAAGAATACGATGCGTACGGAGCCGGAGGAGGTCCAACAGGAGCGGGAGGGCGGGGAGGACACGGAGGATTCCACTACTCGGGAAACGTCGACGTGAACGAGATCTTCAGGAGGGCTTTCGGTGGTGGAGGCGGCGGCGGAATGGTACTGCCTGCCTTTTTCGAGCTCCCGAACCATTCGAATTTCAGGGCGGATTCAATTTCGACAACTTTGCTCAGAGCGCTTTCGGACACTCGGCCGCACAGGAGATGGTAATGGACATTTCATTCGAGGAAGCCGTGCGCGGAGCCACGAAGAACGTCTACGTGAACGTCGTCGAGGACTGTCTGAAGTGCCACGGGACTCAGGTGGAGCCGGGATACAAGAAAACGTCGTGTCCGTACTGCAACGGCACCGGGGCCATCTCCCAACGTCTTCAGGGTGGATTTTTCTACCAAACGACGTGCAATCGGTGCAGAGGAAGTGGCCATTACAATAAGGTAAGTATTCTCAGAAATTCCTACCCCTATCTGCTTGAAAACTGTCTCGTTTTGGCTGAAACTCGTCGAACATCCCAATCGATTTCAGAATCCATGTCAAGAGTGCGAAGGCGAGGGTCAAACGGTGCAACGTCGTCAGGTTTCGTTCAACGTGCCGGCCGGAACGAACAACGGCGATAGTCTCAAGTTCCAAGTGGGCAAGAATCAAGTGTTCGTGCGTTTCAATGTGGCGCCGTCACTGAAATTCCGTCGCGAAAAGGACGACATCCACTGCGACGTCGAGATTTCGTTGGCTCAAGCCGTGCTCGGTGGAACTGTCAAGGTACAATTGGAAAAAAAAGAGAGAAAAGGCTGAAAACGGAAGAGTTTCAGGTTCCGGGAATCAACGGAGACACGTATATCCACATTCCCGCCGGAACTTCGAGCCACACCAAAATGAGGTGAGAATTCCGAGGGTTTTCGGAGGATTTCTACAGAAATTCGATCGAGAAACAGAGTTCTTCAACTTTTTCTACCTCTATTCCAAGTTTTCCATCGTTTTCCTTCTTCAGGTTATCGGGAAAAGGTGTGAAAAGACTTCATTCTCTCGGACACGGCGACCAATACATGCATATCAAAGTGACAGTTCCGAAATATTTGACCGCCGAGCAAAAGGCGCTGATGCTCGCCTGGGCGGCCACCGAGCAGCTCAAAGACGGAACAATCAAGGGATTGGAGGAGAAAAAACCGAAAATCGAGGAGAAATCCACGAAAAACAAGGAAAACGCCGAGAAAAGTGAGTTTTTTCGAGCCGATTCTCGTGGTTTTTCGTGAAAATCGAGTCTGTTTTTGCACTCTGATGCGTCGAAAACATTCAAAATTCCAAACTTTTTCTCGCATATTTTCCCAATTTTTAGGTGCATCAGAATCGGCAGAAAAAGCAGAAACGATTGACGAAAACCAGGAAAACGAGGGGATTTTCGGAAAAATCAAACGGAAAATTTTCGGGTTCTCAAAAATTTCTCGTTTGTTCCGAATGAAAAATCAACAAATTTTTCAGATAAAAACGAGGAAAAAACGGAGCCCAAAACCGAGGAAACCAGCGAAAAATCGGAGAAAAAAGCAGCGGAATCCTAGGTTTTTTTTTCAATTTATAGCCGAAACTCACTGATTACGGTGCCAAAATGTTTTCAAAATTTCCTGTTTTTCGTAGATTTTTATAGGATGATTTTTAGTTTTTTTTTTCTTTTTTCTTGTTATTTTTGTTATAATCAACCCATCAAACAGAAGAAAAATTATAAAAAGTTTATTTTTTTAGAAGAAAAAGAAAATCTAGAAAGAAAAATAGGTGAAAGTTTGTAGAAGAAAACTGGAATGTCGAAGAAATTGGGAAAGGATGGAATTGAAAAGATATGGTCTCCGTGTGAGCTGCTCAGACAAATTTGGAATTCGGGGCGCCAATTTGTGAGGCCCGAAAAGTAATTTCGAGGGAGCAGCTCGCCTGGAAAGGTGACATTTTGAGTTTTTTTTTTTGGAAAGAGAAAGGATGTGATAGAAAGAGGAATAGACGGATTGGAGGGGCCCGTTTTAAATGGAAAGGGCGTAGGAAGGGGGGGGGGGGTCTATTTGAAGGCGCGGTTGAGCGAATATCTCGAATGACAGAATCGGCAGCTCTGCATGTCCATCGCCGACGACGAGGTGGAGATGGTGGCGGCGTCGACGTTCTGATCGATGTAGCGAATGCATCGGATGTCGGTCGGGATGAACGGAATGATGTGCTTCGAGACGTAGAGGTTCTCGACGATGAACGCCTCGCGCGACATGTTCCGCGCTCGTTTCTGCATCAGATTCGCGTACAGCTCGGAGACCAGCACCACCTGCAAGAGACAGAGAAAGAGACTTTGAACGGCACGCGGCATCGAACCCCTGACTAGAGGATCGGCGGGCAAAAGAGCAACCGGCTGAGCTATGCTTACCTTTCCTCCGACGACCGCCAACGCGGAACGCGCGTCTTGGATCTTCCTACCAAAGTAATGGATCTTTCGGATGTACTGCACTCCGACCAAATCGATACACATTGTGGTTATCGCGAGGCCCAAGATGATATAAAGCAGAATGATGTACATGTACCCGTCCCGCCTAGGCATCAAATCGCCGAACCCGACCTGAAAAAACTCGCAAGTTGGCGGGAAAAGTTAGGATTACTGTAGCCTACAGTAGTCATTGTGATGAACGACCAGTAGAAGGAAGTGAAAAAAGACCAAGGCTCGAGTTTTGACATGAGAACGCCGCCGAACGCGGTGTACACGATCAGAATCGCCAGAACCAGAAATGCAGGGATTCTGGAGAAATCGGGGGGTTACTGTAGATCGCGCGAGGATTACTGTACCTCTTCTCCTCGATGTGCATGTCGTGACCCATTCCGTGACTGTGACAATGCTCGCAAACATGCTCCCTCCGTTCTTTTCGGTGTCGAGAGAAGATGAGATATTTGAGCTTCAGATAGTTTCCGTACAGCCAGACGAGATGTTCCGATAGGAATTTACCTTCAAATTGAATACTTTGGTCATTGGAAACAGAACAAAAAACCATTTGACGATTCAAAATGCAGTAGGAATCGAACCATCGAGTGTCGGATCGAAAAGCAAAAGCTCAACCCACTGCGCTATTCCAAGCATTCTACCAAAAGGCTTGCTGGCAGTGATACTTCAAAACTCACCCAAGTCAGCGATGGTAACAAGTGTGAGAGGTATGCCAAGAAGCGAGAACAGAATGCACCAGATCCGTCCGATATTGGTCACTGGCACCGGATTGCCGTATCCGATCGTCGTGACGACGGTGACGGCGAAGAAGATCGACGACGAGAACGTCCACGTCTCCGTCGCCGCGTTCTTTTTCACCTGAAAACCCTCGATTTCTTGCATTGTTTTTCGCACGGAAAACTGAAAGGAAAACAAATTTTGAGACCAGTTTTCCATAAAGAAAAGAGTTCGAAACGGAGAATTGACGCCTCTCAAAACACTCGAAACTGTCAAATTTTGCTAGTTTTCGATATAGCGAAAATGTCGAGAAATGTCAGTGGGGAAAGTGACTGGAAAAGCGGCGATTCGGGGGGAAAAAAGTCTTTTTGTCGCTTGTCTTGTGAGCCTCCTATCATTTTTCTCGTTTTGCGTCCCGCGGGAACAGCTGAGATGTCTCGGCCCTCCGCGTTTCGAGTGCTATTTCGCCAATGTCACAAGGGACCGCTTTGTTTTGTCCGAGAGGCCGCGAGGCTTCCAACAAACGGCACTGACGAATCGAACGGATGCTCGCCGAGGGGCGGGCGAACCTATTCTGTTCGGTGGAGCGCGTTTCCTCACCTCATTACTCGTCAGAAAATACTTTTCGAATGCGACGAACAGTTGATCGGACATGTTGTGCATGTGACGTTCCGCCAGCGTTTCCCATTCGTACCGGCCTGCAAGACGAGGCCTATAAGGGGGCCGTGGCCTAGAAAACGCACGAGTCTGATTGCCGGCCGCCAGTCGGATCAAATCGTCGACGAACTCATTTTGACGGGTGTAGATCAATTTCAGCTGCAAAACACACGGACAATAAGTGAAGAAAAGAACATTCTGGAGACGGCGACGTGCGATAATTGGAATGCCCTCTGAAGAGTTTACGCCTTCAGATGACCAACATCATCTGATTGGAAGACTATAAAAGAGACGAAGACAACCGATGCAGGACACCGAAAACCTCGATTTGTCTGAAATTTCCAGCAAAATGCCACAATTCTCCTACTTTTTACTCATCGTCACTCTAATGGTTTTGGTTGTTGGGTAAGCGTTTTCCGGCGAGTTTCAGCCCAAGAATAGTATTCAGTGAGATTCGTGTCAAACGTCAGTACTATATGCCGTACGGAGGAGCCGGCAGCTACTACGGAACGGCCGGAATGTGGCCGGCGACCGCCGGATACGGCGCCTATCCGGCCTATCCGACCTATAACTATGGGCTTTGGGGACGTTGAGAATGTGAATAAAGAGGTTTCAAACTTCAACTCTCCTCCGTATCAATGTTTGTATGTTTTGAGTCGATGCGCAGTGAAATCGGAAAACTACAAAAAGTCGCGGGCTTCGCGTGGCTATGGGAAAAAGAAGAAAAAGTAGTGCGAGGCGTCCGCCCTTCTCAATTTTTATGGGCGTCGAGCTCGTAAAAGAGAATGCGAATGCACCTGTCTCCGGCCGAAAATCGACGACGGGGAAAGCCTTCAGAATCATGCGAGAAGACATTGAGAGAGAGAAAGAGAAAGAGAGCTGCCGGGCCATCTGCCACGTCGGGATAAATAGGAAGAAGAAGAAGAAGACGAAGGGGTGGAACGAATGGAAGGAAACGAGCGGCAGATGGCCTGTCTCCGAAGCGCTCTCCGAAGACCGAATGTGACGAGAGAATTGATGGCTTTTTACGCGAAACGAAATCGAAAGTGCCACTTTTGGGGAAGGGGGACTCCGAGTGAGCCCTCCGCCTATTTCCATAATGGATTGATTTTCGGAAAGAAATAATGGGTAAGCAAAGTCCGTGATCTCACGGCGAGATCATCACCATCCGGTACGCCGCGATAATTAGTTCTCGCAGTAGCTCAATTGGTTGCACTTTTGCCTTTCGCGCAGCGTGTCTCAAGTTCGACACCACCTTGAGAAGGCCCTGGCGATGACGCTTGTTTTCCGTTGCATTTTGTCAGATCAAGAAGATATTTGATGTTTGTTGACACATACTCTCCACAGTGACCCAGAGACCGCGAGAACTTTCCCAAATACCTCCGGATGACTTGGAGACGACAACAAAAAGTTTGAATAAAGTAACGGCTACAGTTAGTGCACGTGTGACGCGAACGTCTTCGGAATTATATAAAAGAGGGTCGGAGAAGGAAGAGAAACAAAAAGTCGGAATCCGAAAATGCGCGGCTTCTTGCACGAGACGATTCCCTTTCTCGCACTTCTTTTGGTTCTTCAAATCTATGGGTATCTCTGTTTCAATCCGGATTTCTCAAATTGATCTCATATTTCAGATTACTGTGCCCTATGGTCAGTTGTTATGACTACGATAACTATTACAATGGCTACAACGGCTACAATGGATACTACAACGGATACAACAATGACTACGGTAATGGATACGGTAATGGATACAACTACAACAACGGCTACAACGGATACAACAATGGATACTATAACGGATACTATAACGGATACGGATACTATGGCAAAAAATAGAAGTAGATTTGTCGATATCTGATTGAGATTCCAATAAACTTTAACTGTCCGAGTCCTTCACTCACACAGAAACCACATTTTTCGAATTGTGTCTCGAAAAGTGACACCACGAAAGTTGTCACAGTAAACTCATTTCGATTCCTCGAAAAGTTGGAAATCATCTCAGAAACTTCAATCTCATACGTTGTCCCCCCAGAAATAACAACAGAACGTGACTTTTTCGACTCTTCCCAGAACTTTCTGTTTTTTCGGTCTCGCTCCATTGCAAATCTGTCTTGGACAGTCTTTGAAAACAAGGAGAAACGCCGAGGAAAACGATTCTTAAAGAGTTTTTGAAGGGTCTTTAGATACTTCCATTGTATTTGATTCGACAATACTGGAACATTTAAAGCAGAAAATATGGAGTCAATATTGGATTCACAATCAGATGAGTCAGATAGTCAGGAAGGCTCAAAAGTCCGAGACCTCCTATTCTGAGAGTATCGCATAAAAACGACAAGAGTTACGAGGAAACTGTGAATGCCAATCGATTCAGGATCTCGAGAATTCATCCTCCAACTTTTCTAGGTACTTGCCACACAAAATGTCACAAAATGTGGTTACAGTTCCCAAAAAAAAAAACGATGTTTTGAGCGGTTTATTGTTTCGGGGTCCTGAATCGAATGGCATTCACAGTTTCCTCCGAACTTTTCTCATTTTTGCGGAACTTGGAAAATAGAGAGAGAGATGGGCAAAATTGTGAAAAGCCTGAATTGAATATGAATTGAAGATGAGACAATGTTTCAGTTTCAGTTTCAGTTTCAGCATTCTCTCACTCAAAAGTGTTCAGAATAGCTTCGAATCGGACGACGTCTTCTCCATGTCAATCTTCCTCCTACAAGCCCACTAGTGTTCCACCAACTTCCGCCCCTTCTTCCGATCTTTTGTTCCCCCCCCCCCCTCATCTCGTCGATTCCTATTCCTCAAACTTCTGCCTCCTCCTCCATATCACTTTGCAATCATTCTGCCCCCCGATAAATGATAAACACCCGAGTCTGAATACAAACATCGGAGGCCACGTGTGTCTCGTTTGCCGGATGACCCCAAAAAATGCAAAAATCTTTCAAACTAATCGCCGAACGGACCCGAAAACAATCGCGACGATCCGTATAAAAGGGATCGACGGAATCGGTAAGAGTCAGCATCATCAGTTGGATTCCTCTTTCGAAAATGAGCACTGTCTTCTTCTTCTCTTTCTGCCAAATTCTTGCCTTCTTTGCGATTCTTTCCGCTTTTCAGGTGGATGCGTGAGTTTCAGACTCTTCCAGACTCTTCCAGACATCTCACATTTTCAGATTCCTGTTTCCGTCGTTCAACACGTACAACTACGATTGTGACTACGGATACGGTGGCTACAACACCGGTTACTACGGTGGATACAACAACGGATACTACGGCGGATACTACGGAAAATAAGCAACGTCTTCTGATTCTGATATCGATTTTCCGTCTGAATAAATGATTATCCGAGCATATTCAAGTTTCGCTTCGTAGCGACTCAACGTATGGTGGGCAGGATACGCAGCGACTCTTCTCACTAGCACTTTTCCATTTTTTCTGTCGCTCTCACACACTTTTTTGCGATTCACAAACAAATTTGAAAAGTTCGAGTGAACCCGGGACGAGTGGAAAACAAGGTTAGTGACGCAGAGAAAACGAGCGAAAGTGTCGATGGACTTCCAGCGGCCACCCATAAACAAGACGCGTTCGACGAAGGAAAAGTGAGCGCGTCGTGGTCGATTAGTCATCGGAAGAAGGAGAAAAAGAAGAAGACGTCGATTCAGTTTCAGAAGAGGGGTGAGAGAGACGCACCTGCTGCTCTTTCATCATTTGCTCGTGCGGCTGCTCGACACTGTAGAAGATGAGTGCTCCGATGACGGTGTACGTGCAGGTGAGCAGCACGAGTCCCACGTGCGGCAGCACTAGTTTCGCGAACTGAAACAGAAGAAGCACGTCATCGGAATCCGGATTCCGAAGAAGTCACCTTCCGGATGCCGGTCTCCTCCTCTTCCTCGTCCTCATCTTTGCTCTCGTCGTCACTTTCGTCGTCAATGTCTTCGTGACCGCTCTGAAATCACGAGAAGTGAGGAGAAACGGAAAGTGGGAAGAGAGAGCTGAAAACTTGTTAGATGGGTGTGACACGTGGGAAAAGGTTAGGCAAAACAAACGGAAAAAGAAAAGTGTGGGTGGAATCATGCCACTTGCCAACTCACTGCAATCGCCGAAATCAAACTGATCTCCAGTTCGATCTCCTCGTTTTCGATGAAAACTCGCGGCGTTCTACGCCCCTTTCTACCTTTTTTCCGGCACACACACACGTCGTCGACACGATCGTCGCTCTTCTTCTTCTTCTGTTCGGGGGGCGACTCATCTCAGAGGACACAAAAGTGGTTGGGGGAGGGGGTCACAAACCTTGTCGCAGCTATGAATCAGATGGCTATCTTCATAGTATTCGGCTCGTCCCAAACCGGCTCGCGTCACTTCTTCGCCGAATAACGCCTCCTGAAAACGAGAGGAAACACGCATGCAAATGTTTGGAAAACGGTCATGCAGCACACGATGGAGCGCACTTCCTTATGGCGTTCACTAGTCCCTTCCCGCCATGGATTACCCTCCGCCGCAGCTTCAGACGCCTTCTGAACGCCTTCACGTCTTCTGGCACGCCGTCGATGTCGTCGTCTCCATCGTTGACGCCATCGTCACCGACGTCTTCGGAAGTCTCCCCATCGAAACCGTCTACCGTATTCGCGTTTTTGTCATTGATAAAAAACTTGGCAATGCCGAAAAACTCCATACTCTTTCTTCTCAGAAAGAAAAAAAGTTAGATTGGAGCTGCAAAATGTCGGTCTTTCAGTCGAGAATTGTGTGAAGGGTGTCACAAAACGCGGAGAAGAAATGAAGGGGAAAAAGGCAAAGAGAATAAGGAGTGCAGCGGAACAAGAGGCCCCGAATTCTCTTTGCGAGCTTCTTCTCTCCGAGAGAGAGAGACAATTTTTGATGGACAGCCTATCAGCGAGCGCCTTCGACAGACACGCCGTTTTTGGTCCCGGGTTTCCATTTCTTTTCGCCCCCGATTCAGAGTACTTTTTTGCTCTTCTTGGGAATTGGCGTCCGGAAGCTGCGGGAAAGGGGGAGGGACTAGAAAACACACGCACGCACACAAACTCGGCCATCATCATCATGCGAAATGCGGGAAAAAAAACGTGTGGTGGGAAGTTTTCTGTCCGCCTACCCTTCGTTGACGTCGATGGAAGCCTTCGGGAATCTCGGCCACTCGATCGTCCATCTCGTTCCGTTCGAGCTCTTCGTAGCTGTCGTACTCGACGCCCACATGATGGTATGTGGACGCTGGAAATGGCCTAGCTTTTCTTCTTCCACTACGATTTGTGGACCCCCGCCACTGGTCGCCTTCGACGGCGCCATTGGCGTATGTCACGCGGCAACACGCATTTTGCCAGGCTCGCCGGCCAATCCAATACTCCAGATCACCTACCGTAGTCATCGTTGTTGCGATGAAGGAGCGCTTCGTGCGGATTGTCCACGTCGTCTGCCTCCATGAGACTTCCAACATCACTCGAATCGACTCGATGATAACCGCGAGATGACGTCATCGCTGATGACGTGGCATCTGAAAGAGTGGCGAAGGTGTATGAGAAGGCGAGGACACGAAAGCAGAAAAAAAAAAACGGAAAGGAAAGGTAATCCGAGTCAAGGTGGTGTATGGGGGAAGGAGGGCGGGGGGAGAAGGAGAATGGAAATTCAAAACCCACCGCCACCACCAGACATCGAATATGGCAATGTTTGGCACAGAGAGAGAGAGAGAGCGAGAAAAAAGAGAGCACACATGCAGATGCACACCAAGTTTCCTCCCTCCTATATACGTGAAAAGAGACTGCAGCCGGGCCGCCAGGAAGCGCTAAACTGATTAACTGCGGGTGGATGGGCAGCGACGGACATCAGCCGACCAATTTTGATGATTGACTTCCACACACACACACACGGAGCCCATCTCCTTCTTTTGTTTGCCCGTCGACAGCCACAGATGCATCCTTCCACACTCTGCGAATGGCAACCGTGTGATTTGATAAATGAAGACTTCGTCGCTCCGGTCCCCAGGGGCATGCCACACCAAAAACGCATCCGCAGTCAGCAGGATTCGAACCTACGCGGGCAGAGCCCAATTGATTTCTAGTCAATCTCCTTAACCACTCGGACATGACTGCACATCGGCCACAGGCGCGCGGGTGAGTACACAAGACTGGCGGCCGGCCAATTATTGCGAAATTGATGGCCTGCCGGAGAGAAGTTGGAGGCCATAAATTTTGATAGGAATCGCGAGGAAAAAGTCGAAAAATTTTGCGCGAGACGGACTAAAAAGGAGGAGCCCGAAAAGTGAAGAGGGGAGAAAACGGGGAGAAAGAGAAGAACTAGGCAAGATTAATGAGCCGCCTTTTCGCGCCCAAAAGAGCCCATGTTTCCCTTGTGAGCGCTCCGAGCAAAGAATACGTGGCAGAGAGAGAGAGAGGGAACTTGATGATGGGGAAGCGCCATTTCGAACTTTGCGTCGAGATACCGTAATCCAGTCGGCGCCCCCATTGGAAAACCCCCGCCGCCGCAGAAAAAGAAAAACGTCGAAAATCAGATAAAAGAGTGCTCTTTTCTTTCGCAAAGGTCGTTTTCAGAAGTTTTCACGGAGGAGCCCAGGATTTGGGCGCAGTTTTATTTGAAAAATGACCCTTGACTCTTCTCTCTCTCTCTCTCTCTCCTTTTGTTTAAAACTCGTCTCTGTTTAAAGGGAGAAGTTTACGAGATGAAGAGAAGAAAAGAGAGAAAAAAGAAAAGAAAAGGAGTGTTTGGATGGAGAATCTGGATTCCAGATGGAGAGAGAGGTGAAAAATCGAATGAAAACGGGGCGAATCATAAAAAAAAATGGAAGGAGAGAAAAGAGTTATTGGATACGGAAATGGGTTGGCTTTTATGGAAATCGGACGAGATTTTCATGATGCTTAATAGTAGTAGTAGTAGTAGTAGCCGTCGTGAAATGGCAGTGCCACGTGAAACGAAGATAACTTCGGTGCAAGAGATGTTCGCGCTAACTTTTTTGTGCTTAACCCTACATAAATACTGTAATGACGAGAAATGAAGAAAATTTTGAGATCTATTGATTGGTGCAAAGAACGTCTGAAAATCTTCATTTTGAAGCAAGTTATGCACGTTTAAGTGGCTCTTGTTGCGGAAAAGGTAGGACACTACTACTAAAACCTGCATAACTTCTTTCAAAATGAAGATTTTCAGGTGTTTGTTGAATCATTTTGAAGCTCTCACAAAGGATAACATTTCTTTTTACTGAACCATCTTTCGAGGGTTGCACACAAAAAAGTTAGAGCGAGTTCCGTCTTAATTTCGGATTTACTTACGTGGAACTCGGCTAGGTGGATGGTTCAGCTCGGAATAGACACCATCCTTTCAAAAAAAAGAAAAAAAGAAAAAAAGTTTGATCTACAGGAACATTTTTGACCTTGCGCGGGAAAAACCGCCTTTCCGCCGTCAATAATAGGCGCGATGAGTGAGGTCTCTCTCTCGCTTTTTTCCTCTCTCGACCAACTCAATTGTTTTGCTCACTTTTCTCCGTTTCTTCTTCTTTTTTTTCTAATTTTCGCCCGTCCGGTCTCTTGTTGTGACCAGTCATTTTGCGACGAAACGGGCTCGTCGAAGAGGTAATCCCGCTCGTTTTTTTCTCTCTCTCTCTCTCTGTCAAATGATGGATCGATTCGGATTATTTTGCGGCGGGGGAGAAGAAGACAAGAATGATGACGTGGCACTTTGGCGGGAGAGGGGGAATGTACAAAAGAAAGAAGGAGGAGGAGGGGAAGAACAAGTTGAAAACTCGAAGTGAGAAGGCAAACGGGGGGAGGGCCCGCTCTCTCTTCGTTTGAGAACTTCCCCCCCGGGGACAGTTTTGCGATTTGACATGAAAATGGGCGAGAGAGTGTGCGAGATGAGGAGACGCAGAGTGACGAGTGTACGAGAAAACGGGCCAGAAGAGTCGGAAGGAGAGGACGAATGAAGAAGGAAAACGAAGAGGACGGAGGGGCGGTCCGGGTTGCGTATCTCTCTCTCTCTCATGATACTGACAAGAATAAGAAAGGGATCCCGAGTCTCTCTTGTCTTTTTGGATTACGGTACTCTGGGTATATCTTCGAAACTTGAAAAATAGTTATGAAAAAGTTGTCAACCACAAAAACATGGAAACTTTCCCGTTGAACATGTTTGTAGTTGACAGCTTTCTCATAACTCCGCTAGTTTCAGAGATATTTCGATTTGAAGTAATACTTGAAGAGCCCACATGTATACAGATTACGATACTTGAGGGAAAGGGTTACTGTAGGTCTCTAGGAACACTTTGCAGTCCATAGAGTTATTCAACACTCGGCACTTTTCTCTTCAAATTGAGCCTGGTACGCAAACACCGTTGCCAAATTCTCCGTCGGAAAGTTGAACTTTTGTAAAGGCTCCCCGTAAATCGACACCAAATCGTCTCTTCCATTCGAGACCGATGTTTGCGTACAAGACACAGTTTATTGAAAAAAAACCGTTGAATCCGTTTTCTGTGGAAAAAGCAGGCGAAAAAACACGAAACAATACGCCTAATTACCCTCAATTTTCCCGCGTTTCGATGCTCATTTTGCGAAAAAAACACAAGAAAATGGTTGACTTTTGCTCGAAAAGTGCTCGTTTTCTCACCCGATTCATCGATGGCCGGAATCTCGTCGATGGGCTCGAATGCGCGCGGTTTCGACGGATTCCGTCGTTTCGGACGGGCGGTTCGCATGAATTTGGAGAACATTGTCTGAAATTTCAAGAGTGGGAGGGGTTTTTAAAAGTGCAAAAGAGACTGGAAAAGGAACTCGTCGAAGTGAGCGGAAGAAAGGGAATTCGCGTGCGATGCGAGAGAGCCAGTTGGCCTCCAAAAACACAATTTTAATTTGACGGCGAAGGGTGTGTGCGCACCCGAGCTCTCTCTTTTTACCCCCCTTTTTACAGCCCTTCCCGCGACGGCTTCGTAATTTCTTCCCGGTTCTTTTTCCACGAAGAGAGAGAAAGAGAAAGAGAGAGAGAGAGAGAGAGAGAGA
This sequence comes from Caenorhabditis sulstoni, assembly GCA_963966605.1. Lineage (NCBI taxonomy): Eukaryota > Metazoa > Nematoda > Chromadorea > Rhabditida > Rhabditidae > Caenorhabditis > Caenorhabditis sulstoni. The sequence goes on along the minus strand of OZ016477.1, from coordinate 6,981,194 downwards.
GAGAGAAAGAGAGAGAGAGAAAGAGAGAGAGAGAGAGAGAAAGAGAGAGAGAGAGAGAAAGAGAGAGAAAGAGAGAGGGAAGTTTGAATGGAGAAATTGGCTGGAAGAGGTCATGGGTGGGTGTGATGTTTGGTGACGTGACAGGGGGGGCAGGAAATTGAAACTCGACTTGTGCATTGAAACTTGAAGTACACAAGAGTTTGAGTTCTGAAACACGGGGAGGTATTTCCAATCACTTCATTTTTTTCAGATTTCTCTAAATCGTCGCCTTCCTTCTTGCTAAGAATCTCACAAAATCATCATCGAACAACACGTACCAGAATGATTTGGAAAAAAATTTCCGAATCTTCCATCTTCTGATTTGAGGACGCCTAGTTTGGGTCCACATCGTGTCACGTCATCTCGGGTGCAACCTTCGAAGCTCTCAGACTTTAGCGATTTTCTGTCGAAACCTTCTGTGCCACATGTACCCCACACCGAGAAATCCTTCGAATTCGAATCCGGGCTCGAATAAAACATTCAGAAGCCGTGAAATACAGAAGCAATCGCAACAGCTCTTCCGGCTCGAAAAGCTTCTCCGTAAAGTCGATGTATTTGGACGTTTCTAATCGCATCTTCACAATTGAATATCGTTCGGCGATCGGAACTCAAAAACAAGGTGAAAGTAGTAAGCTATTACAGATCAGATTTCAGATATCCGGTTTCAGGTGTCAGATGATAATTGGTGATTTGGTTCGTATGTAACCTTCTGAAATTTCGGGTTTCCCATTGGGATGTAAAGAAATATCGCGAGCGTACAGTAATTTGAAAGTTCCCATGAGCAAACAGCAATTAGACGGATGGTAGGACTTGTAGATTGGCTGTATTATAGGCGCGCGACACCGTGTCACCTTGCAGAAACGGCGCTGCTTGCAAGCAAACCATGGTCTCGCAGCGAACGGAGGAAGTACTGTAACAGTCGTTTCAATTGTCAACTGTTCTCTGATTACAGTACTTCCTTAGTTCGCTGCGAGACCACGCAGCGGCGTTTTTGCAAGGTGATACGGTGTTCCGCGCCTTCAATAAGTGAATGTGATAAAGAACGGTTGATGGCCGGGAAGACGAAAAGGTGCCGACAGGGCGGAAAGACAGTGACCAGTGAGGAGGGGCGGAGCTAGAAGGGGGCGGAGCTTGTGAGATGGAGAAAAGGTTGGAGCTGGGGCAGACTACTTTCGTTCTCGTCACAACGACGACTGAGCGACTATTCATCGATACTCGAGGTAGATTCAATTTTCACACTACTGACATTTTGCCTTACAGAAGAATCGAAGACCATGGACGATGGAGGCGGGACCTGTTTTTTGTTTCTTCTCATCCGAACGCACGTCACGACGACGACGACGTCATCCTCTCGGCTCTAAAAGAAAGAATCTCGGGAATCGGAGACACGAAAACTGAGTTGATCCTACTTCTTTGCCTTCTCAAGAAGAGATTCTACTCTCAAACTGGTGTCCCGTCCTCCGCCAATTGGTAACGAAAGAAGAATTTTCGAAACTTGAATTTCCGCGTGAATTCTTTGACTAAGATTTTGATGACACGAACTTCGGAATAGTTGTGAACGGCATCGAAAGTTGGCGGAGTTTGATGGCTACGTGAACTTTCTCTTATCAAAAGTAGGGATCTGGAGCAGTTCAGATCTTCCCGAGAGATAAGAACCCTTTAAAAGGCCAGGGAATCGTCAGTATCCCCATCGAGTCCTCAAAAACTCCATCAGCAGCAACCAGCAGCAATGGCCCAATCCGTGCCGCCAGGAGACATCCAGACGCAGCCGAACGCGAAGATCGTGTTCAACGCGCCGTACGACGACAAGCACACCTACCACATCAAGGTGATCAACTCGTCGGCGCGTCGCATCGGCTACGGCATCAAGACGACGAACATGAAGCGTCTCGGAGTGGACCCGCCGTGCGGAGTGCTCGACCCCAAGGAGGCCGTCCTGCTCGCCGTCTCGTGCGACGCGTTCGCCTTCGGACAGGAGGACACCAACAACGACCGCATCACCGTCGAGTGGACCAACACTCCGGACGGCGCCGCCAAGCAGTTCCGTCGCGAGTGGTTCCAGGGAGACGGAATGGTCCGTCGCAAGAACCTGCCCATCGAGTACAACCCATAGACTATGCCTAGCAGTTCTCGATTACGATAAGAGTAATTATAGCTTTCCACAATCTGTTTGTTTTTGTGTTTCTGTGGTTTCTTCGAGAATGGTCCTTCCAATGGTGTCTGCGATGGCTGAAGCTGTTGGTTTCAAGATCGGGTTCTTACTCAGAGAGGATTTCAGTCCATCTTCTTGACATAGCTGTTGGTCACGAGGACTACTGCGCCTATGATTAGTCAATTAGACAAATTCAATAATTTATTAGAAAAGTATTAGAACATAAAAGTACAGCGGTAACAAATACAAGTTCAGAATGTTTCAGACATTTCCGATTCCAGAATTTGAAGAAGCATTCGGTTTCTTTCGTCCTCTGCCACACGTGGGTCCACAATTGCTAGTCGTCGATCCTTTTCTGAAAAAAAACATTCAATTTGCAACCGAAAAAGTTGGTCTTACTCGGTCTGAACTCGGCGTCTTTTTCAATGATTCCGAACTCAATTTCAGCGAGATGCTTGGCGTAGTGGGCATTCCGGAGTGATCCTCTGCAGGCGATCCGCACGAGTCCGTCTCTTGGCACGTCATCCGGCGTCCACGTGGCTTCCGATTTTCTCCAGAGGGTCCGCAGCACGTTGAGTCCCGTTCTCCCGTACTCATCCATCGGAACTTTCACATCGAAGCGAACGTCCTTCGATGTCAGTCTGTCCAGATGAATCATCGCCTTCGTGACGCTGCTCTTCCGTCCTCTCACTGTGATTCTTCCTGAACGTCTCTCCACTTCGACATTCGTCGCCGTCGATCTCGAAAGAGTTTTCAGTAGAGCGCCGTTCGACCCGAGAATCTTCTCGACGTCTTCATTTTGAACGTAGAACGTTTCGGTGACTCCGTTTCGTATGTCGTCGAGGAAACTCGTTATCATCATGTTCAGCTCTTCCATGTATCGGAGTTTTCCTCTCAACAAGAACGGCGCATTGTCGTCGTCCATGTTCCGGACCTTCTCGCACAAGACTCCCGATGTTCTCTGAAACAAGAAAGAGATGCTGAGTCTCAGGAATGCTTCTCTCACCAGGATCGTTTTCCATTTCTCGTGTTCTTCTTTGAAGAGCTTCTCCTTGATATCCGGCGGGACGTGTAAGAAGCGGCAAACGGTCTTCTCGCCGTCCTCGTTGACTCTTCCCGACTCCTTCGCCATAATGAAGTCGTCGAGCAGCTCGTGAGCCTTTCTGATCTCTTCGTCGGATCCGTTCATACCGATCTTTTGGTATGAAACGAATGCACTCGGCTCCATCATTTCCAGCTCACATCCGGTTGTCCTGGCGATCGAGCCCAGTGCCGACTTGACCACTTCCGAGTAGATTGTGCTGATTGGATGGAAGTCGTTGTGAGTCGGTGGTCGCCGGCCGATGAACTCGGCTGGCCCTGGTTGGCCGTAGACTGAAAAAAAAAGACGGATACAAAACGAGATGCTCACAATGGAAACTCACAGTGAATTCTGTCGGCTTCCAGAAGTCTACGACGGAACTCTTCATCCGTTTCTTCCAGAGTCTCTCGCAATTCCTGCTTCACTTTTCTGTGCTGATGGCGGCTTTTTGAGTTCGAAAGATTCCGGAAGTTCCTGTAGTTTCGATGATCCTGATGTTTCGAGTCCTTGCGATGATCATCCGGACGGCGTTCACGTCGCCTCGAATACGGAGTCAGTCTCCTCTCCGATCTTCCCATTATATGTTCCGGCGCCACGTGGACCTTTTCCGGCGAGCGCGGCTCCTTCTTGACTCGACTTCTTGGGTCCTTGTTCGAACTTGTGTGCAGTTCCCTACGCGTCGACGTCTTCGAAGATCCGGGTCCGTCATAAATGATTTCGATGTCTTCGTCCGACTCGAGGACTCCTCTTGATGCCGGTGGTAGTCGAGCAACGGACGAGTCGGTGGCGGTGATCTTCATCTCGTTGGGATTCAATCTGAAATGGCAATTGTTCCGTAAAGGATCGAATTGGAGACGATGAAACATAGAAAGAAAAAGGAGAGAATAGATGTCAGAGAGCATAATAAGAGCGAAAGAGGAGGAGTTCACAGAACGCTTACCAGAAATGACAGGGCTGTATTGAAACTCTCTTTTTTGGTTTTAGGTACGAGATCGAAAAGATGTTCTATGGGGTGCGACAGTGGAGTGCGAGCAAAAAGAGAGTAATTAACGAGGGGATTAACGGGTTGAGATGGGAGGACCGATGGTGAGCATGGGAGCGAGAGGAAAGGGGGCACGATTGGCAGGAGGCATGAGGTGGAGATGTGAACGGGAACTGGAGAGGGAACTGGAGACACTGCGTGTGAGAACGAGAGAAATCGATGGATGGGTAGAAAAAGGAGCTGTATGCAAAGGAAACTCTCGAAAACTGAAGAACATCTTCCAGTAAACCACTTAAAACGGCAGGACGGAAAGGCGGCATCAATTTATCCCTCATATGAGAAATGTGACGAGTTATCGAATTCTGGGCGACTAATTCGCTGCACTGGAATGAATCGAAAGAGCAGGAAAGTGAGATGGCATGGTACAAATGATTCACCTCTAATAAACGAAAAAAATCGACCGACGGCGGCGCTTTTTAACATTCTACTAGGTACACTGTTTGCCAAGTTCATGTGCATATGGCCGCAGAACTATGAAAACATACAAAAAGGCTATAAACTTCATCAGAACGGGCACACCAAAAGAATAGGAGCGCGTCGATAAAAAGTGAATGATGAGGAGGAGACAGTGAGCAGAGTAAGAATACATAAGACTCGGGGAGGGATCTGTGGGCATAGGGGCGGGGAAAGGAAAGAGGAGGAGGAGGGGACCGACAAAGGGCATGTGGAGATGTGTACATTTAGAGTGGAGATGAGGCCGTCGGGTACTGGAGATAACTGGAGCTGTTTTGGCAGGGGGGGGAAGAGTTTGAATACGTGGGTGCCCAAAGAGTTGTGCAGTTCGACTGTCAAGGCATCGCGGTTCCGGACGGCATCCGCGAACTTGTTGATGAAGCGAGCGGAATCAACCTCTGACAGGACGTTTCCATCTCTTGATTCTCATCTGCACTAGGGTTGCTTTGATGATAAAACTTCTCTCAAGATGGCTGTTTCGAGTCCGTTCTTAGAGTACTCAATCGACTCTTTCTCGCCTGAAAAGTAATGTTGAAACGTATTCACATATTGCAAAACAATGAATACATCCAAATATCCGGCAGTTTTTCCCAAAAAAATACATGACAAAATCGAGTAGTTTCGAGGAGTTTCGAGCTCGGAGCTTCCAAATAAACATTTTGAACGTGATAACAGATTCAGAGAGCAATTCTGCGTCGATGCATGCGAGTTTTCGTGGGATAATTGTTGAGTGCTCTAAGTTTCGCAGTATCGCTACAATTGTGCCACGTCATGAAATCCTGCCTCTTTTTATCTCTCCCTACTACCATTCCAGACAATTTCACTTCCTCCTGCCACGTCATTCAAAACCAATTCCATCGAACCGTTCTATCAACTTTCCACTACGTCTCTTCGTGCCACGTCACGCTCTCGCTCTCCCGAACTCCCAGTTTCCCATGACTTTTTTCGCCGTTTTGCACGGTCTGATTCGATTTGCTCGCGCCGTCCATAAGGCGACCGTTTTCGCTTCTCCCACCAGTCCGATCGAAAATGCATCTTTCCGCTCTCCTCCTTCTCCCGTCTCTTCTCACCGCTCTCAGCGTCGTAAGTGTTCCACGTCTTCTGAATTCTCGCCGTCACAATTCTCCACTCGCTCGTTCCAGATCAATGTCAACTATCCGCGTCCGTTCGTCAACTTCGACGACGACGCCCGTCTGCTCGCTTCCGCAGATGGCCCCCTGAACACGTCGATCCGCAATCACACCGTCAACGAGTTCGTCAAAATCTACGTGCGTCTTCTGAAGACGTTGATCAACACGAAGACACCGAAAGCGTACCGTGATCACAACGCCTACCTGGATCTCGAGCTGCTCTTCTCCGAATGCTACTCGCCGCAGTTCGAGAACTACAGTAACCCGTCCTCTTCTGAATCTTCTCATCGTTCCGTCGTTGCAGGAATGTTCCGCAAGTGGCTCGAACAGTTCGTCCTCCATCATTCCGACGCCAAAATCAAGGTTCTGAGTGTTCGCGGCGGCAACGACGCGTGCAACATGCGCCTTCATCTCGACGTGCGCACCGTTCTGGGTCCCCGTCTGCAGTTCGACATGGAAGTGAGTGCCGAGAACGAGAAGAGCGGATGGACGATCCTTTTCATCAATCGGAACATCGGATGTGGTTAACACTGGAAATAAAGATTCGTCTGCGTCCGTCTCTCCCTTTCTGAGCTACTACATTGTGCTGAACTTCAAACTGAAATATCATAGAAACTAGGAGAGTTATAAGAAAGTTGTCAACTACAAACATGATCAACTTAAAGTTTTCCACGTTTTTGTAGTTGACAACTTTTTTCTAACTATCTCACTTTCGGAGATATATCCTGTCAAAGTTGAGCTTCGTGGCGCCATACGAAGGGAGTACGGTATCAGTCTAGGTGACCTATTGAAGTTCTGAAACTGAAAGAGCTGAAAATAGATGGGTGAACTGTCGATATTTGTAACATCAACAACATTTCGAAATGCAGGAGAAGACGGCGAATCACAATAACATCCAAGTCGAAAATACTCGCCCCCCTGCTTGCCTGCCAATTGGCATCCAGCCAACATTGCGCCCCCCTTCTTCCATCCACAATCTGTTTATTTACCCTCCCAACTCACAAGTTCCCAATCGTGATCTCTCGACGTCACAAGAAGCACTCGGAGGAGCTCGTTTCGAAAAACGTGTCAACACGAAAGAAAGAGTCGGCGCGTGTCTGCGTCTCTGCGTGTACATACATGTTCGCCAAGCGATCAGACCTCCCCTTTGATGCTTTCCCATCCGAGTAAACAAGTTTCTCAAAAACAGAAACGCAACCATCAAAAGTCAGAGGGGGGAGAGGGCCACGTGGAATTCATGTGGACCCGTCGGGCGGTGATGATAAGAAGTCAAAAACCCCCCACCCTTGTTTCTTTCTTTCTTCTTTTCTTCTTCATCTAATTCTCTGTGTCACCGTCCGTCATCTATTAATAGACATCAAGTGTGTGTGTGACTTTCGAAGATATCTTTCTTCGTTTTCCGGTTCCAGTGACCTCCGTTCTGGATCGAGAACCATTCGCTGACTGCGGCCAAGACGACGTTGTGTTGATAACAAAAATGGGTGTGGGGGGGGGGGGGGGGGGGTACAAGATACAAATGCACCCATCACACCAAGTGCCACGTCATCATGCACCCTAAGAGCGCGGTGATAAGGAGGGAAGATAAGAAGGGAAGGGTGTAGCGTCGTGTTGGTTCGTGGTCATCGAGATCACCAAATGGTTCGCGACAACAAGTTATCGTGGAGGATCCGAGAGAAGGATCACAAGGGAGCAAAGTTCTGGAATGGCCTAGCTATTGCGAGCTCGGATATTCAGGCCACGGTTCGAGAGTCACGTGGATGATGCTTTCAGGTGTGCTCGTTCGGCCAAACTCGAAGAGCACTTGGAGAGTCAATGATTTCAGACTTGAATAGTGAAGCCTGTGACTCTCTCCAGTTTTGGAAAGTTCGGCCATCTCCGGGCAACCGCGGAGCAGCCTGGATTACTGTACCCCTGCCATCACCAAACCCACTCGACTCGTCGACGTCAGTGATCTTTCCGCGGATCCCACCATCGCATCAGCTGTTCTTTCTTCTTCTTCTTCTTCGCTGACCAAGCAGCTCCTCCTCCTCTCGCGTTCTTCGAAGATCAACACGCGCTCCCGCGCTCTCTCTCGCGTCTCTCTTCTTTCCATTCGATCTGATCCTCCACTCATCCCGATCACCAACTTCCGGTGACAAGACGACGACGACGACGCGCGATGACAACGTGTGTGTATAGCGAAGAGAGAGAGAGAGAGAGAGCGATAAGGGGGCGGAGTTTGGCGACTGATAAAAGGGCCTAGTCAAGAAGAAGAAGAATAGATGCGGCCGCACGTCTTCTCACAGAAAGAATCTTCTGGAATGGCCACGTTTGCGCCATCTCTCTCTCTCGCTTTTCTCTCGTTCTGCAAAACTGTCTCCGCTTGTTTACTGCCCTTTCTGTTTTTCGCTTTTGCATCGTTGGAAAGGGGGCTTTCCTTGTGACACACACAGGCTCCGCCCACTTTTCCATCTTCAAAAACCGTCACATAAAAGATTCGTGTTTGACACCAGCAACCGTCAGTTTTGCACACATCTATCCGTGTGGGCAGGGACCATCGAGTGCAAGTATTCGGTGCGTCACGAGGTCAAGATCGCATTGTTTTCAGTGCCTTCCCCCTCCCATCGTATCTTATCGTCCTCTTCTCTTTCGTCTTCTCATGTTTACCATTGTTATTCAAGTGACCGACCCCAAAGAAGGTTCTCGTTCAGACTCTCATCGCCTCCCCCCGCTAATCACACAGAAATGGTGCTCACTATCCCGACGCTTCCGTCCGTTGCTCCGATCAACTGCGAGCTGCTTCTCGACTCGGGTCGTTCCATCAAATACGTGGCGACTCGCAATGCGAATCCGAAGAGCCACGTGGCAGAGGAGCTGCCGATTCTGCGAAAAAACAGTCATCAGGAGCATCACGACGACTGGGAGGGCGTCAACACCGTCTGCCACGTCATCGACAACATTGTGAACGCCGAGATGGAGACCGACTTTTTCGACGGTAAATCGGTTCTCGAGATTGGATTCGTCACCGGACTTCCGTCGGTTTACGCGTTCGAGAATGGGGCCGACGAGGTGGCGATGCACACTTTGGACAAAGGAAGTCTCGAGTTGTACTGCAAACCGACTCTGAGAAGGAATAACATTCCGATGAACAAGACAAAGCTCTCGTTCGGAACCATCGAGGAGATACGCAACTTCCTCGGAGGACGCAAGTACGACATCATTCTGGCACCTGACATTCTCAATCGTCAGGAATCCGAGTTCGACATCGTCCACGAAGTCATTCATCAAGGACTCGCCTATGATGGAATCTGGTGAGTGGGGAAAAAGGCGAAAACAATTGCCCCGAACCAGGATCGAACTGGTGACCTTTAGATCTTCAGTCTAACGCTCTCCCAACTGAGCTATCGAGGCACATTAGCGGGGTTCCGCCATTGCGTACATAATGATCGTTATTTTGCAGCCTTTTCTCGTGCCGCACACACTACGCAAACGTGGACGGATCTTTGACCGCCTTCCTTCAACTCATCAAAAGACGTCGTGAATTCGACGCGATCGAAAGATGGTCGTCGCCGAGAACCGACATCATTCAGCAGAAGGTATCACTAGTGACAGCTGCTTTGGATAGTGAAAAACGAAACGCTTTTGCAGGTCTTCCAACTCACTCGCTCGCTCTTCTAGCCGCAACGATCATAAAAATGGTTTCGTCTTCGCTCAGTTTATTGTAAATCAGTCAGCAAACACCGTACCCGATTGGTACCATTTTCAAGAAATCGCTCGCTCACTTACGGTTCTCATCTCTCAAGTTTTACACTTTCTATTTCGACAATGAACTTGAATTCGAGTCAACAACAACCACATTCCTTTATTATTATTATTTGAAGCGTTTCCCATTATTTTTCAATGACAAAGGTGTTATTCGGCGGCACGAGTAGTCCAGTTGACATGGCAGACGACGTCTTCGGAAGTTATCTGAAGACGATCTCGGGTTGTCCGGCTCCGGCGGCTCGAAGGTACGAGGCGACTGTTTTCACGTCGTCTTCGGTCATTCCAGACGATCTTCCGAATCGGAGGAAGTCCTGAAACATCGGAAACCGTTGTCGAAACGTCGACACGCTCGTCTCACATTGCTTCGCGGCGGCGCGATTTGGCTCAAACTCTGCGAGGGCTCTCTTTTGGTGTTGGGCGAGGGGCTCGAGACCGAGATGGAGCTGACGGGCGCCTCGTGCACACAGATCTGGTCGATGACACACGTGCGACCCGCCGAGAAGAGGCACGGAACGAAGATGTCCATCTCGCGGCAGTGCGTGCCGTCCGGCTTCTTCCTCTACAGGCACACTTTTGAATTTGGCGGGGGATGACACTGGGGGTCGCGAGCGGGGGATTTCTAGGCCATGCTAAACTAGCTCAGTCATTGTCCCTATGAGCTCACTGATGCTCGAAAGCACGTTCCGATGACCCAGTCTCTCAAGTGAACTCTCCCATCAACTGCTTCTCTCTAGGCTAGAAATCGGTGTGATTCATTACACACTCACACTCACACAAACACACTTTCACCATCATTGAACGAAATTCTTAGGCACTTCCGACTGATTTATCAATTTGTAATCAGAGATGGAATCAGAAGCGGTGCGATTCGAATCGACGCGGATATGTCTGATCTCTCTCTCTCTCTCTCTCTCTCTCTTTCTTTTTCTTGCGTACCTGTTGGCCTGGGACTCGTTCGAACGGAATCGATCTTCCGGACCGGAACAACGCGCCGCGTACGGCTTCCGCGTCGTTCAACAGCGTCGAGAACAGCAAGAGAAGAACGGCGAGCTTGGTGAAGAATAGCATGTTTCAGAATACGATGAGTTCTGGGCTCGCCGAGCCGCTCTTTTATACTCGGTCTTACCGGAGACAGGACGTTCTGTTCGTCTTCCGCAGAACATGCAATTTCTCTGGATTAAAACGCATAAATCTCGCAGATCCATCAGTTTCCTGCTGACCTTATCTCGTTATTCCCGGACTGCCGCACGCTTCCATTCTTTCCGTTTTCTCGTTTCTCGGCGTCTCGTTGTTTGTCCAGCAAGTCGCTTTCGTGAATGTACTCGCAACCAGCCCTGAACAGCGGCCGGATGGTCTAGGGGTATGATTCTCGCTTCGGGTGCGAGAGGTCCCGGGTTCGACTCCCGGTTCGGCCCAAATCGCTTTTTGATTTTATATGCCAGTATGAATTTTGACGTGATTCTAGATCTTAACAACATCCGTATAGATTGTCCCCAATCAAACGGTCTGAAACGGTAAAACCTAGTGTGATAGTGGAATCTCTTCATGGGGTAACCGCGCTCCATTGAAAATGCGAAAATTTGAATTCTGACTCTCGTGTTCACTGTAAGCTTCAACTTTGACAGGGTATATCTTGCAAACTGAAATAGTTATGAAAAAGTTGTCAACTACAAAAACATGGGAAATTTTACGCTGAGCATGTTTGTAGTTGACAACTTTCTCATATCTCTTCTAGTTTCAGAGTTATGCCGGTTTGAAGTTCAACACTAGATGAAGCCCTTCTATTATTGTTTCAAGGTAGTTTGAATGTTACTCCTCTTTAACGTGAAACTCCAGGGCATCTTAGAAACTTTGTTAGAAATCTGTTCATTCTCAGAATTAAAATTGGAAAAGTAACAGCTGTCCAGTCTATTCAAGAAGGTGAGTAGCACGAGAAGTTGGTTGGTGACGTCGTCAAGTGTTCAGAATGGACTCGCCGAAGGATGTCGATTCGCCGGGCGGCGAGAAAAAGATGAAGATCACGGTGAGCAGCGTGATGCAGGGCGTCAAAGACACGGTGTTCGAAGTGACCGAGAAGCATACGGTGCAGGCGCTGAAGCTGAAAATCGAGGAGAAGACGGAGGTGCTCGCCGATCGACAGATACTGCTCTTCAAGGGAAAAGAGCTCAAGGACAACAGTCGATCGATGGCCGAGTGCGGCATTCAGGGCGACGCGCACCTCACGATGAACATCAAAATGAGCACGGGTCTGTTCGCGAATCCGACGACGACCGACATGGTGCTCATGATGCCGCCCGTCTTCTTGAGCAATCAGGATCAGTTGCGGAAGCAGATCAAGGGAATGAGTTCGGTGCATCGGAAGCCGAAGAAGATGAGCGGCATCGACGAGACGGCGAAGATCTGGACGCCCGAGAAGCAGATGGAGCACGAGTTGACTCGGAATCGCATGAAGGGACTGCTCCGTCGCAAGAAGACGCCCATCCTGTCCGGTGGCACGACTCCCGTCGACTCGGAAGCCGGTTCCGTGCAGTCGTGAGTTCTCTGCTTCTTCGCTACTTCAAACTGAAATATCTCTGAAACTAGGAGAGTTATGAGAAAGTTGTCAACTACAAACATGATCAGCTTAAAATTTGCCACGTTTTTGCAGTTGACAACTTTCTACCAACTATTCCAGTTTTCGAGATATAGCCTGTCAAAGTTCAGGATATCTGAAATGCTTTCCAGATTGTCTCCAGTGGCCACGCCCCCCAGCGAACTCTCCGCCACTTCTTCCCTGTCCCAATCGGCCACCACTTCCGCCTCATCTTCGAAATCGATCGATAACGATGAGCCGACCGAAAAGGAGCTGAAACTGTTCTTCGACCCGGCCGAGTCGGTGGAAGAGTACAAGCGGCGCCGTCGGAGCATGTTTCTGCCGCCGAGCAACGAGCAAGAGTTGCTCGACTACGTGAAAACGTTCGAGGAGGAGCGCAAGACCAAGTGCAACACGTGCTTCAAAAAGCTCTCGGCCGCCCAACAAACGATGCGTTGCAAGTGCGCGCGCATCTTTTGCGACCGTCACCGCGCTCCGGCGAACCACACGTGCGGCATCGACTACAAACAGGACGGACGCATCAAACTGAAAAAGCAGACGTCGAGAGCCGGCGACGGCGGAGCACACAAGGCTCGATTCGAGTCGGACGAGGAGGAAAAGAAGAAGAAGAAGAGCAAATGAGTGTGACACGATAGATACCGGTGGTTTTATTCTCCTTTTCGGACGTATGCGAATGAAGTTCTCGACCCATATTTCCCTCTAACAAGTTGCAATAGGCCGAACGTTTTTTTTGGGCGTGAGGAAATTTTCAAAAAAAAATGATGGAGAGTCAGTCGACCGCTCAAATTGTGGGTATTTTAATGGCTGATTTGAGAAAATTTTTTAGAATCTCCACAGATTTTGCTGCGCCTCAAAACCTCTAACGAGTTAAATAGAAGATTCAAACTGAAATATCTCTGAAACTAGAAGAGCTATGAAAAAGTTGTCAACTACAAAAATGCTCAACGTAACATTTTCCATGTTTTTGTAGTTGACAACTTTCTCATAACTATTCCAGTTTTCGAGATATACCCTGTCAAAGTTGAATTTCAGTGGGCGATTCTACTATAAGGGTTTACGGAATGCACAATTTGTTCTATCGGCTGACTGTCAATCTTTTTTTTTTGAAATTTGTCCACCCAAAGAACCCGTTTCAACCTTTGTGTGACTTGCAACTCTTCTAGACTTTCAGAACGATGTAGTTCCTATTCGGATTGTAGACTATCTTGAAGGGGGCTATCCGCGGCGAGTTGTCCTTCGAGTTGGCGGCGAGAATCCACAGATCGCAGAGCGACGTTCGTCCCGCATTCTTCGGATCCTGCTCGTCCCACATGCCGCGGTAGACGCACTCGGGCCGTCGGTCGTCGTTCGAGCAGTTCATGAGTTGGAACACAAAGTAGTTGACGCCCATCCGTTTCATCGTTTCGTGCACCTCGGCGATGGGTTTCTTGCTGAACATTGAGTACACTTTCAGTGTTCGTTCTCTGAAAACGTTTGATAGGTGATAGGTTACGGTGGCTAGTTGGGTACCGTATTCCGACGTGCTCGTAGTGCGGATGGTTGACGATCGGCCGCAACGTCGTCAATTTCACGTTCGCCATGACGGGCATCGTGCCGGCGAACACGTCGTCTGGCCGAGTGTTGTGCTCGATCCACTCGAAGAGCATCTCCTGGTCCGGATTACTGTACTCGCCCTTGATGCTCAACTGCTTCTGCACATTCGGAACGCCCTTGAAAAAGAGGACGGCGATGAGACCGACGAGAATCGAGACGCGCGTTCCGTTCGAAATGCCGCCGAGAAGACGCGAGTTGGCGAGAAGAGCCGCCGAAATGCACAAATGAGGCGTCATGAACAGTTTGAGCCGCATTATGAGCACGGCCATCGCGGTGGAGCACGCGAGTTGAGCCAGATTGTAGAGTATCTCGCCGTGCTCCGGCTCCGATTCGCGAGCCGTCCGCCACAAGAAGTTGGTGTTCTTCGCAAAGTGGAAGGCGAAAAGAGCCAGCGAGAGGGCGGAGAACGGGATCAGAAGGCTCGCGGTCAACTTCTCGAGTGTCGCGTATTGAATGAAATCGAACTCCGCCGAGCAAGTGTACAATCTCGTGTGGAAGTTGGCGAAACTCGTGAATTTCGAGCGGAGAATGTCGAAGATGTGTGCCTGAAATGCGCATTTTCAGACGCCACGTGGACTCGTCTCTCTCTCTCTCTCTCTCTCACGTCATCTTCGATTCCGAGGCCTTTCGAAAGGCCGACTTTGAGGCCCAAAGTGATGGCAGCGAACAAAAGAGCCAAAATGAGCACATAGGCGGGACGGAAAGTGATTCGCGAGAAGAGCGGAGCCATGTAAACGACTGTCTGAAAGTCGATTGAATCGATTTCTCTGGAATTGTTGAAGAGGAACTCACGAGGAAAGCGAGAATACTCGGAAAATAGAGCGCGGTGATCATCATTTCGTTGCCGAAAAGCAGCACAAAACTGATCGAAAACGAGATCAAATGCGAGAAAACGATGGTTTTGGCGGTGGGAATCGGCACAAGATCCAGTGCGAAGACGATGAAAATCGAGCAGATTTGAGTGAAGAGCGCGAATTGCGAGAACTGCCAGAAGAGGAGAGCCGGCACGGCGAACGCGGTGAGCAGGAGCAGTCGCGAGCCGCCGGCTCCCTTGTACTTGATGATGTGCGTGAGCACGGCGATGTGCGCGATCACGAACGGAAACGCGAAGCTCTCGCGCAGCGGCGGCGTCCACTGCACTCGCGTCGCCTCGCCGTGATTGAATGCGAAACAGAGGACGGCCAGAA
The DNA here is from genome assembly GCA_963966605.1 of Caenorhabditis sulstoni. Classification (NCBI taxonomy): domain Eukaryota; kingdom Metazoa; phylum Nematoda; class Chromadorea; order Rhabditida; family Rhabditidae; genus Caenorhabditis; species Caenorhabditis sulstoni. The sequence goes on along the minus strand of OZ016477.1, from coordinate 6,966,180 downwards.
GGCCTCCGAACATGGAATCGCTGAAGACGTGGCTACCGTAACCCAGTGAGAGGAGGGGGGCACGTTACCTGATCAGGACGCCGAGGTAGAAGATCGAGGAGGCGACGGTGCCGGCGACGACGAAGACGCCCGTGATGTAGAAGTAGTGCGGGTTGCCGATGCCCTCGCAACTCTCCACCGGCTTCAGTTCGCCGCGATTCACGCGCCAGCACAGCTCCACTTGCCAGTTGGCACTCTTGGCGAACGCGCGGAACGGACGGTAGAGGAAGGCGAGAATGACCTCCGGGTACAGATTGAACCGGTTGAGCGTGTTGATCTCGTGCCCGTGCTCGGTGACCGTGTCGCGAGTGATCGCGTCGACGCCTTCGAGGAACGACGGCGCGTTGATGATCGTCTTGTAGTACGAATAGTAGAGACCCTGAAACATCCGAACGTCTTCAGAAGTCGAAGAAGCATCTTTCAGGTCGTCCGAGTCCCAAGATTTCAGTGATTTCCTGACCATGACCTCAATTGGCCACTGAAGTCTCCCCAACTTTTTTGGTGCTGAACCTTACAAAAGTAGGTCAGTTACATGAAAACTAGAACATTTCGAGATCAATGGCTTAACGAACGTCTCTTGAAATCATAACTTTGAGCAAAGCTATGCAAGTTTCAGCGACGCCACCTCGATTTCCAATGTCATCTCGGGGAGGAGTGTCGTCATTCAAACTAGCATAACTTTGTTCAAAATCAAGTTTCGGAGACGTTCGTTGCGTCATTCGAAACATCTCGAAACGTTCTAGACCGCCTGCCACCAAAACATTTTCTCATAGGGCCTAGAGCAAAACAGTGACGGGTTCAAGGATAGGTCACATCTTCCGATCCTAAGGACCGATACACCCCCCAGGCTCTCAATCATCATTGTTTTATTCCACGAGTTTACCATTTCGGTTCTGTAGGCCATCTCTCGCTCGAAGTCGGCCAAGTGCGAGAAGTGCTTATCGTTCTCGAACAACGTGTAGACATGTTGATAATTGAGGAAGCCGACGACGATTCCTGCAATGTTCTTTGTTGTTCTCCCTCCCTCCCTCTCTCGTTTTTCCTTCCACTTCTCGACTTCAAAACACAAACACATCCAGTTTTCGTCCTTCTCTCTCCCTCTCTCTCTCTCTCTCTCTCTCTCTCTCTCTCTCCTTGTCCCTCTTCTTCCACCTCCTCTTCACCAATCGTCTGTAATTATCGACTTTGGACGATGCGCGGGGCGAAAGAGAGAGAGAGAGAGAGAGAGAGAGAGAGAGAGAGAGAGAGAGAGAGAGAGAGAGAGAAATGGAAACATTGTGGATTCGGAAGAGACGCAGACACTTTTGAAACCGTGAAATGCGCGGAAGAGAGACATCTCTTTCAGTTTTGAACTTTTCCACTCTGCCGCCAATTCTTTCTCTCTCTTTCTCTCTCTCGCGATTCGCTACGATTCAAATGTCAATTTGTGAATGTGCAAACAGGAATCCACACCGTTCTACTCGCAGTTCTTTTTTTTCTCTTTCTCTCGGCGAGAAGACCAGTTTCGCATTCTCTGAACACATTTTGCTCTTTGAGAAAAGAGCTCCCGTGTGTGTGTGTGTGCTCTTTTTCAACTTTCATACTCCTCAATTTTTATTCTCTGTTTCATTAAGATGCCTTGAACATTCTAATAAAAGAGCCTTCCCGAGGCTTTAACTTTGACAGGGTATATCTTGGAAACTAAAATAGTCACGAAAAAGTTGACAACTACAAAAACATGGGAAATTTTAAGCTGGTCATGTTTGTAGTTGACAACTTTCTCATAACTTTTCTAGTTTCTGAGATATTTCAATTTGAACTTCACTCACTAGAAGGTTCTTCTATCATAGGATAACATATAAAAGTGTCCCGGTGATCATGGAAATGATAAGGATCAAGATGATACAGTGTGGGGGGGGGGGGGGATATATCCAAATCTAATCCAAACGAGGTTAGAGAGATAGAAGGAAAAGAGAAAGAGAGAGAGAGAGAGAGAGAGAGAGAGAGAGAGAGAGAGAGAGAGAGAGAGAGAGAGAAGACAGTCTCATTCACACTGCAAACAAGCGTTCTGTTGCATTTACACCGCTTCTTTTATCACTTCTCCTACTTCCTCATCTTCCTTTATATCCCCCCACCATACAGTTCCTTTCCTTTTCCTTTCTTTCTTCTTCTTCTTCTTCTTCTTCTTCTTCTACTTGCCACGTGTCATCGACGTCTTCTGAATCCCTCAACTCCCTACACCGTCTTCACTTCCTCTTCCAATTTTCAGCTGTTGCTCGTTGCTCTTTCGCTGACTCTTGTTTCTCGTGCTCTTCGGAATCACATGAGAATGCGTGCAATTTCCAATTTCCCCCCCTCTCCCACGAGAGTCCATTTTTCCAATTTCCTCGTGATCCCGGGGCGCGCGACACACAAAGTCTCAAACATCTTTCGTCCTTTCCGATCTTGACAACCAGATTTTGCAGCCACAGCAGCCAGCGAGAAGCTGTCCATTTCGACTGGAATCATGCGTCAGAAGACGTCGACGACGCTTCCGCTTCTGTTGCTTCTCGTGACGACGACGGCGACGAGTTTCGCGGCGAGCGGAGAGGAGCCGCCCGGAACGGACGTCGAGAGGCTCGACGACGCCGTCGATGAAGGCGTTCTTCTGATAATGGTGAGGGCGCATGACGTGGCAGCACTTCCACGTCATCACTGACACTTCAGGGCGAGAACTCGACGTTTTTGAACGGCAACGAGACGGTGTACGAGGCGCCTCGCGAGGCGGTCGAGTTCAATCTGCTCGACACGTATCTCCCGCTATTCATCTTCGTTTTGGACCTTCCACTCAAGGATCGAGAGGCTCTTCAGTCGTATTTGACGGCGAAAACGTACGAGAAACTCAAGTACGACATTGACTCGCGAGTCAGAATGCAGCAGCGACGGGGCGACGAGGAGAGCGTCCTCGCGCGGATCAACGCGTCGCTCGTCAACTCCATCGACAGTGTCGACCAGTTCGACGAGATTACTGTAGACGTTGTGCGGGGGTACCACGTGGGTTACGGTATCCGATACTACCGTAAGACTCCGAATAGTTTTCAGAACGCGTCCGTGTACAACGCGATCCGATCGGTTTGGCTGAAACAGTTGCGTCCGTTCCTGCCGCTCATCGATCAAATGGCCATTATGCAATACTTTGCACAGAGGTATCGGGGTCGGAATTAGCAAAGGATAAAGCGAGTGTTTGATCGCAGAAAAGTGTCCGAGTACGAGAGAATGTCGATTTGGGCGCGCATCTGGGAGAACCTCAACGCGTGGATGTACGGTAAGAAGCAGGCGAACGAGTGCTACGCCACAGAGCCGAAATGTGTGAGGACGGCGTTGGAGCAGCTGAGTTTCGAGCAGAGAATCAGTTTGGACGCCGCCTCCTACGAGAACAAGTTCGACAGCGTCGATGGGATTATCCGCGAAAAGGTAGGAGAAGCGGATTGCAGGGAAAGAGGTGTAACTTTTCTGTGCTGAGTCCTATGGAAATGGTCTGTCTACATGAAATATAGAACTGTTTGAGATCTTTCGAATGGTCAAGAGAACGTTCAGAAATTTAAAGTTTGAAGAAAGTTATGCACGTTTTGGTGGCACCGCTACCAGCGGCTCTCAAAAATAGAGCCACTCCGACTGAAATGTGTATAACTCGGTTCAAAATTGAGGTTTCAAGACGTTTTTTGTGCCATTCGAAAGATCTTAAAACGATCTCAATTTCTTGTCACTGAGCCCTTTTCATGGGATTTCGCACAAAAAAGTTGGAGCCTCTTCTGTGGAACAATATAAAATGTCTCGAACTTGTGAGCTGAACCCCCGATCCGATTTCAGTTGGAAGAGAGCCGAAAGGGAACGGAGCTCGACGAGTGGCTGCTTCGAAATCAACCTCCACAGGCACTCGAGGCGATTCTCGACGAGAGAAGCGACATTGAAGAGCAGTAAGGGAGAGTTTCGACGCAAAGAGCACAGAGAGCTGGTTGCAGAGCCCTCCAGAGACTGCGTGACAACGGAGTGCTGAGCTCTCTGAAGCACTACTACAAGGCGGTGATCGAGACGCGGAGCTCCGAGGAGCAAGACGAGATTCGCAAGTTTTTCGACGTCATGAACGACACGTTCGCGCGGTGCTTCGACCCGCTTCGCGGACAATTCCACGACTTTTAGCCGATTCTTCCGAAAACTTTTCACTTTTTCTCTCTCTCTCTCTTTATCGAGTCTTGCCACACATTCGATTTCCTCCTTTTCTTCGTTACGTGTATTCTCGTGTTTTCACACTGCTCGTCGCATTCTAGGCCGCGCTTCCCCTCGTGGCCTAGAATCCGACAAGACAAGTTTTCGCGTCCCCCACAATAAAAGTTGAAACGAACCGATGAAAACGACGCAAATTGTCCACGAATTCGAGTGCGACGACGTCGAAATCTCCGTCGATTGTCCAGTTTTCTCCGGCGAACTCTTGCTCTTTTTGGCCATTTCCAAGCTGCAAATCGAGAAAAATCAATGGGGAAAAGGCGAAAAAATGCGGAAATTGGAGGCTCTTGGAGGAAGAAAAAAAAAACGGAAAAATGGGAAAAGCTTTTGATTAATTTCCCTTTCGCAGAGGACCGAAAATCAAGGGTTTCGCAGCGAGCATTTTCTGTTTTTTTTTTGCTCTCTCTCGCCTCCTTGCCCCACTTGATTTCCAGCTCTTTCAGCACGATACGATTTTCGTGGGTAAAAAATCGGGGAAAAATGAACCAAAGGAGAGTGAGAATGATTCGATTTGCATGATAAAAGAGGCGGCGATTCTTACGGAAATTTGATTTTCCCGGCGGCGAGCGCGCGAAGCTCGAGAGAAACCCACACGAAAACATTGAAATCGGTGCGTTTTGCACAATGTGCCACGTGGCAGAGCAAATAAATGAGCAAGAGGGGGGGGGGGGGGACAAATATTGTGGGAGGGAGGGAGAAAGTGTTGAAAAGATCAGTTCGGTTACACACGCATACATCGAATTGGACAGGAGAAGAAGATGGAGAAGAGGGATGAGAGAGAAAGAGAGAAACAGAGAGAGAGAGAGAGAGAGGACAGGCGGTCAAAGAGAAAGAAGAAGAAGAAGAAGAAGACAGGTAATCGGAGAAAGAGAAAGAGAGAGAGGGGGGGATGGAGGAGACGCAGAGTGAGAGACAGAGGGACGGTAGTACACGAGAGGGAGGATCTCTCTCCGCACTTACTCACACTCCATTGACCTCGTTCTTTTCCCCCCGATGAGAATGATGGCTCGTGGAAGGGAAATGTGAAAGATTGATGAGGAGCGGCGGGCAGGTGTCTGCGAACATCGGGCGAAAGAGACAAGCGGAGAAGCAGTTGGTGGGAAACAAGTCTCTTCAAAAGTGACCAAAGATGAACGAGAGTCAGAATTCCACGATACTTTAAGACCACGGGGCTGTTAGATATCGGAAAACAGACGTTTCTAAGAAGTTTTTCATTCCGGAAGTAGAAAGCGAGAATAATTTGGTGCGACTCTCATCGATAGAACGCAGAGTTACATGGAAAAGGCTCTAACTTTTTTGTGAAACAACTTATAGACACAGCCCAGTAACCAAAAAGATGGACCTTTTTTAGATCTTTCGAATGCTGCAAAGAGGGTCTGAAAATCTTCATTCCTAGCAAAGTTGTGCCGGTTTTAGAGGCTCCATTTCCGGCGAAAAAGGAGATAACAGCCTGAAAACTCGCGAAACTCAGCTCAAAGTTGAGATTTTGAGAAGCTCGCTGCGCCGTTCATAAGATCCTAAAACTCTCCACCCTTTCAGTGATCATACCATTTTGATAGGTTCCACTAGAAGAAAGCGAGCTCCGAGTTTCTTCCGGATCCCTATTTCAGGGAAATTCTGATGGGTACGGATGCTTGTGCTCTGCCACGTGGCACATTGTGCGGAATTTTCCGGGCTTGCGGGGAGTTATCATCAAAATCCTTCAGAATCGCAGGCTCCGTATTCCACGTGTCACACCTCTCCTTTCTTCAAACTACCGTACTATTTCACGTGAACCCGATGCGTCCTCTGATTTGCTCTCGTTTGTGTCCACCAAACACTCTTCTGCCTTCCATTCTCCCGTTTAATTGGCCTATTGTGAACGAGAATCGAAAAGGTGAGCGTCTCGGGTTACGGTACCTTCTGATCGTCGCTTTCAGATGTCGAACGCGACGAACGCCTCTGCTCCGGCAGCTCCGAGCCCCCGTGCTCCGAGCAGCGCGGGAGCCGCTGCTCCTTCCGGAACGGTCGTCGGCGACTCGATTCCGATGCCGATGGTGGCGGGCATGATCGCCGGCGTGGCCTTCGGAATCGTGTGCCTCATCCTGCACGTGTGTCTCGTCAAATATCTCGTTCGCCAGCGTGCCAAGCACATTCCAAAACTTCGCAAAGTGAAAGTGAAGAAGGGCAAGAAGGGGAAGAAGGGAAAGAAGGACAAGAAGAGTGAGCGGAGAGAAAGAGCCCTCCTCGTGTGCTCAATGAGCTCTTTCAGCCGACTCGAGCAGAACTTCGACGGGAACTTCCACTGGTGGCACCTCGATCGCCATGTGATCCCTCTTCTTCAGACCACCGCTTCCCTCCGACCGGCTCAACTCTCCGCTCGTTCATCTCTACTTCATTTCTGTCCCAAGTTTTCCACAAAACTTCGGCAAATCAATAAAGCGACCACACTTCTGACTCATTTATTTTTCATTTATTCAGTTGGACGACTAGTATTGCTTATGCTTGACCGCTTCCTTTTCCGTTTCCAAGTACGTGTGAACTTTGGCGACAATCTTCTCGATCACAGGCGCGACTCGTTGAACCTCTCGCTCGAGGCGACGCTGAAAACAAAAAGTTTTCGACCACGGCAGGACTCGAACCTACAATCCCCAGATCCGAAGTCTGGTGCCTTATCCATTAGGCCACGCGGCCACGAGAAAACGCCGCTTCATGGGGGTGCACATGAAGACGGCGTGCGGAGAGACTTACCAGTTCCTTTCCAATGCGTATTTTTCGAACGGGGATCATTTGGACGCCTACGAAAATGGTCAGATAGAGCAGAGTGCAGTAGAAAAGTATGTGGAGCATCGTCGGAAACTCAAGCTGCTCTCCTTTCTCGATTCGAGCCATACTACGGAGCTCCGCCGCTGAAAACTTCCAGATATTAGCTCGTCCGAGCCCACCAGCGCTAACTCATTCCCTGCTCCGGCTCCGGCCGTTTCCGAGCAATTATCATCAAAGAGCCATCAATCGGTTTATCGTGAACACAGAAGCTGCTCAGCCCGGAAACCTGCAAACTTCCCTAATGTTTCTCGAACCGATGGCCGAAGTTTCGTTATGAGAAAACTCGGCCACGTGCATTTCACCTCGCTGAAAAGCGAATAAATGTATCGGAAAAGTCCCTCCTCGTTTCTGTATTTTGTGACGAGACCGTGCTCGTCGGCGTGCTCGAAACTATGAAACTCGTAGTCGTCGGCTTGAAATCGCAAATGGAACACTTTGAAAAACAAGTTTCCGGTGGTCAGATACTCTTGAATGCTGAATCGATAGATCCATTCTCCCATGTGATGGAACAGAATGAAATCTGTCCCCGAAGAGTCGGAATACGAGTGGAATTCGTTGAAACTCAGATAGTCTGGCAACTCGAAACTGAGCTCTCTGCAATGAATCGAATGCAATCGCGCTCCATTGAGAATCCGCTCACTCTTGCTTATTCTGCGCACTGTGCATTCCGTAGTTGCCTACCGTAACTTTTCTGATTCCATTCGATTCAATCGACACGCAACACGTCACATTCTGTGCGGATAGATCAACGGTGCGTTTGAACAAAGTAGGTCAAACCTTGCGAATGTTGTAGTGGCACGTGTAGGGCTCCGGAAGACGACGAGCTCGGAAAATCGGGTCGAAGTCCTCGAACGACACCGGCTCGCCCATGACTGCCACCTGTTGTTTGTAATCCGAATAGGACAGTCTGCAAGTGCGCTCCATTGATACTTCTCCACGTATTTTCGAAATTCGCCTCACTTGTAGTATCGAAAAGCATGATCTGGGACGAGAAAATGAAACCGTCCGTTTTCTACGTCCACAGCTACCGTTATCCCGTCGACGAACGTCTGAACATTCGAAATTTTTTTCGAATTCCCACGCGACTGCTCACCTCGTTCGTCAGTCGATCCGAGAATGTCGAAGGCGGAAGTGTCGTCGAGCTGACTTGCGGAGGAACTGTCGATAGAGTGGCATTGGAAACCGCGGCTGCTGCTTTTCTCGATTTCAGAGTCATCGAGCCGTTGGACGACTTCTTCGGAGGACTCGTCGAGCTGGGATTCGTCGATGATTCCGTCGGAATCGTCGGATATACCACCATGTTCTGATTGTCTCTCGGGTAGAAAAAGTCGAACGGGAACTCCTCGTCTTTCTCAGAAATCTTGAGCAATGAGCCGTTTTTGCGGACGCCGATGACATGAAACAGCTGAAAAACTGAGAGCGGTGTGCAAACGCGCTCTACCGAACGACGCTTTTTCGCTTGAAAATTTGAGAATAAAAACCTCGATCATCTGAACGAAATTCTCATCGATGAAACAATTCAATTGTTGTTTCTGTTGCGGCTGTTGATTGGGATATTGCGGCGGAAAATCGGTCGTCGATTGGTTCGAAACGGGCCCGGAAGTCTGAAAATGACGGGAAAAGTGTGGAATTGCCGGAAAGAAAGACGAACTGTGATCTGAGCGTATATTTGAGCTAAAATAGAGAGATAGACGAGTTTTGATTGCATCTTTTCTGCCGCTCGAAATTAACGTGAGACTTCAAATGTTTCCGAGACTTTTTCGTTTTCGAGTTCCGAAAGTTCACGTTGGAGCCGCGTTTTCTCGTAATTCACAGAGCCACGCGTCATTACGAGGACGGGTGACGGTGCGAAAGATGCCCGAGAAAGAAGAATCGAAGAGCAGCGAGGAGCACGGAAAGGATGAACTGGAAGGAGCCACTGGGGCTGGCGTCGTCGTGAAACCGAAAAAGAAGAAGAAGTCTAAGATGAGCCGGAAGGTGAGTGACGACGTCTGGAGCAGTAGAATGCTTATTTTGTTCAGAGCGCTAAATCTCGGAAGAGCGATATTCCGGCGTGTAATACACTCGAGAAATGCTCGGTGAATTCTGCGAACACCGAGATTTCGCAATCGGAATGGCTTAACGATATCGGCGGTCCGAAAAAGCCATCTTCACATTGGGAATCCTTCCTCAACTTCGTCTCCGATCACAAGTATTCGATCACCGCTACTGTGGTCCTTGCTGGAGTCCTCGCCTACTTTTCCGTCAAGAAGACCACCACTCGTTGTCCTTTCACTGGCAAAAAAAGCACCTAGAAGACAATAAATAATTTCATTTTCGATGTTTCTTTTTTCCGATATGCAATAGATAGGGATTTCATTTCTGTTGATCAAAACATAACAAGAACAAATGAGTTTCTTAGATCTTGTTGAAGGCAACGATGTCAACGGACTGAACGTGGTCCTCGAAGTCTCCAGTGATCTTCTCGATGAGGTCGTCGACGGAGACCTTAAGATCCTCGATGACGCAGATGATCTGGAGCTTCTTGATTCCTGTAAAAATGAATATAAGCTTAGAACAAGTGGAAGAATGTGGCTTACCGTATCCGATGGCGATGAGCTTGGCACCTCCCCAGACGAGTCCGTCCATCTCGATCGAGCGAACGAGCTTCTCCATCTCTTCGAGGTTGGTCTCATCGTCCCATGGCTTCACGTCAAGGATGACCGAGGACTTGGCGATCGGTCCTGGCTTCTTGGACTTCTTCTCCGCGTAGGCGGCAAGACGCTCCTCGACGATCTTCTTCTTCTCCTCATCCTCCTCGTCGTCGGATCCGAAAAGATCGAAGTCGTCTCCCTCAGCGGCAGCTGGGGCAGATCCTCCGGCAGAGGCCCAGGTCTTGCGCTCAGCATCAGTGTACGAGGCAACGTTGGCGTACCAGCGGGCCACGTTCGGGTAGGTGGAGGCGTTCGGGGCCGATCCAAGGGCACCGAACAATTGGGCGTCTTCTCCAGAAAGAACGAAGCTGAAAAGAACGAGATAAAACTTCCATTTCTTTTTTTTTCCAAAGTCTGGCCTAAAATCTCGATGAAAAAAGGTAAAGTGAACATACCCGTTGGCAAAAGCCTGCTCGGCGAGGGTGGTGTTGAAAGCGGCAAGTCCAGCCGGGCTCTTAACGTCAGCGACCATGTTTTCAGGAGTGAAACGCAAGCGAGTGACTTTGAAAAGGCCTACAAATCGCACTAAAAAGTGAAATCGTTGCGAGACCCGGGCGCCGCGGAACTCGCTGCGCCTTTGAGAGGGCCGCGCTAAGCGCAACGCTGACTGACGCACTCTCGGAGGGGCGCCCGAGTTTCGCGCTTTCGATTCTCTCTCTCCTCCCCCCTCGCGTGTCGTCTCGCCGCCCTCCCGCTGACCGATTCGTTATCATTTTCACTTCGGTCCGCCTCCGAATCGCTTGTTTTCTGTTCCACTCTGTTGTTTTCGAACGAGAAACAGATTGATGCAGAACAAATTTCGATTTTAGGCCAACTTTGTTTACTCGTCACTCTCACCCTGTGCTTCGCGACGATTTCTCGCTTCGCTTTTAAAAAACCTGCAAACTAGTTGTTTTTCAGGAGAAACCATGAATTCTCTTCTTCGGTTGAGTCAGTTGGCCGGACCAGCCCACATTCGCGCACTTCACTCCTCTTCCTCCATCTGGGTACGAAACCAGAAGCTTTCTGATTAAAAAAGAATGAAATTTGTTGCAGAGCAAGGTCCCGCTCAGCAAATTTGAGCCGAATGCGTATCTTCCGTACGAGCGTCTCTCTCAGAATGTGAAAATCGTCAAGGATAGGTTAGTAGGTTCAAAAAGTATCCTGACATATTTTAACTCATCGTCATTTTGCCCACATGCGCGTTCGTTATCAAAGACAACAACTAGCCAGTGACGATGTTTGTGACACGACAGATGCTATAGTCATGTGCGCCGCTGATATCGCATCACGTATACAGTGTGTATTGGCTTTCCGGGTTGCCAAATCACTAGCGTGGGCCTCTACTGCTGGCTGCTGGCATCAAAATCACAAGCCAGGCGGCTCTCGGGGGTCGCCGAGACAAACAGAGTTCCGTTGTAATGAGAAGAGAAATGCGCGTCACTGGGAGAGAAGAGAAGAGATTCTCGTTCACTCTGTTCTTTGGTCAATGCAAACATGCCTAGGCGAAGAGGTGTGACGAAAATATAGTCTGCTAAATGAGACGGTCGTCTCTCCAAACTAATAATGCTGATGCAAATCAGTCGTCTGCAATGTTTTGACATAAACGGGAACAGAACATCAAACAGCGTTGATCATGCGGCCGTTGTGACACGTTTCTTAGTCGTTTTCCTTGTCCCACGTGCATCAGGTCTCCAGACTGATCGCACTTTGAGGGGTCATGTTTGCGGCGTTATCGGGGAGAGTACTTTGAACCGAAGACTACAACAAGAAAATGTGAACTTTGATATGTGTTTCAAATTCAAAATCATTGCAGACTGAAGCGCCCGCTTACGCTTTCCGAGAAAATTCTCTATGGACATTTGGACCAGCCGAAGACCCAGGATATTGAAAGAGGAGTCTCTTACCTCCGTCTCCGTCCGGACCGTGTCGCCATGCAGGACGCCACCGCACAGATGGCCATGCTTCAGTTCATCAGCTCCGGACTTCCAAAGACCGCTGTCCCATCCACCATTCACTGCGATCACTTGATTGAGGCTCAGAAGGGAGGAGCTCAAGATTTGAGCCGTGCCAAGGAACTCAACAAGGAGGTCTATAACTTCCTTTCCACTGCAGGAAGCAAGTATGGAGTCGGATTCTGGAAGCCGGGATCTGGAATCATTCATCAGATTATTCTCGAGAACTACGCTTTCCCAGGACTTTTGCTCATCGGAACTGACTCGCACACCCCGAACGGAGGAGGTCTTGGAGGACTTTGCATCGGAGTCGGAGGAGCCGATGCTGTTGACGTCATGGCTGATATTCCATGGGAGCTCAAGTGCCCGAAGGTCATCGGTATCAAGCTGACTGGAAAGCTGAACGGATGGACTTCTGCCAAGGACGTCATTCTCAAGGTCGCTGATATTCTCACCGTCAAGGGAGGAACCGGAGCCATCGTCGAGTACTTCGGCCCAGGAGTCGACTCGATCTCCGCCACCGGAATGGGAACCATCTGCAACATGGGAGCCGAGATCGGAGCCACCACCTCAGTCTTCCCGTACAACGAGAGCATGTATAAGTACCTCGAGGCTACCGGCCGCAAGGACATCGCTGAGGAGGCCAAGAAGTACAAGAGCCTTCTGACCGCCGACGACGGAGCTCACTATGACCAGATCATCGAGATCAACCTTGATACCCTTGTTCCCCACGTCAACGGACCTTTCACTCCGGATCTTGCCTCGCCGATCGACAAGCTCGGAGAGAATGCCAAGAAGAACGGATGGCCACTTGACGTGAAGGTCTCGCTCATCGGATCGTGCACCAACTCGTCGTACGAAGACATGACCCGTGCCGCTTCCATCGCCAAGCAAGCTCTTGCTAAGGGACTCAAGGCCAAGACTCTGTTCACGATCACTCCTGGATCCGAGCAAGTTCGCGCCACCATCGAAAGAGACGGACTCTCGAAGGTGTTCGCCGACTTCGGAGGAATGGTTCTTGCCAACGCTTGCGGACCGTGCATCGGGCAATGGGATCGTCAGGACGTGAAGAAGGGCGAGAAGAACACCATCGTCACCTCGTACAACCGTAACTTCACCGGTAGAAACGACGCAAACCCGGCTACCCACGGATTCGTCACCTCTCCGGATATCACCACCGCCATGGCCATCTCCGGACGTCTTGATTTCAATCCGCTCACCGATGAGCTTACCGCCGCCGATGGAAGCAAGTTCAAGCTCCAGCCACCAACCGGACTCGACCTGCCTCCAAAGGGATACGATCCAGGAGAGGATACCTTCCAAGCCCCGGCCGGAAGTGGGGAAGTCGATGTTTCGCCATCCTCTGACCGTCTTCAGCTCTTGTCGCCATTCGACAAGTGGGACGGAAAGGATCTTGAGGACTTGAAGATCTTGATCAAGGTCAAAGGAAAGTGCACCACTGACCACATCTCTGCCGCCGGACCATGGCTCAAGTACCGTGGACACTTGGACAACATCTCGAACAATCTCTTCCTCACCGCTGTCAACGCCGAGAACGGAGAGATGAACAAGGTTAAGAACCAGGTGACTGGCGAGTACGGAGCTGTCCCAGCCACCGCCCGCAAGTACAAGGCCGACGGAGTCAGATGGGTCGCTATCGGAGACGAGAACTACGGAGAGGGATCGTCCCGCGAACATGCCGCTCTTGAGCCACGTCATCTCGGAGGAAGAGCCATCATCGTCAAGTCCTTCGCCCGTATTCACGGTAAGAATTCTATATTTCACCTTGCAACCGCCATATTCCATTATTCCAGAGACGAACTTGAAGAAGCAAGGAATGCTCCCGCTCACCTTTGCCAACCCAGCCGACTACGACAAGATCGACCCGTCTGACAGCGTCTCGATTGTTGGACTTAAGAGCTTTGCCCCAGGAAAGCCGCTTAAGGCTATCTTCAAGAAGGCCAACGGATCAAAGGTAATACTAATCAATTTGTCAGAACAATCCAATTTATGTTCCAGGTCGATGTTGTGCTCAACCACACCTTCAACGAGCAGCAAATCGAGTGGTTCAAGGCCGGATCGGCTCTGAACAGAATGAAGGAAGTGTTCGCCTCGCGCAAATAAGCAACGACGGTTTCGAACTGTTTACCTGTTTAGAAAATGAAAATGATATTCTTCTCTTAAAGACCATTAGCTCTTTTTTCTTTTGTACGTATAATGTATTGTATGGAGATTTGAAGTATTTCGGTGTTCGATCAACGAGATCATCTGAGGAATTCGGAAATACTTCAAATCATGTTCCCCATTTCTCCTCCCCGTCCCCTCGAATTTCTCCCCGTAGTTATCATCACAACCTCCATGAGATTGTTTTATGTAAGAGTGTAGACACCTTGTTTTGTTTCTTTTTTCTACCGATCACAAAAATGACTTTTCACTGAATATCCCGACTTTTTTTCATGAAATCTTCGGATTCGCCAATAAGGAGAGAAGGAGATCATCAGCGAAGGCGTGCGATGAGAGTGATAGCAATGGTTGCGATGCCGACGCCAAGAAGAGCCTTCAACAAGAACTAAATTGGAACGGTTGCCAGCCTAACGCTTCATGAATCCACACATACCGAGTTCTCGCTGGTGAATGCGCAGATCTTGGAGGCGATGGAATCCTGACTAGCATCCGAATCGGCCGGAGCAGGTGCCGACTCCGCTGGCGACGGAGGCGTCCGCTTCGAGTGGTCGCCGTCGTCCTTGAGCAGATCGTTGAGCCAGGCGTCCTGCGGCGGCTCCTGGCCCTCGTCGACCACTTCCACGTCGGAGATGTCGCTGACGGCGACGTCGCCCTGACGATCGCGCAGCTTCATCCGCCGCAACTTCTTCAGTCTTCTCTGCTGCGCCACCTCCTTCTTGTACCCGCTGCGATCATTCTCCGTCGCGTTCTTCGGCGTCTGAGTCATTTTCGCAACTGCTTCTTCTCCTACTTCTTCTGAATTCCGAATTCGGATTTCCTGAATTCGTCGAGACAATTTCTCTACCGTTCCTATTCCTTTCGTTTGGATAGAAAACTGAAAATAAACAGCGCGGCACGAGAGTTTCATTTCGATTTTCCGAGGCGATCACGTTTTTTTTTTTTGTTTTTTGAGCTCTGTGGCGCCGAACAACGAGAGAGTGTGGACTCGCGGAGAGACGCAGACATCGGTGAAAAAACATTTGTTAGCGCACTTCTCGTGCTTTCGAACCGCGAGGATTTTCGGTTTTTTTTTCAAATCCGAGTTTCTGTTTTTCTTTTTTGAAATCAATAAAACTACCTTGTTTTCATCATGAAAGCATTGTTGGTAATCTCAGAAATCGGCCCAAAAATCGGGCATTCGAAAGTTTGAAATTCAAATTCATTGGGCGGGAATTCGAAAACGAAAATCTCCACCGATCAGAATGACGTCTTTTATCAGTTTCCTCCGCGCAATTTCATGATTTCCCTAATTTCCTTTTCGATTTCACTGTTTTCAGATTTGTAGTCAAGTACCTAGATATTAGTAGAGAAGAGCATCCAGATGTCTGCGATTCCAGGTATTTTCCCTCATGACACTTTAAAACGCGCTCCATCGCTGCAAAACGCTGCGTCTCTTCGACGAGCACACTCTCTCCTATCTCTGCGTCTCTTCAGAAGGCGCGATGCAGCGCGTTTTGAAGTTTCTGCGAAAAAGTCCGAAAGGTAAAATCTAAAATTAGCTCGATTTTCAGGTGTTTCTCGTGATGACGCAGTCAAGTTCGCGAAGGATTTGGCCGCCGGCGCCGTTGCAGCCACGATTTCGAAGACTGTAATTGCTCCCGTCGAAAGGGTCAAGCTCATTCTTCAGGTCTGAAATGTCGTTGAAATCTGAAAATTTCTGTTCGAATCTGAAATGTTCAGCTTCAAAACTCGCAGACCACGTTAGCACTAGAAAATCGATACAAAGGCATCGTGGATTGTTTCGTTCGAGTGCCCAAAGAGCAGGGATTTCTGTCGTTCTGGCGCGGAAACTGGGTGAATATTCTCAGATCTTGCAGTCAGGTGAGTCTAATGAACAAGACTGAAAATCCAGGAAAAAAAAGAAGAGAATCGCAGGAATCACTGGGACTTTCGTTCAAAGAGTTCTTCCGAAAGTACACATTGGAGGGAGTCTCCAAAAACGAACACGGAAGATATTTGATAGGTTGGAATCGCACTTTTCTCACCGCAAAAACCAGGGATTTCTCAGGAAATCTGACGGCGGGAGCTGCTTCGGGATGCGCGACAATCGCCTCGATCTACCCGCTCGACTTCATTCGAACGCGGCTGGCCATCGATTTGGGGAAACGGAAAGCGGATCGCGAGTTCACGGGAATGTTCGATTGCATGCGGAAGATCATCAAAGTGGACGGCGTGTCGGGACTCTACAAGTGACGTCCCCTTGTGATTTCCCGTTTTCATCGACACATTCTTCCAGAGGTCTCGTCCCGTCTCTGCAGTACATGATCGTCTATCGGGGCTTCTACTACGGACTTTTCGACACGAGCTCTCCTTATTTGTCTTCTGGAGACAGTCTAAAGTTCTGGGAAGCGCTTCTGCTCGGAAACGTGAGACAATTCATCCCAGATTATCGTCGAGGTTCCGATGGCTTTTTCAGGTCGTGACTCTCATCGCCGCCTACGCGTCGTACCCGTTGGACACGGTGAGAAGACGATTGATGATGGGCGCCGGAAACAAAAAGTTGCCATTTAACAACACGATTTCCGCATTCAAAGTGAGAAACCCGCCAATTTCCGCCCGAAACTCGCTTTTCAGTGGATCTACGCGAACGAAGGCCCGCGAGCGTTCTTCAACGGCGCTCTAGTCAACGCGATTCGAGGAACCGGACCGGCTCTCGTGCTCGCCATCTACAACGAACTTCAAAAGTACATGTAACGGACAGAGAATCCCCTAGCTTCCGCCCGATTCGCATAATAATTCTCGATTCGACCCCAAATAAGAGATACGTGTAAATACTCGCAATAAACGAGGTGTTTTCTTCTTCTTCTCCTCCTCTTTCAATCAAATGATCATTTTAACACCCGTTTTCTCTTCTCTCGTTGTGTAATTTCTCTCTTTCTCTCGCTCTCTCCGCCCTCTCGTCTCGGTGTGTTTGTCTCATTTTCTCCGCTGACAACATGCATTTTTGAGAGAAAAAGTAGACTTTTGGCCTTGCGAAGCCAACAAAAACAACTTTCCGGTCCGTTATCACTTGGACTGTTTTCTTTGTTTCACACGACACAATACTTCCTGAACACAAGTGCGCTCTAATGAGAAGCCTGTCGGATTGGCGGGAATTCAAAAGTTTGAAAGTTTCCGCCCACCCATAGAGCACGTTTCCCTCGTAAATCAATCATCTTTTCCACTTTTCGTTTGCGCCCGGGCAGCCGTACGGTACTAGAATTGGTAAACAAGTAACCTTGAGGCGCGCGCGCATTTCCTTTCCTTCTCTGCGTTTCGCCACTCTCTCCCTCTTTTTTCTCTGCGCTCTCTCGTTTCTGAGTGCTATTTCCGTCTGGCGCCAATAAAAAGGCGGGCGTCCGCTTCTTTTCTTGTTTGCCGCTGCCTTGCTTTTTTTCGAAACGATTTTTTATTTTGTTTTCTTTTTGAGTCTTACAGTTGTAAAATGCACTTTCAAAAACTTTCATCCTGTTGTGTTTCCTGAGCATTTGCAGAAAAGACATCTGGTGCTGGAGCCTTTGAACATTTCTCATGCCGTTTTATTGAGCGTTTGACTCGTTTTATGTGTTTCTGCCTCGATTCTCGGTGACACGGCAGAATGGGCACTCTTCAAAAATGATTTCTCAGCCTGCAAAAAGCCAAAAACCACTAGGCGGCTTCGAACCCCGGTCTTCTGTTTCAAAAACAAAACAATTATCCATAAGGCCTTCGAGACATATCAGTTCGTTATCTAATAGAAGTAATGACAAGCGCGTCCGCTGAAAAAAAGAGCTGTCAAATGTGTAAATAGGTTGTGGCCATTGGCAGAAGCATGAAAAACACACTCCGCGGGACCTTCTTGCTCCATCGATCACCTGAAAAGTGTCTCGGTTCGGAAAACAAAAGCAATTTGGGGGGGGGGGGGCTCTCTAGCATTGCGTGTGCACCCCCGGCTCGCACAACAACGCTCCGAGCCACCAAAACCAATTATCGCGGCGGAACATCCCGTCTTCTATTTCGAAATACAAGAAGAGAGACAACTTTTTGTGCTCTTTTTGGTGAGCTCCACTGGCCAGGGCACGCCCTTTATTTCCGGTTTGGTCCGCTTCCTATCGGGTCCCTGCTCTCCCATTTCTCTTTTTTCTGCTCCGAAGCCACCAGCGACCTCTCATTTCTGGCGGCTCATTTTCGTTGAAACGGCCAAAAAGAGCACAAAATGAGCAGCCTCTTCAATTGCTGTCTTGTCGGTAAGCTTTTTTTTTGAATTCCCGCCAAACTCATTTATGATAAACAACGACCACCAATCGGAGTGTTGTTGTTTTCTTTCGATTCTTTTTTCACTTTTTGCGTGCGCGTCTCCAGGCAAAACTCCGGGGAGTTTCAAAAAGAAAAACGCGGAAAAAAGTAGCAAATATTTGTGACGACAACACGCGAACTCTGCTCGAGCTGGCTTCTCATCGATTTTTTTGCTAGCCCGGTTGTTTTTTTCACCGAACCAAAACACAAAAAAACGACTGAAAAAGTGAGAATAGTGAGGGGAACATTGTGTTTTTTTGTGACTCACTCACTCCAATTTCCCCTCACGCCAAACCAAAATCTGGTTTGTTTGTCGGGTTCTGTATGGCTGTCAGTTTCGATTTGAGTGTTTTTATTTGATTTCTCCCGTTTCCGATCAGTTTTATATTCAATTACAAATCGAATTGAGTTTGTTGTAATGCGAAAGTAATCAACTGATTGCTGGCAATTCTCAATTTATTCCGATTTTCCGGAGGAAATGTCGAACGAAAACAGCGGCATTGTTGGTTCCAAGTCGAGTTTCGAGCAGAAAAAGACGTCAAAAAGAGCAAAAAACGCGAGCGAAAGAAGCTGTTTCTCTCTTTTTCTAATCTTCTCCCTCCCATCTCTAGGCTCCCCGCGCGGCGGCAAAGTTTATCGATTTTGATATTCCATGTTCCCATTTCTTATTGCTGTTTCACCGAGAAAAGGTATTTTTGAACTTTGTGAAAAAACCATTAGGCTTAGAAATTGCAAAGAACGGGTCTCGCAACGAAAATGCATGTGATACCGTATTCGTCGAACTTCAAAGGGACATCATATAATTGTCAGTTTTTGTAGACCCGGAGCATCGCGCGGGCTCGAACGAGGCGGAAAACTACCAGAAGCGAGTCACCTCTTCGGACGGATTCGCGCCCACTGACGGAATCAAAATGGCCGACGACGAGGAGGAGATCATTCAGAAGGTCGAGGTGAAGCCCGACGAATTCAACGGACTCATCGGCTCGATCGCCGGCAATCTGATCCGAGACAAGGTCGGCGGCGCCGGCGGAGACATCCTCGGAGGACTTGCCAGCAACTTCTTCGGAGGCGGCGGCGGCGGCGGCGGCGGCGGCGGAGGAGGATTCGGAGGCGGGTCCGGAGGATTCGGCGGTACGTCTTCTACTTCTTCTTCTCGTCTTGAAACCTCGTTTCGTTCTTCACGTGTTGCAGTCCCTTTGCTTTCCGTTTCGCGTCTTGTCCGTTGTCCGTAGCGTTCTGTTAGTGTCATTCAGAAGACCGACAGACTGGAAGCGGCAAAAAAGGAAGCGGAATCACCGATTTTCTCAAGGGAATCGTACCCGGATCGTCGAGAAACAAGAAGAACAAGCAGAAACACGACCAGGATTTCGACGATTTCAATGGTACAGTTGCGGCTTTATGTCTTGTCCGTCCTGCTTTTCTGTTTTGTGTCAAACCCACACGGACTCATCACATTATCGATTTTTCGTTACTTTGAACCATATCAGGTGGAAGACCACAACAGAATCAGGGCGGCGGAAACATTGGCGACATTCTCGGAGGACTTCTGAGCGGCGGCGGCGGCGGCGGTGGAAACCGAGGAGGGCAGCAGAATTACGGTCAGCACTGTCTGCTTCTGCACACTAACAATCACCCTTTTCAATTGGTTTCTTCGACTTTTGCATGAGTTTGATGTTGTGAAGTTCAGGCGGTGGCGGTGGCGGTGGCGGCAACGACATCGGCAGTCTGGTCGGATCACTGATCGGCGGTGGCGGCAATAAGGGATATAGTGGAGGAGGAGGTGTGCATGATAATCGGAAACTTAAGATTCTCTAAAAAGTTCTGCCGAAATTCGCTTCTCTCGTCCATTTATCTAAGATTCAAAAGCGGATGTTTGGAACTGGGGCGCATTTAAAATTACCGTTTGACTTCCTTCTTCCTCTCACTAACTGACATCCCCGCTCACTTTTCAATTCACTTTCAATCGTGTTTCAGGCGGCGGTGGCAATTATGGCGGAGGCGGTGGCGGATACCAAGGCGGAGGCGGCGGCGGCGGCGGCGGCTTCAATCTGAACGACATCGGCGGAATCATCAACAGTCTCGGCGGCGGCGGCGGTGGAGGTCAACGTCAAGGCGGCGGAGGTGGAACCGACTTCGGATCCATCCTCGGAGGCATCGGATCCTTAATTGGCGGCGGTGGCGGCGGTCAGTACAACGGTGGCGGCGGAAATGTGAATCCGAATCGGCTGAACGGTGGAATGGTGAACATCATCGGAAATCTGATTGGAGAAGCCGCTCATCGCTTCTTGGGAGTGGATCCGAGCACCGGACGAATCATTGGAGCCGTGGCCGGAAACGTGATCATGGGCCTCGGCGGAAAAGACAACTCGCTCGGCAACATCGGAAAAGTGATTCTCGACAACATCATCTCCGGCAAGTTCCGCAGAGACGTCGATCCGTTTGTCCGCCCGGGTCCGGATCCGTCGCGCGGCGGAGGCGGCGGTGTCGGGCCGAGTCCGATCGCGCCTCGTCCGACGACCGAACCACAAGACTTCTACGAGCTGAGAGACCAGTGTCTCCAACAAAAGCGGCTGTTCGAGGATCCGCAGTTCCTCGCCAACGACAGCTCGCTCTTCTTCTCGAAGCGCCCGCCGAAACGCATCGAGTGGCTCCGTCCGGGAGAAATCACGCGCGAGCCGCAGCTGATCACCGAGGGACACTCGCGATTCGATGTGATCCAGGGAGAGCTCGGCGACTGCTGGCTCCTGGCCGCCGCTGCGAACCTCACGCTGAAGGACGAGCTGTTCTATCGTGTCGTGCCGCCAGATCAGTCGTTCACCGAAAACTACGCCGGAATCTTCCACTTCCAATTCTGGCAGTGGGGCAAATGGGTCGACGTAGTGATCGACGATCGTCTTCCGACGTCGAACGGAGAGCTTCTCTACATGCACTCGGCCAGCAACAACGAGTTCTGGAGTGCTCTGCTCGAGAAGGCCTACGCGAAACTCTTCGGATCGTATGAGGCGCTGAAGGGAGGCACCACGTCGGAAGCGCTCGAAGATATGACCGGAGGACTCACCGAGTTCATCGATCTCAAGAATCCGCCGAGAAACCTTATGCAAATGATGATGCGCGGATTCGAGATGGGCTCTCTGTTCGGATGCTCGATCGAGGCCGATCCGAACGTGTGGGAGGCGAAGATGTCGAACGGGCTGGTGAAGGGACACGCCTACTCGATCACCGGATGTCGCATCGTCGACGGTCCGAACGGCCAGACGTGCATTCTCCGCATCCGCAATCCGTGGGGAAACGAGCAAGAGTGGAACGGAGCGTGGTCGGACAACTCGCGCGAGTGGCGAAGTGTGCCCGACGACGTCAAACAGGATATGGGCCTGAAGTTCGATCACGACGGCGAGTTCTGGATGTCGTTCGAGGACTACATGCGCAACTTTGAAAAGATGGAGATTTGCAATCTCGGACCCGACGTCATGGACGAGGTGTACCAGATGACCGGAGTCAAGGCCGCCGGAATGGTGTGGGCGGCGAACACGCACGACGGAGCCTGGATTCGCAATCAGACCGCCGGAGGATGCAGAAACTACATCAGTGAGTGGGAGAAGCACCTCCGTCTCCAACGTTTCCATTTCCAGACACTTTTGCCAACAATCCGCAGTTCCGTGTTCAGCTGACCGACTCGGATCCAGACGACGACGACGAACTGTGCACCGTCATATTTGCGGTCATGCAGAAGTATCGGTACGTCATCAAAATCAGCGCTTCTCGTCGTAATTCGTGCATTTTCAGTCGCAATCTGAAACAGGATGGACTCGACAATGTGCCCATCGGATTCGCCGTTTATGACGTGAGAAATTTGTACTTCAGACCTGAAAGTTCGGGCCGTAGTTAGATAACAGAGGCATTCAGGACTCCTGTTCTAGAAAATTCCAATTATTTGATCGTTTTCAGATGAACAATGTAAGTTTCTGAGTCTTCATTCATATTCAGGCTGCCGGTAAAATTGTGTCGTCCGATAAAAAAGAACTAAAACCCACACTGTTCAGTTTTCATTGTGTGTGTTTCTTTTCTGTAGAGCAATCTTTTGAATTCTAGTTTGTGACGTCATCATCTCACCACCGCAATATTCAGAATACACTAACCACAATGTCTGATAGAGAGCTTCTTTTGCCGTTTTGACTTGCCCTTTCCGTCTCCTTTACTCGAAATCTCGATGATTTGCAGGCCGGCGGCAATCGCGGACGCCTCAGCAAGCAGTTTTTCGCGGCGAACAAGTCGGCGATGCGGTCCGCCGCTTTCATTAATCTCAGAGAGGTGAGTGGCGGCGCGCTCGATAGAGGCCATCAATCAAAGTGTTCAGATGACCGGAAGATTCCGTGTCCCTCCAGGCAACTACGTCATCGTCCCGTCGACGTTCGAGCCGAACGAAGAGGCCGAGTTCATGCTGCGCGTCTACACGAACGGATTCATCGAGTCGGAGTAAGAAGCTGCTCTTCTCGAGTCATCAACTCATCTCATTCCGTTTTCAGGGAGCTCTGATCTTCGCGCTCGCCGACTCGCGCTGCTCCGCCGTCTTCCCTGTTTCCCGCAAAACACGTTGCTCTGCACTTATTCTCGTTTCCTCTTTCTCTCCGCTGATTCCCCCCTTTTCGTCCCGATTTGATAAACATAGAGTTGTCTCGCTTCCTCTTTTCCCCCTTCATCCAAATGTTTCCCTCCTATACTTTTTCTTGCATCCTATAATAAAATTTATACAATTTCGCTGTAGAATATTGATTTTGACCCTGTCCACTCCGAAAAATCAAAATACATGTTTATCGATTTTCCCGGTATGGAAGCAATTACGCTCCACGGCAAATATTCGAAAAAGGCGACGACGGTCTCAAAGGGACGCAGGTGGGGGTCTCGCGACGAACGATCGATAATCTGGTATCTCATTGTCTACAATCTACATCTCCACACCTCCATATGTCACTATTTATTGGCAGTTTTGTGGTTTTTCCTCATTCATTTCTCTTTTTTCCTTTCTCTCTTCTCACTTTTCTTCTTTTCTCTCGTTTACTTAATATCGTTGTTCTCTTCATATCAGAGACTGTTTCAGAAAAGTTAAAGAATGTATCCCTCCAAACTGAACAACCAATACAACGGAGCCACTGGGACGCCGTCATCGTCGAGTCGGAATCACGTCGGAGTCGGAGCAGCGAATTCGCGGACAGGTAAACTCTTTTCACTTCTTTGACTCGTCAGAAAATAAATTTTGCTTGTAAATATTTAAATGCTGTCTGCCCCACTTGAAAAAAAAACGAATTTTCAAAGAAAAAAGCTCTAAAGCGTTTGTTAGGGAATAAATGGTTCGTTTCAGAAACTGAACACCCGAGAATCCCGTTGCCGACGAGCATCACCGCCTTCCATCCGTTCGACACGCACCGTCTGGACACAATCGTCTCCGCGTGCCCGCAGATCGCACTGGAAACAAACTGCAATTTGGAACTGTGGGACACACGCACCGACGCGTCGAGAGTCTACTCGCAGCTCCAGATCGTCGGATACCGCAAAAGGGACATCCAGAAGGCGCGGAAGGCGATCGGCGACGTCGCATTGCGCGCGGAAGAGGAGATCATGGCCGCCTATCGGCAGCGAGATCAGAATGTGAGAAAGGTGGAACCGGTCGCGAGATACTTTTACTACATGTCGCGGGAAGCACGAGAGACGATCCTCGGAAGGAACAACGAACGTCTCGCTGGAATCGTGGTATGTTTCTCTTCCTCTACCTCTTCCTCAGATCTCATCGATGTTTCATTACAGGCGAGTGCGAAGTGCTCGATCGTCGAACCGGTTGTCGTTCGAGTCAATGATGAGAATCCGCCGATCTTCATAGGCGGATCGATCGACGCTGTGAAGAAGGCGAAAAAACTTCTCGACGAGCAAGTCGAGAGCTACCGCGACGCGGATACTCGGAATCAGAACCGCGAAACGCGTAAAAGGACGAACAAGAATCGGCAGAGTCCGGAACGATCTGCCATGTTGAGTTCTTCTAGCCGCCGCCGATCTAGCCCTAAGTCCAACAATCAGCCATTTTCGATGCCTGACATACCTGCCTACGACTCTTTTCCCCACGGGAAATTAACGCCGAATTCGCCGGCAGGACATGCTCTATTTGGGAAAAGACCGACGCCTTTTTCGAAAATCAGCGATGCATGTATGGGCCCGCGGCTGAGACGAGAACCGTCTCCGGACTTTTCACCATCGCCACCCAACGGGACACGAGTCGCGGACGACGTTTCGGACGATGACGATGACGATGACGATCTTAGAATCGTTTATGAGGGCCCCACTTGTGTGTCCGCATCTAGTGAGAAAAGCGCTTCGAAAAAAGTCGGAAAAAGGGAAGAGAAGCAAGAGCCGGACTGGTCGAAACACAGCCCTGACTTTGAACCAGAAAGGAGAAGTCCTATTCCGTACCACCTGGAGCGGGACACCACTCCAACCTATCACTACCTTAGTGACTTGGATTTGGGAAAGATGGCGAGAAGCTGCTCAGTGAGACGCGAACGTCATCTGGATGACAGCGACTTCGTGCACAAGAGTGTTCGAGACAGCCTCATTGGTCCGAAACGCGGCGAAAAAAGAAAATCATCGGCTTCGAAACGGAGCGAAGACCACAAGAAAAAGAACAGAGGATTCCGAGCGGAAGTAAAAGAGGAAGTAATGGATGATCAAGACGACGATGCGGTCCGCCGCTTTCATTAATCTCAGAGAGGTGAGTGGCAGCGCGCTCGATAGAGGCAATAAATCAAAGTGTTCAGATGACCGAAAGATTCCGTGTCCCTCCAGACAACTACGTCATCGTCCTGTCGACTTTCGAGCCGAACGAAGAGAACGAGTTCATGCTGCGCGTCTACACCAACGGATTCATCTAAACATATATTTATAAATCGAGTTTTCTCGCTATTTACCTCTTGTCCCCCTCCATTCAAATGTTTCTTTCCTATACTTTTTCTTGCACCTATTTAATAAAAAATAGCTCTAAGTTCCTTGATTCAACCTGCGGAATATCGATTTCGGCTCTGTCCACTTCGAAATGAAAATATTTATCGATATTTCCGGTTGTGAAATCAGAGACTTGCTTATTTATCATTTCGAAAATGTTTGCTACAAAAGCAACTGTGCAAGTACGCTCCGCAGCGAATTTTCGAAAAATTACGAGACAAAAAAGAAAGTTGCAACAGGTTGGCGGGAGATTCAAACTCGCCGTTGAAGTTAAAAAAAAAGTATACTTATTATAATCAGAAATCTTCCGTTTTCTTTTTATTCAGAGTATCACAACTAGAGAAAGTTTGACATTCAGCTCCCACAATTCAAAATCAGAATTTCAAATTTCGAAAAGAAAAAATGCATCGGCTCAGCCCGTGATGTTGCGATTCCGTGAAAAAACTTGAGGATATTAATTCACTTTCAAGAGAGCAGGGCTTGGGTCTCGCCACGAAAAAGGTTCAAAGTCTATAATAGACGTGCGATGGACTTTTTCGTGGTGAGACCCAAGACGCGAACAGCTGCCATTATTCACGAAGTTTGTTCCCGTCATAAATATAGACACTTTTTCCAGAGAAAGTCCAAAATGTATCGGTCAAAGTTTGACTATCAATACAATGGAAGAAACGGTAAGTTTCTAACATTTTTTAAAAAGAAAAAACACCTTTTTTCGGCACCACAAAGTATTTAGTTAGCTTTAGAAACTGATTCAAGGAACTGATAGTTAGCTTTAGGAACTGATTCAATGAATCGAACGAGAATCACAGAAACTGAACACCCGAGAATCCCGTTGCCGACGAACATCACCGCCTTCCATCCGTTTGACACGCACCGTCTGGACACAATCGTCTCCGCGTGTCCGCAGATCGCACTGGAAACAAACTGCAATTTGGAACTGTGGGACACACGCACCGACGCGTCGAGAGTCTACTCGCAGCTCCAGATCGTCGGATACCGCAAAAAGGACATCCAGAAGGCGCGGAAGGCGATCGGCGACGTCGCATTGCGCGCGGAAGAGGAGATCATGGCCGCCTATCGGCAGCGAGATCAGAATGTGAAAAAGGTGGAACCGGTCGCGAGATACTTTTACTACATGTCGCGGGAAGCACGAGAGACGATCCTCGGAAGGAACAACGAACGTCTCGCTGGAATCGTGGTATGTTTCTCTTCCTCTTTCTCTACCTCAGATCTCATCGATGTTTCATTACAGGCGAGTGCGAAGTGCTCGATCGTCGAACCGGTTGTCGTTCGAGTCAACGATGAGAATCCGCCGATCTTCATAGGCGGATCGGTCGACGCTGTGAAGAAGGCGAAACAACTTCTCGACGAGCAGTTCGAGAGCTACCGCGAAACGCGTAAAAGGGCGATGAAGAATCAGCAGAGTCCGGAACGCTCTGCCATGTTGAGCTCTCCCGCGAGAAGCCGCCACCCATCTACCCCTAAGTCCAACAATCAGCAACTTCCGATTCGTTTTCCGAGCGCGGAGTCTATCCCACTGACTACCCGTCTTGTCGAGGGTAGCCGCAGACGCACTCTTAACTCTGCGAAATCAACGGCCGAAACACACGAAGCGCCTGTGCCAACGAAGAGGTACAGCTTCGGAAAAGGAAGATCAGAGAGGAGCTCTACGCCGCACTACCCACGACCAGAAGAGGAGCGAAAACTCTCTCATGGAACGGTTGAGAGGTCGAGGAGCCGTTCGGTAAGTTGTGAACGTCACACGAATGGCACAGTACATCTGAATAATCGAGAAAGCCAAGAGCTTTGCGTTTCTGTGATTCACAACGAAGCGGAAGGTTCGTCATCTTCGAAACATCACGAAGAGCGGCCGAGAAAAAATCGAGAAACGCGAGCGAAATCGCGAGAGAAAGTGCGAGAGACTCGGGAAGAAACGGATGAAGAGTTCCGTCGTAGACTTCTGGAAGCCGACAGAATTCATTGTGAGTTTCCATTGTGAGCATCTCGTTTTGTATCCGTCTTTTTTCAGTCTTTGGTCAACCAGGGCCAGCCGAGTTCATCGGCCGGCGACCACCGACTCACAACGACTTCCATCCAATCAGCACAATCTACTCGGAAGTGGTCAAGTCGGTACTGGGCTCGATCGCCAGGACAACCGGATGTGAGCTGGAAATGATGGAGCCGAGTGCATTCGTGTCATACCAAAAGATCGGTATGAACGGATCCGACGAAGAGATCAGAAAGGCTCACGAGCTGCTCGACGACTTCATTATGACGAAGGAGTCGGGAAGAGTCAACGAGGACGGCGAGAAGACCGTTTGCCGCTTCTTACACGTCCCGCCGGATATCAAGGAGAAGCTCTTCAAAGAAGAACACGAGAAGTGGAAGACGATCCTGGTGAGAGAAGCATTCCTGAGAGTCACAATCTCTTTCTTGTTTCAGAGAACTTCGGGAGTCTTGTGCGAGAAGGTCCGAAACAAGGACGACGACAATGCGCCGTTCTTGTTAAGAGGAAAACTCCGATACATGGAAGAGCTGAACATGATGATAACGAGTTTCCTCGACGACATACGAAACGGAGTCACCGAGACGTTCTACGTTCAAAATGAAGACGTCGAGCGGATACTGGCATCGAACCGCTCACTCATCAGAACTCTTTCGAGATCGACGGTCACGAACGTCGAGGTGGAGAGACGTTCAAGAAGAATCACAGTGCGAGGACGGAAGAGCAGCGTCACGAAGGCGATGATTAATCTGGACGAGTTGGTCACATTGGACGTTCGCTTCGATGTGAATGTTCCGGAGAACGAATATCATAGAGTAGGTAATATTGCGCTTCTGGAACTCGAGAAGAAATCGGTGGCTACGTTCACAACGGATGACGTGCCAAGAGACGGACTCGTGCGGATCGCCTGCAGAGGATCACTTCGGGATGCTCACTACGCCAAGCATCTCGCTGAAATCGAGTTCGGCATTATTGAAAAAGATGCCGAGTTCCGACCGAGTAAGACCAATTTAACTATTTTCACTATATCAACATGATTTTTCAGCAAAGGACCGAAAACAGGAAGCCGTGGACCCGATTCTGGAGGAGGACGAGAGAAACAGGCGGCTCCTTGAGATACTGGGTGTCTGAAGGACCAGACGGTCTCTCTGTTCATCGTCAATGAATCGATAATCACTTCGCAGCAGCCACGGACTACATTCCGGTGATCGGGTATCGACTTCACTTCGAACAAACAAGTAGAGATGTAGAAAAGAAAACAAACGAGAAAGAGTGAGAAAACAAGTTTCTCTCTAACATGGATCACGGAAAGCTAATAAACACTTGTGTAAATAGACACGAAACTTTTTCTGATCTTTCATTAAAATTGATTGACATGAACCACAAGTTGCCTCGTCTCTATGGGTTGTACTCGATGGGCAGGTTCTTGCGACGGACCATTCCGTCTCCCTGGAACCACTCGCGACGGAACTGCTTGGCGGCGCCGTCCGGAGTGTTGGTCCACTCGACGGTGATGCGGTCGTTGTTGGTGTCCTCCTGTCCGAAGGCGAACGCGTCGCACGAGACGGCGAGCAGGACGGCCTCCTTGGGGTCGAGCACTCCGCACGGCGGGTCCACTCCGAGACGCTTCATGTTCGTCGTCTTGATGCCGTAGCCGATGCGACGCGCCGACGAGTTGATCACCTTGATGTGGTAGGTGTGCTTGTCGTCGTACGGCGCGTTGAACACGATCTTCGCGTTCGGCTGCGTCTGGATGTCTCCTGGCGGCACGGATTGGGCCATTGCTGCTGGTTGCTGCTGATACTGACGATTTCAGTTGCCTTTTATAGGATTCTTATCTCTCGGGAAGATCTGAACTGCTCCAGATCCCTACTTTTGATATGAGAAAGTTCACGCGAAACTTCCAGCCATTTTCCACGTGTAAAACCAATTTTCTCTCGGTTTCGTTGCCCAATTAAGTATGTGTCCCAACTCCCGTTCCGATCAATAAGCCTGCGTCGAGCTCTCTCCCTACGTCTCGCCTCCCGTTCGCTTCGTTGCCATGGAGCCCGCGCGCGGGCTCTCGGAGCTCACGGAGCCGCAGAGCTCAGCGAGATGCCGCGCGCGTCAAGTGTATTCAACTTCTCCGGTTCGATCGACAGAATCTCCATTCGGTAGCCCATTTTCAGCTGACTGGCCCCAGAATTTCAGACACTTTCAGAGTGCAACTCTTCCAAAAAGGCATCCAATCACTTGATTTCGATCGATTCCATCAGGAGAGCGTCATCGATGAGCGGCCGACGAAGAGTCGACTGGATGACGTCACTTTCGGCTGGAAACAGAGGGTCGGAAACGCTGAAAACAGGTGGTTTCGAACGGATTTTCAGACGAAATGACCTCGTTTGTTTGCAGCAATC
The DNA here is from genome assembly GCA_963966605.1 of Caenorhabditis sulstoni. Classification (NCBI taxonomy): domain Eukaryota; kingdom Metazoa; phylum Nematoda; class Chromadorea; order Rhabditida; family Rhabditidae; genus Caenorhabditis; species Caenorhabditis sulstoni. The sequence continues at coordinate 6,936,605 of OZ016477.1, read as the reverse complement.
GTCGCATTTTCACGTTGACCGAACAAGACGAATTTCCGGATTATCTGAAGGCTTTTCAACCGCCGGACCAAGAAAAAGAGGCGGAAAAGAAGAAGGATTCCGAGTGAGCGATTACTATTTTTCAGTTTCTGTAATAAGAAATGTAATTCCATATATGCTCTGAGCGACTACGTGGTCTTCCGAAAGTCGGCCGCCTCTCGTCCGGCCATCAAAAAGAGCTACCTGCTCATTTTTGCTCGCCTCGGACCTATGGACATCGAGTGAGAGAGCCCTTTTTCCTTTTGATCTCTCAAATGGGAATGGTTGTTTCAGCGATCCTTCTGCAGTGGAACTGATCGCGCGTGTCACGGCGACCGACCAGAATCGATTGATTGTGGAGCCGTGGACGGGCGACGAGGAGGGCATTGTGATGGAGACAAAGTTCGGAGACTTCACGGCAAAGATCCGGATCGAGGACAAAGAGCAGGACACTGAGGACGGGACGATCGAGCAGGAGATCGCCGGCGGCTGGAAGGCCAGGGGAGCCTCTATTGTGAGTGACACGGGCCTTCTGCCGAATTGCTCATTGAATGTGCTGCAGAGCAGTATCCCGGAAGCGGAGCATTTTGTGGCGGCTCGCGACGGGCTCGTCGAGTCGGTCGTCAACGTGTGTCTTGTCAAAGGGCTCGACATGCTCTTCGACGAGGGGCTCACCATCGAGTATCGCGTCCAGCTACCGCGCGGAGTTGTCCTCAAGTCCGCCAACGAGACGGGCCGCTCGCAGCGATACTCGGCCGACGAGAACGGCGTCGTCCGGTTCGGCTATCTGCTCGAGTTCGTCTTCGAGTCGGCCTCCGACTGCCTCTCGCCGATGCTTCTGCTGCGGATCATGGCCGTCGACTACTGGGGACGACAGTACATCGCCGGCTACGGCTCCGTCCACGTCTCGCTGAGCCCCGGGAAGAGGGAGTCGGAGGTGAGTCTGTGGCGGCCGATCAGTCACAACGCGCTTTACGAAATGTTCGTCGGACAGGCCGTCGACGTGGATTACTTCGAGTTGCAGAAGGTAAGCCAGAGAGGAGAGAAGTGCGCTCCAGCGAACCCGATGTATTTTCAGAGTCCCGTGGACCGAGTCGCCGTCGACGGCCAACCATCCGGAGTCGTCCGAATCGAGTCGTCGTGCATCTCGCAGTCGAGACGATTCATGGCACGAGACATACTGTACCAGCTGAAGTACGGTTCCAAAATGGCCAACATGGGGTGAGTTGAATCGGAAACGCGCTCCACCGCTCCACTCGTTCTCTTCGCAGACTTCGCTCCGACTTCTATCAACGAATCATCAAAGTGCTCATGGAATTCGAGGAAGCGCGCTCGAAACTGATTCTCGCGCGGGCGATCAACAAAAAGAAGATCAAATAGAAAACAACTGAAATTCCGCCGCTTTTTAGTTGCTTTTCTTGTTTTTTCTTCCCCTGGAAGTTTGAAGTTCTGGCTGAAAATGCTATTCGTGGATAAATGCGTCAATTCTGTGCAGTTTTGCAAAAGAAAAGAGCCAAATTGTTCTGTGCTCGCGGAGTTCGAATTCGATTTGGGGGCGGCGCCTGGTTCCTCCACCCTCGCCAAATCCGATTAATTCGTATACACTCGCTCCCCGCCCAGCCCCTTTCTCAGCTTCCCGAACGACACAATTCAGTCTTTCTCTTCCTTCACCGGCTCCGAAAAGTCATGCTGCTCCACGGCTCCTTCTACCGTAAACTCGTCTTTCTGCTCAAGGCCGAGAAGTGAGTTTTCTAGTCCACGGCCACCAATCGCTTCAACGTGCTTTCAGAGAATACGGCCAACGTCTGAAAGTGCTTCCGAACGGGCAGATCGTCGTTCAGTGCACTCCGGTCATGAAGCGCTCGCAGAAAACCGAGAAGATGTACCGCGTGCGTTGCCACAGCATCCACTGAAATCCGACGTCGTGTCACCCTTTCGAAGCGAATTCCGAAGCAAATGATCTGATTCTTTATGAGCCAACGATGCTTCGAATAAACTTTTCGTCAAAGATCGGAGAAGAGTCAGTACGATAGAGCGCGAGTTCGTACTTCGTCCTTCCATCGTTTGATCTTGATCATGCGCTTCCGATCTGATCGCACACTCGAACTTTTGCATGAAACCATAAAACTTTGATTGCCCCCTCCCCCCTTTTGCGCGCGCTTTTCGAGTATAAAAGGTGGAGCGGAGGCTCCGCAAAGTATAAGAAGCTTCTCTCTTCTTCTTCTCATCCCATCGTCGTCAACTATGAACTTCTACTCGGTCTTCCTGTTCGCCATTCTGGCCATCGCCTCCGTGTCGAGCATCGGAATCATCAAGGGAGGCGGCAAGAAGTGCGGTGGAAACACCGGCTACGGCAGCGGAATCATCATCGGAGCCGAGAGGCCGAGAAGCTAATCGATCGATTCGACCACTTCAAGCATCAGAAAACGTATAAAAAAAGAATTCGCTGAGAATGAATCGTTGAGCATTGCATTGCATTCGTTTCGAAAAAAGAGAGAGCCCCCTACTCGTCGTCGAATGCTCCATCGGAATCCGACGATCCGGCGGCGTGACTCTTCGTGACGACTGGCTTCAAGTCTTCCGAATCCGGCACATCCGACGCGATCTTCATCTCGGTCGACGCTGTCTGAAATCTCTCTCTCTCTGAAACTCTTCGAGCACGTGGCTCTCTCTCTACCGAAATGGTGATGTTGCTCTCGCTGGCGTCGCTCGTCTTGTTTCCTCCCTTCTTCGCCTTCTTCACGTCGGCCGTCAGAATGCTCGGCGTCACGAGCTTCTTGAGCACGATGAAGTGCATGTTGCTCGCCTCGCGTCCAATGTCCACCACATCCTTCGCCATCTCGACGTCCGCGTCGTCGTACGTGATCGACTCGATGAACTTTTGATACTCGCGCGCTTGATCGACGGCGATCGGCCGTTCCACGAGAAACGAGACTCGTTTGCCGGTCGTCAGTCTCGAGAGATGCTCGCGGATGAAGTTCTCCGCCGAGTCCGACTGCGGAATCACGAGACCGTCCATGTCGATGATCATGTCGCCGCGGCCGAAGAACGTCGACGCGATCGTGTTCGGGTCGATCTGAACGCACTGCCTGCTGTCGATTCGACGATTCGAATACCTTGATGACGAATGCGCGCTTCTTCATCACGGACAGCTTCAGACCGACGGCAGTGGTGGTCGTTGAAGTCGGCTGGAACAGTTCATTTCGCTCCGTTCCACTGCTCTCCCCCGGCTCACTCTCTCCACATCGAGTACAAAGTACGCGAGTCCCTTCTTCATGACGGTCCCCGATCGAGTCATCCGATCCTTCGGCACCGGCGTCGCCCCTTTCCGCCGCTGCACTTCCACACTGCACACGTCGCCCTTCAGAAGAAGACCCAGACAGTTTGCTTTCGCCGTCGCTTCGTTCACTTTCAGCACTTTATCGCCTGCAACCCACGATTCTTTGCAGACAAGTCCCCCCTCAAGGACCCATGATGAGTCCATTGAAAAACGAGTTTGCCGAAATGAACGAGATCGTCATGTCCTCTTCGAGTTTCAGCACGTCGTTCGCCACTTTTCCGATGTCTTGCTCAAAAAGTGTCATTGCATTTAGGTTACTGTAGGTTACGGTACCTCGGCGAGTTTAAAGTTCACCGCCACTTTGCACGTGGCGGCGTTAGGTGGCATCGGTTTCAGCCAGAGCTCCTTCTTTTTCATTTTCTTCTCGATTTTGTCACAAGAAGTTCGAATCGCGAGAGATTTCCAGAAATGCGGAAGAGCAGGACGGAAAAAATCGATCATCGAGTGATTCGAGCAGTTCACGGAAGGCCGCGAATCGGGAAACTCGACGGTTTTCCGGTTATTTCTACCTTTTTTTCTAACTATGTTGATGGTTTTCATTAACGAGATGAGTCGATATTTGGCTATCCTGCTCACATTTATGGTAGGTCAAGCTTAGCAAAGCTCGTGGGATTTTCAGACGAATTTCAGACATTAATTTTGATGACGAATTGTGCGCGAAAAGGTCCGAAAAGCCGAGAGAACAACTCGGCGAACGTGACGAATCGCGCGTCTCCGACGGTGCCCGACGATGCGAATCAGCCGGATTCCGATGCGAATTACGACGAGACGCAGGAGAACATGCAGACGTTCGAGCTTCAGGAGGATCCACTGGCCAACGTGCGCCTTCTGACGCCCAACATGCCCGGCAACTGCAACGACGAGAACGCGGCGAAGGAGTCGGCGCACCGTCACAAGACCAATCAATACTTCCCGCGGCTCGAGATTCAGACGAAACGCATCTGCAATAACACGTCGCCGGAGGATCTTCAGAAGTTGCTCGACGATCTGCCGCCGCATCCCGCCCAACGGTTTCGGTCCGAGATCAAAGAGCCGAGTCTCGCCGAGAGAACCGCGAGGTGGAAAGAGTAGGTGTCGTCGGAATCGGTCCGGCCCCAACGTCTTCTGAATTCTTCTAGCGTGCACGTCAACTGGCACGAAGTGGGTCTCGTATATCTTGTCCGAAGCCAGGACGCGTGCCGTTCGAAGGACGACGGCGGCGAGAACACGGCCGACAGTCCGAGCGGGAAGGCAGCCGACGCGGCAGCGGCGGCGGCGTCGAGAGGCGAGGACAGTAAGGCGGCGAACTCGGAGATGCCGATGTCGGAGAACAAGAGCCCCGAGAAGACAAAGTCGCGGACACGAGTCGCGTCGTCGGGGCAGCCGAGGAGCAAGAACAGCCGCGAGCGGACGCCGAAATCGCAGCAGCCGTCGGAAGAGAGGAAGCTGGCGGTGACGCAGGAGGAGACCGCCCAGAACGAGGGCAAGACGCCGCACGGAACGACTCCGCACGCCGTGCCGCCCCGAATGGCGGCGTCGGTCGGCCGACAGAAGTCGAACACGCCGCTGAACAGCGCCATCGAATAAAGCTTTTTCCTTCTTTTCTCTCCGACGAGTATACAGACTTCGATGGAGACTCGCAAAGAGGCCGACGTTCCCAGGGGGCAACAAAGTAGGGGGCAACACGTTCAGAGGGGGCAATGTATCAGAGGGGGCAATGAATCCAAGGGGGCAACCAGGGCTGATTTTTGGAGAGGTCAACTTTTTCGTTCACAGGGGGCATCGAGCCTTTCTTTCCAAGGGGGTATCTTCAGAGGGGGCAACAGATTTTTCTCTTTTCTTGATAAGAGTAGTCTCAGGAGCAGAACAACAACTAAAAATAACAAAAATAGGTACTAGGACAATGGGGGCCAAGAAAATGTGAAAATTACGAACATCGAAGCTAACTTTCCGGAAAAAAACTTTATGTAGCTCATCAGTTTCAGCTGAAAAAATAACGGAAAAGATTTCAAATCAATGAAAATTTGAAAGTTTGAAGGGAGACAGAACGATTCCATCGAAAAACCAGAACATTCATTACTGACTTGCCCCTTCTGAAGATGCCCCCTTGGAACGAGAGGCTCGATGCCCCCTGTGAACGAAAAAGTTGACCTCTCCAAAAATCAGCCCTGGTTGCCCCCTTGGATTCAATGCCCCCTCTGATACATTGCCCCCTCTGAACGTGTTGCCCCCTAGTTTGTTGCCCCCTGGGAATATCGGCCTCGCAAAGAAGAGACGGTTTTGTGTAGATTCCCGAGTGCCACGGCATTTGTATTATTGCAGGTTTCCAGTAAGGTCAAGTATCTTCCATGCGAGACCTGGCTAACTAACACTGTTGCGTCGCTCATGGATCCTCTATAGAGGATCTCCCCGCAGTCTTCGCTGCTCTGTGCGGCGAGCAACTGACCCATCCCGCTCATCACAGAGCTATGCGTGACGATAGTGTCTTTGAAACGGCCCCTCCGATCGTGTATGTGCCCAAGAGTGCGTGCAAATAAAATATCAATTTCTCCAATATTTATTGGCTCTCAATACTCAGGGGAGTGGGACAATCGTACGAGTATTTCCTTCCGAGCACCATCACTTGCCCGGCTGACGGAGAGCCTTGGGCGTCGGCTTGTACATGACGAACGTGCACACCATGTTCTCGTCCACCTTCATCGTCGCCGCCGAATTGTCAAACTGACCGCAGTAGTGGGGAGCCGAGAAGATGGTGACCATCTTCTTCGACGCAAAGAACTCGTAGCCGTCCTGAACGACCTGATGGGCGCGCGCGACGAGATCCAGGTCGAGGCGGGCGCAGATGTCGGCGACGACGTCCTGTCCGAAGACGTACGACACACCGCGCGTGTTCGCCTGCCATCCCTTCACCCACTGATCCGGATCCGCCCACAGAAGATCGATGCCGATCGACGGGTTCGGCGGATCCTGGGGACGAGGCAGTTGGCGGAGTTGGTCGAGCGACTGCAGGTTCGGCGAGAGACCGCCGTGCATGCAGAGAATGCGGGCGCCGATGAGACCGCACAGCGGCATCCAGTTGAACGTGTCCTGGAAGTTCGACCAGAGACGCGTCGATTTGTAGCGCCGGTTGCACTCCTCGTAGAAGCCGTAGACGCGATTGATGGCCGGACACTCGTGGTTTCCACGCAGCATGAAGAAGTTCTCCGGGTATCTGCAACGTACGTCTTCCAACGCGCGTCTGCTCACGCCTCCGACTCACTTGATCTTGAAGCAGAACATGAGACAGATCGTCTCGATGTTCTGACGTCCTCGATCCACATAGTCTCCGAGGAAGAGGAAGTTCACATCGGGCGGAAATCCGTTCTTGTCGAAGATGCGCAGCAGATCCGAGTACTGTCCGTGGATGTCTCCGCACACGATAATCGGCGGCTCCACTTCGAGAAGCGACGCCTGCGACGCGAACACCGACTTGGCGACGGCGCAGCACGACTGGAGCTCCTGCTCGTTGACCGAGGTCGTCAGACGACCGCCCGACATGCCGACGTTGAGCAGACGGCTCATCAGGTTATCGACGTCCATTGGAGCTGTCATTTTTGTTCCTCAGTCTCTTCTTGCAAAGGCGTCTTCGGAAAGTGATGGTTTAATGAACACCGTTTCCGAGGTCTGACTGCTCTGAAATCTCGCGATCTGCAAGAGGTCATCGTGTCAACGGAAGAAGTTTGTCACGTAGAAATTAGAAGAAAAAGTGTGTCACGCTTTTATTTGATTTTACAGGATACGTGAAAAAGGTGTGAAACACCGGGAATCAATCAGAGTTCTTTCCTCTTTTCTTGTTGCTGCTAGAAGAAAGCTCCACATTCCACGTGGCGTTCGGGTGCTCATTCAAATATTCTTCGATGAAATCGACGACGTCCTGCTTCTTTCTCGCCTTCATATTTTGGGCTCCGCAGTGTTCGGTGGCCATTGAGATGAGGTCTTTGAGCAGGAAATGCGAGCCGAGCTCATCGATGATTTCGCGGATCGGAACATCCTTGGCTTCTGGCTCCGGCTCCGCTTCTTCCGGCTCTTTCCTCTTTCTGCCCTTCGAGGCAGGCTCTTTGGGCTCTTTCTTGCCCTTCTTCTCGTTTTCAGTTATTTCGAACTTCTCAATGATCTCTTCAATCTCTCCGCTCACTCTGGCGAGACGTTCCGGGAAAGCGTAGTATGGTTCTGAAATTGAGGAATATATAACATTATCTGAAAATGGACGTTTTCCTCACGCAGAGTGTCTTTTCTTTCAATGATCTCCTCCCCGGTCGCCTCCAAACAAAGTGCCGATCTTTCGGAAAGAAGACGCGGATTCTCGTAGAAGCTCGGATTGTAGCTCATCGTCAGCCGCTTCACAAACTTCTTCATCGTCTCCAGCTCGGATTTAATCTGATCTTCGGGACGAGTCGTCGTGTTGTGTTGCGAGTGCTGAACCGCTTCGAAAAGATGGAAATCGTCGCGGAGCTCTTCATTGTAGGGCAGTCCGATGAGCATGAATCCCTCGTGGAGCCATTCCGACGCGTCCGCTTGAGCCCGTTGCTGCTCAAGCCGGAAGAGGTCCGGCTTCTTCTCTCTATCCACGTTTCCGTCTTCATCTGTTCCAGAAGCCTCCTCGATTAGTGTCATGTCCTTTTTGAACGGAATCAACGCGACGATGCGCATCTTCTGCTTCGATCGACTTTGGTACTTGCACACGATCGCTTGCTGTCTTGCCCAACATCGATCAAGAAGAGACCGATAGATTCGGGTACTTCCGATGGTCGTCTGCTCGTTCGGCTGAATGATCTTCGGCGAAATGATCGATATCTCTCTATCGACGCGATTCAGCGGCACGAATCCGATGACATCGAATCCTTTCGCATCTAATTCGTTCATCAGATCGTATTGCTCGCCGTCGAGAATGATCTGCTGACCTCCGATTTCGATGCTCTTCTTGAGCGTTTTCCGATTTCTGAGGGAGCTCTCAATTGACTGTTTTCTGGATTCCAGTTGCAGTTCTGAAAGAAAAATGTTTCCTTTCGTCTTTCACACACCCAAACTTACTATCCAAGCGCACCGCCTTCTCCAACTCCTCGTACTTTTCCTCCGCCGCGCCCTTCTCCTCTCTCGTCACGTATCCACTCGTCTTCACAATTTTCTCCTCCGTGTCATACGTGTACCGGTTGCTCCGATCCAGCGGCCGCGCCTCCATCACCATCGAGAAAACAGAGACGTCGAAAGCGACGCCAGGACCGAGAGTCACTTTTAGATTCGCGTGCGATCGCTGTGCCGTGATCTTTTGACGGATACGCGCGGCGGCGTCGCATTCCTCTGTGAACACCTCCGAGTCTAGTTGATACTGAAACAAGATGGGTCAGTTCAGAAGGTTCGGACGAGCTTTCGAAGTACCCATGGCTCGAGATCTCGTTCTTTTTTCGTCTGCGGCCTCGGGCGATCTTCAGGAAGAAGAATCACCGAGAATTCTCCCAAAGTCTTTCGATTCCCTTGTCCGATTATTTTCTCAACCGACGATTTGGTGCGCTTCTGAAAAGAAAAAGTTTTCGATTATTTGACGTGAGACCTCGTTTTTCAACTAAAAGCGATGGAGCTGAGCAATAACATATTCTTTTCGAAACGTATCGAATCGAGAAAGATAAAGTTTCGGAAAGGATGAGCCTAATCGTAAGTCATCCGGGGCTCCGTATCAATTCAACGCAGCGAATTCACAGGTTAATTTGTGGTCGCTGATCTCGTTCATTTGCCTCGCCGCTTCTCTCGCGTTGTGCAAAAAGTCGAAGAAGGTGAGCAAATCGAGCACAATTGCTCCACCAATGACGCCAATGAAAACGCAAATTTCAATAAAGGACGGGTCGAAGAAAAGCAGCGGGTTCAAGGCGCCGGACAACGTGAAACGGGCCGATCCGAAGGATCCCGAGTACGAGACGATGAATGACGCCGAGAAGGACGCGTTCAAAAAGGGATCTTGAGAGCTCCGCTCCGAATACTCGAGAGAATAAAGATTTTGAAGGACTGAAACGAACGAAATAAGCAGAGTCCCAGAAGTTGTCTCTTCCGAACGGATTCCGATTGTCGGTCAGATAGATCACCGACTGGTGACGGGTGTTCGGACAGCTCGAGAAGACGCGTTTGCAGTAGTAGAGCACGTTGGAGACGTCAAACGGATGATATCCGCCCGACGACGGGACCATCGACTCGATCGACACCTCATCTGCAAAAATTTTAAATTTTTGTCACTATTTTTTAAGTTTGGCAGTTGGCGCGCGCGCGTCAATTTTCGAGAAAAACTTCAAAAGCTCGGCCACGGCCGAGAAATTCCTCGACCGCGGTGATTGCCGAAAAAACGTTTTTTTCTTGTTTTATTCGCTTCACTGCCTCGGCACACGCGTCGTTAACCACCAATGCTTGACCGCCTTCCCGACGAGCCGCTCCGGATGATTTTGGAGAAACTGTCGCCGTCGGTGGCCGACGTCATCGCCGTCTCGCAGACGTGCCACCGCTTCCGCTACCTCGTCGCGCACACTCCGTCGGTGCGCTCGCTGAGCGCCTCCGGCTCGCACTTTCCGTGTCTGACCATTGACGAGTGCCTTCAATGTCTCGCGGCTCTCGTGTCGGAACGCATCGAGTGCCGCGCCAAGTTTTCGACGACGTTCCGCACGTTCATCATTTGGATTCCGCGGAGCACAGCGATCACGGTCACCCGCGACCCGGACGCGCCGAAGAACTTCGAAGAGATGCGCGGAAAAGCCGAACGCCGCCTCCGCGAGTCTTCCGGATACGAACGGCGACGCCGAGGCACTGGATTCGAGATCCGGTATCAGGGATGCGACGCGTCGCTCATCGGACTCCCTAATAACTGCGTCTACGCGTTTTTGTACTAATTTTCTGTTTTTTTCTTCCCCCCTTACAAAGCTAATAAGTCAAGAATTTCCGTCAGAAGTTCTCAGTTTTTCAAATAACAGAACCCCAACTAGAAAGTTCGCGTTTTTTTGTATCATTTTCGGAAACTGAAAACGAAATGTTCCCAGAGTTCCCCATTTTCAAGCATTCTCTGAGAGTTTCCCAGAACTCCCATTCTCAATTTTCACACTGCCACCCTGTTATATCTTGTTCTATCTGTGTGCTTCATCCAATGAAAAAAGTTCGTTCTCTCCGAACCTTTCGATTCCCAAATGTCCTTGATTTCGTTGACCTCCTCTTGTCCGGCGACGCCCATCGGAACGATCAGCTGACAGTGTTCCATTCCTTCCGTGTTCGAGTTGCTCTGAAATGCCCATCGAGTCTCAGTAGGTTTGCGAGGTTTCTACCGTTCCGGCGACAATCACTCCGATGTGATTGTTCAGAGAACGCGAGCAGCACACTCGCACCATTTCGTCGAGAATCAACTGAAAATTTATCGATTTTCTCCGCGTTTTCTGGAAAAATTCCGGCGAAAACCTTCATGGCGACTCGGAAATCGCAATCGCCTTGCTCAGTTTTCTCGAACATCGCCGGATTTGCGTCGACGACGAAAAACGTGTACTTCTTGTTGGCCGAGCCCTCGAGGAAGTCGTCTTCCAGACTGGGCGACTCGTATTTCGACTCGTCCATTCTAGAAAGTATTCGGATGACGTCACAAATGTCAGAAGACGTAGAAATGACGAAGAGTCGAGTGAACTCATCAGCGAAAACGCCAAAAATAAAAAGAGAAATCAATTTTTAGTTCCTTTTTCAAGCGGGAGGAAAACCGAAAAATTATGGTACAAAACAAAAAAAAGAGAAAGTGAAATATCGATTGACAGAAACTAGTAATGGTTAGATTTTCATCATCGGCGCAAAAATGTAGGCGAGATCGACGCGATTGTAGGCGTTTCGCTCCAAGTACTTCTTGTTGAGCAGCGCGACGAGGTCCATCGAATCGATGCGGCACGCTTGGAACTGCTGGCGGTCGCGGTTTTCGGCGGCTCCTGCAAAAAAACGAGGGAGTTTCGGAGTCGATTGTGGCCGCTGACTCACTTTTCTGCGCGTCGCTCAACTTGCGCACCGCCGCGTCGACGTCGAGGATGCTTCGGAAGAACATCTGCTGGTCGAACAACTGCTTCGATGAGTACTCGCGTCGTAGAACTCCCGTGGAGCATTTGATGCACTCGAGACCCTCTCGGCACCACTTCATTGTCTGGACGCGTGTCTTGTACTCGCAGGTCGGCTCGTCGCATTTAAAGCCCGATCGGTGGTGACGAGCGACGAACTCGCTCATCTGGCGATCGACTTGATTCGAGATGTAGATGCGATGCTCGGGGAGCTCCCAGGAGCCCGAGCATTTCGAACATTCGGCTAAGGTGAGACGGGGACACGTTGCATCGGTCTGAAAACGGAAAATGAGGGGAGGAGAAGGTGTGGCAACAAAGAGTAAATAACACAAAACGTTGCGAAATCGTCTCACTCTCTCCGTCTCTCTCGCGGCAGAAGTCTTGGGAGTCTTCGAAATCAGCAACACTTACCACGCAATCGAAAGCGTCTCGGATGACGTTGGTCTGGCCACATCCCGGATGCGGACAGATCACAATCACACCTTCGCAAAGATCGTAGTTCTCCGGCTGCCACGTGCATTCCTCTTCGGCGGCTCGTTGCGAAGCGGCAGCGGCAGCCGCTCGTCGGTAGTTGGTCGAGTCCATTCCGAGATCTTCGGCGATACGAACCGCATCGGTTTCCTCGATCGGCGCACACAGACGAGAGACGACCGGGTGGATTTGTTGAGCCAGATAGTACAGGAGGTCTGAAAGCGATCAAAAGCGAATGAAGGTAGAATATTCAGATAGGTACCTACCGATCTTGAGATCCTTGTTATCCTGCATCTCGGTGCGATGATACGCGCGTTGAGTCGCCGGATTCTCAGTTCCATCTTCACAAATCACGTATTCGACAATGTCGTTGTGTCGCAAATGGAACTTTCCGCTCTTGTTCAGACGCTGTGCAACGGCGGCGTGTGATTGCGATTTGAGGTCGGAGTACTGATCGGGATTGCGAGTGAGCTGTTTGCTGATCTGGAACTTGTCGAGGGGGACTGATCCGGAGTCGAGCTCCTGACGGATGCGACGAAGAAGCTCGTCGATCGAGGAGACCATCTCGTCGCGGGTGAGCGAAGCGTCGAGAATCCGATCGACGACAGCACTGCAAAGAAAAGGAATAAGATCGGAAGAGGGCACATTTGAGAAGGCAACTCACGTTCCAGTCTCCTTGGCCAGCTGACTCCAATCTCTCCTCACAATATCCAGTCCCTTCAGCTCTTTCGCTTCCACTTTCGTGTCCGGATTGATCGTCAACGCGGCGTACTTCTTCTTTTTGAGCAGCAGCATCCGTTTGAACACGCCATCCAGATCCAGTTCGAGCAATCGATGGCACTTGTTAACCGCCTTTTTGATTTCCGCTCCAAGCTTTTTAGCCCCTGCCAGATCCATTGAGTTCGTGTTGATCATGATGGAATCGGTGTCTCCGTAGATCACCGAGTATCCCATTTTCTCGACGAGATCCTTCGAGTGCATCAGAATCTCTCTTCCTTTCGCCGTGACGAGAGCGGCCAGGGGTTTCGCGTAGAATCGTGAGAATTGGAATCCGAGACATCCGTACATTGAGTTGGCGGTGAGTTTTAGAGCCATCTGTCTGATGTCCATCTGTTTCCGCTTCGCCTCGTTCTTCTCCGTCTTCATGAGACTTTTGACGTCTCGACGACACTCGACCAGCTTCCGAATCTCTTTCGGAAGCACTCCCTCGATGTCGGTGCTCTGTGGCACTGACAACTGCTCGTCGCTGTCTTTGGCGTAATCGAGAGTGGTATAGCAGATGTTGTACTCTTGAATGATGCTCGGATAGAGAGAATTGAAGTCGAGCAGAAGGATCAGCGTCTCGTAGAGGCCCTTTTTCGGCTCGAGAACGAGTCCTCCCGAGTATTGCGCCTTTCCTTTCTTCTCATCGCCCTGATCTCCCTCTTCCTCCGCCGCCTTCTTCTTCTTCTCGAACGCGCTGTATTTGTCCGGAGCAATCAGATCCGCTTTCTCGAAGGCGTGCAGCAGCAGGTACTCGTTTCGTTCGGCACGTCCTCCCATCATCGTCCGCGACGCGATTCCTCCGACAATTTGCGAGATTTGGATGTAGAGAGGCAGTGCGTTGAGTCGGACGACGATGCGCAGCGAGAGGAGCAGGTCATTCCACGAGTACTTGATCAGACCGATCAGATCCATTGAGTCCTTGTACATCCGGCCGATCTCGTTCACGTAGATCTCTTTCCGAGACGCTCCGAGGATCTGCTGCGAAAGTTCTGTCAGATCGAAGCTTCTCGACTTGACGAGCTCCATCGCGGCGAGTTTCGAGTCGAGCATCAGTCTTCCGGCAGTCAACTCCCACTGTCCGGCCTTCGAATGCCCGATCTTTCCGATCGCGATGGCACGTTTCAGCCGCGAGATTCGAGACCAGTTCGGCAGTTTTAGCTTCTCGAGTCGTGAAACCAAAAGTGATATCGTGGCTGACAAATCGTGTCCGACAATCAAATCCGGCTCGATTTCATTGATGTTTGCGAGGAACAGCGTTAAAAGAGCTTTCTCATTCGGCACTGTTTTCACGAACTTCCCGATTTGATCTGTTTCGAGACGCTTCTGGATGTCGTAAGGCAGAGATCCTCCAGACGGTTTCGTCACGATGCATCTGGGCTTCATGAGGTTCGAGTCGGCGGAGGGATGAACCAAGTCGGACTTCGGATTGCAGAGCGTCGAGATCATGCAGATCTCGTTCTCTTTTTTCTCGTTCAAAGTAGTCACAATGTTCAAAGCGAGAATGCGGATCGTCGGAATTTCGGGGTTTCTGGAGAGTTCCTCGGCCTCCATGTACCGAACGTTCTTCATTTTCTCCATGTCCACCTCGAACTCGTACTTACAGTTTGTCGTCTTCGCGCGGGGGTCCGAGTAGTTGTACATTTCAATCCATCCGGGACCCATGAATTTTTTCTCGATCAGAAGACGTTCCAGTGGGGTGACAGAAGTGTTGAAGGTGTGCGAGAACGTGTCGCCAATGATGTCCGAGGGGAATTTTCCCTTTTCCGCCGGATAGAGCACCTCCATGAGCGGGCTCTTCGAGCTTTCTTTTTGTCCGAAAGAGGCGTCTCGAATGAGCTCTTTTTCGATCGTCTTGCACTTGAACTCGTGAACGTTCAAGCGGTTACGAAGGATCTGTCCGATTTCTTTGTGAAGATCAGCAAAGGTGACGTCTTCGCCGGTTCGGAGGTTCTGCAAAAAGAGCAGTATGGAGGATCTCATCAAGAACTGAACCTACGTGAGTTCTCGGCATGAAGTAAAGCTTCCTGCAGATGTTCTTCGCAACAATTGCACACGACTCCCACGTCTTCTCGCTGCTCTTCACTTTTCCGAACAAGTAGATGGTTCCGTTGGCACGATGCACGTCCTCGTAGGCGTCGATCCAGTACATCTGGATGGCCTTTGTGTCGTTGGAAGTGGTCGTGTAGAACGGTTCGGTGCCTTGCTTCACTTCCACTTTCACCTCTTCCTCCTCGGTCTCGACCTCCTGACTGCTCTTCCAGACCTCTTCCATCACGCGGAACTTGGCCATACTGTCCTCGACCTCTTTCATTCTTTCCGTCGATTTCGTCTCGTCCGCGAGTTCTTCATCAACTTCCATCTTGAGGTCATCTGCCCTCAGGACTTTCTCGTCCTCCTGAGCTTTTGCAGGAGGCGAGAAGACCTCTTTCTTGACCGGGGAAGGTGGATGATCTTCAATTTCCGGCACTCCATAGTCGTCATCGTCTCCAAAATCGTCTTCCACTGGCTCCGGAGCCTTCTTCACCGGCTCTTTTCGGAATCTGGCTGCCAATCCGGTGTCTTCTGTGGCTCTCTTCGGTTTCTTGACTATCGGACGAGGTGCGAGAGAAGACGTCGGCGAATCAAAAGTCCTTCCTCTTTTGAAGGGGTTCACAGACGTCTTCTTCACCGGAATCTTCTCTTCGACGTCTTCTTCTTCACCTTCGTTCTCCAGTGTCTCCAGAATGTCTTTCAGATCCTCATCGTCATCTAGTCCCGCTTTCACTTTTGACTCGTCCACCACTGCTTTTTTGGCGCCGGCGGATGACAGAAAAGCGTGCAGGCCACCTTTTTTCTTCTCCTTCTTCTCTTTTTTGGTCTTTTTGTCTTTTTTGTTTGAGGAAGCGCCCTTTTTCCGGTCATCTTCGTACTCATCCTCATAATCATCCTCGAAATCCGATCCGTTATCCACGTATCCCATTCCGTCTGTAATCCAGTTTCTCATTTAAATTTCGCGTCTAATTTTGCTTCTCACCGTCATCCACAACGAAGTTATCGTTCACTCGTTTCGCCTTGATCTTCTCATACTCGGCGTCGTCGACAGTTTCGTAGACGTCGTCAACTTCCACCTGAAACCGTTTCCAGACGTTTTCGAAGACCTACTCGAGACTCACATCCGGCTGATATCCTTTTCCCGTCGCTCTCGACTCTCTCAGCCTTTCCAACGCCGAATTCGTCTTTGCTTGTCGAGAGCTTGTCGTCGGACGACGAGTCGAGCGTCGAACTTCTGTCTCCTCAAAGTTTTCAGAGTCCGACATCTGGAAATATTGATTTTTAATTTAAGCTCCTAATATCTGAAAATTGAAGGAAATTGCGGTAAAATTGGTTCGAATCTCCTTTTTCGCGGCCAAAAGTTTTCTTATCGCGTTGTGCGATGGAGCGCGTTTGCATTCGGTACCTCCTGTCTCAAATTTTCGTTGATTTTTCTTGAATTTATACACTTTTCTCATTTTTTCTTCATTTAAAAAGTTTTTCATCGGAAAAATTGCAGATGGTGACAAAAAAGAAAGCGCGCAAAAATGAAGACTTCAAAAAAGTCAAGCTGAAGGTCGGAAAAAAGCTCAAAAAGACCGCCACCACCGATACAACCATTAAATGTAAGTTTTTAATATTAAATTGTTGAAATAAATCAAAATAAAATGCTTCTCAGCGAAAAAAGTCGTTTTGGCAACTCAGCTCGAAGAAAAAGTGGAAACCGACGATAATCCGTTGAGTTTTCGCGGTTTGACGCTCGATGAGCTCTGCAAGCAGATGGGACACTTCAATGCGGTTAGATTTTGAAAAAAAAGGAAAAAAAACTGTAGATAATTATTCAGAAAGTGAAAATGAATGCGATTCAAGGTCTGAAGCAGATTCTGACTTCCCGGCCGGACCTCGTCAACTCCCATTTGAGATCATTGGTGCCGTGCGTCGCCGTGCACGTCTCCGACCAGAATATGGAGAAGCCGACGCGCCAGAACCTTCTGAATCTCTACCGCATTCTGTGCACGGCTTCTGTCTCCGCCATGTCGGCTCACATCACACTGTTCTTGGCTCACGTGCTCCGTGCTCTTACGAATATCATTCTGGAGTGAGTGGAATCATTTTGTAGTGAGTGGAAAGTTTCATTTTGAAGAGTCCGTACTTTGGCACTGCAAACGCTGGCGATTCTTCTCGAAAGGTACCCTTCTCTTTGCCGAAATCATGCGGATCTCTTCCCGTGCTTCATCAATTATCTGGGCAGTTCGAAGAGATTGGCATGGAATAAACCGGGATTCATCGACACCATTCTTCATTTCATCAATGTAAATTTGACAAAATATCCGAAAAAAAAATCAAACTGAGCAAATCTCGACGATTTCAGGTGTATGATAAGAAGCGAGAGAGAAAAGTCAATGTTGCGAATGTGGAAATCGGGTTTGAGAATGGAAAATCAGAAGGGAATCCGGATCTCAAAACGCTTTTCAATCAGGTTCGTCGGTTTTTCATTCATTTCACAGTTTTCCTCCGGTTCCAGAGCGAAGAAGCGAGTCCGTTCGACTTCGGAGTCGTCAGTTCTGCCAAGTCTCACGTCGTCTCCCCGTTCGAACTTCCCGCGGCTCTTCTGAATCTCTCCAGTGTTCTTGCACCCATTATCTGTGAGTTCTGTGCTCGCAACGCTCGTCATAATCTCTTCCTTTTCAGCTAATATTGTATTAGAAGACGCGGGCGGTCAGTTCATGGCACAAGGTGTCAAACTGATCGAACTGATTGTGCAGGGCGCCGAGAATCAGCCGAATGACTTTCTGCTCAAGGATTTTAGGGTTTGTTCTCTTCATCTTTGCAAATTTTGAGTGTTAGAAGAGAGTTTGCATCATTCCAGAAACAAGTGTTCGATTCGATGTCTGTAGTCCGAATCGCGATCTCGAAGCGTCAGGGAAAAAGCGATCGATTCAGAAGTGCCGCCTCGTGGCTCATTTCACAATAGGCCCTTCGTCCTCGTTCTTCTGAGATCAGTTGCAAAAGGAGGGAGACCTCGCCCCCCTCTCTCTCTGTTCAAACACAATGGCCGGTCTCCTCGTCGCGCACACTCTCTCCTCTATTGACCTTTCTTGATAAAAGGCAATTGTCAGCATATTTCGCCAACTTGAAAAGTCGGACCTTACCTGTACTTTCAATGTTTCTTCCTTGTTTTTTTGTTATCGAGGCTTTCTTTATTGGAAGCGTTTGTTGGAAAATTTATAAAATTTCAAAACGTTTTTTTCATTTTTTTTCCCAGTTTTAGAGCCCACTTCTCTGTTTTCTATCCCTTATTTCTTCTTTTCTTTTGGATTTTAATTGTTTCGATCAATTTCAGATGGGATTCTCCCCGATTCTGGAGGAATGCCGGGCAGAAGGCCTCTGGCCAATCGGGCCTTCGTGTAATAAGGTCGGGACTGGAGTTTTCAGAGTTTTCGAAAGTTTTTATAATTTCAGATAATCTCATTCGGAGTCTACACTTTCTTCATTTTCGTCAATTTCATTGTTTTGTGCATTCCGAACACTGGAAATAATTACAGACAAATTGGTTCGTGAACGATCAACAACACTTCACTTTCCAGAATGTTTTTCGCATTGGAAACTTCCTAAAGAATCCGAATTCCGATTGAATTCCAGCCAAATTTCAGACGACGAAGGCCGGACGACATCGAAGCTGACGATCTCGAAGATTCTGGCGATTTGCACACTTTTCGCCGTCATTTGCCAATCGATATTCTACATTCTATTCTCGTTCTATTTCCATCCTTACACACATCTTCTACTCGCATTCTGTATTTCGAAATTGGTGAGTTGAGCCTCTAAAAAAAGAAGAGCTCGGATGACCCAGATTTGGACTACATTGAGAAAATGCTCGAAGAGCCTTAGAGAATGACGCATTCATCCTTCCAGTTCTTCTGGATCGTCTCGCTGTGCTCCTACTCGAAATGGCGAAATCAGCCGTTCACGCCCATCTCGCTGGCGTTCGCCTTCTCGGCGGCCCTTCTGATCGACGCGATCCCGCTGACCGCGTGGAAGACGTACTTCAATCCGAGCACCAGAAGCCACGCCGACCTCACCTTCTACATCATCGAACTCACTCTCGTCTCGGCGGTCTTCTTCTTCACACTCGTCACCGGCCTCTTCAACTGCTCCGGATTGTCGACACGCGAATCGGTGAGCTTCTTTCTTTGTCGGTTCTGACGGGCTCTGTTTCTTGTAGGCGTGGAACAATCTGTCGAAGAAGGTGGTGATGGTGGCTCCGTACATCTGGCCGACAAAATCGCTGGCTCTCCAGCTCCGCGTCGTCTTCTGCCTCTTCTTGCTCATCGCGGGTAGACTCATCAACGTTTCGCTTCCGATTCTCTCGAAGTGGATAGGTATCTAAAGGCATGGTCGACGTCTTCCAACCTGCACTTCTTATTCCAGTCGACGAGTTGGCCACTCCCGACGACTTCCACTATTCGCTGCTCTTCATCGCCACGTTCCTCAAGTTCCTCCAGGGTAACGGCGCGATGGGCGGTTTCTTGAACACAGTTCGCACGTTCTTGTGGATCCCGATCCAGCAGTACACGACGAGAGAGCTCGAAGTGGAGCTGTTCAAACATCTGCATTCGCTTTCTCTCCGATGGCACCTTTCGAGGAAGACGGGTCAAGTGTTGAGAGTCATGGACAGGGGAACCAGCTCGGTCAACAACATTCTCAAGTGAGTCGACAGAATGGTCGAAGTGTCTATTCTCCGTTTTTTCAGCTACATCCTCTTCAACGTCGTGCCCACCATCGCCGACA
Source organism: Caenorhabditis sulstoni (assembly GCA_963966605.1). NCBI lineage: Eukaryota > Metazoa > Nematoda > Chromadorea > Rhabditida > Rhabditidae > Caenorhabditis > Caenorhabditis sulstoni. Next base: position 6,917,138 of record OZ016477.1, on the reverse strand, counting down.
TCGTCATCGCCGTCATCTTCTTCTTCTCCGCCTTCAACGCCTACTTCGGAATTATCGTGTTCGCCACGATGGTGCTTTATCTGGCTTTCACCATTTCGATCACCGAATGGCGAACCAAGTACATCCGCGAGGCCAACGAGAAGGACAACGCGACGTCAGCGATCGCCACGGATTCGCTGATCAACTACGAGACGGTCAAGTACTACGGGAACGAGCAGTTCGAAGTGAACCGCTTCAAGAAGGCCATCGAGGAGTATCAGGTGCTCGAGTGGAAGACGCAGGCGTCGCTCGCCCTTCTCAACTGCCTTCAGAACGCCATCATTGGCGTCGGAATGATCGCCGGATCGGTGTTCGTCGTGTACATGATTGTGCACGAGAAGACGTTGACTGTGGGAGACTACGTGCTCTTCACCACTTATCTCCTCCAATTGTACACGCCGCTCAACTTCTTTGGAACCATTTATAGGTGGTCAACTCTTTTTAGTATTCAGAATATCTTTAGAATCGTGTTGCAGAGTGATCCAGAAGGCGTTCGTCGACATGGAGAACATGTTCGATCTTCTGAACGACGAGGTCGAGGTGAAGGATCTTCCGCACGCGCTTCCATACAAAGATCCGAAAGGGACCATCGCCGTCAAGAATCTGTCATTCGAGTACAATACGGGACTGCCTGTCATCAAGGACATCAGCTTTGAAATAGGTCACGGACAGACTGTCGCTTTGGTAAGAAAGGGCTACTGTACCGCAGGATTACGGTATCTCGTTCCAGGTCGGCACGTCGGGATCCGGCAAGAGCACTCTGATCCGCCTCCTCTTCCGACTCTTCGAATCGTCGGAAGGATCCATCGAGTTTGACGGCACCGACATCCGCAACTACACGATGCACTCGCACCGTCAGCAGATCGGAATCGTGCCGCAGGACACGGTGCTCTTCAACGACACCATCATGTACAACATCCGTTTCGGACGTCCCGACGCCACCGACGAAGAGGTCGTCGAGGCGGCGAAGGCGGCGATGATTCACGATAAGATCGTCTCGCTGCCGGAGGCCTACGCGACGATGGTCGGCGAGCGAGGGCTCAAATTGAGCGGCGGTGAGAAGCAGCGAGTGGCGATTGCGCGCACGATTCTCAAAAAGCCGCAGTTCATCTTCCTCGACGAGGCGACGAGCGCTCTCGACACGCCCACCGAGCGGGCGATCCAGAAGTGTCTCGAGAAACTGTGCAAATCGAGGACGGGAGTGGTGGTGGCTCATCGGCTGAGCACCGTCGTCAACGCGGATCTGATCCTTGTGATGGACAAGGGATCGATTCTGGAACGAGGAAGTCACAAGCAGCTTCTGGAGCAGAACGGCGTCTACAAGGGAATGTGGGAGGCGCAGATCGCCGAGCAAAGAGCCAAATCCATTGAGCTCGGCGAGCCCGAGCCCGAAATCGAAGTTTCGAGCGATTCTAGCAACTAATTACAAGTTTTCAAATTTCAATGCTCACTAGTCGTCATCTCTGTTACCCTCTTTTTTCATATTGCCTTTGTTTTCTGAAATAGATCTCTATTAAGTTTTGAATCATCGTTTATTATCACAAAATATACAAATTAGTCCTGTTGAAAGTGAAAAAAGAAAACGAAATGGCAAACGTTAGAAGGAACCAAGCAAGATAGAAATGTTTCGCAGAAAAAGAAGAAGAAAAAGGGTACCCGAACGAACAGGTGTCAGAGAGAAGACGTTGACGTCTTCTAGGATTCCAGGTCGATCTTCTCGATGGGCTCGGCGAGCAGCTGCCCGATCGTCTCGTCGTGCACCTCTTCGGGTCCGAACTCGTCGATCTCGAGAAGCTGAACACTGTGACACACCGGATTGGGACACTCGCGCAGATCGTTGAGCGCCAGAATCAGCGGATGTCGGCCGCACGTCACCTGCACACGACCGACGCATTCGTAGCCGCATCTGAATAGAGGGGAACGTCGTCAGGCGATGGCCTCGCTTCGCTAACCGTTTGCAGACGACGTGCGTGTTGCGTCGATCGCAGATGCACTCGTCCTTCTCTTCGGACTGCGCGATCATCGGAGCGAACTGATTCGGACGACGCATCGAGTACTTCTGCGGACCGCCCTTGATCGTCAAGACACGTGGCGAGGAGAAAGTGAGAGAAGCGGCCGGAGGCGGAGACGACAAGACTCCGGAAGAGGACATCGAGGAGGAGGAGCGAGATGAAGGCGTCGACGAGACGAGATGAAGGTCTCGTGGCGGCGACGTCGGCGGCGGTGGTTTGCGTGGAGAGGAGCACGTCTTCTTGCTCGTCTGCACAACGCCTCCTCTCTGATGCTTCTTCTCCTTGAGAGAAGAAGAAGTGGAAGAGGAGGAAGGAGGCGTCGCGATGACGTGCTCCATGAGTGGGCGGGGCTTCTGCTTCTGATGGGCAGAAGTTGGCTGGAAAAGGCGAGTTCGGAAGTGAGAAGACGTGGTCACACCGCGCGCACCTTTTCATTGTTTTCATTTGATTTCGATTGCGGGCCGCGACCACACTCGAGCAGCTTACGTGGCACATAGTAGGCCTGCGTGGGGCGCTGAGTGCTGCAATTTCAGACGGATTCGAAATGGGAAAGTCTGGAAAAGGGAGGGAGGAAAACAAACTTGGAGTGTGGTCGCGGAGCCGCTGAAACGTCCATTACCTGCAACAAAGAGGTTCGAGTTGAGAGAGGAAAGTGTCAATTTCACGGATGAAACGCGAAGGGGGGGAATAGACGGTTTTTGGAATCGGGTGGCGGGAAGAAAAAGAAGAAGTGGATGAAAATGATCGTGAGGAAAGATAAGAAAGAGAGAGAGAGAGAGAGAGAGAGAGAGAGAGAGAGAGAGAGAGAGAGAGAGAGAGAGAGAGAGAGAGAGAGAGAGAGAGAGAGAGAGAGAGAGAGAGAGAGAGAGAGAGAGAGAGAGAGAGAGAAGAGAGAGAAAGAAAGGGAGAGAGAGAGAGGGAAGAACGCGATAAGAAAAAGAAAAAAATGGAGTGGAACGAGGAGGAACACGATTCGCTCTCTGTTCTTCCGTTTCAATGATGACGTGGCACACGCCCCGCCACACAAAGCCCGCAAAAGAATGTTTTTGCGCCTGTCAGTTTGTTGAAACCTCGAAAGATTGGAATCCGCGGCATTCAGTGTGACGTGATTCTAGTCGAGAGTCACGTGACGTGACAGTGAGATGATGGTCTTTTGGTAATGTAATAGTATGCTTTTTGAGAAGAAACACTCCTGGTGAAATCAAATCAGTGTGAGACAGGGAAAGGGAATGAGCAGCAATGACTTTGTGACGTGACACACGGTCACAATGTAGACTTCAAACCTTCGGGAGAGTGACATGGCAGTGCCACTTCAGCAACCAGAAATACGGCGAATCTTGGGTGTCAGGCGAGTGATTCGAAGATTAGTACAAATCGAATCAATTCTCTTTTATCTTCTAATCGAGGTCTCTCTCTCTCTCTATCGGATAATAATACTAATAAAGTAGTAAATAGAGAATCCGCTGATCCGACGGAACCGATAAAAGATTCGGAATCGAGATTCGGATCTTCGAACGAATTCAGGACGGAGAGAGAGAGAAGAAGACAGAAAGAGAGAGAGAGCTTTTCGTGGCGAGACCCAAAACCGTTTTGAATTCGAAAAGAAAGATGAGAATCTGAAAAAGGGAGAAGAGAGAGAGGGGGAACAGAAAACGGGTTTTTTTAGGAAAAAAGAGAGAGAGGCGAATCGGTGATATGATGATGACAATGATAAGAGAGAGAGAGAGAGAAGAGGAGCGATGATGATAAGGTGGAAATTGATTGGGCGCGGATGATTACACCTCGAATCGCTGACACGCTTCACAGGAGAAAGGACACAGTTGGGAAGTTCGAACCGGGTTGACCGAGAGTCTGGAAGGAGTTCCGAATGATCCAAAGTGTGGAGAGACTATGAAACATCGGCTCGCAAGAACTCTGGTAGTGTTCAGTTCCGTGCAACTTTGCTCGTCGTCTCACAGTGAGAAATGAGTCATCACTGGAATGCTGGAAGTGCAGTCGGCGAATGTTTCGAAAACTAGAATGAAGAAACGAATGTAGGAGAGGAGGACTTCTGATCGCTGTTGCTCGGACATCTCATTTTGGTTAGCTTTCTGTATCCGTCGAGCTAAACGCCCCCTTTTAGTGACATGCCTAACCGACGGAGCCGGACCATTTCGCCATCAGTTACCGGGCTCTAATGGCTCAGAAGTGGTCAGGACTACAAGTGTCTTTGGGTGACAAGAAAGTCTCAAACTCAGACCTCTCCTGAAGATTCATATAACTTTCCGAAATTCGAGAGGGTCCAGGAATCCCCGCGGGGGGCTTCGAAAGCGCTCTTTGGGAGTCGATTACGAGGGTTTCTCGCTTTGTCGTTTACTCGAAACTATGGAAAAAGAATGGGGAACGATGCAGCAATAAGGAGAAAGTTTCCAGGTCTCTTGTTCCGTGTTCCAGGCGGTTTCGCTGTGATTTGAGGTGTAGTGATGTAAAAAACAGAGTGGATAGGTTACTTTGCGAACTGATTCGAACTGCCTCGGCAGATGTCTAATCTACAGTGAGGGACTAGGAACCGCAAGGAGTTTCTAGTCCACTCGCCTCAATCTCTCTCTCTCTCTCTCTCTCTCTCTCTCTCTCTCTCTCTCTCTCTCTCTCTCTCTCTCTCTCTCTCTCTCTCTCTCTCTCTCTCTTGTCTTCGTCGGGATCAATCGAGACTCGGCAGAAAGGATCGAATGAAAAGATGAAAAAAAAAACAGACGAAACATCAAACCAATTGTGTCTGTCTGTGTGTTCAAATTAAAAAAGTGAGAGAGAGAGAGAAAGTTTGTACTGTCTCTCTCCATGTCGATACTTTTTTTGGGTGGGAAGAGGGGGGGGGGGGTTTAGTTTTGTATTGTACATGTGTTGAAATGCAGTACAAATATAGGAGAAGGAGAGAGAGAGACAAGTTGAAACAGAGAAGAAAAAACAAAGAGAAAGAGAAGGGGCGGTAGGTCAAAAGAGCGGCTCTTTCGAGCTTATCAGGGAGAGAGCATGAGTATTCACGGCACAGTTTCTTTCAAAAAGAGCCTTCATGAGGGGTTTCTGGAAGTTTCTGTATCTCGTTTTAAACTAGTAGATCAAAAAGTTCCAGACATTTTCTGAGCCAGTCGCTGTCGAGAATCTTCTCCAGTCCATGACTTACTGTAGACCAGAAACCCCTCCGAATGAACCTAGTCCAAAGTCCGAACTTCTAAACGATCACCGAGTGACGTCATCGCCTCTCCCCGCCTCTCACCAATTTGCACTTTCTCCCATTCACATCTGTTGCTCGGCGAGCCCCCTCCGAAAAGTTGCTCCAGATGTGTGCTGTGCTCTGAGATCTTCGTTGCCTCCTCGTGAAAAAGTGACCCTCGAGGAGGAGGGGGTCGAAACGAAACGAAAAACGACACAAAATGGCGATAAAAATTGGAGGAAAGATAGGAGGGGGGAGGGCGGTGCGCGTGTCTTCTCATTTGAAATATTTCGAAAAAGAAACGGACACGACAAGTCGCCTTTGTTTCCATTTCGAGACGAAGACAGATAGAGAGAGAGAGAGAGAGAGGTCTTTTTGGCGCGCGAATTCGAATCGAGTCAGATGGTCAGTGATACGGTGTGAGAAGAGGCAAACACTCGAAGAAGAGGGAGGCAGGGGACACTTGAGGAAAGGTTGAACTTGTACTCTCTCTCTCTCTCTCTCTCTCGCTCACAAAATGAGAGAGAGAGAGAGAGCTTTTTCGTGTTTGCCATCGAGCCGGAGGTGTGAGAAAATTGTACTCGCTAAGCCAATGTTTGTCTGCATGCAGCACCACTATAGCAGCCATTCAAAAAGAACAGTCGGAACGAATACAATCGAAATTTGAGACAATTGCAATCGGTGCGAGAGAAAGAGAGAGAGAGAGAGAGAGAGAGAGAGAGAGAGCAAATGAAAACGAGTGGGGGGGGGGGGGGGGAATCGAGGAGCACATGGAAGAGCAATTGGAAGGTGGCAGTTGGTGGGCGGAAGGAGCATTGAGAGAGAGAGAGAGAGAGAGAGAGAGAGAGAGAGAGAGAGAGAGAGAGAGAGAGAGAGAGAGAGAGAGAGAGAGAGAGAGAGAGAGAGAGAGAGAGAGAGAGAGAGAGAGAGAGAGAGAGAGAGAGAGAGAGAGAGAGAGAGAGAGAGAGAGAGAGAGAGAGAGAGAGAGAGAGAGAGAGAGAGAGAGAGAGAGAGAGAGAGAGAGAGAGAGAGAGTGCTCCAGATGAAGAGATACGCCGACGAGTATCATGCACAGACACAGAGAGAAGAAGAACGAATTGATCGGAGGAGGAGCACAGGATGACACTCTGGTCAGAGTTTGTGGAGTGACTAGTCATGAGAAGAATGGTGGTCAGTTCATATGTAGTTGGATTACTGTAGTTTCATTCTTTGAAGAGCAGAGTTCTTCTGAAGTTGAGCAGACGAGTCTGTGGTATTCTGTCCGATAGAATCTGTGGGAGAGACACACGGAAACTGTCGTAACGTTCCAGCGCTGGAACATATGAAAATGGCACAGTTTCGAAACAGAGAAAACATTTTTAGACACTTTGAATGGCGCATCAAACGTCTCAAAAACTTTATTTCGAACAAAGTGATGCCAGTTTTCGTTGTCCCATATCCTTTTTCAGCCGCTTTGAAGACATGACTTCACAAAATCATGCATAACTTTATTCAAAATGAAGATTTTCACACGCTCTTTGCACCGTTCAAGAGATCTCAAAACGTTCTACATTCTTTGTCACTGGGCCATTGTGACAGGTCTTAACACAGAAAAGTTATTGCAACTTTTGTGCAACGCGAAGTCAATTCTACCGGGGAAAGATGAAAATTGGGAAATTACAGTAAACGTTTGTTAGGTGGGAAAATGTGAGAAAGTGATGAAGACGTCATGAACCGCTTCTCGGTCTCATCAAGCGAAAAAAAAGAAACACAGCTGAGAAGAACAAAGAGGAGAAGGAGAAGAGAGTAAGAAACGGGCGGAGAGAGAGAGAGAGAGAGAAGTATGTCTTTGACACTTGTGAACCGTTCATAACTAGCCCCATTCTCTTTCTCTCTCTTTCTCTCTTTCTCTTTCTCTCTCTCTTCCTCCTATTTACCCGAAACGAGAAAGAGAAGAAGAAAGCGATCAGTGTAAAGTATCCGCTCGTCCGCCGAGAAACATCAAGCGTTTTCTCGTCTCGACAAGACTGTTAACAGCCCGTTTCGGCGGAGAACGAAACGACCGCGCCGTTTGCAACAACTTAACGACGGCCAATCGGATGGAAAACGATATGAATACGCGCATTTATATGCAAATGGGAACGATTCGACGATCCGGATTCTCATCTACCGTAACCTTGTTTGCTTGCCCTTAATGTAGTTGACTTTGTCGGAAAAGTTAACACTTTTGTACATGAATATGGGCTTTGTTGGATTTCACTGAAAAGACAGTGTTTCATCCGTTTTCTAGTGGTATCTAAAGTAACTGGTAAATGGGTTCTAGCTCGTAAATCGACACTAGAGCATTTCGGAATTCTGGATTCAACTTTCAAAAACAGAATTCTTATCGCTATGAAATCAAGTCTTCTCTTCGTTCTCCTGTTAACGTTCTGAATGGTTCAGAAGTCCCTCGAATGGAATGGAAACCGATGGAAACGGCCATTGGCCGAAAAGTCCGCGAAAAGGCAGTCGGCCGCCTGACATCCGCTTGACACACGCCAAAATGAACCGCCAGTGACGGGTCCTCAAGTCACTTGGCCCACTGTCTTACCGTAATCCCGTCTGCCTCCCTTTCTACGTCATCAGCCCTTTAACTCTTGTCTCGACGAAAACAAGGAAATGACTCGAATCTCCCCAGTGACCCCCCTACTATACACTCGATCAGAAGCCGTCGTGCTCATTCTGATGCCGTTCGCCGACGTCTCCCGTCTTCTCCAGAAGATCTCCGTCCTTTTCGGCGTCCTCAACAACTTCCTCCTTCTCGTGCTCATCGTCTTCAAGTCGCCGAAAAAGTTGGGCACCTACAAATATCTGATGGTCTACATTGCCCTTTTCGAGATGTCCTACTCGTTTCTCGACTTTTTGTCGGCGGCCGTCAGTTGAGGGATTACGGTAGAAGAAGGGTTACTGTACCTTTTCAGGAGATCTACTCGAACGGTTCCGTCTTCTTCATCGTCGTCGATTCGAACCGTTCTTGGCTCCCGCGATTCTTGCTCCTCCACGCGAACGTTGCGTTTTGCAGCGTCTTCGGCGTCTCCATGTTCATTTTCTCAATTCATTTCATTTATCGATATCTGGTCATCCAGGGGTAGATCAAATAGGGGAAAGTAGGTCAAAAATGGGCGGAGAGTTTCAGGAGTCAGTTCTTCCAAAAGTATCATTTTCAAAAAGTGATGGGTCTCATCGGGTTCACCATTGTCATCGGAATCCTCTGGAGTCGTCTCGTGTGCTGGCTCCTTTTGCCGTTCGAAGACGCGGACGAGTTTATGAGGTACCCGCGGGGAAAGTTAGGCCACAAGTCGGAAGCTAGGCCATGTTTTCCAGACGAGAATACCTGCCGCCACGTCATCTGAACCTGTCCGACGTCTACTACGCGGGCGCCTACTTCCATCCGATCGACCGGAACGGAGTCAAGTACATCAACTGGGACTCGCTGATCGGAGTGGCTCTCATGACACTCGTCATCGTAACCCCCCTTCTTCCACCCTTCCTCCGATCCGTTTTTTCAGTTCGTCAGCTTCTCGACAGTGTTCTTCTTCGGCTGGAAGGTGTACCAGAAGATGAACTCTCTGATGATGCACCAGTCCTCCTCCTCCTCCACCACGAAGAGTCTCCAATCGCAGCTCTTCTGGGCTCTCGTCTTCCAGACGCTCATCCCGGTCGTCCTCATGCACATTCCCGTCTCCATCGCATTCCTCGCCTCGATGCTCGACGAGTCGATCGAGGTGTTCGGACGGATCCCGACGCTGACCATCTTCATGTATCCGGCCATCGATCCGCTTCCCAACTTCTTCATTATCAATACCTATCGGGATGCGATTCTGGGTAGTCTGACCTGAAATCGGCACTGAGTCACAAAAGACACTTCAGAATGTTTCGGATGTTTCCGGAAGAAGAGGAACGAGAACATCGAGATGACGTCTCCGAAAGTGACCACCTCCTGAATCCCCCGAATCCCGTCGTGTCTCCAAAACAAACGAGATTTCCCTTCGGAGACCTCTCCCCACTTCATTAGACAAACTCTCTCACTCTCGAATAAAAACATCATCTCTTTACCCACTTCCACAAGAACCTCAAAGCCATGGATCGAGCGAAGAGATCGAGACATGCCATCTCCGGCGGGAGGGCTTTTTCAGGAATCACCGACGTCTCCGTCTTGAATTCTGTAACAACTCATAGATTCGATAAGATACGCGACGACAGCATTTTGATCATCAAGTGTTCGTTTTGGTCGTCAGTTTCTCAGAAGTGTCCAGTGACGTCACTCTTCCGAATCCAGAAGAAGTGGTTGAGATTCAACGGAACGTCGCGGTGACCTCATCGAGAACCATCTGAATGCGTGCTCATTTGTTTACGATGACCAGATTCTGAAGACTCTGAGAATTTTTCGGCACAATTTGCCGTCAAATCGTCGGTCGGTTTGGCTGTCAAAATCAAGCTCGGCGCAGTGCCATTTCAGTTTTGGGCGAAGCAGAAGGACTGCGCCAAGGTTGCCATCTTCGACGGCACAAGCGCCGATTCGACGTCAAATTGTGCCGAACATTCTCTGAGGACGTCTTCTCATTTCCGGTTCACCGACTGCTCCCCCTCTCGTGATTCTATCGAGCCCCCCACTCATTGTCTTCCATTTTCTCCACCAAAATGCACGTTGACGACGTGAAGCTTGTGATTCTGAATTCGTCGGCCTTCTTTGCCGTCTCCATCAACGTGCTGCTCATCGTTCTGATCGTCGCCAAGTCGCCGAAACATCTCGGATCGTATCGGTATCTGATGATCTACATCGCCTTCTTCGAGTCCGCCTACGCCATCGCCTACGTCGTCGAGAAGCCGGTGAGAAGAAGAAGAAGACGTTGTCCAATGGAGCGCACTTTCATTTCAGGAGATATTCACAAAACACTCGTTTTTTCTGATTCTCGTCAACGTGAAGACGTCGCTGTTTCCAGAAGTCGTCTCGATTCTTTTCGACCGTAGGCAACTATTCAGAATGTCTGAAACGCCAAATTTCAGTGTTGTTCGTCGGTTTCTACGGAATCTCGTTGGCAACTTTGGCCATCCACTTCATCTATCGCTATCTTACAGTAAGCAAGTACGTCTTCCTTAAGTGGGATGAGCAGAGGTTACTGTAGTTTTCAGCGGCAAACTCATGTCTTCATTCCAAAACTGGAAACTCGCCCTATGGCTCTTGTTCCCCCTTTTGAACGGCGCTATCTGGATGTTCTCGGGTGGCGTCATTTTCGCGGCCTCCGAAGACTCGAATCGATTCGTGACGTCAGCCGGTTACTGTAATTTCCAGCACTTTCTAGTCTTTTCCAGAAGGTTCTACGAACCAGTTCAATCCTCGAAAGTCCTCATCACTGATCTGTATTACATGGGTCCATTCTACTATCCTACAGACAAGAACGAAAACGAATACGTTCACTGGAGAGCATTCTTCGGCTCCGCGATTCTGCTCATGCTCATTGTGACTCGACAACTACCGTAATCCGACCCGAATGACTTTTTCCCTTCTTTTCAGTTTCTCTCATTCGCAACGATGGCCTTCTTCGGGCTGAAAGGATACCGGAAGATGCGAACGTTGATGAAGTGCGCGACGCTTTCGGAGAAGTTCCGCAGCATCCAGGCGCAGTTGTTCTACGCGCTCGTCTTCCAAACGATCATTCCGGTGTTTCTGATGCACATCCCGGCCACCGTCATCTACGTCACCATCTTCTTCAACTGCTCCACTGAAGTCGTCGGCGAGACGCTCGGATTGACGATCGCCATGTATCCGGCCCTCAACCCGCTTCCCACCATCTTCATCGTCAAAAGTTACAAACAGGCCGTCGTAGGTACGAACCACTTCCTCTTTTTGACTTCAAAGAGCGGAAACTTTGGAAAAAGACCCGAAAACTAATAGTTCATACATATGCACCGTGAAAACTAAAGTAGAATGAGTTCACTGTGTGGTCTCGTATCGCCCGAAATGAAAGTGCGCTCTATTGGACAACTAGGCGGACTCAAAGAAGGCGATGCGATAGATCATCAGATACTGATACTGATCCGAGATGTTCCGGTGACTTGGCGACGATCAGAACGATGAGCAGCACGTTGATGGAGACGGCGAAGAAGGCCGACGAATTCAGAATCACAAGCTTCACGTCGTCAACGTGCATTTTGGTGAATAGGAAGACAGACAATGAGCGGAAGAGTTGATCGAGTCGCCGGAAATTAGAAGACCTCTTCAGAATCTGGTCATTGTAAACAAATGAATTGGCATTCAGACGATTCGTCACATCGCTGACCGTTGAATTACGCTCCTACTAGAAATCGATATTTCTGTTTTGAGTTCATCACCAATGAGCCTCTTTACTTTTGATGCTTACGGTAGTCTGGTGATGAGCCGACTATAGGCAACACATCGTCCTTTTTCGCGTGAATAGTTTGAAGTGGTTTCGGTTGAGTCACGCTCTTCTGACTCGGATTCTCCGAAAAGTCGCAACGTTCCGAACCCTGAAAAGGTCGTCGGATCCACGAAAACTTCCGTCGTCACTCCTTTGCTCATTTTTCTTCCAGACTTTCTGATCTGCGTGCGCGCACGTCTTCTGTGCCGCCCCACTTCGAGCGTCTCGGACTCGCAGCTCGTCGTCTCCTCCTCAATCCACTCCAGAAGCATCGGCGACGCCTTCACAACTGCTCACGTCCCGTCCGAAGCACGTCTTGTGTGAGCATTCCGAGAAGAAAAGTGCTTGTTTTCGCCGTCTCCTGTTCGATTTGTCGCCGTCGACTCCAAAAAATCGGTTGGGGGGCGAGACGAGATGAGTAAGCGATCGGGCGACGAACCAAAACAAAGTGCTCTCTCCTTTCTTCTTCATTCGCCAATGGAATTCCAATTCGACACGCGTTTTCTGCTCAACTTCTCCGCGTTTTTCGCCGTTTCCATCAACTTCGTCCTCATCGTGCTCATCGTTTTCAAATCGCCGAAATCGTTGGGCGCTTACAAGTATCTCATGATCTACATTGCGCTTTTCGAGTTGACCTACGCGATTCTGTATGTGGCCGAGAAGCCGGTCGGTTTACGAGACGATTTCAGACTCAAAGCGACCGCTTCTTTTTTCAGGATTTGTTCACCAAGGAGTCCGCGTTCTTTCTGATCGTCAACTGGAAAACGTCCATCTTTCCCAAGTTCATTTCTTGCATTCTGGACTGTGAGTCGTCGACCGCGACGCGACCGCAACGCACCCCCTCTCTCCGTTTTCAGTGCTGTTCGTCGGCTTCTTCGGAATCTCGATTGCTCTTCTGGCTCTCCACTTCATCTACCGCTATCTGAGTGTGACCAAGTGAGTCCGCAAACACCGGATGCCACGAGCAACCGAGTGTTCCAGTGACCGTCGTCTCAAATCGTTCCAATCGTGGAAAATCGTCGTCTGGTTCATGGTGCCTCTGCTGAACGGCGTCAATTTCATGATCACCGGCGGTGTCATCCTCTGTGCCGACCGAGAAACCGATCGATTCATGAGGTGCGATTCGGATTTCCGCCCGTCGCCAAAAGACGAACATTCTTCAGTGAGAACTATCCGGCGCTTCTCGAGAATGCGACACTCATCCAGAATCTCTACTACATGGGTCCGTTCTTCTGGCCGAAACTGCAACAATCGGACTCTGAACAGTATTTCAGCTGGAAAGGCGCCGGCGGATCCATCATCGTCATGGCGTTGATTGTGAGTCGCTTCGAATTCAAAACAGGCATGTACACTGGACTTATCGCACGCTGTACATCGCGCTCCGCTGCACTTTGCGCGGGAGTTCAAACATGACAGCGGGTTTCTAGGCCATGGCCGAAGTTTTTCGCGTACTCTAACTCAGCTGGAAATTGTCCGTTTGAGCCCGTTCTTGAACCATTCGCTGGGTATTTTCGAGATAATTTCGAAATATTCGGACATTCAAAACCTGGAAATGATAATTTTCAGCCGAGTTATGCATAGTCAAAGTGAGAGGGGAGCAGAGAGTGCGTGCGAAAGTGAGAGACGCAGACAAACTCTCTCTCTCTCTTTTCAAAAATCGTTTCGCCATTTTCAGTTTCTGTCGAGCTCCATCATGCTCTTCTTCGGCATCAAGGGCTACCGGAGCATGAACGCGTTGATCTCGCAGACGAGCAGCTCGTCCAAGTTCAAGAGTGTCCAGAAGCAGCTGTTCCACGCTCTCTGCCTCCAAACGGTCATTCCGGTGTTTCTGATGCACATCCCGGCGTCGGCCATCTACGTCACCATCTTCTTCAACGACTCCACCGAGATCGTTGGCGAGACGCTCGGATTGACGATCGCCATGTATCCGGCCCTCAACCCGCTTCCCACCATCTTCATCGTCAAAAACTATCGGCAGGCGGTGAAAGGTCGGCGACCGCGACGCGACCGCCACGCATCCGAGATCGTTTCAGACCATCTGATCTACATGCAGAAAGTGGTTTTGTGTCGATCGAAAGTGAACAAAGTCGCCGCGGCGATCGACTCGACGCTCGTCTCGACGACTCAACAACACTCGACAGTCTCACAATCCGAATGAGAGAATCTGACTGAAAGTCCACGGAGACCTCTGAAAACTTGCGATTTTCTAGGAAAATAAACTTTTTTCCGTCCACTATAGCTCCCTGCGGACGAGAGGCGGCCGGCTCTCGAAAACACCTGCCGCCCCCCTCGAAAACCGTTTCAGTGTCCATCCGAATGGAGGCGTCTGACACCGTCGTTTCGCGTCTCAAAAACGTGATTCAGTGGGCGTCGGCACTCGTCGCACTGCTCAACAACACTGTCTTGATCGGTCTGATCGTGACGAGCTCGCCGCCGAATCTCGGAGCCTACAAGTATCTGATGGTCTACATTTCGGCTTTCGAGATATTCTACGCGATTCTCGACGTCGTCATCACGCCGGTTTGTGCTCGAAACGAGCCCTGTGTGAGCAACAACTCTTGTTTTCAGGACATTTTCAGTGAGGGCTCCGCGTTTCTGGCGGTTTTAGACTCGCAGAAGACGTCCCTTCCCACCTCGATTCTCTATTTTATGAATTGTGAGTTTGAGCGACAGTGCTAAAAAGATCGCGGCTCGTTTCAGTGGTGTACTGTAGCTGCTTCGGCATTTCGATGGCCATTTTCGCCGTCCACTTCATCTATCGATACCTGGTGATCTACGGGTACCGTAGTCCCGTGCCTCCCTCCTTCCAGACCTCGAATTCTTCCAGAAAAGACGTGGATCACATCTTCAGCTCGTGGCGAGTCCTGCTCTGGTTCTCGTTTCCTGTCTCGCTCGGCTCTTTTTGGGTCGTCATGGTGGTGACGACGCTCGCGCCGAGCCCCGAAAGCGATCTGTTTCTCGAGTCAGAGCTCGAAAGAGCACCGAACAAACCGAAGAGATCTTTCGGTTTTCAGACGCCGTTTTCTGAATGCTTCGGGCCGTTCTGTGGACGAGTTCGCGTACATCGGACCGTATTTCTATCCGGTCACCAGAGAAGGGAAACAGTTTGTCAACTGGAGATCGTTCGCCGGAATGGTCTTTCTCACCGGATTGATTGTGGGTCGAAAAGGGCTGCGCACAGGATTACTGTACCTTTGTCTCGCAGGCTCTCTCGATCTCGATAATGGCGTTCTGCGGCTGGCGCTGCTACAAACGCATCCGAGACCTGATGAGCTCCGCCGACGGTTCCTCGTCGAGCTGCAAACGTGTCCAAGTCGCAACTCTTCTGGGCGCTCATCTTCGCCACCGTCATCCCGATCGTTCTGATGCACGTGCCCGCTTCCATCGTCTACATGTTCACCTTCTTCGACGCCTCCACCGAAGACCTCGGCCGTCTGCCCACGATCACGATCGCTCTCTACCCGGCACTCGACCCACTGCCCACCATTTTCATCATCAAAAGCTATCGAAACGCGTTGTTCAGTGAGTTTTCTCGTGTCTCTGGAAGACGTCGCGACGACGTATTCAGAATGCCTCCGATGCTGTCGCTCCTCGAACCGCACGTTTCCGGAAGCGTCGCGAAGCGAACAGACCACAGCTCACGCGAGCAACGACAGAATCGCTGCCTACAAGAGCTCACTCACTGCCGCTTCTTAATCGCTTGTTCAATATGCCGGTTCATCGTCTGCGTTAGCGGTGTCACGAAAAGTACGCAAACACCGTGAGGCGGCCGGCCGAGAAGAGAGTGTGGCGAATGAAGAGACGACAGGCGTCGTGTCTCTCGTCTCTCAATTCTTCACACTCTCTCCTCTCCTCGCGGTGCTTGCGTACTTTTCGAAACACCGCCAATTCAGACTTTCCAAGTTTTGTGGCCCTCGGGCCCTCGAAACGTTCAAGTTTCGCTAGTTTTTTTAAAATAAACTACATTGATTTCGAGCCAACTCTTTTTTATTTGATAAAAATGAAATATTAAGTGTGCAAAAACTGGAGATTTCTTTCAAAAAAAAAAAAAAAAAAAATTATAAAAAAGTGTTGACTCTCGTACCAGGGGCAACATTCAACAAGTATGATTATATGAGGAACGGAATGGAAAGAATTAGTGGACACTGGGCTCTTCGAGCTCTCGCCGCAGTCATTCACTGCCTCTTGCCGTCGACGATTTCCTGTATCGCCCGTGCCATCGCGTCTTCTTCCTTGTACTCCCGACTGTTTGGTCCGACCTGAAACTCTCAAAAGGCAGAGTTCAGATGGTCGGAACGTCTCGAAAAACTCCAGAAATCAGAAACTTTTTTGGAATCGAATCATTCGGGCTTTTCCGACTTTTTGGTTACTCCGAAACGAAGACATTTTTGAGGAAAAACAACTCGCGAATGCGATGCGCGGGTCTCGCCGCGATTTGTCGTTTTGGTTGCCTCACACTACTATGAGGTTGTTTTCGTTTCGAAATTCGACCGATTCGCACTGAAACTCTGAACACTCCCAGCGCCGACCCACATTCTCCTTCCACTGCCGTCGTTCCCCTTCGAACGCGATGTCCTTTTGCCCGACTACTGCTATGAGCCGCCACACGTATCTGGTCTCCGTCTCGATGACTCCGGTCCCTTCTCCTCCTCCTGTGCCGTCCGCATTGGCATTGGCCACTCCTCGTGGGACCCGCTGCTTCTTGAGCTTACAGTAACCCATCATCTCCTTGGCGTTCGCGCTACCTACGAACATCCGCATCATGTGTTGCCACGGTCTATCGCGCCTATCAGGGCAATTTATCTGAAAACTTTGTGTCTCTCGACTGCAAACAGGCTCGTTTTCAAATCTTTACAATGTCACTTCCAGTGCAGAATCCCACTTGAGGAGCATTGAAAACCGGCGTCTCGGTGAGCCACATCCAGTCTCTGAAGTTCATGTTCGGCGAGCTGAGGTCCACTTCGAGAACAGCAAGGAAACAGGTTGGAGAGAACTCTTCGATTGTGAATGGTAGAGTTTGCAGCTTGCGGAGAACCTCGATCACTTGGAATTTCACTCCGTACTCCCGGCGTGTCGGAATGTATCGACATTGAATGGATGCTCCCGCTCTGATTTGAGAGTCCTTTCTGAAAATGAACATGAGAAGAGGGGAAACCATCGGGAGGAGGTGCTCACAGTACGGCGGGCTGTTTCACGTCGCACAGCCAAACAATCAGATCCGACGACTCCTGGAGCATCACAACTGCACACTCGCAGATAACACCTTCTGGTCGCGGAGCGTCCCTTCTCGGCTGCGGCGTCGGAGGATAAAGAATCGGCGACTCCACGGGAGACGGCACTCTTCTCAAACACTCTTCTTCTGGATTTCCGTTCGCGCCGCAGAGCTCACCTCTGCTCGTTTTCATCGACTCGCAGCCGAGACAATCGTTCGAGAACGACGGGAGAAGGCTGCGGAGAGACGGGCCTCGCATTCCTTTCGATCGCCAACGGAGCACCCGACGCTTCTCTGGAAGCAGTCAACAGTTCGCTGCGTAGCGACTCAATGCGCGCGAAACGAACAGAGCTACGCGAATCGAAAAGTGAGGAAAAGATGAAAGAAACGGGATAGTTCGCAGCAACGAAAGCGAGCGATGAGCTTCCCATTCCTCTTACCTGTTCTGCGTGTTCTGATCGTGAGCAGAGTCGAAGTGTCTAGACCATCTGGAAGAAAAGAAAGCAGGTCTCGTCTGGAACAGTCTCCCGTCTCACTCTTTCTCGATCGAAAAGTGCATGTTCATCTTTTCGACCAACTCCTCGGCTTCTTTTGCTTTCTTTCCTGTCACCGCAAACCGAATACTTTCCACTTTGAAGAGTTTCGTTCCATTCTCGGCAAAGTTGAGATCATTTCTGAAAGCCATCCACTTGATCATCGTTCAATTTCAATGCGATCTTCCTTACACGACGATGTTCGCAGTGAACACTTTGAAGTCGGCGTTCGTCTTCTTGCCCCACACCGCGCAATCGACGATGCCGTACCAGTCGGCGAACGCGAACTGACGCGTGTGAGTCGGATGGGCGGGATCGTCGCTGAAGGCGAGCCACGCGGAGAGCAGAAAACGGCTCCCTTCGTAGCGGTGACAGTCCTCGGGCTGCGCGTTTTCGATCGTCACGTGCGACACGTGGATCAATCCGGTCGCGTCGGCGGTCCGATTCGAGTCGAGCAGCAGGTACTGGCCTTGATGCGGTCTGTAAACGGCGGCGTTATGAGAAGAAGACAATATGCTTGGATAACAATCGAGGGCGGATTTCTAGGCCATGGCCGAAGTTTTTCACGCTCGGTTTTCAGAGCTTCTGTGCACCGTTCCGAGAGAAATCTATCGAAATTCTTCTTCTTGAAAACGATATTGCGTCGGCCAATTGCCACTTGTTTCAGTTTTTGTTCGTTTTCTAGATTATTTCCGTAACCGTGCTCTTTGTGAGAGGGAAAATGGCAGTTGGAGTGAGTCAGCTCGCTCTTTTTATGCCAGTTTACACTGCCGTTTGCAGTGATAAAAAGAGAGAGAGAGACGAGAATCAATGAGTAGTTATTGCGAAAGTTAGAGTGAGCAAGCGAAAGTTTTCAGTTCTCTCTCTCTCTTTCTCTCTCTCTCTCTCTCTCTCTCTCTCTCTCTCTCTCTCTCTCTCTCTCTCTCTCTCTCTCTCTCTCTCTCTCTCTCTCTCTCTCTCTCTCTCTCTCTCTCTCTCTCTCTCTCTCTCTCTCTCTCTCTCTCTCTCTCTCTCTCTCTCTCTCTCTCTCTCTCTCTCTCTCTCTCTCTCTCTCTCTCTCTCTCTCTCTCTCTCTCTCTCTCTCTCTCTCTCTCTCTCTCTCTCTCTCTCTCTTTTTCCCGACTCACACGGCTCCGTCGTCAATTTTGACGCGTAGAAACTTCCAGTCGTCCTTCCACCAGCACGAGGCGATTCTCGTCGTTTCGTCAAAGTCCAGAACGAGCACTCGTCCCATTGCGACCTGAACAAATATGAGAAAACGTCGGAGAAGAAGAAGAAGAAGAAGGAGAAGAAGAAGAAAGCGGTAAAGGCGAATGAGGTGATAAGAATACGCACGAGGAGGAAAAGAAAAAGAGAGAGAAAAAATGATGTTTTTTGATAAGAAATCAGGAGAAACACTCGGAAAAGAGAGAGAGTAAATGGAAACGAGAAAGTGTGGGCGGACTCTTTCTACAATCATTTCGAGAACGCGCGAAGCTTGCAGTCCGTTGACACGCCCCTTTTTGGGTCTCGAACGGAAAAGACGGGGGGAGACCCAAGAAGGGGCGTGTCATCGGACACCGCGCGATTTTGTAATCGCCTCAAAACAGTCCGATTATACCTTTTTGCGAATCGTCGGAAAAGAGTCGCAAACAATTATCGAGAACTCTAGGGTTGGCAAATGGGGCGGCCCTGGAAGTGGGGCTTCGATTAGATTGAATGAAAAAGATTTGGAAGCTAGGTGAAGCCGGGGGTTGAGAACGGACTCGAACTCGTGACCTCTCGGTCGCCAGTGGCCACCACTACCGACTGAGCTACGGACCCCCCGTACACGCAATCCCACCAAACGGGGGTGGGCCCTCTCGAGCCGGGGCGGCCCCAGTTCTCAGAACTCCGTGCAGCTCAACAAAATTGACTATCATTCGCGCAGAAAAATGACCCGATTCGAATACTTTTGGACGGGGCTGTTCATTAAATGGTGAATACCGTAGTCCAAGCAAGTTTAAAGGCGCTCTTTTCATGACAGTTTACACCACCGCTTGTAAATAATGGTAAAAAGAGAGAAGCGAATCAAGTTGTTGGGATTGCGCAAGTTAGAGTGAGCAATCGAAAGTTTTCAGTTCTCTCTCTCTCTCTCTCTCTCGCTCGCGCCAAATTGTGTTGTTTTCGATGCGAGACAATCCGTGGCTTCGCGGTAGTGCTAATACACTTCGCAATAATTCTTGATTTTCAGATTTCTCAATAAAAAACAGAAATGATTCTTCGGTATATCAAATACAAATTCGTTTGAAAATGATCAAAGCTAAAAGGGACAGCGGATCGCTGTAAAGTTAAATTGAAAGGAAAAAACGACGGTTGTTGCTCGCCGAGCACATTTTGTTCAATTCTATCAAAACATGCTCCACGCTCTTAGGAGATCGTCTCTGCCGGCGATCAGAATCAGTTGGTCGTCGTCGAGGAATTCGGGAGACGTGAACACTTCTCGACTCGAGACCGGCCACGCCGTCACGTCTTCGAGATTCCGATTCTGGAGTCGTGCGGTCAGAAGCCATCCGCTTTTCGACATCAGTGCGATTCTTCCAGAAAAGACGTGGATCACATCTTCAGCTCGTGGCGAGTCCTGCTCTGGTTCTCGTTTCCTGTCTCGCTCGGCTCTTTTTGGGTCGTCATGGTGGTGACGACGCTCGCGCCGAGCCCCGAAAGCGATCTGCTTCTCGAGTCAGAGCTCGAAAGAGCACCGAACAAACCGAAGAGACCTTCCGGTTTTCAGACGCCGTTTTCTGAATGCTTCGGGCCGTTCTGTGGACGAGTTCGCGTACATCGGACCGTATTTCTATCCGGTCACCAGAGAAGGGAAACAGTTTGTCAACTGGAGATCGTTCGCCGGAATGGTCTTTCTCACCGGATTGGTGGTAGGTCGAAAAGGGCCGCGAACAGGATTACTGTACCTTTTGTCTCGCAGGCTCTCTCGATCTCGATAATGGCGTTCTGCGGCTGGCGCTGCTACAAACGCATCCGAGACCTGATGAGCTCCGCCGACGGTTCCTCGTCGAGCTGCAAACGTGTCCAGTCGCAGCTCTTCTGGGCGCTCATCTTCGCCACCGTCATCCCGATCGTTCTGATGCACGTGCCCGCTTCCATCGTCTACATGTTCACCTTCTTCGACGCCTCCACCGAAGACCTCGGCCGTCTGCCCACGATCACGATCGCTCTCTACCCGGCACTCGACCCACTGCCCACCATTCTCATCATCAAGAGCTATCGAAACGCGTTGTTCAGTGAGTTTTCTCGTGTCTCTAGAAGACGTCGCGACGACGTATTCAGAATGCCTCCGATGCTGTCGCTCCTCGAACCGCACGTTTCCGGAAGCGTCGCGAAGCGAACAGACCACAGCTCACGCGAGCAACGACAGAATCGCTGCCTACAAGAGCTCACTCACCTCAGAGAAAATTCCGCCAGGTTGGCGGGGGGCTCAGAACATTTGGCCGGAAAAACGGCATTTGGCCGGTGAAAACGGCCAAAATATGATCAAAGTGGCATTTTGGCGAGTCGGCCAGCTACCGGCCAACTAAATGACAAGGCAAGTTAGCTTGCCGCCCTCTTTCGCTGGCCGACCGACCCCGCCAAGCTGGCCGGTTGCTGGCCGGTCGACCCCGCCAGGCTGGCGGGTTGCTCGTGGTGTCAAGAAGTATCTCACTGACGCAAAACGTGTGTTGGCGCAGAAAATGTTCCTTATTCCTAATAATTCGTTTTTCATCGTTTTTTTACTGTTTTTCCGTGATTTTTATCTGATTTCACTCCCAAAAATGACAAGGCCACGACCCCTAGTGACTCCCTTCAGAAAGAGACAAAGAATCGGTAACATTTTTTCTGATTTTCATTGAGAAAAGAGTTTTTTCAGACATTTTTTCCGAAATCGAAAAAACAGAAAGAGCATAGGCCTGAATACATCGGATGTGAAGTCGATAATTGAAAAAGTAATGAAGGAGAAATCGAAATTCACGAAAGTTCTCGAGAGATTAGCGAATGTAGGATTATACGATGATTTCCACAAGAATTATTTGATGTTGGTTTTCAGATTTTGATTTCAAAAAGAAAGGACGCTTTTTGCCGCTACACACCGGCTCCAAGTACCAAAAGTTTGCACCTCGAAAAGTAAGAAAATGTGAAGTCGAACTGAATAACAATTCTCATTTTCTTTCCAGAGTTGCGACAAACACAAGGCGAAAAACGCTAATTGAGGACAACATGTGGACGAATCAAGCCAAAATTCTGATCAATGGTTCCCTCATCTTCTCTCACCTACATTTTATTTTCTAAGAAGCTCATATCAAACATGTCATTTCTTAATTTCATTCCATTTTTCCCGTCTTACCCTCCCTCTGTTTTCCGATTTTCGTTTTTTTAAAGTTGCCTTTTTTGTCCCTTGTTTTTTGTGATCTTCCCTTCCCACAATCCGCTTTCTATTTTACTGAAGATTCCAAATAAAGTATAGACCAAAAGTCACACTGTTTTGCAAGTATCGATTAAACCTAGAAAGAGCCTCCGAACCCGGCAAATTTGCCCTCGAACCGGCCAAGTTGGCCGGAAATCGGCAGTTGGCCGGTTGTTTTAGCAAGCGTGCCGACTGGTATCGGCACGCTTGCCAAATCAACCGGCCAACTGCCGATTTCCGGCCAACTTGGCGGAAATTTGTGTGAGACTGCCGCTTCTTAATCGTTCTCCGGTTCATCGTCTGCGTTATCTGTGTCACGAAAAGTACGCAAACACCGTGAGGCGGCCGGCCAAGAAGAGAGTGTGGCGAATGAAGAGACGACAGGCGTCGTGTCTCGCGTCTCTCAATTCTTCACACTCTCTCCTCTCCTCGCGGTGCTTGCGTACTTTTCGAAACACCGCCAATGCAGACTTTTCAAGTTTTGTGGCCCTCGAAATGTTCAAGTTCTGATAGTTTTTAAAAAATAAACTAAGTTTATTTCGAGCCAACTCTTTTTTATTTAATAAAAATGAAATATTAAGTGTGCAAAAACTGGAAATTTCTTTCAAAAAAAAAAAATTATAAAAAAGTGTTGACTCTCGTACCAGGGGCAACATTCAACAAGTATGATTATATGAGGAACGGAATGGAAAAAATTAGTGGACACTGGGCTCTTCGAGCTCTCGTCGCAGTCCATTCACTGCCTCTTGCCGTCGACCATTTCCTGTATCGCCCGTGCCATCGCGTCTTCTTCCTTGTACTCCCGACTGTTTGGTCCGACCTGAAACTCTCAAAAGGCAGAGTTCAGATGGTCGGAACGTCTCGAAAAACTCCAGAATTCAGAAACTTTTTCGGAATCGAATCATTCGGGGCTTTTTGGTAACTCCGAAACGAAGACATTCTTTAGGAAAAACAACTCGTGAATGCGATGCGCGGGTCTCGCCGCGATTTATCCCCCATTTTTTACTCCATTACTCCGAAGACTCCCAGCGCCGACCCACATTCTCGTTCCACTGCCGTCGTTCCCCTTCGAACGCGATGTCCTTTTGCCCGACTACTGCTATGAGCCGCCACACGTATCTGGTCTCCGTCTCGATGACTCCGGTCCCTTCTCCTCCTCCTGTGCCGTCCGCATTGGCATTGGCCACTCCTCGTGGGACCCGCTGCTTCTTGAGCATACAGTAACCCATCATCTCCTTGGCGTTCGCGCTACCTACGAACATCCGCATCATGTGTTGCCACGGTCTATCGCGCCTATCAGGGCAATTTATCTGAAAACTTTGTGTCTCTCGACTGCAAACAGGCTCGTTTTCAAATCTTTACAATGTCACTTCCAGTGCAGAATCCCACTTGAGGAGCATTGAAAACCGGCGTCTCGGTGAGCCACATCCAGTCTCTGAAGTTCATGTTCGGCGAGCTGAGGTCCACTTCGAGAACAGCAAGGAAACAGGTTGGAGAGAACTCTTCGATTGTGAATGGTAGAGTTTGCAGCTTGCGGAGAACCTCGATCACTTGGAATTTCACTCCGTACTCCCGGCGTGTCGGAATGTATCGACATTGAATGGATGCTCCCGCTCGGATTTGAGAGTCCTTTCTGAAAATGAACATGAGAAGAGGGGAAACCATCGGGAGGTGCTCACAGTACGGCGGGCTGTTTCACGTCGCACAGCCAAACAATCAGATCCGACGCATTCTGGAGCATCACAACTGCACACTCGCAGATAACACTTTCTGGTCGCGGAGCGTCTCTTCTCGTCTGCGGCGTCGGAGGATAAAGAATCGGCGACTCCACGGGAGACGGCACTCTTCTGAAACACTCTTCTTCCGGATTTCCGTTCGCGCCGCAGTGCTCACCTCTTCTCGTTTTCATCGACTCGCAGCCGAGACAATCGGTCGAGAACGGCGGGAGAAGGCTGCGGAGAGACGGGCCTCGCATTCGTTTCGATCGCCGACGGAGCACTCGACGCTTCTCTGGAAGCAGTCAACAATTCGCTGCGTAGCGACTCAATGCACGCTCTGGTTGATACAAAGTTAACCTTATTGGGCTCGATCGACAGCAAAAGTGTGATCCAAGAGCCGAAATTTCGAATGAGTTGGGTCAAAGACTGCGAAGTTATGCCAGTTCTTCTGCGAAACGAACAGAGCTACGCGAATCGAAAAGGGAGGAAAAGATGAAAGAAACGGAATAGTTCGCAGCAACGAAAGCGAGCGATGAGCTTCCCATTCCTCTTACCTTTTCTGCGTGTTCTGATCGTGAGCAGAGTCGAAGTGTCTAGACCATCTGGAAGAAAAGAAAGCAGGTCTCGTCTGGAACAGTCTCCCGTCTCACTCTTTCTCGATCGAAAAGTGCATGTTCATCTTTTCGACCAACTCCTCGGCTTCTTTTGCTTTCTTTCCTGTCACCGCAAACCGAATATTTTCCACTTTGAAGAGTTTCGTTCCATTCTCGGCAAAGTTGAGATCATTTCTGAAAGCCATCCACTTGATCATCGTTCAATTTCAATGCGATCTTCCTTACACGACGATGTTCGCAGTGAACACTTTGAAGTCGGCGCTCGTCTTCTCGCCCCACCCCGCACAATCGACGATGCCGTACCAGTCGGCGAACGCGAACTGACGCGTGTGAGTCGGATGGGCGGGATCGTCGCTGAAGGCGAGCCACGCGGAGAGCAGAAAACGGCTCCTTTCGTAGCGGTGACAGTCCTCGCGCTGCGCGTTTTTGATCGTCACGTGCGACACGTGGATCAATCCGGTCGCGTCGGCGGTCCGATTCGAGTCGAGCTGCAGGTACTGGCCTTGATGCGGTCTGTAAACGGCGGCGTTATGAGAAGAAGACAATATGCTTGGATAACAGTCGAGGGCGGATTTCTAGGCCATGGCCGAAGTTTTTCACGCGCGGTTTTCAGAGCTTCTGTGCACCGTTCCGAGAGAAATCTTTCGAAATTCTTCTTCTTGAAAACGATATTTCGTCGGTCAATCATTACAGAAATTTGCCTGAGTATTTATTTAATTGCCACTTGTTTCAGTTTTTGTTCTTTTTATAGATCATTTCCGGAACCGTGCTCGCTCTTTGTGAGAGAGAAAATGGCAGTTGGAGTGAGTCAGCTCGCTCTTTTTATGACAGTTTACACTGCCGTTTGTAGTGATAAAAAGAGAGAGAGAGAGAGACGAGAATCAATGAGTAGTTATTGCGAAAGTTAGAGTGAGCAAGCGAAAGTTTTCAGTTCTCTCTCTCTCTTTCTCTCTCTCTCTCTCTCTCTCTCTCTCTCTCTCTCTCTCTCTCTCTCTCTCTCTCTCTCTCTCTCTCTCTCTCTCTCTCTCTCTCTCTCTCTCTCTCTCTCTCTCTCTCTCTCTCTCTCTCTCTCTCTCTCTCTCTCTCTCTCTCTCTCTCTCTCTCTCTCTCTCTCTCTCTCTCTCTCTCTCTCTCTCTCTCTCTCTCTCTCTCTCTCTCTCTCTCTCTCTCTCTCTCTCTCTCTCTCTCTCTCTCTCTCTCTCTCTCTCTCTCTTTTTCCCGACTCACACGGCTCCGTCGTCAATTTTGACGCGTAGAAACTTCCAGTCGTCCTTCCACCAGCACGAGGCGATTCTCGTCGTTTTGTCAAAGTCCAGAACGAGCACTCGTCCCATTGCGACCTGAACAAGTATGAGAAAACGTCGGAGAAGAAGAAGAAGAAGAAGGAGAAGAAGAAGAAAGCGGTAAAGGCGAATGAGGTGATAAGAATACGCACGAGGAGGAAAAGAAAAAGAGAGAGAAAAAATGATGTTTTTTTGATAAGGAATCGGGAGAAACACTCGGAAGAGAAAGAGTGAATGGAAACGAGAAAGTGTGAGTGGACTGCTTCTACAATCATTTCAAGAACGCGCGAAGCTAGCAGACCGTTGACACGCCCCTTTTTGGGTCTCGAACGGAAACCACGAAGGGGCGTGTCATCGGACACCGCGCGATTTTGTAATCGCCTCAAAACAGTCCGATTATACCTTTTTGCGAATCGTCGGAAAAGAGTCGCAAACAATTATCGAGAACTCTAGGGTTGGCAAATGGGGCGCCGCGTTGGACGGAATCGTCGAAATTCGAATAACTTGGCTTAAAATGGTTCGTTTGGGCCTTTCAAAGTTCGATTAGATTGAATGAAAAAGATTTGGAAGCTAGGTGAAGCCGGGGGTTGAGAGCGGACTCGAACTCGTGACCTCTCGGTCGCCAGCGGCCACCACTACCGACTGAGCTACCGACCCCCCGTGCACGCAATCCCACCTAACGGGGGTGGGCCCTCTCGAGCCGGGGCGCCCCCAGTTCTCAGAACTCCGCGCAGCTCACCACATTATCGATCGATCGGCTATGCGAAAACGTTTTACACCACAAATTATGAAGGAGTCACAAAAATCGACCATCATTCGCGCAGAAAAATGACCCGATTTGAATACTTTTGGACGGGGCTGTTCATTAAATGGTGAATACCGTACTCCAAGCGAGTTTAAAGGCGCTCTTTTTGGCTCCGGGACATTTCGAAACGCGACATTTCGAAACCCAGACATTTCGAAACCCACATAACATAGGTCAAAAGAGGCGCTGAGAAGTGCTCAAATTTTTGAATTTCGTGAACTTCTTCGAAAAGGAACTGAATATTTCGAAGGCTGAGAAGTTCTGACAAGAGCTGAGTTTTGAAATCTGTAGAAGCTTGCGAAAAACTCCATATTCCACCTTCGTCTCATGAAAAATGTCACGAGGAGTTCAAAAAGTGTTGCTTGAGATATCGACTTGATTGCTGTTTTCGCAAATGATGACTGTAAGGGAAACTTTCACAGGACGTGAAGTGAATCCGTTATGATACAACAGAGCCCAAAGTTCCATCTCGAAAACTTTTACGAAAATTCAAAAATTTGAGCACTTCTCAGCGCCTCTTTTGACCTATTTTATATGGGTTTCGAAATGTCTGAGTTTCGAAACGTCGCGTTTCGAAATGTCCCGGAGCCCTCTTTTTATCAGAGTTGTTACGGGCCGGGCCGACACCGGGCCGACCGGGCCGACCTCAAGCTATAGGAATTTTAATTTTTTCAGTATTATAGGATCGCGAGAAGCGCGGAGTCCATTGACACGCCTCTTTTTGAGTCTCGCCACGAAAATTTAAGAAATCAGTGCTGCGCCTTTAAAATCCGTTGAGTACGGTATGCATTTTTTCGTCGTAATCACCCTTTTTTCCGTGATAGGCTATAATATTCCTCGTAGATTTTTTATGAAAACCTGTCATTTTGACTTAACTTTCTGATTTTAGAACATAACTATTCACTAGCTAGTGAAAATAGGTAGGAATTATGAAAAAAATTTCTCGAAATATTTTAAATTTTTTCAATGCCGGGCCGGGCAAAATTTTTCACCGGGCCGGAAAATCACAACTCTGCTTTTTATGACAGTTTACACTACCGCTTGTAAATAATGGTAAAAAGAGAGAAGCGAATCAAGTAGTTGGGATTGCGCAAGTTAGAGTGAGCAATCGAAAGTTTTCAGTTCTCTCTCTCTCTCTCTCTCTCGCTCGCGCCAAATTGTGTTGTTTTCGTTGCGAGGCCATCCATGGCTTCGCGGTAGTGTTAATACACTTCACAATAATTCTTGATTTTCAGATTTCTCAATAAAAAACAGAAATGATTCTTCGGTATATCAAATACAAATTCGCTTGAAAATGATCAGAGCAAAAGGAGACAGCGGATCGCTGTAAAGTTAAATTGAAAGGAAAAAAGAGACGGTTGTTGCTCGCCGAGCACATTTTGTTCAATTCTATCAAAACATGCTCCACGCTCTTAGGAGATCGTCTCTGCCGGCGATCAGAATCAGTTGGTCGTCGTCGAGGAATTCGGGAGACGTGAACACTTCTCGACTCGAGACCGGCCACGCCGTCACGTCTTCGAGATTCCGATTCTGGAGTCGTGCGGTCAGAAGCCATCCGCATTTCGACATCAGTGCGATTCTTCCGTTTCTGATGACTCGCGGAGTGCGCGCGAATGAAGTTCCGGGTAGATCGAATCGAAAAACGCGCGCCACTTTCAAATCGTTCAAGTGAATCAGATTGCCCGAATTCGTGGCAACAAGAATCGAATCGTCGATTATCAATGGAGCGCAGAAGCAGTTTCCGTGACTTTTCAACGAGATCGAGTGCTGAAACCAATTGAATGAAAATCCGCAATTGCTCGTCAAATCAGCTGCCTACCGTAATCTGACCGGTTTCAGCGTTCAAAATGCGAAGAGTTCCGTGTACATTCAAAACGAGAACAGAGTCTTCCAGAAACGTCGGCTCAGCGAACATCGGTCCAGAATCCAAATGCCACGTCATAACGAACGGATTCTTCTGCGAGTTCAAAAAGAATAGAAAGAACACGTGGCACTCGAAACCTACCGTAATCCTGGTCACTCCTCCGGAAGTCGTCGTCGCGTAAATCGCCCGATCCGGTCCGATAACCGGTCCGACCGAAGATCCTCCATTTCCCACTTTCTGACTGTGAACCGACATTCTCGTCTGAAAATGAAACTAGGTCAAAAAGGGGCGGAGCCATTGGCAGACGTCTTACTGTAGTGTCGATGACGTGGAGAACGCCGTTCTCGGCGGTCGCGTAGACGAACTCGCCGTCGAAAGCGCATTTCGAGCGTACTCCGAACGTCGGATCGAGTTGGCACCGTGCCAAAATGTCTCCAGAATCCAACGAGAGAAAGTAGAGCCCGCTGGCCTTATTTCCTGAAAACTCGAGATGAGAAAGAGAGTTCGCTCTGATCCGCCCGAACCGATCACAATTTGAATTCCCGCCAAAACGGGCGTCGCCTCGAATCGAACCGCGCACTCTTGACGCCATCGGAGCCGCCCGTTTCGCGGATTCACGGCCACAACGCATCCGGAGTGAGATGCGCAGACGACGAGAGAGTCGCTGAAACGAGAGACGCAGAGTGTCTACCGTAATCCTTGCCGACCCACCTTACGACGAGTACATTTCCGTCGATGCACTTCTTCAGATCGACCGCCCACCTCAATCGGGGCTGTCTCTGCGGTGTCACGTGACATGTCTCTTGTTTCTCTGCGTCTCTCCTCTCGCACACTGTCTCACCGAACCGTTCCAGAAAGCGGCGAATCGTCGTCTTGCCGTCCAACATCATCCGAATTGCCTCGTTCGATTCCTCGTCCGACTCGAAATAGCTGGAAAGTTCGGCGGCTTCGAGCGATTTCAGCCCGATTTCAGCGAAACTCGCGTCGAGTCGCGTCTCGTCGATTCGCGTTTTCAGCCGAGACTCGAGTATCCGTCTGAAATCGAGTGGCTCGGGCTCCGCGAGCTCCAGATGCCGCATCAACGCCGTCTCGTCGATCTTTCCGCTAGCGTTGATCGGAAATTGATCCGACGCCACGTGGCAAATCGTCACGGGGACTCGCGTATTCTCGTCGATTCGCATCGTTTTTCGGTGCAGTCGAGGTCGAGATGGAGCCAGTCCGACGGTGAATTGAATGAGATTCCGCGAGTTGCGAAGCGCAAAGTGGACCGCCCGAACGTCGGGATTCTCGAGAAGCGCCGCCGATTCGAGCGCGTCGAGACACACTCTGACTCCGCGGAGTTTGATCTGCAGGCAGGTACAGTAACCCGGACTGGTGTACCGTAACCCACCGTTCTGTCGATTCTGCCGACGATCCTGATGTATCCGTGTTCGGTTCGTTCGGCCAGATCGCCCGTCCGATGCTCGTTCCTCTTCTCTCCATTCACATAACACTGCCTCGGTCCGCCTGGAAAGTGGGTCAGACTACAGTAATCCTACAGGGCTGCCGACCTAGAACAAGCTCGCCGTTTTCAGCGATTTCCAGACTCGTTCCTCGGATCGGCGTGCCCAGTTTCACCTCCGAGCAATCCGGTTCGATTTCCGAAAAAGTGGCCCAGCACGAGACTTCGGTGACGCCGTACACGTTGAAAACGCGCGTCGAATTGGCGGCAGATCGCGATTCTCGGCAGAATTTCAGCGGAAAATGGGCGCCGCCGATGAGCAGAATGCGGAGTGATGACGTGGCAGACGAGAGCGCAGACGGCGAGAGCATCTCGAAGACCGTCGGAGTGAACTGGAAAGAAGACGAGGCACGCGTTGCGGTCGCGTCGCGGCTCAAGCCCACCTGGGCCACCGTCGGACGCAGCTCGTCGATCGTCTTCTGCATCAGATGCGGACGTCTTCTGAACTCGTCGGGAGTCAGAATCAGCGTGCAGCCCGTCCGAAACGCCATGAACATCTCGACGATCGACGGATCGAAGTGGAGTGACGTCGAGAAGAGAATCGAGTCGGATGACGTCAACGAGAACGCCGAGCTGCAACGATGCGCCGGAATTGACGAGCAAATGCACTACTCGCACCAGAAATGATCGATATTCGTGCGGATACAGTAGTCCGGCACGGCCACTTGCTTCCGAATTCCCGTCGTTCCGCTCGTCTCGATCACGTAGCAAATCGGCTCTCGCGGTTTCTCGCGGTTTTCCTCGAGTCTGACGACCTGAAAAGGACGGAAAAACGCGGAGATACCGCCGGAATTCTCAATGGAGCGCACTTGCTTCCCGTCGAAAATCAGCGTCGTTCGGAAGGATTTTCGATGCGATTCGCGATTCGAACGACAAAAAGTGAATGTGATTCCAAGTTGAAGACACCTGCAAAAATCGATATTCTCAAATCGGAATATCGATTGAAATCTCACGATAAAACGGCGAAAATCGTTTCGACGCTCCTCGGAATATCGATTAAAATCACGTCGGAATCGCCGATTATCGATTTTTCGAGGCAATCTGTGATTTGACCTACTTTTTCGCGAATTTCAGATTCTGAAAAAAAAAAGCGGAAATTCTCTTTTAAAAAACTGAAATTTTCAGCCAAAACCTCCGATTTCCACTCTTGTTTCCGCATCGATAATTCGGAATTTCGGATGAATTCTCGAAAACATTCTGAAAAGTTCGTGTCCGCGACGGCGCGAAATTCAAATTTTTCGTCGGAAAGAATCAGAAAAGCGTTTTGACGATCACATTCGGGACAGAAAAAGAGAGCTGAGTTCTGGCTGAAAACAGTTTTATTGGTTTCCTAGACAACAGAGAAAAAAGATTGGGACAATAAATGAAAGATCGTAGGGGGAGTTGAAAGAATAACGAGATTTGGTGAGTTTGGAAGACATAATGAGTGAGGGAATGAGAGAAATACACGATAATAATTAGAGGACTATAAATCAGAAAAGCCGACTTCGTCAGAACGACCGCCTTCTTCAGAAGTGGGCGCCTCGTCCGATGCCACAAAGTAGTCCGAGTAGCTGGTGTCGTCAGAGGACCCTGGAGGGTTCGCGATGTTTGGGAGAGGTCCCGGAACGTCGTGTGCTTCGGAAGAATCGACGGATTCGGCGCCGGGCGTTCCGGGAAGGTTTTCTTCGATGGAGTCGTCGTCTCCTCGGAGCGTCTTTTCGTCATCATCAACCGAATCGTCATTAGAAAGAGGGACGGTTTCGGATGAGTTCGAGAGTTCTCTAGCAGAAGATGGAATCACAGACTTTCCAGAAAATCCTTCTTCTGCCTGCGAATCGGGTTTCATCTGTTCGTAGAGAGCTCCCAGCGCGGGCTCCGTATCCAGCCACGTGTACCGTCCGTCGACGGCCTTCATCACAATTTGCTGCATTTGGTATTCATCTTTGATGTGATCGGGCAACGTCTTCCGATCGTCGAATCGATATTCGAGGAAGAGCGGATTGATTCCTTCGAGTCGCGGCGAGATTTTCACATCTGAACAAGGAACTTTTTTGAATTCGTAGGTTTTTTGTGCAAAAAACTCACTCAAATTGAACTCGATCTCATTGATCTCATCGTCTCCGTGCTCTTTTTCGAGAATTTCGAGGGCTTCTTTCTCGAAATCCTTCTTCTCGTCGTCCGTCATTTTTCGATTCATTCCGCCAAACTTCTGGTTGAAGAAATCAATGACTTCACCCCAAATTATGACAGACATCGAGTCGAATGTCTCGTAAGGATCTTCCATGTCCAGATTCAGGTCTCGCGCCGTTGGAGGAGGACACACTTGCGGTGCACGAATCCAATCGAGCCCGCGAAGTTGCTCTTGATGAACAATAACTTTCTCAATCATGTGCAGTCCCTAAAAAAAAGTTGAAGCTAGTTATAAAACGCGATAAAAAGAAAAAGGAATGGGCCGAACCGGGGATTGAACCCGGGACCTCTCGCACCCAAAGCGAGAATCATACCACTAGACCATTCGGCCACGAGAACCGCTCCCCTCGAGCGTAGTGAAGACAACGGGCGAAACCTGGGTAGTGTGTACTGCGTTCCGCGTGGAAAGACGACGCGGATATTTAGTCTTTCCGCGCGGAAACTCAACGCGGAGAAATTCCGCGCAGTGGTCGCTACCGTCAGGGTGCGCGGTTTTCGCGGCCGAATGGTCTAGTGGTATGATTCTCGCTTTGGGTGCGAGAGGTCCCGGGTTCAATCCCCGGTTCGGCCCATCCTGTTTTGTTCCTTTTTCCTCATGAACTCACAATGTACGACAGCAGTTCACTGGAGACGACAGCCTGTAGGTCGAGTGTCATATCGGCCTGATCCATTCGAGAGCTCCGAATGGGAGTGTCGGCTTGAAGGGCTGCGTTTTGCTGATCCCGTTTCGGTGGCGGATGGGGATCTTCCTCCTGATACGCAGGCGGAGCATTAGGTAAGAAGGGAAGAGCGGACGACGAGGAACCCTGAGATGACGCCGCCGGGACATTCTTCAGTGACGGAAGCGGTCCGGAGGGCCGCAGAGGGAAAATGTTATCGAGAATGGAAGCGAGGCGAGGAGGTGGCTGAAAGGAGACAATGAGGAGGGGAGAACGATCAGTAGGAACTGACCTCGTTGTTCAGAAGGAATCCAGAGTCGTCGGCAGTGTTGTCGGCGAGCATTTCGATGGCGGCTTCGACATCTGATTCACCGAACGTTACCTCCGAACCGGACTGCTCTTGGGCTTGCTCAATGGGCAGCTCTTCCACAATCGGTTCTTCTTGCTCGACCTCTCTCTTCTTCTCTTCTGATTGCTTCACAACCTTCAGAGATTGCTCCGGCGTATTCTTCTTTTCGGATCCACTCGCTTCTTCGTCTTGCTTCGTCGACGTCTCTTCCTTTTCTCTCTCCTCTCGCTCGTGCTCGAACTCGGTGGCATTCAAATCAATAGTCACCTCTTCCTCTTCTTCGTCTTCATATTCCGAAGCGGGAGGTTCCGAGAAGACAGGTGTGTCGTTGGAAGGAGTGATCACGACGATTTTGGGAATGTCGGCCCCAACGGCGATGTGCATGCCCATCAGGAACATCTTCTCGGAGATAACTGACTCATCGGTGCTCAGCGGGGAATACTTGAACTCCGGCGAGTTCTTGTCCCCCGATGATTGAGATGAGATCTCCGAAATGGGTCCGGAAGGCAGGTCGGAGGGCGCGGTGGAGGGAATCGAGAACCTGTCGTCCGACGGGAACACGAGCTCGTTCGGAGGCGAGATTTTGGCATCCGGATCGGATTCATAGGATTCCTCCGGTCCGAGCATTCGGCGGAAAGGAGACACTTCCGGAATCTCTTCGGTGAGTGGAACTGGAGTATTTTCGGTGAGAGTGAGTGGAACATCCTGAGCATTCGGTGCTGATGAGCCAGAAACCTCAGGCAGTCCGATAGAAGCCGTCGGAACGGCAGCACTTTCAGAAGGAGTCACAGCATCCGGTGACGACGTCGAAGAGGCCACAGAAGCTACCGATGGAGCGTTTACAGACACATTCAAATCGTTTGGAGCCGGCGGATTAGAAGTTAAGAGAGTTTCGGTGAGAATCGTTGGAACAACAGCGTCTTCAGAAGGTCTTGGGACGTCCGGTGCCGATTGAATCTGCGATCTGGGAGCTATCGGAAGGTGAGAAGGAACTTCCGGCGAAGCAGTTTCTTGTTGATCAACTGACAAAGCCGCGCGAGCTTCGAGGGATATTCTCGGCTTAACAACGGCCGCAGTCAGCGTATGACGATGAACTTTTGGTGAGTTCAGAGGGTTTACTGACTGAACTGATCTTCCAGCGAGCACTGGAATTCGACTCGGTTGAGGTAAAGCAAGTGGCTGTGCAGCGATGGGTCGTTCAACCACAGAGACTTTGATGTGGACAGGCGCCTTCTTTTCGCAAACCTCTTCCTCCTCGACAGCTTCCAACTTCACTTTTCGCTTCTCCGCCTCCTCGGTCTTTTTCTTCTGCTCGTTCACATAGTTTAAAAGTCCGAGGGTGATCGCGCTCATCGACGACATGTCGATGGAAGACCGAGGGGTTGTCTGCGGAGTCGACACTTTTTCGGCCGGCTCCTCTCCATCGGGTAGCGAAGATCTTCGGGCGGCGTTCGGATGAACAGTGTAGCCACGCGTCAGAGGATTCACTGGAGGAGACGGCGGAGGAAGTGGCTTGGCGATTGAAGAAGAAGGTTGCTGGTGGGACTCAATTTCGATTGTTTCGAGGCTGACGTCATGCAGTTGAATGCTGTTCAACATATCGTTTATATCAGACATCCTGGCGGGCTGACCTGCTCCAGCAGAAACTGACGAGAGATCCAGGGCGGGAACGACGTTACTTTTCGGTCTTTGCGTTTGCGGTTCTCTTGGAGTGACTTGAGTCCCAGTGGTTTTCATCTCGATTTGCGACGGCGGCGGTCCGTTCACAAATCCAGCTCCTTCGGCCAATCTGGCCGTCACCTGCGTCTCAGCGTCGGTATTCCAGAGTCTCGGGGTCACCTGAGTGCCACTGGATTGCTTATTCGGTGTTGCCGCTGGAGGTCGTGGTTCAACCGGAACAACTGGAATGGGAGTCATCTCCTCAACTAGCGGATGCATCGGATATCGAGAAACTGGAGCTCGAGCGGGCAGCGGCGGAGGGACTGTAGGCGGAACAGTCAGCTTCCGCTCGATCTGACACGTTTCGAACCCGGCGGGCGTCAATTTGATCGCGAGGCTGCTTCTTCTGCCGGTCGTCGGCGCTTTTGTATCATGACGTTTCAAAATTAGATTCTTATCAGACGCGAGTTGCATCCTTTTGGTCAGATCAACTCGCAGACGCGCGATTTTATCGTTGAACTCGTCGAACGGAAGATGGATCCATTCGCCCATTTCGAAGAGTAGCTGCCGATCTTCTTCTGGGAATTGGAACTCTTTGCTGAAAATATGACGAATAGCGGATGGAGAGGAAGGACTCTCACTTACCCGAACATTTTTCTGTGAATTTTCGCATTGGCTCGGTAGATCTTCATAATACGATCTTTGAGTTCATTCAGTGCCGTCTTTTTCTTTTCATGCGTCTCGGCGTCGATTTGCGCTCGTCTTGCAGCTCCTGGCGGTGATTTCGTCGTCGAAACGAGCCTCTGCATATGCTTTCAGAGAAGAAAATTTAAGTAAGTTCTCCACGAATCTCACCTTGATACTGTCCACTTTATTATATTGTTCGATCACCTTCTGATGGGTATTCACGAGACTCATTTGCATTTGATGAGCTAGAACCACGTGATCCACGTAGCTGATCTCGGATTCTTGATAGGTCGCATTCGAGATGCTTTCGTGGGACCGCGATCTCTGACGAGGATCCGCGGTTTCCGGAGCACGACTCAGCGACGCGGATCTCATGCGAGAGACCGCTTCCCGAGAGAGCCTCGGCGGCCAGTCGTCCGGCACTATCCGGTTGTTCATAAAAATCTTCAGGTTCTCAAAGTTCTGGTTGAACCGTTTGGCGAGAAGTCTCATTTTCACGTCGCTTTCCGATCCGACGAATGAAATCGAGCCTCTGGGCGGTCTGCTCGAAGTGGGCGTCGCCGAATCGTGAGTGTTCGATCTTTCTGACGGTCCGGGAAGGTGCTCGTCCCGTTTCGACGTTTCCGGAGTGAAGTATTGATCGCTCGAGTTGAGAGAATGTCGACTCGGAGTTATGGTCTGGCTGGGACCGACGTTGACTGGCGTCAAAGTCGAATTCTGCGGATCGAGTTGAGCAAAAGTTCGGGCGGAGGGCGAAGAGCGCGGCGGAGCGGCTCGCTGGTGAGCTGGGGCCGCTGAAGACGTCGGAGAAAGGGTTCGTTGGGTGACACGTTGATCTCTCGACTCGTATCTCGCCAGCCGCATATCTCTGTCGTATCGTGCGAAATCATCGGATGACGGCTCGAAGATCGCTGAAATAAACTAATTTTCAATTTTCTTAGAGCTTCTCTTTTCTCTCTAAATCTCTCAAACTTTTTCCTGTTTTTGGCTCAAATTTAGATTTCAAAATATTCACAAGTGGGCGATGATTCCGATGAGAGTCTTCTCCGCTCGCATCCGTTTCCTCCGTTTCCGACGACGCCGCCCTCATCGACGTCGTTCTCCTTGTCTCCTCGTCTTCTGGAACTAAAAATCGATACTCCAACGTTGTCTCCGTCGTTTTTTTCTTCTTCCGCCGCGTTGCCATGACAATAATTACCTCATGTGTTCGCGATGAACGTTGTACTTTTGCTCGTAGAGCACACTTTTCGCCGGCTTCTGCTCGTTTTTCGAGTACCACGATCTGAAGCCACCATTTCCGACTGGAATATTAGACATTCTCGCGCAGATGAACAACAGCAGCAGCAGCAGTAAAGCGGCAGGAAAAATAAATTATGCAGCGGTGGAGGCAATAAATAGAGAGAAGATGAGTTTCGAATCAAATTCGTCGCACGCGCGCGGCAACTAGTCTGCAAACACGGTGACGCGCAAGTGCAGACTTGCGCGTAAGGAAATACTCCCAATTCTCGGACGCCGAAAATAAAAACGTTAAAAAATTTCACAAAGTTCTTCACAAAAAACAGCAAACAACAAAAAAAGGCACCAAATACGGAAGTAGAGATGATGGCGGGGCACAAAGTCATACGGGGGCGGGGGGAGAAAAGAGATTCAGTGGTAATTAAGTATGGGCTGAGAAAGTCAATGAGTTCATCGGTGTGGGTGTGTGTGATCGGTTCAAATGGATTCGTTTGAAAAATTTCTGGGTGGTGAAAGGTAATCTGGGTACTAAGATTGGTTATTCGGTGCGAATGCGGGGAAATGGCGGGCTCATTGAGCCCGTTGTCTTTGGCGGTGGGACGACGGGCGGTGCTGAAGGCGCGCGAAGGCTTCTTTCAGACTTCGAGGCGGTCCTTGTCTGAAAATTTACAGAGAGTTAGGAATCGGAGAGCAAAAAAGACAGGATATTACCTCCAGTTGTCGAGATCTCGATCGATTTCCTCTTCTTCTTCTTCTTCCTCTTCGCTCTCTTCTTTTTCGCTTTCCTTCTCTTTCTCTTCTTCGTTTTCTTCTTCTTTCTCTTCTTCTTCTCTTTCTTCGTCTTCCTCTTCTTCAACTTCTTCTACTTCTTCCTCGACTATCCGAGCATTTCTTTTCGATTTCTTGCTCACTTCCGGCTCCGGCCACGTTTCCTTTTCTATTATCGTTTTGGTTTTAACGACAGGCTCTTCTTCCTCCTCTTCTTCTTCTTCTTCTTCTTCTTCCTCTTCCTCTTCTTCTTCGAGCTCTGGCTCCGTTTCGACTTGAGTTTCGAATTCTTCTTGAGGCTTTTCGAATACCTCCGGTTGCTCAAACTCCTGTTGTTCTTCTTGATCCTCATCGTTCGTAACGAGCTCCTCGCGTAGCTCCGGCTCCGTTTCTTCCTCCTTCTCGTCCAACTCTGCTTCTTCTTCTTTCTGTTCTATCTCTTCTTCTTCTTCTTTTTCTTCTTCTTCTTCTTCTTCTTCTTCTTCCTCTTCTTCCTCCTGCTCTTCTTCCACGTCTTCTGACTCTTGAATCTCTTCTTCCACTTGATCCGGCTCTTTTTGCAGTTCCTTCTCTGGCTCTTGGATCTGCTCGATCGTTTGTTCCTCTTCCACATCAAAAGTGGTTTCAGAGATCTCCGAGGGCTCTTTTCGTATCGTCATTTCTTCTTCTTCTTCTTTTTCGTCTTCCTTCTCCTCCTCTTCTTCCTTTTCTTTTTCTTCTTTTTCTTCCTCCTCCTCCTCTTCTTCTTCGTTTTCGCATTCCTTCTCTTTTTCGAGCTTCTCCGATATATCCGTCTGTTCGGATTGAGAGCGGCTTTTTCGAATCGTGACGTTCGGATGATAGATTTTCTCTTCCGGAGAGTGGGCCTCGGCAACTGGAGCAGGAGTGGGCGGAGCCTGTGTGCTCGAAGAAGTCGGCGAAGTCGAACTCGGCACCATCGAAGCCAACGGAACGACTGGAGAAGGTGTGGGGGACGGATCGACGTTCTGAGTCTCGTGATGCTCCTCCTCTTGAACTCCCTGACCTTCCCGTATTCCGTTCTGATCTTCTCGATCCTCTTCTTTTTCCTTCTGCTCGACATGGTTCACCTCATCCTTATAAACTTCGGGATGATGTTCTTCTTCCTGAACTTCCTCCTCAATGATGAATCCCTCGTTTCCAAGCTCTTCTTCATCTTCTTCGATCTCATTCTCAAGCGGTGAAGTGTCCGAAGTGGTGGGGACGAGTTCAGTCTCCTCGAGAAGGTGATCCTCGTCGAGCGGCTCACGAAGATTCACAACTAGCTTCGGAACCGGTATTATGTGGTCGTGTCGAAGATTCTCCAGGATTTGCTCTCCCAGAATCTGCGGTATCTCGTCGATTCGGGTTGTCGCTTCAAACCTCTCCTCTTTTGCTTCTACCATCACTTTCTCTTGTTGATCTTCGATCACCTCGTCATCGGCAAAGTCGTCAGCATCGACGAGCTCTCCGTAGTCTTCGACGTCTTCATCCTCATACTCTTCTTCGTCCTCGTCTTCTTCCTCTCCTTCTTCTTCATCCTCATACTCATCATCGTACGTCGTCATCTCACCCGTTCCGTTGTTCTCGTGATGAGCTGGAGGGTGAATCGGGAGCTCCGAATGGATGGGGATCATCTGAAAGAGAATTAAAATTGAGTAAGACTCTGTGTGGGTGACGAGAGACAGCTCCTACCTGCTTTCCGATTCCATTCTCGCTCGACGGCTCCTCTTTCACTTCGAGTTTCTTCTGCTCCATAATCACTTCTTGTTGATGAAGCGGCGAGAAGACGAGTCCGTTCTGATCGGATCGATGGTGGTTCCATCCGTTCTGGACGGGTCTCTCCTGTGACAAATGCAACGTTTCGAGCTGCTGCTCTTCCGGCGAGTTGAGTCGCATGTGCAGATTTCGATGCTGCTCCTCGGCGCGCTGCACCATCATCGTCACGTCGTCAATGTACA
Source organism: Caenorhabditis sulstoni (assembly GCA_963966605.1). NCBI lineage: Eukaryota > Metazoa > Nematoda > Chromadorea > Rhabditida > Rhabditidae > Caenorhabditis > Caenorhabditis sulstoni. The sequence goes on along the minus strand of OZ016477.1, from coordinate 6,878,067 downwards.
AGTGGTTCGGATCGAGCATCGAATGATTGTGTGGATCGTTGCGATGATTCCGATTTCGGATGTTCCGATTGTAGTGTGAAGACGAGGAAGAGGCTCCGTAGTTATTGTGATGAGAGTGCGAGTTGTAGTGCGACGAGCTGGGAGGCGACGACGTGAAGGGCAGATCGGAGAACACGCCCTCGAGCCCCATTTCGTAGTCCAACGTGTTCGTCGCCTCTTGGTGATTATGAAGGGACGACGGACCCGCGTCGTCGATGTCGTCGGCCATCAGACCGTTCGGAGCAGAAGATGCCGACGAGGATTCGAGAATCGCTTCCAGTGTGGAGGCAAGGACCGGCGGGTGCTCGTACTCCATTTCATGATGAAGATGGTGAAGGTGGAGGGGAGAAGTCGACTTGCTGAAAATATCGAGTTCTAGAATCGAACAAGGAAGAAAGAGAGATGAATCGTTACAAGGATCCAAAGCCTCTCCGGTAAACTCACACTTTCTCGACATCCAACTCTTTCGTTTTGGCGACGATCCTCTCCATTTCGGCTTCCTCTTCAGCCCGCCTCCTTCTTTCCTCTTCCTCGACACGCCTCCTTCTTTCTTCCTCCTCGGCACGTCTTCTCCGTTCTTCTTCCTCGGCCCGCCTCCTTCGCGCCTCTTCTTCCGCCCGCCTCCTTCGTTCCGCTTCTTCCGCCTGTCGCCGTCTCCTCCGCTCTTCGTCCTCCCGCTCTTGCCGCATCCGTCGCTCTTCCGCCTCCTCTTCCTCTTTGATCCTTCTCTTTTCGTTCTCCTCTTCTTCCGGATCTATTTGTTCTATCACCAGCTTCTCCTCGCACGCCTTCAGCGTCGCATCGTCGTCAGGAGTGCATGCGAGCATTAGTTCGAGCTCTTGTTGAGTGACTCGCTTCGAGCACGGCACGATGCTCATGAATCGGAGCTTTTTGAGGAACGAGATGATCTCTTCGCGCGACGAGTGATCCGAGTAGGGGATGCGAATCACGCGATCCTTGTGCTGCTCGATCATCGAATCGGAGACCGTCAAGTGGTGCAGCATCGAGACGTCGAAGATCATGAAATCCAGGTGATCTTCTCCTTCGACGAGCTGCCACTTGTTTCTTTTCACGACTCGAATCGTGCGCCCCTCGTTTTTTATTCCAAACTCGAAAAAGTAGCTCATCGAGCACGCCAACTGCTTCTTCTCCTCGTACGCAATGACGGGCTCCATCATTTGACGGCTGAGCTCTTCGATCATTTCTTCGCGTCCGAGACGATGCAACGGGATGTAGATGTTCTTTCCGCGATGCCCTTGCACCGCTTTGAACAATCTGGAACGTAAAGTTTGACCGTAAACGCCGTTTTCTTCAAAGGCTTCAACAGTTCAAAAGAAGAAGCAGCTCTTACGAAGCCTTTCGCGCTACAAAATCGTCAAACTCACTCGAATCCGGCGGCCTCTCTGTCGGGAAACGACAAGTTCAGCGAGAAGTACGTGTTGTCCAAGTAAATCGTCGCGAATCTCTTCTGCGTGATCCAATGCAACTTCTGCTCCGGCTCGAGAAGCTTCATCAGGTGCCGGTCGGCGCGAAAGTCGCCAGTGCACAGAACACAGCCTCCCGGGATCTTCGGACCCTCGAACACGAACATCACCGATCCGGGACAGTGGTTCGCGTCGAAGAGGGTCACCGTGAAGCCGTCGAACTCGTGCGGCGTCTCCTCTTCCAGCGGATGAATGATTCCCGGCGGCACGGCTCGAACCGTCTCGTATCCCATCACTTGCGGTAGAATCAGCGCCGTTCTCCGGCTGCAGTACACTTTCTGACCCCATTTTCGGTCGAGACCACGACAATGGTCCGTATGGGCGTGTGTTAGGAAGTGATACTTTCGAGCGTCACGTCTTCTGAAACGAAATGAAACATTGCAGGACGAGTTCGGAACGCCGCAACACTTACCCGAACCAATCGACGGCGATTATGTCTCCGATGATGATTTTGTTGCACGGCTGCGCGAACGTCGTCAGTCCGGGACCCGACGCCGCTGCGAAACTCTTCCATTTTCGGATGTCGTGCGGCGCTTTCTGGACGGGCAGATGCGAGCCGACGAGGGGGGAAGTAAGGGTGGCCGTCGACGCCGACTGCATCTGGGCCGTCTTCGATTGTTCGATGAACTCGACGAACGACTCGAAATCCGTAATGCGCTGCAGAGCGTTTTCGATTCGTCTGCAAAAATGAAATCGACAATTGGGAGAGAAAAAAAGAACGAAGCGGTGATGCAAGTGTGCTCTATTCCAAATCGGTTTTCGAAAAACTACAAACTACACATTCTAAGGCTTCTCTTCCCGATTTTCATTTTCTCATCGTATTTTTTTCAGATTTCCGGATTCAAATTAGAAATTTAATTTCAACTTGGAATAAATCCCGTTTCATTTTTGTTTGAAAACAACCAAATTCCACCTGCTTTTTTCATTTTTTGTTAGTTGGCTTGAAACAGCTCAGAAAACTCCGTTCCCTTCGTTTTTTCTATCAAAACACTCACCGTTTGTCTCTTTGAAAGGCGCGATCGAGATTCGTCGGCGGAATTTTGAGTATACACCGATTGTATTCGGTTCCTCCATGCAATTTCAGCGAGTCTCCGCTTCCGCTTCGCGCGTAGTGCACGTTGATGACTGCCACGTAGTCGCCGGACTGAAAATACGAGAGACAAAGTGTGGGAAGCTGAATAGAAAAACGACGGAAACGGAAGAGAAATCATTGCGAGTCTCCGCCCACAAATGACCGCCGCATGCTTGCAAAAAAGGGGCGGGGACTATGGAAATGAGTGAAAAATGCTCCGTTTTTTTTTTGGAAGAAACTTCTATTCCTCTCCTCGGAAACATTTCAGACTCAGCGTCCAGTCATCTCATCGTTCCACTCCAGCATTTTCCGGTGAAAACGTCCGCTTGCGTTCGGGGAAAACTCACTCTGAGAGCCTCGAGCATGTCTCTGTGCTCGTCGTACACCTCGATCTCCATCATCATGTCCTTTCCGTACAATTCGATCGCTTTCGCGATTTGCGGATCCGGCTGCACAATGTACTGAAAACGGAACAGTTTCGATCAGAAGACCGTGGGGGAAAAGGACTCACTTTGTTGAAAAATTGTTGTGTGACTCGAAAAAAGAACTGCTCTCGGTAGGCTCGACTGGAAAAAAGGAAACGGTTTCCGGAGGCGAACGAACTGAGAACTCACTATTTTTCGGGTCCAAATTTCGTGGCCCTCCACACTCGCATAATCCACGTTCCGTGGCGCGTTTCGACGACTGAATGGATCTGAAATCGATAGTTTCGGTGGTTTTTGACTGTGAAAAGGCTGAAAACGTGGAATATCTGGTTTTCGCAGCGTTTTTGCAGGTTTTCAGGTGGATTTTCAGTTTTCCGACGTGAAAACTGCCGAGAACCTCGTCAGCTCCAACCTCTTTAAATTTATAAACGATTTTCCACTGTTCTTAGAATAGACTCCTCATTCCATGGTTTTTAAAGTCATTTTTTCGCAGAGTTATGATTCTCGGGCCGAGCCGACGACGATTCGGCGATTTTTATTTAGAGAGAAGTAAAATCTCAATTTCTCTGAGTAAATTTCAACGAATCGGTCATGGAAATACTTTCGATTTAAAATCTCGACTGCTTTCCAACTTTTTTGAGTTTTTTATGTCCGTCGCCCGTGTTTTTCCGATTTCAGTTTCCGCACTGTTCCATTTTTGTTGACTTTTTGTTCATTTTTCTCGGATTTCGCCGATGTTTCTGTTGATTTGTGCTCGAAAAACGTCTCACCTGTGCGATGATGTCAAAGTATCGGAGGTACATGAGATAGAAGTTGTCATCGTCGAATCTACCCGCCTGCCGCACTCGCTTCTCGAATACTGCTTCTTCCATTTTGTGTGCTACTGCAAAATTCGAGAATTGAAACTTGAATTTGAAGTTCGCGCCTCGAGAACGCAGAGAAAAAACCAGTTTCTTTCTCTAATATCGATTCCCGCTGTTTTTTATCCAAAGTGCGCCATCAAATTCGCACTTTTCGAAGGTGAATTCTAACGGAAAACGCGAAAATCGATAGAAAAAGGACACAAATTAGGCGTCGACTCTTTCGAAAATGTGTCCGTCATCTGATTAGATTCGACGATAAAAAGGACGAAACTAAGTGAGAAAACGGCGAGAAACGCCGGCGATTTTCGAATTTTCGAATCGGCGCGTCGCGAAAACAAATTTTTTGTTTTGTCAAAAATGGGCGGAGTCAGAACGAATTCGAAGCGGAAAATGTTGCGAGAAAACCGGAAAATCAATAATTTGTTTTGTGTAAAATTGGTTTTGCGCTCCGTTTTACACTGAAAAATTCGAAACGTTTGGCCGAATTTTGTGAGTAAAATTGTAAACATTTGAAGCATTTTTGCCGATCGACCTCCCGATATTTTTTCTTGAAATTCTCGAAAAAAAATCGATGAGTGCGAGAAAATTCGAAAAGTTCGAAGTGCGCGCGGCTATTCAAATTTCCGCCTTGTTCGTGTCTGGAGGGCAGAGAAAAGAGAAAACGAGCAGCCGAAAGATCAATGACCAGTCGGCCTGACGGGGGCTCCGTGAGGGGGGGGGGGCGCTGCAAGTGCGCTCCACTGACAATCGACGGCCAATTTCGAAGCGACGCGGTCTCTTTTATTGATTCACGCGAAAGCGAGTCTTCTCTCTCTCTCTTGTTTTTTGCCCTCTTCATAACTGGTATCTTCACGCCTCCTTCGTGTTCTTTAAATATACGATCCGGTCGTGTTTGTACCCATTCTGAAACTGAGAACACAGTGAGAGACAAGACGACATTGTGCGCATCTCCACTTTATTCGGCCATAAAAGCCCGGAAACGAAGGGACTCTGTGAGGGACAGATCCAACAGAATAATGAATAAAACATTCGGAATTATAACGGGGAGGGAAGAAGACGGGGAGAGAGAGAGAGAGATGGAGGCAAATAAATCCGGAAGTGCGACTGGAAACTCCGAGAGCTTCGAGTGCAAATTCCAGCCGAAAATCGAAATTATTGGGGATACAGTTCTATGGGAAAAAAGAGTGGTGGCCGGAAAAAAGAAAGAGAGCGCTTTGTCATTTTCAGACACGAAACAGTTAAGTTTGGAGGGTTTGAAGGGAGGAGAGGGACTGAAACTCGCAAACAAATTTCAGAGCTACTACTTGAAACGGAGGGAGTGAAGCCCTACACATTCGAAAATCACAAACAAAAAATAGGTGGGGAGGGAGACGAATAGAAAAATGGATGAGAGGGGGGATATGAAGCAATCATGGGGACAAACATTTTTTAAACGGGAAAAGAGAAATAACACTATTGGCGGTGGGACGGGGGGACAATTTTTTGTAATTAATGTAAAACAATGTAATACTATTGTTAAGAACGGGGAAGAAATGGGGTTCAGAACGAGGCTGGGGGGCATGGGGACATTCATTTTCAGACAGAGAAAAGACACATTTTGGATACCCAAAAAAAAGAAGTAGATGAACTGGGAGTGAACGGGGCAAAAATTAGGGGGAAAACTCGCAACTTTTCGATGAAAACACATAGGAACAGAGAAAATTAAACCAGAATTAGGGAGATTTATCGGTGGGTTGGCGACGATTGGAACTGATGATGTTTGGAGGGGACATGGGCGAGCTGAACGAGCCGAAAAAAGAGGGGAATGTGCGAAACTCGGGACTCATCAAAAACGAGAAGAAAAAAGAATGGATTTAAAAGTGTTGGTGGTTGGAGGCGTTGATGGCGCTTCAGCGAACTCGTACGTTGAGTTAACTTTGCGACGCCTTGAACATGATCGGTTCTGAAAAAGAAGCATGTTTAAGAAAGGATGAAATGGATAGGGATACTCACTTGGTCCCGATTTACTGTAATGCTCCCAGCGAAGGTGCCACAGAGCGAGTATCTCGCATGAACTCGAAGAGATCTGCAAAAACAGAACGGTTTAGAACTCAATCGTCTCAGTTCGCAATTCTCACCGCGTTCGGCATTTCGGGATGATCTTTCGCACCGCCGCTCTCCGTCTTGCTGGTAAGAGACGCAATGAGGTCGACTCCATTCATGCGAGTAGCCTGTTTCGGAGGCGGCGAGTTGCCAGTCTTCGTCTTCTTCTGCTGACGCTTTCGCTTGTCTTCCGGCTCCTCGTATCCGAATGAGATGTCAGTAGCGGCAGCGACGACAGTCGAGGCGGGCAGCTGGACTCCTCCAGTGACAGCTGAAGCGAAAGACGGCTGGGGTGTGGATGAGGACGAAGAGACGGCAGGCGGTGCCGCTGTGGGCGCCGGAGATGGCGATGGCTGAGCAGGCTTCTTCTCAACGACAGCCTCCTTCGGAGCAACAGCTGGAGCTGGACCCGCATCTGGAGACACAGTTGGCGCTGAAGCTACAACCGGAGCCGGAGTAGGAGTATGAACAGGAACAGAAGCAGCTGGCTTCTTATTAGAGGCCGATTGAGCAGGAGAAGCGGCAATTGGAGCAGCTGGAACAGGAGACATCTCATGAGCCGGGGTGTTATCTCCGGAAGTCTTCTTGGCAGCGTCAGCGTACGAGAAAACCGGAGTCGTGTTCACGGATATCGGCGTCTCGACGACATCGGCCACAGCCGGAGACGGAAGAGGCGGCTCCTCGAACGACGTCTGCTTCTTCTGCTGATGCTGCTGCTGCAAAGCTCCACCGCTCTTCTTGTGTTTCACATTCTTGTGTGTATCCTTTTTGGTTGTCTCCATAAAATCGGCAAGAGTGGCGGCATGAACAACCGGACGGCCGGAGCTTCTCTGGTGCTGCTGGTGCTGCTGGTGGGATTGTTGATTGTTGGACTGAGCCGGACTGGAGGCTGGCGACGAGGTGACAAAGTTGGTGACCGATGATGCGGCAGTAGACGGAGCACGAGCGTCCGGATGCGTGTTGCGACGATTCTGAGTGGGCGGCGACGAGGAAGAGCCGGCCGAGGACGGGTTTTCCGACTGCGCAGAGTTCTGCTTCTTGTTCTTCTTCTTGTTCTTGCCGACAGTGATGAACTCATCCTCCTCGGCTTGCAGTTGTTTCGCGAGCTGATCGATATTATCGTCGGTACGGTAATTGTTCGGGTCGAGCATCACGTTGTCCGTTTCGTCGCGCGACTGACGGGCATCCACGAACTCGGCCTGCAAACAAACATCTTATTATTCTCACGGCTCTCAGAATTTCAATGTTAATAAAAATGTGAAAAAGAGAAAAAGGTTCCCAACATGTGCAAACTTGTTCATAAACATGTTTGGAAAGTTAGCGAAATGAAAACTAACAGGTGGAGTCGAGAGACGGCTGTTCGATCCGCCGAGGTTCTCTTGAGCCGAGACGTACGAAAGAACGTCATCTTCCTCCGATTGTTGTCCGGCTCCAGAAGAGCAGCGCTTTCTGAAAGCATTCTCGTTAGAAGAGTCGGAAACGAGTTTCGAGCTGGGTAGTCGAGGAAACGTACGTGATCGAGGCGGCGACGGCGTTCTCGTCCATCTTCTTGCCCTTCACCTCCTCTTCCTTCTTCGGTTGCTGCTTCTCGGCAACTTCTTCCGAAGTGCTCTGTTTGTTGTCGGCTGCTGGCTGAGGAGCAGAAGACCCTTGCTTATTCTGTTGCTGCTGCTTCTTTTGCTTATTTTTCTTCGAGCCTTTGCCCTTGCCGCTGTTGTTATTATTATTCTTGCCGGGCTTATCGTCGGTCTTGACCTGCTTCAGCCGCTTCTTTCCGACGTTCTCAGCGAGATCTTTGACGTCAACAATGCCAAACTCCTTGAGAACTTTTTCCAATTGGACCCCGCCGTCTATAAAGTCAATGATAGGTGATTGGTGTCGAATTTGAAAAAGAAGAAGCGCCTAGTTGATTCGAGCATCACTTCCTACAGTATTAGTGAAAGAGAAGGAGAGAGTGCTTCCCAACTTTCTAATTCGTTCAAACCAAATGTAAACAGTAATCTACACATCTTTCTCGAACAGCGGAATGTTTATTCATTTCTCGCCGCCCATTTTTATGCAAACCAAGAGAGAACCTATTGGCAATCGATTCGTCAACGGGACAAGAATTTGTTTATTCTCGCATGATGAAAAAGCGAGGAAAGAGGGCAAAATTTTGGAAGGACAGGGAAAAAACGACTGGGAGAAGCTTTCCTGACCGCCAGAGATTCCATTGAGCGCTCATCAAACAAAATAGCGTCTCTAGACCAGGAAACGCAGAGAAAGAGAACGCGCGGATCCGGAGCGAGAGACCAGCGTTGTGGATACTCATAGCGCGCGCGCACGGAGGGAGAAGCAACGCGGCGCACAAAAAAACATGGAGGACGCCGCGTCACGCCGCGCGGAACGACGCCGACGACTATGAAAATGAGGGTAAGAGAAGACGTTTCTCTTTTCGATTCCTTCTTCTCTCCCATCCTGTCCCTCTTTCTCATCCAAAAATGGACCAGAAGAGTACCGACGCGGCGGGGACCCAGATAGGACGCGAAAACGAGAGAAGCAGACACCAAAAGCGGTCGGCCGGATCGCCCGCGCCGACGGCAAGGTCACGGGGAGCGAGACAAGGCGCAGAGAAAGAGGAGAGGGCGCCTAGAGATGGACCGCGGGTGCGGCGAGAAAGGGGGAATACCACCGAAACGCAGGCTCTATCGTCGTCGTCGCTGTCGCTGCCGCCGCCGAGAGAACGAGATAGAGAAAGAGAGGCGCCACACGCGCGCGCTCGATTTTTCGTGGAAACAGACGCAGCAGCGTCCGGCCTACAAATGGAGCCCGCCCGGACAGAAAAGGAAAATCGCGCGGCCGCCGAGGCGATAAGAGACGCATTCGCATCAAGACAGCCGCGCGTTTTTGTGTGATTTACTTTTTGGCGCCATTTTTTCTCGTTCTCTTCTCTCGGGTTAGGTAGATTAAAAAGCGTTCGTGTTTGTCTTCCTTTCGCTCTTTTTTTTGCAAGTTTTGATTTTTGATCTATCAAATTTCAAAATTTTGATGATCTACAAACTAGAGGAATTTAAAAATCTCCAAAAAGAAAACCTGTTCGTCTAGTCGTTTACCCTTTAATTTTGCACTTTTTCGACGTCACCAAATTAGTAGTTTCGGACTGGTTAGATAACAGCACAATTTTGTGAAATTCGCGAGTCACTCGCGACACAGAGGCTAAAAAAAGCGCTAGTTTCCGGTGTGACATGTGTGCAAAGACGCGGCACGAATCGATTCCACATGTTCGTTTCCTTCATCTTCTCCAATTCACTTGTCCATCCGATTAGCCTAATCCATCTGTTGACCAGCCTTCTCGCAGGCCGCTCTCGAATTTCCGTTCTTTTTGCGAAGGCATCTTCTCGAAACACGCATAAGAAAATGGAAAGGGCGCAAATGAATGAAATATGAGGGCGGACAAAACAAGATGACAATGAAGATGATGATCATCATTTTCTTCATCCGGAGACCTCGTCAGTTATGACAAGCAAGTGTAACCAATTAAATTGCGGAGGAAAACGACCCGGCAGGGGCCGCAAAACATGCAGAATGCACAGGAAGTGGAGAATAGATGATCCCAGAAGCCCGAAAAGCAGTAAAACGGAGCAATGCGGGAAATGGGAAAACTTACCATCCAGCGAAACATTGAACAACTGTGAGGCAGATATCCATAAATGCAAGTCAGCTGAAAATGCGACGGGTTAGCACTGCGCTTGGGTTCCTGAGAACCTTTGAACACGGAGCACTCAGTTTTCTTTCGGTGATTCGAGTGCGTGGAGAAGAGAAGACCACTTGGACAAAAAAAAAGATTTGCGACCGAGAAGCGAGGTTCTAGGGGAGAAACTGATCCCTCTGTCGTCCTAAGTGCTAGTTCCCAGTACTAAATCACCGATCATCTCTTCGAAATGAAATGAAATGGGACAAGAGACAGGGGAGGGGGTACCTGCAGAGCATAAAATGATCATTTGAAATAAAACGTTGGAGGGGAGTAGAAAACACAGCTGACGAATAAAAGTGACCAAAAGAAACGGAAAGAAACGCAGCTTCTACAGGTTTCATGCATGTTTCACAAGTTATTACGAGAAGAGGATATGCGCACGAGGTCTTCATCAGCCTCTCTGGAACTTTAAACCGCCCGCATGTTGTTCTGCTAATGTGGTTTGAACGATGAAAGAGCCCTCGGTGTGTTAGGAAACTCTGTCGGGATGAACGTGGGATAGAAGTAGAGGAGGAAGTGGAAGATGCTCGAAACAACAAGTATGTCCTTCAGTGGCTTGGTCTGTCTCCTCTCACCTCCTTGTGGAACTGTGTACTCCGCATTCACGTTCTTGTCATGTTTCTTCTTACCGCCTCCATTACGACGGATCGGAACATTGTTACTTTTCGGTGATTCCTCTTGCGAGGAGGCGCCGACCTGAAAGAAACATCGAATTAGTTTTGTTGAGTCAACAAGAGTTTTTTGTTTCATTTTTTTTGGGTTACAGGCAGGGGGTTACAAAGTTCAGCTCAGTGTCCCCTAGTTTTACACAAACGCATCCGTTCCGAACATCACGCTTTCTTTCCCCTATTAGCTCGCTGCTGTTCGACTCTTGAGGCTTTATTACGATTCGGTTTGAGACGGAAAAAGAGCCGCGTAGTGCAGGCGAGAGAAATATATCCGGGACGAGAAGGAAGGATAAATCCAACGAAACGAATATTGTAGTGCGTGTCAGAAGACAATGACATGGAACTACCACGTCAGATATCGATCGATGTGTGGGCAACAAACCTTCTCTTTCACTTCTTTTTTCCTTTCTAAGAAGAGCATGGTGCATCTGTAACCGACGACGACGACTAGAAGTATCGGAGCCAGGCAATCAACTGAGGCGGCCTTCCTTACGGAGACTGAATCCCACAGGTTCATCAGAAGAACCCTCCGAAACTATGCGAGGTCTCAAGCAGTCTACAATATAGAAGCAGCTTGGTATCACAGTCGAGCTGAAGGCATTAGAAACGACGAAGAGGAAGCAGAAGAAGAATGCGAGATTGAAGGTGCAACGAGCGCACGTGAGTGCAGGTTATCAGTTCAATGATGATAACGAGCCTACGGTAGTCTTCTTTTCGCTAAACCTCTTTTGATTCTCAACGAAGCAAACGGACAAATGGATTGGCGAAACGGATAGAGAGAATGAATGAGGCCGTTCGCTCACACGAGCGCCAAACTGAACAGATGTTCTAACTCTGAACACAGAGTGCGCGGGGAGGCCCCAAAAATGACTCCTCTCTGTTTCTCGCGCTGCTCCCCACGCGCCCGCCTCTTTTCGGCCTCAGCTCCAGCGTCCAGTTAGAAATTTAGAGACGCAGAGAAGCCGGAAAGGGAAAGGACACCTCATGGCTTGCATAAGAGACCCGACTGCTCTCTTCTACGCCACCGGAGCCAAATCGAGAAGAAGGGCATAATAGTGCACAGAACAGGGAGATAGAGAGAATGAGAAAGCGGGCGGAGCCACTACTCTTCGAAATTAGAAATTGAAAGCGGCACTCCGTGGTGGTGCTACTGCCGATGAAAAAATAACCAGAATGACTGTGTTATCCGACCAAGAAGAATAAGAAGAAGCAGCAAAAAGCGACGAACCCCAAGTCGATCTCGCGAGTGACGAGAAAAGAGATTGCTTTTAAGAAGGGCCGTCCGTCAGACCGCAGCAGCAACCGGAGGGGAGATGTGAAAAGTGGAAGGAAGCAAAGAAGAGAAGGTGGAAAAAGAGAACGAGAGTGAGTCACCGCCCCATCTCTCTGTGACCATCATCACTGCACAGTTTGTTTAGAATTCCTGGTCACCCTCCTCTTCTTTCTCCTGCACATAATTGATTTTCAATTCACCATCACACTACAGTAGCCGTCTCTCCGTAATAAACATTAAAACATTTCGCTTCGCATCCGATGAAAAACAAAAGAAACCGACGAAAACTAAGAACGAATTCGTATAGCTCGTGACGTGGCATCGTGCGAGAGTGAAGTCATCTTCTTTTTCCAATTTTCTATCTATCGCCACCGAAATGGAATGGGAAAATGACGTGGAAATGTCAGAGTGAGCGCCGCGTCGCAGCATCCAGCCGCCATAAATCTCCTTCTCCATCTTACAAGAGAGTACGAGAGCGCGAGCGAATGTACTTATTTCAGCTTATTGAAAAGAAAAAGAGGAAGAATTTCCAATTACATCACATTATTTTTGCAAAACTAATACATATAAAGTTCATTGTGGGGGTCTACGGCGAAAAGTACCCCCCCCCCCCTCCCGTTTTATCAGCAGTGCCATTTTAACGACAAGCACAAGGACGACGGAAAGCCAAAAAGGGGCAAAGAACAGATAGTCGACCTGTTTCCAACTAAAACTTCCCCCCCCCCCATTTATCACAGCCAATTGATCGCCCCAAGGGGAATTAGTTAGTAGTCACCTTCACCGATCTCCCTTCAAGGAAACTCACAGTAAAAATGCTAAACGGATGGTATCCAAAGATATGGCAGAACTCAATCTTCTGAGCCAGTCCCAGGCTGTCCGAGGCCATCAGTCTCTGGAACGGCGTTTCGACCGGATCCGAATCTCCGAACACGTCACGCATGCGACGCGGAGCCGGAAGTGGCGGCGGAGAATCTGTGGCATCAACGGCAGCGACGACGGGGGCGACTGCAGCAGCGGCCATAGCCGGCTCTTTCGGAGCCGGTTCAACAGCAGACGACGACGTCTCGGGGGGCGACATTCGACGACGAACCAAACGGTGTCCTTCGGATGGTAAGTGCTGCGAGAAGAAAACAAGATGATAATGAAGGAGACGAGAACGCGAGGAAACGAGAGAATAACAGAGAGCGCAAAAGAAACAACGCAAATGAGATGAACTACAAAAACCTCGGCCTGTCAGAAAACAAGCGAAGAACGTGCGCGCGTCGGCCGAGGAGACGAAGAATCACATGCTGTAGTGCGCCCGCAATCGAAATGTGCAGAGAAATTGAGCTCAGTTTTTCAGGCAGAATGGTGCCACTTTTTTATCGGAGAGAAGAGCGAGGGCGTCTTTGATGCAATGTTTTCGCTGATAACAATATTGAACAAAGAAAATGGCTCGTTCTCAAGCTTTCTGATTTTTTAGCTTTTTGAAACATCTGTTTATCGCGTCAAAATTCAGATCGCACCGGAGCCGCTTCGAAATCGGTAAAATTTACACATGCGCCTTGTTTTCGAACGTTTTTAGGAGGCAAAAAAAGGATGTTATCCGGTAGATCGAAAACTCATTTTAGTGATCTACCAGCGGGGGAAAAAATACGAGTGTGTGTGTCAAAAAACCTTGTGAGGCAGCGCGGGCAGTCAAAAATGGCGACGACGACGACGCATTCGCGCTCACTCATTCTCTCTTTCCCTGTCAATCGCTCCTTATCAACTCCTTGTCCAACACAGATTGACTGCCGCCGACCAAAGAGGGGGAGAGAGACAAAAGAAAAGGGGGAGAAACTAACACAAAAAAGTCAATATCGCCGCGGCGAGGCGGCAGCAGCGCCAGGTGAATATGGCGACGAAGAGCGAGGAGTAAGAGGAGAGGAAAGTAGTGTGTCCGACACATGGAAAGGCAACACCGTACTCGCTGGCAGAAGAGTGTTGCGAAAGACACACAAAAACGCGCGCACGCCTCTAATTTGATTGATGGCTCGGAAACGAATCATCGCCCGCGCTAAATTTGAACTGAGTATCGCTTGACGCATGTTCAAAAACGGACTGTGAGCGGAAGACGCATCGCCAACGCACGCGACTATTTCGCAATGAGGCATCTCTGCGAGTGGGCCATAAAAGTCAAACGGACGAGTGGAAGACGGCGAGGAGAAGAGAAAGGGGAAAACGGAAAGGTCGCCCCCCTCTGCAAAACTGACGACCGTCCGAAGAGATACTGTCGATCGAAATAAGAAGAGAAACGACCCGAGAAGGAGAGATGAAGAGGCGATGGGAGGGAGACGAAGATGAATAACCATTGTGCGTGTGTGCCCAAGTGGCTGATTAGATAGCATCGCGAACAGGCGGCCCATAGGCGAGCGTCGATTCTATTGAGGCCACTCAAACCGCCGATCGCACCGCTCGAATAATTAGCATGAATTTCTCGCAAAGTGATATCAACTTTCAAGCTCATTCTGGTAGTCAAAAAAATCCTCAATGGCTCAATTGAATAATTAAAGCTCAGAAACCCATAATAGCGAAAAGAAAGATCCACAAGGAAAATACTCCCATAGAACCCTGTGCAAGGAAACTGAGATCCTCTGCCTGTTATTCCATCCTATCGTTTCTCCTTCTGTACAAATTTCACGAAACCTACCACTGTGTTCTGCTTCCGATTGAGATTTCCTTTGTTGTTTGTAGCACTGCTCTGAGGCTGTTGCTGCTGCTCGATTTGCTCCTGGACGACATCCAATGCCTTCATCTCTTCCTTCTTCTGGAGAGCCTTGCGAGCCTTCTTCTCCTTGTTCTTACGATTTTTGATGCGACGAGCCTCGAGCTCTTGTTCAGTGAGCCCTTCGTCCTTGTTCTCCTTCTCGTCCTCCTCTTCAACTTCTTCCTTCTCGGCGTCGTCGTCTTCGACGCTCGTGTTTATCACTTCTTCGTTAGCTTCTCCGTTCTCAGCTCCTCCGTTGTTAGCGGCGGCGGCCGCAGCCAACTTCTTCTCAGCCGCCTTCTTCTTTTTTTCGCGCTTCTTCTGGCTGACAGATTTCATTTGTGGAACCGGTGGAGGGGTCTTCGGTGGAGACGTCGTGGCTTGGGAAGACACAGGAGACACTGGATGTGGTTCGTTCATACTGAGCAAGTTCGGGATTGGGGTCTGGAGCATCATGGTGACCGGAGGCTTCTGGGGCGCTGGACGGGTGCGATAGGATGAATGACTCTCGTTCGGAGCGAAAGACCTGCGTGGAATGGCGGGAAGCAGACGTCCGTTGGATGTGCACGTTTGGAAGGTGGCGAAGTTGGCAATGGAGACCGGATTGACAACTCCGAGCTCGCATGACACCGGACGAGTAGTGGCGAACGAGCAGAACTGCCCGCGTGAGACCGGTCCGAGTACACTCTCGAACTTGAAGGACTCACGGAGCCCTCTTTCTTGCAGATACGCTAGCTGCTCGTTCTCGTCGCAGATGAAGTTCCTCTGACCTTTGAGCACCCGCTCCATGTCCACATCGTCCACGGCCTTCTCGTTGCCCTTGGGCATCTGAAGCACGGCCGAGAAGGCGCTGACTTCCTTCGGCGGCTGATCAGCATGACCCATTTCCATACGGGACATCGGATCCTGCTCCATCTTCTTCAGATAGTTCTCCTCCTCGGTGCTGAAACTCATAGAAATTGCGTCAACGGAGTAACACCGGAAACTCTACTCTTCAGAATCCTTTCCGTTCACTTGACCATCCAAATCGACAATCGGATTGCCACGTTTCGGCGACGAAACATTGATCTTTTTGATGAAAAGCTGCGGTGGCAAGATCTCCTCGGCACTGGAAACGGGGAAAAGATGAGAAAATTCAACGAAGCCCGCTGGTTAGAATGTTAGTACCCGTCATCGATGAAATCGACGACCTCGTCGAATTTGACACTGAAAATCGGAGAATTAGAGACGGTAGAGCGTTGCCGAGAATCAGATGTTCACAACACAACACTCAGAGCCTCCAGAGAACTAAAGAGAACTGAAAAAGAAACAGATGAAAGACTGACGGAGCCTTGGCGTTGAGAGCGATATCGTGCTCTTTCTCGGCGACGAGACGATCCGACGCTTTCGCGCCGTCGATGAGTCCCATTATCGCCGGATCCACTCCAGATGGTACGTTTTTCAGCAAGTCCTGCAAAAATTGGCGGTAGAACACGGTCAGAAACATTTGAAATCACTCAAAAAAAAAATGTATTTGAGAAGGCAGAAAGAACACTTGAAGGCTAAACCTATTATTCCTCGCTGGTCTTCAATCTGTTTTTTGATCTAAAAACATCCGAAAACTGGTGTTTGGTCAGTGAACCGCTCAATTTCTATCTGTGAAAGCAGGGAAAGCAAAAATATCTCGGAACTTGGACACTTGTCGATTTTTTTCGAAAATATTTCGATATGCGAATTTTGCATCACGGTCACAGAATTCCGTCATTACGGGCGCAAAAACCAAAGTGCCACATACACGCATTCGTCGCTTTTTGGCATGGAGAGAAAACCGTAAAAGTTTCCGTAGGAGAGAGAGAGAAAACAGTACTCGCACACGTTCTCTTGTCTCCTATTTACGCGCCGATCACACGTGCGATCGGAGGCAGAAGCGGCAGTCGGCTGCAGGACGGGAGGTTAAGTCAACAGGTGATAAGGAAAAACGAAGAGAAAACGCGAAGAAACGGATAGA
This sequence comes from Caenorhabditis sulstoni, assembly GCA_963966605.1. Lineage (NCBI taxonomy): Eukaryota > Metazoa > Nematoda > Chromadorea > Rhabditida > Rhabditidae > Caenorhabditis > Caenorhabditis sulstoni. The sequence continues at coordinate 6,861,713 of OZ016477.1, read as the reverse complement.
TGTTGCAGTGCGACGCGAGACACACCACATTCCGCCTTCTCTGAGCTATCACTTTCACATTTCCCAATCGGAAATCTCACACATCTAATTTCAGCGTTTCCTCTTCGTCGTCAAATTGCAAAAATCTCATTTCACCCAATAAAGTTTCCATTTGAAGCAATAAGAAAAGCACACAAGGAGAGAGCGCGCGCGAGAAAAAAGCGACGGGCACCAAGTGTGAAAATCATCGTGTTCTCAGTGGAGCGCACTTGCCGATGGCTCCCCCTTGCTGGGCTACTTGGAGAGGGGAAAGACACAAAATGGGGAGTGTTCGATGCGGGAATGCACTATGAAACGTCTTGTGGAAACGGAAAACAAGAACAATAGGAATGTTCTAGAGTCGAGGAGAGAGAGCATGAGTCATAGAGAGGAAGAAAAGAAAAGGAAGTGAGGACAGGGAGCTCCGCCCTTCTTTTCAGCAACTCACAGTTTTTGATGATGCCACGTTCTGCAGAATTCTCTCGAACGCGTCGTTGTCAAGCTGTTCGAGCTCCTCTTTGATGCGTTTCTGGAACTTTTACGAGTGTGTTGCTGGCTGTCTTGTGACTTTGTCTCCAAATTTGCGTTCACAGAGATTTTGTGGTTTGTCAGAACTATATCACGACAATTTCGGATTTCTCCACTAATTGGGCACGAGTTTTTAGATCCCCAGCGTATTTCCCGGCTCGAATTGTCGCCTTGGCAACGGAAATCTGCCGAGATCGGCTGTAGAAACTGAGGCAAATCTAGTTACTAGCACGACTAGAGAAGAGGCTAAAGTTACTCTGGGATTCTCGAAGCCTACCTGAGTTTGGTCAGCGATGATGACGTCGGCGGCGGCTTCTTCTGGCTTCTTCTCCTTTGGATCGTCGTCGGGAATGTGATGAGCCGCTGCTGTTTCACCGCTTCTCATCAACTTGCCCAAAGTTTTCGAAGACGTCTTCTGGAAGTACCTACTTGCCTCCTAATCGTGTTCGTCCGAGAAAAAAAGAAAAGAGGAGAAGCAGACTACCCCCCGGAAAAGAAAAGAGGAAGAAGAGAAAAAAGAGCTCACAAATCGCATGGCTCCGCTGTGCGCAAGGAGCCGCCGAAGAGCGCACTTTCCGGAGAGGAGGGGACCAACAAAGAAGACGAGAGTGCGGGCCGAATTGAAATAGGAATAGACGACGAATATGTGTAGGAGCGCCAACAGACAGGGGCGCGAATAAATGAGTGGGGGGGGGGGGGGGGGGGGGGGGGGAGCTATTTCACCGAACCAAGCAGCTCAACGAGAAGAGATACGCAGATGACGAGACGAGAAGAGGACGGCGACACGGGCGGCCCAGGAGAGCTCACGAGGAATGGCAGAGAGCAGATATTAATGAAGACTGCCCAGGAGATAGCGAGACATAGAGAGAAAGAGAGAGAAAGAGAGAGGAGGAAGACGGAAAAGGACATATTCGGATGGGAGGGCGTCGGGGGGATTAGTCTTTTTCTCGCACAGGTGATGACTGGAGTCATGTGCGGATTATTCCTCCTTTGATTGGTCTCTTTCTCTTTCCGTCTGAAGCTCTTTCGCGTTTCCTCTTCCATCCCCAAGGAACGGTAACATGAGGAAATGGTGGAAGGAACGAGAAGACGGAAAGAATTACGAAATACGTCTTCTTGTCTATGTTTTTTCGGTGTTTACTCGGTGACTGCCGCGTGAATTTATCGACTGCAGAGTCAGTGTTTTTGACACGCAGACGACGACCAAAAACATCAAAGTGCAGAGGAAAAGAAGCGTTTTTTCGGCGTAGTGCAGCCGATTCGGATGCGATAACACTGCTACTTTCGAGCGGAAAACAGAGATGTTTCGCGAAACTGCGGCACTTTGTTTTGAACTTTTTCTTTGAAAAAGAGGAAAAGAAAATCTTACGGGAAAACATCCAATTTCCCGTTTCATCCGTCGGTTCGCTTCTTTTCAATGGAGTCATGACAAACGGAAAAACGGAACATCTGCCTCTCTCGATAAATGTTCTCAGTTCGGAAATCTCACCAGCTGCTCCCTTCTGCATTCTAAATCTGAGAGATTTCCACTTGTTTCCATGAAAAAACCACAAACTCTTCGATATTCGAACTGGTTTCGAACCGTATCAGCAATTATAATTATCAAGAAGCACAAATTTGATGGAAACTTTGAAAAATTAGTCTTTGTCCTAAAAATCCGGGATTTTCTGGGATTTCGAGAACAAAACCACCAGCGCCAGTGTGCAAAATAGCCACAGACGCGTTTTGTGACAAGGATAAAAAAGAAAATAGGGGCGAAAAGCAATAAAAACCGCGAAGTTTCGGGAGGCGAATGGCGGGAAAACTGCGGAAAAAAGGACCAAAATATCTTTGCGTCTCCGCTTTCAGCGTTGTCTCTCGCCTCCGCAAACACCGAATGTTACGCAATCGCACGGAAATGCGAACCGTACCGCCCAAAAAACTTTGCTTTTTCCATCAAATTGCTTCGACCAAACGACAAAAAAACTCCATTACTTTTCGAAAATAAACTTTCACTCTGAAAAAAAGAGTCAACTTTCTGCTCAAAAAGTGGAAAATATTCAAAAGAAAAACTTTACAGTTTAAATTTCAGACGAGTGTAAGCATTGTCGGTAGAGTATTTCGACACTAATATTTAGAATAGTTTCGAATCATTATCAAGCTCCACCTAACGCTACAACATCTTTTGTTGTTTAGTTGACGAACTTTCAGTGTCACCCAGCTATAATTCCAGCGACAAAGTGCTCGGATGACCTGCATGAGTCTGCTCTCGAAACATTCAGAGATCCGATAGTGTAGTCCCTCTAGTCCGAATTGACGCCTCTCTCAGAGATCGAGGCGACTACAATGTAGCCTTTTCGTCGCTTATCAACCCGAAAACAAGACGGTCGCCTTCAAATCGTTCCATTCTCGATACCTTCTACTGCTAACAACTCTATTTGTGTTGTCCACAATGCAAAACGGAGCGTTTATTCAGTCGCGAGCTTTGATCTACAAAAAGTTCGGCGATCCGCGCGAAGTGCTCGACCTCGAGACGGTCCGAGTGTCGGCGGAGCCGCGGGAGGGCGAGTGTCTCATCGAATGGCTCGCCTCTCCCGTCAATCCGCTCGATATCAACAGGTTCTCGCACTCGATCTGAAATCAACGTCTGGAAATTGACACCTTCAGAATCCAAGGCAACTACGCACTGAAGCAGGATCCGCCGGTGATCGGCGGCTCCGAGGGAGTCGGTCGAGTCGTGAAAGTGGCTCCGCGCTCCAGATTCCACGTCGGCGACCACGTCACCATATTCTCGTCGGAAACGCCGTTTTGGTCCGAGTTCGGCGTGCACGACGAAGACGATCTCATGAAAATCGATAAACGGATTCCGCTGGTAAAGAGCCGAGAGTGGGATTACTGTAGTTTCGGATGTGTTCAGGATCTGGCTGCGACACTGATGATCAACCCGCCGACGGCGTGGATCATGCTCCAGAAGTACGTGAAGCTGTCCCACGGCGACTACGTCATCCAAAACTCGTCGAATTCGGGCGTCGGCCGATGCGTGATCGAATTGTGCCGCGCGTTCGGCTACAAATCGATCAATATCGTGCGGAGCCGCGAGAGCATCGAGAGTCTGAAGACGGATTTGTGGCGCATCGGAGCGGATCACGTGTTCACCGAGGAGGAGTTCAAGGAGAACAGTCGGAAGGTGCGCGTGACACGGTTACGGTAGCATCCGGGTTTTGTTTCCAGTTCTTGAAGTCCATCGGCGCTCGTCCGAAACTCGCGTTGAACGGCGTCGGCGGAAAAAGTGCTCTGCAGATCAGCTCGGTGCTCGAGAGAGGCGGCACTTGTGTCACTTATGGTAGGTGACCGAGTTGGCGAAAGTTAGGCCACGTTTTCCAGGTGGAATGTCGAAAAAGGCGCACGAGTTCACCACTTCCGCTCTGGTTTTCAACGATATTCGGATTCGCGGGGTGGCGGTCGGCATGTGGGCGAGAGAGCCGGAAAACGTGGAAGAGTGGAACGAGTGTGTGGAAGAAGTGCAGGTGGGGCGATGGCCGAGAAAACTCCTCCTCGGCCACCGAACAATCTTCAGAGACTGGCAGTTCTCGGCAAGCTGACCGCGATTCCGATGGAACGAGTCGGGCTCGCCGAGCACCGAAAAGCGATTCGACGGTCGATGGAGGGTCGAAGTGTGAAACAGCTGTTTGTGATCGGAGCGAGTGCCACGTCATCGCCCTCCAATCTGTGATCTACTATATATTTGGACACATTGAAAACACAATAAAGATCAGAGTGATCGCCTTCTTTCGAAAAACACACGTGGCATCAAGTGAAAACGATGACGTTTTCGTTATCAGGGAAAGTGCCACGTCACGCCAGTTTTTGATTATTTGATCAGCCACGCGAGGCGGCTCACCTGATAAATTAAAAAGTCGAAGCCCCGCATTGTGTCGCCTTATCGAAACGATAATCTGCTGCGAAGTGTGCTCACGTGCTCCGTGAGCCCCGATTCACTGATAACACTTCTAACCTCTCCACTTTTCACAATCAGAGACGACAGTTTCCGTTTTCAGTGACACCCTTTTCCTTCCCGCATTCTCCCTTCCTTCCTCGTTTCAACACCGTTTTCAGAAATGAGCCCATCGATCGACGCGAAGAGTGTGCCGTCCGGACACGCGGAACACATGGCGGAAGCCGTCGCGGAAGCGTGCCGCGGAGTCGACGCCGGCGACGGTGGACCGTTCGGCGCGGTGATCGTGGATCGCGAGGGGAAGGTGGTGGCGACAGGTCACAACATGGTGCTCGTCACCAAGGATCCCACGATGCACGCCGAGATGACCGCCATTCGCAACGCTTGCAAGGCTTTGAGTGAGTCGTTGTCGGTGGCGGCCTAGATCGCCAACCTTTGGAGTCCTAGGCCAGCGGACTAACTTTTCCTCCCCGTTCCAGACACTTTCGATCTGTCGGGAATGACGCTGTACACGTCGTGCTACCCGTGTCCAATGTGCATGGGAGCCAGTCTCTGGGCTCGATTTGACGCCGTCTACTACGGAGCAACTGCTCAGCAGGTGCACCGGCTTACAGAGAGCTTCATTCTTTTACTTGAATATCGTTTCAGGCTGCCGACATCGGATTCGATGACAAGGCGTTCCACGACTTCCTCAAGGATCCGAAGAGCGACGAGATCCGAAAACTGGAGCATCTCGCCGCCCCGAACTACCTGCTTCCCTTCCAAATGTGGTCCAACAAGGCGGACAAGACCGCCTATTGAGGAGGATCAAAATATATATATAGTGATTGATGATGCATGATCGCGAAAATAAATATGAAGAAAATGGGGGGAAAGAGGAGAACGAATACATAGTGGATCCGGTTGGATATCGATTGATTTTTGCATAGAATGTGAGCAATTCACGCGGCTTTCAGCACCAATTGCTCCGATTTCGAGGCGTTCCTATCGATCGGATACTGCTGCGTCCGATATCGATTTCCGCCGGCGGGTCGTTCAGTTTCAGCCACTTTCATGAAATTGTCCACCTGCAAAATGCGTCAGAAATCACATTTTTTCTCTCGGCACAAAGAAATGGCACTCTGGCGCGGAAACGTTCGAAACATTTTCTCGTTTCGTCACGGGGAGGAAACTAAGAGTCTAATAGAGTTGTCGAAAGCGGTGAGTGAAAGCGGAACGGAACAAAACAAACGCACTTTTTCGCATTTCGTCTCTCGCGTTCTCGAGATTTCAGCGAGAACGCGACTTGGGCCTAAACTTCTCGGCACTTTTTTTTCGGACGATTTTCGATTGGGATGAAGAAAAAAAGGGGGGATAAGGAGAAGCGAACTTCGAAAAGAAAATAGGAAGAGGGGGCGGAGCCAAAATAAAAGAGAGAAATCGAAGCGAAAACTCACAATGATAGTAATCGGCAGGGCGAGGACGAGGACTCCGCACGCGATCGCGCCCGTCGCTACCAGTTTTCCAGCTGAAAATCAAGGGAAATTCATTAGAGAAGATGGGGTCGAACTTTTATTTTCGAATGTGAACCGGAACATGCGTTGTGAACACACCGTGACGCATAAATGCAGAATTGCAAAATTGCGGCGCCCTTTTTCTGTCATTTTTTCGCTAAATTTCCTAGAAAAGCGCGCCGCAGTGTTGCAATTCTGCATTTATGCGTCACGGTGTTTTCACAACGCATGCTCCGGTTTCTTCTGACCCGATTTTTTGCAGACTTGCGATTTTCGGGCTGGGCCCGGGCCCATTGGGCGAAAACTCGGCCCGGCCCGGGCCGAGCCCGTTTCTGAAAAGCTAAGTCGGTGCCCTCCAATTTTGAGATGCCGCTTCGGCAAATCAAAATTGGAGCTCTCCGTTTTCAGCGTAATACAAACGCGCCCCACTGCACAAATTTTTCTGAGGTGTTTTTCGATTTTCGTCCTTTTTATTTTAAAATTCATCAGTAAAAATTATTTAAAAAATTGTTTTTGAAAAAGTTAGTACTACCACGGGCCCAACGGGCCGAGAAATTTCTCATTTGGGCCCGGCCCGTCGCAAGTCTGATTTTTTGATTTCCTCTGTTTTTTGTCACAAGATTTTATTCAAAAAACTAATCTTTTAGAGGAAAAGAAGAAAAAAAACTTACGAACTGTAATCGGTGTGAGGTCGCCGTACCCTGAAAAAAGAACTCTTTCTGATTATTCGCTGAAATTTCTCGGAATCCACTGAAATTCACGAAACGAACAACAACATTTTGTGCTTACCGACTGTGGTCATTGTCACAATACACCTGAAAATCCGATTTTCAGCCGGTTTTTTTTCTGAATTTTCGTTTTTACTGTTTTTATGGCAAAAAAAATTCAGAAAACTTTTAATGAGTCGGTCGGCAACTCAACAAGTTCTTCTGAAACTTATCAGATTTTTCTTTTGCTGAAAAAAAAAAAACAAAAACCCATCGTTTCGGTTATTAGAATCCCTTATTTTTGGGCCGTCGACTGACTTATCAGAGTTTTTTGGAAATTTTTGGAGCGCGAATAACTGTGAACATTGGGGAGGAAACGAACCACCAGCATGCGGCGGGAATCGAGTAGAATTTGGAGCCGGGCTCGTCTTTTTCGAGAAAATAGACGAGTGTGGAGAAGAAGATGACGCCCGTCATCACGACCATCGCCATCATTCCGAGCTGACGGAACGAGGCCTTGAGGGTCTTTCCGAACATTTGGAGTCCGCTCGAGTACCTGCCCAACTTGAGCACCCTGATCACTCGCAAAACTCGCAGGATTCGGATGACGAGGAAGGCTCCCTGCAATCCATTGTGAGCAGTCAGCCGGGGGAGGGAAGGCTGCTCTCACCTTCAAGTCTCTCAATTGCTCCGTGGAAATGCCGAAGAGCAGGAGGAGCATCTCGATGATGAACGGCAGAATTGCGAGCAGATCGATGATGTTGAGCAGCTGCCGAAACGTGCGTCCTCTCTCCGCGCTCACGAGCATTTTGAGGCCGTACTCGACGGTGAACCACACGATGCACACGTACTCGATGTAGCCGAGAATCGGCATCGGCTCCATCTCGACAAACTCCTCGCCGGTGGCGTTGTTGACGCGTCGCTCGGCGACCTGCAGCTCGGGCAGACTGCCGAGCACGAGTCCGCTGATCGAGATGAGCACGAAGAAGACGGAGAAGATGGCGAAGAGTTGCGCTTTGCCGCTGCTCGCCGGCTCCTCGATGATGTTCCAGATGGTGCGGCGGACGTCGCCGAACTTGAGCGTCTTGAAGAGGTTCGGCTTGTCCTGCTCCTCGAGCTCCTCGTCGTCGTCGTCGAGTTGTTGGGCGCAGCAGCACGAGGCGAGGTACTCGTCGGGAATGATTCGCCAGTACTCGAGCTCCTCGATGATGTCGACCGGACACAGGTTCGTCGGCTGATGGATGACGCCTGGACGACTCGAAGATCAGAAGAGAATCGGAAGAGAGAGAGAGAGAGAGACCCACCGTTCAGATAGAATTGATAGACGATGTGGAACAGAGAGGGCGGACGTTCGAAGTAGAATTCGCTCGTCGGACTGAAGTAGGCGTCCGCGTTCGAGTCGGCCACCGATTTGTTGATCAAATCGAGAAGACGTCCTGAAACAACGGATGGCCTAGAAACCTCCGCGAGCAGCGGCGGCTCTTCCACCACTCACCGACGCCTCGCTTCCGAATCGTCTCCTTGCGCAGCATGAATCGCTGCCCGCCGACGTTCAGTTTCACGAACTGCTCGCTGATCTCCTCCTGACCGCAGTACATCTCAAAGTGCGGCTTCTCGGCCGCATCGAACTCGTCGGCGCGCACCGTCCGACGCTCCTCCTCCGCTGCCGTGCTTCTGCAAATCGCGATGCTCGGATGAAGCGGAGACGATGATCCGATGAGGACGACACTTCATCCCCTTGCTACCCCCATTCTCGGCGCTTATTCTCACAGAAGACGTGATGTTTGGGAGAGGGGGGCAGAGAAAGAAACGAACGCACTGACGTGCAAGCCGTCTGAAGCTGATAGAAGAGCCGATTGGCGGTGGCGATGTGAAAGTGCTGGCGTTGGGCGTTGTGACGGTTGAGGCGCGCGATGCCGTGCGACGTGGCCATCGCCGCGCCTTGCATTATTGCCGAGTTCATTCTCTGCTGCTTCTTCTCCTTCTGCTTCTGCGTGCAATCGATCGTTGGGTTCGAAGATTCGAGCAAGAGAGATGAGCAAAGGCAGAGGGTTACGGTAGGTAGTACGGTAGATGGGGGTGAGCGGCCGTGTTGTTGTTTCAACATGGTGGCAACGTGGCAACGGTAGAGTGAACGTATTCAGAGGGCAAACAGAGGCGATGGGGTTACGTAACGTCACGGGACTGTTCAAGTTTCTGATGGATGGCTCAGGGAAATCGAAAAGCGTAGGGTTACGGTAGTTAGTTGTAATGGGCGGTTCATTGTCTACATTTCCGTCACGTCACACCAGGCGGGATTATGGCCATTGGCGGGTGGAAACGGCCACTGGCCGGGTAGCAGCCGCCAGTGGCGCCTTCAAAGTCGGCAACTGACGAAGGGTCGCCAAACTTTTCTCAGCATTCAGATCGAATGCATATTGCAGCTCGAGGACTTTTCGAGAAAATCGAAATCCCTAAGCGAAAAGGAGCCAAAAAACCGAGGAAGCTTTGTAGCGTTTCGGAGCTCACCGAAGAGCTCCAGACAAGAATTTCAATGAGCCACTGAGCAAGACCATTGACGAAGAAATGAGCAAAAAGAAGAAGAAGAAGAAGAAGAAGTTCAACGTCTTCTTCTTCTCCATCTAATCCATCTATTCTCTCTCTGTCAAACAAAGATATAATCAGTGAAAGTGGAAGTGCAAGAGAGAGAAATGGAACAAAAGACTGCTAATCCTTCGCTTTTTCTCTCTCTTTCTCAACTTCTTCTCGTTCTGATTCAAGTGTCAGAGTTCCAGAAATTCCAGAATTCAGAAGAAAAGAAACGAAAAACGTAACGTCTCCGGAAGTCATTACTCCTCTTTGCGTCTCAAAACACAACGAAAAGTGTCGTGCCGTAGAGCGAACTTTCTTCGAAGCGAGAAGAGAAAAGAAAGTGATAAGATGGTGTGGTGAGCTGTTGAGCGGCTCTTTCTCTCTCTCGAGAGAGAGAGAGATCACCAAAGTACACTTCGCGGGCTCCGCGAGCCCTGCCAACATGAGTCACCGCCAGAGAAGCGACGGAAAGCGAGAGAGAGAGAAAGCTTCCGGTCATCAGGGCTCATACATTCAGAAGACGTCGATTCTGAATACGACTACATTTCTCTCTTTACAATTCATTCCGATTCTCAGCGGACAATGTCTCGTGATAAAAAAAAACGATTACCGAGAATGACACGAAATTGGCTGAAAACCGAGATTTTCGGGGAGGGAGAGAATGGGGCTCTAACGAGATTTCCAGTTTTTCAGCGAAAAAAGTGTGGAGAAGAAGAGAAACACAGTGATTTCACACTATCATTCTCTCTCACTTTCTCACGCCTTCTCTCTCTTCGAGAGCAGCACGTGGAAACGAGAAAGAGAGAGAAAGATAAGAAATCAGATAGAGAGAGAAGAAAAAGAGAAGGAGTCGTCGTCGTCTTCTTCGTTTTGTGATGTGGTTGGTGGTGCAGTGCATAACAAGAAAACATCGGGAGCCAGAGAAGAAAAAGAAACGAAATCCCCCCTCCGTCCCTTCTGTCTCTCTCTCTCTCGTGCGTGATAATCGAATAATGAGAGCCCCCCCCCCCCAAATCCCCGGCTCTTTCTCTCTCTGGTTGCTCAGATACCACACGTTTACACCCCTCTTCTGCTCTTTTCAAGATGGAAAAGAGCCGGAAAGCCGGGCTGAAACTGAGAGTGAGAGTGAGAACGAGTGAGCGTCCCCCCCACTTCGAATTGCGCATTTCTCATGTACAAAAGCCGATTTTCTTGGATCGCGCGCGCGCGCACGTCGAGGGCGGATTTGAGAGATCTCTCGAAAAAGTGATCCCTTTGGGAAGTTTATGACGGGGGAGAGTGTCACGTCACGCTCACGGCCACTCAAAAACCAATGGAACAGAAGAGCCGCCTTAGTGAGTGGCCTTCAAACCAGAATATCTCTGAAACTAGCAAAGCTCTGAAAAAGTTGCCAACTACAAACATGACCAGCATAGAATTTTGCATGTTTTTGTAGTTGACAACTTTTTCCCAACTATTCTAGTTTCAGAGATATACCATGTTAAAGTTGAAGCTTCAGGAGGACTCTTCTATTGAAGAGTTCACGGCGATTTCGATTTCAATTTCGATTCTACGCGCTCTACTGAGAAAAAGTCTTGGTTGAATGTACACTTTTATTCGGTGTGCCGCTCATCCGATTTTGAATTGAGAAAGCGCGCGAAACGAAAAACAATCGGTGTTGCCAGGCGACGAGAGAGTGCGACAAACGAGGAGGGCGCAGAGAGAGATTCTCGGTGGGCGGAGCCTAATCTTCGATTGGCGCGAAACTTTAGAATTTGTATCGCTTTTCTTATTATTCTCTCGTTGTTTTCTTCCGCTCCGTCTTTGTTTATAGTGTGGCCGCGGAGAAAATTGGAATCAAAAATCGGCCGGGAGACTGATAACACAACGAGACGAAAAGAGCCGAGAGAAGGAGAGAAGAAAGGCATTTCTCGTCGAAATCCTTTCGAATTCGTCTTCTTCCTTATCAACCACAGAGAGAGAGAGAGAGAGAAGAAGGAAAGGCGATGAAATGAACGCTGGATGGGTGGGAGGGAGGGGCGGTGAAAGGGAGAAAAGAGAAATTGGCTCGGCGAGCACGTCGAGAGCTCTCGATTTCCATTTCGGAAGCGGAAAAACGCGAGAAAGAGACTATGAATATGGATGAGCGAGAGATAGAGAAACAAAGAGAAAACGACGATTATTACTACTAATTGGGGGGGGAGAAACGGAAAAGGCGGCGAGAAATGATGTGATCGAAGGGAAACGGTAGGTCTTGTGCAGTGGAGCGCGTTTTCATACTCTTTTCTGTTTCAGTAAGTTGATCTAGGGGCAAGTGCGCTCCACTGGACTGAACAACTCGGCCATGGCCTAGAAATCCGCAGTCTCGTCCGAGACGACGCAGCGTACAGTGTGATACATTTCGCCGTTTTCATCGTACCGCCCGTCGAAAAGAGGTTAGAGAACAAGAAGAGAGAGAGAGACGCAGACAAGTGATACAGTAGTCTTTTTGGGAAAAAAAGGGTCTAGTCTGATCTGACTTCGATTTCCCGGGAAACGAACACATGATGACGTCATTAGACCGTGAGAAAAAGTAGGTCACGAGTGTGATTCCAGAAAACCTCTCTTTCAGGTTTCTCTGAAAAACGGCACGAATGCGAGCGACGAGAAAGCGAAAACATCTACACGCAGTTACCACAAATCCAAGGCATGCGCCTTTAAACTCGACCCTCTTCTGCTACAATTCATCGTTCTCCAGCAAGCGAGAAACAGTACAAATCGATGAGAACTCTGATGTCAGTAGGTCAAAATGGTCACTGATTCGATCTACCAGCTGATCGGAGGAGCCCATTCGAAAGAGCCGTTTCAGACAAAGAGAGACTCACTTCGAGACGAGCTGCTTGGTGAGATGTCTCCATCGGTCCCTCTGCTGCCGCTCTTTTTCGCGTCTCGCCGCCTCCATTATCCGCTGTTTCCACATCGCTTTTCAGCCAGTTTTCAGCCACAAGAACCGAATACGAATAATCAGAAGTCTCACTCTTTCTAGTCAGAAGAAGTGAGAGCAGAAAGAGGAAACGGAAAGAAAGCGGTCTCTGTGTGTGTGTGTCTGCGTCTCTCTCTCTCTCTGGCTCACCGGATATAATTGAATGAAAGGGGCGGAGCCAAATCTCTCTCTCTCTCTCTCTCTCTCTGTCTTACTCTGTGCCCGCCAAGACACCCACAAAAATCAGGAGAACACAAAAGAAAAGAACGAACCTGTCGAGGACGAGCGAGTTCTGCGAGACCATGTCGATGTAGTCGAACGATCCATTGTCCTCTGAAAACATTTCGGCTCAACGAGAAGATCGAGTGTAATCGTCGTCTCGAATGCGATTACGCGCCCTTCTGGCAGGTGCTTCTCGTTAATTGAATTCTCGAAAGGGAGGGGCAGAGACACGGATTACGGTGGTCGGCCCGCTGCTGCCGCCCTCTGACTCACGACTTTTGACGACGGCTCGCCCGAACTCGTGGTGTCGCTGATAGATGAGTTGTCCGATCGTCCAGATGCGATCCGCCGACGGATCGATGGCGGCTGCAATTCGAGAGGAAAACTGTCAGCGGGGCGGATTTCTAGGCCATGGCCTAGAAATCCGCCGAATGGCCAATGATCGGAATCCTCGTCATGTCCTCATGAATACCCGAACAACTCATCGCTGCGCGCCCTCTCTCTCTCTCACTTTTATTCTTTTTTGCTCGTTTCTCTCGAACACCCTCGTGCCACGTCATCTTCAGAATACAAAAAAAAGGAGGACTTTTCGGTTTGCGTGACATCATCGTCCGAAAATGTGAAAAAGTGTTGCCGAATGTGTGGAAGTTGACAGTGTACTCAAATACATACTATAGTATGGAAGGGGAGTACTTCCTGGTACTTTTGCAAAAACTTTTGATCTACCCCCCCACTTCACTCATTGGTAGATCGAAAAATCTTTGATATGTACCGCGCATCGAGGTCAGAAAGTAGGTCAAACTTTGCGCGCCGCACATCTCAGCTCGTACGTCTTCAAAACAGTCAAGTTGGGATATCAATCGATTCCTCTCAACCAGATCTATCCATTCCAACTGTCAACACTCTCGAAAAGAGTGTCCGCGAGAAGCTACACTCACTCAAAGATTGTCACCGACGACTCACGTTTCATTCGCGCGAATCCGCTGAGGCCGGACGGCGTCGAGTTTCCGTTCGTTTTCCACTTCTTCTTGACGCCCAAATGAGACGCCTGATGGCTGAAAAACGCGGAAAAAGGCGATGGGAAGGAGAGAGAAAGTCCACGTTTTTTCCATGGAAACGAGAGAGGAATCTCATAAAAATGAAATGGAAATCTCTTTTTCTCTCTCTCTCTCTCTCTCGTTTCGAATTCTCCTTTTCATTCAGAAGGGATCTTTTCTTTTTTTTTTGTTTGGCCTACCTCATAATCGTACGGTTTTGAGGTATTGGCGGCGCAATTTTGGCTGAAAAAAGGGAGAAAACGGAGGCTGAAAATGAGCGAAATTGGGCGGGAATTCGATTATTCGAAAAAAAAAACGGGAAATTGCATTTTCGAAAGCGGAGACGCGGAAAAAAGACTGCAAAATCACTCGCGGCTACCGTAACCCGACGGGCTCCTCTTTAGGCGAAAAAAAAACAAAGTGATACAAGGTGGTTTGTGCTCAAAAGTGTCTTCTTCTTCTTCTGGTTTCGGCGGCGGCGGCTCCAGCGGGCTCGTTGGCTCCGCGAGCTCATCCGAATGCATTTCAAATCAGGCTCCGCCCCCTTTTTTCCATCCGTTCCAGGATGACACTCACAAAATTCATGAAAAACACGAAAGCGCGGCGAGAGAAAACTATGAATTTGCACCTGAAAAGTCTCGGAAGGAAAAAGAAACGGAAGGGAGAGGAAAACAAAAAAGAAAACGAGTTGAAATGAGTTCGGAGGCTCGCGACGGAGAGCCCGCCGAGTAATTATCTTCGGCGAACAATGAAAACGTTTTTATGGAAATGGCGGAGAGAAAAAAAGAAGGGAAATGGTGGTGGTGGGGTAAACGTTTCACCGAATCAAACATCGCCGACATGACAGAGTGGGCGTGTCCGGTGCGGAGGGACTAGGGAAGAGCTAGGCCATCGATTGAGTCGCAATTGATGGAAGAGCTTTCTCTAGGCCACCGAAAGAATGGAACAGAAGGGGAGGAAAAGAGAGATCAAGGATCGTAAGTGGGCAGGAAGCACTTCTGCGGCACTCTGGCCATCTTCCTCGGCTCCGTCTTGCCGGTTCTCGTCGAGATCACCGTGTTCCAGTCCAATTTCTGCATCGGCTCTCCGAACTTTCCCCGGCACAACACGACGCCGAGCTCGTCTTCGGCGATCGACAAAACGAATTTGTCCTTGATGCCCGCGTCGTCGCACACTTTCGCCAGAATGTAGTCGTTCGGCCGCACAAAGTTCTTGAATGGCTCCGACTGAAATAGCAGGTTTTCGAGCTGAAAATGGCTCGAAACTGACGAGTTCGGGCTCCAAAGGCCTCAGTTTCTTCTTGGGAAGCAGGGCGGAAAATCGTTTCTTGTAGACTTTGTCTCCGATGCTGATGATGTCGCATTTGGCGAATCTGGAATCAAAGTCTGAGAATCAATCGATAACCGATCACGATGATTCGTACCGTAGTCCGACTGCCATCACTTTGGCGGTCACGACGGCTCCGTTGAACGGAAGCAGCTCGTTATCGAGTTGATCCTCGCTGCGTCGCACTTCGATCACTTGAACGAGTCGATCCGATTTCTGAAAACTCCCTCTTTTCCAGAAGCTTCTTTTCTAGAGTTCAAGTACGTCTGTGAACCCGTAGACGTTGACGTAACCGGCGATCGACGCGAAAATGCGGCGGTTCGCTTCGTAGAGTCCGTTTCCCATGCGATAGTCTCCGATCGAATCGAGCACTTTGTCTCCCGGCGCCACGGCTGTTCCGGATATCATCTGAAATCGGACTGAAAATGCTGATACTCTGAAGAGAGCAAACGATACGAAGGTTGAGTAGAAACATGTAGCATCAATTCAGAATTTAGAGAGCGCTAGAGGTTGAGCTATTTACCGAAAACAACAATTCATTGGAGAAAGAGGAATTTCGCAAGGAAGAAAACAAAAAGAAACAATGAAAGTGAGGTCAAGTTGAAGAAGGAAACAAGATAAAAACTCAACAAATTGAACAAAAACAGTGATGGTTTCAGTGAATTAGGCGGCTTCGACGGTGAGATGGTGGAGAGTCTCGGCGACTTCGTCGTAGAGCTCCTTGTAGTCTCCGCTCGGCTTCACGAAGATCAGAATCGACGGACGACGGTGTCCGACGGCGAGTCCGAGCTGCTCGCGAGACGGAATATACACGTACGGAATCTCCTTCTCTTCACAGATAGCCGGAATATGCGAGTAGACGTCGATTGGCGACACGTTTCCTAAGATTTCAATCATTTTTCGAAATTCTGTGGAACTGAGGCTTCTAGTACCTGCGAGAATGCAGATTCCCTTCTCGTTTCTACGAAGCTCCTTCTGCACATCCTTGATTCCTTCGCGTAGAGTCTTGTCGCCCGACGAAGCCTTCTTAATCAATTTGTACACTTTCTTGGCCAGTTTGCGGTTGGCAAGCGGTTGAGCGATAGGATTGACCTGAAAAGCTTTGTTTTGAGGAATTTGAACTCAAGATAGCAGAAATAACCAGCTCGCAGAGTGCCTGGTACTCGTCCTTTTCAGTGGTAAGAGCCGGAGCATCTCCAGCGGCCTCCGAAACGGCCGACTCGTTCAAAGTCTCGTCAAGATTGCGCTTGCCCATTTTATGCTTCTGGAAAACATTGCGATTGAGAGAACCATCAATAGAACGGAAAAGATGAAGAAAATCGATAAGTTCCTATTTTAGCCTATTTTCCGAAAATTTTTGGCGGTGATCTATTGTGACATGCTCCAAATTATTTTTTTAATTTTCTAAAACAAGTTTAACAAGTTAACAGTAAGAAAACTGGTAGAAATCGACGGAAAACAAGTGACAATCAAGAAAAAAACGAAAAGAAAATTGTATTTCACAAAGTTGTCAGTGGAGCGCGTTTGCTGCGCACCGACGAAAGACACTGTGAAAATGGAGACGCAGAGAAGCGATTGGCGGCAGTTCAAAAAGTAAAACTGGAAAATAAAGAAAACTGATTTTTCAATACAATTCCAGTCTCGCAGCTCGAATTTCACTTTGGAAAAGGAAAAGAAAACACAGGAAAAAGGAAAATTCCCTGGTGATTTCAAGAAAATCAGAGTTTTCGCGAGAAAAAGCGAAAAGCCGCTTACGCCGGATATCCATGGCGACCCGGAATTCCCGAGTGAAAAAGAAACGTTTTTCGGCTGAACCAAAACGAATTTCCCACACTTTTTCCATGTTTTTCTTCATAGAAATGACACTTTTATTTGCATAAAAATTAGAATTCCACGTTCAATCGATACAAAGAACCGATAGTTCATGGTCGGAAAACTGATTGTTTATTCAAGAAAACGCCCTCTTTTCGATGCGTTATCACTTGTCCGGAGTACAGTGAGAAACGCCAGAAAACCGCCGATTCGCTGGTTTCTCTGCTCCCCCTCTTTTCCACGTATGCTGAGCAAACAACGATTCATAAATATTATATCAATATATATATATATCGTTTTCCAATCGTTCCGCTTGTTTTGATTCCTCAGATTGCGATTCTCAAAACGAATTGTCTTCCGTTTTCTTCTTTTCTGATGCTAAAAAGTACAGTTTTCAATGGATTATTTTGGTTTTGAGGCGCTTTTGAACAAAAAAGTAAGGTAGATTTTCATTTTCAGTTTTGGAATTTAGGCCGAAATTGATATTCTTGCGATCATGACCTAAATAATTGACACTTTTTAAGAAAAAAAACCTTCTTAATGTCCTGAAAACTAAGAAAAACATTAAATTTCTCGTTTCAGCAAGGAAATTCCGTGTTTTCTGTTCGTATTCCAACTTTTAACATCAATTTTCCATCCATTCACTTTTTTTTTGCAGAATGCGTACGAATTATGCGAAACCTGTACAAATTTTGTGCGTTTTAGCGATAGGTGTGTTTCAAATCATTTTTTGTGGAACATTTTATAAGAAAACCTTGAATTTCAGTGTTACTTTTCTGCAACTTTCAATTTTCCGACAAATACGGCAATCGGGGTCTCAGATGGCAAACTGACGAGTGAGTTCGCCGTGGAGCGCATTTGCAGCATTCGGATCTGAAATTCGAAAATTTCAGAACAGTTTTGGTCGAAGAAGCGAGAAAAGACGTGCCTCTGAAAGGATATTTATCGTCAAAACTGGCGACAACCGCTAGATTGGGTGAGTACGCATTTTGTCGTAGGATTGTGTGCACTGGGGGGAGAAGCGCGGGAATTCGAATATTTTCAGCGAACCACATCTGGGAACTGGTGTCGATTTACGGAATGTCGAAGCGACTCCACCGGAAACCGGCGATTTTCGTCGAAGACTCCAAGTATCAGCGATTAATCGAGGGAATCCAGAAAATTCTCCCCGGATTGCTGGAGAAATTCGAAATTTTCAAGAAGCCCGTATGATTTTCAGATTGAATCACTCTGAAATTTCGAAAAATTCACACAGGCGCCTGCCAACGCGACAAAGTTCCTTTTGAGCGACGATTGTTGCGTTTACGACAATCCGAACAAAATCGATAATATCACGACGGAGTTTCTTCACCTCACCGGTCACTTTTATCAGGTTATCAGTGGAGCGCATTTGCGACGCCTCTCAATGGAGCGCGTTTGCAGAGTTGGCGATATTTCGACGGGATTCAGGCGGAAATATTGGGTTTTGTTAAGAAATCGGAGGATTGGAGTCCGCTGCCGAAATCCGACGACGACAATTTCATGTGAGACGAGAGCCGGTTGGCTGGAAATTAGGAAATTCAGGCATTTTCAGAACTTGCATTCACATACGACGCGCTGATTTCATCGACGGTCAACATCATTCTTCGGAACGAAATTTCACAGTGGCCGCGCTGAAATTCATCGAAAAAACCGGTGAGAGGGATCTGAAATCGAGAGAAAAAATGTCTGGCGAATGGGATGGCAGGGAGCCGCCAGACATCCGCCAGACATACGCCAGACATCCGCCAGACATACGCCAGACATCCGCCAGACATCCGCCAGACATCCGCCAGACATCCGCGAGACATCCGCCAGACATCCGCCAGACATCCGCCAAGTCAAAAACTAAGATCGAAAAGTTTTCAGAAAGCGAGAAAACTGGGAAACGAATGAAAACGGTGATAATGGGAGACGACGCGGTTTTCGAGGAATCGCTTTTCCCGAACACGATACGAGCACGCAAAGGGGCGACGGTCAGGGATACGGTAACTGGACGCGGAACTCAGAATCTAGAAGACGTTCGCTGGTTTCAGACAAAAGTGTTCGTGTCGGACAACACTCCGCAGAACGATCTCGCCTACTCGCGTTACAATTGCGACGCTTCTCTGATAACTGGTAAGGGGGGTCGGGTTGGATTACGGTAGTGGCCGATTGCAGCGCCTTCGTCAACGTTCGGCTGGTGGATCGGATATCTTTCGAAAGGGCAATCGGTGTACTATCAGGACATTAGGTCGACGAACGACGTCAACTACGTGAGCACGTCTTCTGGCGGGGATTCTGAAGTGACAAGAAGTGTTTTTCAGAAGAAGGGACTTGATCCCGACGACTTCTTTCCGCCGCAATGGATTCCGTTGAACTTGGAGACGAACGGATCACTTTTAGTCACAAAGTCATAAGGGAAGGACAAAAACGGAACATTTCTAAGAGATTTAGGATACGGATGCTTCTTTATCGGGGGTTTCTCGAAGGAAAAACGGGTGGATAGTAGGAAGATTAGACGTCGTTTCTTTCGAAAAAAGCACATAATAAATGGATTCGAATCGCGTTTTCTGAGTGTTCCGACGATGAATCAATGATGATCCTTGGGAAACGGTTCAGTTTCAAGACATATGCAGGAGGTCCCCGGATCTTGGCGATTCGATCAAACAGAGAACATTCGATTCCCTCCGAGAGATTCGTACAACCTCATGGCTTTTCTTCAGAGTTCGAGGCTCTATAGAACCGCCCGGATAAGAACTGGTACGAATCGGAACCAACACATGGAAATGATTCGGAGAAACCATCGAGAATATGCAAGACTCGGGTACTCATGTTGGTTCTGATTCGTACCAGTTCTCATGTGGGGCAGCACTAGAACTCCGAACCGCTCGCTTTCCGAAACAACACTTCTCATCAGAAAAAGAGAACCTTCCAACGAGATCGTCAACTTGTTATACTCACTACGATGCTCCAAAAAAACGCATTGCTCGGAGTTTACCATAAAGTTTTGCGTTTCGTTTCGTTTCAGCAACGACACCAAATATCATTTCGAATTTCCGAATATAAATTCTCAATTCCGTGCAGTACCAAGTTCAACTCTTCGATCCGAATAGCCTCGCCGAGACGTCTCGCTTCGAACTTCCAGCGACAAGTATGCGACTGAAACTCTGAGCCATGTGCCGAGTCTTCAAACAAAAGAGAGGTCTCGTCCTCGATTCGTGTGAAACTCGGAAGACTTCAGAATACCTTTCTTCTTCCACCTACATCTTCTGAAAACTCCGCGTGAGCCGGAAGTCCCTTTTGTTCTGGACACCGTGACACCGTCCTTTCGAGACGTTCGTCTCATGATGAATCCATCGGAATTTCTTTTCGGAAGTGTAAATCTATCGAATGTCGTTCCTGTTTCTAATGAACTTTCGTCAAAAAGTGACAGATGTCTCGTTATTATTCTCATTCATTTTCTACTTTGAGATCCTCATTCAAGATTATTCGCATCCGTTTTTTCGTTTTCTCTTCTAAATCTCAGACTCGATGACCGTCGAATTGTCGGCGTTCATCTTCAAAGAAGTCCACCTCGGCGGATACAGATCTTCCAGTATTATCTGTCCGGCTTTCTGAAACCCTTGCCTTACTACAGTAATCCCGTCTTGACCCACATAGAGACCATCGTTGACAGTGCGCACGTCGAGATAGAAGACGTCGTTCCCTTTCGAAAGGTATCCGATCCACCAGCCGAACGTCGAGACGGGAGCTGAGAAGAGAACGGGTTACGGTAGAGAGGGACGGAGGGGATTACTGTACCACTGATGAGCACACTGTCACAGTGTTGGCTCGAGTAGAGCAGATCTTCGGGCGGCGAGTTGCGAGACACAAAGTGCTTGGCCTGGAAACAAGAAATGACGATTGAAAGGGGGATCCGACAGGGTTACGGTAGAGGATGCGATCCAGGCGTTCGAGTGCACAGTGTCCGGGAACAGTTGCGACATGAACGCGGGATCGTCTCCGAAGATGACGGTCTTCTGGCTCAGATGCTTCTTGTGATGTTCTGAACCGAATCGGAATCGATTGAAATGCACCGAAAAGAGGCAGTCACGAACGTCGGTTCTCGATGAACTCCTTGGCTTTTCGGATGAACAACTCCTCGGAAGCGTGATATCCGACTTCTTTGAAATCGCCTCTTCTCACGTGAATACAGTTTCTGAAAGAGTTTGCATGTTTACAGATACTCAGATTCTCCCCCCTGAAACTGACACCAGAGTGGAATCGTTCGATTCGGGAAGTCCCTCGAATCGCTTCGGCGGAATCAGATAACTGAGCAGCTCCTCCTTCCGATCCGCAAAGTATTTCCAGCTCTGCAACCACGCCCCATTGACAATCTCCCCCATTCATCTCCATGTACCTGATAGTAGTGTCCCGACAGATGCAAATACTCGTCTCGCCTGTCGGCAAGCCTCTTCGGATCGTCGAACGAGCACACTTTCGAGTGGAACGCCGTCTTGTTGACGGGCGGCTCGCCCGAATTCACGACGAACTGCTCGACGAGCCCCGGCATGATCTGCCGCGTTCTCTCGAGATTCTCGACGTACCGCTCGTCGCGGATCCAGAAGACGGGCGTCCTCGCGAGCGTCTGCGAGATGCCGTACACGGCGGCCAACTCGAACAAATGATTGCCGAGTCGGACTTGCGTTGCCTGGTTGGCCGACAGGAATCTGACGCCGCTGACCGACGTCTTCCGAGCGAGAAACTTCCGGGAACTGGAATGAAGGGGGGCTCGATCAGCTCCGAACAGTTTCATCACTTACAAATGAGGCGGATACTTTGGCTCTTCTTGATTCATTTTCGGAACGAGAATGTAGAAACCTGAATGACGATTCAGAAAAGATTCAGTACACTTTCTTTAAACGGCAATATCTCTGAAACTAGAAGAGTAATGGAAAAGTTGTCAACTACAAACATGATCAGCGAAAAGTTTCCGATGTTTTTGCAGTTGACCACTTTTTCATAACTGTTTCAGTTTTGAAGATATACCCTCTTAAAGTTGAACTCCAAGGAGCCCTTGCTCACCTAAAACCAGAATCACTGCCACAATTCCGACTCTTCTCCATTTCTTCAGATGAGAATTGGAATCCATCGACTGAAACGGAATATACGACGACTTCATGTTATTCAGAAGTGCAACTAGAGAAGACGTTCCCGTTTTTGAAGCCTCCGAGTGGGAGGGCGTTATCTGGACGGTGAGATGGGACTGAAGTCGATGCGGATCTGGAAGAACAAAGAACGAAACGGTGGAAACTACACACACGCACACGCACACTTTCGGAGATTCGAATCTTTCGATTCTTTGTGCCCTCCGAACACATTTTCATCTTTTGTGCGAATGTATCAAACTACATAACACATTGAAAACTCAAAACACAGAATCGAGAAACGGTGAAGATTTTGAAGGAGATTTCAATTCGAGAATCGGAATCAGATGGACGTTTCTCACGGAATCGAAAGGGGATTCTCGATGAGACCCGAGTGGAAGCGAATCTTGGACTACACTTTAGTAGAGAAAGGGCCCCTTGAAGTTTAACTTTAACAGGGTACATCTCCAAACCTGAAGTATTTACTTAAAAGTTGTCAACTACAAAAACATCGGAAATTCCATGCTGATCATGTTTGTAGTTGACTACTTTTCCATAACTCTTCTAGTTTCAGAGATATTCCAATTCGAAGCTCACTCTTTCGACCATGATGGTCTAAATAACATCAGTGTAGAACGTTTTAAGATCTTTCGAAAGGCGAAACGAACGTCTAGGAATCTTTATTTCAAACAAAATAGTGGATCTTTTTGTGGCGCTTGTTCTGAGAACATTGTAAAACGGTCACGTGACCATTCCGTGACTTTTTTCGATCTTCAAAGTACGCACTTGACTCTACTTTACTGTATTTCTCAATTATCATTTTGACTCAACACTTTAGCCGCAGTAAATGCGCTCCATTGAACATCGATGCGAATGAGTAGAAAATAGTTTGTTCCGGTTTCATACTATCGAAAACAGTTAAGAATGAAGAGTGGCTCCAAAGGATCGAGGTTTTCGCTTAAAAGCAGTATTGTTGGAAGGTGAAAGGTATTGAAAAGTAATGTCAGAACGACTCTGCTGAAATCGTAAAGTCGCCCACTTGCCGGGAATTCGCTATAGAGCGAGGGTGCGTGGCTCCGAAACTTTGATTCCTAGGTGTTTCGGAGCAGTCGGGGCCCGTTTAGAACTCTGATTTGAAAGTGAAATTTGTGAAACGAATTCGTTGAAAACTTGTTTTATTCGATACTTTGAGATCACGTTTCCCTTTCCCGACGTTTCAAATGTGACCCTTTTTCAAACTGTTTCAATTTGAATGACACCTAGTTTTCGCTCTCCACCACACTCGAATTGTCGTTGCTCATCTTGAGAGACGTCCACTTCGGAAGGTAGAAGTCGTCGATTTTGAATTTACCCGACTTCTGAAACACTCGGCGTCATGACTACAGTAATCCCGTCTTGACCCACATAGAGACCGTCGTTGACAGTGCGCACGTCGAGATAGAAGACGTCGTTCCCTTTCGAAAGGTATCCGATCCACCAGCCGAACGTCGAGACGGGAGCTGAGAAGAGAACGGATTACGGTAGGGAGGGAGGGGATTACTGTACCACTGATGAGCACACTGTCACAGTGTTGGCTCGAGTAGAGCAGATCTTCGGGCGGCGAGTTGCGAGACACAAAGTGCTTTGTCTGAGAGGAAGAGAGAAGTCGAATGTAGGTCAAATTGAAGAAAGGATTACTGTAGGTTTGACGTCTCGTTCCCAGGAATCCGAGGTCACGGTATCTTTGAAGATGCCTTTCAAATAGTCCGGATCATCTCCGAAAAGGACAGTGAGCAGTCTCAAGTGAGTCTTGTGCTTTTCTGGAAAAAGAGACTCTCATGAGGCACTGAGCATCGGAAACTCGCGTCGATTCTCGAGAAACTCGAGCGCCTTAGCGATGAATTTCTCGTCGGCGGCGTAGAAGCCGACGCCCGCGAAGTCGCCCCTTCTCGCGTGCACACAAGTGACGAACGTGTTCTCGTCGGACTTGGGCAGCACACTGAACAGTTTCGGGGCTCGCAGATAACTGAGCATCTCGTCTCGAATGTCCGGAAAGTACTTCCAACTCTGGAAACGCGCTCTATTGATAACTGTGGCAAATGAAGAGGTATCTCTGAAACTAGAAGAGTTACGAGAAAGTTGTCAACTACAAACATGATCAGCATAGAATTTCCCATCTTTTTGTAGTTGACAACTTTTTCATAACTACTCTTCTTTTCAAGATGTACTTCGTTAAAGTGAAACTTCAAAGGGTCTGCGGTACCGTCTCAGTGCTGTGTACCTGATAAAAGTGTCCGGACAGATGCAAATACTCGTCTGTCACGTCTTCCAGTCTCTTCGGATCGTCGAACGTGCAGCACTTCTCGTGGAACGTCGTCTGGTTCACCGGCGCCTTTCCCTCGATCACGGTGAACCGGTCCACGAGTCCCGGCACGATCTGCCGTGTGTACGACAGCATGCCCGCGTACACGTCGTCCTCGATCCAGAAGACCGGCGTCCGTCCGAGCCGATTCGCGATTCCGTAGAGACTGGCGAACTCGAACAAATGGTTGCCGAGCCGGTTGGGAGCCGCCAAATCGCTCGACAAATACTTGGCGCTCTTCGCGAACGGCGTCCGGATCGCGAACTTTCTCGAGAAGACGTGCGGCTCGTCGACGACGTCTTTGTGAAATGAGAAGAGAACGATCACTGGAGAGACGAGGCAGAAGTGTTGGGAAAATGGGAGGAGGAGGAGGGACTCACCAACAATCAGCAGAATAGCGGAGAGAGCCGCAGGTCTCCGCCACTGTTTCATGCCGCCTTTCGGAATCGATTCGATCAGTTTTTCCGGCGGATACTCCTTCATTCTGTCGAATCGCCGTCGTTCGAAAAACGAAAAGATGCAGAATCGAGTGGGCAAAAAGAGGAAATGTTTCATTTTTGACACGGAAAATGTATGAAAAAGGGACAAAGGAGGATGTTTTGAGAAGGATGGAGATATTCTGTGGGAAAACGTCGGTTCTCGAATGGAAACGATTGTGTGTGTGTAGGTTGGCACGCGAGAGTTTCATCTTTTCAGAAGAGACGGCGCATTCGAGACAGAGTGCAGGTAGTAAAACGAGAGAATCTTATCAGTGGAGGCGGCGGTGATACCAATTGCAGCTCAGTGATACAGTTGTCATCCTAATGACTGTTCATCAACTCGTTCGACTGTACAGTTCACTTCTTTATCCGATACTATCGGGGGCGTGTTTCGTCGAAAAGTGAACATTAGAAAGGAATACGCAAACAGATCACAAGGAGCTGAGCAACGGGAAAACAGTGTGGCAAGTGGAGAGACGACAGACGTCTCTCAATTCTCCACGCTCTCTTCTCTCCTCGCGGTGTTTGCGTACTTTTCGTGACACCGCCAATGCAGACTGTTAATTCATTCTATTATCGGTTCGCCGTCTGCATTGGGAAATCCTACGGTTGACAGCGAACCGCGAACGCAACCGCGGACGCGTACGTAGAGGAGTCTGCACACACCGCGCGCCGCTGCTTACCGTACTCTTGGCGATGATAATTAAAATTTTTGGGCTCAATTGTTGCTTATTCTCGCATATTTCACTGCACTTTTCATTCTAAAAAAATTATCTGTTTCTACAAACATTTGCGTTAAAAAAAAGCGAAAATAAGCAATAATTGAACCTAAAAATTTTAATTATCATCGCCTAGAGTACGGTAAGCGGCGTCTCGCGGTGTATACACCGTCCTCTACGTACGCGTCCGCGGTTGCGTTCGCGGTTCGCTGTCAACCGTAGGATTTCCCAATGCAGACGGCGAACCGATAATACCCATTTCCCATTTCTCCGGCATGCATTCTTGTGTCCACTTGTTGAAAGTCCTCGGACATCAAGGGATCTCACTACTATCCGCGTTTTGAATGAATCATTTCTTGGTGTACTATCAATGCTGTTTGACTATCGAAACGTCATCAAACTTGCAAAACGATGCGAAGGTGGCGGAGAAGAAGACCAAAAGATCGTGCGAGTCAATAGAGCAAAGAGGCGTCCGAGAGGAGTCGCCGAGACTCAGAACGTCGTCGTCGTCGTCGTCAGGGAGACAGCGAGAGGCCGAGAAGCGGAAACGAGTTCGACGTTTGCATTATTGATGAGTCCAACTGTTCAGAAAATTGTAGGCGTTTTAAGGTTTGTTTTGCATCTGCTACTATGTATACTTGTACTTAGTACTTCGGGTCCGTGCGGTGGTGCCAACAACCTGGAAGAGCTGCTAATCTGCTAATCTGTTACCCACTCAAATTGTGAAGATTTTCATTCACGGCCAACTTACAATCAACAGTGTACGACATTTGCATTATTGATGAGTTCAACTGTTCAGAGAATCATTTTTTGTGAACAGTTGGATATGCTAATCTGTCTCGTATAAAAACTCGGCCACTCGTTCTTCTCAATCCGGCAAAGTAAACGACGAACTCATCTGTACATTCACTCGAAGAACATCAAAAGAAGTGCGCCACGCCATCATGCTCACCAATTGAATGATCCATGCTCCAAAAGGTTCCGAATAGCACTGCATCGCTCTTCGCTCCCTACCGTACTCCATTCTTTTCTTCTCCACTCGACTCCACGAGCATTAGCATGACAAAAGGAGAGGAACCGTGCGTCGGCCGCCACATCTCTCGGTTCCTCCGTCTTTTTCCGGAGATGCATCCGACTCGATGTCTGTCGCTCATCCTGTTTCTCGCTTTCAGTGAGTCCTTCCCCCCTTATCTCCTTGCGCGAGACCCTCCGATTTCTCAGGTTGTTTCACTCTGTCCAGTTTCCGGATAGCTCAAGTGGACACGGTATCGCGTCAACAGTATCTCTCGAGCAGTTTCGCGGCTCCGACTCGTTTGGGTCAGCTCGTGGCTCATTTCCAGAAGATCCGCGTCGACTTTCAGGCAACCACATGTTCGAGTTGACATCCCTTCTGGGCATTTCGCGAACTTTGAACAGAGTCCCGATATTCTGGATCGAGGACGAGAAGTATCGGAGAATGTTGGAGCAGACACGCGAAATTCTGCCCGGACTCGTCGAGAAATACACGGTTATCGAGGGAAAAGTGAGACGAATTGGACGGGGGGTTTGTCACTTTTCGACGCACGTCTTCAGATCGATTCTGGAGTGGAAACGAGGAAGTTCCCTTTGAAGGCGAGAGTATTCGATAATCCGTCGAAGTTTGAAGACGTGACAGACGAGTATTTGCATCTGTCCGGACACTTTTATCAGGTTTCTTCACTCCTTTGTGACCTACTTTTAACACTAAGGACCCTTCGGAAGTTTGAACTTTGACTGGGTATATCTCGTAAACTGGAATAGTTGGAAAAAAGTTGTCAACTACAAAAACATGGAAAATTCTATGCTGATCATGTTTGTAGTTGACAACTTTTCTATAACTCTTCTAGTTTCAGAGATATTCCGGTTTGAAGCCTGTTCTATTGAAGGAGTTATCAATGGGGCGCGTTTGCAGAGTTGGAAGTATTTCCCGAACAGTCGAGACGAGATTCTTGGCTATCTGACGCGTGAAAAGAAGCAGTTCAGAGGGCTTCCCGTCTCGAACGAGACCCATTTCATGTTGGTTTCATCGCGTTTGTCTGAAACTGTTCCAGTTTCAGAACGTGTGTTCACACGCGACGTGGCGACTTCAAAAGTGTCGGATTCTATCAATCTGACGGGGATTTTGTCGAAAAAGCCGTCGAGTTCATGGAGCGACGACGTAATTCTGAGAGAGACGAGACTCTCGTGAAAAGTGATGCTTTTTGCCTGCAGATCGAAACAAGACGCACTTGAAACTGAAAGTTGTGATATTCGGAGACGACAGCGGATTCAAGAAGAGCATCTTTCTCCGCACTTCAGATGGCAGACCAGAAGACGTCACGCCTACAGTAATATTTCCGTTTTGACTCTAAAAGGGGAGAGTTTTTCAAGTGATGAACTTGAAACGCGCCACGGCGCCCTGCACGTGCAATGCGCCAGCAAAAAAAGGTGACCGTGTGCGGTGGGGCGTGATTGCATCATTCGATCAAATTTGCACTGAAAACTGCGATCGCGATCGCAAAAACAGGAAACACTTCGTTATTTCAGAAAATTTTCGAGAAAAACAACCTAACTTTTGTGGAGGAAGATCTTACGAGTATTTTAAGACCAAACTTGGGCAAAAATATGCAGAAACCAGGGAGGAGATGCATTTTCAGTGAAGCCTATTTCGTAATCAGGTAGAAAAACGGCGTTTTCTTCGTCTTCAGCGATAATAGATAAATGAACTTGATGAAAACTGGTAAGATTAGAGCTGTAATGTTGTTTCTCCTTCAAAACCCATTCGGATTGAAGGCTTTTTCAACAGAACTCTGAGTTCTCGTGATGGAAAAGAGTGAAAAATCAGAAAGAACGAGTTCGATTCTTCTCTAGTTATCTGGATTTTTTCCTTTTCTATTGTTTGTTTTTAATCATTTGGACTGTTAAAACCTCTTCCGAATAGTCGATTACATGTTCAAAAAGACATTCTCGGCGTGAGAGCTGATGCCGCAGAGAGAGGCAGGTCCACCAGACATGCTTTTAACATTTTTCTGTCAGTTTATCAGATTTTCACCTTTGAAGACGAAGAAAACGCCGTTTTTCTACCTGATTACAAAGTAGGCTTCACTGAAAATGCATCTCCTCCCTGGTTTCTGCATATTTTTGCCCAAGTTTGGTCTTAAAATACTCGTAAGATCTTCCTCCACAAAAGTTAGGTTGTTTTTCTCGAAAATTTTCTGAAATAACGAAGTGTTTCCTGTTTTTCCGGTCGCGATCGCAGTTTTCAGTGCAAATTTGATCGAATGATGCAATCACGCCCCACCGCACATGGTCACCTTTTTTTGCTGGCGCATTGCACGTGCAGGGCGCCGTGAAACGAGAATATCTCTGAAACTAGAAGAGTTAAGAGAAAGTTGTCAACTACAAACATGATCAACGTGAAATTTCCCATTTTTTTATAGTTGACAACTTTTTGATAACTATTTCAGTTTTGGAGATACGCTCTGTGGAACTTGAAGAGGGACCTTCTGAGTTGAAGGTACATTTGACCTCCTCTTCCAGACAAAGTACTTTGTGTCTCGCAACTCTCCGGTCGAAGATCTGCTCTACTCGAGCCAACACTGTGACAGTGTGCTCATCAGTGGTACAGTAACCCCCTCCCTTCCTACCGTAATCCGTTCTCTTCTCAGCTCCCGGCTCGACGTTCGGCTGGTGGATCGGATACCTTTCGAAAGGGAACGACGTCTTCTATCTCGACGTGCGCACTGTCGACGACCGTGTTTTCGTCAGTCCCTCCCCGTTTCGTTGTGTTTCAGAAGGCGGTTTCAGAAGGAGGGTCGTATGAAGCTGGACGACTACTATCCGCCGAAATGGACGATGCTGAAGAAGACGTCGGAGGGCGATGTCGTCGAGACGAGTCTCTGAGCACGACGGAGAGGAGCCCAGATGCACTAACTGGTGCTCATTCGCAACATTGAGAGGCCACCTCCTCCTCCTCTTGTTGCCTCTCTAATTTCCGAGTGGAAAAGAAGATTTCAATCTACTTTCTACTTCTCTTTCCTTGTTTGGGTGTGTGTGTGTATTTCAATTTCTCTCCCCAATTCACTCAGGTTTTTGTTTCTTCTCCCTTTTTTCTTTGCGAGATGTTGCCTTTTTTGCGGAAAATAAAAGAGACCTCCCGATGACACTGAAGAGCTATCACGTTTTCGAATCTTCGCCCGCGATTCTCGGGATTCTGAATCGTTTTCATCGATTCAGCACATCTTCTACCGTCCTCCAATCTTATTCTCGTATTCTCCCGGAAAAAAATGAAAAGGCAGGGTCCGTTTCGTCGGTCGACACATGCACACACAAGGTGAATTCGCTCATCATCCGTGTGCCCTTGCTCCCTCGAGACCTCCCTTTCTTTTTCTTATTTCTACCCTTCTTCAGTGTGCCCCTCCCTCTCTCTCTTTTTCATCCAAAACAGACGAAACCGATTCGATTCCGTACGAGAGAGAGAGAGAGAGCCGCGGAGCCCATTGGGTGAGCACCACCCCAAATTGCTCATAAACTCTTCCGACTCTCTTCGGCTCCTCGTTTTCGAATCGGTTCTCAGTGTTTCGGACGTTTCGATTAGTGGGCGGGGGCCTCTCGAGTCGATGTTTTCGAGACGAATCCTCCAGAATCCGCGTCGAACTTTCTTCCGTTTGTCTGAGTGTTTCCAAGTCTCGCGTACTCTCTCAGACAAACTGGCGGCGGGTCTTGCCACGAAAAGAAGGCTACCATAAACTTTTTTCCGAATTCGCGGTTCTAGAAAATGAGGTTAAAGGCGCAGGTGATGATTCGGGAAAAGTTTATGGTACCTTTTGTTTTCGTGGCGGGACCCGTCGCCCGTTTTTTTCTATGGACTCACGATGTTTTCTCACTATCTTTTTCAATTTTCAAGTGCCCATTGTGTTCATCTTTCGAGATAGAGCACGTGAGAAAAAGAGACGCAGAGATGAATTTCTACTTTTAATGGTAGGGACTAGAAACTCACGATGGCCTAGCTTTTTCACTAGATTTGAAAAAAGCTCCCAATATTCAAAAGAAATCCACATTCCGATCTCAACTTTTGATGTTTTTAGAAATTCCTGTCGACCTAGTTTGTTTTTTCAATTGACCAGACCAGTCATTTCGCGAATTCAGGCTTCACGGACTGTTTTTCAGGGTTCGATGAAACGACAAAAAAGGTTTGACCAGCGGGTGGACTCGAACCCTGGTCGTACTTTTACTGGCGTGACTCCTCTATTCCAAATGACTCTTCCGATCGAAAAGAGCACCACCTTGTGTGCTCGTAAATCGTCGTTCCCTCCGAATGCACTTTCGCAAATCCTCCTCTCTTTCTCGCTTTTCTTTCCGAATGGCATTTGCCGCCGCAAAAAAGAGTAATACATTTCTCGTCTCTCCGATTCGTGTGATCCGAACGTGTCTCTTCTCTCTCTCTCTCTCTCTCCCTCTCTCTCTCTTTTCCGTTTTCTCTCAACATCATCTGTGTATTCTGAAGAAGATGATCATCGACGGAATCTCGAGCGACGACTACTCTCCGATGGTCGAGGCCGATCCGTGGGATCTGGATCAATTGCTCAGCGGCGAGCAGGTGAAGAAGGAAACTGAAAATGAGAAAGGGGCGAGAAAAGTGTCGTTTGCGACGGCAAAGCCTCACTCGACCCGAAAATGAGACAGATGGAGAGAGAGAGAGAAAGGGAGGGATTAATTTCGAAATGGACTCCCCTCGACCCCCATCAAATAAACTTTAGGGAAGAGAGAGAGAAAGAGACACTGACAGCTTCTCTCACCGAATTTCGACTTTCTCTCTCTCTCTCTCTCTCTCTCTTTTCTCGTGGGTCTCGACACGATTCCCGATTCTTACGGTAAGCAGCCAACTCCAAGTTTGAGGGGCGATTCGAAAGTTTTCAGCACGAAATCGACTGTTTGAAGTGGGTTTTTTGAAAGAAAAAATGCTGAAAATCGAACGATCGATCAACGATTTTGTTTTAAAAATACAAATTTTCTTTTTTTTGTTTGCAAAATTTCGACAAAAAAACCAAGTTTGTTTCGAAAACTATTAACGGGTTTCAATGGTTTTTGGGACACAATAATTTTGAAAAAAAAAATTTTTTTTTAAATTTAGTTTATCACTTAAATTGTGAAGATTTTCACGGCCAATTTGAAACAGTTAATTTAAAAATTTCCAAAAAAAATCGAAAATCTAGTCAAGTCTTAGCCTAGTGTCAATTCAAAGCTTTAGAAAAATCTGAAAAAAAATTCCAGAAATTTTTTCGAAATTTCCCTTCGAAATACCATTCGATTTGAAGCCCTCGCCTCGACTCACTTGAAATCAATATTCAAAAAAAAAAAAAAAAAAAATAGATAAGCATCCCGAAAAAAGCCTCGATTGTGAACGGTAAGTTTCGAAAACTGCGCCACAAAAAGAGGAGGAACGAGATGATTTCTCTTGAATTATCCATCATTTTTGCACATTTTCTCCGTTTTTCGCTGCTCTCTTCTCCGTCGTTATTTCATGTTTCGGTCTCGAGAATAATCGGCCTCCTCCTTTTCTTCTTCTTCTTCTTCGTTTTTGGCGTGAATTCGTCCCACGGGAGAGGAGGCGAGCGAAAAGAACGAAAGAGGGCCCGGAAGTCCGTGATGGTGGCGATGATGATGATGATGAGGAAGGAAGGAGGAGGAGGATGGAGGAGGAGCTCGAAAGAGCACAGCACTCTCTGCTGATATAGGCTCGCAAGAGAAACACGAAGAAGAAGAAGAAGAAGAAGAATGCATGTGAGTTTACCGTTATTCAATCAGCCAATTTTGGTTTTTGTTTGTCGTGATTCGATTTGTGTGACTATTCGCGGCAAGACAATTCTCTCTCTCTCTCTTTTTTCTCCTTTTTTGCATGCGTGCGTGGTCATTTGTTGTATAGTCGCACTGGAATGACTGACTGCATTCCGCTTTTCGCCCCCCTCTAGCATGATCATTTCTCCAATGTCCACGTCATTCTCCGCCACTGGCGTATGTCTGGCGGGTGTCTGGCGGATGCCTGACTCGCCATAAAGCGTAATTCTAATCCCCCTTTTTCCGCTTGCTTAGTGACTTTTGCCAGCCACTTTTCGAGGAGGACGAGAAAAATGAACACGAACAGAGATTGGCTCGGCGAGCAGCACCCCTGGGGAGAGCATCGCTTGTGCTCGCGGGCACCGAAACACTGCTCCGCGGCGAAATTCATCAAAACGGGCCGAGGGAAGAGCGCGACGGCCTCGAGGGTGTTGTTATTGTTCCGAGGAGGAGCCGAAAACTCATCTCGACGCGGCGTTTCGCACCCTTCTTCCCCCCGCCCATCGCCTTTTATGACCTTTCGGCGGAAGAGTCCACACGTCTTCTCGGCGGACGCCTTCTTTCCCCTTCTTCCAGATGCCCTTCGTCACGTCGCATCTACCGTACACGCCGGGACGAGTCGGACTGTTTGTGCATCAGAAGAATCGCGGATTCGTCGGACGACGTGGACACCACGATCAGAATGAGAACGATGTATTCATTCGTGCCCAACATCATCATAAACTGATTCGACTCACTCATTCATTGATTATCGATTGATGATATTCCGAAGATTCTAGAAGAAGAAGAAGAAGAAGATTGAAACGTTTCAAAGTCTCAAGTGAACATTCGCATTTTGCAGATCACCTCGCGTCCGATGGCCACGTGGAAGAGCTATGCACGCATCATTCTCGCCCACGTCAGCCTCATCGTGCTCTCCGTCGTCTACGTCGGCTTCGGCGCGTTCCTCTTCTATCAGCTCGAGCAGCCGAACGAAGTCGAGGTGCGCGCCCGGAACATCGAACGCTTCATGGTGCACAAGAGACAAATGATCGACCATTTGTGGGAGATGAGGTCCGCCGGACTCGGACAACGTGAGTTCTCTCCTCGTCGCCTGGTTTTTCTAGGCCGTGGCCGCGAGAGTTTTTGCTCCTTTTTCAAAGTTTCGAGCCAAGTCCAGTGGAGCGCGATTTAGGCGGGAATCTTTCTTTTGGAATTTTCCAGAAAACTCTCACACAGAAAGTCTCAAAGAACTAGGTTCGTCCCGACATGAAGAAGCTTCTGGAAGTCTGAAATGTTCTGTCTGAAAATGCGTCCATGGAGTATTCATTCTGTCCGAGGTGTCACAGAATAATCCACCATAATGGTTCATAGACGCGGTTTCAGACAAAATCTTCTAGACTTCAAGGTGTTTTTGCAAGTTGAGACCGCCGCGGATCGAATGGAGAACCTTTGAACTTAGGAAATTTTGCGCCCTTGCCGGTCGGCCAAGTTATTCGTAGAGCCCGCCACTGGCGTCATTGTGCCGCCACTGGCCGATCAGGGCGCTTATTTTGGCGTATGTCACGCGGATGACTGTCCGATGCCTAGCGGCTACCCCCAGATTCGCCTGACTCATCGGCTAATGGCCGAGTTCGTACGCCAATGGCCGTTATTATAGGATCGCGCAAAGCGCGGAGTCCGCAGTTCCGCCCCCTGTTGGGTCTCGAACGGAATCTACAGGTAAAAAACGAATCAAGGTGCCTCCCTTTAAAACTTTGAACCGCGAAAATTTGAATTCAACACAAAAACTTTAAAGGGACACGCAATTTCACGTCGCGCGACGTCAATTCCGTCCGAGACCCGCCAGGGGGCGGAACTGCCGACTCCGCGCTTCGCGCGATCCTATAATACCCCTTTTTGGGTCTCGAACGGAAAACAAAGATGAAAGCGATTCATCCTTTGAGTACATTGAACCGTGAAAAACTAGATTCAACACAAAAATTTTGAAGAGGGAGGCGCCCGACTTTTCTTTTCCGTTCAAGACCCAATAAGAGGCGTGTAAACGGACTCCGAAGCTTTGCGCGATCTAGTAATACCCGTGTTCGAATTCCGAGAAAGTTCCCTCGATTGTTAGTGCTCTGCGTCACTCACTCTTCGATTGTAGACGTCGTCGAGGACATGGCGGTGAAGTACGTGGACAACGTCACCCGAATCCTTTTCGAGGCCTTCGACACCCACTGCATCGGCGCCAAACATCTGCGACCGGGCGGCGAGGACGAGGATGTGAGTGCCTTTTTTTGAATTGAGCTGCCCGTAAATCGACACACGGTCTCTTCCATGCGAGACCCGTGCCGACTTCATTTCGATCTCTCTTCGTCTTGACACTTGAGAACGAGCGAGTTTTGCAGTACAACTGGACGTACATGACGGCGCTCTTCTTCACGACGACCCTCCTGACGACCATCGGCTACGGTAATCTGACGCCGGTGACCGGAAGGGGCAAGTTCCTCTGCATCCTCTACGCGCTCTTCGGCGTCCCCCTCATTCTCATCACTGTCGCCGACATCGGAAAGTTTCTCTCGGAGAACATTGTTCAGTTGTACACCTGGTGCGTCGACTCAAAACACATGTGTGCCAACGTTTTCGGGCGTCGAAAATTTCAAAAAAATGCTAGAAAGCCAGTCGACCGCTCAAATTGTAGACATTTTTATGGCCGATTCGACTAAATTAAAATGAAATTTGCCAGATTTTCGGATTTGCCCAAAAAAAGCGAAAGACCGTCCGGACTTTGCCAAATGACAAGCAATCGGCTTTCCGTTTTGTTGTTGTGTCCTAGAAAAAACTTGGGGGAATTTTCAACTAAGCTTGTATTTCTATCAAATTAACCATCAAAACATCTAATCAACAGAAATACATTTGAAATTTCAATTGTCCCAAAAAACGGTCGGGATTTGTAGGTACCGAAAGCTGCGAGAAAAGTGCTCGAAACAGAAATACAGTGTGATTTCGAGCAAGGACGAGAAGAGCAAAGAGGGCGAGCTGAATCTGGACCATCTGGAGAACTACATATCGATTCCGATCTTTCTGATCGTGACGATCCTGCTCAGCTATATCACGCTGGGAGCAGTGATACTGAGCATGTGGGAGGGCTGGGACTTCTTCTCCGGCTTCTATTTCAGTTTCATCACGATGACGACGGTCGGATTCGGGGATATCGTTCCGTTGAAGAGGGAGTACTACATCCTCGATCTCTGCTACATCATCATCGGATTGTCGATCACGTGAGATCGGCTCTGATTCAGTTTCGGAGCTCATTTCAGAATGGTTTCAGAACGATGTGCATCGATTTGGTGGGTATTCAGTACATTCGGAAGATGCACTACTTCGGAAGGGCCATCAAGGACGCAAGATTCGCACTCGTCAACGTCGGCGGCAAGATGGTTCACGTGCCGGATCTGATGCGGTACGCGAGTGTTCTGCAGCAAAAGTACGGACAGAAGAAGACGCACGACACGATAATCGTGAAGGGAGCCTATGCTCCGAAGGATCTGAGCAAGATTCGGTGAGTAACGGAAAGGGGGGACGTTGTGAATTCTGGAGCACCTCTTCAGATTCATCGACTTTGGCGCGCTGGCCTCGATGGAAAGCTGGCAGTCGTTGTGGTCGATATTCACCGGAAGGACACAAGAGGTCCAGGTTTGACGCGACTGGCTCAACTGGGAACAGGCGCCACTGGCGATCCATTCGACGCGAGTTCGGGTCCGACGCGCGCAGACTTCGTTGCAGTTTGTGAATGAATATGGAAATTTCGTTGCCGATAAATCACTTCCATCTTGTCCCACGTCCTTCCGTCTTGCAAAAGACGCCTTTATTAAGGTGTAATGTACAACAATTTTTGTTCTTTAAAGAGAAATGAGAGAAGACTCATCACGGAAACGGGTTTTTCGGCCGTGATATGTATACAAACTGATACCGCAAACTGAGGTGGATACGAAAATGAGTGTGTGTGTGTTTTAATGTGAAAATGAGACGAATTGAGCGGTGAAGAGGAAAGTTCCACTCGTGATTAATGTGGAAAAAGAGGCGGTGGGTCTCGCAGCGATGGCAGCTACAGTAAGTTGTTAGAGCCATTTCAGCGAGAAAATGAGCAAAAACAGAAAAGACAGTGGCAAGTTTAAAGGCGCATGCCTCGATCCGCTTTAACAGTTTACTGTAGCAGTTTCGTTGCGAGACCGGAATCCACGTTTTTTGAATCCACGTCTGTCATTTGTCATATTCGAGGGAAAGTGATGGAGATTCTGTGTGCCACGGCAAAAAGAGGGCGAATATCTCTTCGAGTACTTTCGAAATGTACCCAAACAACTTGGTCGTACCACGTCACAGACACACACACACACACACACACCCGAAACTTTATCGCCGCACTCCGAAAATAGCTTGATCTTCTGTCTCTTTTTCTCATCGCAACGATACGTGTTCTTCAAAGATTTCCGTTGGCAGTCGGTTGAAAAGGTTGCGTGTGACAGTCAGCACTCGCTTCTCCGCAATCAATCATGATTACGTACTAGCACACCCATCTGGCTCCGCCCACTTCTCTTCGGTTTTCTTCGGCCTCGACACGATCAGATCACTTGACAACCCTCCCATTCTGCCTTCTTCTTCTTCTTATTCTTCTCCTTTTCACCTCGTTAGAGGGAAGACGAGTGGCGGAACGGAAGAGAGGACTTCTCCTCGTTACGCAACATCTCTCTTCGACCTCTTTTCTCTTCGGATGCCGTGTTAACCCTTATCACCGAAGAGCCCACTTACCTCTGAAACTAGCAGAGATATGAGGAAGTTGTCAACTACAAACATGATCAGCATGGAGTTCCCCATCTTTTTGTAGTTGACAACTTTTCTCCAACTCTTCTAGATTTCGAGAAACACTCTGTCAAAGTTGCCCCTTTCAGGTAGATGCTTCCTCCTCGATTTGACCTCTCTTTCACTGATTTCCGCCCCCCCCCCCCCCCCCCTCCCATCGAAACTCGATTTCCGTTTCGTCTGCGCGTCTGCTCTCTCTCACTTCCCCCACACTATTTCCCCCTCTCAAACGGTATCATCGTCATCAATTTTCACGCGAAGACGATTACAAAAGTGATGTCGAAAAGGAGAAAAGAAGCGGTTGATACCTCATTTCTACTTGAGAAATGACTGACATCGAACCCGTTTTCCCTCCTTTCTCTCTTTGATTCATCGATCGCCCGCCAATTTTTCCAGCACCGTCGTCAAACTGAAGTGTCTCCAGATGAGGTGCTTCTGGGCACTTCTTCTTCTCCTCCTCCTCGCCGTCTCGATTTCAGCGTCCGCCGAGAATGTCGACGAGATCACCGACGCCGATCGGCGTCTGATGCTCGAAATCGCGAAATCGGTGAAACGCGCGAAACGGGCGGGCACGTGGAATCGCGAGTCGCGACACGACGCGACCGCCCGATCTTCCGATGCGGACCTTCGCGAGAAAGAGTCCGACGGCGGCTCCAACGAGGTTCCAGTTTCAGCGACTTTTCAGAAGACACTCGCGTGTTTCAGGACAGCGAGGAGATGCCGAAGACGAAGATGTTCGAGGGATCGACGAAGGACTACTGCGACGAGTTCGAGCAGCATTTCGCCTATTTCTGTGTCGGCGAGGTGCAGACGAATCGGAAGGAGGCGTACCTCGTGAAGCAGTTCTGTCCGAGTTACGAGAAGTCGTGCAAACACAAAGTGGTCACGTGAGTATACCGTAATCCCGTCGCTAATCCTTCGCGCGGCGTTCAGTGGCTCGATTCCTCTGACGTCGTGGCCGACGGATCCGTTCTCGAAACCGATCAGTGTCACGAGTGCGCCGATTCCGAGAAGTCACTCCAGAAGACGTCACGGCGGCGACATCGACGACGACTCGGACTCGAAAGAAGACGAGCAAATCTATTACGAAGAGCTCAAGGTGAGGCAGTCAAGAAGACGTTCCGACGACGACGTCGTCTTCATTCAGAAGCGCTACCCGTGCAAACCGGACTGCGACCGTCGGATCTTCGCGCACTGCACGGAAGAGTGCAAGTGCGACTACATCTACCCGATCGTGCAGCGCTTCTGCAATCCGCCGCCGATGCCGCTGTTCCTGAACACGTGCCGTCTGTGGTATCACGGGTGTCCCAAGTACGAGAGGTACCACTACTCGTCGCAGTTCGTCTACTCCAAGGCCGAGAAGGGAAAAGTGCTCCGTGAGCTACAGTAACCCTCTTGTCTCGTGCTAAGACCCTCGCTTGCAGCTGGAACTCCGGATCAGGCGATCCAGGCGACGAACCCGTACGGACTGCCGGCTCCGGCTCCGCTGCGAAACAGAGCTCTCGCGTTGGCTCCGATCCGACGTCAGAAGCGATCTTCTGAAGACCTGGAGCTGGTGGTGCCTCCCGATGTTCCCTCCGATTTCGTTCCCAAATCCATTCAGAAGAAGGAAGTCTCGGAGAGGTACAGTAGTTTGTCTGACGTCTTCTGATTCAGAATCTCGTGTTCAGAGAAGAAGTCTCACTGACAGCTCCACAATCCCGGGCGATCCTCCAGAATCGGCTGGAGTCGCTGAAAAGCAAGGAGAAGCAGCAACGGAGGTCGCGAAGGAAGAAGCTTCGCAGAAGACGTCGACACCGTCAGCGGTTCCAGGGATTCGAGAAGGACTTTCAGCCGACGACGTCCCGTCCTCCGACTCCCAGAGAGCTCTGGAGAACGTTAAAGTGGGTCAACCTCTTCTGAGCATCCTTCCACGGGCTCCGTCTTCCAGACAGCTGAACTCTCTGACCTCGGGAGCCGGAGCCATCGGGCTCAAGAGCTCGCCGGCCACTCTGAAGGGCGGGAACGAGCCGCAAGGCGGACTCGACGGGCTCCTGGCCTCGGTGACTCAGCCGCAGAGGGAACGCGACGAGACTGCGAGACAGTGGGCCGCCGTCGGTGGGTACTACGGCCGACGACGCTAACCGGAACTGACCCTTTCTAACATTTGTGCCTCTAACTCGTATAAACTCGTTCGACTCTCTCCGCTAACTACTATGTGTCTAACACTTGGTGCCAGAAGTTGCCTGACTCTTGAATTCAGCCACGAATCCGAAGCAACTGACCGAAGACATACTGGAGGCTGCCACGTCACTCGGAGCAGAGCAGAGCAGTCAAGTTGCTCCGCAGACCGAGAAAGAGCCCGATTTCAGCAGTTAGTCAACTTTAGGCTCGCCGAGCTTAACGAGTTTTCAGAAATCAAGCCACGAACAATCTCCTCTGGAGCCGCCACGACTGCAATAGTTGAAGAAGAGCGCGAGCCGGAAGTTACGAAGAAGGGATCGAGCGGAAGAGCCAAGTAGGGAGCCCTCGGGGGGAGCATCCGACCCGATTACTGTCACTTTCAGAGCCCATCAAGGAAACATTCCGATTCTTCCATCGGACGCTTCGTTCGCGGCACGCGGAAGCGGCGACGACACGTTCCGCGCGTTCGACGGGCTCTCCGACAGTCGCGGACTCGTGCACACACCGCGGAGCAGGTCTCCGTTCACCAAACCGGGACTCTGGGAGCCGAATCCAGCGGATCCGCACTCGCGAGACCCGGCCAACAAGTACTGGTACCATCCGGAGTCGGTCGGAGTCGACTGGCTCAACGGACAGATCCAATGGGGAGGCCATTGGGCGGTGCCGGCGGCGGGCACCGGAGGAACGGCCGGAATGAGTGCGGTGCACTTCCCGACGATCGGATCCTTCCTGAACATTCCGGACGACTACGACTAACCCATCGACCCACCAAATGATGCAATTTCGAAATCAGGGACTCTTCTTCATCTTCTTCTATTTATTGTTGCCACCGTTTTGTCTGTACATTGTTGAAACTTCTCGTTTTTTTCTCGTTTCTACAAGTTTACTTGGAAAGGTTCTCTCTTGTGTACATATCTGAACTTTTGAATAAAAATTTAAAAAATTTTCGGAAAAAAGACTTGTTTTTCTTTACAGAATGTTCGCTCATAAATCATTCTACCTAAATTTCTCAAAGTTTGCGGTTTGGCACATTTCTTAAATAAATTTTTATTGACTTCTTGAGAAAATTAACAGTAAAAAATATAAAATTTCAGAAATTCAGCGTTTTTCACAGACAATGTCAGCCAGAGAGAAACCGGAAATGTTTTTGAAATTTTCTGCAGACGCGCGATTTTCGAAAAGACTACGGTCGCCGTTTGCGTACTTGGCGCGTACACGGCGACGCAAAATTGCACACTTGTATTTTTCTAGAAGAATTTCAATTTTTTGATCTCGGAATCTTCCATTTTCATGCGGACCTTCACATTTTCGGCTCGAAAAATTCGTCATTTTTCTTTTTTTCACCCTTTTGCTCAGTTATTGTCCGGGAAACCGGCTCTAGGCTGGATTTTAGGCGAGTTATGAAATTTCTTCTCCCCGCATGCATTTTAAAGTGGCTTCGAGAAGCTCCCGAACATCCCAACAGCTGCTATTGTTTCTCATATCCATTTCCCGTCAATTTAATGCAGAGTTTCATCGATTCCTCGCCTATTTGTCTCAGTTTTCGTTCTCGAGAGTTCAAATTCTCCTTCTTCGTCCCATTTTTTCGAAATTAAATCCTATGAGACGATTTGCCACAACTGAATGTGTTTCAGTGTCGACTGTCACAGAACTTGGATAAGAAAATGGCGCAAGCATCTGCGCAACTATTGTTCGATGAGAGCGGTCAGCCGTTCATCGTGATGCGCGAGCAGGAGAACCAGAAGCGCATCACTGGAGTCGAAGCCGTCAAGGTGAGCCGAACCGACAAGATTAGCAGAGTGGGTCATTGTTTTCTCTATTCCAGAGCCACATTCTGGCCGCTCGTGCCGTTGCCAACACCCTTCGCACCTCGCTCGGTCCACGTGGACTCGACAAGATGCTCGTCTCGCCGGACGGTGACGTTACTATCACCAACGACGGAGCCACGATCATGGAGAAGATGGACGTCCAACATCACGTCGCCAAGCTCATGGTCGAGCTCTCCAAGTCGCAAGACCACGAGATCGGAGACGGAACGACTGGAGTCGTCGGTAAGGCTCTCACCAGTAGTCTAGCGAACGCCTGAGGCGGAGTTCTGGTGATGTTCGCAAAAATTTTCGAGGTATTAGGGAGAAATCGCAATTTTCGCCAGAAATTCGACGTTCTGGAATGTCTATTTGAAAGCTAATGATTGAAAGTGTGGTAAACCTCTTTTGCTGAAGTGAAAACACCTTCAAATTTTG
Source organism: Caenorhabditis sulstoni (assembly GCA_963966605.1). Classification (NCBI taxonomy): domain Eukaryota; kingdom Metazoa; phylum Nematoda; class Chromadorea; order Rhabditida; family Rhabditidae; genus Caenorhabditis; species Caenorhabditis sulstoni. The sequence continues at coordinate 6,820,398 of OZ016477.1, read as the reverse complement.
ACCTTCGTTCCGTTTTCTTCGAGACAAACCATGTTTGCACTTGGACTTTTTCGACTTTGCTCCGTTTCCATCGTCGTCTTTTTTCTCTCTGTCAAACACGGCGACAATCGAATGATTCATGTCTGTTTTGTGACCGGTGTCGGTCGGAAAAGTTCAATAGTTCGAAGACCTTTTCGAAAATCTTCAGAATCACGAAGCAATTTATCACCGCGCACGCGAAGCCGTCCGCCACTCAATCTGTTCGCTCCAGAAGTTTTTGGCGGGCGAACAGAATTCTTGTTATCTTTCGAACTCCAAATCCCCACGAGATCCTCTCAAAGCTTCTCTTCTTCCTCATTTCTCCATATTTTCACTGTGAAAAACGAGAAACAATGGGCGTACGGCTCTTCAAGATTTTCCCTCTTTCTCATGTTGCTTTTCGCTTTTTCTCGGCCGAATGTTTGTTTAGCCGATTTTGTGACGTCGCCATTGTCCTTCCAATTCAAACGGTTCATTTTCGCGCGCAGGTTCTGCTTTTTAGAAATTTCGGCTACTGTATTTGCTCCGGGAGCTGGAGTTGTTCGCTTTGTGTTGGCATAGCTGCCAGAGCTTGAAATCTTTCTGTGATGTCACTCGAAAATATATTTTGGATGCTCAACAATTCATTCTCAGCGAATTCTTTTTTTTACGTTTTCTGATGCTTGAAGTGGTCGAATCGATCGATTAGCTTCTCGGCCTCTCGGCTCCGATGATGATTCCGCTGCCGTAGCCGGTGTTTCCACCGCACTTCTTGCCGCCTCCCTTGATGATTCCGATGCTCGAAACGGAGGCGATGGCCAGAATGGCGAACAGGAAGACCGAGTAGAAGTTCATAGTTGACGACGATGAATTGAGAAGAAGAAGAGAGAAGCTTCTTATACTTTTCGGAGCCTCCGCTCCATCTTTTATACTGGAGAAAGTTGATCGCTCGGTTACGCGAGCGCAGTGCTGGAACGCTAAAAGTTTTATTGCAAAGTTTATGCTCCTGATCTCTTCGCTTTTTTCGGAAGTGGAAACGATCAATTGCTGAAAAACGGTTGCATAGAACGCGTTTTACGAGCCGATCGTTTGCGTGAATTGAAAAGTGGAAAAACAAGAAGATGCCGAATTTCAGTACTTGTTATCTTGTCAGTTGTTGTTTTGAGAAGATACGGAGCGTATAAAACGGAGGTCGATTACAGTTCAAAATTTGAATTCGAACATGGCGTCATCGAAACCCGGAGCACGTCTAAATTGACCTATCAGCTGAGTCATTCTCGCTAATTCGTGATAAAACTAGCATAAATACGAAAACTGGTCAAAAAGAAAGTCGTCATATTCTCCTTTTTTCTTTCTGGCGAAAATGTGCTTATCTCACACAATTTGAGTCGGAAAATCGTGCGTTTTCGGGTTTCCCCCCGACTTTGCCACCTGATAAGAGCAGATGTTATAACTGATATGTGGTCATCGCTTTTCTTGTCCAAAATCACATTTTTTTCGTCTCAAAAGTTTGACAGCATTGATCTATGCAACGTCTTTTGCTCGTTCACGATCGACAAAACTAAACATTCGCTCTTTTTTGGGTGCTCTGGGTGGAATCGGAGAGATTCGCTCATTTGTGTGAGCAAAAACAGTGCAAACAATCAGTGGGAGGTCTGTTGTCCGTTCTTTGGCTCTTTTCATTACTTTTTCAAAAGATTCTTTCTTCTCTGACGTGTGTAACACTTGTCTCAGGCTCTTTTCCGTCTAAAAACATGATAACTTATCTCTCCTCCGTTAAAAACTTCTCAGTTCGTTCCGAAAGAGAGAAAATTCTCAGTTCACCAAGGCTGGCACTCGATTCGATTCGCCTCGTTTCGTGTTAACTTTTGGCGGCGTCTTTTTTTGCGGCAAGAAGTCTATATGTATGCGATATTTGCAGTAAAAACGCGACGCCTGGCAAATATGGCCCTATCTGGGCATGCATTGTCGTTAAATTCCAGTTCTTATCAGTGTGTATTTCGCGGCCCGTTGGGAGAGACAGTGTCTTTGTGGATTTTTGATCTTTTTTCCAAGTTTGTAAAACGAAATTTAGTCTCTCGCGATCAAAAATTGTGCGCTTGATACTTCCTATGTCTATCATTTTCGATGGAATTTTCCATTTTCATTGCCAACCTTTTTGCGTTTTCTTCGATAAATAATTGAGTGGCAGGCAGGAGACAGGGGCGCGCATCTCTTCTTTTTCCGCCATTTCCTCTCTTTTTATGTCGTGTCCCTCATGAACGAGTGTTTCGTCTTTTTCCCGCCGTCACGAAAGAAATACGATAATTAGATTGGTGCGGTGACCATGTGCACACGCTCCATTGCCTCCAGAAGCAACCGAGTTTCAGAAAAATGAGAAGATTTCCGTATTTTGTCGTGGTCAGTGGCTTCATGGAATTTATGATTCGGCGCGAAAAGCCGATTGATTATTCATACAGCCGCCTCGTGATACTCCTCGTCGTTTCTCTCTCACGCAAAACTAAGAATTAGGATTGTACTTGTAACGACTTCCACCTTTCAAAGTTCATTATCTCTCTTTCCATTTGCAACTTCGAAAAAATTTGTGGAGCGCTCGGTTGAATGTTTTCCAAGAAAAATCGAATCAGACTTGAGATCTTTGGTACTGGATGGTGTCGGCTAAATTCGATTATTTCTTCGCCCAGCACAAGTTTTCGTGACCAAAACGGCTTGTTTTGTAGTTTAGTGAAGGAGTTGGTACAACCTGTAATCATGTTGCCAAAACGTGACACTACACCGAGAAAAAAATTGTCTTCACTTTGAAACAAGGCGGTAGAGATTAGAAATCTGAAAATTGGGGGTTGGTGCGGGTGTCACGAGAAGAAGTTGTTGTTTTCTGTTGTCGTCGTTGCCTCCTTCTGACCGTATTCTGTCTGAATCTATCTTCTCAATTGTATCGTCACAATCAGGTGACACACAAAAAATGTTCGATTTTCTATTCAATTCGATTCGCTCGCGAGTCGCAAACTTTTCACTTTTTTCGCCTAAACAGTTGGTTCGAGACTGTCCCTGACTAGTTTTTTTTTCCGGCACTTCCACATGTTTTACGCGTGTTATTGGCATTTTTCGTCGTCATTGTCATCAAATGAGTAGTGCACCCGCAAATCGTTTTGCGTTTTATCGATCAGATTAAAAGTTTGGCCGACTGCGAAAGATTTTGGAGGGGTTAGGCCGGATTGAAGTAACAAAATAGGCCGCCGCATTTCCTCCTTGTCGTCGCTTTTTTTTTCGTCTCTTGATTCAACATAATGTGACCTTGTATGGCAAAAACTGCCCACAAAATGAAAATGGCTTCCTTTTCCGGTCTATCGGCATTTCCAACCTACTCGCCCCATCGAAAGTATCAAATTTCCTTTCGTTTTCCGGGCTCTAGGTAAAAATGAGTGGAAGCGAAGACCGAGTTCATGTGACAACGGGCAGCGGCTCGGCAATTCATTAATTTTTGTGAAGGACTCTCGAAGGCTCTCGTCTCTATCTCTCTTTTTCATCCGATGCTTCCTTCGAGCATCTTCATCTAGAGTGTCGCATTTGTAAGCCACGCTACCCTTTTTTGCCTGGCTCTCCTCTCTATTACTTGTTTTTTCTATCGATTCTGGCGTACACAACACAAGTAGAGCAGAGGCCACCGAGCTTCTTTTTTTTTTCTTTTTTTTTCTGCTGCTTCTCGTGGCTCATGTTGCCGTTTGTGCACCCGATTTCGTCACACACGCACGCGCGCCCCATCTTCTTTTCCCCTCCTCGTCCTGCGTCTCGTCTCATTCTCTGTGAACTTTGAGCTTCGTTTGGCTTCTGTTCTGAATCGGAAGACAGAAAAGAGCGAAAGAAGAGAAATTAGGCGGTTGAAAGTTCATTTTTGGTCGGCTAACTTTCAATTGAGGAAGATAGCGGAGTTTCGGGAGAAAAGTTAGGCACTTGAAGAATTGACTCTTTTTGTGGGAGACAAGAGGAGTTTGGGGAATTAGAACATGACCAAACTGCACACTTTCCTTTCGAGATAGCAGAAAAAGTTCAGATAATCAGGATCCATCTTGTCAGTATTGCGATGTTTTGAGTACTTTCTGTCGCAGTAGTTCAAAGAACAATTCCTCTCAAGACTCCGCGATTGTTTGGTTTCGACACGTCTATTTACAGCAATCACTCCCCCGTTGGCATAATTTCCTCAAAGGGGCGTGGAAACTGTATAGTAAGGCATACTGAAAATAATAATAGAATGGCGTAGCTCTCCCCGATGAGCTTCTCATTTCAGCCAATATTCTTTTTTTATGGCAATTCTGTATTCCGGAGCCATCAAAAAGTCATTGAGAGAAATAAAGAAGAGATGAAGCTCAATACATTTTCATTGTCGTTCGATAGCACAGAATGCGTCGTCATCAGGCTATCTGAAGTATTTCTTCGTGTCTTTGGAAGTCTATCGGTGCGGAATGGAGGGCACAAAAGGGAAGGGTTTTCCGCTTAATAGTTGGTCCCTTTTTGATTGGTTCCGCCCTTCCTTCTTCATTTTTTACCTCTTCTTGTCACTTTTCATTTATGTGACACACAGCACAAACACGATTTCCAATGCATTTTCGAGAAGCGGAACACGGTTTTCTTCTCTATTCCTCTCTTTATTTGTCGAGGTTTTTGCTCTTGAAAAAGAAGAAAGAGAAACGAAAGTGAATGAAAATTCAAACTTGTAAATAGTGTGTGGCCGACACGAGGGCACTACCATCGCCACCGCGCTGTAAACAATGTGAAATTCGGGGAGCTCCCGAGCATGGGAAGCTTCTGAATTATTCTGACGATAAAAACGAGAGAGAGAAAGATGAGGCGACATCTTCCTTTTCTGCTTCTTCTGCTCATCTCTTTGATGTTTCTGTTGCTGACTCGGAGCTCGTGGCTCTTTAGCTCACGGCTCAAATGTTGCAAGCGACGACGCCTTCATGCATTTCTCCTCTCCCTCTTCTTCTTCTCCTTTTTACTCCTGTCACTGATGATGATGATGATAGAGAGAGAGTAAGGGAGACAGGAAAAGTGTGTCAAACGACTTGTCTTCTTCGGCGCTTCTCCTCCTGCTTCGCTTCTTTCATGTCTAACACATGCACAAATTGCTCATGGGTTCTTTCCTTTTTTCTTTTCTCCAAGGTTTTTCTCGTTTTTTTTTCGCGTCGTTTTACGCATGTCTGGAGAATTTCGAGTTGCGAAATCCCGTGTCCGGAACATGATGAAGAGCCCTCTCGGTTGTTTTTCATTTCTTCCTCCCCTCCGAAATCTTCATAGACGGATTTGTTTTTGATAGCCCGCCGGGGCCCGCTGAGAAGATTTCAGTCTGTCGCGACGGCTCGGCTCTCATAGATTCTTTATGCTGGTTCTGATTTTCGCTTTCTACCGGCTTTATTAACAAAGAAGTATCTCAGATAATCAGGTTTTTCTCTAAAACCACGCAATAATCGGAAATCCCAAATTGTTCGTAGTTTCTTCGTGCAAATTTGTACCTTCTCCGAGCACCCACCACTGAAACGAAAACATGTGATAACCGGCAGTGGTAATCATGGCGTGTTTGTTGTGTGATAAGCGCAGCAACAAGGTGTTTGCGTGGTAGGTGTTGATTCGGGTGGGTCGTCGAGGACGGAAAACGCACGCAGGTGGAACAAAACGAGGCACTTCCGTCGTTGAAGCGAAACCGAGACTCCTTCTCACATAATTTTCGGCGCAATTCGCCGTCACAATCGGCGCATGTGCCGTGTTGGACGGCAAATTAACCGTTGCCTAGTGGTTAATTAGCCGTCCAGCGCGGCACAGTGCGCCGTTTCGGCAATCGGCGCTGCGCCCTAACTGCGCCGCCTTGATGAATGGCACTGCGCCTCAACTGCGCCGATTTGGCAAACGGCACTGCGCGCTTAATCTGCTGTTTGTATCTGATATTTCTGCTAGCAGCAATAAGAGCTCTTCTCAGTTTGTAAATAGATCATTTATTCAAAGATCGTTGGAAAGGCAATAGGGGGAAAAAATGTGGGGAACACAGGGATAGAAGTCGGGAACAAAAGGAATGTTAAGCGAGACGTTCGTGCGATCCGTTTTGTCACCCGTTTTGCCAATCACGAATCGTTTTCGTATTGTCGCTCCGCCGGATTCCCCTAAAAAAGAGACAATCTATAGATTCTTGAACATGCGATGTGAAATTTTCCTTACGTTTCTGTTGGGTCTGGAAGTTTCTGTTCCTGGCACAAAGGTGGATCCGGCCATCTCACGCCTGAAAGCAACAGAAATCGCTGAAATCGCGATGACTGGGATGACTTACTTCGCTTCAGTGAATTACGTTCGGAACAAGACGCGCATATTGTTCTTACATTTTGAGAAAGTTTTGATTCTGAAAAAATAGAGTGAAAAGACGAAATTGGGGAAAAAAATGGGGTATATCAGCGAATTTCCTCGCGCAAAAAACATTGAAAAATAGAAAAAATATATTTAGAGGGAGAGGTTGCAAAAACGATGTGAAAAAACACTTTAAAATGCTCAAAAACAGTAAAAGTAGGCCAATTTCGTAGAAAAAACTTTAAAAAACATAAGGAATTGCATAAGATGATGCAATCATCAGTATATTGACTGCATCATCCTGTAACGGCACCGTGCCGTTAACGTGCCTTTAGTGAGCCGTTCATGCGCCGCAAGGTGGGCGCTGCGCTGCTTCTAGCGAGCCAAATCGGCGTACTCGCCCTTATTGTGCCGTCAACGGCACTGTGCCGTTCACTGCGCCTTGTGCCGTTTGATGTGCCGTTTGCCGATTATGACCGCGAATTGCGCCGAAAATTATGTGAGTTCTGCGTCTTCACTATCTTCTCCTTTTTCTTCTTCTTCTTCTTCGTCCATTTCTGCTTCTTTTTCTGATTCCAAAAAGTGATATCACTTTTTGCGCGGCGGTATCAGTTCGTTGATAATAGACAATCCGAATCACGTCATTTGCGGGCGCAAGTTTTTCATTGAAAACTCTGATCGTTTATCGGTGGGCGTCAGAAAAGTTGTATTTGTAATTTTTCGTGTCAACCATATTGTCTCGTTGATCGAATTACAGGGTGGCTGAAAAGTATTGAGACACTTGTTTTTTGTTGTATTTTCAAAAATGGAGTTTCAACAAAAGAACCAGATTTATTTTTTCAACAAATGATAGTAATAGAAAAGATATCAGAGAAGATATTCGAAGTTTGAGCCTTCGGCCTTGATGCACGCCTTCAAACGAGCTGGAACAGAAGCGACGGTGCGCCGGAGGTAGTCATCGTCAAGATCATCCCATGCTTTGAGCAAAGCGGCCTTCAGTGAATCCACATTTGGGTGCGATCGAGCCATCACCTTTTCCTCCAAATATCCCCAAACGGAAAAGTCGAGTGGATTCAGATCGGGCGAGGAAGCGGGCCACATGTCCTTGCCCCAGTAGCCAGGGAAATGAGCGTCGAGAACAGCTTTCGTGGATTTCGAGCCATGGGACGGGGCCCAATCTTGTTGAAGAATGAAGGGTTGCTGGCCAAAGTGGCTAGTGACCCACGGACGTAAAACATCCATCAACACCAACTTTTGGTACACATCCGAGTTGATTTTCACATTTCTATCAATGAAAACCAATGGGACTTTACCTTCCGACGTCAATCCAGCCCACACCATCACTGACTTTGGAAAAAGTCTCTTGTAGGCCAGACGACGTTTTGGGGACTTTGCTTCGTCCTTTGACAACAATTGCCGAGCATTCTGTCGGTTCGGAAGCGGCTCAACCGTAAAAATTTTCTCATCAGTCCAAATGACTTCAGAGAGGCGGCGCACCGTCGCTTCTGTTCCAGCTCGTTTGAAGGCGTGCATCAAGGCCGAAGGCTCAAACTTCGAATATCTTCTCTGATATCTTTTCTATTACTATCATTTGTTGAAAAAATAAATCTGGTTCTTTTGTTGAAACTCCATTTTTGAAAATACAACAAAAAACAAGTGTCTCAATACTTTTCAGCCACCCTGTAGTCGATGTGTCGTTCAAGGTGATCACTCGATCTCTCTCTCTCTCTCTTTCTCTCTTTCTCTCTTTCTCTTTCTCTCTTTCTCTCTCTCTCTCTCTCTTTCTTTCTCTCTCTCTCTCTCTCTCTTTCTCTCTCTCTCTCTCTTTCTCTTTCTCTCTTTCTCTCTCTCTCTCTCTTTCTCTCTCTTTCTCTCTCTCTCTCTCTCCGTATCGTTTCCTATCACTAGGCGGTCCTTGTTTCGCCTGCGCCGCGACAAGTTGTCGGGGCAAATGAGAAGAAAAGAACGAGACGGACTAGACGGGCGGCTTACGTCACCAGGCCCTTCTGTCTGTATAAACCGTATCTCTGCGTCTCCCGCTTGATCTATCGCTCTTCCCGTTTTCAACAAAAACGGACTGTCTTCTCAGATAAAAAAGGAGGGTGCAAATGCACCCTTGTCTCGTCTGGCTGCCTGACGCAACACTAGGACAGATGGGGGAAGGACCACGTAGACTGTGTGGAGTGATTGTGCAATCCGACCCGACGGCTTGTCTGCAGGTCACATCTCTCCCATTCCTGCGCTTTGTATGCTGACCGAACGCCTAGACTATGGAAGACGCGTCTATTGATCATCTTCTCATTCATATTCTCGAAACCGTCGTGGAAATCTCTGGCTTGTTGTAGTCTGATTTCAAAAAGAAGCACTTTCATCTCCCCTCGGCTCTCTCCGCTCTCATTTTTTGTGCAAACAATCTTTCTTCACAACACGGTGATTTTCGTGTTGGTTCTTCTTCTCCGCTCTTTCTCTGCGCGGCGGTGGCGGCGCTGCTCCGTTCAGCCACGTCATTGGGGGGAGGCTCCTAACGGTTTGCTCTCTTGAAAGAGAAGACAGCGAGGGTTGAGGGGAGAAAGTTTGTTGATTGCTCTCTCCCGCCACTGCTCGTTTCACGTCATTCTCCTCAGTTTTGTATCTCTCTGGACAGAGAGATTACCTTCTTTTTCTCTCTTCTCCTTCTCCAATAAATCCTCCTCCGTTGCCACATCATTGACCTGGATCTGGTTTGCTGACTTGTTTGGTTCTTGGTCTTTTCGAAAATTCGTGTCTTTACGTCGTGGGCCCCCAATGATTAATTGATCTGTCTCGAAAAATACGTTAGAAGAATCGCACACTCTTCATTCTAATGTGACAAGAAAACCACTTATTTTCTTTAGGCGAAAATTGCGAGTTCTCTGTGAAAATTGATACCTTTGTGAGCATGTGAGAAAATACACCATACGCTCCCGTTACCCCTTTTTACTGTAGTAACCCATAAATTGCTGACCGGTGCGGCATTCCCAGAGGTCTCTGTCACGTGTCCAGCAGACGTCTTCTGACCCCCTTCTCTTCTTCTTCTCCTGCTTCTGACAGCTGTTTAATTTCGTCCTATTTGAAGTGCTCGCCGGTGCTCTACTCGAGGAGGCCGAGAAGCTCATCGACCGAGGAATCCATCCGATCAAGATCGCCGATGGCTTCGATATGGCGTGCAAGAAGGCGCTGGAGACGCTCGACTCCATCTCCGACCGCTTCCCCGTCGAGAACCGGGAACGGCTCGTTGAGACGGCCCAGACTAGTCTGGGAAGTAAGATGTAAGAAATCAGCTTTAAGAGTGTTCACTAGAACCACTCTTTTTCAGTGTGAACCGCTCGATCCGTCAGTTCGCTGAGATCGCTGTTGATGCCGTGCTCTCTGTGGCCGACATAGAAGCGAAGGATGTGAACTTCGAGATGATCAAGATGGAGGGCAAGGTTGGCGGACGTCTGGAAGACACGATTCTTGTGAAGGGAATTGTCATCGACAAGACTATGTCGCATCCTCAAATGCCGAAGGAGCTCAAAAATGCCAAGGTACGTGTATTTATGATATCATTTTTTGAGAGAAGATTTTTGAGGAAAATGACTCAAACTTCTTTAAAATAATTCGTAGGAGAGCAGGTGACAATGTTCCAGGTGTTTTTCAATCAGTGATAATCATCTGGCTCATTCTAATCCCTTAACTTCCTCCTTCTTTATCCACCTCGTCATCTTCTCATCCGATTCTCTCTTTCAGGTCGCCATCCTCACCTGCCCGTTCGAGCCACCAAAGCCGAAGACCAAGCATAAGCTTGACATCACCTCCACCGAGGACTTCAAGGCTCTTCGTGACTATGAGCGCGAGACGTTCGAGACGATGATCCGTCAAGTGAAGGAGAGCGGAGCCACGCTGGCAATCTGCCAGTGGGGATTCGATGACGAGGCCAACCATCTGCTCCAGGCCAATGATCTTCCGGCTGTGCGGTGGGTCGGAGGACCCGAAATCGAGCTTCTCGCCATCGCCACCAACGCCCGCATCGTTCCAAGATTCGCCGAGCTCACCGAGGCGAAACTCGGAACCGCCGGACTCGTCCGCGAGATCACGTTTGGAGCCGCCAAGGATCGCATGTTGTCGATCGAGCAGTGCCCGAATAACAAGGCTGTCACCGTCTTCGTTCGCGGAGGAAACAAGATGGTAAGACGGTGGTCAGAAAACCCTCAGGGAATGTTCATTTCCAGATCATCGATGAGGCGAAACGTGCTCTGCACGACGCCCTGTGTGTCATCCGCAATCTGGTTCGTGACTCTCGTATCGTGTACGGAGGAGGATCCGCTGAGCTCGCCGCCGCCATTCAGGTGGCCAAGGAGGCTGATCGCATTGATGGCATCGAACAATACGCTTTCCGCGCATTCGCCGACGCTCTCGAGTCCATTCCGATGGCTTTGGCCGAGAACTCTGGACTTTCTCCAATCGATGCACTTTCTGATCTGAAGGTAACGAAATCTAATTAGTGAAAAAATGTGGTCCACGAGGAATAGTTCGCTCGAATTTCGATAAAAAGTATTTCTCGCGAGCAGGATAAGCTGTTCGGCATCTTCAAGATTAACTATCATCGTTTCATCGCTTCTCTTAACGCCTTACGATAATCTTCCCCTATTTTTCATTCAATAATCTTCGACGGCGGGAAGAAATGAGACGTGATGAGCTTCTCTATGTAACCATTGAATTTGCAGGCAAAACAAATCGAGACGGGCAACGCGTTCCTCGGAATCGACGCCGTCTTCGCCGGCACCAACGACATGAAGGAGCAGAAGGTCATTGAGACGCTTCTGAGCAAGCGCGAGCAGATCTCGTTGGCCACTCAGGTTTGTACTGTTCATTACTTTTTCCCATTATAATTTCTTCTTGTACTTTTTTATTTTGTACTCACCAAATCCGGGGATTACCCTCCTAACTCTGCTTCCATTCTTCATGTCCGATTTCAGGTGGTTCGTATGATTCTGAAGATCGACGACGTGCGTGTGCCGGACGACGAGAAAATGATGGGAGGATATTGAAAAGAAGGAGACGTGAGAGTATGGTAGATAACAATCTATTATTCTTCTCTCTTGATTTCCACTTTCCACTTGCATCGCTTCCTCTGTTTTGTTTCTTTTATGTCTATCGAAAAATCTCCGTCTTTTTTGCTATTACAATTCATTATCCCCGCTATCTTTTTCTATAATTTGCTTTGATTTTCCCCCAGTTATCCCCCTAAAAAACGATACTCTATTGTCATTTTGTTACGATAAAGTTTGTTGCTGCTTTTCACTTTCCCCTCATCTCACTCTTCGAATCCTGTCACACCCTGTCAGCGGTGTCCAGTGTTGATTTCTTCGATTCCCCTTTTTCTTCTAATCTCTTTTTTTCTCTCCAATTAATTCCCCCCCGATTTGACACGTGGTTTATAGCTAAGCAAGTAAAAAACGAGCGGATTTTGAGCGAAAGGCTTCGCGGAACAACGATGAAATCGCGACTCCTCCATTGATTCCACTGCTTTTTCGAGGTGAGCTTCTGCAAAAAAAATGATTTTTTTGTTCTTTCTGATTCCATTTTTCGTCTTTTCTTTTCCCCTAATGTCCCTCAAATTTCGTACGCTCCGAGATGTATTTCTAATCCTATTCTCTTCAATTTTCTCAATTTTGTGACACATTTTTGTCCGTTTTTCAGCCAGCCAGTCATGTCGGTCGCCACAACGACGAACATGCAAGCGGATTCGAATAAAAAGGTATGTGAAGTCTTTTAGGCAGAAAATTTAAGAAATGTTTGAAATTCCCGGGAGGTTTTTCGGATTTTCAAGTCTTCAAATAGTTTTTCTGACGTTCTTCTGAGAAATGTTGAGATTGATCTGCTCTCAAAGAATTCTGGTTTTTATAAAAAGTTACAGGGAGTTCCGGATTTTGAATTTTTCATGCAAGTTTTTTATTCTTTCAGACGAGCACTCTGAAATTGAAGTAAATTCCTAGATGTATTTCCTAAACAACTATTCATGTGTGAAAAACACAAAACCTCTGCGCACAATCAATTTTGACAAATGTTTTTGAGCTTTTGAACTTTGATTAGCGCTAGTTCGAGGTGCGAAACATGTAATTCGAAATCGCGTTTCGAGTCGTTAGCTCTGATAATTCTCAGAAATTATGAAAGTTCTCGAAGATTTCTAGTAGAGTTTTTCTTCGTCAAGTTCGAACTAGCCGTCTCTTTTTGCCGTTGTTTGTCGGGTGAAACGAGGAGCTTTGGCTGTTGAGTGACCACCATGGAGAAGAAGAAAAATGAGAGAAAAGTGAGGCGGATGGCTACGTCATCTACGCTTCTCCTCCCGTTTTCTCTCTCTCTCGCTTCTTTTCGTTTCGTCATCATCCGTCCCAAGTCGTCTTTCGAAGAGGGAAAGAAGAAGGACACGGAACACTTCTCTCTCTCTCTCTCTCTCTCTCTTTCTCTCTCTCTCTCTCTCTCTCTCTCTTTCTCTCTCTCTCTCTCTCTCTCTCTCTCTCTCTCTCTCTCTCTCTCTCTCTCTCTCTCTCTCTCTCTCTCTCTCTCTTTCTCTCTGGCTCCCTCAAAAAAAAGGAGAGAAATATCGGATTTCCTGCTGCCTTCGACTTCGGCTCCCGTGTGTCTGCCATGGCGATGAGCTCACAAGGAGCACTCTCACGGAGCCGTCGAGACACGGGGAAAAGAGCAAGGGGCAAACTCGGGCAGGAGAGAGAGAGACACTTCTCCGCTCGCCCGCCCGCCATCTTCGTCTTCGTCCGTCTTGTTCTCGCTGACGCTCTTCACTCACTTTTCACTCCATTTGACATGTGTTTCCGGCAAATTAGCCACGTGGCACCGCAAAGAGCTCTTGCCAAACTCTCGGCTCCGCCCGGAATTTATGGGCTCACGGCTCTTGGAGCCATTGCCTCGAGAAATCCGAAACTCGTAAATTCCGTTCATAATTGGTGCACATTGGCTGGTTTTCTATCGGAAATTTCTAAAATTTTTCGACAAAATGGCTGTCATTCTTCTTCTCGTCCGTTTTCACATGAAAAGTTGGATGTCCGACGAGAGATCGGTTTCCGAGAAATGTTTCCTCCTGCTCCTCCTCATTTGTGTGCTCTCACCTGACTGGAAAAGTGTTGAGAATCTCTCGGCGAATCGTCTTGTGGCTGCTGCCCCTCCTGATTTGTGGCCATTTCCTCATTGAATTTCCTCTCTTTTTCTCGCCTCTTTCGCCCCGTTTTTCGCTCTCTTTTCCTCTTGAGACACACATTCCTAATTCACGAGAAAAAGAAGAAGAAGAAGAAGACATTCAGAATGTGAGGTCAGAATTCGGAATTCACTCGCGAACCTTCTTCTCCTCCGTCTGTTTCCAAATGCATTCGAATGTGTTTCCATTCTTCCTCCTTCCGCACCGATCAAAAGTGCTTCCCTGCTCTCGGCTCCGCCCACTTTGCTCTCTTTTTTTGCTCTCCCAGGCTCCGAGAGCCGCTCTTTTCGAAAGGTGAAGGTGGAATATCGGTCGATAAGCCGCTGGCTGTGACATTATCCCACAAATCGCCGGGTTTTAGAAGAGGTGTTTATCCCACGACGTCATTTTCTTCGATTTCTCGTTGAGCTATCTGATCTGTCGCCTGTTCTCTCAGCCTCACGCGGGCGTTTTTCGGCGTTTCAGATATCTTTCCGAAGAGCTTTCGCATTCCTCCGTTAAAGTTTTGTGGCCTCGAAACGGACTGGAACTGTTTTCGTTTGTCGGGTTACGGTAGTTTCGTTTCGAGAGCGGAATTCTATTCTCACACCCACATTGGATGAAGTTCTGCAGTGTCTTGAGTACGCGCCTTCAAAGCTACCGTATCCCTGCCCATGCCTCCTTTCCTCTCGTCTTCGTCTCGAGACCTCCCCTTCTCTACAACCTTTTCATATCAAAGTTATCAGTCGAAAAACGGTAAATACCCATGTATTTTTTGGGCGCAACTGGGAAAACATTCCCTTTTTAACCTGTGCAAACAATAATATGACATCATCCGCCATCCCCTCTACTCTTTTTTTTTCTGCTTTTTTTTCCCGGTTGACACTGTTTTGATGACGTCATCTGAATCATATGAAGAATCAAGAAGACGTTGCGCATGTATCATGTTTCGTTTTTCTTATCAATCGTCGCCGTCGTCGCCACGACCCGTCGAAAATTGGAAATCGGCGACAAAGATCAAAACGTCTTCCACTTCTCTCCTTCTTTTTTTGATTCGCACCGATTCTGTACGCGAATTCTTCTCTTTCTTCTGACTTTTGATGAATTGTGGTCTTCTTCTCCTCGTCTTCTGAAGGATTCGGAACGAGGAAGTTCTTTCCGAAGAGTCACCTGACCCGTTTCTTTGGCTGAAATGCTCAACGTTTCTTCTAGCCGAATCTAATCTCTCGTCTATTCAAATTGAGCGAAGAAAAGTTCGAAAAGATCAACTCGCCTCTCTTTTTCTCCCCTTCATCAATGCACATATTCACCGACTCTATCCGTCTGAATTCAATTAGACGGCGTTTCAGCTTTTCGTCTGAAAACGTTGGAACTGAAGGCTAGAGTGTAGTCTTTGGTGATGAAAAAGAGGAAACCTCTGAAAAGAGGAAAGCGTGAGAAATCGGAAGAAACGATCAGAAAGAGGAGAGAGAATTTGAAGAAGTGTTTTGCGAAACAAAGATCCGTAACAGAATTCAGCGAGAATTTCGAATCGCATACTCTCATTCTCGATTCTATTCATCTAAGGGGTTCACGTCTTCTGAAAGACCTCTGAACGCATTCAATCCTCTAGCGTATCGGAGTCGCGAAGTCTAGACGTCTTCTCAAGTATTTGATCTGTTAGACCCTTTTGAATTCAGAAGTTGTCTTGTGACCAGTCTCCAGTAACGAGAAACCATCAAGAACCTTTTACTACCGTAACCAACAATTCCGCTGACGTCTTCTGTTGGCTGATATGATTCCGTTCGCCTAACCGTGCTGTTCTTCGATCTTCTCCGCTCGTCGTCGTCGACTACCACCGCGACGCGACTGTTGTCCTTGTTTTTTCTACTTGACTCCTCTTTCTCTCTCTTCGAGTCAACGTCTTCTTCTTCTTCTTCTTCTTAGTCGGCGTCGTCCTTGATCAGGCGCCCACGTCACCATCATCATCATCTTCGTCGCCGTCGTCGTCGTCTTCCTCTCCATCTTCGTCTCGCGTTCTTTTCGATAGTGTTCCGGGAAAAAAGTGAGATAGGAATCAGAAACATCACGACCAATACAACACGACGAAGATCATCCGTCGCCTCTCGCCGTGTCTAGCTTCATCTGAAGTCTTACTGTAACACTCCTCGCCGTCGCCATTCGGTGTCGTCATCGAATCATGTGACAAACCGTTTCGGACGAGATCTCTCTCTCTTTCTCTTTTTCTCTTTTTCTGTCGTTTCCTTTCCTAGTCGGTGCGAGTGTCGTGCGCCAAAAAATGAAACTGTTTCAGTGTCTTTTTGATATTTCTGACGTCATCGGAACGAAACCGATTTCCGACACTTTCCCATTCTTGTTGATAAACCACTATGACATCACTCCCTCTCTCCCTCTCTCTCTCTCTCTCTCTCTCTCTCTTTCTTGCTTCTTTCCTACCTTTCCTCTCGCCTTCCTCTCGCTCCCATCCTGAAACTTTCCCCCTTCTAGTTTCCAACCCGATGATTCTGGTGGCTCCCGGAGCAATAGCCCCGCCCCCTTCGCAGATGAGGACGATGGTGGCTCCGTCGTTGCCGAGCTCCTCTTCGGGATCCTCATCCGCCTCGACGTCGTCTGAAATCAGTTGTGATGACGTGGCATCGGCAGTGGCCTCCGCCGCCGCCACACTTATCTCGCCGATGGTGTTGGGGACGGCGTCGACGATGACGACGGCGCCAGGAATGACTTCGTCGAAGGAGACGTCGCGAATTCTGAATGACTATTTGAGCAGTCTCATGGTAATGATGAGTTTGGGCAGTCGAGAATGGAAAACTTGAAAATCCGAAGAACCCCCATTGTGAAATTGTTGACAGTTGAGACATTTCTAGACTACAAGCTAAAAGTGTTGTTACTTGAGTCACACCTTGTAGTTTGGAGTCTGTCCGATCCAGACCAGGGTTGGGCGATCGAAAAGTTCGACAAATTTTGCCGGCAAAATATTTTCCGAAAAAAATATCCGGCAAATTTTCCGTTTCCGGATTTTCCGAATTAATTTCGGCAACGATTTTTCCGGTTTCGGAAAAATCGGCGAAAGTGCGCAAATTCGACTCAAATATTGAATATGAGAAGTTTTTGACGTTTTTTCATACAAAATCCCTACATTCATATGTTTTGAACCGTTTTTTCCGAAAAAAAACTTGTTTGTCGGTTTTTATCTTGAAGGTTACGGTAGGCAATTTGCGACTGTGCAGCGGAGCGCGTTTGCACCAAGAACCACGATTCGGTAGCGAGGGGCGCAATGGGAAGAAAGTAGAGAAATAGGCTTGACGAGGATTCGAAAACCAGAAAATCGAAGTTCCAGTAGAATAATAACCCCTTGCGCCTTCAATGTCACTGTTTTCAACTCGGCAAAATTTTCGGAAATTTTCCGAGAAATCGTCCGGCAAATTTTCCGTTTCCGGATTTTCCGACCTAATTTCGGAAACGGAAAATTTTCCGGCACATTTTCCGTTTTTCCGATTTTTTGCCGAAAAAAATTTGCCGAATTTCCGGAAACGCCCAACCCTGATCCAGACCATCTCGAACTGATCCATTGCAGCGCGTCCAACTGATGAGCGACTCGAACACGACGCCGTTCGGTTTCGACACTCCCAACAAGATGTTCACGCCGTTGGATCTGCCGTCGACCGCCGAACTCATGCAACGATGTTTGGCTGTGAACCCGTTCGAGGCCAAGTTTCGGGAAGCGAATCAGAAGATCAGCGAGGGCTGCATGCAACCCAACACCGCCGCCGCCAACCAGTCCATCGAGGCGCTCGAGTCGATGCCGTTCGTCGGAACCTCCGCCGCCGGATCCAGTTAGTTATTTTACTTCCAAACATACCTTTCCCTGGGGGGGGGCGGAACGTTTCCTCACCGGACACGAGCGAAGTTCTCATTTGTGTGGCCCGGCACCGTGTACTAACTGTCTCGTCGAGCAGTGTCTAACCCGAAAAGCTTATCACATGATCAGCAGCAGCAGCAGCGATGAATCGGTGTCTCCTGATCCAAATTCCGACCGAGAAAAGGTTCCGTCCCGTCTGTCACTCATCCCCACGTTGTCCCGTCTCTGCCCGTGTCTCAATGTTTCCCTCTCTTCTCCAGTGTCGGATTTGCTGCTGAAAATCCCGCAATCCACGTTGCAACAGTCACCTGGCATCTTCTCAAACATCAGTATTCTCGCTTCAGCAGCCGACGGCGAAATATTGACACGCGAGAATCTGAAGACGGCCGACATCTCGAAACTGCTCTCGGTGGCCGGCGATTTGTCGGCGCAGGCGCCGCGGACTGCCGACGTGCTGAACGCGGTGCTCGACATGCACTCGGACCGTCTGCACACGATCAACTATCTGAACAACAAGCCCGACTTCTCGGCGCTCCTCCGATCACCGTCCTCGTCGGCTCCCAACTCGGCGTCGATTCTGACGAACGCCATTCTGCTGCAGGCGCCGCCGACGACGACGCCGAACGGATCGGTGCAGTCGCAGGGAAGCAACAACAATCTGCTCGTCCCGCCGCCCACAATCGGATCCTACCACTCGCCGCTGGGATCCTCGAAGACGCCGTCGAGCACTCAGAAGTCGCCGATGTCGGAGGCGAGCTCGTGGGTCGGTCGAGAGGACAAGCAGATCAAGAAAGAGATCCCCTACTTTCCCGGAGACGAGGCGATGATGCTCATGGAGAGGAACAAGTGAGTCGCCTTATTCTCTCGATCGTCGAACTTAGCCCAACCGAATGTTTTCCAGCATGTCCTCCTCGGGATCCGATCAGGATGCGTCGATCGCCGGACCGTCGGGAAACAACGTTCCGAGCACCTCGACGTCGACCGGAAATCCCGTCGGCCGGCCGCCAAACGGAACTCCCGGACGGGGGCGTGGCCGAGGAAGGAGCACGACGGCCGACATGCAGCCCGACGAGCGACGGAACACGATTCTGGAACGGAACAAGGCGGCGGCGGTCCGATATCGGAAGAGGAAGAAGGAGGAGCACGACGACATGATGGGCAGAGTGCAGGCGATGGAGGCGGAGAAGAATCAGTTGCTGGTGAGACGGAATCGCATTGTCGGAGGTGTTCTACGTTGTATTAGATGATTCAGACGCAAAATCAAGTGCTACGGAGGGAGCTCGAGAGGCTAACCGCTCTGCTCAACGAGAGGGAAGCGCGATGCGTCTGTCTGAAGGGCGTTCCGATGGGAGAAGAGGTTCGTGAAATCGTCGCCAAAGTTTCCAGTTCCTTGTGATTACTGAAGTTTGTCTTTGACAGGGTTTATCTTAAAAATTGGAACAGTTATAAAAATCCATGCTGATCACTTTCTCATAACTGTTCTAGATTCAGAGATATTCTGATTTCAAGTTCACCACTACCACCTAGTTCCTCGTTTCTCATCCATATCATTCTGGTGTTTCAGCATCCGGCCAACCAGAACGGAATGTACAATCCGAACGGTAATCCGACGGAAATGCTCAACGGCATCGGCCCAATCAACGGAATGCACCTGAAGTTGCCCAAAATGGGATGACGAACGTCGTCGTCGTCGCCTCTTCCTCCCGACGTCTTCTTGATTTCTCTCCCTCCCCACGCGAATCTCATCTCTCTTATGTGTATTTCTTGTTGTCTTCCCCCGCCCTCATTTTCTTTTCCAAAGACTCAAAAACCTCATTCAGTCTCTCATTTGCCCCCCTTTGTTTTCACCCCCCATCTCAGAACTGTACACACTTTCGGATAGGCTCTCTCACTTGATTAACACCCTTATCACAACTAACACAGATAGAAGTTCACATTTAAACTGTATATTGCACCCGCTCGTTTTGTCTCCACTCTTTTCTTCTTCTCACTCGAAATCTCAACTTCAACTCTCCAGTCTCTTCCCCTTTTCCCCTCTAGTGTTGTGAGATGCGAAACATCCAGGTTCCAACCAACTTTTTGAATCTAATCAGACAAAAAATACGGCAACTTTTTGGCATTTTACCATTCACAACGGCCCGGAAAAAAGTGCACACATATAATATTTATTTGTTTCCTTTGCTAGTTTTCTGTACATTTCCCCCACCCACTTTTTGCTGTTTTCCCAGGATAAAAATGTTTCTTTCTCCCCCCATCTCTTTTTTTTTTTGCACTCTTTGAACTCCCTCGGAAATCGCCTGTTTAGGTACCGTCTAGATCAAAACTTTCGCCCCCTCCTCCTCAATTTGACCTCTTTTTCCTCTTTTTTCTCCATTAAAAATGAAAATATTGCACCCTCGTGATCTCGTGAGAACACACTGCGAATTTCGAAAATGGCTGCAACAACAACAAACAAATAATGAAAAATTGATGAGAAGGATTTTCCTATGATTTTCGACGCATTTCAACCGAAAAATCGCCAATTCTCATACGGGTTTCTATGGTTTTTTGCGGGGAAAAAAACGATGAATTTCTGAAAAACTCACGGAAATTTATTCTGGAGGACTAGAAAACCACCTCGGCCACCGACATTATTCTCTCGATTTCCGACCCAATTCACTGAAAAAACGAGCAATTTTCGAGTCAAGTGAGCCAGTTTTTTCCGCGTTTTATGGGCCGTAAAATTCGTTTTTTCTCCCACTTTTCGATGCGATTTTTATTCGCTGAAAATAGATTTTCACGTGAAAAATCATATGAAAAAAGCCGGAAATTTGTGAGTTTTTCGGGTTTTTTCGCCCGACGAAAACGATGAAAAATGATGGTTTTTCGCTGTTTTTTCCGTTTTTTTGTCGTTTTTAATTCTATGAAAACTCCGATTTTTCGAATTTTTTCGATGAAAAAATTGGGAACGGAAAATTTTTTTTTTTAAAGTTGAATATTACTTTCTCGGCATGATTATTGGAATTTTGAGAATATTTTTCTGATGTAGATCAGATTGTGCGGATTCGATTGATACCCCAACTTGGCGATTTTCGAGACTCCAGAAATTTTTGAGAGGCGCGCAAAGTTGAATAGTTTGCGGGTAGTCATTACGTTGATACACCGCGCTCCACCGCACTTTCTTATCATATCTCTGCGTCTCTTGTTTCAATGCACTCTCTCTCTCTCTCGTTTCTCTGCGTCTCTCATTTCTCTCTTGCTTGGAAGAGAAATTGCGGTGGAGCGCAAGTGAATCAAGTTGGGAATTCGTTGACTTTGCCGGGCTGTAACTCGTTTCTCTCGACTCGAAAATGGTCAAGTTGGGGTATCAATCGAATCGTCGCACTCGGATCTATCCGATGAAAGTGTCCAGAACACTCGAAATGCTCCCTCCTCCATTGCTCCGAGGCTCTCCGCCGAATAATTGGTGTGTGATGCCTTGGTGGGCGGAGCCGCGTTTCCACATAAATCCGCCGATTTGTCACGAATCGAAAGGGCTCCTCGAGCCAATTACCCTCGACAAACAATTCCTTTTTTTTCGCTCGTTCCACATGGATTATGTAAATTGCTCTCTTTCTCTCTTTTTCTTGATTGGGTCTCGCCACGAAATGCGTTTTCTTTTCATCCGCCCGCCGTTTCTCCGCCAGAGAGAGTAATCTCATTCGCAATTTTCTCGGAAACTCGTAAAACTCAGGTGATTTCGATGACTAAAAGGCACGAGAAAGAGCGCGCGAAAACGAGAGACGCAGAGAAATCATTGAATTTTTTCGCGCGCGCGCGCGCTCCAGAAGACGTCAAATCCTTTCTTATTTTCTCGGAAAACGAACCGGAATCACTCACCGAGTATTTCGAAACGTTTTCCCCCCACTGAAGAAACTACCGTAATCCCGTCATGAGCCCTTTAGGCGAGTTCATTTTTAATGCGAATCTTGTGATGAGATTAGAGTGACACGTTTCCGCTGAAATCAGAAGACGTGAGGGAGTCTAGAAGTTTTCGCGCGTCGACGTTTTTCTCGAAGGTTACTGTCATCGGTCCGTGATTTGACGTCAATTGTGATGTTTCAGTGACACTCTCGCTAAAAGCCGCCAGCCACCGTAATCCGCTTCTCTCCCCTTTAAGTCCGCAAATCTTTTCGATCTACTTTTCGCATCCCAAAAACTCACAAAATGAGTCAGAATGTGCTCATTTCGATTCATTTCGAGCTGTGAAAACAAGCGAAAATAAGCGAAATGACATCAGATTTTTCCGCTTTTTAATTGGATCTTTTGTACGGAAATAAAAGAGGATTCTCGCTTTGCGGCCGCCGCGAAATTCGATATTTTCACGATGGGCGCCGCACAATCCGGCCGAAAATAAGGGAGAAGCGAGCGCCAAATTGTATAGTAGTTCTTCAATTTTCGAAGTGTTCCATCTTTGCCTAATTAAACGGTTTTCCGCGTGCTTATCACCACGCTATCCACAGCTTTTCTAGCTTTCCTGTGTGGCTTAGTGGCTACCAGTTTTGCCTGTCGTTCCGACCCTCCCCGGTTCGATCCCCCCAACTTTGAATTCCGTTTCTCTTGCAAGTTGACTCCCCCCTGCTGCCTGCAATTTCATCCGGTTCACCTCATCTCATCAATTTCTTGCGTGCACTCGGGGGAAGTGCTTATTAAGTAGTTCGATCTACTCGCAGAAACGTTTGTTCCGTGAGCAATTCGAGATCCGAGATGCTTTCACACAAATTTCCCATGGGGGCAAGCAGAAAAAAAAAGTGAAAGACATCACTCGCGAATTCAGGAGGAAGTGATTCAGTTTTCCGTACTTGAGAAGCGAAGCACGACGACTACTGTAATCATTTGACTATTCACGCGTCATTTCTCTTTCTCGTTCTCTTTCTCTTTCTCTCTCTCTCTCTCTCTCTCTCTCTCTCTCTCTCTCTCTCTCTCTCTCTCTCTCTCTCTCTCTCTCTCTTTCTCTTTCTTAAATTGGCGGATGCAGCCGGATGCGTGTGCTCTCTCCGCAATTATCCCAAACAGACTCTTCTTCTTCGACGTCTTCTTTTCGCTTCTTAACTCGAAACGAATTCGACCAGAAGACGTCGCTCTTCATTCTTTTATCCCCCCTTTTTTACACTCGTTTCATTGCAGTTTCCATCATTTTATGGGACCTTTTCCGGTTCTGCAAACCTACCGTAACCCAGTCGAAGGGGCCGCCATTTTCGAAAAAGTTCGGAAACTCGGCCACGCTTTCCCAGGCCATGGCACCGAAGTTTCGAGTTAGGCTACGGTACAATCGCGGCCTAGCTTTCCCGCTATGTAAACCTAGGCCGGTGCTGAAGTCTATGGCCTACTCTCCCCAAATGTAAAACCTCGGCCTTCGAGGCCTAATATGAGATTCTAGGCCACATCGCTGAAACTACCGTAACCCCAACCGGCTCCCTTTATCATTTCTCTTTCTCTGCGTTTCTCACTCTCCCACACTCTCTCATCGTTCCCACAAAAAAACGTTTTTAGATGATGTCATTTTTTTCGAATTTTTCAATTTCGCGCCTTATCAAATTTCGGGCGCCAAATTGAAAATTTCAAATTTTCGATCGAATTTTCGCAAGTTCGACACCGAAAACTTTCCAATTTTTTCAGCGAAAAAAACCGAAAAAAAAGTTTTTCAAATGGTGTTTTTCGGTCGAGAAATTGCTACTTTCAGGCTGAAAATGGGCTGAAAATACTCATTTTTCGTCTCGTCGCTTTCGAAATTTCACTTCTTTTCCCCCCAAAAATCGGCGGTACCCCGGAATAGAACTCGCCGGAATAGAACCGGGACGGATTGGAACTAGGACGGATTGGAACTGGGACGGATTAGAACTGGGACGGATTGGAACTGGGACGGATTGGAACTAGGACGGATTAGAACCAAGTTAGGTATACTTCTTTTTGTGACGCAAGTAACCCAAAAAGTTAATAAAAAACTATGGAAAGCAAATGCGCTCCACTGATAACGGTTCTAATCCGTCCCAGTTCCAATCCGTCCCAGTTCCAATCCGTCCCAGTTCCAATCCGTCCTAGTTCCAATCCGGCGAGTTCCAATCCGTCCCAGTTCGATTCCGGCGAGTTCTATTCCGGGGTACCGCCCAAAAATCGCCCATTTTCCCTCGAATTTCTCAATTTTTCCGAGAAAAAACCCTTTTTTCGATCGAAATGTCGACCAAAAAAAAGGCGATAAAAATTGTACGAATTTCAATTATTTTTGGAGATTAGAGAAAAAGTGGGCGGAGCCTCTGAAATTTTTGATTAGAGCGACGCGAAAAAATCGCATTTCCACACTGGTTTGAAAATTGAAAAAAAAGGCGAAACGCGCGCGCGGATTTCCATGGTTTCGCGGCGAAAAAACGCGAAATCGCGCGGCGCGGACCACTTGAAAACACGTTGACGAATCCCGTAAAAACTGTCACACCGACGCGGACTCGCCGCGTTTTTTTCCCGATTTTCGTTGTTGTCGAATGCTCGTCATGGAGACGCGATGTCAACAAAAACGGACTATAAAAAGGACGGAAAACGGCCCGAAACGCCAGTCCCCGTCCCGGTTTTCCCCCCCCCCCCCCCCCCCCCCCCCCCCCCCCCGAATCGGCTTGAGAGCGCGCGCGCGCGCAACTCGCCTCAATTCGGAATCCATCGTCCCGTCCCGTCCCGACGTCTTCTCCAGAAGACGTCCACGTCTTCCGGAGAAGACGTTTCTCCCGTCTTCCCTGTCCAAAACGAACAAAAAATTTCAAATTTCCGCCGCCGAAAATTGAAAATCTCCCCTTCAAAACCATTGAATTTCCGTTCCGAAACTCGAGAATTTTCGAGAAAACTCGGAAAAAAATTTCAAATTTCCGCTGAAAAATGCGAGTTTCGCCCAGTCTCCCGCGCGGATTTCTCGCAATTTTTCGAAAAAAGCCTGAAAACAGGCATGACGTGGGCCAGTTTCCTTCTGGATAATCAACTGCCTATTCTCTGTTTTGCGCGGCGAGAAACCAAAAAAAAAAAACGCTTTTTTGCTTCTCGCTTCGAGTTTCGTCGAAAAGTTCGCGCTGCCTTCCAATTTTCCCAGAATTCGTCATTCGCGGTTTCTCATTCTCAGATTATTTTCCTCATTTCTCCGATTTCTTCGGGGCCACTTTTTTTTCCAGTTTCTTGGGAACCCGGAAATTGAACTTTTGGGGCACTCTGCACGCTCAGTAGGCTCCGCCCACTTCTCCACTTATTTAAACGGAGCCCTCCGAGTGCTTTCTCCTCATTCTTTTCCCTTTTCCTCCCCCTTCTTTCCCACCTTTCGCAAACGCGCTCCACTGAGAATCGTTTCAGAAAGAGGGTTCAGAAATGTTCTCGACCCGAGGGGTACTCATTTTGCTGTCTCTGGTGGCCGCCGTCGCCGCTTTCGGCCTCTTCTCGCGTCCGGCGCCCATCACCCGTGACACCATCCGACCGCAACGCGCCAAACACGGATCTCTGAAACTGTGCCCGCCCGGTAAGCCCTCGCGCCTTTTCAACGGAGCGCATTTGCTGACCCCTTCTCTTCTTTCAGGAGGCGCCTCGTTCCTCGACGCCTTCAACCTGATCTGCCCGATGCGTCGTCGCCGCAGGAGCATCTCCGAGGAGGGCGACTACTCGTCGTCCTCTGCCGGAGGTAGTCTCCTCGGAAGGACGATGAACATGTGCTGCGAGTCGGGCTGCGAGTTCACCGACATCTTCGCCATCTGTAACCCGTTCGGATAGGACAACGACACTTCGCACCGCCCATAAATGCTTACCTGTTCTTCGCCCCGCTCGTTTTGTCCTAATTCTCTCCGTCTGTCCCCACGAATGCACCATCATCTCGTTTGCGCGCCTGCTTGTCACCCACCAACTCACTAATATGTACACTTCAATCTTTGTTGGGTATAGATCTCCATAAATACTTCGTTAACAAAAAACAAAAGTGTTCTCTCGTTCTGCTGAATACTGCCCAAAGTATTAAAAACTTATTGGTGTTTGGCGCACGAACTGTTGGGTGCGATTGCTTGCGAGTGGCTTATTTTCAACATTTATCGCAATGCGATATAACAATGAAATTAATAGAATTTAAACTTCTTGTTGGACTGGTGGCTCGTAGTCGTCTGGGCGGTCGACCTTCTCGCCGTCAGCTCCAACGGTGATGGAGTCTCCGTGCAAATCATGGAGTCTTCCGAGGTCGATCTTCGGTCTCTTGACGATCTTGACCTTGCGGATGTAGACCTCCTGGAGTGGGTAGAGCTTGGAGCAAGTCTTCTCGATGTCCTTGCCAATGGAGTCCGGGATGAGCTTGGAGCACACCTCCTTGAGGTCGCATCCAGTCACCTAAAAAGAACAATTGTTTATGAAAACACGTCGCGTGATTTTATTACCTCCTTCTCGATGCACTCGACCATCTGGGCGCGGATCTTGCGGATCTTGGAAGCCTTGGTGTACGAGGTCTTCTTGACCTGGTTGGTGGACTTCTTGGTGAAGGCGATGACGAAGACACGGAGGGTGTATCCATCAGTGGTCTTGACAGCGGTGTTGGCCTCGATGAGGGTGTGCCACTTCTTGACGATAGAGCAGAGCTTATCGTGGGTCATCGACATGGCGTGGAAGTTGGTGAGGACGTTCTTTCCCTGGACATCTTCGGCGATGAGCTTGAACTTTCTGAAGTCAGCCTCCGAGTTGTTCAAGTCTCCGAGGGAGACCTCGAAGACGCGTCCCTTGAGTCCTTCAGACGCGATCTTGGTACCTTGGGTACGGTTGATCAGGGTCTTTCCGACCTGGCGGGTGGTGAACATGTTCGGGGCCTTGATGTCGTACCACTCCTTGCGGGAGAACGGATCCACAGCCTTCTTCTTTCCTCCCTTCTTTCCCATCTTATTATTGTTCTTTCCGACCGCCATGATTGAAGCGGATTGATTCCAAGCTGTGTCTGAAATATGCGGCGAATGAGTTGAGACACAACGAAGGGCAGAATGATGTGCCGAGAAAACAAAGACGACATTTTAATAGGATATTAAAACTTCAGAAAAGATTTCTGAACATACGAAGCTCGAAAAATCTAGGTGAGCCGAATCTCACAAAAAGTATAAAAAATGACAGAAATCCTCTCTTAATCGCAGTAGTCTGGGTGACAGAACTGACAATCTTCTGAAATTCTGCCAAAAATATTTTTTTGTGTTGGAAAAAGAAGCATTTTCTAAAAAAATAAGTTCTTCGGCGGGAAATAGGAGGAAAAAAGTGGGAAAAGTCCTAAAATTTTCCCAATTTTAGTGGTGCGTCGAAAGTGTATGGCATACACTCCACGCGACGCTCCACAATGTCGATTACCGTAGCCCGGCGCGTGAGGCGAGTCGGATCATTTTGACCCGCATTCTCGCTCACTCCTTGGGCAGTTCGAGACGCTTCTCGTGGCTTCTTGGGAAAAATAATTAGAAAAGTGGATTCGTAAGATTTTCAGCTATCCGCAGCAGCAAACCACCTCCAAATAGCTGCAGTTTAAGCCGCGTTTTAGGCCCCAAGTTTAGTGGCCCTCAGGGGAACTGTCATCGGCTTTTCTGGATTTTAGGCCCATTTTCGACAGAATAAGTGGGTTCCATGGGCTCATTTGGTAGTTTGGATGATTTATTACCGATGTAAAGTCTCTCCCTACCCTTAAGTCAGCTAGTATCGATGGTAGGCGGGTTTTTTTCGGGGTGCGCAAAAATCGATAAAAACCTGATTACAATGCATCCTCTCTCACGGCGGCGATTCTTCTCTTATTTTCTCGCCTATTCGTCGTCCACTAGTCTCTAACCAACATACCCCATTATAATTATCCCATTTTCAGTGTAAATATGACTAGTCAACTAGACGACGAAGGCCTGCACCCGATGGTCTCAACCCTTCTCGGAGGCGGCACCATTCCCGCTGCACCTATCAAAACGTACAGTCGGGAGCGAATGATGGAGCTGAGAACGACGAAAGCCAGCACGACAAGACCTGAAAACCTCTCAGAGGACTATAATGGGTTAGTGACGTGTCAGGTCGTCCTTGCTTACATCGTATTTTTAAGGGATGATGGGAAATTCTCTCCGCTGAAGTGGCTTGAGCACCGTTGGGAAATCGAAGGAATAAAGAATCGTCCGATGTCGAAGAAAATCGATTCGTTATGCGCTGGCGCTGATGAAAATACGGGTCTTTCTCCTCAACGGAGAGCATTTAGCAGCGGGTGCAAAGCTCCAACAGATGATAAGGGAAGAGATGGTAAGCCAGGCTCTGAGCAAACCGATCCAATCGGGCTGGTTTCAGGTGATTATGAGCGATTGGGCGGACATGGAAAGAACTGGAGAAACGGAAGCAACGGAGGTGCTGACAAGTACGCATCGCGCGGAAACGACTTCAAGACTTCATTCGTATGCGATACCTCTAGATTTGCAGAACGTATTCATTCATTTCAGCAAAAGGGTGGACAGCTTGACCGTGGCGCTCGTGGAACGGACTGGAAAAAGGATGCGCCTCGTGGAAGCAAGTTCGGCCAACGAAGGGAAGAACGTCTTGGAAGTGTGAGCGGCGGAAGTGAGAAGCTGCCTGAGTGGGCCGATGGACCAACAACCATGGACGATATGATCGAGCTGCGTGGATTCGACGAGCCCAAGAAAGGCAAGAACAAGAAGGCTCCAAAGGAAAAGAAAGAAAAGGAGGTCGCCAAGCCGTCGGAGCATCCGGAATGCAATGGATCGCGTCCTTCGTCCACTGGCCTTCTTACGAACCACAAGGGCAACTTGGAGGACATTGGAGACTCCGCAATCGAGTCAGCAGAGACTGCCTTCTCTGGGTCAAGCGGCGGAGCTCTCCCAGCTACCGACCAAGAACTGGCAGCACTTCTAGGATGCCTCGACGTTCAGAAGTCGTCGAGAAAACCAGGCGGGAAGGATGAGTCGTGGTCGCACAACGAGCCGGCTGGAGGATCCAGTCGGCTGAGCCGCTTCTTCGGAAAGAAGAGCAAGTCTCCTGAGCTAGAAGCTATGATGGCGTCCGGAGGAGTCTCCAACGACGAGAATATCGCAAATCCGATAATGGCCAAAATCTTCGGGCACGGGGGTGGGGACAACCAGCCTCCGCCTATGTCCAGTATTGGAGATCTCAAGGGGGGCATGCGGCTGGAAGACCTCGAGAAGGGCATCGAAACTAAAGAAGCCCCGAAGGGCAGTCCGCTGCAGGATCCATCGCAACAGGCGCAACTGCTGCTTCATCTTCAAAAGATGGCCAAGCAACAGGCCGAGGCTCAGCAACAGCTTCAACATTCGCATCGTCAGCCAACCCCGCCAAATGGGGCCCCGCATCAACATCAGATGCCCCATCCGATGGTTCACCCAGGAATGCCAATTGTCGCCGATCCTGCTCTCCTTGCGAGCTTCGCGCAGAATCCGATGGTGTTGAATGCTTATGTCGAGAACCAGCTTTCAGAGGCAGTGAACGCAGCCGTTCGTGCCAACAATGGACAACAGATTCCTCAGCAACTCCGTAAGTTAACCGGATCAAATCTATTAATCGAATCTAGTTTCTTCTGCAGATGAGCAGCTTCGAATGGCATCTATCCGCAATAAGGCGTTCCTGCAGTCGCAGACATTGACGTTCGTCACGTTGCAGCAACAGCATCAACAGCTTCAGCATGCCCACCATCAAGCTCAGCAGCAGGCTAAAGGACGAACTCCGGCTATGATACCGTCGTCGGTGCAACGTCAACTGCAGAAAAGCTCCTCGAATGCTGACCAGAAAAAGGAGAAGTCGAGTCAAAGCCCACCGGAAGCAACGCCAGAAGATGGCCAGACTTCGTCGTCAGATGTGTCAGGAGCGATGAAGAAACTGCAGATGCAGCATAACTACAATAACATGGTGCAGGCGATGAACTCGGGGCTCGGATGGCGTGCGAATGGCGGTGCTCCTCAGCAGCCGCAACCACAGCCACAGCTCCCTCCAAACGTCCAGATGATCATGGCTCAACAGCAACAAGCCGCTCATCAACTGCACCAATACAAGATGATGATGACTCGCGCTCAACAGCAGCAAATGCTCATGGCGAAGCTTCTGCAGATGCAGCAACAGCAGCATCATCACCAGCAGGTAAGACATTTCTATTCAGTAGCACATTGACTATTGCCGCTTCCAGATGAACAATCAGATGCACGAGCGACCGGGAGCGAGTCATCAGCCCCAGCAACCGGTGCCCTCTGAGCTATCTCAAGTTTGTCAAAATTTGTTATTCCACTAGAATCTGAAGATTTTCAGGTCGGACCGATTCAGACTCCACTCGAAAAGCTGTTGGCGTCAGTTGGAGTGCAGGGATCGCAGTTCACCGGTCAGTCGCTGACAGCAGAATTCTGGAGTCCAAATGGTTCATTTACAGGATCTGGAGATCGGATTCCATCGTCCGCTCGTCCAATGTCGCTCGAAGATCTAGAGAAGCAGCTGACAGCGCAGCAGCAACAATAGAAATGAGTTCCGTTCTCCACCAAGTTTTCGTCCTTCATTTAAAATAGCTTTTTTCTTCGTTTTTCTCCTACCCCTTCACATTTATTCAATCGTGTTTATCGCTTACCTACACCAATAAGCGGGTACATAGTAGTCATGTATTCGTATTGTGTTCGTTTTTCGCCCCTTTTTTTCCGCTCTTGTTAATACAATCCCAGAGTTTCCCCTTGTCCCTGTCCCCCTATACCATCTTGTTCCATCATAGAATTTCGCTTTGCTGTCATCATTTTCACCCCATTCTGAATTGGAAAAGGTTGTTAATGGTGGGGGTTTCGCACCCCAAATCGTTGTCAATTCCGGTCGGACCTCTTCAATAATTCCCGTAATAATTTTGTTTCTACTCTCTTTTTCTATAGTGATGTTCTTTTTGTTATATTGACGCATCTTCGACGTGTTTATATTGTCCCCCCGTTGTCCACCTGACTCGATTTACTGTTAAGCGATTTAGGCTCCCACTCCTACTCTCGAATGGTTTCACTTTTTCTCCCCCACCCAAGTGCCCAGCCTCTCATTCGGACCTCAGAGACTTGTGTTCTCCTTTTTCCTGCAAGCTGGTTTTCACTTGTTTCCCCCTTATCTCCTTTCTAAAGAAACCACCCAGAACTCCTATCCCCCTTCCCTTAGGGTTGTACAAACTTCGTTGAGGCTTTCTAGCACCACCAGTGGCTGCCGTGAAGATCTCCCCGAAACAAGACGAATACTCCCCGAGACGCAACACCGCCCCCTAATGATTGTCCTTGATATCTCTTCATTCTTCCGTGTTTCAAATATAAAAAAGGACGTTGTTTGATATCTTGCTATGCACATCAGCTTGCACAGGGTGACTTAAAACAATGCATTTTTCTCTGCAAAACAAATGGCTTTTGAAAGACTCGATCAAAAACCAAAAAAACAACGAAATGTTGTCATGTTTAGGTCTCGCAGCGAAAACGAAATGAGTTACTGTACTGTAAAACTTAAAGGCGCATCACACTTTTAGTTTTTTTTTTCGCAAATGAGAACAATTTCAGTGAACGAACCATACTGGAAGTATGAAGAAAAAATGAGCGAAAGTTGTATGACTAATTGCATTTTATTTGGCACTACCATTGACGTGGCACTACCATTTCATAGCTCTAAGCGGCGGTCTAGATTCTCGAACTGGTTTTCAAGTCCCCCGTGAACACTTGGAGAAGAAAAGAGAAAGAAGAGAACACGACGCATGACTCTAGTATCACGCGAAAACCGAGGGGGTTGTCGCGACGGCAGACAGAGAAAGAGAGACGTTTTTGACTGGCCAGCTGAGGGCATGCTTTCGTGGCCGCGTGGCCTAATGGATAAGGCACCAGACTTCGGATCTGGGGATTGTAGGTTCGAGTCCTGCCGTGGTCGAAATCTTTTCGTTTTCCGGGTTCCTATCGGAAGGTATCACCAGTTTCTAGGGTCTGAATCAACTAACAGTAAGCCAGATCTTCTAAAACTCGTGATAAGCACGCAAAATGTGAGAATGAAAGTAATTTTTCGGGGGTCCGAGAGTTTTCTAGTCCCTCCCCTCCAGTAGATGGACGATAGCAGTTTGTCCGTAGTACATCGGAAAAGACTAACAGGAGTGTCCGTCCCGACGACGATAACCACTCGGAATCCAATTAACAGGCAAAGAAAGAGAAAGAGAAAGAGAGAAAGAGAGAGAGAGAGAAAGAGAGAGAGAGAGAGAGAGAGAGAGAAAGAGAGAGAAAGAGAGAGAAAGAGAGAGAGAAACGGTCTGTGCGTTCCTCTGGAGGCCATCCGGAAGTCTGCGTCTCTCTCTCTTTCTTCTTCGATAGGAATACAATGACCAACTTTGTCAGTCAGACTTACTGAAAGTTCACACTTCCTCCAACAAGTCCAACTTGATTCTTATCAATTGGAGCGAGACTCTCTTCCATTTTATGTCACTTGTAGCCGGAGAAAGAGAAAGAGGTGATAAGAAAGAGAAAGAGAGAGAGAGAGAGAGAGAGAGAGAAAGAGAGAGAAAGAGAGAGAGAGAGAGAGAGAGAGAGAAAGAGAGAGAAAGAGAGAGAGAGAGAAAAGAAAGAAAGCGCCTTTTGTTCGTCTCTCTCTCTCTCTTTCTCTCTCTCTTCTTCACACTTTCCTTCTCTCCTTTTCCCCAATCACCTTTCTCGTTCGTTTCGGTTCTCTCGCACTTTTCGATTCAGATAACGTGACGACGTCTTCGGAATAACACTTCCTCACTTTTCGTGTCAAGACCCTTCCACGTGCCAAATGTCAATCAGTGCAACTTTTTCCGATTCTCCTCCGTCTCACACTTTTTTGCTCTTATCACACGGCCTTTCAGTCGAAATTTCCCATAATTTTTAAGCTCTTTTCTGCGTCCATTCACGTCTTTTTCCACGCCGTTTTCTCTTGAAACTCGAAAAATGAAGTCGGTGGCCTATCACATCCACTAGCGGCGTTTTCTAGTCCCTCCTGTCACGTGACACCTCACTGTCTCTCTCTCTCTCTCTGCAGAAAACTTTTGAAGAAATCGAAGACTAATTGAATTCGAGAGCGGCGAACACGCCAAAAACGACGAGAAAATGAAGAGAGATGTTATCAAATTGAACACTTTTCTCTTTGTGTAAATTGATGGTTGTCACGAGCGAAAGTGTCAGTTTTTTCGTCGCTGCCCAATCGGAAATTTCTTCTTCTGTTCGCCTTCACTCAAGTTTCGCGATGAGCAATCAGTCCGATCGCGTTTTCGTTGCGAGACCCGCCATTTTCGTGTCGAGACCTACTCTTTTTTTCCGAATTTGGGTCTCGAAACGCTTGTTTTTCGTGTCGAGACCTACTTTTTCGTGGGTATACCCAAAACTTTTCTTCGCGTCGAGACCCATTTCCGCATCTTTCTCTCAACATGCTTGCTTTTCGTGGCGAGACCCACTCGTTTTTCAGCCGAATGCGGCAGTTGGTGTTGCTGTTGGCAGTGTGCCAAGTGTGTCTCTCGTGCACACTGTGCGCCTTCCGGACGCCTCCGCGCCCCCGCCCCCTCGACCAGTACAAGCTTCCGAGAGTGCCGGGCGGCCACGTGGACCTCGAGAAGATGCCCAAGTTCTGCAACGTTTCCAGACAGCTGCCCGTCGAGCCCAAGTGTCGGGCTCAATTCGAGAAGATTCTGTGCTCGATGGACCGATACACCGGTCAGATTTCGCGCTCCGTCGACACCATTCCAGCCGACTTCTTCCGTCTTTTCAGAGAGCTTCGCCGGCTGTCCGTCTCTCGCGGCGAGCAACGATTCGGCGACGGAGCAGTGCTCGAAGTGTGCTCACCAGCAGCAGAGCAACAAGTGGGTGCTCCAATGTGAGACTCCATCCTTTCGGCTCCAATCGAGCTCTCTCCGCCTCCTTTTCAGGGCTCGACTCGCTCGGCAAACCGGGCGCCGGCATCACCGAAGGCAACTACTACTGGCTCGGCGACTACGAGACGTGCGATGCTCTCAAAGACGGCGGCTCGTTCGACGGACAGTACTGTCGTGTCGAGATGGAGGTTCCGGACGCGGGCGTCGAGTCCGGATGCCCGCAGACGGACCCGCTCTCGATCATCCTCGGCGTCTGTTTCCCCTCGGATTGCTCCGTTCACGACTTGGCCACCATCGCCAAGTGTGAGTTTGAAGGTGCGGCGGGAAGGAAATGGTCGAGCTTCGTGATTTCAGTGTATCTGCCGTACGAGCTGAAAGTGGAGTGCGAGTCGGAGAACGCGTGGTCGATGGTCTCCGTATTGCTTCTGTAAGTACCCCCCCCCTTTTCCTCGAAGAGTTTCATCCGAGCCTTCACAATACATCGCGCTTCAACGGACTGCACGTCAAAGTTTGAAAAACCTCGGCCATGGCCTAGAAACCCACTTTGTCACTTTTGAATCTCTTGGTCTATCAGAGCGCGATGTAGCTCGTACTGAGCCAACCCAATGAAATAGAAGAGCGCGTCCAAGTTCTAATCTTCAAACTGAAATATCTTCGAAACTGGTCGAGTTATGAAAAAGTGGTCAACTGCAAACATGATTGACGTTGAATTTCCCATCTTTTTCCAGTTGACAACTTTTTTCTCACTCTTCTAATTTTCGAGATATACCCTGTCGAAGTTGCAACTTCATATGGCAACTTCCATTTTAGGCTTTACGGCGCAGAACGCATTCGGAAGCTTAGAATATCAGTTTCAGCACTCGAATCCTTGAAGATTCATCTTTTTTTGAATAATTCAAAACAGCTTCGGTAGTTTTTCGTGTCACGAAACCATCTAAAAGTCAAACAACTCAATCGACAGAATGGCGTTCGTGCTGTGGTTCATCCCGCAGGCGGTGGCCACTTTCCAAGGATCCGACAACGAGGACTCGATCCTCGGCTGCTTCTCGCTCTGGGAAAACGGAAAGCGGACGGTGTCGACGAGACGCGAGACGCCGAATCTGCACGTCGTTCACGGGCTCGAGGCGTGCCTCTGCTTCTGGATCGTCACCGGAATGGTCTACAGCATGATGCTGCCCTACATTGGTGAGAGGAGCTCTTCTTCTTCTCGCCGGAACGTCTTCTCTTGTTGTTCCAGAGAACGTGGCGTTCTCGTTCGAGAGCGTCTCCTCGTTCGGCATGCACGTCGTCAACAACTACTCGTTCCAAATCGACGGACTCCTCGCGCTCTCCGCCTTCTACACCACCTACCTCCTGTTCGGAAACATTTTGAGCCTCCGATCCGCCGTCGACTACATCCTCATGCGCTTCTTCCGGTCACTCCACCTCCTCATCTCCATTCCAACTTTCTCTTCTTTGCAGATTCTGGCCGGCGTACGTCGTCTGCGTGCTCTTCATGTACATCATATTCCCGGGCGTCTCGTCGGGTCCGATGTGGATCCACACGGAGACCGTGTCGCGTTGCGAGTCCGGCTGGTGGAAGAATGTGCTGTTCGTCAACAACTGGTTCAACGTCACCGACACGTGCGTCGACTTTGGCTACGTCATCTCGATGGAAGCGCAGTACTACGCGCTTCTCGTCGTCTGGATCTATCTGGCCGGCAAACAGCCGTTCGTCACTCAGGTACGGTAGTCACGTGTCACGTGTCACACGTCCCGTCTTCACTCAGATTCTCGCCTACATCATCTTCTTCGCCTCGATCGGATTCGCCTTCTTCCGCGCGTACCGAGACGAGCTGCCGCCGGCGCCGATGCTCACTTTGGAGCCGGAGCCGCTCGACAAGATCGAGGCGCTGTTCGCGGAGCTCATGCTGTCGCCGTTCGCCAGAATATCCACGTACTGTTTGGGATTCATCTTCGGCATCGGATGTGCGACCGCTTCGGACGATTTGAGAGAGAGGGGACTCTCCTATGTGAGTCGGCGATCCATCGAATCTTGTTGGGGAAGATTCACTTGGCTCGGTTGGATTTCTTCCAGAAACTCCCTTTAACAGGAGGACTAGGTTTTTCCAGCTGTTGGAAAGTTAGGCCATGTGAGCTTTCACGAGGACTGCAAGCTTCCGGATAGTTTTGGGAAACTAGGCCATCTGCTCGAGATCTTTGAATTCGGGAGTTCGAATCTTAACTTCCCAACAATCATTCTCGAAATCCCAGTCATCCATTTCATCGAAGCTCCGGCGCCCAGGCTCATTTTCCACTTCTATACCAAAGTCTCTCTAACTTTTTTGTGTTGAAATATATAAAAATGGTTTGAACAAAGTTATGCACGGTTTTCGGGACACTACTCCCAGAAAAACAAGTTGAGAATGGAGTTGAAGCCACAAAAACGCGCATGACTTCCTTCACTGTTCATCTCATTTTCCCATTCTTTGCGCCATTCGAAAGATCTCAAATCGTCCCTGCTTCTTTGTCACTGGACTTCTTTCGTAGAATTCAACACAAAACGGTTAGCTCTTAAAATGGGTTTTCAGCATCCGCACAAAGTGCTCGCCGTCGTGTGCATCCTCACAGCGGTCTACCCGTTCGTCGGCGCGTTCTCCTATGCCGCGCGAGCCAGTTACAGTCCGTTCGTGGACTCTGTGTACGCGGCGGTTCACCGTCCGCTCTGGTCGTTCGCCCTCCTCTCGTTCATCTATCTGTGCCATCACGGAGCATTCAGTGAGTCGTGTTGTTGCTCCGCTAGGAGAGAGTGGTGGTGGCTTGCAGAGTGGCTGAATGCTCTTCTCGAGTGGCGCGTCTTCGCGCCGCTCTCCAAACTCACGTGGATCGCGCTCGTCGTCGCCGAGCCCGTCATCCTGTTCTTCTTCTCGTCCCTCAACAAACCGGCCTACGCGACTCACTGGAGTACGGTAGGTGTCATCGCGAAAGACGCAGAGACGAGCGAGGCGGCTTCTTGAATTATTGACGAGCGTCGAGATTGATGTGTGATTGGCATGCGCGAACAGAAAGACCGACTCGCGCGGCAAAACTTTTCTATTCATGCGACGCTTCCGGAACGCCTCTTGCGCGTCGCTTCCGCACCGCTTCCGCGAGGTGATGCTCTCAAGTTTCGAAAGGTCCCCCAGGTTACAGTAAGATCGCCCCCCCCCTTTCTCTCTCTCTTTCTCCCTCTCACTTTCTTCTTTAAAACAAACTTTGGTTTCTTCTCTTTCACCTCCATTTTCCGCTCGATTTGAATCGGACCGAAAGTGGGTCCTGCAGGTGTCCCTTTTCGCTTTTCGAATCAACAAATGACCCCTGCAAATGGACTCCCTCTCCCTCTCTCTTTTTCCCTTTTTTCACCCATTTAACCCAGGTGTGTGTGTGTGTGTCACATTTCGTTTTTCAGATGTACACCGCCATCTCGGCCACCGTGCTCGCCTATTTCGTCGCCATGCTGCTCGACATTCTCGTCACGAGACCCATCCGATACTTGATCTACCGCGAGCAGAAGCATCGCTACGCACAGGCTCACACCCAGGCTCACTGAGCAGTGAGTGAGTGGGCTCGCCGAGCCGCGCGCGCGGGACAACGGGTGATTCGAGGAATGGAGAGATTGTTCACGGCAATAAACGATATTCTTAGGTCCCTTGTTCTTTTTTCGCCCGGCGCGTTTCCGCTTGTTTCTCTCTCTCCCTCCAAACTCAATTTGATCCACCTGCCGGCCGACCTTGTTCGGTTCGTCGTAAAAAAGTTGCGAAAGGGAGGGAAAGAGACGTGCCGCCCGTGTCCTCGGATCCCTCGGATCCATTGTTTTGGTTACCGACTCCCGCGCGCACTTTATGACCTTTTGGATGCCGACACACACACACAACGGTGGATTAGTGAATGAAAGAGAGAAACGGAAAAAGGGTGGATCAAAAGAGGGCCTGAAAAGGTGTAAATCACTCGCCGAATGGAGATAGAG
The DNA here is from genome assembly GCA_963966605.1 of Caenorhabditis sulstoni. NCBI lineage: Eukaryota > Metazoa > Nematoda > Chromadorea > Rhabditida > Rhabditidae > Caenorhabditis > Caenorhabditis sulstoni. Next base: position 6,783,194 of record OZ016477.1, on the reverse strand, counting down.
AGAGGAACCAATGAATGCGAATCGGGAGAATAATTGCGCTGAGGCGACTTTTCCGGTGCGATGACCTGATCTGAAAATCTAAACTCCCATGCTGGTCATTTTTGCCTTGTAAGCGGTAGATTTGTGTTTTGTGGTGGTGTAATGGCTATCAGTTTTGCCTGCTGTTCCAGCGCATTCAGGTTCGAGTCCACCTGCTGACACTTCAGTTTTTCACTCCTGAAATTCCTGCGATCGCGACCCCCTGTCGTCCTATTGCCCTGTTCAAACCGTAACCATATAATATACACTTCGCCGTTCGAAAACTCATAAATCACTCGAAAAGACGACCCGCCACGTAATAAATCTGCAGAGAAAAGGGCACGGACCGGTCACCGGCATAGTCTCAAAAAAGCTGAAGTACTCTGGGAAACCGTGCCGCCCGTCGGTCGAACTTTCGAGTGCGCCCCCCTTTAATCCGTGACCCAATTAAGGAGGACATGGTCCGTTCGAGTGCGCAGCGGGAGATACGCATCCCTGCATAGAAACTCGTGTCGGAGAGCAAGCGAACAAGAAAGAGAAGAAGAAAAAGAAAAAGAAGAATAGGGGGGCGAGAATGCAGGTGCTCACACCCAATTACACGACAAAATGCACGAAAGGTGTCGAGTCGCCACGTGGTGCACGGAAAGAGAAAGACAAGAAAAAGAGGCGAAGAAGAAGAAGAGCACAGGTGGGTCTAATTATGCATTTCGCAACACGACAATACGGCCACTTTTTGACCAACCAACGCCAGCGAACAGGTGGAATTTCAGACGGTGTCGGCTATTCGAGAACGAAGAGTTCGGCCATCCGAATGCGGAAAGTTAGGCCATCTGGTGGCACCTAGCTCTCCTCATGACGTGGCACTCAATTTGACCTACTTTCTCGGCTGTTTAGCAGATTATCGGCTCACACTTAATCGAGAAAACGCGCTCCGTCGAACCGGAAGTGTGTGTGCGTGTCTTCTGTTTCCTTTTAGCACTTTTTTAGCGCGTGGCACCTAATCCCCCCGAAATGCGCGTCATTTTGTGTCTTCACCTGCTGTCCCGCCACCCGATTCTCGTCGTTTCCATCATCGAAACGACATTCTTCGCGGGTCCCCGCCATTCGGCGCTTTTCCGTTTTCTTTTCATTCCACCGAGAGAGAGCCCATAGTCTCGCGGAGCTGCCTCGTTTTTCCGGAAGTTTCTCGTCGGATAATTATGGGTCCGTTGGAGGAAAGAAAGAGAAGGGGGAGGGTGAAAGAGAGAGACGAATCGCTTCCTGCGCCCCTCTCCTCTGCTGCATCTGCGAGCTGTGTTATTTATGGACACGAATCAGAGGCGAATGAGGAAAAGAATGAGCTTCTCTGGAATAGTGATGACGATTGGCAATTGAAAAGCATCCTATTGATACCCGCCATCGCTTGTCTCGCTGGAAACCCGGCCGTGTGGCTTTGCGGCGAACGCTTTTGTCTTTCGTTCCAGCAGTCGCAAGTTCGAGCCCACCTCGTGGCATTTGTGTTCTCTTGGAAGCGTCCCTCTCTCTTCGCAGTTTCTCTTTCAAAAAGGGTCTCCATATATCACCTGAGCGACCATATGGTGACACAGGTATCTCTCTGCCTCCCTCGTTCGCTTCTTCTTCTTCTTCTGCCCACCTGTGTCTGTCACAATGAAGATACCGCCTTAGGAATGGGCCAACCTGCTGCTCTCCGTTTCCCTTCTTCGTCGGTTTCCGGCACTCCTATAATTAGGTGCGTGTTTTGCCGCCCCCGTCCAGAAGCACAAGAAGGAGAAAGGAGGGGGAAGAGGGCGAAAGGATTTGAAATGTATACAGCACGCTCGATTGAGCACACCGGCATTTCGGAAGAGAGAGAGAGAGAGAGAGAGAGAGAAACGAAGGCTCTTTGAGGTTTCGGCGACCGTCAGGAAGCGTCGAGAATCCGGTGTGTGTGAAAAAAAAAGAAGAAAAAGAGAGAGAGAGAGAGAGAGAGAGAGAGAGAGAGAGAGAGAGAGAGAGAGAGAGAGAGAGAGAGAGAGAGAAATAGAGAGAAATGATAGTGTAGACGAGAGAACGTTTCAGATTTCGAGGGCTGTTTTGAATGGGAACAATCGATACAATCGAAATAGTTCAGAAAATGGTCAAAGATAGATGATAAGCGAGGTCAAATTGGAAACTTTTCAAATATCGGGTAGATCAAACTTCGAGTTCTGGGCCTAAAAAGTCTGATCTCGGCTCGAGACCCATTCTGAAGAGTGTCAGTAGATAAAAAGATTCTGGATTCCATCAGATTCTGAATCTGAAACTTTCAGATACTTCTCGTAACTTCTTCAAAAAGCGCTCAACAGAGATACAGTAACCGCGAGCCTCCTCCTTTAAACGCCTTCCTGTTCCACTCGAATCAACGTCTTCTTCCCTTTTCAGTCGTCCGTCCCATCTTCTGCTCTGTTCCAGTTTCAGCATGATTTCAGCCGAAAGACAAGACAGAAGACGTCGTTTCGAATCAGATGACGTCGAGAGATCCCACGAGCAAAGTTTTGATTCTAATCGCGAATCGGCATCAGACGCGGCGAAAAGAAGTGTGAATCCGTGAAAACCGAGTCATTTTCTCTTTCGGCGAAGATGTTCCGATTCGCGTGTCCGATAGGGCTCGCCGAGCCCATTGTCATTGAGATTGGTTGAGAAGAAGAACATCCGACGATCCCCCTCCCTTCGTCGAATCGAAAAAACAAGAAGAAGAAGAAGACGTTGGTGGGTTGTCTGCTGCTGCTTTGGCCGTATTTACAACCCTTCTCCTCCTCGCTCGCTACAGTAACCCCCTCACTTCTCTTTCTTGTTTTCTCTTTCTCTCGCCGCTCTCTTTTTTCAGAAGACGGAGGGGGGGGGGGGGGGGGAAGACAAGTTTTGACTATAGATGGAAAGAGAAAGAGAGGGACACACCAAAATCTCTCTCTCTCTCTTTTTCTGGCTTGCTTGTGTGAAGGAATAATTGTCGGGTTGTATTGAGAGAGAGAGAGAGAGAGAGAGAGAGAGAGAGAGAGAGAGAGAGAGAGAGAGAGAGAGAGAGAGAGAGAGAGAGAGAGAGAGAGAGAGAGAGAGAGAGAGAGAGAGAGAGAGAGAGAGAGAGAGAGAGAGAGAGAGAGAGAGAGAGAGAGAGACGTGGCGCCCGTGGCGGGGACAGGCAGCACATAATTGCTCTGTCTCTGCTTCTCTCGCACTCTCCTCTCATCACACACTCTCTCGTCGCTCTCTTTTCTGCCGTCGATTCGCTTTTTTGTGAGCGCGCGCCGGAGGAGAGGAGAAGAAGGAGGCACCGAGAGGATTACGGTAGTTTTGGAGGGAGACGAAAAGAATTGAAGAAGAATTGAAGGTCGTCGCCATCGCTCGTTCGATCCGGAAGTCAGACTTACACACACACACACGCACGAAACGGAGGAATACGGTAGAAGTGACCCAGTTGCAACACAACTTTCGCGAAGAGTGCCACGTCACAAGGGGCCGAACAATTAACGGATCATAATTACGAAATGAGCCCTCCCACGGGTAGTCGTGAGAAAAAAAAAGGGAAACTGAGATAGATAGGCGGCTCATTGCGGTTACGGAAGTTAGTGTCACAGATGCCACGTCGAGATGGCGGTCGATAAGAGATAGAAAAAGATAATGGGGGAGAAGAGGAAGACGTCGTCGGGATGGATGAAGACGTCGGAATGAAGACGTGAGGTAGAAGTCGTCGTGATGAAGGTTGGAAGAAGTTGGAAAGGAGACGTCGAAAGGGATTGAAGATGTTCGGATGAAGGTGTCGGCAAGAAGACGTGTGCTCCGGTAGATCAAACCGTGTCATCACCCGATCAACGAATCCGATCCCTGCCTCTTTCTCTCTCTGTCACTCTGTTATTCCGGGAACGTCCTTGTTCCGTGTCCGTCCTCATCATTCGGTCCCCCCTTCTCAGTGACAACTCCTCATTATTACCCTCCTCCTCCTCATGTCTACTGCTGCTGCTGCTGCTGCCGTTCCCCTCCCTTCGCGCGAAAAACTGACTTTTATCGAGGTCATTAATGGCACCCATAATATGGTCGTTCGAATGGCAGGTGTTGACATAAGCCTCCGAAGGGGGGAGGGAGAGGGTTTCGATTTTATGACCATGAAGCTGTCGCGGAGAAAAAGAGCGGAAGGAACGGGGAACGGTTTCTTTCTCTCTCTGGGGGGAGAGATCCATGAGACAATAGATAAGAGCCTCGCCACGAGACAGGGGGGTCTGCCTGTAATTAGGACCCCCCGAGGAGGTTCGTCGACAACGCAACAATGGTTTCTCGCATTTCTGCGTTGTTCCTATTCACTCGAGCATAGTTTTTTTCCTCACTACTACGTGGTGTGTTTCTTAGACACCCCCCCGAATCCGGAAGGTTCAAGAGCATACGGAGTGGCTTTGAGGGATTAGGACACCTGTGGAGATGTAGAAAGAGAGAGAGAGACGGTTCACTTGATTGACACGTGGCATCGCGGACAGTAATTAGCCGGTTGCCGGAAACACGAACAGACGGACAAGGATCGCATTGTTGGTCTTGTTCCGAGTCTCGCTACCGTAACCCATGCACGTCCTCCGTAGTGCGTCGTCGTTGACGCCACCACAAGTTGTTATAGAGACAAGAGAAGACAGGAAGCGTGATCGACACGCACGAGTTAGAGGGATGCGGAAATTCGGTTGTCAAAATGAGTGACACTGTGGCGAGTCGGAGAAGGTCTTCTTCCGCCCGTTCATCAAGATAACCTCGCCACCACCAACCGTGGCAGACAGGCAGGTGTAGCCAGGTGGGAGATAAGAATCGGAAGAAGAAGAAGAAGAAGACGTCGACGAGGCTTCTCCGAAGATAGCATGCGCAATGAGCTTACGAAAGGAATCACGTAATCGCGGGCGGACGGAACAGGAGGCTCACACAGAAGAACGAGCGAACCGATGTGGGGGACAGTCATCTGGGACATTGTGCACAGAGAGCAACGTCTTCTTTTTTGGATCATCATCCAGTCTTCAGATGAAGATGACTGTCTCGAATTCGAGAATTCGGCTGAAAACCGTTTCAGAGTCGGTCTTGGGCCTTCTAGCTCTGATTGTTTTGAATTTTGGGTTCCGGTGGATAGATTTCGCAACGAGCCTGAGTTTGGGCCAATAACTGAAATGACCTAGATTCGAGCTGAGAGCAACTTTGGGGGTCAGCGCCATTCGGGCCGAAATCAAGAGAACTGAATGGACCGATGGAGATGGGCCTAGCAGGCTTCGAGCCCTAACTCGGCCAAGAAGGCTCTTCCAGGGTAAAAGATTAAAGGAATGAGCAAGAAAAGGAGAAAAAGAGACTGTGGATGACAACAAGAGGTTCTTCTTTTACTGCTAGGTACACACACTGCGCCTTCTCTTTTTCATGCCTTCCCCCCACCCACCCCCTTTTCCTCCTCTTTTCTGAGCAATTATTCTAATTACTTTTGGTTGGCAATTACGTGAAAACGACGAGAGTCGCCTCGCGATCGCATCAAATTGAAGAGACGGTGGAGAAAAAGCGTGAAGAGAAAAGGGGGCGGAGTCAAAAGAGAGAGAAGGGCCACGGTCAAAATGTGTGTGTGTGTGTGTGATTATTTTAATTGCCTCCTATTTCTTGTGGTTCGTCTACTTCTGCTTCTTCGCCTCTCACAAAAGAATCGTTTTGGCTCCGCCCACTTTTGATTCGAAATTGGGCTCTGGCTCCGAATCCAGCTCCCGCTCCTCTAGACAAATTATAGGGTTGGAGCTGTGAGCCTTTGGTGAAATATCGATTGAGCTCACGTCTTCTCGAATTTCGGCGAGAGAAATCTCTGCAGATGAAATCAGAAAGGGACACCGTAATCCGATTCGCACCTTTTTTGGGCAACGCCGACGCCGACAAAACGGCTGTTTTCGGTTGTTAGAGGTGCGAGAGGGGATGGTCACCAAAGTGCGAGTCGGTGTGCGGACGCGGATCCTTTTCGGATTCGCTTTCTGATCTTCGCGAAACGGACAAGCTTCTGGGGGGTTCCCACGGATCTTTGGAGGTGGATGTGGAGATGGGCGGGAAGCGATCGGAGACTCTGGCTGGAAGCGATCGGCTGAAAGACTTCGAGAGAGAGAGAGAGAGAGAGAGAGAGAGAAAAGCAGTTGCCATGGAGACCTGTCTTCTTCTGATTCTTTGACAAGGATTCAGAAGACGTCGTCGTCGTCGTCGTCGTCGTCGAAACGAGAATCCAGATGGTTGAGCACGCCGTCAAAAAGAGCTCGAGAGAGGTGACGAGAAGAGCAAGTTTTAATTGAGTGTCACCATAATTATCGCTCGCGTTCCTCTATTGTTTCACTCGGCAGGGTTCGCGAGGTGAACAGGAGCATAAGGTGTTTTTGAGAGAGAGAGAGTGAGCCTACTGGAGCCGATGTTCCAATGAAAACGTCAAAAAAAAGAAAAGAGTCGAGAAGATCGGAGAGACGAAAAACGACTGGGACGAAGGGACGGACGGAGCGATGGTGGTGGAATAGAGCGAAGGGAGGGCGAATGGAAGATTGAGGCCCTTTTGGCTACACGCAATTACAGCCACAATTCACTCTCACACACACACGTACACCCAACAATTAGCTACAATATAGGCGGGGCCCATGAGGCACACGGGGACTTTGGGAAGTGGAAAAAGAGAGAGAGAGAGACACGGATAATTGGGCTAAATTATACCTCAAACTATTTTTCTCCCCTTCTCACCCGCGCGCACGCGCGATCCCTTGATCCACGCTAATTTTGTGTTTATCATTTCGCTTCCTCCCCTCCCTCAATCATTTCAATTTCAGGCCCCCCGAAGTTCGCTAGAGGGCCTTTGGGTTCATTTTTCAGGCAAACCCCGCCCCCTTCGGCGGTTCGCATCGCCTACTGTGGCCGTCCGTTCGAATGACGGATCGAAGCCACGCCCCCTTTCGTCTCGTCGGCTGGTCACTGAGAGAGAGAAGACGCGCCGCCCCCCGATCTCTCTCTCTCTCTTTCTCTCTCTCTCTTCGGTCCGTGGCCCTCCTCCTCCTCCTCCGTCTGTTGTGCCTCTTGTGGAGTGTGTGCGAGTGAGAAGAAGAAGGAGAGAATAAGACTCGCCCTTCCCTCTTCTCTCCCCCCATCATCATCGTCATCATCATCATTTTCTTCTTCTTCTTCTTCTTGCTTCTCACACTTTGTCTGAATCCGTGCCCCTTATTATCCTAATTCGTACCTTTGCGTTTCGGTTGAAATTTTAGGTAATTGTCGTGTCTCGCCTCGCCTCCTCTGAAATTGCCTTCTCTGATATAATTGAGCGGAAGAGAGGAGGCGCGATGGAGAAGGAGGCGGGGCGGAGCGGAAAAAAATGGGGGGGAACGGGTACCCGAATTTCGAGAAATGCCTGAATGATAATTGGGTCCGGAAGCTGTAATTATGTGATTAGCCCGATGCTTCGGAGTCCATCGCGATCCCTGAGCTCACCCGAACAAGGATCCATAGCTATTACAAGGATCCGAGAGGGATGCATGGTACTGTTGTCGGACCCAGATGGTCTTCAGATGAGTCCACGTTATCTTCCCATCGCATCTTCCCAGCTGGAAGCGATCCATCAGCTCGAGTCAGCACTCTCTTCTCCCCCAACTTCAGAACACCCCATCTCTCTTCTCGAGTACCGATTTTTCCATTCTCCTCAAACACTCCCCCCTCCCTTCCCAATGACTTTCTATTTTTTCATGACTAATCACACACACACCCTACCTACTTCTCTGTTTAATGTCGTACTGCTGCTCCACTGAGCAAACCATGAATCAAAATGTCTTTTTTGCTTCCATCCCTGAGAACTTTTGTGACCTTTTCTGTGAGAACTTCTTCTTCTTCGCATTCTTCTTTTTCGCATTCTTCTTCTTCGCTTCTCCATTCCAATTCGAGCGTTCCCAATTGCATCTCGAGTTTTGCAGATGGACCCGTCGAAACCGTTCGATTACACGTCCGCAGACTACTATCAGACGGGCTCCGCGAGCACGGGTCCGACGTCGAACGGAGCCAGTGTGTCGCCCTTCTACACACCGTACCACACGTTTCCGGGCTCTTCGACGAACGGAGCAGCCGCCGGAGCCGGCATGTACGGGACTCCGCAACCGCAGGCCGCCTACGGAATGTACGCGCCGGGACCGGGCAGCTCTCCCGAAGGTACGTCATCTGAAAGTGCTTCTGATGTCCCTGAAGACGTCAAGTATCACTTTTGCTCTCGAACTTTGCTTCGGATCGCTCCGTGGTGATTCTGAAGACGTCAACGAGCTGGAAGTTTGACTTTCCGATAACTTTTTTCCATTTTTTTTTCAAAATTCCAACGTCATTGTGGGAAAACTTTTTGCATTCTCACATGAGATCCGTCAAAATTCTGACTTTTTTCAGAGGGATTTTCAGAGCACGCGACGACGAAAATCGTCGAAGGGTGCGAGGCGAAGTTCAACGGAAAAGGCAAAAAGATCAGGAAGCCGCGCACGATATACAACTCGCAGCAACTGGCAATGCTGCAGAAAAAGTTCCAGAAGCATCAGTATTTGGCACTTCCCGATCGAGCACAACTCGCCTCGGAACTGGGATTGACACAGACTCAGGTGAGATATCATTGCTCTCGAGACTTCCGGTTAAACGTGATTTGGCTGGTGTAGTGGCTAGCAAGTTTGCTTTTGACGCAAGTGGTCCCTGGTTCGATTTCGGTCACCCCCCTCCCGTCGCTTTCTCTCGCTTGTCAAGTCTATCGACACGACCTTGTCAAGGAGGTCGCAAGTCGCAACTCCTGGCCGAGAAATCCACACCATCCGGTAATAATCCGAGTCGTAATCCGGGCGAGTAATCCGCATCCATCCGACCACCACGTGCCTGCCCCTCTCGCTCTCTCCCGTAAAAACAGTCTCATTACTGGGGCAGGGGGGGGGGGGGGAGGTGGTTGTCTTGAGAAGGTCGTCTTCTTCTACGGCCCATTGGGTTTCGAATCCAAAAAGTGGCGAAAGTGGGTGAGAGAGAGAGAGAGAGAGAATCGAAATGAAATTGTGATGACGTGGCGACATCTCGCTTCTCCAGTTTTAATTATTGTTTTTGGGCACTCGACGAAGTGTGGTAATTATATAGCGGAGGAATGAAAGTTGACTCGTGAGCCCTATCTCTCTCTCTCAAAATATTATTCCTTCGGAGGGGGGAAATTCGCGACGCAGGTGCCCCCCGCCCCGGCAAAGATCTTTATCTGGTCGTCCCCCGGAAGCCATCAATCATACCGAAACATGCACGCGTCGGAACGAAGATCCGAATCGGTTGGTCCTCCCACCCCTCAGATGATGATGACGACGACAGGTGTGTCCTTGGGTCTCGAAGCGAAAAGCTCCTCGTCGAGTGAAATGGCCGCCGAAATGTGGAAGAGAAGTGGAACTGTTGTTACGGTAGTTCATTGCGGTGGTGACCTCTATAGGCATTTCTATTCACTAGCGGAAGGCCTAATTACTCTCCCAACCCTCTTCTTCTGTGTACATTGGCGTTTTTCAAAACGCGTCCGATCGGAAACGTCCGTCGTCATCCCGACCGGGGGCAGCGCGCGCGAATTTCAAAGAATACACCAATGTGTTGTTGCAGGTGAAAATCTGGTTCCAAAATCGGCGATCGAAGCAGAAAAAGCAGAAGACGGGCACGTCGGACCGCGCCTCCGACGAGGACGACGACACGGAAGAGTCGAAGCCCGAGTGCTCGCCGAGCAGCGAGTCGATGATCAATCAGGTGAGCAGCACCGTGAGGACGATGAGCGTGAAAGAGGAGGCGTTGGAGGGCGTCGCAATGGTGAGCATCTCTCTCTCTCTCTCTGGTTTCGTGTGTCTGTGCGTGTGTCGTGTGAGTGTCGACGAACATCGACGAACCGAATCATCGGAGAGAACACCCGGCCGACAGTTCGAGATGTCTTCTCAAGTCGTTTTCAGCGCTTTCCTCAGAATTGAGGCTGAAAAACGATCAGAGTCGGTGGGGCCGATGGCTGAAATTGTCTAGATCGGACTGGAAGCAGCTCAGCATACCGTACACCTTAGAAAAGTCACTCTTGTCCTTTTTCAATCCCGTACAGAAGAGCCTTTCTCTCACAAGGTTTACGGTATGTTGAGTTAGGCCCAATGTTTTCCCACTGAGAGCCCACACCGACTCTGGTCGTTTTTCAAGATAAGATTCAGAAATTCCCCCGTTTCTCAGTCCAATTGAAACCAATTTCACCATTCTCGTTTCCAGGACACATCGCCGCCGCCCCAAAACCACACGACGCCCGGCTCGATGATGTCCGACTGGCCGTCGCTTCCGCAGCAGCACGTGCCGACGCCGTCGAGCCAGCACCTGCCGCCGGTGAGCACGATTCCGTCGATGGCGCCGTCGTCGATTCCGGCGGGCATCAACGGCGGCTACGGCGACATCAAGTACGAGGTGGACAAGCAGCACCAGCAGCTCGTGCAGCCCTACGACATGAGCCCCTACGCGCAGGCCGCCTACTACCCCCTCTATCCGCATCCCTACTCGTTTTGAGTCTCCCCTCCCCTCACTGACTCTCCCTCTCAACGAATCTCCTTCTCGTTTTAACTGTTAGGATCTCGGCGGATCTGTTCCCTTCTTCAACCTGTGTGTGTGTCTTCTCCCCCTCGTCCCAAAGGTACCGTAACCCTTGACACGGCTCCTCAACGATTCCTTCCCCCCACAAACATTCGAATTTTATTCCTGCGGCCATCCGGGTGCCCCCAAAACACTTTTTCTCTCTCTCTCTCTCGCTATTTATTGGACTGTGTCCCCCCTCAAAATACTCACTCATTCACTATTCGTAGTTATTACTTCTCCCACCTATCTCAACATTCAAATTGTTTTTTTTTTCTCTCTCTCCCTCCGTTTTAGTGCATGAAATTTGAGAAATTCGGCGAAAGCCACCAATCGAACAAACAAAGAAAGCCGAAAAATAAAGTTGAACTTGTCATCGAAACCGTGTTTCCAGCAGTTTCCCAAGAGTTTCCACCTCATTTTCCAACACTTATTCTGGTCGTCTCTCAATAAATCACTTCTCTCTTTTCGCGCCCCCCCCCCCTTTTGCGGACGCCGCGCGCCGACCGAACGGCGCCTGAATTACGGTGGGAAACCGAAACCACCGTGACCGTGACTGTCTTTTCGTCTCTTTCTCTCTCTCTCTCGCGCGACGGTTTGAATTATTGCGGAAAGAGGAGAAGGAGAGCATGAATAGATCGGATGCCGATGCAGAATGAACACGCCAATTTTCTCTCTGTCCGAGGGTCACAGAACAATAGAGAGAGAGAGAAGGAAAAGGCGCCCTCTTCTGAGGCGCGCTCCGCAGCACCACCGCCACCGCCGGACCTTTCATTGACCCCCACGCCGTAATTATAGTCTGCATCTCACAACTGCGAACAGCAAGCAAATTTATCGGCGGAGGAGGGGGGACGAACCCCCGGGCGTCTGGACGACGGGCAAAAGCGTATCCAGTTACACCAAAGCTGCATTGAAATTAGTGGTAACCATAGCGGTTATCTCCTCGGTGTTTTGAAAGTAATTACGCTTGTTGGTGAAACTTGCAAGCAATTTCAATGACTATCGATCGATGTGAAAAGCTTTATTCGACGCATATTGAGAATGAAATTGAAGCAAAAAGCAGTGTGTCAAATCGGTTTTCAGTGGATAGTCCGACGCGTGTTTCCGTTGACCAACATCGTCAGTCCGTCACGATACTCGGCCTTGCACTCGTCTTTGATTAGCTGCAATTGGCGACGTTTCGCGATGTATTCGTGAAAATAGACTCTCGAAATAGACTTTTGTGCAAAGTTTCGTGCACACGGGGTTACTGTACCTGTAGGAGTGTTTTGCCGAAGAGCACTTGGAACTCGTACTCGATGAGCACCAGGTCGTTCTCGGATCTCGACACGAGAATTCTGATGAGATCCTTGTCGCGAGTGCCCATTCCCTGAAAGAAGACAAGTTTAAGGGGGTGAGGGAGGGGTTACTGTACTTTGGTCGCCAGATGGATCGAGTTGGCAAGGAAGCGCGGTTTGTTGCGCGACGTCTCGATGAGCGAGAGCACGAGGTTCTTGAAGTCGCCGCTGAGCTCCTTCTCGAGAATTTTGCCGAAATCCTTGCCCGACTGTCTCTCCACCTCCTCAATGACGCGCTGCATGTGGGCTCCGCTCGACGTGGCGAAGATTTTGAAGGCGTCGAACTTCTCGACGCCGCCCTTCTTGTCGAGACTCTTCAGAATGTTCGCCGCGTGCGACGCCACTTTCAGAGAGTCCACCGAGCCGTTCTCGTCTCGTTTCGCCTGCAGAATCACGATGAGAAGACGTCGGAAGTCTCCGGAAGTGTCGGCCGAAATGGCGTCCTCCAGCGACTTTTGGTAGGTCATGAAGAAGGTGTTTCTGGAAGCGAATGATGTTTGAAAAGAGCACAAACGAGCACATGGATTGGGGAAGGGATCATTTGGCTGGAATGGGACCAGGTGTCCTGGTGTGACTACGGAAGTCAACCTAACTTTTCTATGTTGGGTTATAGAAACATGGTCCAGTGATAAAATACGAAGAAAATTCTGAGATCTTTCAAATGGCCCAACAAACTTCTGAAAACGTTTATTCTGAATGAAGTTATGCTCATTTTTGTAGCGTTAGTCTTCAGAAGTGGGAATGGCTACACGAAAACGTGCATAACTTTGTTCAAAATGAATATTTTTGGACGTTCTTTGCACCATTCGAAAGATCTTAAACTGTTCTACATCTTTGTCGTTATGACCTTCTCAATAGGTAGAAGTTCAAGAAAGATAGGAGAGCATCCGTGCAACTGCAGTCCATAGACCTCGTACGTGGTCACTGGACCCTCCAATAAGTGACCATCTCTCCCAAGTAGCAGTAATTCACTGGCCAAACTCTAAACTGAAAACCACCCACTTGGCGGCCTCAATCTCGTCGTTGGTCCTGGTGGCGAGTATCTCGATGAGGTTCTTCTCGTTCGTTCCGAGACCCTTCACCGCTCGATTCAATTCGGTCACGTCCAGTTTGGTGGGCGTCTGCAGGAGAGCGACGAGAAAGTCCTCGAAATCGCCGGAGAACGCCTTCTTCACTTCCTCCTCCAGATCTTTTCCGTAGCGCGTTTTGTACGGAGTCCGGATCTGGAAGCGATTTTCAGACGATTTTCAGACGCCGACGAACCATTTGCCGTTGCGTGTTGTTGATCGAGACGAGAATCTCGAGCACTTTCAGCTTCTCCTTGTTTCGCAGCGCCTTTTCGAGCCGTTCCGAGGCGGCCACCTGCAAATTTGAATGGAATTCAATGAATGTCGTCGCACTCATTCCTCACCTCATCAAAGTTTGGCTGAAAATGGATTTTCGCAGTGGCCATTCTGCTGAAATTTCGTCCTTTTTTCGGAATATCCAACAGTTTTACAGTGATTTTTAGAGGCATTTCGAATGAATTCAGGTCAACCAACTTTGTGTTTTTTCGCCTCGAGACGAAACGAGAAAATGGCTGGTTTTGCCCTTTTCAACGACGAAGAAAAGATTAGTCAGAGTGAACGAACGAAATTGGAAAATTACAGTGTACTTGGGAATCGAACCCGCGAACGTCGGATCGGAAGACAAAGGTGTTAGCCAGTGCGCCAAAGAGAAACGCGCGGAACCAGTTGGTCAGAGCGGTGATATCCACCATCTCGATCTACTTTTTAACGGGAAAAAAACTGTAGAAGAACTGTGAAAGATGGGAAAAAATAGTCGAGATGAGTCACAAAACGACGCTTTTATTTGTGGAAAGAAAGGGAAAAATGGGTTGAAGAAGGAGTGTTCTGTCTTGGTTGGTTTCGATAGAAAAAAACACAGAAAAAGATAAAATGAGAGATGAGTCATTGACGAATATTGGGGATTGCGAAAGAAAGAGGAGCGGTTGAAATGAACTGGAAAAGTTTGCGAGAAGTGAATGTCAGGCTGCATGTGTATAAAGTTGATGATGATCCCTTCGCGCGCGCGCACGGAACGCTGCTTATTGAGGTTGAAAAGAGAAAGTGGCAGTGGAAAGAGGATTGATTTGTGGGATGTTTGACAGTTTCCACGAGGTTCTACCACCCCCAAATACCCTTCCTTCTCTTCAAGAGCGTTTTTGAGATAGAAAAAAGAAAAAAACCACAGCGGGGTTCGAACTCGTGGGCGTGGGAACAACAGCCAAAACTCTAACCGAGTTGGCCCCACACGGACGCGAACTTTTAAGCTAAAGACGGTGAAGTTCACGGTCATCAGGTAGAAAGTTTGAAATCGAAGAAATACACGGAAATGAATTCCGCAGACAGTTCAGAATGCTCTTCAAACAAAGTCTCACTCGTATACAGCTCAGAAAATCATACAAAAGGTGTTTGTAAAAAGGCGTTCAAATATAAATAAAATCGAATCGATTCATGTCGTTTCGTTTCGGTTCGTTTCAAGTTTTCTCAAGAAGTTTGCCTTGTTTGGAGTGCAAACAGGAGAGAGAGAGTGTGCTTGAGAAGAGAGACGCAGACACGCGAAGAAAGTCCGTCGGTGATCTCGTACGAGTCGGAGGGGATCGCAAACGCGCTCCACTGAACTCAAGAGTTCTTCACGCGAACCGGTCGAATTCCACGTTGACTCCACAATCGATATATTGGAAAGGAAACGTCATTTCTTTTGAGAAGGCACACAATGGATTTCCCGTTTGAATACGTCGAAAGGGTCTTCTCATATCCTTCTTTTGACCATCATCTTGTTGTAAGTTCGTTCAGAAACCTCGATTTCAGAGCTCAGTTTCAGACAAAAGAGGCGCTGGAAATTGCGAGAACGAAAAATGAGATAGTAGAGTATCCAGAGTCGGAAGAAGACGAGATGGAATGCGATCGGGACGTCGATGAGAAAGAGAGGGAGCTTGTGCACGATATTCTTCTCCTGGAGATTCAAGTGGCGAAAGAAGAAGAGGAGGAGAAGAAGAAGAAGAAGAAAGAGGCGTCGAAGAAGCAGAAGGGAGGGCCTAATGAGAAGAACGTAGAGAGCACTACGAACGATGTCAACGTCGCTTCTTCTTGCACCTCTTCTGACACGCTCGGCGACGAATCCCTGATAGACACTTCGGATACCGACAGCGCCATTTTCAAAAATGAAGCTGAACGGGAGGAGATAGCGAGGCGCAAGTTCAAGTAGGCACCAGAAAGCGGCCGCCGACGCGCGGGGGTATAGCTCAGTGGTAGAGCGCTCCCTTAGCATGGGAGAGGGCTGGGGTTCAATTCCCCATACCTCCAGAAGTTTTTTTCTAATTCTAATCGGAAAATATATGTAAAAATGAAAAATCTTTCCTGGAGGTATGGGGAATTGAACCCCAGCCCTCTCCCATGCTAAGGGAGCGCTCTACCACTGAGCTATACCCCCCCTGTCTTTCACTGTACCCGAGAGGTAAACGTTAACGCCGCTTGTAGAATAATGGGCGAATGCGCGTGCACCGCTTCTGAATGCGATTCTAATCCGAGTTCGGCAACCATTTCCTACTCTTCGGATTTGACGTCTTCTGATGAAGACGACGCTGGTCTGTCTGATAAAGAACTGAGAAAAGGGGCGAAAGAAGAAGAAGTGAGCCCGTCTTCGGAAGAATCGTCGTCTTCTTCTGACGAAGACATCGATTTGCAAGAAGAGATTGTGGCCCTTGAAGGCATGCTTGTCGAGAAAAAAGAAGGTGAAAAAGACGGCGAAAGATCGAGAGGAAACAAAAGTAAATCAGTGAAGAAGGAAGAAAAGGAGAAGGAAGGGGACGACGACGACGACGACGACGACGACGATTCGATGACGTCTTCGCCGGACTCTGACGACGTTCTGGAGAGCTTCTCCTCTGAAAAGAGCTCCGATAATCCATCGGAAGAGAGATCCAAGTCGAAAAACGAAAAATCGGTGCTCGCGAAAGAAAACGTCAAATCGCCGAGCAAAAAGGCCGAGGTGTCTTCTGGCTCGACGTCTTCCTCTTCGTCGTCTTCGTCGCCTTCAGAATCCTCTCACTTCGAGACGTCCTCCGATTCGTGCGTCATCTCGTCTTCTCAATCTGACGAAGACGATGACAATTCCGAGGACAATTTGGAGAGATTCATGTGGGATTCGGATGACATTTATGCGACCACAGACACTGATTCGGAGCTGGAGGGAGTGCTCGATTTCCTCGATCGGGCCATGACGATTGTGAACGGGATATTCGGGAATACCGAGGAGACGGAGAAGATGACGGATGTCGAGAGACAGGTACGGTGGCGGCCATATCACCGACCTAGCTGAGCAGCATTTGCTGCTCATTTTGGTGTAGTGGTTCCGAGTCAGATTTCAAGTTGGGCGATCCGGGGTTCGATGCCACCCTCGGACCATTTCTCTTTTTCTTCCGATGTTCTCACTTTCAGAAGTACATCACATTCGCCGCACCACTGCCGATCGAATTGAAAACTCAGAAGAGGTACGAAATGATGGAGGAGGCCGAAGATGT
Source organism: Caenorhabditis sulstoni (assembly GCA_963966605.1). Classification (NCBI taxonomy): domain Eukaryota; kingdom Metazoa; phylum Nematoda; class Chromadorea; order Rhabditida; family Rhabditidae; genus Caenorhabditis; species Caenorhabditis sulstoni. Next base: position 6,766,676 of record OZ016477.1, on the reverse strand, counting down.
GCAGGACAAGGAGACCGTAATCCCCCGATTCCTCTTTTTTCTAACCGATTTCCGATCCATGTTTCAGATTCTCAAAAACTTTTGGCTCGTCCAACAAATCGATACGGGACACATGTATTCGGCGAAACTCGCGTCGCGCAAGAATCCCGAACACATTGAAATCATCAAAAATTTGGATGTGAGCGAGAGAAAGAGCGCCGAAAATGCGAGAGAAATGTTTGTAGAAGGAGCGAAAACTGTTGTTTGGCCTACTTCCGGAACTCGCGGAGCCCACGCATATCGCTCGAATCGCCGACGTCGGATTCGACGCGGACTTTAAGTGAATTCGATTCCGAAGACTCGCCCCCTGCTCTCGGCAGTGCTCTTTTTTTCAGATACTTGATACTCGAAGACCTCGGAACCGATTTGCTTTCGCTTTTCGAAGAGTTTGGCATGTATTTCAAGTGAGGCGGACATCTTCGTGGCGAGACCCACTTAACGAGTGGCTTTTGCAGTCGGGCGACAGTGTTCCTCATCACCCATTTCACGTTTCAAGCGATCCGAGAGCTCCACTCGTTCGACATTCTTCATCTCAATATCCGACCGTCGTCGTTCAGCGTCACCCAGAATCCGTTCAACATCAAAATCACCGACTACTCGAAGTGTCTGCCGAGATTGTGAGCATTTGAGGAGAAGGAGGACGCGACGGGATTACTGTAGTAGCATGTGTGGTGTTGTTTCAGAAAATCGATGCGAGTCCCCGATGATTTGCGTCCCGACTCGTTCTCGCCGCGCATCTTTCATCAGAAGGGCATCGAGTTTGACGATCTCGTCGACTTTGAAGCGTGGGTGTTTTCGGTGAGAGACACGCGGCTACCGTAACCTATGTTGTGACCCTTCTCTTGCAGATGATTCATTTGTGCACGAATCACGGTCTTCCGTGGTTCCAGGATCCGCAGAACATGCTGCAGAAGAAGGAGGCGTTCTTCAACGATCCGCTCGACTTCAAATGGGACGGGTGCTGCGAGGCGGTTCCGATGGCCGCCGCGTTCATTGCCGACCATCAAGTGACCTATGGGCAGTTCTTGCAGAAGCTCAGTTGGGCGGTCTACCGTAACCACGCACTCTCCCCTCTTATTGCAGACTTGGTGTTCTCGGTGGAGGTGATGCAGTACGCCGACGACGAGCAACCACTTTTGTGGACGTTTGACGAGCTTCAGAATCTGAGAAGACGTCGCGCTTCAGAAGCCTTTGAAGACGTGCTTCTGAACGACGCACGACACTGGAATCCGGCGGACGAGTCGGATTCGGAAGACGGCATCGACGTCGAGGACAAGATCGGCCTGATTGCGACGGGAGACGTGGCGAAGGCGAAGAAGAAGGAGCGTGAAGAGGCGACGTCGTCGACCGGGACGGGCGGTCCCGATACGGCGCCGTCGAGTCCGGCTTCTCCGTCCTCTTCGCAACCCAGCTCAACTTCTCCGCGTTCCGGTCCGGCTTCTGAAGTCAGCGATCAGATGTCGTCGTCCGGACCAGAGCAGATGTCGTACAACGAGGAGACATCGAGGAACAAACAAAAGTTGTTGATCGGGAAAAGCTCGAAGAGCACCGAAGAGCCCACCTCTTTGGGGGAGCAACAATCGAGACCCGTCGACAGCGAGCCGGAAGGGGACGTGTCGAGCGAGAAACGAAAGGAGAAAGAAAAAGAAAAGAACCAGGAGGGGAAGCCGTTCCGGCGAGATGTTCTCGATTTGAAACGGGAGGAGCTTCGAGGCTCTCCGTCGTCCACCGGTTCTAGCTCGTGTTCTTCTTCGTTCTCGTCGTGGACGGACTCAAGTTCAGAAGACTTGGATGAGAAGAGAAAAATGAAGAAGGCGACGACGGCGACGGCGACGACGACAACGGCGCCGACGCCGACGACGAAAGCGAAAGGGTTGGCGAAGTCGTCCGACGATCGATCGATCGTCGACTATTACGACGATTTGGACACGTGCGAGATGGACGATTACAAGTGTTTCAAGGAATTGCAAAGGGATCAGGGAAGAGGTATTCTGAAGGGATATCCCGCCGGGTAGCACAGAAGAGAGAGAGAGAGACCTGTTGTTGCAGAGAAGTCGACGATCTCGTCGGATTCGGACAACGACGTGATTTCGGACGAAGAAGGCATCATGAAGAAGATGAACCTGAAGATTTGGGACAAGAAGGTGGTCCCCGCCAGTGTTGAACTCAAACTGAAGTTGGAGAAGTGGAACAAGATGTTCGAATAGACGTCTATGATACAGAATGAATGGGTTCCGATTCGGGGAGAGTTTAGATGTCGTCCCAGAACTGATCCGATTCGTCTTGTGTGATTTCGGAAGAGTCGACTTCTTTTTTGATGATCGGATAGCACGTTTTGTCTGAAAGCGGGCAGAATTCGTTCCCATCTCCTGTCTTTTCTACTCACTTTCGGCGAGAAACTCGGCGAACGGCTCAAAATCCTCCTCTTCTTTGACTTTTCGGAGCACTTCGTTGAACTCTTCGCAAATTCCTTGCTCGACGAGCACTTGTCGGACCGTGATCAGCTCGTTGAGCAGCAGATTGTAGAAACCGCCGACACTTCCGTTCTGCTGGAATCGACACGTGTTGCGTATCATCTGGAGCACTTTTGAACAGATCTCGGCCGCTTTTCCGTCTTGAACGTCACGACGGAGTTCTTCGTCTCGCGACAGCTTCTTCGTCGCATTCTGACGTTTTCCGTCCTTTTCGTCCACTTTTCGACGCTTCACAATCCACTCGTCGATGAGATTTTGAAGGTCTTCAGCCTGCACTTGAACACGTTCCCTCTTTGTTTTTTCCACCGATTGCAGATTGAATTGGCGGCCGAGCTTCTCGAAAATCTCGGGATTTTCGGCCTCCACTCTCCGCTTCGGAGCCATTATTGACTCGACGAGGTCGGCGCAGCGAGAAGAGTGATCCGAAATGGTGTCTGACAAGTTGGTGACGTTCAGAATCTGCATTTCAAATGTCGACTCACCGTTTGGGTTCAGAACGAAGCTCTTCAGATAATGGCATTGCAATTGGAACTTTGGATCGTTCATTCCTCCTTCGACTAGCGTCGAACTGCAAAACTATGTGTTTTTCTTCGAAGAAAACGCGAGTTTACATGTCATTCGCATCCAATTGCATGCTATCGATCAAATCGTCGACGGCTGACAGTTGAGCCACTGGAAAATGTGAAAAGTTTCGTCTCTCAGTTCGTGCTCCTCCTACAAGTCGGTTTTTCCTCGTCTTTCCCCTGCTCTTCCTCGTCGAATGTCAATTTCGGGAACTTTAGCGATCGCATGTCGTCGGAGAAAGGCAGTTTGACGGATCTAAGATACAAAACGCCCGTCTCTTCGTCTTGATGCGGCAAAAGAGCAACGAGTTGCAAATGGAACGCGGCGTTGTGTGTGAAGCGGCAGATCGCGGCGACTCGCAGCTCGAGCATCGCTCTGATGAGAGAAGTGCACGCGTTGAACGAGGAGGCCGAGAAGGAGACGTCCGGAAGGACCGTCTTCGCGCTCGCGTCCATCAGATACGAGTCCATGATCTGAAAGCAGAACGACGTTCCGTCGCACTGTGTGAATCATCGTAAATCTACATTGGCTCGCTTCGTGAACTGGATCAACTTCAGCACGCCGCCGCTCTGTTTCTCGTTAAAATTGTGGTCGTTGTACTTCTCCTTCAGCTCTTTCGGATCCATCATTATCAGAGTCTTTCCGAAATTGTAGCCGTACTTGAAATCGGCCGTCTCAGTGAATCGGGCACCCTTCTGTGGCTGCTCTCCGTCTCCGGACACTTCGCCCTTCACTTCCGGCTCTCCTTCAACGTCCATCTGATTGATTCGGACCATCTCGTTGCCAGCCTCGTCTGAGTTCTTGAACTTCAGCAACGACTTCGCCGCGCTGTCCGATTTCAGATCGATTGTGACGGGAAACCGAATGCCCGGGGCGATATCCCACATTTTCCGAAAAGATCGAGTCTTTGTGTTCTTCTTGCGTGACTGATAATGAGAGAGTTGATTCGCGACGTTTCTGAATGCTATCATGAAATTTAAAACAGAGAGAGAAAGGCGGTAGCTTACTCGAACGAGTAGTGCTGTCCTTCGAGCGAATCGACCAACTCGACGATTTTCGCATCCGAATAGTTTTCTGGATTCTCTTCGATTCCTCTGCAATCAAGTATTCCACTTTTTCCCGGGTTTCCCGTCACATACATCACCATCAGATCAATGCTAGCCTCTCTCAGCTGCTCCTCCAGAAGATCGAAAGATTCTTGCCGAAGATCGTCGTTCAGCCCGTTCGTGATCGCAATCAACGTGATTCCGGACGGATTTCTCGACGCTTGGCTTTTCAGAAGCGCAATTCCAGCTCGAATCCCTTGCAAAACTGCAAAACTCAACGGCGTTCCGGGATTTAGGCGGGAAATTGGAGACGTACAGTTCGAGCTAGTGGCACTTTGCCTCAACTCCTTTGTGATGAACTTCAAATGACTGAAATTGGCAGGCTCGAACTCCTCGTTTCCCACAGATACACCCTCGAAACTTTGATCTTCGAACTCGAAAGATCCGTCCACATTGAACGCGCCGCACACGAAATTTTCAGTGTCCAGTCCGAATAACTGAATATTCAAAGACTCAGATCCGACTTTCAAGTCATTTCTCTAAGTTTTCAGCACAAACCTTGCGGGAAACGATCCAATCGGCCGTGTTTATCGCCTTTTCAAAGTCCGTTTTTCCGCCTTCTTCGCTTTTTCGGCTCATATTTGCACCGGCATCTACAAAAAGTGCCGTAACGCCCGGGGCAGCCGTCTTTTTCGGTGGCATTTTCTGAAAATGATCTAGAATAGTGGCGAATTCAGAAAATGTTACGAAAGTGTCAATGTTTGCGAGAAACTGATAAGAAAATGTAAACAAGAAACGGCTGTGGACTGATATACGTTTGGTTATTTGTTACATGCCCACATTTTCATGGTTTTTTCAGACAATCTGTGATTTTCAGACCTTGAAAATTTCAGGAAATGAATTCGTCTTCGCGCTAAAAAGTTTGAAACTTTAATTTTCTAGATTGCGCGTCAAGTTTATTGTGTTCAGACATTGCACCGTCACGGAAAAATGCAGACATTCAGAGATCGAACGCAAATTTTCGCTTTCCCGGTTTTTGCTCTTCTCTTCAGTTCTTTTCTGATTTTCGACCTTTTTCCACTTTCTTTCTAATTGATAACAATAAATTACACGCTCGCTTTGAAAATAACTGTACACATAGTCATTAATTTCAGAATGAGCGCTACTCCTGAGCAAGAGCCAGATTTTGAGCTTGTCGACGGCGCCGAGCGAAAATCCAGCACTTCAGACAGTTTTGAAGCTGTTGACGACAAGAAAACTGGTAATATATATAAGATTTTCGACGTATTGCGAAACTCCGAAAACGAATTGAAGATAGCCAATCAGTCAGCGAAATTGAGGAGGAGGATGCCGATAAAACAGTGAAAGACGAAAAAGAGCAAGTGGAAGAAGATGAGGAAGAAGAAGAGCCGAAGCTTCCGTTCGTCGATCAATCGATCAAGGACGACGCAAACCGTCCGAAAGAGAAGGACGGCGAGGATCTCGTTGAGGAGGCGCTGAACCAGCCGATCCGACCCGACCAGGAGCAGTTCTACACTCCGGAGGATCAGAGCAGAGCCATCACGCTGCTCATCGCCTTCTCGGCTCTCATGTTCACCGTTCCGCTGCTCGTCATGGGCGGTCTCTACTACTGGGTGTTCATCGGTATAATAATCGGAAAACTGTATATTTCCAATAACTTCTTCTTCAGACTATTTCCACCTTCCTCCCGCTGAAGCCATGCTCTACGCCGGAATCGGAGCCGCCATCGTCGTGATTTTGATTGCCGCCGCCTTCTGCTATATCGCATGGAGAGAGGAAAAAGATGCGGAGGATAAACTGAAGGCGGAGAAAAAGAAGGATTAACCGCTTTCCTCTCTCTTTTTTCATAATAATTCCGATTTCGTTGTATTCAAAGTTCACTTTCCCACTCCACTTTGGACCTCAACAATAGTTTCCGAATGTGATACCAACCAAATTTTCCATTGATTCATATTCCAACCGTTTTTTAGTTGCCTTCGTAGTTGATTTTGTACAAACTGGCCGAATAAGACGATTTCCGTTGATTTTTCCGCAATTGTCTGTTTTCTTTGCGTTCAATCCGCTGACTCTATACCTTTTTCTCCGTTCTTGACTCCTTTCCCCGTGATTTTCTTGTGTGCTGGCCCTGTGACAACTCGGCATATCCGGCCCGTTTTCTGTTTTCTCCGGAAGCTGATCTCGGAATCTTTTCTCCTATGATTTCATGTATAAACGCCACCGCCTCATTCATCTTTCCCTCTCATTCCCATGGATATACCGAGTTGTTTGCAGTGAAATGGCCTCCACCGCTGCTCCTCCCTCTGCTCCCAACGCCGCCGCCGCGCCTCCTTCGACGCTCCAGACGCTCTTCCCGAACTTTCGCGATCAGGAAGTGCAGAGTGCCGTCAAGAACCTTCTCGCCTATAGTCTTGTCATTCTCATCGTCCCGCTCGCCTCCATGTTCCTCCTCAAACAGTATTTCTTCGAAGGTCCCCTGAATAAACGCCTCCCCTCCTCCCCCACAACGTAATCCTTTTCAGCTCTACTGGGCTTCGCTGCCAACGACGCGCTCACCTATTCGGCCATCATCGCGGTGATCCTGGTGCACGTCGTTCTCGCCATCTGGTTGCTCGCCGCCACCAATCAAGACGATCGCAAGAAGCGCGAAAACAAGCAAGACTAGAAGAGAATGCAAGCTGACGCACACGGTCTCTTTCTGCCTTCCCCCCAACCACTTCTTTTCACTTTTCTATGGTCCAACTGAATCATCCCTTGCTCTTTTTGCAAATAAACTGTGCGAATTCAACCGCTCTTCCGATTTCAGACGAGCCGGTCCATCTGGGATTCGGTGTGCCGCTCGAGACGAACGACCTGTTCCGCCTCAATTCTCACTTCCTTCCGCTCGGAAAGATTGGCGGAAAACCGTCGTGGCTGAATCCGAAGACGTTGCCGAAATCGAGTGAGCTGGTGTGCAAGGTGAGCAAAAAAAAGAGACGAAAATGCGCTCGAATGGACAAAGTGCAGTAAAGCGTGCTTTCAATGACCCAAAACTGGGGAAATAACGAAAATTTCCAGGTGTGCCAAAAGCCGCAATGCTTCCTGCTGCAAATCTCGGCGAACGGCGGCGCTTCGGACCCTCCGCACGCATTCCATCGCTCTCTTTTCATCTTCGTCTGTCGAGATCCGGCGTGCTCCCGGCCCAACGATGCCTCGAACATCACGGCGTTGCGTTGCCAGCTGCCGCGTGCCAACGACTTCTACTCGTTCGACGGACCCATGGATCCGGACTTTGAAGGAGACGTTCCCGATCCACGTACGCCTGCTGATGCTCCAGGACTGTGCCGAATCTGCGGTTGTGCGGGAGCAAAAAAGTGCGCGAAATGTCAAGTTGCCAGGTTGGAGAACTCTCTCGATCCTCTATTCCTATCCGATTTCAGATACTGCTCGCAAGCGCATCAAGTCATCGATTGGCCGTCTCACAAGCTCCAGTGCGCTCAAGCCGCCGCAGAAGGACGCATCGTGGACGAGCCGCAGAACCCGCGGAACTCGTTCGTCTTCAAAGAGTTCGGAGTGGAAATCGATCAGGAGTACGCGCCGGGCAATTTGTTCGACGGACTGAGCGACGATGAGGGCGACGACGACGGATCGGACGACGAAACGGAAGAGGAGAAGCGGGAGCGACTCAGGGAGTTCGAGCAGTTTCTCGACACGAACAAGGGCAAGAACGCCGACATGACGAGCGCGGATTTGGACGCAGCGACGGCCGAGCAGCCGCGAGACACGGACTTCGAGCGATTCAATCGGCTCGTGAATCTGAGCCCCGACCAGATCATCCGATACAAACGGCACGGGCTTCCGCTTCGTGCCACGTGTCGTTCGGCTCTTCCGGAGGAAGTGGAGCCGTGCGAGCTGTGCGGAGCTCCGCGTCGCTTCGAAATGCAGCTCATGCCGCATCTGCTGTCGCTCATCGACGTGGACGCCGTCGGACAGAGCATCGACTGGGCCTCCGTCTACATCTACACTTGCTCGGCGAGCTGTCAGATCGAAGGCGACGGATACGCGAAAGAGTTCGTCGCGAAGCAAGACTTCCTTTGAGTCGAACCATCCTGAAAACTTTTGTTGATTTTCACACCCACCTTGTTGTTTTCTCCTGCTAATTTTTCGCTCTTTGCATTGATCGTTATTAAATGTTCCTGTTGATTTCGACGGCTTCGCTTCTTTTTCTTTCGAAAATCAAATGGTGGAGAACACCTGATACCGACGAATCTGTTTCCTTCTCTTTCATTTGCATTCGTTTCTCTTTTTTCGGACCAGAATGGAAAAAGAAGCCCAATCGTCGGAGGCGAAAAGAGAAGACGTCGAGGAGAGGGAAGGAGACGTTGAAGACGAGCTAGCGAATCCGAATTTGTACGAGGATTCGATGGCCGAAATCACGCTCAATCAGACGAAAGACGGAGGACATGTGAGTCCGCTGAGTTCATTCGAAAACCAGACAAAAAACACGAGGGGGCTGAAATCTGGCGCAGAGCAAAGAAATCTCCGAGCCCGCGATCATATCCATTTCCAGGACACGGATCCGTTCGATCGAACCGGCGAGTACGACGAAGACGTGGATCTCGCGGCGCCGCCTCCGATCACTCCCGACATTCCCGATCTTTCGCAGCCGCTGCCCGCCGACGTTCGGAATCGGAAGGCGTCGGAGAGAATCGAGAAAGAGCAGAAGGGAGCGCAGACTTGATGGGATCTCCGGCTTCTCATTACGAACAACAATCATATGACATTCTGACAATACATAAAACACTGACGTGTAATGAGTTCAGGGTCCCCCACGAGGTTCAGGGGGAACTTCATGAAAGAGGAAGTTTAGATAGATATTTATTGTTTTTTCTCTTGTCAAAGTTTTGTAGCGAAAACGAAACACATGCACAAAAATCCTATTCTGAGACCCGCGAATATCAATTTTGCTTGTGCGCCAACGCTTCAATCTCGTGCTCGTGCTCCAGTTTCTCTTTTTTGAGCATCAGTTTGTGATGGACCGGGTCCTCGTAAATGTGCAGATAGTGGTGGTTCAGGAAGCGTGACAGCTGAGAAATAAGAGAGTAGAGGGGGGAAAACGGAAGAACAGACGGATCACCTGGGCTCCCTGAGCACTGAAATTGGCGAAATGGCACGCGAAGAGAAGCAGGTTTCTCGGCTGAACGTGCCACGCGAACCGCATGAAGACGCTCGAGTAGATGAGAAGAGCCGACGTCATCGGACCGCTGATCATGTCGGGATTCTTCTTGAGATCGCCGAGCGCGGCGAGCGGAAGGCCCCAGTTGGCGACGGGTCCCCAGAAGTGCGTCGACAGGAAGTAGGCCTTCCACTCGGCCGACGAGTGCGCTTTAAAGTAGGCGCTCACGCGAGAGACCACTCGAGACATCCGCTGCTGAAAGTTTGAGATTCGAGCAGTAACGGGAGCAAACGAGGAATTCAAGAAGAGAGAGAGAGAGAGAGCACTGATAAACGACGCGGGCGCCTCGCGGAATCAACATTTCTCTCGCACCCTCTCGTCTCGGCACACTCTCTCGCCGTTCGAGGCGAGAATCGCGTGAGACGACCGTCCGATGCGGGTTTCTGCTGATAAAAAAGAGGGGGGTGAGGAGAGAAATATTCGATAAGGACGGCGTTTTAGAAGAGGAGAAGGATATGGTAAACATCGGAAAATCAGCGAATCAGAGAACAGTTTCTTTTCAATTTTCGGGTGATCCGATTGGTTTTTCGAGATTTCTCGACGCGACGAAAACCGGTTTGGAAATTGGAAATAATTGGGAAAACAGTTGATAAATTATGAAAATGATTGGAAATTTGTATATTTTCAGCGGAATTTCAGAGGAATCATCCGAGAAAAAGTGGAAAACGCGAATCATTTTTCTAAATTTCAGCAGAAAAAAAACTGAAAATTTGGGAGAAGCGATTTGAAATTTCCGCGTTTTTGCGAGAGAACGATCTCTGTTTTCTCTTTTTTCTTTGCGAGTAAAAATGGACCCAAGTGCAGCAGCACGGGTTCGCAGGAGTCAAAAGTCACGGGTGAAAAGGAAAAAAAGAGAAAAAGATAGACGGAAGGAATGGAGAGGGACAGACACAGCCGCTTCTTTTGAGAACACACAATGGTCAGACATCACAACTTTATGCGCGCAATTCGAAAATGGTTTCAGTTTCATTTCTTCTCCTCCCACTCGTCTTCCGAAGAGTCGTCATCGCTGCTCGAATCACGCCGTCGGCTCCTCTTTTTGCTCTCCTTCTTGCTCTTCTTGCTCTTTTTCGCCTTCTTCTCTTTCTTCTCCTTCTTTTTCTTCTCTTTCTTTTTCTTCTCCTTGCCCTTCGCGAGGTCCGCTTTCAAATACGCCAAAACCTTTTCGGAGCTCATTTTCGGCGGGGGCGCGGGACCATACGAGCTCGCCGATTTCACCTCAATTATCTGTATTTCTTCCTCTTCTTCTTCTCCTCCTCGTCGGCTTCTTCTGCCTTTCTCGTCGGCTTCTTCTGCCTTCCTCCGAGCTTCTCCGAACCGCTTCCTCTCTTCTTCCTCCTTCTCCGCCTCCTTCCGTTTCAGCTCCTCTTCTTTTCGTCTGATCAGCTGCCGCCTCTCCAATTCGCGCGCTCTCTCGTCTTCACTGTCTTCGTCGTCATCTTCCGAGTCCTCATTCGAACTTCCAGCACCTCCGAACACGAAATCAAAGAACGATTTGGGAGCCTTCTCCTCTTTCTTCACGTCTTCTGGCTCGTCGTCATCTTCCGAATCCTGCGCGTCCTCGTATTTCTTCTCCTCCTCATCGTCCCCTTCGTCCCGTTTCTTCGCTTCCGCCTCACGTCTCGCCTTCGTTTTCAGAAGACGATCCCTCATTTCCACCTCGTTCGCCGTGTTCGGCATTCCGATTCCCGCTGTCATTCCGCCAATCTCAGCCAAAACGTCTTTCTTTCTGAAGGCGTTCTTCTGAAGCGCCGGCACACCGACCATTTCCGCGCCGGGATACGGGTGCGGGACGTTGAAACGTTTCGCGAGCAGGCTGTCGGGATACCTGAACAAAGCAGTGGACGATCGACTCTGGATATCTTTGATACTTACCATTCGAAGCTCATCCTCGTCTTCTCGCCGAACATCTCCATCTTGACGGCGGCCAACTTGTCCTCGTCCTTCTGTCCCACTTTCAGATCTCCTTGCGCCTCTTTCACGAACTTCGAAGCCATAGCCTCGAAAATCGGCGCCGAAATGGCGGTCTTGGCGAGAGGTTGAGCTCGCGAGCGCACTTCTGGCAGCATTCCGCGCTCTTCGGAAGTGAGTTTCGACTCGAACTCCTTCTTCTCCCACTCCCACTCCCAGACAGTCAGATCAGTGGGCTGTGGGTAGGGAAGACCTCGACGCAGATAGTGTAGGAACTCTTTGAAGCGAGCCTGTCTCTGCGGCTCTTCGGGAAACTCGACGCGGTTCCGCAGCCTCCGATCGCGCTCCTCGTCCGCCTCTCCGCCTCGCTCGTGCTCTCTCGCCTCCACCTCGTTCGCTTTGATGTCCCATCGACTCCTTCTCTCCGCCGTCTTCTTTCCTTCCTTCGAACCTCCGATTTCCAGCGCCGCGACTCGGTCTTCGCCGAGAAATTTGGCTCTTTGCACCGCGTTCATCTGCTTTACGTCGTCCTTCATCAGTTGCGGAAGACGTGAGACATCCATCGGAATCGGACGATGGTCTCCACGAAAGTTGGGCGGAACTCGCGGTGGAGCGTAGAACTTTCGAGGATTCAGACGCTGAAAACACAAAGAGAAGTGCGTGATAGACCATAGAATCTAGCGTACCTTCGGCTGCAACTCGAAGGCCGTATCGATCCGCTGCGTCTTCAGATTCGTCTCCTCGTTCCCGCTAACGTCCAGCGAGAAATCGAACTGAGTGAGGTCGAAGTTCGTGTAGACGCTCTCGTCTTCCTCCTCGAAAGCGCCCACTCCGAACGCCTGTCCGCGGATGCCTTTCGAACTTTTCTTGCCGGATTTCAGCGCGAGTGCAGTCTGCCCGTACTTCTCATCGAGCACGGTCGACTGTCGCAGTCCCTGATAGCCGATTCCGTGAGATCCGGTCAGCGGAGTCAGCTGCTGCACGAGAGCCTCCTCGTTCGCGAACTCGTGTTGCGGAGCCACTTTCTCCGCCTGCTCTCTATCAAACTCGCCGGCTCGCTGCTTCTTCTGCTTCGTGTTCGCCAGTCCGACGCCTCTTCCCTCGCGCCAGCCCATCGATCGGAGCATCCGGACCCCGATCGAGTTGCTCACCGGCTTCACGACGTCTTCGAACAGTTTGGCGATCGAGGAGACCGACGTCTCGTCGCGTTCCCAAGCCATTTTGCGCTTCGACGAGTCTCCGAACGTCGACGTCTGCTTGATCGATCGATTGCCGATTCCGAACTCGCCGAGATCCTCGGCATCCATGAAATCCTCGGCGCGCTGCTTGAATTTCTCGCCGCGAGCGTCTCGCGAAGAGGAGAACACCTGGGGCACCCAGCCTGCAGAAAGAAAGGGTTCAGATGCAGAGTTCCGAAGACGTACCATGCTTCGAGCCGACCGTATTCCAGTATCCGGCCGAGAAACCTCCCGTGAATGCTCCGTGAAATCGCCGTTTTCCCCGCTCGTCAGTCGCGATTTCCTCGTGAATCGGGGTCGGTTTTTTGGAGATCGACGAGCCTGGAATGTTCTCTGACGTCTTCTGAATTCAGAATTCCACGACGAACCTTCTTCGTCGTCGTCCTCGAACTCTTGTCCGTACGCCGCCAGCTTCTTTCGGTTCATCGCTAAACACACGAAACGAATGTGAATATGTCATTGTTGGAATTGAATTCAGTATTTCAGTATGGATGTTGGAAACCCATGGGAGTGTGCGAATCATTATCTGAATCTATTTATTTAAACAAGCTCTAATAAAACAGTTGCATGATGAATTATTTTCCCTTGAAGCCATTTTCTCATTTGTTGACTTTGTTGAAGTATTCCTTGCTCGACGAGACTCCCGGCTTGATCGTCGGCGAATCCTCGTGCCAGTCGGCAGGGCAGACCTCGCCGTGCTTGTCGGAGAACTGGAACGCTTTCAGCACGCGGAGCGTCTCGTCGACGGATCTTCCGACTGGAAGATCGTTGCACGTGGTGTGACGGACGACACCGGACGGGTCGATGAGGAAGAGTCCGCGGAAAGAGAGTCCGGACTCCGAGTCGAGCACTCCGAACGAGTCGGCGATGCGCTTGTTGAAGTCGGCGAGCAGCGGAATGTCCATGTCGCCGAGTCCTCCGTCCTTGCGGGGCGTGTTGACCCACGCGAGATGCGAGAAGTGCGAGTCGCACGAGCACGCGACCACTTCGGCTCCGAGAGCTCGGAATTCCTTGGCGCGGTCTCCGTAGGCGATGATTTCGGTGGGGCAGACGAAGGTGAAATCGAGCGGGTAGAAGAACATGACGAGCCACTTGCCCTTGTAGTCCTGGTCCGAGATCACTTTGAAGTCTCCGTCGACGACGGCGGTTCCCTTGAACGCCGGCACCTGGTTCTTCGGTCCAAGTGGACGGAGGGCCTGAAGAGCACGAGAGGTGCTCAACTGACGAGAAGCGACGGCCGAAGAGCCACGGCACAGAGCACTGACGGCCGAGCGGAGCATCTGAAAACCAGCGGAAACTAGAACAGTTCAGAGAAGTTTATGGGAAAAAAGAGATATTGAAAATCGCCCGTCTTTCCAATTTCGGGGTACGATTAGAACTTGAAAGTTTAAAAAAAACACAAAGGAACTTGGTGCTGCATGTATTGCCTTGGTTTTCATATAAATAACAAGGGGTATAATTTAAACGTACCAAAGTTGTATGGGGGAAAACGGAATAATAAATAGGAAACAGTATTGAGAAGAGAGAGAGAGGAGATGGTGAAACGTGGAGAGGTCAGAGGAACGGACGACGTGGCTTAGCGCTTTTCGGACTTCTTTCCCTTGATGAAGCACCAGTCGACCTTGACGTTCTGTCCGAGCAGATCCGTGTCGTTGCTCTTCTCGATCGCCTCGCTTGCCTCTTTCTGCGTTTCGTACTCGACGAGCGCGTATCCCTTCAGAAATCCAGTTCGCCGATCCAGATTCAAATGAATGTTCTTGATCTTGCCGTACTCGGAGAACTTGTCGTGCACGTCGTCTTCGGTAGCCTCCTCGTGAATGTTCGTCACGAAGACGATCCAACCTTCCACCGATCTCTGCGGTCCGCCGCTTCCTCCGCCTCCTCCACTCGTCGCCGACTCAGTGTCGACAACATCATACACAATCTTCTCGCGATTGCGCGGCTGCAAAGAAAGACAATGATGTAAACATGTTGTTTTGTGGTGTTTGAACTATTTTCCGATCTATTTCCAACTGATTTTTGATGTCAGATGAACGTCGCTCAAAAATCTAGCGACTTATTTTTGCTTTTTCGATTTTATCAATGGAAGCCTCACCTGCGCGAGTCCTCTTCCCTTGGATTTCTCGGCGTTCGCCACCACATCCTCCATCTCGACGTCGTTGTCGCCCATGTCTATCGGATGATTGAGACGCTAGCTCTGAAAATATTCTTTTCGTTTATTCACAAAAATTGCAGAGTGATCGCCGCCGCGTGCCACAAGGCAAGAGCAGTCGATCGATAAAAATGAAAATGAGAACACGATGCGGGTTAAACGAGTCAAATAAATAATAGATACAAGAAGGAATGAGAAGAGATCCGAGCAAGAAATCAAAGTATTCAATAGTTGAAGCCACCGCCGACAAGACGACGCATGCGGCGCGTGTTTCTGTCCTGGTCGCGCATCTTCTTTTCGATTTCTGCGTCGGTCAGCGTTTCCAGGAACGGACCCCACGATTCGACTTCGGATGATGTTCTGAAACGAATTCAGATTCGTCTCTCTTTTTAGGAGACCATTTTCACCTGAAAGGGCAATCAACAGTGGCCAGTGGGCTTTCAGAGAATGCGTAAGTCCGTTGGTTCCATTGAAGCTGTCCACGAATCGAATACGCGATTCCTGAAGCGAATTCGCCGCCCAGACCGAGTTCTTTGCAGATGTTGCGCGCGAACTCCTCGGGATTGTTGCTCGGGTCCGACATATCCCACCTGAAAATCCTTTGTTGAGAGATTTCTTTAGAAAACATTGAGCTTACTCGAATTGGTCGACCAAACTCTGGTTTCCAACGTTGATGTTCAGTTTGAGGACCGCTCTCTGATCACAAGTGTTCGGATCGAGTGGTGGTGCTTCAGTGGATGCTTCGAGTTGCTGATGGATGGCCTGAGTGATGGCTGGCTGGAATATAGCGAGCGGGAGGTCCAAATCCTCGCACATGATCTCCGCCACCATTTCCGGACTGATGAGTTTCTCATTGCGATTGTAACAGAATGTGTCACGGAGTTTGATGCCCTCCAGCTCCATATCCAATCGAATCGGCACGAGATCCTCGCCTTCCTCTGCGTTTTCCATCACTCGCTTCGACATTTCTAGATCTTCTGCCGAGTACACCAGCTCGCGATGCTTCATTCTTCCACGAGAATGAGCGATCGGACAGGAGCACGGAACAGATTCAAGATGATGCGATCCGCTGGTGACTTGCTGGCCTGCCCATCCAGTCGCAGGCGTTTTCGCGGCAGTTCTTGTCGTTCCTTCGGCTCGTGGAGTCGATGGAGCAGCTCCAGCCGCGCGGAACTTCTCTTCAGAACCATCAAGCAACTCGTCTACTTCGTGAGCTTTGAGAAGCCTTTAAAAGTATTATTTCATACAAATTCAACTCAAGAACTCACATGATGTTCGTGTGAAGAAATGCGTTCGACATGGCAATCTGCTTCAACTTGTCCTTGTCATCTGGAGTTGCGACTTTCCGCCAGAGCAGCGGATACTTTTTATAGAGAGTTCCACGGTGGAGCCGGAGATACGCTCCGATCTCTGATCCGATGTAGTATCGCTCGCCAGTGTCATCGAGACTGAAGCTCTGTGGACGAGGTCCGTACGTTTGAGCAAGGGTTTTCGTGCTACTCGACATCTTCTGAGAACAAACAGTTTGGAAAACTTGTCAGAAAACCAGAAAAATATAGAAAAAAAACAATAGATTCGACAAAAATAACAAAAAGCTTACAGTTTCGAAAATCAGGGCTTCTTGAAAATGTTATGATTTCAAAAAACTATGAATCGGGAATTGAAAAAGCGAACTTTTAAAACAATTTTTCACATTAAAATTTTACGAAAAACATGGAAAATTCGAAAAAAACGAGAGAAAACAGCGCGAAACCGTTCAAAATTCGAAAATTGAGTGTCTTCGAACGCGTGCGGTGCCGCGCTGCGGTCTCATTAGAGCGCGTTTGCACGCCTCTTCATGCGAATCGAAGAGGGGCGAGCCGAGAGAAATCGTCATGGAAACGGCTCGGAAAAGCCGGAAAAGGGTCCGAGAAATAAGAAAATGGGTCAGAAATGGAATTCACACTGATTTGCAACATTTTATTATTTATCGGGTGCTATAAACTGTTCGGCAATTGGGAAGTTCCAGTTGAATTAGGGTATGTTCCGGGGGAAAAAATATGAGAACATTTGACAAAAAGATTCAGATTCAATCCATTTGAAGTATCCGGAGGTTTTCCCACACTAATCGAATCGTTTTTCGAGGAATTCAATGGAAAAAGTGCAGAAAACTCGAGAAATCCAAATTTCCCGCTCGAAGACGTGTCAAATCCCATTTCAAAATCTGGATCCGCGAGGTTTTCCCAGAAGTTTTCCGTCGCGAATCGACTGAATTCAGAATCTTGAACTGGACGTGCCCGATTCTGGAGTCCCAAAACGAGTGTTTCTCAGTCGTGACGTCATCAGAATGCCTTGCCACGTCACAATTCTCCCACACTTTCTGGGATTCTTCCGACACTTTTCGGGAATGTTTTCACAGATCCAAGAAAGACGCCGAATGCAAAACACCGTGAGAATTTCGAGAATTTCAGTGAAAACTGAAGAAATTTTCAGATTTCAAAGAGGAAACTCGTGTGAAAATGTGGTTGTTGGAATTCAAAAAAACGGGAATTCGACGTTTTTCGAGCTCGACGATTTCCAGGTAGTTTTTTCGGAATTCAACGAGTTTCGGGCTCCTTTTTTGCAGATTGGAACTCAAATTGTGCAAGTTTTCAACGAAAAACTCGTGGAAACGTGGCATTCGGAGAATTTGACCGAAATTCGAGAAGATTCCTGTCAGAATTACGAGATTCACGAATTAGTTCTGGCTGGAAGTGAAAATAACACAGGTGAGCGGGAAGGAGGGACTAGAAACCACACGGTGGCCGAGTTTTTTCCCTTCAGAATATGTCTCACTCTTTCCATTCGGAGTCAACACTACGCATGTTGGCCAGCGTTCGGCCGTTTCTCCTTGCCAGCCGCCGTTCCCGACGGAAATATTTCTGTGCAACTGCAAAAACGAGCCGGACTGCTCGATTCCCGTCATGTACCTTTAAAAGCTACAGTAACCCTCGAGCTCCATCTCTCATTTCCAGCTATTCGGGAGCGAATGCGACGTTCTGCGGCTCAACGAGCATCTCGATCTACCATTCGCACGGCTTCATCTACTCGGTCGTCGTGACGTCATCTGAAGACGACGTCGTCGCGACGTCTTCGCTCCAGACGCATTCGGTTTCGTTTTTCGATCTACCACAAACGGCGCCCCGTTCCAGTTTTTCGTTGAAACGTGGCAGATTTCAGTGTCCTTCTGAAACTTCGTGTTTTCTGGAAATTCTGTATCCGTTCTCGTTTCTGAACTCGCTCGAGTTCCCGTTTCAAATCGGAATCCTTTGTTTCTCACTGATTCTTGGAAATTTTATTCTCAAAAATCAATAAATGTGCATCACGAGTTCTCGTCCGGCGAGGACGTCCGCGTGACACCTCAAACCGTTACACCACCAAACTTTGTCCAGTTCGCTTTTAGTTGTTTTCTCTCAATCGTGACATCAAACATGTGGACAGTTTATACACTTTCGCTTATTTTCACAAAATTTAATAGTAAAAGAAAAAGAGTCAGACACATGAAAGAATGAAGAAATGATGAGCAATAAATTATCGAGAGAAAGAACCCTGAGATTCGCGTTTTCAGCCGGCAAAACCTTCTTTCAGCCCTTTCAGCACCAGTTGGTGTGCTCGCAGAGTTTGCTCTCCACCGGATAGCTGCGGTCGAAGAAGACGCCGTTCACGTACATCGTCGGCCAGATCTGCAATCGCAGTCGAGACTACAGTATGAAATGGGGAGGGGAAAAGAGCTCACTCTGACTCCGGCTCTGTGTGTGTTGACCATCGAGTAGTAGTTGAGGAGCTCTCCGGTCTGTGTGGTGGCGCACTCGATGAGTTTCCTGCAAAACTCTTCGGCCATGACATCGGCATTTCTAGGCCCATGCTCGACAGACCTCTGCGTGTTCGGGGAAAGTCGGCTGAGACACTTGGAGAAGGCCTCGCGAAGCGTGCCGAGTCCCTGAATGCACGTCACCAGTCCCAGGTGTCGCCGCGGGAAGTACTGCAAAACTCTCGGGTTACGGTATCTCTCTCTCTCTCTCTGGTGACCTACCGAAATGGCGCAATTCTGGAGGCGATTCAAGTCGCACTCGGTGGCTCCGTGCATGCAAGTGCAATGGAAATTCCGGTTGTAGTCGTAGGTGCAGTCCCCTTTTCCGAACGGAACGATCTGAAACTCGCCGCAGTTTCAGACCGATTCCCACGTCATTCTGATTCTTCACTCGCCTGCAGATTCATGATTCCCGGCCGGTTCACGTAGAACGGCCAGATTTGCTCGCGGAGCAACTTGGTACAGTAGGGGCACTGCGATTCGGTGAAGATCGTCACATTCACTTGCTAAAAAACCGGATCATTTTGAAAACAGAGTGCCCGGGTGTGAGAGTGAGGTACCTGAGCCTGAGCCAAAATGGGGAAGAGGAAGGCGACGAGTAGGAAGAGCATCTGGAATAAAAAATGAGCGGAGACTAGATGAAGTGGTGAGAGAGAGGGGGATTCGGGATTCGAGGCGAACGCGGAGGGAACGAGAATTGCGGATTGTAAACACAGAAGATGCGCATTAGAACGAGAAAAAGTGTCTGTGGACATCATAAATGCGGTGGCAGCCGATCGGCCGATCGGGACTGGCACCAGAACCAGTAGACTGTGGAAGTCGATCACAAACTGGACCCTACCCTCCCACACGAAGGACGGGACAGTGTGTCACGTCACGCACTCTTTCGGAACTGAACTTTCCGATGCAAAGGGTCAAACTTCTAGAGACAATTGGAAGGGTTTTTGACCGTCTGTATTCCTAGAAAGCTGCTCGTAAAACGATTGTCAAAGTGTAAAAATGAAGCAGAGTGTGTGACCTCTCCGCTACCGTAATCCCGTCCGAAACCCCTTCGAGATCACTTCCCCCCGTCGCTCTTTTATATCCCCTCGCAACGTTTATCAGTATCAATGCCAAACCGAAACCCTTTTTTTCCTCTGCAGAAAACACACAAAACTTTCCGGGTAACGCCTCTTCTTTTTGCAGGAAAACTGTGCGACGAGAGAGAGAGGAAGAAACCCACACACAACGGAATGGGAGAGTCGCTTTCGTCTCGCACGAAAAGGTGGCCAATTATCGGATTGCGACGAGTTTTTTTTTTCCGGGTCAACGTTCAGATTTACGAGTTTTGGAGACGAGAAGCGCTTCATCGCGCGCTAGGAGAGTTCCTCGCTGAGTAGCTTTATTGTGATGAATCCGAGAAAAGTGGCTCAGTGATACGAAATGGAGAACACTTTGAGATCTTTCGAATGGAGCAGGGAACGTGCGAAAATCTCGATTTTGAGCCGAGTTATGGAAGTTTTTGGTTGGGTGCTCTCGCTTTTTTCAGAGTTGGTCCACAAAAACGATCATAACTCGGTTCAGAAAAGCGATTTTCAGACGCTCGCCGCGTCATTCGAAACATCTTGAAATGTTCTGATATTTCTGTTCTTAACCGTTTTGGTGGGGTGCCTCATGAAAAAGTTAGAGCTTCTACCGTTTTGCTCTCAGTAAGAGGCCACGAAAGTTTTCAATGAGATCGTCTTAGATCTTCAGGGTTGAACGGAAGACGTTGTGCCTTCTGACGTCTTCTCAGAAGACGTCGACTCCCTCCAACGTCTTCAGAAGGGTCTCTCAGAAGTTTTTTCTGCCCCTTGAAAGATCGCAATCTTTGTTTCTCCCCCTCATCCTTGCGCCAATTCCGCTATCATCATCAAACGGGATAATGACATAATTCGATGGCAAACGCGGAAATGCGAGATCGTGTCGAGACCCGATCAATCACTTTTTCCGCCAATGCCAATAACAGACAGACACCGAGTGTCCTTCGAATTCAAAGAATATCCGATCGTTCGGAGGAGGTGTTCGCGACGAAACTACACTCTTCACGATCCACAGACGACACGTGATACCGTAATCCAGTCGGACACCCCTCTCACGTCATCTGAGAATATACCTGTCTCTGGACTTGGCACGACGTCTTCAGAAGAAGAACAGCGTCAAGTGGCTTCCAATTTGTCCACAACCTACACCGATTTCCCTTCATAATTAGCCAGGAAGCAGCGGATCTCACGACAAAATGCACAGAAAACGAGGGTGACCGCAGATTGAAATCGGTGAGAAGTTACGTAAGAATCATCAGAAGCAGAAGGAGACCTTGACGAGAAAGAGAGGGAGAGAAACGAAATAATAGATACGGGGGGGGGGGGGGGGAGGGCACGCGGAAGGACGCGGAGGCTTTCCGCGCGGAAGCCGCGCCTCGTTGCGTAATACAAGAAATGGCTGCCGAAAGGGAGACGGCCGTCATATGGGCGGTTCCGACGGAGGAGAAGAAGAAGAGAAAGAGGAGGAGGAGAAGAAGAAGAAGAAGCTGTGAGAACGGCACGGCTTCTTCTCCGTGTGGGGGGGAAGAACCGATCGTTATCGGGGGGGGGAGGAAAAGGGGGACGGAATGGGATTACTGTGGAGGATAACTGGATTACGACTAGGTTTCCGATTCGAAAGAACAACGAAAAAAGACGGCGGGAGAGTGGGAAACGGAAGCGGCCGGCAGATGGTTATCGGCACTTGTTACAACTTCTTCTTCTTCAACTACTGACGACTTCACCAGTGACGTCTTCTGAAATGATCAGAAGTCTTCGGACGTTCGTGGTAGCTCTAAAAGCCGGATGGTTTTCAAAAAGCGCCTGTGGCGTCTTCCCGTAGGATCAGAAGTCGTCGGATGTTTCTAGAATCTTCAAAAGTCAAGGGACGTCTTCTGAAGCCTACAGATGTCTGATCTCTGGGAGCTTCAGAAGCGACGTCTTCTTCTGAAACCAAGAGGAGTCTTCCCGAGAATCAGAAGACGTTGTCCCTGGAAGTTTGAGAAGCCAAGTGACGTCTTCTAAAGTATCAGAAGCAGCTGAACCTAGAAGTTTCCTTGCTCTTTTGGATTCTCCCACTGACGTCTTCTTCAAGATCCAAGATGAGTCTTCTGAAGACCAGAAGACGTCGTTAGTTTCTAGAAGCTCCAAACGCCCGGTGACGTCTTCTGAAGCCGGTCTGCATGGCTCCTGACGTCTTCTGAACTCGACGTGCCTCGATTCTCGGCGTCAATCCCATCTGAATGCGTCCACGTCTTCTTCATTCCCAACTTGCCACCTCCTCTCTTCGTTTATTATTCTCCCACAGGTGGAAATACCCGTAACTTTCCCCTCTTTTTTCCTCCCGTCAGACAGGTATTCTGAAGGCAGAAGACGTCGATGACACTTTCGTTTTCCCCCGAAAACTTTCTCCTTTTGCCGATCGGAAAACGAAAATCTCCCCCCTCTCCAGCTGTGTAATTGAAATAAAGCCTTGATCTCACCTGCTTCTTCTCGCTTATTTCGGCTCCTTTATTCAAACAGGAATACGTTTATGGGACAGAGAAAGTAGCAAGAGCACAGTATCGGGGAGAAAAATCAAAATTTCAAGGTAGTTAAGTAGATTCGGGGGAGTACATTTCGGCGCATAAAAAGGCTATAACATGAGAGGAAATACGAGATTCTCCGGAGGTAAAAATGATCAAAAAGTTGAGAGATATTGGGCGGAGATGGCCATGGCAAATAAATTAATATGTATGTGTGTTGTTTTTATTTTTGTAGCTCAAGCGGTAAAATCGAATCGAGATCCAAATGGAAATGTGATAGAGCGAATCGAAACGGAACTTTGAAAGCTGGCGAATTTTCAGGACATTCAACGTCTGGAGCGTCTTGAAGGATAACGACTTTTCGTTTTCGAAGTGGACGCAACGGCTCCAGAATCCTCCTCCACCTCTTCCTCTTTCTCCTCTTCTTCCTTCTCCTCCTCTTCTTCATTTTCTTCCTCGTCTTCTCCTTCCATCGACAGTCCGTACTTGTTCCTCTTCGGCGCTCTTCTCACTGGAGCCTTCTTCTTTGGCGTCGGCTTCTTTTTCAGAGTGTTCTTTCTGGCGGGAGACGGAATCGGAGCGGATCGTCTTCCAGATGTTCTCTTTTTCGGGGAAGGAGCCGAGGTGGACGGCTCTTCCGGATCCTCCTCTTCTTCATCTTCCTTTTCTTCATCTTCTTCTTCAGATTCTTCGATCGGCTCGGGCGCTCCTCGTTTCCGTTTAATCGCGGTTCTTGGTTTAGCTGGAGGAGCGACAGGAGTCGAAGATGTCAGTTTAGCAGTTCGGGCGCTTCGGCGGGTCTGGAATTACAGCAGAATTGAGATAATACCTCGTAGTTAGAGTATTTCTGATGCTTTCACAACTTCTGTCATCTACTAACCTTCCCGGAAGACTCGTCCAAAATGGGTGACAACACGAGCTGATCCAACTCGACGTCTTCTTCCGGCTCTTCTTCCTTTTCCTCTTCTTCTTCACTGTCTTGCGCACTTTTCTCGCTCTGTCTGCTTGTTCGCTTTTTCGGCGGAGCAGTTCCGTTTTTAGTTCCGTTCGTCGCCGCGGCGGCAGGAGCTCCTCTCTTCTTCGGAACGGGCATCACCTCTTCCATCTCCTCCATTTCTTCATCTTCATCTTCTGGTGGATCATAGACTCCTCTCTTGCCCCGTGGCTTCTTCGGTGACGTCTTCTTCGCCGCCTCCACCTCTTCGTCCTCTTCATCACTCTCGAACATTGTCGATGTTCCACCGCTTCTTCTCTTTCTAGTCGCTGGCTTTGTCGCCTTTTTCTTCTGAATAGTAGTGTTTCCTCTTCTTCTGGAGACGTTCTTAAGTGTCGTCGACCCTGCGGAAACCGTCGTCGTATCGGGTGGCGGTGGCGTGAATCCAGCAGTCAGATCTGCCACCTGGAACTCTCGTTTCGGCTTCGGAAGTTTCCCATTTCGCTGCTTCTCATCGTTCACGAGAACGTCGGGAGCGTAGAAGTTTGACGGATCCGCTTTGTCTCTGCTTGTGCAGACGTAGAAGAATTGACGATTGAAGGCGATGTCTCGATCCTCTTGGTCTTCCATTTGGAGTTTGGCCCGGTACAGCATCATGGTTATGCCCAGATCACAGAGAGCCCATATCTTCTGGAAAATCATGACGTCACAATGGGACAGGATTACGGTATCAACCACTCGATGACGTGGCAGGAACTCGGAACTCGCCTTATTATGAAGCCGCAATTCCCTTGTCGACAAACCGCCATCATTCTGCATCGCTTTGTCTCCGCACGTCTTCAGCTTCTCGAGCACCCTCCACACCGTTTGCATGTTGCACCCTGCACTCTTCAAAGCTTCTATCACAAACCAGAGACATCTGAAACTTTTCGTCTGAACGTCGTGAAGCTTCAGAATCGAAACTGACTCTTGAAGTTCGGCGAGTTGGTTAGCACTCCGCAATTTGGCCTCTTTCTGTTCATCCGAGTCAGTCTTCTCGACGTTGTCCTCGATGTTGTCGAGCTTTGGGTAGTTGGCGAGCAGCCAGACGACGTACGCGATGACAGTCTCAGCCGAGAGAGCTACTCGAATAGCTTCCGGGCACTTGAGCTGACCAACACGAGCTTCAGTTCGATCGGCGAACACAAAGCCGGCATGAGTGCGGCAGACCGTTTTGAGTCTGAAATCCGCTGTTTCAGGAGTGAATTGTTTATCCTCACAAACCCATTCAGATTGTTTTCTCCCTCTTCTTCGGTCAATCCGAGAGGGACGAGAGCATAACAGGCGATGAATTCGATGGGGAGTCTGCAAGAAAACACTGAAATACGACTGGAACGAGCTGAAACTGACAGTTTGAAACTTGACTTTCTGACGTGGGCCACGTAGTGGTGACGAATACAGTGCGATTCATCGATGACCAGATATGACATAGTTTTGAAGACTCGCGCGTCGATTCTGGGTCGGACGGGTAAAACGCACGCGAATTTGAGCAGAGATGCGGCGGAGGCTGAACGAAGACGTGCTTTTTCGAGCTCGCTGCAAAAGGAACGAGAATGTTACATGACGTGGCACTGCGAATTTCCGACTCACCACTGTCTTCCTCCAAAATCTCCCTTGTTTTCGACAATTTCCGCCAACAAATCGATGACTCTCTCACTCGCCCGCTTCATTCGCTTCCTTTCTTCAGATTCCGGGAGCAACACAAGCGCAGTGAGCACTCTTGTCGCGAATTTCATAGCGTAAACCTTCGGCATCGTGTATTTGGGCCACGGTTGTTTGTCAAAAGACGGGCGATCGTTGAATTCGACGGGATCATCGACGTCGTACATCGGTGAGGTCATGAGAGACGGTCCGATGCGATCCGACTCGATGATGTCCATGAGGGCAGGCAAGAAGTGATGCATGTCAGCACGGAACATCTCACTGAGCACTTGGAATGCGTTGGCGGCGCCTTCGGATTCGATATCGAGGCGATCGATAAGAGTTTCGATGATGCTGTCAAAGTGCTCCACTGCTTTCTCTTTTCCCAGAAGACACGAGAGCAGTCGAGCCGCCAGTTTGCAGCTTCTTCGATACGCCGGCTCCGTTCTCAGTACCAGATCTTTCAGATCCTTACTCATACACAAGAACCACTTCTCCTTTCTCGTGACTTCGTCTCTCAGCCGCATTCTGAACACCGAAGTGCTGAATACGTGGTTAAGCGCAACGAGAGCGGTCTCCACGGCCTTCGGCTCTTCCACAGTGAGCATCGTAGCGCGGATCTGTTCGACAATCGAATCTCCAGTGAAGAGATGCGTGAAGTGTTCTGTGAAGATCTTGAGAATCTTCAGATCGCGTCCGAATGTCTTCTCAGCCGACTTTTTGAGCTGAATCTTTTCGGTGACTGTTTCAGTGACCTGATGGACGAGCTCTTTGGCGGTCGGCGTGTCGAATGAGACCGGGGCGATGCGATCGATGAAGTGACGGAACATGTCGTAGTGACGGGCTGGAATCTTCCGACGCATACTTTCCTTGAGGGCGGACTGAAATCGAATGATGGATAGAAGATGATTTAGAAGACGCCGAGGCTTCTGAACATTCCGAAAGTTTTCAACCAAACTTACCGCTGCACGAACATTCTCCTCACTTGTGTAGATGTCTTTGACCAGCTGTTTCACTCTGTTGAATGTCGAGTCGTTCTGAGCCATTTCATTCACAAACGTCATGAAAAGCTTCTCGAGAGTCTGCGGATCGGGGAAGATTTTGACGGCTTTACGGATGCGTTCCTTCAGATCATTCGAGAACTCCTCCGAAACGCCAAGGTCGCCGGACTCGTCCACTTTACTCAGGATGTTGATTAGAGAACGGCGAAGATGACAGGATCGGTGAATGACTTCGTTGAACATTCTGCAAGGGAAACGGTGCGAATTCATAAGGTTTTATGAAACTAACATGACTCCGGAATCATCGAGATGCCTGAACAGATCCATCATCACACGGCACCGTGTCTTCGGCTCAATTTGGTACGGAATGAAGTTCAGTTGTATGTATCTCTCGATGGTTAGTCTGCAAATCGGAATTTCAGCAGAATTTTTCTAGATGTTCACACTTGGAATCATGATAACAACTGTGCACTTGACTGAGCTGGTAGACATAGAACACGGCGTTCGGAATGAACCGCACGCATCCTTTCTCCGACTCTGTGTAAAACGACGTCGTCTCGCCGCAACGGACGTGCTTTCCTTGGTTCGAAAAGTATGGGTCGGGTCGCTTTGTCATCACATGCGTATAAAGATCCATCAAATGTTTGATCGCGTGGATACGGACATGACCCTACAAGTTCATTTGTGATGAGGCCCGAGAAGGCGTTCTCCCACCTTTCTATCTTTCATTCTGTCGCCACACGCCTTGAGCATCTTGTCGCTGATCACTTCTAGCTTGCACTTGGCGACTGTAGTCACTGCCGTGACCACTTCGACGCGGATCTCGTCCTGCACATCTCTGGAAAGTCGGAGAAGACTGTTGATGATCTGGCCGCGGAGATGCGAATGGTTCGACGTGAGCACGTTGCCGGCCTGTTTCACGAACTCCAGCCGAACCGAACTGTCCGAATCACTGGCTGCGGCCAGAAACGCCGTCCATGTCGCATCGTTCGAGTCCATTCCGAGCTGACAATTGCGATCGCATGTGATCAGTCCGACGATTTGAACCGCTTCTTTCCGATACGCTTCGTTCTCGGACTGCAGCCAGAAGTTCAGTTCCTCGATGGCTCCCGAAACGAGATCGTGTGAGATGTGGTGCAGAGAACGGAGCACTTCGAAGTACTTGATGCGGCTGTTCGTGCCGGTCAGCTCGAACTCGTCCGGCAGTCTGCCTTCCTTTCCAGCCGTTGTCAATATGGTTCGGATCGCCGCCGGGAGCGGATTGTTCTCGCTCTCCATGCAAGTTTTGATGATCTCCTGGGCGAGAGCGCACGCCGCCGGGAAGTTTGTCTGAAAAGCGGTTTCGTGGAACAATGAAGTTGTGTGTTCGAGCAAGGATCCAAAACAATCCCTGATTCTCTTTCTAACTTTGACAAAAACTCACTTTCTGCGGCTGGATAATGTGGTAGAAGAAGACGTCGAGGATCTCGTTTGGAACGTAATCCAGCTCGGACATGGCACTCGCCCCCATCGTAATTAGAGCTTTTTTGATCTGAAATCTCTTCGTTTCCCCTAGCCTCTTTCAGATGTCTCCCGGAAAACCTTGTCAATCGCGTCCTCGTCATCGTCGTCATCTTCTCCGTGGACTTCCGACGTCGAAGCGTCCGTCTCTCTTAGCATTCTCAGCCGATCTTTTCTCAGATCTTTCTGCCATCCTTTTCCGCACGGAACACTCAGAATCTCTTTGATCAAGGATCTGAACACTGGCGTCGCTTCTTTGTCGTCGAAATCTTTCATTTCGGACAGCGGATGGAGGATTTTTTCGATGGCCTGAAAAGAACTCAGATGTTAGACCAGTCTTCCACTTTTTTTGAACGCACCTCTACCAGATGAAAGTAGTTTTTGAACTTCGGACTGTCCGTTGTCACTTCTCCGAGGCCTCTAAGTGTTCGAAACAGGTACATGTACACGTTCTGAACGATTTTGAAACAATGAGAAATTTTCTGAATAGAAACCTACTTTCAGATCGAGAGCACAAGCTGTGGGGCATTCTGGCTGGAAAACGCGCAAAATGTTGGCGAGACAGAGTGAAAGATACACTCTAAAGTCGGAATTCGAGTTGTTCAGAAAGGCGTCGTCGGATAAATGGACGAAAAGACGTCGGAATCGGTTCGGCTGCTGCACTTCTTCGCTGTTGTTCGGCTTGCAATCGTATAGACAGCCGGCCAGGTGCTGCAGAGTTTTCGAGTATTTGAATTGAGTTTCCAAGGCAAAACTTACTCTCAATCGTTCGATTTGTTGCGAGACGTTTGCGCAGTTGGTGATCGGCTGACATCCTTGCGGATAGTCAACGTCTCCGCTCATTTCTGAAATATTCTGAAAAAAGTCTTTGAATCGAAGAATTTGTCGGTTTTTGAACCATAAAAGTTTAAAACTAAGATTAGGTTCATTAAAGGCACACGACTTCCCTAGTGAAGCGGGTCTTGTCACGATAAAAGCAAAAAAGGAAATTCAGGAACAGTTTAAAAAATAATGTTTCGAAGAGGATTCGTTTGAGAAAACAACATTTTGCTTATGTTTTTTTTCCTTTGAAGTTTTTCCTAAAAATAGGAAAGAATGCCGAAAAAGCTCGAAGTTGATAAAGCGGCGAAAAAAGAAGAAAGAATAGTAATAAAACACGTCACACTTGGCCTAGATACCTTTCAAAAGCGGTTTTCCTATCCTATCTTTCAATTTTCTCGACCATTTTCGCTCGCAAATTTGAAAAGCGGTGTTTGGAGAGTGTCTCTTCAGCGGAGACGCAGAGAATTAGAGAAGCCGATACGACACTCCGCGGCGACTAATCCACTAAATATAGTGCGATGGCGTTCCCGTCGTTCTCGTTCGGCTCTATCATTTTATCGTGCCTCACCCGGCTTGTACACTGGTTCCCGTATCGATTTTGCGCGAAACTTCTCTGATAACGACGATGTGCTGATTTTAGGGATAACAGCTCAAAAGTCACAAGTCGCGAGATGAATCGAATGAAGGCCGATCAAAAAACCAAGGTTGGTAAGCGCAAATACGAAGAGCCCATGGACACTGAGAGTGACGTCGAAACGGTGAAAGTGGCTAGACATGCCAATAGTGACGGACTCGCCAGTAATTGGAGCGATGAGACGACGGTAAAAATTAGACCATCTCGTCGAAAACCGCTCACTGATTCTCGTCGAGCCCTCTCTTTTTGCAGCGCAGTGTTACTAGGTCAAGTTCGAGTTCTCAGGGACTAGCTCAAAGCACAGAAATCTATAAGAAACTACCTAAGAAATACGAGATTAGCGTGAGTTTGTTTGGTCCGTTCAAAGCAAGATTTCGCGCGGGGGAGACCACCGAAATCAGTCAATTTTCGTGACGACAGAGCGCTCTTTAGCTATGAAAAAACAAGAAAAGCGAGCACGATGAAAAAAACTTGTTTTGGTTCAAAAAACTAGAAAAATTTAGACTATTAAAGACTACCCCAACCCGTTTTCTCTCCTGTCTGAATCGCAGCAACAGCGAGGTGAATAATAAAGAGCAAAAGGCTCGTACACTCGAGAAGTAAGAGAGAGGAATTACGGCTACACCCATGCCGCGTTGCTCTTTCTCTGGCCTCCCTTTCACTTCTCGTCTCTATTCTCATTGCGAAAGTGCGTAGCGATATCCTCTCTTCCTAGCAACGGGTGCGTTTGTCCGCGTTTCTGGACGAGGCTCCCGACACTGATGAAAAGGGAGCCCAGCTGCCCTCCCTCGGACCTCACGCGCAGGTTCGCTTGGGCTTATCCGGCACACTTGCAATCCGTCGTCTCAAAGCCGTTCCGATTCTAGCGGTGCGCGAGCACTTAAGCTGTCTGCGTTCTTTCTAAAACACAGATAAATTTGATTAATTTCAACGTTCGCCACGGTTTGCAGCTCCGTCAGTTCGTTTCGTGGACACAATCATCGGAGCCGATAGGCTTCAGTTATCTTCAGAAGTCAAATTGGAACATGGAGTACGCAATGCAGCTCTACTTTGACAATCCGAACCTCTTCTCGGGCGGCGGCCCGACAACGCAGAAGCCAGCTACAGTTGACAGGACGAAGAGTGAACGTTTCTTCTATCAGTACGTGGACAATCGGGATTCGGTTGGCAAAGAGCGCATCGGACCGCACGGCATCAGTCGCCTCCTTCAAGATCTCAACTATCAGCCGACAGATCGTGAGGCACTCGTGCTGGCGTGGAAGTTCAAGGCACAAACACAATGCGAGTTCTCGCTGGAAGAGTGGCACGCCGGAGTTCAAGCCTTGAACGCCGACAATATTCAGACCCTTAAGCAGCGCATCGATGCGGCAAACGCAGAGCTGAACACGGACCGAACGAAGTTCCGCGACCTCTACGCGTTTTCATTCGAGTACGGAAAAGCGGCGGCGTGCCGAAGTCTGGACCTCGAGACTGCCGTCTGCTATTGGGACGTTTTGTTCGGCACTCGTTCGACGCTCATGTCGCAATGGATCGACTTCCTACACACGCAGGAGCAGGCGGCTCAGGCGAAACTTCAAGAGGACTTGGGAGCGAACGCGAGAAGTGTCAAATCGGTGTGGATCACCAAGGACACGTGGACTCTCTTCTGGGACTTTATCATGCTCAGCAAACCAGATCTGTCTGATTACGACGACGAGGGGGCGTGGCCGGTGCTCATCGATCAGTTTGTGGAGTATTGCCGTGGATCTCTGGGGTATCCGAGACAAAAGAAAGAAGGCGAGGAGGTGGAGGAGGAGAATCCTCATATTTATTAGTATAAAACAAGCAAGGTGATTCATCGTATTTACATTCAATTTTTCAACCGCTCACTTTCAGATTCATATCATTCGATGCGCACGCACGTGTCTTCTCCGTTGTCGTTGCCGTCGAACTGCGAACTCTCTTCTTCTTCTTTATTCTGATCGATATGTAATCTTGTCTTTTGCTGTGTGTGTGTGTGTGCCTTGTTTTTCGCCTCCCGCTCCCTGGAATCTCTTTTCTCTCTCCGTCTCACATACTCTCCACTCTCTCGCCTGTCTTCACTCTCCTCGTCGCGTCGTCTCTTCGATCGGCGCACACTTTATCAATTTTCTCAACTCTCTCCCTTCCCCCTCACCCACACACACACACTCCTCGACGGGTTCTCCTCCCTGGCGTCTCGGTGCCTGCCAAGTCGGAAAGAAGAGCAAGAGGATCGAGTAAAAAATGAAAAGAATGTGTGTGCGTGTGTTTCTCCATCGATTTTCCAATATGTATTTCTTTTTTTTTACTTTCAACACTCAACTTTTCTGTATGAATCCATTTCTTTCGCAAATTTCTGGTTTTCTTAATTTTATATTAATTTTCCCCCTTCCAGTTCTTCATACAACAGTCCTTTCCCTCCGTGATTCGCTTCTCCAAAAAAATTTTTATTTTGTACAATAGATGAAGAATTCGTTGGGCGATACGGACGTTTTGCACCTGATATGAATAAGCTCAGAACTTGCTTCTCCTACTTTTGGCTCTTCTTCTGAGTTCCCAATCGAGCTTCGCCTCCGAATTCTATGCATTTTCAGATGGAGCGGAAGGCGCGGAAGAAGGACGAAGCGGGCCTCAAGACGAAAGCGTTGGCCGTTCTTGCTTTCTTGGTAAAAAACGTTTTTTTTTCTGGATGAAGAAAAAAGAGTTTGGAAGGGGGAAAAACAAGCAGAAGAAATGCGCGAAAGCGAGGATTTCGAACACAAATCCGCTCGACGTCACCAAAATCTCTCCAAAAACAATCGTATACAGCAGCGTCTAGAAATTCTTTTAGCAGCGCCTAAAAACCTCTGTGTAGCAGCGCCAGAAAACTTCTTCTAAATAGCAGCGCCTAAAAATTATTTTTAGCAGCGCCAGAAAATCTTTGCGTAGCAGCGTCTGGAAACCGCTCGTAGCAGCGCCTGAAAAATTCCACTAGCAGCGCCAGAAAGTCATATTTAGCAGCGCCTGTCAATCCCTCGCAGCAGCGCCAGAAAATGTTTGCATAGCAGCCCCTGGAAATTATCCTAGCAGCGCCTGGAAACCATGCGTAGCAGCGCCTGGAAATCGCTCGTAGCAGCGCCTGAAAACTTCCACTAGCAGCGCCTGAAAATTCTTTCGTAGCAGCTCCGAAGAGTGATTCAGCAGCCTCGAGAAACCCTATCAAAGTAACGCCTGAAAACATGATGTACGCTTTGAAACCACAAGCTAGGCTCAATCGAAACAGATGACGTAGTGCTTTCCGTCCGAGATCCACACAGGAATTCGATATTCGCAGGGCTTTCTGATTGCATTCGTGTGCTCATCGTACGAAGTGACATTCTCGCACGTCGTCTCGACAATCGACGTGATTCTGGAAGAATCGGACTATTACAAATCGACAAAGGCGTGGATGACGTCATCATGGGATGCCACGTGGCAAGAGGTGGCCATTCCGTCGAGGAAAGCGGAACATATTCAGGTGATTCTGAAGAGAGAGAGAGGAAACGAGGTGAGATATTGAAGGCGATCAATCCGGAAGTCGACGTGGCGGTGGGAGGAAAACACATCTTCACGCCAGAACAGCTGCACTTTTTCGACGGAACCAGGGATTCAAAGTGAGTATCGGGAGTTCCGACGCCTTCTGGACACTGAAAAGTTTCGAGAGTCTGGAGATGGTTGCGTATCCGATGAAGATTAGCAATGAACTGTCCATTGCACTCTGAAGTTTGCCACTTCCAGACCGATTTACCTGGCGATTCTGGGTCGAGTGTACAATGTGGACGGGAAGAAAGAGTACTACGGGCCCGGCAAATCGTACCATCATTTCTCGGGAAGAGACGCGACACGCGCATTCACGACGGGCGATTTCACCGAGAACGGACTCGTTCCGACGACTCACGGACTCTCGCACGACGAACTTCTCTGTCCGTTTTGCTCGCATCGATGATGCCCCCCTTCTTCCTCTGATTCACTCTCTCTCTCTCGTTTCAGCCATCCGCGACTGGGTCTCGTTCTACGAGAAAGAGTATCCGCTCGTCGGCGTCGTCGCCGACCTCTACTACGATTCAGAGGGTCAGCCGACGGCCGAGCTGACCGACGTGCTCGCGCGAATCGAGAAGGCCAACGAGTATCGGAAGGCGCAGGCCGTCGAGATCGAAGTGTTTCCGCCGTGCAACAGCGAGTACAATCAGAACGGCGGACGCGTGTGGTGCTCGACGAAGAGCGGCGGCGTCGAGAGACAGTGGGCCGGCGTGCCACGGTGAGAAATCAATCAATATGAGCAGCGCCTGAAAACTCTCACATTGCTATTTAGAATCATTTCTCAATGAAAACCGTTTTTTGTTTCAGAAAACTCATCGAGCCGACAACCAAAAAGTACCGGTGCGCGTGCGTCAAAAACTTCGGACCGGGCGTCTCGGGAGCCGAGGAAGTGAAGGCGTCGAGCAATCGAGGCGACCTCGACCATCCGGACCTCGAGCTCTATCCGGACTGCTCGCCCACCTCCAACAGCTGCAAAATCGTCTCCTGAATCTTGTGCTCGTAGAACCCTCTAGTCATCCTCCGCCCGTCCATTTTCGCTTTATTCTCTAGTTTCCCCCCGAAATTTCCCATCCTCAATACGGTTTCTTCTTCTCAAAGTGCTGCCTTTTCCCTCTTTTCTCTCCACACCAATACATTTCATGGTTTTCATTCTCTATCAGACTAGGTGATTTGATTTGACCTTCATTACTATTATATTTACTACCACGCCATATCCAATAAATATATACAAAGTAAAAAGGGACCGAGAGGATGCAATTAAAAGAAAAGGTTAGGGGATCTATATGAGACATGAAGAAAATAACTGAATTAGTAATCGAATAGAGGATATTGATTAGTGCTCCAGGATGCGGAGATTTCCGGAAACAATCTTGTTCTCGAGGATGGATCCAGGCGGAATGTCGATGCGGTCTCCGTGGTTGGCGATGATGATGACGGTTCCTTTCAGCGACACGTCCTTTCCGAACCACACGTCTCCCGAAACCGTCAGATGGTCCAGCTCGAGCAGATCCGGGATTCCGTTGAATCTTCCAAGGTAGTCCTTGACCTTGTCGAACGAAGATCCGAGCTTGACGAGCGGCGTTGTCGGGAAGGATCTTTGGTGCGAAAGAGTCAGAGATCCGTTGTCGATGTCGTAGAGGTTCGACATGAGAAGCAGAAGATCCGAGGTCTTCTTGACGGGAAGGAAACGCGAGCGAGGCACATTCACTCCGACGGCTCCGCGGAACGATTTGATAGCGGCTCCGGCGGCAGTTTCGAGCTGGATGACGTCGAGTCCGCGGTCCAAATGCTTCGGATTCACGATAACCTCCATCTCGAGCTGGTTTGTCGTCAAAACGCGCTTCATCGCGTCGAGTTTTGCCCACAGATTGTTGGTGTTGAAGATGCGGAACTTGCTGATCGACTTGAACTCGTCGACGTAGTCCTTCGGAACCTGGGCGATCTCGAGAAGCATCAGCCGTCCCTCGTACTGGATCAGGGTTCCTCCCTTCACGTCGGCACGTGTCTTGTCGGTTACTTCCATGAGGAACTCGGGCGGAGTCTGATCAGAGGGCGGGTTGAGCACGAAGTTGAGGATCGACAGATCGACGGTGGCTCCCATGTTGTCAATGTTCGACAAGAAGCAGTACTCTTTGCCGGCGGCCAAGAACTTGTCCAGAAGGCCCGAGTTGTGGAAGGCCTCGTAGAAGTTTCCGTGGCCAGGTGGGTACCAGCACTCGTTGTCCTCTCCCTCGAGGGTCTTGGCGATCGGAAGAAGCGTTTCGCGGTTGATTCGCGGGTACTGCGACTGCGAGAACGTCTCTACCATCACCTTCACGTTCGCGTACTTCTTCAGCACCTTCTGAGTGTCCTCGTCGGTGTTGAACGAGTTCATCAGCACAAGTGGCACGTCGACTCCGTACTGCTTGTTCAGCGTCTGAAAGGTGGGATTGTGTGATTCAGAAGTGCAACAAAACAGGAAAAGAACTAACCTGAATCTGCTGCATCGTCAAATCGAGGAAGGTCAGATCGTTGCGCACAGAGATGACCGACTTTGGACCTTTGCATCCCATGGACGTTCCGAGTCCTCCGTTCAGCTTCACGACGACCAATTTACGAAGTTGGGAGGCGATGAGCTCCTTGTCGGCGACGGTGGCCAACTGAAACGGAAAGTTTCGAATCGGGATCGTGAAGATCAGAAACTGACGCTCTTGTAGGGACGGATGGATCCTTCGGGAAGAGGTTCGATCTTCGACCACTCGACAGTCGGCTTGGCACGCAGAAAGCGGGCGAAAAGGTTGCGGAAGCCGGAGAGCTCCTTCTTGTGGTGCTCCAGATTCTCCGTACGCGACGTCGACAGAAGGTGAGCCAGCTCGCCCTCCATCGATCCGAGAGCCTCCAGCTTCGTCGACGTCTTCCATTCTTCGGAGCTCTTCAAAGAGTATAACAATTAGTGAGCGACACGTGCGAGTGTTTTCGGCCCATTCCCAATTATTTGTTTTTCCTAATGTACCTCATCTGGCTTATGGTCGATCGAATGAAGACGATGAACTGGTTGCGGAGGAGCCATAACTTTTCTAGAAACACTAAGGTGTCGAGGAAGGAAACGAGGTGACAAGAATGAATCAAGAGGTGCTGCTGATGTAATTTCCTATTGGAACATTGAAAAATGCGGCAGCTTTCGTCTTCTTTCTCGGCGTTGATCGGAAGAGAAGATATCCGAGAGAAAGAGGGAAAGGAGAAGAAACGGAGATGCGGTACAACTAGAAAAACTGGATGATGGGACGAAAGCACTTTTGCCGCCTACGCCGGCTTCTGTATAAACATGATCCCGTGATTCGGAAGATGGCAAAAACAGTTGCAACAACAAAGATTCTCTTCATTCACTGAGGGTGGAAAGGATCCACGTTCTCATTATCGAAGACGGCAGGGTCAGAGTTGAGATAGTGAAACACTTGAATGTTGCGTGACGTGGCACTAGGTGCCACAATAGCAGAGAGAAAGAGCACATCAAAGTGCTCATCGAAGAGTCAAGACCGACAAGACAGCTGTCGAAAGGAGAAGAACCGAAACACTTGCGGACCAGATCATGCGAAGGATTCTGCATCTTTTATAATCACCATATCATCATTTTGATACTCTAAGTCTCTTCATCTTCTAGAAGCACATACCACTTTTGTGCGGAGAAGTGCTTTCGGACACACACGTGGTCACAAGATACGCGCCCTCAGAGAACAGACACAACCTACAGACTACAGAAGCGACGAACTGAACCACTCGCCTACACGATTCACAATTCAGGTACAGTTTTTCTGTTAGACACCCAGGATCTTCCGCGAACAACGGAACATCCTGACGTCATCGACCGTCTGGAGGCACAGAATATGACGTCAAATCGTTTAGATGATCCGATTCTGGTCACTTTGACACTTCTTACCTTCTGATCGCCCAATTCAGTCTCGCGGAACGAAATGAGACGAGTTCTCGAGTTGGAGACCGAAAGCGAGCTCGTCGAGAAAGAAACGTTCATTTTTCGAGGAATATCAGGAGATCGATCGCGTTGAATCGACTGACAAATGTTTCCTCTCGAATGATTGAAAAACGAAGAAACGAAAGGGATGGCGAATTGAAAAGCGCTGAGGCGGTCAGTCACGTGATGATAACACACTTTTCTCGACGAAAAGATTGATAACGGAGATGGCACAAATACCGTAAACAAGCCATTAACTCGTTTACAAACTGGCTCAAAGAATTCAAAGGGAAATCACCCACCGGCATTTTCGAGTTTTGCTTGTCACTTCGAGACGCGTCAGAGAAGAGTAAAGGAGTGTTGGAAAGGGTGAAACGGATTCTATTTTCGATCCGACACGCCTTGTTTTCACGCGGATGGGCGGTCCGAAGTACGAAGAACTGCGAGATAGAGGGGAGCGAGAGAGACGCAGACAGAGAAGACTGTTTGTTACTGTCCAACAACTCGCTTCTCTCTCTCACAGTGATATCTCGATGCTGGCCGAGAGAAGAGATACAAAACGAAACGAGAACAAATGTTTGTTCAGATTACACCTGGACACTGGCAAAATTCTGATCACTCGGAGTTGGAACTAGTTGATAGTTGGAGTCTTCACGAGCTGGACGCCTTCGGAATCTTCAGAAGAATTGGGAGAAGTCAGATTGCCTTGAGGGAATCCGTATAGTTTCAAAGCATTCCGAAACAATTCTGGAGCGAAGAAGTCGGATTATCGTCTAATAGCGTGCAGTTTTCATACGAAACGTGATGAACTTGAGAACTAGTATCTTTTCGGAAAATTACATAATCGTATTAAGACTATGAACATCAGGCAGTGATCGGTTGTCCTCAAGGGTACTCTCGTCAAAGATTGGAAAAGCTTCAGAAGACTTCAGAAGCGTCTTCAGAAACGTCTTCAGAAGAGGAGAGTGGAAACAGGCGGCTCGCGCGAGCTTTTATACCAACTTTCTGGACTCTCTTCCCACTGAATTCCTCAGACACATTGTCTTGTATACATATTTGTGTATATATTTTTCTTTCACCCTGTATTTGCTCTTTTGTGGGTTGTGGGCGGGAAGCGCAAAAAGCATCGCAATTTTGAACTCAGTCTTTGGAGTTTTCTGTCTTCCCCTCCGTCTGTTCTTCGTTTCGGAAGCGAATGATATCGTCATTTTTGTTTGCTGGCGCTCAAAAGATCACGAACTTTCTTTCTATTCAAATATTTTGGATCGGCCCCCCGATCAAACTCACCTTCTTCATAGCCATTTTCGAGAAATATCAGGACGAGTATAGAAAATTCGAAAGATTTCCGTGGCAAAAAAACTGCAAAACTGACTGCAGAACGATTCTTTTTTTATGTATTTATTCAACAGGCCTCAGTGCAACGTGTCGTTCTGTCGCAGCCGAAAGAAGGAAAGGAAAAAAGAAACCGGGGCCTATTTTGCAGTTTTTATTATTGCCAACACACGCGCCTTTTATCGAAAACGCTATCAGTTCTGGCTTGTTTTATTTATCAAATGTACTTTGGAGCCCGATTTCCAAAGCACACAGAGCTTGTGCTCAAATTGTGCTCTTTTTCTCGGAACTTTGTTGCGACACAAGTCAAAACTTGACAACTGCCTCTCATTTTAATATAATTGTCTCACCTTCGCTTCAGCCTCACTGAATGCTGACAAGCATCCGACGCTCGTATGTCGTTGAGCCATGTTAGCGTCTGAAATTGGCGGGAAATTTGAATTTGCAAGACATTTCGAAACTAATGCGTGAAAAGAAGAGAAAAAGAGGAAGCGAGAAGCGGAGAAGAACGTGCAGATGGCCGTCTTCTCATTGTTTTCTGTTCGATTTCGCGCCAAAGTCTCAACGATTGCGGTGCGCGCGCGTCGGATGATCAAAAATTAACGACGATGAGTTGGTAGATCAAAAACGAAAACAAAAAAATAAAATCGGAAATTATGGGGATTTCAATAATTTTTGAACTGATATTTCAGAAATTAGGCAGCAAAAACTTTGTTTTTTTAAAAAATAGTGTTCTATTTCGTTCCGAGACCGCATAACAAAATTCATAATGCGCCTTTAAACTTTTGTGGAACATTAAGAAACTTTTTTGAACTTTCAAACTTTTCCAAAACAATTTCTTTTATTTTTTTCACTGAAATCGCAATTTGCAATCAAAGTTACTGAAAGTTTGATTTTCGAAACATTGTGGTCATTTTGAAGTAAATATTGGGCGGAATTGATCGAGAAAAACAAGAAAGATGCAGAAGAGAAGGAGCCAGTTGTCGTTCTTTTTCTCTGCGTCTCTTCCCAAAATCCCCCGAGCTCTTTTTCTTTTTTATACTGAACGTTTAGCTGTTAAAACGCACGTTTCTTCTTCGAACCTTGAAATAAATTCCAAACTTTTTACACAAGTTGTGAACTGCACTGCGATGAGACCGGAGCACAAAGTGAAATCTTTTTTGATGTTTGAAACTGGTGTCGTGGGTGAGTAGCAATCATAAATAAATAGCAATAGAAACATCGGATAACAGTAAAAATTACAAGAATTTGAATTTGATGGGGGGGAGGAGAGTAGGCACCGCGGGGTTTGAGTCTGTTTTTTGGTGAGAATTGCACATAGAAACGGGGATATTTTTACAAGATTCGGGGGGGGGGGGGGTTTCAAAGAAGTTTGACATAGTTCGCCGGGAAGAGTCCGACTCGACCATTCGGAGCACGACCTTTCCACCATCCACTGTCAACCTGAAGGTCAGAATGGTTAGCGATGGAGCGCATTTGACGCCTCACCTGATCGATGTCAGTGATGATGTCGTCCGGATCGAACGAGATTTCCGTGTCGTCGGCGGCCTGGTAGTCCCAGAGAGCCATGGCTTTCTGCTCAACGACGGCTGGCGGGAAGTCGTATTGATCGATCGGAGCAGGAGGCGGTGCGACGGATTTGGCCGCAGGGGTGAAGACTACAAGAATCGCACGTGTCAGATCACAATGACTCGTTTCTAATTACCTGGTTCTTCTGGCATCACTGGCGGCATATCGTACTGCGAGGCGATATGAGCTGGCGGGATGCTCGAAGACTTACTTCCGTTGCTGCCACGAGTCACATACGACTCTGTTGGCTCCACAGGCTCCGGCGGTGCATCGTACTGAGAAGAGTAGTAGGTCGGAGCGGGTGGAGCAGCAGCGACCGGAGCCGGTGGCGGTGGAGACGGAGCACGAACGGGCTCGTAGGGCTCCGGCTCGAAGACAGGCGGGGCATCATATTGAGATGAGACGTAGGCTGGAGTGGGCTCCGGTGGAGCAGCTGTGAATACAGGGGCCTTGGGAGCAGGTGGCAGAATCACAGGAGCAACCGGAGCAGGAGCCGGCTCCGCTGGTGGCTCTTCGTACGCATCGTAGGTTTGAGCTGGTCGCATGGGCTCCGGCTTGTAAGCCATTGGTTCGTCGGGCTGCTGTGCCGGCTCCGGGAGTCGGTTGACAGGGGGTTCTCGGGGCTCCGAATCCTTGTTAGTGGCGACAGGAGGCCACTTCTTAGCTCCGTTTCCATTGATTCCAGCAGAAGTCTTCGGGAGCACAGGCTCCGCTCCTTTTCCGCTGAACATTTCCTTCCGACTTCCGACGAGTCCGGAAGATGTGGGAACGGTAGGAACAGAAGCAGTGTTCTGAGTGGAAGGGGTGTGAGGCTTCTCCTGAATCTGCATCTTGGCATGCAAATCTTCGGCGATCCGCTTCCGATCCGACTCGTACTCCTTCTGCTTTGCCTCGTGAGCCTCCTTCTCTTCCGCCTGCCGCTTCTTCTCCTCTTCGTTCATCTTGCTCCAGAACTCTTCGCGAGCCGTGTTGCTCAGCTCGACGTGCGGTTTCGTCGGTTTGTAGACCGAAGTGACCTTGTCCGGTTGATAGCTTTCGGCCTGCGTGTGAATCTCGGCGGCCATCCGCTGTCGATCCGCCTCGAATTGCTTCTGTTGCTCCTCTCTGGCCTTCTTCTCCTCGTTTTGACGCCTAAAACTTGTCACAACTTTCTTAGACATCGCGTTTTCTCGCTTTTGAACTCACTGCTTCTCTTCTTCGTTCATCTTGCTCCAGAACTCTTCTCTCGCCGCAGTCTTCAATTCAACGTGCGGTTTCGTCGGTTTATAGACCGAATTGACCTTTTCGGGCGGTGTGTAGCTATCCGCTTTCGTCTGCAGCTCGGCGGCTGTCCGCTGCCTATCCGCCTCGTACTGCTTGAGCTGTTCCGCATGCGCCGCGCGTTCTTCCGCTTGCCGCCGCTTCTCCGCTTCGTTCTCTTGGCTCCAGAAGCTCTCACGAGCCGTCGCACTCAATTCCTGATGCGGTTTCGTCGGCTGATACACTGAGTTCACTTTTTCCGGCAGACTATACGTGGATTCAGAGTTCGAGGAGGCGTTCGCAGCCGGAAGCTTCCGAACCTCTTTCCGAATCGCCTCTGGCTCCACATCGATTTCCGATCGAGCATGAAGCACAACGTGCACGGTCTTCAGAAACCGTCGAAACTCTTCCGCGTGCGACGTCGTCGAGGCGAGCCGAAGTGTCGGAACGCCCTCGCCTTGCCAATGAATCAGCACGATCTTCGGGAACACGTCGTGACTCAATCGGACGGCAATCACTCCGAACTGCAGCTTTCCCGAACTGAAACTTTCCGCAAAGTCGTCCAAACCGCCAGCTGAAAAGGAGAAAAATAATGAAAAACGAATGAAAACATATACAAAGAGCGTTTCATCATATCTCCGATTTTTTCCGAAAGTTTTCCAAAACTGCCAGTTTCACTCTCTTCAATATAATTTCAGTTGGAAAAGAACTCACTCCCTTGCTCGCCAACTTTCAAAGTATTGGAATTTCCCTCGTAATCGTAGATGACCCAGTTGTCGCCTTCCGAATCGTCGCTGACTTTTCGATACGTCGCCTCGATCTCTTTTCCGTGTGCATGATAATTTAGCGTCATCTGAAACCAAGAATCGATTGATTTTCAGCCGAAAGGGGAAAAAGAAGAAGAAAGTGACGTGGTAAGAGACGGTGGAGAGAAAACAGTAAACGTTATCAAGGAATAGTGTGCGCTCTCTCGCTTCCGCGTGCTATTTCGCACTTCTTCCACACTTTTCTATGATTTCTGGCCGCGTCTCGACGCAATTTCTCGATGATGATGATGATGATGATGATGATGATGGAAGAGGGGGGGAAACGGGAAGAATGGGGGGGGGGGGCTCTGCGGAGCACAGAAAAGAAAGGCGAATGCACGTCGGAACTGAAGAGATGAATGGGCGGGAATTTGATAAATTCGAAAGGAAGCGAGCCGATTTCTCCATTCTCAAAAGTATACAGAATGAGGGAATTCGCGAGAGGAAATTCGATACTTTCACTCAAACTAAAAGGAAAACGAGGTCAGACGTCGACTTTTTCAGCGAATTTTAACAGCTTTTGGAAAAAAAGTGTGTTTTTGATTAGAATGAACAGTTTTTTTTAGTGAACTGTGTACGTTTGAGATTCCGAGCAAAAAGAAACCGAAACCGAAACCAAAACTTTTCCAAAGTACTTATCAAATTTTCAAAATGGCCTCAAGTGGCCGCCACACGGAAAACACTTCAGAATTTCAAAAAATGTTCATGAGAAACTGAAAAAGCCTTCAGAAAACGATTCCTTGCAAAGTCCAGATAGCTTTCCCGAGAAAAAAAGTGTCTATCTCGGCGGCAGGAAACGCGAGAAATTAGCACAAGACAAGCGAAAAACGGAACGGGCGGAGACACTCTCACAAACATTCATAAACGGTAGTAGCCGCGGGCGCAACGGAGACACTTGAAGAAACGAAAAAAAATAGAGGGGGGAATTGGATTGAGATTGCGGAACGGAACGGGGAGACGGGAGGATAGAGACATGTGGCTGGAGTGGTGGGATCTCGACGCAGAGAGACTCTGGAGTATGGAAACATTCTATTGATAACGGAGAAGCGGCGGCGGGTACCAGACGAGAAAAGAGAATGACTCATCACCCATTGGACACAGAATTGTGATTGTGGCCGATCGTCCGGGGGGCGAGTGTGTCCGCCTCGCGTCCAGTTTTCTGGCAGAAAAAGAGAGCGAGAGGGAGAGCGCGCGGAGATGCAGACAGTCAGAGAAACGTGGAACGACGCGCCGACCCCCCGGGCACCCCGAAAGACCTCCTTAATGGCCGTTTCCCCCGCGCGCGCGCGCACAAGAGAAAGAGTATGGGTGTAATTGTTTGGGTGTCTTTTTGGAGTAGTCGTGAAGAGGGAGAAGAAGAAGAAGAAGAAGAGATTTGGTGCGGTGTTTAGAACGATTTGAGAGGAGAATGACTAATCTTTTGATTACTTTCGTCTCCTCTTCTTTCTGTTTGTGTTGTTGGTGCGCCTGGTTTTAGATGACTCATTATTACAAAAAGTTGAATAGAAGAGTGTTGCGAAACGGATCACGAAGCGATATTAAAAATGAAAAGAAAAAGCGATTCGAGAGAGAAACGAGAAAATGGATGAGTTTTGAGAATGTTTTCGAACATTTGAGAATGGCCGAGAATTTCGCGAAAACTCGGCCATTCAATTCCACCTGCGAAATTTTAGTTTGATCAGATTATTAATGGGCAATACAGCTGCAGCTTTTTTACATTTACTTGTTCGAAAAGTCAGAAAAAGCTTCAGTGTTGCTAGAAAGCCCCGAAAATTGGGGAAAACTCAAAAATTAGCTGGAAA
This sequence comes from Caenorhabditis sulstoni, assembly GCA_963966605.1. Lineage (NCBI taxonomy): Eukaryota > Metazoa > Nematoda > Chromadorea > Rhabditida > Rhabditidae > Caenorhabditis > Caenorhabditis sulstoni. The sequence goes on along the minus strand of OZ016477.1, from coordinate 6,723,799 downwards.
TTCCAAGTGGCCTAGGAAACTCAAAAACTCGGCCACCTGGAATTCGCGCAAAAAATCGGTGAAATCTTTGAAAATCGATCAATCAATCGAAACACGGCGGGCGACGCGAAAAAAGGGGTCGATATTTACATAAAACAGACGGGACTGACGGCACATCCCATCGAAAAAGCAAACACTTCCCGAGAGAGAGAGAAGCCATTCGACACACTCATTCCTGTGTGTGACTGACTGTTTTCTGTTTTCCGGTGGTGTATGCTCAGCGGGAAGAGCATCCGGAGGCGACGGGGAGAGGTTCAATTCTTCTTCATTTCAAATACATTCACAGGTTTTTTTTAAAGAGAACAAAAAAAGGGATAGAGAGGGAACACTCGAGTACAAAGTTGATTGGAGAAAAGGAAAACTAGTTGAGATTTGATAAATGGGAGTATCAGTTCAAGAAGAACAGCGGTTTGTCGGGTATGTCGATTTATTACTGAGAAGCGGGCGAGGAAGGCGCCGTGAACTGGAGATACGAGGTGGGAACGAAGCCGGTCTCCTGGCTACCGCGCTTCTTTCTCGCCTTCGTCCAGCCGTCGCCCGTGTCTATTTCCTGCACTATCAGCTCGTCGCCCGCTTTGATCGACATCGTTTCGGCCGACGATTTTTCGAATTCGAACAGTGCCACGACGTGGGTTTCTTTGATGGAACACGACTGATCGATTCGAATGGGAGAGGAGACGGATCGATGTGGAGAAGAAGCGGTCGACGAGCAGGAAGCGGTGGAAGTCTTTCGGATGACACCGGAGAACGAGGATCTGAGCACCGGCGACGAGATCTCCTTTTTCCGACGCATCGGCGATCCGATTTGGGGGCTCTTGCCGAGTTTCGGCGATGCGATGAGTCGTTTCGGGGAGGAGATGAACTGTCGGAACATGTTCTTCGCCGAATCTTCGGAGATTCCGACAATCTGGGTGGAAGTTGCGCTGCTCGAGCCGTCTCCGAACTGAAAAACGTGCGATTTGTGCTGAAAACCTCTCTAGGTTACCGTCGTATCCTCGACGGGTTTCGAAGAAGTGCTTCTGGTCGTGTCGGGCGTGTCCCTGCCTCCGAACGATCTGAACTTTTCGCATCGAGACCCATCGGATCCCTCGGTGCTCATTTCCAAAAGTGTGTAGAACTCTTCCAGATTCTGAATCTTCGTCTGCAACGACTCGATCTTCTTTGTGTACGATATCAAAGGTTCGGAGCACGCGGCGGGGTTTCCGTGCTGCGGGTTCGCGTAGTACGCCTTCTGGAGCCTTCTGATGCCCTCACGTCCCTGAATCGCCTGCTCCAACTGCTTTTCTTCTTCGCGAATCTTGGAACGGAGACACGAAAGCCTGACGTGCGCCGGTTTCGTCTTGTCTGCATACGCCTCTTTTACAGGCATTTCTGACTGAAAATTAAAGGATTGTGGGTGGAAATTTTGAGTGTTTCCCAACTTTTTTCGTTTCATTTTCCTTTTCTTTTCCCTGAATTCCCAGAAAACTGCGGATTTTCGTCTTTTTGCTGGGACTTTTGAGTATGTGGTACGAAGAGGCCGCCACTTCGACACGTGGCTTTCCGTCATGCGAATCTGCAAATCGTGTTTTCGTGTCGAGACCCTCGCAGACGCAGACCATTCGAACGAGTTTCGCAGTCTTTCGGGTCGCCGAGATCTTCCATGTCAAACGGAGACGGCCGCTCTATCATGGCTCTGAAAGTGGAAGAAGTTTCTACATTTTTGAAGACAGATTCGGAAGATAACTCACTCAACGGACTGCAGTAAATGCTGTGCATCCGCTTCCGGATCGATTCGGTCCACTACCGATTGCATTGCTTTTCGGCAGTTTCCTGAGTTCAAATCGCTGGTTTTGGCCAGAAAACTGGTTGTGCTCACCGAGCTTTTCTGCGAGATGCTCGTCCAGTGTGAGCATTTTCTGGAGCACGTGGCTCATATCCGAAATCGATTCCTTGTCGACCGCTTTCAGACGGGCGAATATGACGGGGAGCATCTCTTTGTGATATTTATTCTGCTCCGAATTCGCAGAGCTCACTGACTGAGCGTACTCGTTTTTCGCCTTCTCACAAGCTTCGTTTCGAGTCTGAAAAGTGACTGAAAATCCGGGAAGCGTGTCTGAAACTCGTACAGTTGCGTGAGCTCTGGTCTTCTCGAGTTCTAATCTGGATATTTCCAGATTCTTGTCGGCTTTGTAGAATTTCTGATACGCGTTTTCAGCTTCTTTAAATGATTTTCTGAAGCAGTTCTTCGGAATTAACAATTTTCTAGTTTTTCTCATACACATATGCCTTTCCACACTTGAGCATTTCGTTGATGTGCTCTTCGAGCCGATCATTGACTGTTTTCAAATCCGAAATCGCATTTTTGCGAGCACTTCTCAGCTGACACGTTTTTGACGACGCGTAGGAGACGATTTCCTCTCGGATACTCTCGGCCGACTCCTGAAAATCTCATCCTTCTCGGTTTTCCTACGAATTTCGCCTCTTGCGTGATGTTTTCCGGCGATTTGATCCAATTGTTGCAAATATGCATTGAAAGCGTTGACATAAGTGACACTTTTCAAAATTTCGTCATCTTCTTCCGACTTTTTTGTGTACTTTTTCGCCAGATTCCTGAATTTCGTTTATCTTCGAAACTTTTCGAATTCAAACCAAGCTACTTTAATTTTGTCGAGTATTCTTCTTCGATTATTGCCTTCTCTTTCGAAAAATGACCCAACTTTTCGAAAAAGTCTATTCCTTTTTGAGTGTACGAGAGGAGCGTGTTTGACGGTTCCTGAAATGGTTTTCAAAGTTTTGGTTAGAGTTTTTTGGAAGATTTGAGTAACAACCTGTACAATGAAAAACCTTGACACCGGAATCATATCGACGTTTTGTGCATTGAATCAGTGTGATTTCTGCAAGAATCTATCGGAAAACGTGGAGAAAATGCGTGGAAAAAAAACAAAAAAAAAACGGTTACCGTATCAGGAACAGGTTAAAGGCGCAGGCCACGAATACAGCTCAAGGTCTTGCCACGATAACCTATTTTTGCTTTTTCGAAGCGAAATTACAGTATCATTTTGAAGTTTTAAATTTTATTATTTAAGAGCAGAAATTTCAGATACATTTAATATTCATGAAAAAAAATGAAGCGGCAAGAAGTAATTCATTTGTCATGTGGCTCCGGCTCGCCCATCTGGAGATGATTGTTGAGAAAGTGATTGATGTTGACCTTTCCGTCCTGGATTTCGAGTCCGAACAGAAGATTGTCGACTTCTTGGTTCGAGAGCTTCTCGCCTCCGTTCTGGAGCATGCTTTTCAGCTCGACGAGCATGATTTGCCCGCTTCCCTCGCGATCAAAATGGGAAAGAAGCGTCTGAAACTGGCCAACTCGGCGTACATTTCCAGAATCTGGGAATAGTCTACCTGAAATTCCTTGACTTTGATCGTGCGACCGCACGCCGCCTCCACTTTCTTGTAGATCGGCACGAACTCGTCGATGCTCATCCGTCCGTTCGGGCTCTTCACCTTCTTGACGACTTCTGCCAGAAGCGCCTCCGTCGGATTGAGCATCATTGCTCGCAGAGCAGCCGGGAGCTGAAAATCATCGCATTTCGGCCAGAAATGACTGGAAGTTACCTGCGAAACGGCGATTTTGCCGTCGCCGGCAGTGTCGTGAAAGTGGAAGACGTCCTGAATCTCCTCCATCGGAACCGCCATTTTCAGACCGAAACTGGCCGCGTTTTGAGTCGAAAAGCAATGATTCTCTCGAGGAGCGATGATTCATTTTTATACAAAAATCCAATCAGAAACGGCACTCAGAGAACAAAAACAAAAGTGGGCGGAGCTTCCCATGATTCATCCGTTTCCTTTTTCTCTCGCGAGCCGACTGTACGATTGTTTTCGTTTCTCGAAGTAGATGGGAAAGGAGGGACTAGGAAACGCGCAAGTGGCCGAAGTTTTCTAGTCGCCCTCTCGACAGTGCTTGAGTAGCTTCCCAATGTGACAAGGTCTCTTCAGAATATATTTTCAGAAGACCTTGAAGGCGTTGAAAATCAAACAATACAAGTGTCCGACGTGCGCGCTTTCAAGTCCAATTACTCTGTTTCTCTCTCTGCGGGCCTCCCAAAAATTCGTCGCTTCGCATTGTTCTTGACGGTGGACACACACCGCAAAAACCGTATTACACACACGCGCGCTTCTGCTACCGTCGACGTCGTCAGAATTCGGTGACACAATGGGAGGGGGAATCGAGAAGCTGTCGGCGGCGGCGAAAGTAATTTGCGTGCAATGGACAATGGCCAGTGTGTCACCTTGAGATCACAAGAAAGCGCGCCGAGTTGACCCCCAACAACCTACCGCGCATCTTTTGTTCTTCTTCTTCTTCTTCTCGCGAAAACTGAAAATGTAATTGACAAGTTGATTAGAAACTGAAAATCGAAAGAGTTGCCATTCTCTTCGGTTGATTGAACTTGTACAAGTTTTGAGAGGAAGGCGAGGCCGAACTTTTCATTTTCAGAGGATTCTAGGCCAGCCAAAAGGTCGTCCAGAACCTACTCGGCGAGGGGGGACTAACTTTCGCTCTGCGAACACTTCAGCCATCGCAAGGCACGTGGCCTAAGTTTCGCTTTTCGAGTTTCTTCATCATCCAGAGAGGAATCCCGAAGCTTCTCGGCGACGGCCTAGCTTTCTGTTTCGAGTTTCTCGGCCATCGGAAAGTTCATGGCCTAACTTTCGCTCCGAGAGTTTCTCGGTCATCGGAAAGCTCCTGGCTCAACTCTCCATTCCCGGAACTTCAGGGTGACACTCTTGGCCTAGGTTCCCAATTTCGGACTTCTCGGCCAGCCTCGTATTTCAGAGATTTCAGAGATTCCAGATGGTGGCCTAGCTTTCCCCGCTCCACACCTCCTCGGCCACCGAACTTTGAACCGTTTCCACTCGCCACAAACTTCAGCAACACTAAAACCCCGCGGCCGCCGAATTGAAAATTACAAAAAAAAAGAAGAAGAAGGAAAAACACAAGTTCAGAAACCAAAAATCTGTGAAAAGAAACAGTTTGTTTCATTATTAATTTTCGGTCTCTCGTCAAAATCCGCAAAAACTTCCGATTCCACTCATCATCAAATTCGCGTTTCGCCGTTTTTCGACTTTCGAGAGTGAGAGCGCGCGTTTTCAAATTTCGCGTTTCGAAACGAAAAAAAAAGAGGGAAACGGTGCAGTTATTTTGAATTGCCGTAACTAGAAACCAATGAAAAACGGGAAAACCGCCGCTGAAAATGAGCGGTTTCAGTTTAATGAGGTTGTTCCAGAGAGAATCAAAGATTTCGCCCCGACGTTCTTCGATGGATTACTGTAGTCTTGCTTGCTGGAGGGAAGGGATGACTTTGACGAATGCGGAAATCGGAAAAGGTCATCTGAATATCACAACGGCTTCTCCTCTTTTTTTCTCGCTCTCGCCGAGAAGACAATGGCCGGGGGTCGGTTCGGTTCGACTGAAAGTGTGTAATACACGAAAAAAGGGGGAGGTTGTAGTGGCCGACAGGCACGTAGCAATTGGCCAACCAACGAATGGACACTATAAAAGAGTGACACTGCACACACCGCTTACTCATTCGCCTCTCTCTCTTTCTCGAGAAGAAGAAGAAGGCCCGCTTTAAACTCTTCTTATTCATTGCGGTTTTCAGTACTGTTTCTCGTTTTCGTTCTTCGGAACCACCAAACATCTCTTCCCTTCTCCAGATGACGTGGTCCTTTGCATTTGAACTGGGGATGCGTGTCAAGAGCCAAACTGTCCCCTAGAGCTCTTTTTTCTTTTAACGTGGAACAGCAACCCTTCTATAGATCTGTTCCCTAGTGTTGAACAACTTCAAATCGCCATAACTCTGAAACTAGAAGAGTTATGGAAAAGTTGTCAACTACAAACATGCTCAGCATAATGGTTCCCACATTTTTGTAGTTGACAACGTTTTCATAACTATTTCAGTTTTCGAGATATACCCAGTCAAAGTTGAATCTTCCGCCCGGTTCCAGCAAGGGTTCGATAGTTCAATGACGAGTCTCCCTCTCCTTCAAAGTTTCGCTGATATCACACCGTTCGATCTCGGCTATCTTCTTCAAATTCGCCGACTGGTTCCCGAAACTGTTTTCACATCGTCACTTTTTTCTCGCGAGGCAAAACACGGGGTGGGGGGCACGCAGTGCCGGTGTGAAAAGAGCGATTAGTTTGGTGACCAGGTTCCGCTGCTTCTTTCCGATTGTAATCTTCTTCCTCTTCTTACACGCCCCGAAAGGTCACTCTCGAAATAGCAGGGCGACAAGCTCCGCCCCTCGCTGCCTTCTCAGTTTTTTTAAGAGGAGGAAGAGGAGGGGGGCGGCGGCGGCGTTTACAATGGCGGAGAGGCGAGGCGAGGAGACCAGTTTGTTGTGTCCCTTCTGAAATCGGGACTGAGAGGTCACTCTCTCTCCCATCAAGACGAGGAAGACGAAGAAGCTTGGCACGTCACACACACACACCTCCCGAACGCCTTCTTCTCCTGAAAATGCCATCCGAATGCGTCACACTTCTGGCACACAATACCGGCGGGTGACGAACTCCTCGCTTCAATATCTCTCTCTCTCTCTCGAAGAAAATTGGTGATAAAAAGGCACCTCGTACGACTGTTCTCATCTCATTTCTCTTCTCTTTTTTACCATGTTTTTCTTTTTTTTCCCCCTCTCTCCAATTTTTCTTTTCGTCGATCGACACAAAAAACTGGAACATTTTCACTTTCAGCCAAAAAAATGCGTTGGCAAGCACCGATTTTGGCAGTGTTATGGACGACGATAATTGTGATTTCGACGACGTCGGCTGAGAAATCGCAGACGAAACGAGGCGGCGGCGGGCATGTAGTCGTCGGCGGGACGGCGAAGGCCGGCGGCGTCGGACGGCACGACAAGAACATCCATCGTCTGAACAACAAGCGGTGGAGAGAGCCGCCGAGAGACTGCTCCGACGCGCCGAAACATCTGAAGGGCACTTGTTTGATGGTGAGCAGATGAGCCGCGACGTCTTCCGAGATGACGTCTTCTTGTTCCTCTTCCAGATCCGTCGCATGGACCTCGCGACGCGTCGTCGTCTCGCCCGCCAGTCCGTCCGTCAGACTCGTCCCAATCAGGTGCCCAACTGGCTGCAGCCGATTCCGGTGCCCGCGAATGCTCGCGGTCAGGCGGCGTATCATCCGTACGACTGCATGACCCTCCTCTGCTTGTGTCCATTCTTCAATGTGAGTTCTAAACTGACCGGATTATCCGCGGGACCCTGACCCGCGAGTGACGAGAGAGAAAAGAAAGACGACAGCAAAAAAAAAAATAAATAAAAGAGGCAGCAAGGTCACTCACCGGCGGGAATCCTATTACTCGCCGAGAGACGGCGTCGCCCAGCCAAACCACTTTCTTGTGTTGCAGGGCCGAAACGTGAATGGACAATGCGTGCTGTCGAATGGCGTCGTGTTGCAAATGTCGTGGCGAAAGGAGTACCGCATGATGACCGACGCCGAGAGAGCAAGGTGTGTCGGCTCGCCGAGCAACTCACCAACTCGCCCTTCTTTCAGGTGGCACAACGCGCTGAACACGCTGAAGCGCAACGGCGAGTACGATCGACTGTCGAGACAGCACTTCGAGGTCGGCGTCGGATCGGGCGCCCACTCGGGACCGGGCTTCCTGCCGTGGCACAGAGAGTACCTGAAGCGGTTCGAGATCGCGCTTCGGATGGTCGACCCGCTCGTGTTCATCCCCTACTGGGACTCTGTCATGGACTCGTACCTGCCCGACCCGCGTGACTCGATCATGTTCTCGGATCTGTTCGTCGGCGGCACCGACTACTACGGCAACGTCGTCACCGGACCGTTCGCCTACTGGAGGACCATCGAGGGACGGCCGACGATTCTGCGCAACCTCGGAGCCGAGGGTCAGCTCTTCAACGAGAACCAGGTCAACACCATCGTCGCCCAGAACACCATCGAGAACACGCTGGCCTACACCGCCCCGCAGCCAGGTATCACATCGTTTGACCTCCCATTTCCCTCCAATTGCCATATGTCAAAACTTATCAAATGATTGGCGAGAGAGCGAGAGAGAGACAGAGAGAGAGAGCGAGGCTTCACACAAAACAATGTCTCAATTCTTTTGTGTCCACCTCGAGAGAGAGAGAGAGAGAGAGAGAGAGAGAGAGAGAGAGAGAGACAAACCAGTTTCGCATTTCGCGCGCAAAAACGCATTGGCCCATAAGAATGTTTGTGGTTTCTGTGATGAGTGTGAGGGTTTGTTTCCAGGATGCCCGTACCCGAACAACTACGGAGCCATCGAGTACTCGCACTCGAACATCCATCTCTGGATCGGAGGCGACATGAAGCCGCCGAGCACGTCGGCCAACGAGCCCGTCTTCTTCATGCACCACTCGTTCGTCGACTACCTCTGGGAGCTGTGGCGTCAGCTCCAGCAGCCGAGATGGCTCCGCGAGCAGGCCTACTCGGCCGACCATCCGACGTGCGCCAACTGGCAACACTTTAGCTACGCGCCGATGCGTCCGTTCCCGTACCTGCAGAACCGCGACGGTCTTTCCAACTCGTACACCGATCAGATGTACCGTTATGCTCCGCGAGCCACGTGCTCTCACCAGAATCCGAACTGCGGATCGCCGTACCTCTTCTGCGACACTCGCGGATACCCGCATTGCGTCTCGAAGATCCGATTGAATGGAAACTGCCGCGGATTCGAGCAGTACGACGCGTGCTACGCCTCCAGATGCTGGTGGGGACGTTGTGTGAACGCCGTGAGTCTTTAGAATCCCAGAGAACGTCTTCTTGAAGACTCTGTTCCAGAACTTTGCCGCCCGCATGAAGGGAGCCCGCACGCACTCCAACTCCACTCTCCTCAACATCGACCTCGACCGCGCCGCCGCCGTCTCCGTCAACGGCTCCAAAGTGGAGCGTGTGCCGCTCGTCAAGCGAATCACCGTCAAAATGACGGCGCCGCTCTTCGTCGACTGCTACAATCGGATGCCGTGCTGCGAGTCGTGGGCCAAGACGGGCGGTTGCCAGCGCGAGCCCGAGTTCATGAGCCAGTACTGCCAGGCGAGCTGCCACACGTGCACTCCCTCCTACAACACCACCGACGCGTGCTCCGATCGACACGTGAACTGCGGCGCGTGGAAGAAGGATCAGATGTGCACGGGAAAATCGGCCGACTTCATGTCGGAGAACTGCAGAGACAGCTGCGGAAAGTGCGCCCTCGCCAGAGACTCGCAGTGCTACACGAACGGAAAGGTGAGAAGGCACAGTTCGGAAGGCGTTCATCCGAGCAACCGCTTTCAGATCATTCCGATTCCCGTCGACCAGCACCTCCGCGAGTCCATCTCGGAATCGCTTCTCTCCGAGGTCACCAATCGCATCAAGAAGGTCAAAATGATGAAGAAGCAGGAGGTGGACTCGACGAAAAAAGTCGCCGCTCGTCAGGGATAGATGTTGTTCTCGTCTAGGAGTCTCGCCCGTTCGTTTCTTTCTGTACACTGCCCTCCCGTTACTTCCAGTTACTTGTAAAAACAGTCTTCCCTTTCCCCCCGTGCTTCGCTCGTTTCCTTCGCCCCCCGTGTTCAGATCTCGTCACGTGTAGTTGTATTATAAGAGTATATAAATATGTCAAGGAATAAATATATATTTCTCTGAAAACTTCTTCGCGCTGGTCCATTGTACCCTCCCCTCGCCTGATACACGCCAGTCGCGCAATAAGAAGCGCCTGTCCTCGGCCACTTTGCCGCTAGTGGGCGGATGCCTGGCGGGCATGGCGCCGCGCCTTCCTCGCGTAGGCTGACACACAACTTGTGCAAAACTTCTTTCGAATTGTGTTCTTTTGTCGGCTTTCCGCTCTTCTCGACGTTTCGAACGCTTTCTTCCGAGATTTCTCAAAAAATGAACCGCCCAACTCCTGCTCAAACGCCGTCAATGACAAATCAATGGCTCGGTGAGTATATTATCGTTTTGTGGACGAAATTCGCATAAAAACTGTCCAGAAACACCCCGTTTTGAGTTCCTCGAAATGCGGTGAAATAGTTAGAGTCAAATTTAAAAACAAAAAACAATTGCAAGTCCCGATTCCCGAACGGAACGTCGAAAATCAGATGATATTTAAATAGAAATTTAAAAATTTTATGCTGTTTTCATCAGATTTGTGATTCTCCGTGCTGATTTCTCAGAGTTTTTTCGAGAATTTTCAACATTTTTGTGCCGTTTCCCATACATTTTTGCCGATTATCGAATCATTTTGCTTTAATATGAGTAAATTCACAGGAATTCGCATAATTTTGTCGAAATCCTACGAAATAGGGCTAAAAAAGTAATAATTTTTGAGTCATGCTTGTGTAATTTTCAAAAAAAACTTCTGCTTTCATAAACTCTGGTCGTTTAATTGACGAATTATTGTTAAGATGTGAAAGAAGAAGTGGAAGAGGCGCCGGAAGAAGTCGGATCGTTCAACGAGTATGACCGAACAGAAGCACCGGTGGCGACGGCACCGGCGGCACCGGCGTCTTTGATGCCGGAAGGAACACTTTTGAGTATGTTCAACGATCTTTTCATTTCTTGAAGAAGACACTTTCAGGATGGCTGGAGGAGTCTATTGTGAATGGAAAGCTGAACATCTACAGCGCGGGATGCGCAGTTCTTCAGGCGCATACGAATCGATTCGAACTCGTGGAGCCAGAAATCGAACGATTTGTCGAGATCTACAGCAGAAAAATTGCCGGCTTCACGTCGAACCATTCGATTTCAGCATACTATGACTTCTCTGAGCCACAACTCGCCCTCAAGATTGCTTTCGGAAATCAAGTTGCGGTGAGTCGAAAGTGATTCACATCTCGCTCATCATGGACTCATTCAGGGGAGGTTGACTTTCAAACTGGGATCGAAGCGATTGTCGGCGAACCACACGGTCGATGATCTTCGCGGAAGTGTGTACTGGCTTTCGAAAGTCAACTTCTTCTTCCCGACAGAGCCGCCGTTCAGCGTGAGTGCCGCGAACGAGCAGCGTCGCAGACCGAGACAACTATTTCAGGGAGAAGCGATCGATTTCGAGGACTTCCGCGAATCGCGAGTCTCCAGCCACATCCGCCTCAAACACCTTCTCGTCTACGTCCTATCTAGAGTGAGTTCGATGTTTCAATCGAACTACTGTTTTCGAACAATTTCAGTCATGCACAAATCAGTCGGATATCCAGCAGAAATCATGGAAACTTCCCCACGAGCGCGCCGAATTGGGATCCAATCCGGTTCCCTTCCCGGATTCATTCTACAAAACACTAAAACGTTGGTTCATCACGTCTTCAAGTCCCCCTTCAAAGTCCTCATTCAGTCATCGGCCTCCATTACTTCCAACTACAGGAACCCGAGTTGGACGCCGGACAGTACCTGCCCGAGTTTTCCGGCATGGGATGCTTGCGAGCGTTTCACGACGGTCCCTCCAAACAACTCGAATATGAAATCCGTTCGGCAGCCAAAGAGTCTTTCCTTCAGGAAACTTTTGATATGCAATTGAAGAACGCGATGTGAGCTTTCACGAATTTTGCTCTTCGAGAAATGCTCCATTTTCAGAATCGACATCAATCAAGGAACCTTCCTGCCCCTCCAGCCCGGAGCCAAATACCAAAGCTTCGAATTGCGAAAGGTCAGATCTTTGTTTTCACACCATTCAAACTGATTTGATATGTTGATTTGATTGCAGAGAGCCGCGAAACGCACAGCTGACTGATCGAAACGACTCGCCCTTCGAACACATTTCACTCTCTTCTCATTTCCTATAATGTCCTACTGTTTTCATTCCACATGCTGTCATTTCCCTCTCTCACATGTTTCGTATGCTGTCATCGCCATTCTCGATTTCTCTTCTCTGATCTTTCTGTCAAATTTTCCCTAGCTTTAGGAATGAACCCTTTGTCGGGTCAACGTTTTCGAAAGCAACTTCACTGATCGAAATGAGCCAAAACTCGAAACTTTATCTGATTCAAAGGTTCCTCCCCGAAATCCCAATGGCGGCTCATCCGATTCACTGATACATTTCGTCGTGATCGTCCCACTCGAACTCGTCCAATTCGTTGAAACTGCCGCAGCACGTCTTCAGAATTCCAATGAGTCTCTCGTAATCCGGAGTGTCCGTTCGACCCGTTCGTTCCAATATCTGAGGAAACATCTCGAAGTTTCGACCGAGCTTTCTGAAAAAGAAGTCAACGATCGAAGAGTTTCAGCGGGAGAGAGCTGCACTTTGACTGGAAGTTCTTGAGCATCTGCCGTTTCGCGTGAGCCACCTGGTCTTGATCGAGAATATTCTTCCAGGCGAGACCCTCGACGAGCTCGAGAAGCGAGAAAAAGAGGCACCAGATGTCGTCGACGAAGCCCTGCTCCTTCCGTTCGTGCGCCGTCAGCGACACGTAGCGCGTCGTGCCGCGGAACGACGCGTACGGTCTTTCCGGACGGAAAGTGCCGTCCGGAAGGCGGATCTGCCGCGCCATTCCAAAGTCAACGATGTAGAGGACGCGCTTGTGCTCGCCGATTCCGACGCAGATGTTGGACGGCTTGATGTCCCTGCGATCACGTCTCCACTCTCTTTTTCGAGATGACCCTGGGATTACCTGTGAATGTAACCGAGTGCGTGAATCTGTTTCAGACACTCCAGACACTGAATTCCGACGCGCGACGTCGTCGAACTCGACAAACAGCGACTTCGCTGGAACTTGCGCAGATCGGCAATGTTCGAGCCGAGCAGCTGCATGACGATGAAGTTGTACGAGCCGATCTCTCCGCTGTAGTACTGTAAAACGGTTACTGTAGTTCTCAGAAGACGTCGTCCCTTCGGTGAGTCCGACCACTTTTGGGATGTGAGAAGAGTGTTGCAGTTGGACGAGAATGTTCAGTTCCAGCACGATTCGTCCGGATTCCGCCGACTTTGGCTCCACTTTTACCGCCACCACGAGCTTTGTCTCCTGAAACGCGTGGAAGAGCATTTCGCCATGAGAGGATTCTAGTCCCTCCCGACTAACTAGGTCAATCGCTCTGTAAATCTGCCCGAAACCGCCGCCGCCGACGATTTTCTCGACGCGAAACGCCCGCTTCAGTCCGATGATCATTCCGTTTTCCAAAAACGGCGCCGCCATTTTTCCCCGCTCCTGCTGATAATAATCGATATTTTGTTGGCCATGCAACTGCAAAACGGGTTACTGTAGCTTTTTCTCGTCGAGACCAATCTCGGAATTCACTTGATCCATTGGCGAAAAACGAATTGAAAACTTGTTCGCGAGCGGAGATTTTTTTTGGAAATGAAAGAGTCGTCCCACGTGGGGGGCGGCGCATTTCAATTGTTTCGTCGAAATCCATGACTCATCTCGCCATGTTTCCGCGCGCGCGCCGGCTTTGTTTGCTCTCAAATTTGCATACTAAACAAACAGAGGAGGCGGGCGGAGAGGCGCGGAAAGCGTCCGCGCGGATACAATCCGCTTCGGGGCAAACAGTGAAAACGAGGGGGGCGGAAAGGGAGTGGAAACGGGCTCAGGTGACCCGCCGGGAAACCGCAAACTCGCTACTCTTTTTCGTACTATTGAGACGGCTTTGTCCACGTTGAATCGGTGGATGAGCCCGAAAAGTTTCAGTTACCGTAAACAGCCACCTTCCTCCTTCTAGCGAGCAAACTTCAACCCGCAATATCTCTGAAACTAGAAGAGTTATAAAAAAGTTGTCAACTACAAATATGATCAGCGCAAAATTTGCCATTTTTTTGTAATTGACAACTTTTTCATAACTCGGCTACTTTTGAAGATATATTCTGTCAAAGTTTAACCTCAGAGGTGCCCTTCTATTGCAGCACATCACCCGAAGAGCTATTGAACCTCGAAAAGGACGTTTCGAACTTTTCTAGCTTGATTTTACCATACTTTAAAACGGGCCAAAACGGGCCGGAGCATAACTTCTTTCAATATGGGAATTACTACTCAAATTGTAGATATCAGTGCCCTCTACAACCTCGAGTTTATAGTTTTTTAATTGGTCAAGTGCCGAAATTAGCAAAAACGGCCCGTTTTGCCGGCCCGTCGCGTTTATATCTGCGCACACTTGACCAATGCAAAAACTATAAACTCGAGGTTGTAGAGGGCACTGATATCTACAATTTGAGTGGTAGATTGACTGACAATTCCCATTTTGAGTGAAGTTATGCTCCGGCCCGTGTTGGCCCGATTTCGGCCCGTTTTAAAGTATGGATTTTACCGTACTCGCTTCCTACAAAGTCGCGTTATAACCAACCACAGCCACGTGTCAGCTCGCAAACTTCCAGTCTTTCTCTTTCTTTCTCTGACTCTCTCTCTCTCTCTCCCGCTCTTTCCGTTTTTATCACCTGTTATCACACTCCCCGCTCTTTCTCTCTCTCTCTTTTTCTCTTTTTCTCTCTCTCTCTCTCTTTCTCTTTTCCGGCGACGCAAAGAAAAACCGTCGATGTGTCGCTTTTCCTTCAATCGTGTGCTGTATACAGCAGGGAAAACGGCTGAAAACCGTCTCGTTTTCGGTCGGAAAATACGTCTGTTATCATCATCATCCGATCTCTTATCACTTTCTTCTCCTTTCTGATTCATGCTTTCGAATCGATTTGAAGACGGAAAAACGAAAGGAGAAAAGGTTTTGAAGATGACTCATTTTCGATCCAAATCGAAAAGTTCGCTCTCTCTCTCTCTCCTTTTCCCATTTTTTTTGTGTTGAATAGATGGATGGTACGGCGGTTGGTTCCGGAGTGAGTCACTCTCGAAAAACGAAACATTCTCGTCTTCTCGTTTTCTCGCTTTTCATTGTGATACTATCAACACTTTCATGCGTTTCATATTCTATTATTAGTGCGCTCTTCGGTCTCGCAATCTGATTCGTTTCGCTCAAAAACGATTTGCCACGTAATCTGGTATCAGTTGTCGACAATTCGATTAGTTTTTTTTTCTTTTCAATCTATTTCAATTGGAGTTAGTTGTGAAGCGAAACTGCCACGTGGCAAATCGTTGCAGTTGAAGGTTCATGATGGTTTCATGCCCGTCAACCTTTACACGTAAAATAGGTGGGCTCCTTCTGGTGGGCAAACTTCAAACCGCAATATCTCTGAAACTAGAAGAGATATGAAAAAGTTGTCAACTACAAACTTTATCAGCATAACATTTTCAATGTTTTTGTAGTTGACAACTTTTTTGTAACTATGTTCGTTTTCGAGAAATACCCTGTCAAAGTTGAAACTTCTGGAGGGTCCCTTCTGTTACAAGGTTTACGGTATTATTGGGTTTTCCTGAAACTTTTCTGGAGTCGAAAAACTGCTAGTCTGTCAAAGTTTTCAAACGTTTTCTTCGAATACGAAGTTTTTTTCTGAATTTGTGTGAGACGTCCAAGTGACTCATTCGAGCCACAGAGTTCAAAAGTTTACGTCGAAGAAGGTGAGATGAGTAAGAGGAACCTTCCTGTTGACAGTTGACGGTCTTCTGAAACCTGACTGTAAGGGCTCATTTCGAACTTCTCTCTCTCTCTCTCTCTCTCTCTCTCTCTCTCTCTCTTTCTCTCTCTCTCTCTATCTCTCTCTCTCTCTCTCTCTCTCTCTCTCTCTCTCTCTCTCTCTCTCTCTCTCTCTCTCTCTCTCTCTCTCTCTCTCTCTCTCTCTCTCTCTCTCTCTCTCTCTCTCTCTCTCTCTCTCTCTCTCTCTCTCTCTCTCTCTCTCTCTCGACCTGAATCCATGAATTCAATGCCTCCGTCTCCGTCTCTTTCTTCTTCTTCGACATATTCGCTTGAATAATGCCTTCTCAAATGCCGCTCATGGGCCCTCGTCTGCTGTTTCCGAAAGCAAACACTGTACGAAATAGCACACGAGACGTGGGTGGCGGTGGTGTCGAATGAGAAACACAACAAATATTACGAATTTCGCATGGAGAGAGGGGGAGGAGGAGAACAGCCCCCCGGTCTCTTGCGGCGGCAGGTAAAAGTTCTCTCGTGTATGCACATCTCGTGATCGTTCGGCTCGTTTCCAGTTTCTTGCCCCCGCCCCTCCCTGACGAGCCTCCTTTTGTTTCAATGATCTTCGTTTTCTTCGCAAAACAGCCGAATCTCGATCTATCGCTCAGATGTTTCTCTCTTCTCGTTTTGACCTACTTGTATAGATTCGTGGTGTTCCGGGCTCGCGGAGCCGGGAGCACAAGTTAGCCGTGTCATGTGTGTTTACACGGTGTTCCACTAATGAAGTGCTTCCTGCGCGATGACCGTTCCCACGGGGGGCTCCCAGCTCCCGCCAAGATAGAAACATGAACACCTGAATGCCCATTCCCTTCGTTCATTCTCTTTTTCTCTTTCTCTCTTTCTCTTTCTCTTTCTCTATTTGCCGTTCTCTTTTTTCCAGAACGCAGCCCACGTGGTGGCTATGACTCTCTGCTCACCTGGTTGAAAACGTTTCCCTTCTATCAAACTCGAACTCGCCGCCCATTCTAAATGGCAGTGACAGCATGCTGCTGCTGCAGCAGCAAAGACGCAGCCATCACCATCGGCATCTGGTCACTCGTAAGTCGTTCACTTCCCCCCCCCCCCCCCTCCTCGGGTCTCGCCACGAAAAGGCTCCAGGTGTATGCACTGGCGTCGCTGCTCCTGTTCGGGTGGCAAACGGGTGTGCTCAACCACTGTCGATCCGTCACAATGGCGCAGTCCAATTTGCAATGCGAATGGGATTGTCCGTGCGTCGGCGCGTCCACAAAACGCACCGCCGCCATCATCGAAGGCAAGTTTTCGTCCCAGATACAGGCAGAAAAGTGTTCGCCGCCCGGTTGCCACCCGACCCGCTCCCCCGTTTGTGTCTGAGTTGTGAGTGCCTCCCGTGTTCAGGTCTCCTCGATCGCTCAGCTGGGCATCATGGGGTGGCAAATGGCGGCGATCAAGTACGAGAGGGACCGCGCGGCGAACACTTTGCTGCCCAACTATAACACGTACGGGCGCTTCGATATACCCTCTTACTACGAGAGTTACTGGCAGAGTCCCGAAGAGCGCTACTACACTGGTAAGGACTCGAAAAGAACAAGAAGAAGTAGGGAGGAACAAGTCCTGGTTCAGAGTTGACCCATTTGTCAGATGGTTCCATTTACTGTCAAACAAGTGGGCACGAATGAAGAAGGCCTAACTGTTTTGAGAATAGTTATGTCACAATGACCTAGTTATAAAAAGTGTAGAAAGGTAAATAATCTTTTGAATGGCGCAAAGAACGTGTGAAAATCTTGATTTTGAAAAAAGTTATGCATGTTTCTGTAGCTGATGATATTAAAACATGGATAGCTCCACAAAAATTGGAATAACTCGATTCGAAATAAACGCTTTTAGACGCTTCTTTCACCATCGAAAGATCTCAAAACGTTTTACATTATTAGTCATTGGATCATTCTTCTAGGTTTTCTCACTGAAAAGATACAGCTACTTCAATCTGACTCCAAAGTTCACTTTCAATTAACTGCTTGTGAAGCTTTGCGTTCATACCATTCCCAATCACCATCCTCCGTTTTCAGGTCTATTCGTGATCCAAGTCCTTTGCCTCATCGCTGCCTTCTTCCTCGTTTTCGCGGCGGCCGCCATGATCTACGGGGTGCACACGTGGTCAAAGTACCTCGTGTGGCCGTGGTTTCCGTGCATGATCTCGTCGATTCTGGCGAGTCTCGCCTACTGCATCATGTGGTGGTGCGGAGACGTGCGCGACTACTGGCTCGCCATCACCATCATCGAAATCATCGTCGTGTTCATCAATGTAAGAACGGGGGGATCTGGCGAGTCAGTGAGTGAGCAGCGAGAAGTTCAGATCTATTGCGTCGTGATCGTGATGATGTACTACCGAAGGATCAACGCGACGACCGACGAGTACGAGGGGAAGGACAAACGGGGCGTGCGGTACAAGATCAATCGGCACGCGAACAGCCGTCGCGATCTCCTCGACACCTACGACGAGGGCGTTCACAGAAGTCCTCCGATGAAGCATCACGCGCCCTACAAACGTCAGTGCCCTCCTTCCGCCCCTTCTCTCTACACATTGTCTGAAATTGCAGCTCTCGCCCAGCCGTACCCCGTCTATCCGAGCTATTCTCGCGCCGGAGTCCCCCAGACGCCGCTTCCGTTGCCGCCGACTCAAGCGAACACACCGTATCCGATCGATCCGATGGAGCAGGTGCACTTCCAGATGGAGCCGAAAGTCAAGAACGTGCGCGATCTCGACGACGATCCGGTCGGCTCGTGGGTCCGCGAGCAGCAGTCCATAGGTACTTCGAGTGATCCTCCCCCCCCCCCCCCCCCCCCCCCCCCCCCCCCCCCCCACTTCTTCGTTCTAACTGCATGCGTCTTCTGTTTCCGAACGGTTGCTCATTTTCAGCGTTGCTTTCAGACCGGGGTCACGAGGCGAGGAGTGAGCCGATTGCGACGAGCAAGCAAGTGCAGGCCACCACACTGCAGGTACCGTAACCCGAAATGATCTCCTTTAAGAGTTTGCGTTGCAGCACTCTCGATCAGTGCCCTCGTTGCACGGCGGAACACTCGTTTCGCACCGAGACTGCGACCATCGGGGCGGCGAGAAGCACCGGTCGTCGTCGCGACGTCGTCGATCCAGAAGTCGTCACGAGTACGACGGTCACTCCTCGGAGTCCGACCCCACCGAGTTCACGCGAGGCCATCGGCACCGATCGAGCAGCAAACGACGACATCGGAGTCGTTCGCGATTCGACGAGTCCGTCACGAACTACGATTCGGAGGCGGAACGAGAACGCGAGCGAGAGAGGCGGCGATCGAAGAGACACAGACACGGCGGCAGTCAGAGAAGTTCGAAGAGACACCGCGAGGAGAGGAGGGACAGAGATAGAGAGCGCGAGAGAGAGGGCGATCGGCGGGGACGCAGAGAGGCGGACAGGCGGAGTCGTCACTCGCAGGAGGCGTCCGGCGGCTCGCAGGAGATGACGTTCCCGCTCTCCGGCGGCATCACCATCCCGCAGCACATTGTGATTCCGCCGTCTTCCGGAGAACGGGGACCCGACGGACAGCCGGTGCCGCAGAAGTATCACATCAACTCGGAGATCACCATCAACTACGATCACAACGGGCGGCCCGTGGCGGGCGGAGCCGGAGCCAGCAGAGAGCCGCCGATCGAGGAGCCGTTCCGGAGGAGGCAGCCGGTAGGGCACGTCTTCTAGTTGTCCGCCTCGAATTGTGTCGGTTTCAGATGCAAATCCAGTCGACGTTCTGAAACTCGCGCCAGGATCTCAAGAACTCTTTGTGTCTCTTTATGTATATACCCGTCCTTTCTACACACATTCTATGGTCCGGTTCATCCGTCGCCCTTCCATTTTCCGCTTTCAAAGTTCTTTACGCATTCAACCATCTTCTCATGACTTCTATTTATTCTTTCGATTGTCGCTTCTTCTTCTTCTTCTTCTTCGAGGTCAATAAATCCATTTCGCAAAGGGAATGAGAAAAAGAGCACTCGCGGGCTCGCCGAGCCCATCTCTCCTCGTTTTGCTCATTTCTCTCTCTCCCTCTCTCTTCGTTTCTCCCAGTTTCGCGTCTGTTTGAGCAGTGCCAGCGGTCTCGCGCAACTCGTCATTTTCTCTGCGCGCAAGCCGATTTCGAGAGTGAGTTCTTTTTGTTTTCGCTGGAAATTTCCAGTCTTTCTTCCAGACAAAATCATGATAAACATCACTCCGGAAGGCATCATTTTGTTGTTTCTCCTTGGTTTTCACATCTGGTGCTTGGCTTACTCATGAATTCTCCGACGACGAACATTTCACTTTTCGTGCCGACGACGGGTCGCTCGCCTCATCCTGAAGAAAATCGATAATTGCTGAATTCTTTATTTACGTCGTCGAGAATAATAAAACAAGAGAATAATGCAAATGTTGCCGTTTTGAAAATAAAGCAGGTCTGCATGACGTGAGCTTCAGAATCTTGACGTTTTCACCGTCGGCGCGGGCTGTGCAAGTGCGCTCCACTGGACAGTCGGTTCAGATTGAGAGCTCGCATCATCACATCAATTTGGTCAACATTTGGTTTGAAAAAGGGAGAGGATACGGGAGAATGTTATGGCTTAGGTGACAAAAAGAGCTCAAAAAGGTCAAGAAAACGGGAAAATGGGGGACCGAAATGACCCAGATGGGCTCTCAAAAGGCACAAAAAACACAGAAGACAGGAGAGGAAAAGCTTGAAAATCATGGCTTTTGGGCAAAAGGCTTAAAGTCGTTTTGGAGGGAAGAACTGGACGGGTGGTTTTTCTCTGTTTTTTGGGGGGAATGGCAATACAACAATTAATGCTTTCGGAGTTAAGAAAAGAAAAGAAACTGAGTAAGGTTTGGGTGAAAATGGTTAGGTTTATGTGTGCTCCGGGAGCCATTTCGTCTCTGAAATGCTCCATTTCTGCTTCTCATCGGACCCGCGGCATTTCTGAACGATCGGCGGGTTGAATTCGTCTTTCGACGCGTCGAAAACTTCTGGAGCAGCCAGACAGAGGCCACTCTGACGGTGCCGGAAGCGGCCGATCTTCGGCTTGAAATCCCAGTACTCGTTCTCGAATCCGGCGCATTCCTTAAGCTGAACTTGCCAGTCGGAGGAGGTGTGGAGCAGTTGGACGGCCGAAAGGCACAGGTGCTCGTCAGTTCGGATGCGACGGTCTCCCGTGTAGAGCCACAGCTGAAGGAAAGCAACGCGGTTACGACACAGAATTTAGACCTGCACGCGTAGTTCGCGCATTTGAAAAATATTTTATTCGCAATTTTCAAATGAGACGTTTTTCTCCATCAACTCGTCTGTTTCTTCGCCCATTCAAGTTGTTCTTCAAGCGGATTTTCGAATTTGACAAAAAAAAGCATGAAAATAGAAGGAGAATCGCTCAAAATGCAGCGTTTTTGAAGTCGCCAACGGAAGCCGCGTCGCATGGCGGCGCGTCGCGGCTCGTGCGCCGCGTCACTTTTGGTTGTTGGCACGATTCCAAGCCCCGCCCACCCTGCGGGCCCGCATTTTTTGAAAAGCTGAGCTTATGGTAGGCGCTCGCTGTGGGACCCGACGCGCGGCAGGACCTGCGAGACGCTGATTGCTCAACAATAGCCAAACGATCGCCGAACGGTTCTCGAACATTCTTTGCATTTTTGGGCCTATTTCTCGGGTGTTTCGCCGTTTCTCTTCGAGTTTTCTTCTGTGTTTTCATCGTTCCGTCGTACTTTTTCTTTGTTTTTGTCAGAAACACAGACCTACACTATTTAGAACGTTTTCGAAAGTTTGAGAATCGAAATTTTAAATTTTTTTCGCTTCTTTGATAAAAAACAGTTCTCATCGTTTCTTATTGTATCTTTCTCAAAAACAAAACAGGTTTTTCTTTTCAACTAACGCTTTTCTGACAGGATCTATGGAACGCAGAGAATCGGATCGGGACGGAACTCCGGCCAGACAGGAAAATGTATTGCCGAGGGAGGCCGTCACCGAAGAATCGCAGCAAGAAAACGCCACTGAGACGGGAATCGTAAGTTGTGGAAGAGGAGAAAGAGCAAAATTCCAGTTGCAGCGCGGTTTGAAGCGTAATGGTGACGTTCATCGCCAAGAAGGCGCCGAGTGCAACCGCAAACTGGAGAAGCTCGACTTGTTCACTGACCAAGGCCTGCTCAATCCGTTCACCGTAATGAAGGTGGCGTGCTTCTCGGCGGACGGTGTTCTTCTTCCTAAGGAAGAATGCGAGGTGAGATCCAGTTACACACCTCACTCGACACCGTTTTTGTGGTGATGAAAAGTGTCTTTGGCAGGAAAACCTCGAAAATATTCTCAAGGACAATCCAAAAGTCGACTTCTACGAGATTGTGAAGTTCGCGGCACGTCCGGAAGTGAAGGACACACCAATGGCGTCTCTCGCTTACGGCCTCGCGATCATAACCTTCCAGCAAAACAACAGCGAGTATGACTTCGATGAATAATCGACTGAAGTTTCTACTAAACCATTTAACGATTGTTATGCCCATTTCCCTCCATTTCTCACGTTTCACTTTGTTATTTCTTGTTTTTTTTTTCATGAACGTTTTGTTCTATCTCTTTCGCGCTTCCCGGTTTAAGCTGTTCTGAGTGGTCTACCCGGTAGCGCGTTTGTTTTTGGCGCGAGGGTCGCGAGTTCGGTTCCCGACCTGCCACAAATCGAATCCCATTGTACAGGGCGCCCCGAGAAGTCGCTGATTCTTCGGACCAGTGTCTCCGGGACGAAACGCGACGCAATAGTTCGCGGTAGAAGAGATCTAAAAGTACCTGAGTCTTATGGAAAGTCGTCTGGAGACACGCGGCGATGGCTGGCGTCTTGATGCCCGACGAGCGGAGGGCCCACGCCAAACAGAGGCTCGCGTTGGCGGATGACGTCATCTGAAGAGCCCTCCGTCATCGAAATCATCGGAAGCCGCGCGGAGAACCGAGCACTCACCCGTCCGAACGTGTCGAGTGGCGTCGGCAGGAAGTGGTCTTTGAAGACGTTCTGGAGGTACCACTTGAAACTCTTGCAGTTCAGATTCTTCCGAAGCTCCACACGTTCCGAGACATCGATCGATTGACGCATTCGGAACGCTTCTGAAATGAGACTTCTGGGAAACTTGGGAAGGCGAGAGAGGCCGACTCACGAGGGGCGATCTTGTAGAAAAAGTGCTTCCACTCGTCCATCCACACTTCTGCCACCCTCAACAGATTGGCGTTCAGCACTTTGCCGCTGGATTTTCCGGGGAAATCGTGGGGCGACGACTTGCGGAAGACGTGTCCGACGTGCGAGCACGGAAGGATCTCGACCCGACCGCCGCACTGCCAGATCTGAAGAAACACACGCAAAGGTGGTGGTGCAGCGGGGAGAGGAGGGGCTCACTCGAAAGCTCATCTCGAGATTCTCGCCGCCCCAGATGTCCATGCCGGGGTCGTACTCGCCGAGTTCCTCGAAGTAGTTCCGATCGATCGAGAACAGGCCGCCGGCCATCGTCGGACTCTCGATGGGTCCCGTCGGATCGAGCAGGTGTCCTTTGGCCATCGAACTCGGCATTCCGTACCATCTGCAAAAGGAGTCTCGTCAAGGGTTACTGTAGTTTGACGCGGAAACCTGAACTGCAAGTTCCAATTGAAGCCGCCGCGAAACATCTCGATGCCCTTCTGATACGCGAAAGTGTTGTCGTTGATGATGTCGATGATGGGACACGGCACCGCTTTTCGATTCAGTTTGATCCTCGCGAGCAGCGGCTCGAGCCATCCGTTCGTGCACTCGCAGTGAGAATCCAGAAAAGTGAGCACGGCTCCGTGAGCCTCCTGAGCCCCCATCATTCTGGCTCGAATGAGCCCGACGCGCTGCTTCGATCGGATCACTTTGATGTCGGCGGGAAGCGGTTTCAGCGATTCGTCGAGCTTCGGGTATCGCAGAAAGTCTGCACTTTCAGATGCTATGCCGTACCGCATGGGATTACTGTACCTCGGTCGGAAAAGTCGTCGACGAGAATGATCTCCTGGAGAAGCGCCTTCGGAGATCGATCGATGACACTCCAGACGGTCCTCAGAAGTGTCGAGAAAGCTTCGTTGTGGTAGACGATGATGACAGACGTCGTCGGAAGATCTCCTGGAAATCAATCGGAGTGGATGGCAGATCAAAAGATCGCTTACCCGGGTAGGTCAGATTCCGGCAGGAGGGTTTCCGGATCTCTGGAAGCGATCTTCGCACCGAAATGCCGTCGCTGACCACCAGATTGAACTGGTTCACCGCGAACGTCGAGTCGGCGAGCTTCTGAAGGTCCGCGGAGAGGTGGCTCACCCCGGAGCCCATCTCGCCCCACTCGGCTCGCGGCGAGTAGTTGTTCGCGTTGAGCTCCTCCGACGTGAGATTCCGCTTCCGGTCCTCGGGAAGATTGCCGTTGTAGTGGCCGACGACGACGTGATAGTTGGAGCGGACGGACTGTTTCGACGCCTTCTGCGGCTTCAGAGTCTCGTCTCCGAAGTAGGCGTCGCTGAGGAAGAAGAGAGCCAGCGAGAGCGAGCACCAGAGGGCGAGAAAGGCGAGCACGGCGAGGGCTCCGATCACGAGACGGCGCGAGCGACGACGCGATCGGAGCAGAGAGGCGAGCAGCATGGCTCACGGAGCACACCCACACGTGAGAGGGACCTGTTCAGGTCATCTGAAACGAGGAGATGAGCAGAGAGTATGACGAACAGTTCGGAGGAGTCTGGCCTAAGTTTCCAGATGAAAAGTTAGGTCATGAGGAGAAGGGATCGAACGAATGATGGATGGGTTGAGTTGGCAAACTAGCAGAATCCAGGCCGCGATGACATCGAGATGATGTGGCCGAGTTTTCCAGACGAAAGTTCGGCCAAGACCTAGCCTAAGCATTCGAGGTAGGCCATGAGTTGAAAGAACGACAAATGGCCTAAGTTTCCCAGGCCAGATGAGATTTCGATGAAAAGAGATCTAGGCCAAGCAATGAGCCCTAAATGAAATGGCCTAGTTCTGATGAGGTGAGTAGTTAGGCCATCTGAACTCTCGCAATCGAAATGAAAAGGGTTCAACGAGACTATCCTTTCGATTCGACAATACAACAAGACTGATAGAATGAATGAGAAGGCGACGAAGGCGAAGAAGACGTCCTTGTCTTCTTCTCTTCAGAAGTGATAAGGATGCGATTGATACAAACACGCGCATCAGCAGCAGCAGCAGCAGTGAGAAGTTTCCAACACGTTTCTCTCCGACTGGATTCTCTCTTTCTCATATTTATAAAGGGTTACTCTTGTTCGAAAAACCGTAATCCGGGGGGGAACCGATTAACCGGTTAATCTCTTCGACGGAATCCGGGTCATTTTCCCACTGAAAACGATTTCGAATTTCATCGAAAACGCGAAAGAAGAGCGAGAAGAAGAAAAGTGTGAAATTGGCGGGCGAAAGAGTGAAACTCAAGGTCGAAAGTGTTGCAGTGAAGGGGGTCCTGCACGGGGTTACGGTATCGGGTGGCCTAGCTTCCCCTCGAGACACTGGAAACTTAGGCCATCCTCTTCATTTCTCAACTCAATATTCGAAACTGGCCAACTTTGGGGGGGTGAGAGATGAAACTTTTTTCATTTCAAATGCCTCTCCGAGTACAATATATCCGCACCGCCCGGCGAAAATAATGATTGCGAGGGAGAGAGAGTGTGTGTGAATCGGAGAGAGTGGCAGAGAGGCAGAGAAACCTGTTTCGGAAGGTATTCCGACGACGGACGGTGGGTCTCAGAAGAGATGCGCGCGCGCGCCGCCCCTCTCAAAAAACGGGAAATTTGAGAGAAGAAGTGAGACGGGAACGAGACAAACTGTGTAAACATACACTTTTAAGCGCTTTCTCGACGGGACCTTAGCGACCGAAAGAAAAAAAAAAACCAATTTTCTCACTGAACGTATCTTTTTCAATTGGTTTCTCCACTGTGAATGGAAACGCGCTCCATTGCACAAATGGAGCTGTCGTCGAAAAGAAAACTCGCATCAGTTTGCGAGTCGACGTCATCGCAAACGCGCTCCAGCGCACAACGTGAGACAAATGGAGAGAACAGTGTGCTCGACCTTTATTTGACCTACCTGCTTATCTTCAGAAGAAGTGGGCGGGGCGAAGACGTCAGCAGCAGCAGCAGCAGAAAAGACGAGATTCTGCCGAATTTAGCGGTTGCAGGAAAAACTGCGAAAGAAGAAGAGGAAGAAGAAGAAGAAGAAGAAGTGATCTTCTCTCTTGGATTTGTTCTTCTTCTTCTTCTTCTTCTCCAACGTCTTCTCATTCTTCAACGGGAGGGCGCGGAAAACGAATGAAATAGTATGGGAACGGAAGAGACGCAGACGCTTCTCCCACTTTCTCCAGAAGAACTGTGCGCGGCGGGCCGAAGTGGCCACAGAAGAACGGCCTTCGAATGGGGTCACGACGGAGAGTGGCGGAGAAATTGTACGCGACTCGGCGGGATTTTTGAAATTGAGACCGTTTCAGAAGGGTTACGGTACCTTTCGCACTCGGCTACGGTACCTTTCGGCTCAATTTGAAGGCCTTTTCCGGTAATGCGGATACTGCGGTTTGGGCTTTTCAGGCTTTCAGGCTTTCAGGCTTCTCTGGCAGACCAGCGAAGTTCCCTTGCTCATCGTATATTTGCTCCAAGAGCTCTCTCTAAAATCTCTATATTTCCAGTTTTCGGCTTCAATATCGCTTCGAAATTTGTCTTTTTTCTCTATTTTCTCTATTTTTTCTTCATTTTCTCGCGGCATCCCCGCACTGCTCTTTATTTTCCCGTCGTTCTGCGTTGCCATCGAAATCCCACCGTTGCCCCGCCCACTCGACGAGACAACACGCCGCAGCGAGAGTGCGCAGAGAAAAAAACGCAACTGCCGCACGGTTTCGGTGGGCGTGGTCGATCAATTTCGTTGCCAACCAACGATTTCACCGTTTTCCCCGAGTTTATTAAGCTTTTCCCTCGCGAAACTGGCTGAAATTACCAAAAATCATCTATTAGCCATAGAAATGTCAAAAAGTATCGATTTTTCTCGAAAAAAATCCGAAAAAAATGCTCGAAAAGACTTTTTGAGAAATTCATTGATTTCCGACCGATTTCAGTTGTTTACGAATTGGATTTCAGTCGAAAAACACGATCAGTAAAGCTGAAAGAAGTCGAACCAGTGAGTTTATCGATTTCACACCAAACACGTGTCTAATTCTCGATTTATTCGCAGATCCGATGAGCCACGACTCGTCCACCGACGGCTCAAATTTGGCAAATTCAGAGCGGTCGAACGGAGGTTTTCGGGCTCGAAACGACGGTCAGAATAGTGAAAAACAGAGAAAAAACTATCGAAAAATGAGAATTTTCTGCTAGAACTTTTGCATATTTCGCCTGTTACTGACAGCTCACAAAGCCGATCAGAGAGTTTCTAAAATGCCGCTTACATTTCGCCTTTGCTTGTTTCTCCCGCTTTGTTCGTCGATATTCGTTGTGCCGTTCCGTCTTTCTCCTAATTCTGTGCTCTTTTTCAGCCATGGACATCTCGCCTGGCTCCTCCACACACGAACGAGACCGAAAGGGCTCGTACAATCACCGCGACTATCGTGATCGATCACGCAGTCGCAGTGATTCGCCGAGCCGATTTTACGCGAAACTGGAGAAGCGCGGCGGCTCGCGACAAGGCAGACGGGACCGCGACTCGAGGGATTCGAACACGCCACCCTACAAACAACGGTAAGCGACGTCGGACGATGGAGAGACTTCCGACACGAATGCCTTTTTGTTCTTAGTTCCAGAAACTGGGCGAGCCCGTATCGACGAAGCGGCGGCGGCGGTGGACGAGGAGATCGCGGCCGAAACGAGAGCGGGCACCGAAAGAAGAGCAAGGAGCGGAAACGACGGGACAAACGGAGCCGAAGCCGCAGTCGCAGCAGGCACAGGTCTCCAAAAAGAGGCTCCTCGAAGAAGAGCAAAAGGAGAAACTCGTCCGGATCGTCCTCTCCAGACTTGTGAGTTGAATGGAGTGGCTATACCTGCTAGAGCGTATACGGCGCGAATCTGCGTCGCCTGCTAGCGTCTCCGCCATGGAGAAGAGGAGTGTCGAAGTGAAAGCCTACAATTAGTGAGAGATGGAGCTCGAATGTGTTCTGACTAGGCCAAGTGACCTTCAACTGACTTCTTCGGGCAAAAAAGAGAGAGCCTGGGAAGCAGCTATTTCAAAAGAGGAATGCAGCACTCCCCGATGATGTGTCAATGAGCCCTCGCTCGCTTCTTTCTCGAATTTGAATAATCCTTCGTTCCCTCTGCCCTCATCCTGGCCTACCAGCTCCGCAATCCTATTGAGCTCCTTTTCCCTCCAAAATCCAATAGCTTCTAGAAACGTGGTCTAGTCAGAAGGTGTTGAGCGGGGGAATTTGTGAGTCCATTCCCATGCCAGTCAACCTACCCCATCATATTTATATGAATACCGAAAGTGTTGGCAGGTGGCCATTCGAGGTCATTCGAAGCCTTTTTTTCGACAAAACCCCTTCCCAGTGTGGCGGATGGAGATTTCACTGGACAGCATTCGATGCTTCATGATGTTTCCAAGCTAATTGGAGTATAGGTTATGACCTTTTGTGGCTTCTCTTTAAAATTTCTGACTTATGAACCTCGACGTAGCCTAACTTGGGTAAAACATTTCGGAGTACAAATGAGCATTTCGAAATGATTCCCTTGGCCAGCTCTTTCAAATCTGAACGAATGTATACAAAAGATCGTGCAAAGTGTCGTCTTCTCCTCTCAACATTTCTTCAATTTTTCTCTCTTTTCGTCGTCATATATAATGGCGTAATCGATGGAGATAAAAACAGAGAAATCATTGAATCGCTTTTCTATCTTTTCTCGTCTCTGCATTCCGCCTTTTTCAATTCGTCTCAAAGTTTTGCTTATCTGCAACAACACAATCGTTGTCGTGTCTTCGGACTGGATAAAGATGAGACCATCAATGAGAACTGGGTCACCGTCTTTGTTCGGCTTTTGTCTTTTCGACTTTTGGCATGAGGTGGGATTAGATGCGAGTACAATTTCATTTGGATTAGCAGGGCTCATTCCAATTGGCTCACGCCTTCTAACACCTTCATATTCTTCGTCTTCTTCTGCTTTCAACTCGTTCGGGTACTCTATCGGATTCAACTTCGCCTCTCGTTTCCGCTTTTACACTCCAGTACTACATGTCCATAAACGCGGAGACGCAGAGACGACTTCTTCTTTTTCTTCTTCTTCATCTTCTTTTTCTCCTTTTTCCGCCTTTTGTGGTGGTGTGTCTCTCTGTTTGTCTCGTCTCTCGGTATCTGTCCCTCACGCCGGCCGTTAGAAGCTCCGACTTCACGTCTGCGTCTATCTGCCCCTCCACTTCTCTCGCTCTGCCCGCCCGCGCGCCCCCGGGTTTTCAGTTTTTCACCTCGCATGCCGCTTCTTGTGTCTCTATATCTCCCTCTTTTTTGAAAAGAGGATTGGGACACCAGCACTTCTAGAAGCCGATTATCGTCTCCCTCTTTTCTGATTCCCTGTGATATTCTTAGAATGCGTGATCATCGTGAGCGGGCTCGCAAAAGAGACGATTCTGGGTACACTCTCCCCACTCCCCTGTCAACTTCTTTGAAATCTTCCAAAGTGCTTCTAGAATGTCGTCCTCGTTGATTGGCGAAATCAAAAAGCAGCACGGAACCGACATCGGATCATCGAAACACAAGAAGAAGAGCCGAAAGCGTCGGAAGCACAGCAGCTCCTCGTCGAGCAGTTCTGGAGAAGTGGTGAGTCGAACTTTTCAAAGTTTTTGAACACTTGAACGGAAAATTCTCGTGGACAGTTACGAAACTTTTACCAAGCTGAAACCTTTGACTATTTCATCAAAAGTTCCGGTCCGAATCGGCTGAAACGAGAACAGCTTCAGGTTCGGAACAGACTGATGAAGGGGCTCACGTGATGTTCGCCATGGAAACGAGCACACGAGATAGAGCTTTTGATTAATAACGGGCGCGGGGCGGGGGATTAGTCATGAAGTAAGCGCGTGATACAACATGAGGAATGTTTTCAGCTTGACGGACCGGCCTCTTCGAACGGAATGAACATTCCGACGCCACTTCCACCTCCACCGCCGTCGTTCGTCATGCAACAGTTCCAGCCGATGCAATTCCGACCGCCAGTTCCTATACCAGCGGTGCGTTTTCAAGAGACGTTTAAGAGTTTCTTCACAGCCGATATTCCGTAGATGATATCGTAACTCTTCTCATTTTTCAGATTCAATCCGGCTCGTACATGTTCCCACCACCCCCACACCCTCCCACTTCGTTCGGAGTCCCTCCCCCGCCCGGAGATGCTGCTTCCTTCATCAACTCGCTCATCCCGAACATTCCACCGCCACCAATACACCCTGATGCTCGTCGTGCTCCGGGAGCAGCTGGAGGAGTCGCCCTAGACTCGCTGCCGATGCCGCCCGATTCGAGGCGGATAGCCAGTCGTCCAGTGATTATATCACGTCGCGGAATGGCTCCGCGACCGAACTGGGGAGACGCCGACTCGTGGTACAAGACGACGTTGGCCGACTACGAAATGCAGGATCAGATCGGCGAGGGCACGTACGGACAGGTTTACAAGGCCCTGAACAAAAAGACCGGCGAGCAGGTGGCGCTGAAACGAGTACGATTGGAGAACGAGAAGGAGGGATTCCCCATAACGGCAGTCCGAGAGATCAAGATTCTACGTCAGCTGAACCATAAGAACGTCGTCCGACTCATCGACATCGTGCTCGACGACATCTCGATGGAGGAGCTGAAGAAGACTCGCGCCAACTTCTATCTCGTCTTCGAGTACGTCGATCACGACCTGATCGGACTGCTCGAGTCGAAAGAACTCATAGAGTTTTCGAAGGAGCAGATTTGCTCACTGTTCAAACAACTGCTCGAGGGACTCGCCTACGTCCACCACACGGGATTCTTGCATCGCGACATCAAATGCAGCAACATTCTCGTCAACAACAAGTAAGGAGTCTGCTCACTTCTCATCCACTTTCTCCTCAATTCCCTCTCTACTAGTGATATCTTTTCAGGGGTGAGCTCAAGATAGCAGACCTCGGATTGGCTCGTCTGTGGCAACGAGAGATCACACGTCTCTACACGAATCGCGTCATCACCCTCTGGTACCGCCCGCCGGAGCTGCTCCTCGGCGACGAGTGCTACGGTCCCGCCGTGGACGTGTGGAGTGCCGGATGCATGCTCGGCGAGCTGTTCACCCGCAAGCCCATCTTCAACGGCAACAACGAACTGCAACAGCTGGACCTGATTGCGAAGATTTGCGGTTCTCCGAATCCGGACACTTGGCCGGCGCTCATCGAGCTCACCGGCTGGCGTTCGTACCGACCGCGCAAACTGTACACTAGGCGAATTCGCGAAGAGTTTGAGCAGTAAGAGAGCTCGGACAGAATGTGCCCCCATTGACGAGACTTTTCAGTATAATGCCCCGTGACGCAGTCGATTTGCTCGACAAAATGCTGACGATGAATCCGGACGTACGGATTTCGGCCAAAGATGCTCTGATGCATCCGTGGATCCGGCAGCTCGACAATATCCAGGTGCCCCCACTCAAACTGCCGAAGCATCAGGTATCCTAGCTCATCTCACTTCAGAAGCTTATCGTTTTTTTCGTCTCTAGGATTGCCACGAAATGTGGAGCAAGAAGCAGAAAAGATCAGCGCGTCTCGGCGGAGGAGGAGGCGGAACCCGACGCAACGATGCGGACGCGGCTGGATCAAGCGGAAGCGGACACAGTCTGCGCGCGACTTCCCATTCAAAAGGTACTAATCGACGTGCCTGAGCATTGATTCGTCTGCAATAAATCCTGTTGAATTCCGCTTGTAATAATGAAAAGTTGAAGCCACGACGATCGTCTCCTCCACGTCGGCCCCGGCGAAGAGCAGCAACGGCTCGTCGCATCCACCGCCGCCGCCTCCGATCCCGCCGCCTCCGGCCCCTCTGATGAGTGGGACCCACCAACACCACCATCACCGTCACCACCATCATCAACACCCTCAGCAGTCTTCGGCTCCGCCTTCTGCACAGAAGACGTCGTCATCTCGACGCTCGCCGATGTACTTTCAATGAAAAAGTAGAGCTCCCCCTCGGTTTTTTTCGAGAAAAAAACACCCGTTCATAGAATCGTTTCCTTTTTTTCTTTTCTTCAAACAGAAAGTCGTATCAATATTTTGTGTGTAAGAGAAAGAATCCCCCATCTGTCGATTTTCAACATCATCATCATCATCATTTTTGTCTTCTTAAATACTCTGGTGTACCTTTTCCTCCCTCTTCTTTTCGAATTTGAAATTCTTCTGTTTGTTTCTCGTCTTTTAGTTACCAGAAAATGCTAGAAGAAGAGAGAACCGTCCCCCATTTTCCTGCTATTTTCCCTCTCCCTCTCTCTTTTTATATTATCATCATTACTTTTTTTATTTCCCCCTTCTTCTTCTTTTTTTTTCGGTCTTTTCGAGAGAAAATTTGTGTGAGAAAATGGAAATCTCTGCTTCTGAATGCCCTTCATTGCGAGAACCGCCCGGATCAATGACGCGCCGTCGCCACTTCAAATGGAGTTGAGTTTTGAGAGAAAACTTCGAATCAGATGCAGATAGGTCAGCACTTTTACCTTTTTTTCCCGTTTCAGAATCCAGAAGTACACATTGATATCGATGTGTGAATGGAGGATTCGCGTAGAAAAGTAACGAGAACTAACGTTTCTGACGTGTGGTTTTGAGATTCGAGTGTTCTAGAAAGCGAGCCCCTGATCATCCGACCCCATTCGGACTGTAGACCGCAAAGGCTCAAACTTGACGCAGCTAGGATCAGTCTCGAGAAGTACTTTGGACTTTGTGCGAATTCCAGTCAGGCCACGCCCCTTTTGTGAACATCTTCCTGAAGTTTTGCACGGAAAAGGGGCGTGGCCAGACGCAGAGTTCGCGTCAAAATTCTAAGATCGTTTGGAATACTTCTCGACTGGCCGAAAGTCTGGTTTGAGCCTGATGGAGCCGGAAACTGCTCCGGAGCAACCCGATTCGAGCACTGACGCTGGAATTTCCATTCGGAGCATTTCAGAAGCTCGGCCTTTTTGACGATGTTCTTCATAGAAGTTTCTAGTGAACTCTGTCGGATTTCTCAAAAATCCCATGTTGGAACTACTCGAAAAATGAACATTTTCGATATGAAATATCCGCATTTCTAGTCTTTTCTAGCTGAAATTTTGATAAAGCACGCTCAAAAGTCACACGAATTCTCCAGAGAAAACCGAGAAAAAAAGAAGAAAGTCTAGAATTTCTAGTTTAAAATTTCCAAAAACCCCCTTCACCTAATATCAATTCAGAGATTTTTTAATTTTCTAAAAATTTTTAAATATAATTTCCACCTCTCAACAATTCATAGCATTACAGGTATTTTTCGATTTTCTCCCAAAAAAATCGCATTTCATTTTCACCGGTTCACCTCATTTTCTTGTACTTTTCCCTTTTTTTTGTATAATATATACTGGATCAACTTTGTGATTTTGTCAACAATGAATAAGTTATTTTTTTGTGATAATACAAAGATACAAGATTTCGTCAAAGTGTTTCAGTTGGAGTTCGACTCGGAGATCGCTTCTTTTTCCGTCGATTTCACCGCGGTTTCCTGGTTTTGCGTCTGGAAATGTCGAGAGAAATCGGGAGGCTGAAAATGAGAAAATGCTCACTTCTGAGAGTGTCACTCCGTATTCTTTTTCGTATTCGGCCTCCAGTTGGGCCCACGGATTGGACCACATCGACGGAAGAACGCACTTTTCCGGATCGATCGGGCCCTGCAATTCCTTCGAATTTCCACTGTTTTTCTTTTTTTTTCCTCCGCAAACTCACGTGATTCTGTTTTCCGCCGCCGCCACCGCCTCCGCCGAATCCGCCTCTGTTGAAGTTTCCGCGTTGATGTCCGCGTCCTCTTCCGCCTCCGCGGCTCCAGCCGCCGTGCTGCTCGTTCTGATAACCGCCTCCTCGCTGATTTCCCTGGTTATACCCGTAATTTCCCCATCCGCCATCGTTTCCTCCTCGATTTCCGCCGCCTCGCCATCCGCCGCCGCCGCCTCTGTTACCGCCTCCGTACGGTCGCCATTTGTTGTCTGTCAAAACCAATTTCGATAATTTTTGCCGAAAAAATCGATAAAACTGACCACCGCGAGGGCGCCAGCCACCTCGTCCGCCTCGTTCGTCACTCATTCGCTGGAATTCGAGCAATTTTCAGTCTGAATTTCGAATAAATAGAGTTGTCCGTGTGTAGTACACGACGGATGGCCTAGAAAGCGATGCTTTAAATTGCTAGTCCCTCGCCTATTTTCGAACTTTTTTCGCTCGATTTTCTGCAAAAACTGTGGACGTCCCTCAAGTTTCTTGTTTCGGAGTGATGATTTATGCACAGAGCATTGTGATTTTCTTCAATTTTTCCATACAGGCATCCAAATTGCTCGATTTTCCCAGTTTTTACCCATTCTGAATGAGAACCCCAATGTGAAATTATCGTTTTCAAGGAAAAGAATGGATCCGGAAGCTGTGAGCAACGACAGCCACGTGGCTGCTGCGATAGCGACTCGCCGACGCTCGAACTCGGTCTCCGACGATTATTCGGTGCAGCGAACCAACGACGACGCGACGCAGTGCAAATTCTTCGCCGTCCAGGTGACCTATCCCGTTTTCCCGCCGTGAAATATCGGCGAATTGTACAGAAAGGCTACTGGAAAGACGACTTCATCGCTCGTTTCGCGAATTCCGCGGCGAACGTGTCGGAAGCTCGTCGCTTTCCCGAAATTTCGATGGGCTACTGGGCACGCACGGCGGCGATCGAAAAGTACGTGCGAGAGTTTCTGGCGGAATTCGAAGGAAACGCGCAAGTCGTCAGTCTCGGTGAGATAAGGATCCGGTTTTTGTGATCTTTGAAGGTCTCTTATCACTGATATCCTGCAGGCTGCGGCTTCGACACCCTGTTCTGGCGTCTCGTGTCTTCTAACACGAAGTTGGCCAAGTACGTCGAGGTGGACTTCTCTTCCGTCACTTCGAAAAAGATCCGTCATATTCTGAAGCCGACTGGAGTCGATCTGAAGACGTTCTTCTCCGATGAGCCCGTCGTCTCGCATCACGCCGACCTTCATGCCGGCAACTACCACCTCGTCGGCGCCGATCTCCGTCAGACTAGCGAGCTGGAGCAAAAGCTCGCCACGTGTCACCTCGACACACAACTCCCGACCATTTTCATCGCCGAATGCGTGCTCGTCTACATGTCCGGCGAAGCGTCGTCGAACCTCCTGAAGCAGCTCGTCTCGCAGTTCCGTGCTCCGGCCTTCTTGAACTATGAACAGTTTCGCTCTTCGGACACGTTCACAAAAGTCATGGAGCAGAATTTGGGCGAGCGGGGAATCCAGTTGCATGGATTGGAGATGTGCCAGAGTGCGCAGAAGCAGGAGGAGCGGTAAGAAGCGAAGAAGTGGGAAGGGCTTGACAACATTCCGCATTCAGGTTCCGCTCGGCGGGCTTCAAACAAGTGCAAGTGCTGGACATGAACGACATCTTGACGATCGTCCTCGATGCGGCCGAAGTGGCCCGAATCCGTCAGATCGAGAAGCTCGACGAGATGGAGCTCCTCCAGCAGCTCCTCGCTCACTATTGCGTCGTTTACGCGCGAGTCTAACTTATTATTGTATTTTTGTGTGTGCTTCCTTTTTATTCTTCTCCCCGATTTTATATATTCCCCCTACCTGTGGTTTCTTTTTCTCCACGTATCTTTTGGTTCCAAGGTCCAAGTATTCCCAATGAAATGCCATCTTTTTTCCCGAAATTTCCGATTATAATGGCAGTTCATACCATTAATACCTTCTGAATCTTCTGAATTCCTCAGAATCACGTCACCTGAATTCTAGAAGACGTGCCGATGAAATGTTTGCGTTGGCGCTCGAATCGCAATCGGATCTACTTGTTTCTCGCCTGCTCCGCCCTCTTTCTGCTCAGCAAACAGTTCGGATCGACTGGAAACGACGGTGAAATCGACGAGGAAGACGAGGTGCTTGAAGCGGCGGAGCTCCGAAATGAGCATAAAGAGCCGACGTGTCCCGAGCCGGGAGCCGCCGAAACAAAGTGCTCGGCGGACGGAGGAAAGCCGATGCGGTGCTGGAAGGACGAAGAAGACGTCTACTTCCCGGCGGCGTTCCTCAAAAAACGCTTCGATATGAACGGGAAACCGAGCAAAGGTAACGCGCTCCATCGCACACGCCTCTTTTCGGAGGGAATTCGAATTTCTCGCGTTTTTCAGACTCTTCCGCTTTCGAGCTGTACACATCCTACGCGAAAATGCGGACTCCGGACGAGAAATACGATCCTCTCGGGCCATTCGGACACTTTTCCACGTACAGTGTCGAGACGAGAGACAGGGTCAGGTGCATAAGTGCGAAAACAGGTGAGTCGGCTGGAAATGGCTGGAAATGATCGGAACTTTCCAACAATTTCAGATGTTCCAATGTCCACGCAATGGGATCCGATTCCGTATTATTATCCGATTCAAATCGCTCAATACGGCCTTCAGCACTACAGTCGCATGAAGAACTGTGAGCTTTCGAATCTCAGCGCCTTCACTAAAGAACATACCAAGATGCGAAGCCAACGGAGCATCGTACTCCTTCATTTCAGATTCCTTGACAAACAAGTCAAATGACGGACCTGAAGAGGTCATAGTCGGGGAAAAATCGGCGGAATGGAAGGGAGCTGCCGGGATGCACGACACAACGGAACGGCTGTTTTTCGAGGACGAAGAGAAGGGGAAAGTGCTGAACATCAGTGCCGGATGTGAGAAACAAACCGAACATTGAGATGATCGATCCGTTTTCCAGACTATCTCGCGAACGCCGGAGCCTACGTCTATCTGGACAAATCGCCGGATCTCCACGTGATTTCGTTCGATTGGAAGCCGCTCGACGCGAATTCCTCGTTCACGGTGCTCGCGAAAATGAAGGAGGACGATCTGCTGGTGCTGATCAACTATGTGTTTTCGGACGGAAACGGCAAGTGTGTGTGGCAGGAGGAGGAGAAGAGCGCCGACGATTCGGAAGGGATTGTGAAGCCGCGGAAGGACGGGCAGGTCTCCTATTCGTACGCGTTGAACGGAAGCACGCCCTACGGAGAATGGTCGACGGTGACGCGAGACGTGCTCGTCGACGTGGCACGGGCTCTTTCGAGCAGCGAGAATCGGAAGAAGGACGCGAACGTGGTGCTGCATCCGGGCGATTTGAGACTCGTTTCGCTTGGATTCCGCGGACAGTTGACCGTCAAGCAGCGGATTAGTCAGCGGAAACAGCAGCACGAGCACGCGTTCCGAGCCGCCGCCGACTGGCTCGTGTCGAATCAGGACGAGCAGGGCGGATGGGCGGTGCCGGTGGAGAGATCGATTGCCGATCGGAAGCTGGTCCTTCCGCCCGGATGGCACAGTGCAATGGCTCAAGGACACGGGCTCTCGGTGCTCACGAGGGCCTGGAGCCATTTCAAAGAGCCAACTTATCTAGAATCGGCCGTCGCCGCACTGGATCTGTTCAAAAAGAACGCGTCGGAGGGCGGAGTCAGAGCTTCGTTCTTCGGAGTGGTCTGGTTCGAAGAGTACCCGACGACGCCCGGCTCTTTTGTGCTCAACGGATTCCTGTACTCGCTGATCGGTCTCTACGATCTCTCGCGACTTCCGGTGACGTCACAATTCGCCGAAATTCAGAAGAAAGTGGAGGACGCAGGAGCCCTGTATCGAGTGGGCGTGGCCTCTCTGAAACAACTCCTCCCGCTCTATGACACGGGAAGCGGTACGATCTACGATCTGAGGCACGTCGGACTGAAAACTGCTCCGAATTTGGCGAGGTAGGGTAACTGCAGACAGAGGGCAAGCCATCAGAAGACGTTCACTTCCAGATGGGACTATCACGCTGTTCACGTGTACCTGCTGAAATGGATCGCCGGACTGGAAAAGGACGAGTTTCTGAGCAAGACGGCCGATCGATGGATCGGATATGCGAATGGGAAGAGGGCGAAGCACAACTGATCCGAAGCTACAGTTCATTTCTGACGTGGCATGCACTCTCGTGTGCCACGTCACAGTGAAAAGTAGACGAGACAGTCCGAGATCCGTTCCATTCGCAGACCGAAGACCATCAAATCCCCGCCACCGCCTCTCACATTCAACGGGTACTCCGATTCACCTCCGTCATTTCGGTTTTCATCGATTTCTTTGTACTTTTTGTGTCCCCTCCATTCTATTGATGCCATCTCTCCCATTTTAATCCCACATTTATTTGCATATTTTAACAATTTCCGAACTTTGTCGCCAGTGTCATATTTTTTCTCTTTCTTTTCTGTCTTTTCTCTCCGTTTTCTTTGTGCTATAGAATGTCTCTCCATTGATCTCGTTTCACTCGAAAATGAAGAAACTTTTTCGTTCTTTTGCCGGTTAGAGGTCTCTCTGTTCCATGCGGAGGTACGGTTGGATCGATGAGCTCCGCACCTTCTTCCCCACAATCTGGCTCATTTTGGCTCCGCTCATTCTGAGCCCGCTGACGTTTTTCGGACAAGTAAGGGGGAAAGGAGCCGTTGCACGGGTTACGGTAGTTTTGTAGGAGGGTAAATGCACATTCGTGATACTGACCATGTCGTGCTACTGGGTGGCCGAAGTGGTGCCGCTCGCCGTCACCTCGTTCGTTCCCATGATTGCTCTCCCGTTCCTCGGCGTGCTCAGCATCAAGGACGTGGCTCCGAAGTACTTTGCGGTGAGCTCTCGAAGAGCACCGAGCAGGGTTACGGTAGCAGTTGCAGGACACGAACATTGTGTTCTTCAACAGTCTGATGCTCTCGCTGGCCGTCGAGGAGTGTCAGCTGCACAAGCGGATCGCTCTGAAAATGCTCACCTACGTCGGAACTCGACCTCACTGGTAAGCGAGGCGGTCGCGAGGCGGTCGCGAAGCGGTCGACGACAACGTGCGGTGAGATTTCAGGTTGATGGCCGGATTCATGATGATCACCAGCTTCATGTGAGTCCTCGCCGTTTCACTTCCCGTTTCGAGTTCTTCCTCTGTTTGCAGCTCCCTTTGGATCTCCGATACGGCGTGCTGTGCTCTCATGGCTCCGATCGCCTATGCTCTCCTGGAGGAGATAATGGCGCCGAAAATGGAGAAGAACGGGCTCGAGGACGGAAGCGAGCCGGAGTGAGTTTTCGGAAAGAGAGAAGGCGACGAGGAATGAGAGCTTTGTATAGGTCCTCTATACATAGCTCTCATATCTCTTCATGGGGGCAGTAATAGGGAAATAGTTGAACTGGAGAAATTGTGGCTCATCCTGAGATCTATCGAATTGTGCAAAGAACGTCTGAAAATCTCAATCATCAACCGAGTTTCGCAAGTTTTTGTGGCGCCATGCACTTCCATTTTAGAGCTCAATATGAAGTAGCGCCACAGAAACGAGCATAACTCACCAGAATATGAATATTTTCGGACGATTTAAAAACCATTTGGAAGATCTTAAAACTTTCTACGTTTCATGTCACTGGACTGTTTTTGTAGGGGTCCTCACAAAAAAGCTATGGTCACTTCCATTCAAGAATGCAAAAAACCAGCTAGTCCCACAACTAATCGATATTTTCAGACGGAAACTGGACACTTCGCGGCTGTCGGAAAGGGATCGAGGTACGAGTTTTGATGTCTTCTCGAAGAAGTGCACACCTCGTTTCATTTCAGGAATCTGCAAGTGCATGATGCTGCTCGTGGCCCACGCATCGCTCATCGGAGGCACCGGAACCATCAACTCGACGGGTCCCAATCTCATTTTCAGAGACGTCCTCGAGAAGTGCTCTTTCCGAGTTCCGACGACGTCTTCTAACTTCTCGCTCGTTTCCAGAAACTTCCCGAACGAAGACACCGGCATCTCGTACTTGTCGTGGATGGCGTTCGCGATTCCGCCGATGCTCTTCTACATGCTCTCCTCGTGGCTCGTCGTCCAACTCCAATTCTTGGGCCCACGTCATCTCATCTCGATATTCAGAAAGCCGACAGAAGAAGAGCAACGAGAGGAAGCGGTCGCCAGACGGGCCGTCTGGAAGAGCTACGATCGATTGGGACCCATCACGTAAAGAAGTGCGGGACTTGTCTCGAGCCCTTCGCTCACTTTCAGATGGGCCGAGAAGAGCACGCTGGCCATCTTCCTGCTCGCCGTCCTCTCGTGGATCTCGTCGGATCCGAAGGTGATACCCGGCTGGTCGGACCTCTTCAAACGCGGCTACGTGACCGACTCGTGCTCCGGACTCGTCGCCGTCTTCCTTCTTTTCGTCTGGCCCAAGAACAAACCGGACTTTCGCATTTTGCGGAGAGGTGCGTTCTCTCTGAATGAGTGTGAATCGAACTGGAAAGGGTTACAGACAAGGCTCGGAAATCGGTTCGTCAAGAGTCGCTCATCGATTGGGACACAGTGAGACGCCGTTTTCCGTGGTCGATCATCCTCCTTCTGGGTGCCGGATTCGCGATTTCTGACGCCGTCAAAGTGAGAATCGTCTCTCTGTCTTCGAAATAAAAACCCGTTTCACTTTCAGACGAGCGGTCTGTCGAGTCTGATCGCGTGCCACCTGAATTCGATCACCTCCTCGCTGCCGCTCTTCGCCATCCAGGTCATCCTCTCCGTCGTCGTTGTGGCGATGACCGAGTTCTCGACGAACTCGGCCACCGCCTCGATCTTCATTCCGATCTCGTTCAAGATGGCCGAGTCCGTCGGCGCCCACCCCCTCTACTTTTCGATTCCCACCGCCATCGGTCCCTCGTTCTCGTTCATGCTTCCGATGGCGACGCCCGCCAACGCGATCGTCTACGAGACGAAGACGATTCGCATGATCGATATGGTAAGCGACACACAGGGGGTCAGATTGACTTTCACCGCGAGTGAGAGCCACGCAATCCCGCCAAGTACCCCTCATAAACGGTAGTGCGGCTCGGATTGCGCAACGAGCCCGCCAGACGACTCTCTCGTTTACAACTGGGGAGGGGGGCACCCTGCTGCGAGCCCTATAAACCCATTAGACACTGCTCCGCCACGTCATCGCACATCGTTCGAGGTCTCGTGCGGCATTCTACTCAACGTCTTCTGCATTGTGATCACCGTCGTCAACATGAACACGTGGACGTACTGGCTGTTCAATATGGGCACTTATCCCGAATATGCGCTTCGCCACGTCTCCAACGACACCATGGTCAACTCTTCACAATGTCTCTAGAAATTGCATTGAGATTTTCGAGAAAAAAAAAAGAACAACCGGAATACATATTGTATATAATAAATGAATACGTTTTGAAGCTGCCGAATCAGATTCAGATGGGCTGGAGTGTACTGTGAAATTCGAGTTGCAATGAATTCAATCTTATCTTTTTTGCGGTGAATTGTATGAAAACAGTCAAAAGACATGAAATGTAGAACGTTTTAAGGTCTTTCGAATGAAGCAGAGAGCGTCCGAAAATATTCATATTCAACCGAGTTATGCTAGTTTTTGTGGCGCCACACCATTAATTAGCTTCGAAATGGAAGTGCATGGCGCCAGAAAAACGTGCACAAGTCGGTTAAAGATTGAGGTTTTCAGACGGTCATTGAGCCATTCAAAAGGTCTTAGGACATTCTTCATTTGTTGCAAGTGAACCACTTTTATAGGGTTCAGTTCAAGAAAGTTACCCTCCCTTCACTGAAACTCCGATGTGAAACCCTTTGTCGGCCACTCAAAGGTCTCAACTTTGATCAGATTGATTTGATTCAAGTTTCAACTCCAAAGAATTCAGGTTCAAAACCAGAGAGTGACTCATCTGAGGGAAACTCTAGAATCCCGACCTGAATCCAAACACCGTGATCCCTCTGGAGTAACTTGTTGCCTCCCGCTGGCCTCTCCTTCACTCGCTTTCCCTCCCGGATCGCGTTACACTGCAGGGGGGCCTATTACGCAACACGGTGTCCAGAACAGTATCAAATGAACGGTCCGAGTCCGCCTGCTCGCTCGCTCTCGGCTCTTTCCCGCCTCGCCGCCCCGCCCGCCCTCTCCCGCCGCCTGTCGTCTCGGCGGGCGGCTCGGCAGGCCACGCCCATTTCGCTCGCCGACTCCATCGTCATTCGGGTGTGTTGCTCTCTCTCTCTCTGTCTCTCTCTCGCTCATCAACTACTACTACCACAATCCCTACCGATTCGTTGCTCTCCTCATCCCCGATGATGCAGCCCGCATCTCCTTCGAAGAAAGCGAAGAGCTCGTGTCTCTTCTACACCCTCCTCGCCGTCGTCGTCGCCATCATCCTGTGCGGCGTCGTCATCACATGGCTCACCGTTTTCCGACCGACGACTGGCGACGGTCCGGACGTCGACTTCCAGAATGCCACCCATGTTGCCACCTCTTCTGAATCCCCCATCACGACGACTACCATCGGATCCACGTCTTCCGCCACCACAACCCAATCCTCCACGACAATGACGACTTCGGCAGCAGTGACGTCTTCCGAGAACACCGAAGTGTCTTCTGAATCGCCGACGACGTCCGTCGAGCCAACAACAACGACGACGACTACTCCGACCACCACGACGACGGCTCCTGAAATCGTGCTGCCCGTCGACGTCGCCTCGATTCTGCAGGAGAAGAACAAAGAGTTCGCGGTGAGTCCGGCGGCGTTTCAGAGCTCCGCGAGCCCATGTGTTTTCGCGGGTCAATCAGAGACAAGTTTTGACACGTGAAATGTGGTCCCGAGAGTGTGTAAGACTAGAAAACGATGACTCATCGGGTCGGCTGGCGACACAATGCATCTCGGTTTATCTTATCACTCGTCGCCAATGATTCATCTCACGATTGTCATCGAAATATCGATAAGATTGCGTTCAGATCGTCGCCGAGTGCTCGCGAATCAGTGCTCTGCCGGTCACGTGCCAGCCGTCTGCCACTCCGACGTCTTCTTTGAATTCGGACGATCCGGCCAAGTTCCGACCGATCCATTACACCCTCAACATGACGATTCGCGACATCCGGAAGCCCGTTCTCGAGGGACATTTGCAACTTTTCGCCGAGACGAAGCGGCCAGTTCAGGCGGTATGAGGGGAAGCGGAGGTGTTCGAAGGGAATCCGCGACGATTTCAGATATCTCTTCACGCCGCCCGTATCCACAACATGGACAATCCGGCACGGATCCACGTGGTCAACTGCGAAACAGGTACGGCCGAATTGTCCGAGTCGATTGCTCATTTTGCTCCGCTTGCTCGCTTCAGCTGACAGATTAACATGATAATGTGAAAGAAAAGAGATTGAGCACTCTCGAGGCCACACACTTGTTGCTCCGTTTTACACTCGGCAGCTCACTCTCTCTCTCTCTTTCTCTTTCTCTCTCTGGGCTCCCGGAGCAACTGAGCCCCCGCAGGAGCCCAGCGAATTGTTTTATGCGTGACAGGTGAATGACAAATTGGTGGTTTGGAAGGAAGAAGAAGCTACATGACTCTTGAGAGCACGTATAGTTAGAGGCTCTTTGGGGCTCTCCGAGCACTTTCGTTTATTTTTTGAGCAGGCTCTCTTGCTCTCCGGCTCACAAACTCGCTTTCCGATCGAGAGAGAGAGAGGGTCGTTCCATCATAACTAGGCGAAGATATGAGAAGGAGAGGAAGCACGGGCGTCTCCGGCCGTCCGTCCGTCCGTTGGGGGCAGCTGTTCTTCTTCTTCTTCTTCTTGGTCATCCAATACTTTCTGCAGAAAGAGAGAGAGAAGGGCCGGTCCAAATGTTTACGACGGACTGACGCCCTACGGCACAGACAAGTAGAATAAGAAGCAAAAAGAGAGGGGGGAACAATAACTGATCGGCCGAGAGATCCTTCGAAGGGTCCACGGTTACGGTAGTTTTGTGAGAAGCGACACACTGAGAGAAACATGCGCGGATTTAATCTCGTTACCGTAACCCGTTGCGCTTCCCTTTTCAACGTCAGGAAACGACTCTCTGCGCGGGTCTCGCCACGAAAAGTCCCTCGACCGTTTGAGATTGGGGAAGTAGAACATCGAAACGTTTCGTGTCGAGACCCACTTTGTTCGGGT
This sequence comes from Caenorhabditis sulstoni, assembly GCA_963966605.1. Taxonomy (NCBI): domain Eukaryota; kingdom Metazoa; phylum Nematoda; class Chromadorea; order Rhabditida; family Rhabditidae; genus Caenorhabditis; species Caenorhabditis sulstoni. Next base: position 6,680,133 of record OZ016477.1, on the reverse strand, counting down.
GTTTTCAAAGTTGCATCAGGCTGCGTACTCGCCTTTCCTCCTTCTGCTGCAGTCATATTTCACTCGGGTGTCACCTCGACCTCCCTCCACACCGCAACTGCCATCTTTCTCTCTCTCTCTCTCTCTCTCTCTCTCTCTCTACCTCTCCTGAATCGTAAACCTTTTTCTTTTTGCTCTTTGCCGGTGCCCGTTCGCGAAAGACGACGGACAAAGTTATATTAATAGCATCACGACAGCTGTCAACACATTCGTTTCCAGGCGAAACGATCTGCGTCTCGCGTGTCCACCACATCGGCGACGTCGCTCATCTGGAGCTCGCGCACACCGTCGACGCCGGCCTCCATCTCCGAATCGACGTCGACGCCTTCATCTCGGCCGACGCCGGACCGCACGTCTACAAACAGATTCCGACGGCGAAATGGCGCGTGCCACAGATGATGGGAACGATCTTCGAGCCGGCGTCGGCGCGTCACGTCTTCCCGTCGTTCGACCTGCACAACGAGAAGGCGTCGTTCTCTCTGTGTCTCGACCACGGCGTCCAGATGACGGCCGTCTCGAACTCGCTTCTGAATCAGAACGTCTCCACACCCGGCATCTCGTGCTTCGAGAAGACCGTCCCGTTGACGGCCCAACAGATGGGATTCGTGGTTTTCGAGAGGACGAACCCTCTCTTCTACAACTCGACCACTTTGGACGGCGCGTTTCTGCCCGAAATCGAGATGATTCTCAACTTGAACACTCGCAACTTCAAGTCGCAGCAGTACGAATGGGTCCACTCGGAAGTGACGAAAGTGATGGCGTTGATGTCGAAATACTCGGCGTTCTCGTATCCGTTGAGCCGTTTGGAGCTCGTCGTGGCTCCGGTCACCGCCGGACACTCTGCTCTCGGAGTCATCACCCTTCCGGTAAGGTGCTCGATACAGGATTACGGTAGCCGCCGGAGATTTCAGGCTCAAGCGATCGCCTACCAGAAGCACACGTCGACCCACGAGACTCTCATCAAAGAGGTGATCGGACAGTGGATGGAGGGAGTCGTCACCACCGAGCACACATGTTTTGAGGTCAGTTTCGAAACCCGACACCTCATCGCAGAATAATATCAAAGTGTGTAGTTCGGCTCGGAAACTCGGGCTCCCGAATGTTAAACACACATGTTATGATATCCGTGTAATCCATCATAAAATCGCCAGCTCGCCGCTATTCCGCTCCCCACCGCCGTAATGCTTATTCAATGGGAAATGTGGTCGTTTTGAAGTCTGCGGGGGGGACTTTGAGCTGGAAAAGGCGCGCTTATCAAAACTACCTAGAGCAGGCCACAGAAGAATCGCTACTGGAAGCATTACGGACGTATGATGGATGCACGAAAACCATCCATATTGCACCCATTCACGGACGCATAATGGACGCACGAAAAAGTCCGGCGTATTACATTAATATGAGAAGTTGCGTATTGAAAACTCTAGGCCACGGCCCTCGGCCCTCCCATATTCCATCCACGCGCGATCCCATATTCCATCCATGCCCATCCATGCGCGCTCGCGCCGCCGACTCCCGATTTCGTGTGCCGTTCCACCCATATTCCATCCATGCTGGGGTGGAACACGCGTGTGTGCGCATATAATACAAGCATTATGCGAGCATATTCGCATGCGTCCATCATGCGTCCGTAATGCTTCAGTAGCGATTCTTCTGTGGCGGAAAACGAGCACGGATGGCCGAGTGGTCTAAGGCGCCAGACTCAAGCGAAGGCTTGCCTCAAGTTCGAGGTCTACTGGGTGTTCTGGTACTCGTATGGGTGCGTGGGTTCGAATCCCACTTCGTGCAGACTCTTTTTACCTCCTCGTTTATTGACGGCGTATTGCCGCAAAGGATATTACACTCTCAACTCTGTTGCGTCGTCGGGCGGGTTGTTTAAATTGAGCTGATTACGTCAAAAGAAGAGGATACCTTTGTACAAGTGCGCTAATCTAGTGGGAGGGGGGGAGGCAAAGCGACAACTGCAAAAGACAAATATTTAGTAATAAACGCGGCTGTTTAGCACCTAGGTCCCCCCTTACGACGACTACTACTCGAGTTTCTCAAGGCATCATAAACTGAGGGAGGATATAGTTTTCGTTGAGTTTACAAAAAGTGGCTGACCTCAGTCGCCAACAGACGCCCCCTTGAGCCGAGATGGAGAAAGTGAGAGAGTACGGGGGGAAGAGGAGACGCAGAGATTGCGCAATCCGAAACAAGAGGTCACCAGACACCAAGTGGGGGAAAGCACACGGTTACGGTGTTACTGCAGAAGGCACTCATCGCGTACCTCGAATGGAAGATCAACGAGGAGCTGCAAATTGTGAAGAAGACTCGCAAGATGGAGGTGTCGCGGATTCGGCCGAGAAACCTGAACGAGACGACCGACCAGATGCGAGTGATCCGACAGATCGCGAGCCCGAGCACCCATCTGTGCTCGCCGCGATTCGTGGAAGTGTTCTACACACTCGATGAGACCTACGGACAAGACACAGTCATCGGAATGATCCGAGTGGTGAGTGAGCCCCGCGATTCGTTTCGAGACCCTCCTGTCTTGCAGATCTTCGACAAGTTCGCCTTCGCCACCGCCACCATCGCCGATTGGTCGTCGGCGGCCGAGTCAGCCACAGGTCGTCCGGAGACCGCCGCGCTCGTCCGCGAGTGGTTCCGCGAGTCCGCTTCCGCGCCCTCTTCCGCCAAGACTCGACCCGTGCTTCGTGCCGTCGTCTCGTCGCACGGCGTCGAATTCCATCAGTTGACCGACGAGATCTGGACGGTTCCGCTCGAAATCTCGGGTTCCGGCGGCACGCAGTTGGCGGTGATCAGCGAGAAGCGGCAGACGATTCCGTTCGTCTCGAGCGACTACGTCGTCGTCGACGCGAATCGCAAGTCGCACGCGTTCGTGGTGTACGACGCCGACACGTACCTGCGACTGATCAGATGCTTCGCCGACTCGCGATGCCCGTCGAAAGAGGTCGGCGGCATCTTTTCGGACCTCGGCGCCGCACTTCTCGCCAACATTCTGCCGAAACCCGAGAATCAGGAGGTCGCCAAGTGGAAGTCCGTCTTCAAGGTAAGCCTCCCGGTCTGGAGCACTCTTGCTCTCAGTCTCAAACTCGGAATGTTTCAGTTCATGGCACAGCAGAATCTCGTCGAGGGGACGGCGGCGTGTTGTGTGGAGCACGCGATCCGCGAGATGCGCAAGTGCTCCTACTGGGACATTCAGGACGTGTGCACCAAAATCGACTTCAATTCGGTGCTCGCGGCGGTCGCCTAACTGTACGAACTCCCGTGAACTGGCAGTGCCACGTCATACATGAACGAGCTCTGGAATCTAGTCTTCTCTCTCTCTCTCTCTCATCTAGAATCCTCCGTTTTCTGTACAACTCTTCCTTGTTCCCATGTGATCTTCTTCTTCTTCTTACCCTCTTTTCTTCCCCCCTTTCCGATACTCATTTTCCCCCCTCTCTTTTTCTTGTTTTTTAACCATTTTTTCTTGCTCAAATTATGTGTTTTTAGCTCATTTTTTATCGATTGACTCGTTTTTCGTTTCTGCGAAAGATAAAAATCATCTTCTATTCGAAAAAAATACTTCTGGAACCTGAAAAAAGGCGCGCCTAGGCGAGAAAAACCGATGGCCGAGGTTTGACGGACTAGAAAACCAAACGCGAGTTTGCCGTTTCACTCAATTAATTGTTTAAGCAATATTTCAGAGGTATTTCTATCGAATTCTCTCCTAGGAATCAATTATGCATGCCATGCAAGTGAGAACTATCGATTTTTTCGACGACTTCTAGTTTTCTCCACCAATTTCCAGAAGTTATTCACTGAAAACGCAGTGGATTCGGATGTGATTCTCGAGAAATCCATCGAATTCGGGCGTGATTATTTGGGCGGAGAATGGAAAGAAGTGGAGAAGAGTCGAGTGAAAGTCACGCAGATTAAGTAGGAGATTCAGAAGAGTATGCCCTCTCTGAAAATGACCGCTTCCAGAGGTGGTCAGTCGAACCTTCTGTTCCACGTGACGTCTTCTGGCAACAAGTCGTTCCTCATCAGAATCCATCGGCAGCCGCAGAGTCAAGTGTTCCAGGACACTGTCAATTTCGCCATTTTTTCGGGTTGAAAAACGAGGAGAACAGACTTTGAAATCGAAGAAGTTCAGAACGAGGACTCGGTCCGAAACTGTACGGATTCTTCGAAGGAGGCCGGCTCGAGGAGTTCTTGCCGAGCAAAACCATCGGCGAAGACGAGCTCCTCGAGCCAGTGACTTCAGTGAAGATCGCTTCGATTCTTCCCGCCTATCATGCTGTGGAGATGCCGATTTCGAAGAAGCCAATGTTGTTTCAAACGATGAGAGAATGGCTGAACGACTACAAGTGAGGAGGGCTCTTTTCGGAGCTCCGAATGGAAAAAGAGCATTTCAGAGCACTCGGAGGCGGCGACTACTTCATCAAACCGAGAACCGTCACGTATTCGGAGCATCCGGAGAAGGTGTCCGTGGAGGACATTTCCAACGAACTCGACACTTTCGAAGAGTGGGCTCACGCGCTTTTCCCGGACACCGTCGTCTACTGCAACAACGATCTTTCGTGCGGCAACATGCTCGAGCTGAACTCATCGGGTTCGATAGTGCTGATCGACTGGGAGTTCAGCAGCTACAACTGGCGAGGCTTCGACATCGCGATGCACTTGGCCGAGACGGCCATCGACTACCGTATCCCGGTGGCTCCGTGGGTCGCGTTCAGCGAGCAGCTCACTGACGCGCCGCCCAATCTGACACTCTTCGCCGACGCCTATCTCGACGCGCACGCGAAGGTGAAGAAGACGTCGAAGAAGACGTCAGAGAGAGAGAATGATTGCAGATGCACGGCTACACTCGTTCCGACGCCCACCTCGACCGTCTCCTCCACGAGATCCGCTTCTTCTGGCCTCTCACGCACCTCTTCTGGGCCATCTGGTCCATGAAGAACTCTCTTCTCAAAATGGAGTGCGGAGTCGATCTGGACGTGTGTGCAACGGATCGACTCGCTATTTATTTTCATTTGAAGCCAAAGTCCGAGAACATCTACAAACATCTGTTCGGCGCGAAATGAAGGTTTCAAATATCAGAGTGGGGTCTTCTCTCGAGCCACTGCTTCAGTCCGTCAGTCGAATTGACCTTCCTCTGGAACGCCGAGAGCATCGGCTCGTCTCTCGGAGCATAGAATCCGAAGCATTCGAGCGTCGTCAGACTGTCACTGACCACGAGATCCGCCCAACTGAGACTGTCCCCGACCAGAAATCCGGACGAAGACGCTGAAAGGATCTTCTTGAGCACTGCGAAGAACGATTCGACGGCTGGTTCGGACACTTCGCGTCGGATACGATCCTGAAACGATCGAGTGTTTCTCGAGATATCGACACGTGAATACCTGCTCCTCCTGCGGTTTTCCTTCCCTTCTCGCCACATGAATCGGCACCCAGCTCACGAAAAAGTCTTTGAATTGATCGACGATCGCGTCGATCCACGCGCCTTCCTCATCCGAATTCCCGTAGAATCCTGAAGACGTCGTCCCGTTTCTCCACGTCGATCAAAAGATCGGAATCCTACCGAACTTCTTGGCGACATATCTTCCGATCGCCGCCGACTGGGGTATTTCGAAGCCGTCGACTTCCAGTACGGGAACCTGACCGAACGGTGTTTCTGAATACTCGCACGTCTTCAGACTTCTCTCCAGAAGAACTCACTCGGTTTCAGTGCGTTCCAGGAGCCGTCCTCTCTGAAAACCCGCACGTCTTCGAAAGGAACGTTGCGTATGTGGAGCATCTGGCGGATCGGCTCTCCCAGAGCTCTTCCGTTGAAATACGAAAGTTTGAAGTGAACCATCGATAGGCAGGGACACAGCGAGAAAATGAAAATACTCTCTTTCGGTTTCCTCTCGCAGTCTGATTCTCTTCAAGGACACACTCTTTTCGTGACTTGTCCCATTCTCTCGTTTCATTGATCAGCAGATAGCATCATTCTATTTGTCATCATTCAGAAACTTTTCGACAACAGTACGCGGTATGGCTTCTTCCAATCGGGAAAGTCTCTGTTTGAGTATCTTTCCCTCCAGCCGTCATGTATCCTCCAAAAAGAGGTCCGGTTCGAGAGACCTCTGAGCCCTTCACCGGCTCAGATTCGTGAAAGCAGGAGAGACTTCCGACCTCGTCTCACCATGCATCGCGAGCTTTTGCGGGCTCTTTTCCATTGAATTATTTCAGATTCGCAAAGCGGCCCGAAATGCCCGTGCTGAAAATGTCCTGTTGGAACTTCGCAGTTTGGCTTCGGCCAGTCGCAACTGTGAATTCTCGAGTATATCCACACGTCCATATGCTTTCCATTAGCACTGATATTCTTCTTTTCTCCCTATGCCTGTTGTCTCTCAATTATCATTATTTCCAAATAAACAAAACAATCGCCGAGATGCGTTTTCTTCGTCATTGAGACGTTCTTCTCTACAGGTCAGATGATCAATCTTGTCCACGATAGGGGGGTCAAGGATGTTTTGTGACAGATGCTTCTTGCTTCTCATCCGCCTCCTCCCCTCCAATGCTCTTTTCTCTCGATCCGGGACACCATCTGTCACATCTGTCACTCTGCGTCTCTCTTCTTCGCTCAGGAAGCTACCTCGGACCTCGGTCATTCTCTTTCTTTCTTTCTTTTTCTGGCCGTCCGCGACGGCCTCCTTCCTATTCATTCATCTATGTTTTTCTACAATTATTTAACTTCCCCCCCCCCAATTCTAATATTCCAATGTAAATCAATCAGCAGCTCTTAGAGCTCTGGAAACTCTGCTTTCCACGTGAGTGGGAGGCGGAGTCTTCCGAAAAATAACAAAGTCTTCGTATCGTTCGGAAGAAGACCGCCGAAGAGTTCCACGTCATCTGACGCGTACAGTCCTCTTCGCTGGAGCCAAAGCATCGCGTGGTGAGTCCTTCCACCTGGAGAGTAATTATTCTAGCTGTTTCCAGCAAGAACTACGGATACTCGAAGGCCCTTCTCTGAAGAAATCGAAACATCCGATCAGTTCCCAACTCTGGAAGACGGCGAGAAGAATCCCGTGAGGATGTCCCGATGACAGGCTGCACCTCGACATGTCCCTCTGCGCACGGCTGCATCCGAGGAAGCGAAAACATATCCCTGTAGAGGAGGATCGTTGCCGGAGTTCCTGGTGCCTGTTCTCGAAGTGCACATCAAAGGAGCTCATCGCTTTTCAACCGTGACGTCAGTTTGAAAACTACTCTGTTGCTCCATTTCACTCGCACATGATTGCAGAGGAAAAACGGACGCAGAAAGCTGGACTACGGTCATCGCATCACGTGTTCAAGAAATTCGCGGAAGGAAGGACACCGGAGCTCAGAAGATGGATAGAGGAGACACGTTCGACCGACTCGGAGTGAAACAAGCAACCGGAGTCCGACTGCTCCCACTGTTCCTCGAGGAAACAGCACGAGCACGGTACGCAGGACTCACCACGGACGAGACGAACACCTGAGAGCAGGCAGTACTCGACCTTCTACGAGCGTTCGACATCACAGGAGACCGAGAGCTGGCGCAGGCTAAGGAAGGATGAGTATCGTCGAGTTTGGAAGGAAGCTGCGTACTCTCGGCGAATACGCATACGAGGCGTGGACGAGGCGAGAGTCACTGCTGGCATCTCACTTCATGCACCACGCCACCAGCTACTCGCCATGGAGACGATGCCGAAAACGCTAGACGAGATGCTGCGGAAAGCAGAAAGATTCCAGAGAATCCGAGAACTGAGAGAAGCGCGACGATGAAGAAGAAGAATTCGAAGATCTTTTTTTTCTATTCCTAATAAACACACTTCTGTAGTACCTTCCCATCACTCTTTTCAGGGCGATCCATCCGATAGCCCAACGGCTCCATCACAAAAACGAACCAGTTGTTAGCTCTGAAAACTCCTTTGCCCTGCTTCGTGTCGTACTTATTTCGAAATTGAAATCACCTTCTTATTTGTTTATTCTCTTGGAAAATACCAGAAATAACGAGCGGAGGAGCTAATTTGAATTCGTGGGTATTGAGGAATTGAACAGAACTCAGCTTTCTCTCGAAATGTCCTCCACGGACACCTTCTCCGGATGCTCCGAATACGTGACCGTCGTCTTTCGGATCGTCCAGTCGCCGCCTCCGAGTGCTCTGAAATGCTCATTCCCACTCGAATCTCTGAAAAGAGCCTTTCCCACTTGTTGTCATTCAGCCATTTTCGGATAAGGTCATAGATTCATCGCCTTCTCTCTTCCCTTTTTTTTTGAATTTTTCCCTTTCTTTCTATTTTTTGGACCTTTTTTACTTTTTTCTTGAGAGATTCCTCTCTTTTATTAACTCCTTTTGGGACGCTGTCACGTGTTTCCTCTTTCTCTTTTTTCCCAGCACGCACCGTTTTCGACGTGCACCCATAGCTTAGTGGTAGAGCGCTCGTCCGTCAGGCCGAGAGCCCCGGGATCAAAACCCGGTGGGTGTGCACGCTGCAATGATTGCCACTGTGTGTCTTGAGCGGTACGTTGCCTGCGATGATAGGGTTGCGGCCCTTGAGCGGTAGCCGTGAGGACGGAGAAAGGCTCCTGAGCGGCGGAGGCGATGATAGACGGTCCCTCGGACTGTCTTGAGCCGAGCGTCGACGGACGGTCCCTCCGGGCACTGTCCTGTCGCCGCGCCGTTCCCGCGCGGTGAGAGCGGGGTCAGGGGCTAGTTCGGCGTTCCGCCCTCTTTCTTTCCCTCCTCCGGGCGGTTCGCCGGGCTAGCGCAGGAAGAGGGCACTTTTGCACTCACTGACTTTTTCAAAAAGAACATCTTGAGTAATGAAAAACAACGCTTTCAGTTTCTTGCTTTCTTGCTTTCAGTTTCAGTTTCTTTCTTAAGCTTATAGATCTTCGAAAAACACCGGAAGCACTATCAAGACCCAACTAATAACAATTTGATGTGTGAAAGTGAATCAAATTCTGGGTTTCCGGGGTAAATTTCCAGCATAAAAGTCTGCAAATTGGTATTTCCTTGTTGAATGGGGAGAAAGACCATTTCAAGGCGTTGTTTTAAAGCGAGTCTCGCCCAAAGAACGGGCGCACAAGTACACGTTGCGTTAGAATTCGTAGATCAATAAACCGATTCTTCTCTCTATTTGCGTCCCATGATCAGCCAATTTCATTCGCACACACCTTTTTTTTCACCCAATTTCCGTGTACTTTCTTCCTGAGCAAGGCTCAGCAAATGCGCTCTACCGCACACTCTGATTCTCACTTCAATTAAATAAGCCTTTTTCAACTCAGACTTCAGCAATTTGTCAAGAAAAAAACAGAAAAAAAAGCACATACGAACTGTTTCAAAAAAAAGTTAGAAAATTATCGATATTGAGCCACGAGATAGTTTGAAAAATAGTTAAATTCGGACTGAAAATTGTTAAGTAGACCGTGAATTCGAAACTGACGAACAAAGAGCCTGCCTTACTTGCAGATTTTCAGCTGCAGTGCCAGAAAATGAGCACAAGGCTCTCGCCGATTCAAGTGAGCCCACGTTTTCAGTCGAAACTCTCTTTTATATTCAGAAGTTATTCACTGAGAACGCAGTGGATTCGGATGTGATTCTCGAGAAAACCATCGAATTCGGACGGGATTATCTGGGCGGAGAATGGAAAGAAACGGAGAAGAGTCGAGTGAAAGTCACGCAGATTACGTGAGATTTCCCCACTGGAAAACGGCAATACCCCGAATAATGAGTCTTCAGCAACGCTCAATCCAATGACATTTTTCTGGCGACGTCTTCTGTGGCCAAGCCGTTTATCATCAGAATTCATCGACAATCGATGGAGCACAAGTTTCAGGATACTGTTCTTTGTGCGATTCTTTCCGGTAAGATCGGAAACGCACGTTCGCACGTGAGGAGTGACCGGTTCAGAACGAGGACTCGGTCCGAAACTGTACGGATTCTTCGAAGGCGGCCGGCTCGAGGAGTTTCTGCCGAGCAAAACGTTCGATGTCGACGGAGTGCTCGAGTCGGAAGTCTCTCGACGAATCGGAGCAGTTCTGCCGCGATACCACACAATCCAGATGCCGTTGAGCAAGAAGAATCAGAGGGCGATACCCAGAATGAGAGAGTTTCTCGCGGAATATAAGTGAGCGGTTTAAAAGGAGACGCAGATGGGAATGAGCATTTCAGAGCACTCGGAGGCGGCGACTGGACGATCCGAAAGACGACGGTCACGTATTCGGAGCATCCGGAGAAGGTGTCGGTGGAGGACATTTCGAGAGAACTCGACACTTTCGAGAAGTGGGCGGGTCTGTTCGAGGATACTGTAGTCTACTGTCACAATGATCTGGCAGTGAGTTTCACCGCCCGCCCACACTTTCCATCCCGCGTTTTCAGTGCGGCAACGTGCTCGAGCTGAACTCATCGGGGTCGATAGTGCTGATCGACTGGGAGTTCAGCAGCTACAACTGGCGAGGCTTCGACATTGCGATGCACTTGGCCGAGACGGCCATTGACTACCGTATCCCGGTGGCTCCGTGGGTCGCGTTCAGCGAGCAGCTCACTGACGCGCCGCCCAATCTGACACTCTTCGCCGACGCCTATCTCGACGCGCACGCGAAGGTGAAGAAGACGTCGAAGAAGACGTCAGAGAGAATGATTGCAGATGCACGGCTACACTCGTTCCGACGCCCACCTCGACCGTCTCCTCCACGAGATCCGCTTCTTCTGGCCCCTCACGCACCTCTTCTGGGCCATCGGAGCCATGGGCGCTCTTCTCAGAAACGACAAGTGCGATTTCGATCTGAGTGTCGCCGCCAACGACCGGCTCGCCATTTATTTCCATTTGAAACCGAGATCCGAGAAGATTTTCGACGAGTTGAGCAGGGAATAAAACAGGAGGTATCAGCGCATTTCCACATTTATTAATGAGAGAAATTTTCGAAAAATGTATGCATATATTAAAACTTAGTTTAATAAAACATTTGAGAGTCGCCTCCTATAAAAGAAAATCATCGTTTATTGTACAAGTGGTGCGCATTGTTTTGTTTTTGTGATCGGCTGGCTGGGTCTCTTCTGGGGGTTTGCGGAAAGAAAATGTGGGAGAAAACGGAAAGATCGGATAACAAATAATAAAATGATAATAAGAGGAATACTGTTTTTCGTATCTGTGAATGGATAAGATGAGATCGGATTCATTGTCGTACTGTTCTCGATCGATCGGAAATAGAGGAGTGGATGGGGTTTCAATCGAGAAGAGCACTTATTCGTCGTGCATCGGACCGAGCAAGTGCGCTCCACGGCACCGCGTCGCAAGGGCGGATCGAGAAAGAAGGGGCGTGGCTGGGGAAGTCGTGACGGGACCCAGAATGCTGCGATCACACAGAGCAGCGACTCCCTCGTGACGAACTGACTCGATGCCGTTGATCGAGGGAACCGGGACGGAGCCGAGGAAACGTTGCCAGTAGACCTGAAGGGACTTAGATGAGAAGCGAAACATCAAAGAGAATACTCACATCATCGAACGAGAACAACGCCTGCATCGTCCTCTGGCAGTCCTGGACGTCTCGATTCGCGGACGCCTGCGTCGGCGACTTTGGGAGGCCCATGACGCACGGCGCGAGCACTCGAGCCATGTTCTCGCCGCTCATCTTGTTCAGCTCGGACAAGGCAATCACTTTGCGCCAGTGGAGGAACAGGTAAGCCATCGTGTCGCGGTTCGCTTGAGGCAGTTCGCAGATGACTCGATTCAGGGCCAAACGTCCGTTGTCAGGATCAGTCGAGAAAAGCGTCGACGCAGCGATGAGCTCCTGACGAGAAGTGCGTGGAACCAGAGGATCACGGAGCTCCCGAAGGAACCGTTTCAGCGTCTCCGTGATGACTTCCACATCGTGCAACGACACATTCGGCACCGTTTTGGATCGGAGCTCGTCAAGCAGCGAGGTGACAGTGCGTATCTGCCCGGGAACTCGGTACAGCCCCTCTTGAGTCAAGCCGCGATTCTCGAGAGCCACGACGCAGTGGATGACGGCCGAGGGGATCATCGGCTTGGCTGGTGTGCAGAAGTCCTGCAGGCGGTACTCGCACTTTACATGACGGCTGCTCGACTTCGGAGTCATCAACTGCTTCGGACGAGGTATGCATGGGAGGTGGAGTTTGCTGAAAATGCGAGAATTGGAGAAGAAACGAGAACAGATGAACTCACTGGCAGCAGTTCTTGTGCACGACCTGGTGACAGTCCTTGCATTTCATCGAGTTAGCAAGCTTCAGAGCGGTTCCGCACCGATCGCACTTCCGCATCGCCTTGATTCCGGCCTCGACGAACGTGTGCTGTCGGACCGCAATGTCGCGAGTAGCACCGTTCGTCCACGCAGGAGTTCCTCGCTTCATCGTCCGGATGTCAAGAGTACTTTTCGTCAGAATCGCCGACGACATGAGTCCGGCGGCGTTTGTGGTGGTCTGCCCGGGAGTCTGATCGCAAGACGGAACACTTCCGACGCTCAAACTACGGCGAGTCAGCTGCCGGTGGACCGAGATCCGCGGCTGGCGGGAGTTGTGGATGGTTGTGGTCGTGGTGGTGGTTGTGGTCGTAGTGACTTCCGGATGGGCATTCGGAGACGAGGTTCCGTCGTCACGGCATCGTTTCGGCGGAGTCCCCCCTTCATTCTGAAACTAGGAATCGAACAGAATAGAAATATTTAGTGTTTCTCATGAATTCGTGTGGTTACTGCTCAGATATCTGTTTTTGCAACATGGAGGGTCGAGACGGACGCGTCTCTTCATGATTAGCATGATTCTCGTCATCGCAGACCACTTCGAAACCCAGATACTCACCGGTTCTTCGTCTATCGTCGCAGCCATCACACGGCTTCTGCTTCTTTTTGAATTAACGGCGGCGCTGGTGGCTGCGTGTGCCGACGCACTTCTTCTTTTGGCTCCTCCATGAGCTCCAGCGGCCGCTGACGATCTTCTGACCTCTCTCCCGTTGCGAAGAGTTATCACCTCTTCGAAACTGTCTCCGGTCTCATCGTAGTCAACTTCACTATCATCATCGTCCTGCGTCTCTTCCAGCAGATGCGGATGACGCGATTGCACACGTTTCGAGTAGGTTCGGACCAGCGGCTCCCGCAGAAATGCAAATTGATCGCGGTCTTCTTTGGTGAGACTGTCAAACGCTCCATTCTTCACCGCCTCCTTCAGCTGCTTTTCGCGAGTCTCGAACACGTTCAGATCCAACTTCAGCGCCTTGTTTTCCTCCATCAGTGCGCGCATATGCTTCTGAGTGTCTTTGACGTCTATGTCGAATAATGCGAGCTTCTTCCGAGCTTTCCTATAATGATTGCCCATGAAAATAAAACAAATAAATTAATATAGAACGTTTTTAACTTACGCAAGTGCTTCTTCGGTCTCTCGCATCTCGGCGTTCAGGCGTTTCTTCGACTCTTCTGATTCTTTCCACAGCTTCCGGAGACGTTCGATTTCGTCTATCAGATGAAACATTCCTGAAAGCACTCAGCTAATGATCGTTTCCTAACAGAAAATTAAACAACTCACCGATTTCTTTGATATCAAATCGGGAGTTTTGTGAGTTAATGATCATATTGTACATTTGTCGCGAGTTTTCGCCGCATAATTTTTCTTTTGAATTGCTAGACTTCATTCTGAAACGGGAAGATTGGATAGAATGTTGAATATGACCTGAATCTATCAGTACTCGTTCAAAAATCTTCTATTGAAACATTCGGTGGATTCGAATTTCGCTGCGTTTCATGCAACCGCGACGCAGCACGCAGCACGCGCGGTGGAGCGCACTTGGTACTGGGGACTAGTAGCTGCTAGTCCTGCATCGATCTTTGAAAATCTGTTTTTTTTTTTCGCCAGAATACAATACAATTTTTCGACTTTTAGGCATGTCAGATGCCGTCACCGTAATAGTCCAAGATCGCAAAACGGGTAAACGTCGAAATTTGACCGTAAATGTAAGATTTGTTTACAAAATATCTATTATAAATCAGAAATTAACAATTTCAGGTAAAAATAAACGAAAACATCGACGGATTGAGAAAAAATGTAGAAAAAATAACAAATATTCCCAGCGAAGAATTGGAAGTAGTTTTTTGCGGCAAAAGACTAGCAAAAAATACGGTAATCAAGGATTTATCGCTGACTCCCGGCACGTAAGCCTCGTACGCCCAATTATTCACATATAGAAAGCGAATTTCAGGCAAATCATGATGCTCCGACCGGAAAAAACAGCCCCACGCTTTCACACAGGTTCATTCGCCGACCCTACGGCGGATTTCTCGGCAGAATCGACGATTTTGGGCAGCTTCTACGTGTGGTGCAAGGGGTGCGACGATATGACGCGAGGAAAGTTACGAGTGTATTGCCAAAAGTGTCAGTCGACCTCTGTTATTGTGAAATCGGAACCTCAAAACTGGTCGGATGTTCTGAGAAGGTACGAAACTTGAAAACTTCGCTAGTTTTTTGTGGAAGATCGTTCTTCTTTCAGTAAAAGAATACCAGTGACATGCGAGAACTGTTGCTCCGAGGGTATTTTCGCCGAATTCAAATTCAAATGTCTCTCGTGCAACGAGCTGGCTGCCGCACTGACGCACGTTCGCGGAAACTGGCAAATGGCGGAGTGCTGCGTTTGCTACGGGCAGGAGCGGGCGGTTCTGGACCTCGGATGTAACCATATCACTTGTCAGTCGTGTTTCAAAGTGGGTCTAGTCACGAAAATCACGAAATGTGCTCTAGAATAATCGGAATTTCTGACTTCAGGAGTACCTTCTGTGCACTCTGAAGGACTTTCTATTCGTGAATCAACCGCCCCACGGGTTCACCGTCCTCTGTCCGTTTCCCGATTGTCAAAGTGAATAGCTCGACCTGAAACGCAATCAGAAACCCTGATTGTTCCAGGAGTCGTTCAAGACGTGCATCATTTCCATCTGATGGGCTCTTCCGCGTATTCTGAATACCAGAGAAAGGCGACGGAACGTCTGATTCTGATCGACGACGAGGGCGTGACATGTCCCAATCCCGCGTGCGGACAGAGTTTCTTCTGGGAGCCGTACGACGACGACGGGCGGTCTCAGTGTCCTGATTGCTTATACACCTTCTGCAGGTTAGTACCTCGTAAACCACATTTTGGGGGTTAACCTTCACTTTTCTCAGAAAATGCAAGGAAAGAGAATGCGTTTGCCATCGACCCGACGATCTGACTACAACGATGATCGAGGCTACAACCAGGTCGGTAGTTCGGTAGAGCGCGCTTTCAACCGACAGTTTCTTCTAGAAAGTGCCCGAAATGTGCGGTTCCAACCGAAAAGAACGGCGGATGTGCGCACATCCACTGCACATCGTGCGGAATGGACTGGTGCTTCAAGTGTGTCGCCGCATGGACCGAGGAATGCCAATGGGATCATTGGTTCCACTAGAAATCAATCAGCAACCACTATTTCAAGCAGCTCACAGTTTCAGAACAGTCTTCTCACCCTCAAAATGCCATTATTAACACTTTTTACCGAATAAGAAAGATTTGTAGTTTTTAATCGTCGAAAAGAATTTTGCTACAGAGTTGCGAAGCTCTTTGAATATCTTTTTTCCTTTCTCGAATATCGAATCTCTCAATTTTCTGCTCAGATGTCTGGAGCTCAAGGAGGTCAAGGCCAACAACCGCCCAACTACACGCCGCACCAGCAAGAAGTAGGCCCGCTCCCGGGAATCCCTTTTCTTGCAAAGTCCCCAGTTTCCAGATGGTGATGCAGCACCAAAGGATGCGTCAGCAGCAGCTACAGCAGCAGCGGCAGCAACAAATGCAGGGACAGCCCGGCCAGGGACAGCAGTTCCCCCGCGCGCGCACTCCTCAGCAGATGCTCCAGCAGCAGCAGGGAGGCTCTCCGGCTCCCGGGCAGCACCTTCAGATGCATCAGCACCTGCAGCAGTCGCATCTTCAGCCGCGCAGTCCGATGATCCAGTCTGGAGGTCCCGGATCCGTTGGAAACCCCGGAACTCCGCAGATGATGCATCAACAGATGGGGTTGAACGTGAGTCTTCTGTTTTTGATCTACAAGAGTTTGAGTAGATCAAATTTGTGATTTCCCGCCAATATCGAATCGTTACGTTCAGCAGCCGATGTCCCTTCCGCCACCGCACGTCTCTCGTCCAGCTTCTGTCGCGCCGCCGGCCTCCGTTCCGGCTAATCTGCACACTTCTGGAGGTCCGCCGAGCAATCAAATGGAACAAATCGGCCAGCAACCGCAGTATTCCATGCATCTGCAACCACCTCAACAGATGTCTCGACCAGGAAGTCAACAGAGTGGCGCTCCAGGATCTGTTCAGCAGCCGGGATCCATCCAGAGACCTGGATCAGTGCTCGCGCCGGGATCCGTTCAGGCTCCAGGATCTCATGGACCCGGATCTCAGCAACAGCAATACGGCCCCGGATCCATTCAACAACCGGGATCTCATGGACCAGCGTCTCAGCAACAGCAGTTCGGTCCCGGATCAGTGCAGCAACCAGGGTCTCATGGACCAGGATCTGTCCAGCAACCCGGATCCCACGGTCCTGGATCGCAGCAGCAGTTCGGTCCTGGATCCGTTCCGCAGCCAGGATCGCAACAACAATTTGGGCCCGGATCCGTTCAGCAACCAGGATCTCAACAGCAGTTCGGTCCTGGCTCTGTCCAGCAACCGGGATCTCAGCAGCAATTCGGACCTGGATCCGTTCAGCCAGCATCCCACGGACCAGCTTCACAACAACAACAGTTCGGACCTGGATCCGTGCAACAGCCGGGATCTCACGGACCCGGAGGCCCTCAGTCCGTCCAGCAATTTGGTCCCGGCTCCGTTCAACAGCCCGGCTCAGCTCAAGCCCCCTCTTCAATCCAACCCGCATCTTTCGCTCCGGGATCCGTGCAGCCGCCAGCAAGTCAGCAACCGCCCCAATCCGTTCAACCACCTCCTTCCACCGCACCTCCCACTTCTGTTCAACCTGCGAAACCGGAGCCACTGAAACCGAACGAGGAGCAAATCCGAATGGTGCAGGATCCGGTGGATCTGGTGCGGAATCTCGTGCAAAAGGATCTCCGAAACAGTCTGGTCGAGATGAACCGACGAGGCGCCGCGCTCGTCCGTCAGCGAGAGGCCGGCAACGTACCCGACGAAGACAAGGCCCAGTATCGACGCGCGGCGAACGACTTTCACGCGGTGTGCGACGAGATCGACCGAACACTGACGACCGTGATGGAGACGGCGAAGCAGTTGAGCAAGCTGGACAAGGTGTTCATGGACAGGTCGACACGCGATATGGACGGAGAGATCATGGTGAATTCTGTGCAAAGATTCGTCGACAACACGGATATTGTGAGTTTGCGATGCGCTGTGGTAGTTCTGAATTATTTCTCGTTTCAGGTTCAAAATATGTTCGACGGTGTCATTGGAAACGTGACAGGAGCGATGGAGAGGGTCAGAAGACGTGAGAAGAAGTGGGATGAGCAGCAGAAAACGAAGAAGGTTGAGGAAGAGACTTCTGGAGACGTCGAAATGGAATGAGCAAATAGTATTCTTGATCTCTTTTATTCCGAGTATTTTCTATCATAAGCTATATTCTAAGCATGTATTCAAATAATTTATTGACTTTTTTATTCATTCTGTGGCTATTTGCATGGCTTTTCGGGTCAATTCGCGTGACTCTAGAATGTCGGCGGCTGTGAATTCGCCGAGAAGATTCGACAGCTCAGTTCTCTCCGCCTTCGCGACGTCTTCAATCGGCTCCAGATGGGAGGAGATGACTATCACCTCCATCTAAAAGGAAGTCAACGGTTGCTGGAAGAGGAAAAGCTGCCTACCAGTTTTCTGATTTGATCCGGAATGTGCGCGAGTTGAGGAGCGACGAAAACGAAAAGAATGTCGTCGGGAAGTTCGAGACTGCGATTCCGATAGCACACTTCCTTCTCCTCGCTTTTCATGAGAATCTCGTACATTTCCGGCGGCGGCACCGTTCTCAAGTTGAAGAAAACGGTCGGCACGATCGAGTAGACGTGCTTCGGAAGCGCCGACGTCATCTGAGAATCGTTCCACGTCATCTGACTCATATCGAGATACGTGGCACCCGGCAGAACCGTCCGAAGATTCAGAAGCAGAGATTCAGAAGGGCACACGAAGAGACAGAAGCGGCGGGACGTCTTCAGACCGCGAAGGATCCGCAAGATGACGTTGGACGGCGTCGCGACAGACGAGTCGAATCGCACCGAGAGCGAGCTTAGGTGGGCGGTGCACATCGACATGCTCATCTGAAACCCCACGACGTCGTCTCACTTCTGATTCTGAACTCACTGAGGTCACGGCCCGCTCCTGGCTGAGCAAGTGAGCTCTGAGAATTGAAAAGAGCAGCGTGTTGCCGATGAGCTCGTTCTGTCGTTTCTCGTTGCTCTTCAACTGGCTCTTCCACGTCTTCCGATGCGGCTCCAACGCCTTCAGAAGATCGCCGCTGCGAAGACGGTAGTCGCAGAGGCGACGGTCGTTCGCGAGATTCTGCTCGTTCTCACGCATCTGATGCGTCAGTCGCTCGACGTCGCCCTTCAGCTGCTCCAGCTCGCGCGCCTCGCTCTCGCACTTCGACTCGGTGAGTCTGATCTGCTCGCGGAGCTCCTTGCTCTCTTCCACCTGCTCTTCCATCACTCGCAACGTGCTGAAACTCTTCCGACTCCCCGCCGCCTCGCTCTCCGACTCACCACGCGAGCTCCAGAAACGCGCCGATCCACTTGCAGAGGCACGCGAACACCGTCGACTCGTGCTCCAGCTTGTTGGCGTTGAACTCGACCCTCTCGACGTACTTCTTCAGAATTTTCATCTGTTCCACCGTCAGAATGTCGGCGTCACACGTGGCGACGCGAATGAAAAACTGCTTGTCGCACACGAATCGCAACGATTCTTGCCACGTCTCGGCCGTGTTTCGTTCTGAAATTCGAGACGCTTCTCAGAAGGGGAGGTGTCGGGATTACGGTACTTGGCTTGAAGTTGGGCTCGAAAATCGTGCGAAGCATCTCGCAGCAAAGACGGATTCCGATCGACGGCTTCGTGATCTTCGAGATGGTTTTGATGTCGGCCGATGAGAATTTGAGCAGCTCTTCCACACATTTCCGACATTCTTCTTGAGGACCCTAAAGTGCGATTCAGAAGACGTTCAGAAGACGTCCTCACCGAAACCATCGCCTCCACAGTGTTCTTGAGGGCCTCCTCCTCGGCTCGCATCGCTTCCAGATTGCTCCTCTTCAAGGCGACTTGCTCTGTGAGCACGTCGATCCGCTGACTCTTGACATTCCGTTCTCGGCTCTGCCGTCCCAGCAGCTCCTCCTTCTCGCGGATCCTCAGCTGCACCGCATCCAGATCCACCTCCCTCCCGATCTCGGCCAACTTCTCGATCTGATCGCACGTGTGGAGGGCGTCGGTCAGCCGCGTGCCTTCTGCCACCAACTCCCTGCAAGTTGTAAGCGGAAGTATCTCTCTTTTTCCTTTCTCATTTTTCAGGGACACTCGAAGACATCAACAGAAAACAGATCGGCGAAGGTTACACAGGAGAGTGTAAAACCGTATAAGCGGAGAAAGAGACGCGGGGTGGGAGGGACTGATGGTCGCGTATAAAAGGGACGCGAGAGGCGATGTTAGACACCTGCCCTGGAAATGGAGGAGAAACAGCGTCTTCAAGCCTACCGCTTCGTCGCCTACTCGGCCGTCGCTTTCTCGACTGTCGCCGTCTTCTCGGTAAGATACAGTAACCCTCAACCTCCCCTTCAACTGAATTCCCCTTTCAGCTCTGCATCACCCTGCCGTTGGTGTACAACTACGTGGACGGAATCAAGACCCAGATCAACCATGACATCAAGTTCTGCAAGCACTCCGCCCGCGACATCTTCGCCGAGGTGAACCACATCCGTGCCTCGCCAAAGAACGCTTCCCGCTTCGCCCGTCAAGCCGGATACGGAACCGATGAGGCAGTCGACCAGGGATCGCAGGCCGCCCAGGGAGGATCCTGCTCGGGATGCTGCCTTCCGGGAGCCGCCGGACCGGCCGGAACTCCAGGAAAGCCAGGAAGACCAGGACGTCCAGGAGCCGCCGGACTCCCAGGAAACCCAGGACGCCCACCAGCGCAGCCATGCGAGCCAATCACCCCACCACCATGCAAGCCATGCCCACAGGGACCACCTGGAGCCCCAGGAGCCCCAGGACCACAGGGAGACGCCGGAGCCCCAGGAGCCCCAGGACAGGGATCCGGAGCCGGAGCCCCAGGACCAGCCGGACCAAAGGGAGCCCCAGGACAGCCAGGAGCCCCAGGACAAGCCGGAGCCCCAGGACAGCCAGGAGCCGACGCGCAATCCGAGTCGACCCCGGGAGCACCAGGACCAGCCGGACCACAGGGACCACCAGGACCAGCCGGAGCTCCAGGAGCCCCAGGAGGACCAGGAACCCCAGGAGCCCCGGGACCGAAGGGACCATCCGGAGCGCCAGGACAGCCGGGAGCCGACGGAAACCCGGGAGCCCCAGGACAGCCAGGACAGGCGGGAGGAGCCGGAGAGAAGGGAATCTGCCCCAAGTACTGCGCCATCGACGGAGGAGTCTTCTTCGAGGACGGAACCCGCAGAAAGTAAACATTCTGCCTTCTTCTTCTTCCCATCGACTAGAAATAAAACCTTTTGCATTCCAATCTCTTTCTTTCTCTCTTCTTACTTCACATTAGCAGATACTATCGGGAAAAGATTGATAAGACGAAAGCGAAAGTTGCCATTCCCATGCAATCTCGAGAGAGAGAGAGAGACACACGACTTCTTCTCCGTATTCTTCTTCTTTCCGTTGTAATCTGCGCCATAAACTTAAACCAATTGGTCAATGACTTCTTCGTCTTTTTGGCGGCCACTCCTTTCTTTCACCTCTTCAATTCAGAAGCATTTCTTTGAAGAAGAAGAACAAGAAAGAGAAAAAGATGCTAATGACCTAATCGGTGAAGCAGAAGTGAAGAAGGTTTACAACGGAAACAAAAAGGAAGCCGGCAGCGAAGGTCGCGTTGGGAACGGAATTCGGTGAAACACATGTGGAGACTTGGTGAGAAAGCGACAAGAAGAATCGGAAAGTGGGAGAAGAGTGAGACTCTTGTGGACGGAGTCATCGACAGCTTCAGCCGGAACTTCTGGAACTCTTTTCAGACTACCGTTTAAACATTTTGAAGCGAGTTTAGTGAAAAAAGAAAAGAAGAAGACGTTGGGGAATCAGATATTCGGGGGAAAGTTGAGGATTCTGATCTTCTGAATGCCACGAGAAGTCATGCTTTGCTCAAAACGTCTTCAGAAGTTTGAAAACGACGTCTTCTCGTCAGCGACTGTTTCCATTCATTTCACTGGGCTTGACTCGAGAAAGATACATACTTCCACGCGTTTTCTAGTGAGCTGCATGCATATTTCCGAAGTTTGTGTCTTCATCCATTACCGTAATCCCGTCGCTATTCCTTCTCGGAAACTCTCGATTTCGTTTCTCTTCTCACTGGTAAACACGCCGACAGTTCATGGTCACTCGCGATGGCAGCTACTGCCGTATCACTTCTCTCTCTCTCTCTCTCTCTTTCCTCCGAAATTCACTTCCTTATTCTTCTTTCTTCTTCTCTTTCTCAATGCCAAACGATGATAGTGATCAACGGAACTGCGATTTGTGAACACTCTTCCTACTGCAAAACGCCTAATCTTGACGCTCCGCCCACTTTTCGGTGTAAACTGTTAAACTTTTCTGAACCGCTCTCTTTGTTCGAACAATCAACAGGAACCGTATAAAAGAGAAGGCGAGGGACGGTGAAGATGCGCACTTGCCCATCTTCATTGCAATGGAGGAGCAACAACGTCTTCAGGCTTACCGCTTCGTCGCCTACTCGGCAGTCACCTTCTCGGTTGTCGCCGTCTTCTCGGTGAGATCGATGTTCCAAGGAGACGTGTCTCATCTGAATTCCCCTTTCAGCTCTGCATCACCCTGCCGATGGTGTACAACTACGTGCATGGAATCAAGACCCAGATCAACCACGAGATCTCCTTCTGCAAGCACTCCGCTCGCGACATCTTCTCGGAGGTGAACCACATCCGTGCCTCGCCAAAGAACGCTTCCCGCTTCGCCCGTCAAGCCGGATACGGAACCGATGAGGCCGTCGACCAGGGATCGCAGGCCGCCCAGGGAGGATCCTGCTCGGGATGCTGCCTGCCGGGAGCCGCCGGACCGGCCGGAACTCCAGGAAAGCCAGGAAGACCAGGACGTCCAGGAGCCGCCGGACTCCCAGGAAACCCAGGACGCCCGCCAGCGCAGCCGTGCGAGCCAATCACCCCGCCACCATGCAAGCCATGCCCACAGGGACCACCTGGAGCCCCAGGAGCACCAGGACCACAGGGAGACGCCGGAGCCCCAGGAGCCCCAGGACAGGGATCCGGAGCCGGAGCCCCAGGACCAGCCGGACCAAAGGGAGCCCCAGGACAGCCAGGAGCCCCAGGACAAGCCGGAGCCCCAGGACAGCCAGGAGCCGACGCGCAATCCGAGTCGACCCCGGGAGCGCCAGGACCAGCCGGACCACAGGGACCACCAGGACCAGCCGGAGCTCCAGGAGCCCCAGGAGGACCAGGAACCCCAGGAGCCCCGGGACCGAAGGGACCATCTGGAGCACCAGGACAGCCGGGAGCCGACGGAAACCCGGGAGCCCCAGGACAGCCAGGACAGGCGGGAGGAGCCGGAGAGAAGGGAATCTGCCCCAAGTACTGCGCCATCGACGGAGGAGTCTTCTTCGAGGACGGAACCCGCAGAAAGTAAACAGCTGCACAACTCAGGAAGACGACATTTTAGTCTTTTGTCTAGTCACTTTGTCTCAAATGAAACTGCCATCTTTCCAATTTTCTCTTCTTGCTATACTCTCTTGAACATCGAAAGACTGCGAATTGAAAGGGAACGAGTGGACCTCCTCGAGTATCAACATCAAACCCCTCATGACTTTCTCAGAACGTCTCCAGTCTTCAGAATTTCTCGACACAATGTTGTCCTACGAATATAATTCTGTCTGAAAATGAGAAAATGCGCCGTCACAACAGGACTATCAGTTTCAGAAGTCGAAACGGACTTCTCTGTAAACGTCTATAAAAACTTGAGACCTTCATCGTCTCGGCATTTTGAGAAAAGAACGTGACGATTCTCAAGAAACAGTTTGAAATGGTAGAGAAAAAAAAAGGAAAGAGCACTTGTGGGATCCGAAAACGGACGATTCAATGGCCAGAAAAGTCGCCTGCTCGTGAGCTTTCCCGTGCTTTTTGTACGGAAAACCCACTTTTTTCGCAAACAATTTCAAATGCTCAATACCGAATCACAAAACCTCGCGGGCTGTTCGAGTTCTTCTCAGATACGAAGGGCTCGATCGATTGAATCAATAACAATGTGTCCGATGTTTTCATGCGCGACGAAACATCAGAAATGCTCTCATAGAAGTTCGTGAGATCAGAATCGACAAAGTTCTTACATCAGCCCAAACCGTAGCATTTATGAACATCGGAGCTTCGAAAACTAGAAGGTTTGAGAACTAAAAAAGCTTTTGATACGGCGGTTTCGAGGGTGGACCGCAAAGTTTCAGATTCTTCTGGAACAGACACTCCGCCAGAAACAGACAGTCTTTCAGAAACGAGAATGAGATTTGAGGTGACGAGAAGTCCGTACTTCGCTTTCCGATGACTAGTGATTCTTCTGATGACGAGTGTCTCTTCTCGAAATTCCGGCTCGACGGTGTGATTCTCTCACGTCTGTTCCCATTCTTTGTTCTTCAGCCAACTTCCTCATTCGCCCCAAATCACACAACGAAAACCGTTTGCAATGACCCTTTTTTTTGTAATGAGTCTTCTGCCACTATTTCTCTTCGTTTTTTCCTTGCGCTATTACAATATCAACTTCACTCGCGTCGCGCTAACGCTTTTACACATTCGAGCGGCGGGTATAAAAGAACGGGTTGACGACGGAGAGAACATCTTCAGATCATCATGGAGGAGAAGCAACGTCTTCAGGCTTACCGCTTCGTCGCCTACTCGGCAGTCACCTTCTCGGTTGTCGCCGTCTTCTCGGTGAGATCGACGTTACGAGGAGCCGAGTCTCATCTGAATCCCCCTTTCAGCTCTGCATCACCCTGCCGTTGGTGTACAACTACGTGGACGGAATCAAGACCCAGATCAACCATGACATCAAGTTCTGCAAGCACTCTGCTCGCGACATCTTCGCCGAGGTGAACCACATCCGTGCCTCGCCAAAGAACGCTTCCCGCTTCGCCCGTCAAGCCGGATACGGAGGAGATGAGGAGGTGGTGGAGGCCACTCAGGGAGCCCAGGGAGGATCTTGCTCGGGATGCTGCCTGCCAGGAGCCGCCGGACCGGCCGGAACTCCAGGAAAGCCAGGAAGACCAGGACGTCCAGGAGCCGCCGGACTCCCAGGAAACCCAGGACGCCCGCCAGCGCAGCCGTGCGAGCCAATCACCCCGCCACCATGCAAGCCATGCCCACAGGGACCACCAGGAGCCCCAGGAGCCCCAGGACCACAGGGAGACGCCGGAGCCCCAGGAGCCCCAGGACAGGGATCCGGAGCCGGAGCCCCAGGACCAGCTGGACCAAAGGGAGCCCCAGGACAGCCAGGAGCCCCAGGACAAGCCGGAGCCCCAGGACAGCCAGGAGCCGACGCGCAATCCGAGTCGACCCCGGGAGCGCCAGGACCAGCCGGACCACAGGGACCACCAGGACCAGCCGGAGCTCCAGGAGCCCCAGGAGGACCAGGAACCCCAGGAGCCCCGGGACCGAAGGGACCATCCGGAGCGCCAGGACAGCCGGGAGCCGACGGAAACCCGGGAGCCCCAGGACAGCCAGGACAGGCGGGAGGAGCCGGAGAGAAGGGAATCTGCCCCAAGTACTGCGCCATCGACGGAGGAGTCTTCTTCGAGGACGGAACCCGCAGAAAGTAAACATTGTCTTGTACATTCGCGAAATAAATGCCTTTCACTTACTTTTTCTGTTGTCCGAACACGATCTGAAAACAGTCGGCCACCTCGAAAACCTGACTGAAAACTGTGCCAGAAAGAGCGATTCCGATCGACTGCAGATACTTTTTGACGATGAAGAACGTGGAAATGATGAGCGTCGCCGCCTCATCCACTTTACAGTCCGCAATGATTTTCGTCACCTTCGCCAGCAAACTTGTTCTCTCGATGGGCGGCAAATGGAAGATTGTACACCAGGAGAAGTCGGTCTTGAACTGCGGATCGACGAGAAAGATCACGTGAAGTGCGTCGAAGATCCGCGATTCGAGCACTTTTCGCAGCGCTTGCGGCTCTTTGAGGGTCTCGACGGGAAGGTACTTGCACATTCTCTGTCTGCAAGAAGCTCTCGAACGAGTTGTCTCGTTTCCAGTCAAACCCGGGGAGTCGCATGCCGACCGTCTGCATCTGTGTCGCCAGATTCTTCTCGCACTCGATGAGCTGCTCGCCCATCGCGTGCAGCTGCTCATCGGAGATCAGGTGCTGAGTGTTCGGACACTCGAGCCACAGTTTGATTTGCTCCATCCACCGGGGCTCCACCTTCTCGTACTGAAACAAACTCAATGTGGAAAGAAAGGAGGATCAGACGGGCGGATACACAAAAATCGAGGTGACACAGGACGACGACGTGCTGATTCGTGTTCGCGATGATGTTGATGGCGCGGCCGAGTGCGAACTCCCAGCGAGAGTTGAAAGAGTCGAAGCACGTGGCGTCCACTTGCATGTGCATCATCTGAAGACGTCCATTGACCCGAGCTCCTCGGAGAGCCCTCCACTCACCGTCGCATTGCACGCCACACACGCCGCCTTCACCACCTGCGTCCGGCCGCTGCTCGACGGAGCCGTGAGCACCATGTGCTCCGAGGCCTGTCGGATCACCCGCATCACCCTTTGCACCCATCCACTCGTCTCCCAGTCCACGAACAGCCGAATCCGATCCTTTGGATGGTTGCGATGGTGCTCGAAGAGAAAGTTCTCGATGCTCCGCTGAAACTGGAGTCGATCGACAACGGGCTCGTAGCTGAGCCCGTCGACGACGTCGTGCGCGTCCACCTCCGAGTAGATCAGATCGAACATATCGATCGAGACGGGCAGCCGAGTCGCCCGGTCCTCCTCCTCCTCCTCCTCTTCGTCCTCTTCGTCCGTCCGCTGCGCGATGTGTTTCAGAACCGCCTGCTGTGTAGTGCTGAAATTCTCGTCGACGAGCGTCTCGAACTCTTTCGAGAAGGTGCTTCGATGCGTCGGATCGATGGCGTCGCCGATGACTCGCGCCGATTCGTGAATGAAGAGACGGAGAAGCGCGTCCGGATCGGGACAGTTGTCCGGAAACGCGAAGAAGAAGGACTTGGCGAGCCGCGTCGCGAGCGCCATCGACGAAAGGTTCTTCTGGAAAAGTGGGTCAAGCGGGAGAAAAAGTAGGTCGAATCCACGAACCACGTACGACTTCTTCACAATTTCGACGATGCACGAGGAGAACGACTCCAGTATGTGATGATACTCGGAGCTGAACGACCTGAAAACTCAAGAGCCCTCTTTCTCTCTTCAAAATGCTCTTCTTGCTGACTTTGCTGTGAAATTCGCGGCGATGAGACACTGCACCAACGTCTTCTGATCGCGGAATTTCGTCGACGGAGGCATCGCAATGCCGACGAACGTCGACGCCAGCGCCTTCGTCCGGAGCAGCCACGCGTAGTCCTCCTCGTCCGTCACTATGATCATCTGCAATCCCTCCCCCTTCTCCTCCACTTCCGCCCCCCGTCTCGACTCACTCTGATCTGCGAGTCCGATTTGCACAACTTGCCCTCTTTCCAGTACGTTTTGTGATCCACAAAAAACTCGATGATCGGGAGAAGCGGTTCGGTGAACGAGAATCGATCGATGACCACGTACTGAATCAGAACGTCATCTGCCGCACTCTTCGAGACAACGAACCAACTGTTTGCTGTGATGCGTCCTCTCGCACGTCTCGACGACGTCGGCGAACTTCTTCTGTGCCACGTCATTCCCGACGCGACTCTTGCCGTCGAGCCAGATGAAGTCGACGTCGCCAGAAGAGGAGACGAGGTGCTTCGAGATCATCTTCACGAACATCGTCTTCCGAGAGTACGGTGGGCCGTGCACGAGGATGTTGTGGCCGGAAGTGAGCAATCGGATGCTGTAGAAGAGGAGACGATCGATGTTCGGAGTGACTATCTGGAAAGGGATTGTCGGTTCGCAGACCTCCGACGCTTCTTGCCCACCATGATGTCGCCGATGGCGCTGTCCTTGTCGACGGAGCTCTGGCAGAACGGCTCCTCCTCCCATCGCACCAGCTTCGTTCCATCCTGATACGAGATCTTCCAGTTGCACACGTCATCTGGAATCTGAATCGACATCTTCTCGCGCATCGAGACGAGCGCCCTTGTCATCTGCGTCTCGACGCTCTTCTGATCCTCGACGAATATCGACACAAAGTTCGCGGTGGCCAGAGTCACAGTGATCCGCAGTGTGTCGTTGACAGAAGTGGTTCTCGAGGTGGGAAGAACCTCCGTCAGATCGAGATAGACCACCTGAAAGAGCATCGACGGCCACAGAAAAGAGCCCGCGAAGTGAGCAGCCATCGGAGCAATCAGTCGGTCCAGCAGCTCCTCCATCACCTCGACCAGCGAGATTTTCTGGAAACAGAAGAGAATTGGGTCGGAATACAGTAATCGTGGCTCACATTGAACAACTCGACAAACTTCCGGTGCCACGTCTTCCGCCAACTCCTCGTCACGTCCATTTTCAGACTATCGGAGACCACTTGAAACGGAATGTCGAACTTTTTGACGGTGTTCAGATGGAAGCCCTCCTCGTCGGGAATGCACATCAGAAACTGCACACTCTCCTGCGGCCAGTACGTGCTTCCGTCGTCCAGAGTGAGGAACGAGCCGAACGAAACGCCGCCGTCCTTCTTCACAAACAGCGGCGACAGAAACGGAAAGATGTTCCAGAACTGCGAGAAGCCGTAGAACACGACGATCGTGTTGATCGTAACGGAGCCCGTCGAGACTGTCGAGTGGTAGCTCCGCTCGGACTCGGCCCCTCCTGCTCCTGTTGCTCCAGTTCCGCCTGCAACCAGGTCCGGCGAAAGAACGTCGAAGAGGATTCCCGATGGAGCGGCGGCGAACTCGTCGGATCGAACGACGAGCTGCTCGCGCACGAACACGTCCACATAGATCCAGACGATCTTCTCGGCGAACTGATCGAGCGCCTCTTTCAGAGTGCCTTTCGCTTGTGGACCCACGCACGCCGAGATTTCTCTGCAAATGAAACGAACGTATTCTAGTTCAAATCGAAGCGTAAGCGCTCTTCCTCAATGCCATTCTCATTGGATAACGTCTCGAAGACATCTACCTATCCGTCGGTTCCGACCTCCGAAGATCCTTGATGTCTTTTTGAAAATGGAATCTCGGGAGGTTCGGACCAATGTCCTTGAAGATCTAAGAAGGAGATCGCTGATTCCGAGGATCCACGGAACGAAGCATAACTGCCCCCTTCAACTGGTACTAACCCAAACTATTTCTGAGTTTTTAAACTTCATGGATTGGTGCTGTAGTTTGCAAGATCGGAAGCAAGAGATGTGTGTGCAAGGACTTTGTGGGGACATCTCCACTTTTCTTCAGTCCCCTCCGTCACAGATGGTGACGGGCGGAACCCGTGAAATGTCCGTCACTTTCCCAACGCCTCCTATATAAACGAGTTGATTCTGAGGGTGCGAGGGTGAGAGTGCGATGACGAGAATCATGCTAATCATGAAGAGACGCGTCCGTCTCGACCCTCCATGTTGTAAAGAAACAGATATCCGAGCAGTCTTTTGAACTGACCTGTTTCTGATCTTCGTCGAGATCTTCTCGAGAAGAACCGAGTGCGGCGAAGAGGGCGGCTGTGACGGGACGAGCGGGTGAACAGAGTGAGGAAGTCTCGACGGCGTCGGAATCGAAGTGGATCGGACACTCGACACCGGAGTGCTCGTCTCGAATTTGAACGGCGACGCTCCCTTGTGCTCTTCCAGCGACTCGACGAGCGTCTCCGCCTTCAGATGCTCCACGACTACCGTAACCGGCATCTGGATCTTGATCTCCTCGGTGGACGACAAAAAGAGGCGCGGAAAGGGTGTCACGTGATTCGTGAGCATCCGAAAGAGCTGGAACGCGACGGGCGGGCTCAGCAGATCGATGTTCTCGAGCAGCACGAACCAGTTGGCCATCGAGACGCACTTCGTCACTCTCTTCAGAAGGTGCGCGTCGAGAAGATCGTGCGAGTTCACGACGCGAAGGTTCGAGCAGAGGCAGTTGGCGAGCTTCAGGACGAACGATCTCGTCGTGCACATCTCTCCGATCATCAGAATCAGGTTGCCCTGGCTCCAGTTTTCGGCCAAACTGCGCGGAATGAACTTGTTCGTCTCGGTCGAATACACGAAATCCACGGTGATTTGAGACTGTCTCTGGAGTGTTTTGTGCTGGATGAAGTAGGCTTTCTCCTGAAAACGGGAGAACAGTGAAGAGAACAGTTTCAGATGCAGTTTCAGTCTATTTCTAGCTCTACTAGGCTCCTAATGACTAAAAATCTCTAGAACTGTTCTAAGTAATGAGGTCACCATCGATCGAAACTTGACTCTTTTGTGTTGAACGAAGTAGAGTTTATCCTGGAATCAGAGCGTTAGCCGGTGCGACGCGGTCGCGAAGCGGTTCTTGTAAATGAGAACTTTCTGTTTGCGACGACTCTTACCACTCGGCTCAAGAAGAGAGGATCCAAACACTGGCGGCTCTCGATGAGCTCTCCGACGTTGGCTCCGATGCGACTCGCCGCCTTCGATCGATCCTGTCGTTCGTAGGTGATGATCTGAAACTGATTCAGATGACCTCTGGATTCCGATGATCTCTCACATCAGTGAGCTTCGACGCGAACGCCGCCTCGATGCTCCGGATGAGCTCGCACGGATCCTGACTCTCGACGTCCGCTCTCGTCAGCTCGACGGTGATCCTTTCGCCGAGCAAGTCCACCATCTCCAGCTGGTTCCGACGATTGAAACAGAGGCGGCGGACCGACGGAAAACAGTCTTTCAGCAGCAATTTGAGTCTCGTCTCGACGGACGTCGTCGAGAAAAGGCTCAGCAGATGGAGTTCCGACGAGAGACACAGGCGGGCGTTCGTCATCCGCATGCGGTCGAGCAGCTCGCGCACGCCTTCAATGATCACCGTCACCATGCGACGCACCTTCTCGAGCCAACACGGCAGGTGCGGGAGTTGGATGACGCGGTAGAGGCAGCGATCCTTGTGCACGTTCCGCTCGATCTTGATCCAGTACTTGGCGCACGTCCTCAGCAGATCGTACTCCTTCTGAAGAGTGTCGCGGCACGTGACGAAGATGTTCGCCACACGCATCCACTTCTGTTGCGTCTCGCTCCACGCCTTCAGAATCGCCTCGGTCCGACTCGTCCACTCGATCCACTGCCTACAATCGTCTTACCGTAATCCCGCCTCTTCCCCCTTTTCCCTACGGTAGCGAGTCGTCGGTGATCTGCTCGACATTCGTCATATGCCTCAGAACATTGTTGTCATTCTGCACTCTTTGATGCAGCTCGCGGAGCCGCAGAGCCAACGAGAGTCGCCACTGAGCATATCGTCGAGTCTCCAGATGCTCCTGACTCCAGAATGTGACGATCGCGTGCAGTTGATCGGCTGCAGTCGCTTCTCGTTCGGCCGAGAACGCGACCGGCTTCAATTGCTGCAGGTGAGCCTCCAGACCGAGCTCACAGATTTGAGCAATCGAACTGTTCGCGTAGGGAGTCAGGTCGAAACCTGGAAACCGACCGGAACGTCTTCAGAATCTCCAGATGAGCCTCACCGACGATCTCGGACATGCGAAGCCAGTGAGCATCCAGGAGCCTCCGACACGACATCACTTCTGCGACGGCGAAGTTCTTCTTGAACGAGTCCACCTCGTTCCGAGCCTACAACTCTCTCGCCCATGATACCGTAACCCCGGACGCTCCTACATAAGCGATGAAGTGTTTCGCAGCGCGATGCGTCGTCAAACAGCTCTCAAAGACCGACAACTGCACGGTGAACTGCTCGATGAACGTGCGACTCGCCTCGATGTTCACCAGTGTCCGTCGACTCTCGAAGAACGCGCTGGAAAGGGGGGACAAATACGGTTACTGTACCCATCTCCACAGTAATCCGAGCTCACTTGACATGCTTGTAGTAGGCGCTCGTGGCCTCGAACAGCGACTGCAGAGACTCGATCTCTCCGACGAACTGTCGCATCTTGGTCACATCGGAGACTTGGATGTCGACGGCCCTCTCGAACTTGTTGAGATCCTCGATCTCGGTGATGAGACTGTCGAGCATCGGACGGAGCTTCGTCATCTGCGCCAGATAGGTCTCCACTTCCTGCGGATTGCCCATCGTTTGCACAATCTTCAATTTATCCATCGCCTTCTGCACACTGACCGTCACTTTTGCCTGCTTCTTCTGCAATTCGGAGTGCGTTGCGGTGCGCGTCGCGGCTAGAAACGAACATTGACAAAGTGCAAAAAGGTCGAGATGCGTTTGTGGAAGAAGTGCGAGTGATCGTTGATGCACTGCGGCAGCGAGAGTCGGAGAGAGGCGATCTGGAGGAGTGTGTCCAGTTGCGAAGTGTCCAGCGAGATGTGCTGCGTGATCTCGAACACCTTCTCGTACACGTCGACGAACGCCTTCACACTCTCGCCGATCTCGTCGTGCAGCATCACATCCACCAGCGCCTTGTTGCTCAACATCATCGCCGGATCGATCGATCGATACTGAAGTGCGCGGTCGTACTTTCGGAAGTCGTGCAGCAGCTTGTTCAGGTGTCTGCAACGTCTTCCTCTCGTCTCTTCTGAATCCGAGGCTCACGTCGTGAACTTCCGCCGCATCGCCATCTTCAGCTGATTCGTGAAACTGCGAACGCGTCGTTCCATCTCGCTCCACACCGATTCGAGACGAACGACGAAGCAGCGCACGGAGATGAACTTCGATGCTTTCGTGAGACGGATCTGGAGGTGCGTCGAGTCGTCGTACATCTTCACGAGCTCCTCTTCGCTCAACTTCGGCGACACCTTCAAAGGTGAGGACTGATTCAGATGGTCCGGAAGCTTCCCTCACCTTGTAGTCCTCCACGAGGAAGGCGTACGGCTGCAGGAATGGGTGGCTGACAATGTGCTCATGAGCGAGCACATCCACTGCTCCGGCGGCCTCTTCCTGCCACGACTCGCAGTCCTCCGACGACATTCGCACGTTCTCCAGGGAGCACATCGAGCTGATGGGCTCTTTGAGCAACGTCCTGATCTGCTCGGTGTTGACCCACAGCTTCCGATCCACAATCATGCACTCCACAGTCAGAAACGAGGCCTGGAAGAAGATCGCCATCCTCGTCCCCCTTGATATTTCTAGGCCACCTTGTTTCGGAGTCCCTTCAAGTACATCTGAATCGTTCCGAACGCCGCGTTCGTCGTCTCCTGCACCACACAATTGTGCACAATGTTCCGCTTTTTCTCGTCCTTCCAGTTCTTTTTCAGCAAACTGAAAGTGGATCGAAAAGTGGAAAACTAACGAAAAGGCGTCTGTACTTTGTGTTGATTTCGTGGGCGAAATCGGAGATTTTGGTGGCGATTGTGTCTCGAAACTTGCGAATCGGAACACTTCCAGTTTCCGGGTCGAGCAGCTCATTGATGTCGAAGATGAGTCCTTTTCTGAACAACGAGAGGAGCGTGAACTTTTCGGGGCTGAAATTAGGCTCCGCCCCGAATCTCTCTAGACTCTCTCCATTCGCCCCACTCTCTCGTCGCCGAGCGCAAAAACACGCGACCGGCTCTTTCGTTGCGCTCGGCGGTGGCGCCCGTAAATCTACCCGAAGCTGCTCTCTTCCGTGTGACACCTGGGTTAAGAGACCCATAGTCAGCTCGCAAACACGGGTACAACAGAGTTTCTAGCCCTTTCTTTGCATTGGTACTGGATGTGCACGGCAGGCTCCTTCTAGGAAGGGACATCTCCACTTTTCTTCCGTCCCCTCCTCTTCGTCACAGATGGTGACGGGCGGAACCCGTGAAATGTCCGTCACTTTCCCGACGCCTCCTATATAAACGAGTTGTTTTTGAGGGTGCGAGGGTGAGAGTGCGATGACGAGAATCATGCTAATCATGAAGAGACGCGTCCGTCTCGACCCTCCATGTTGTAAAGAAACAGATATCCGAGCAGTCTTTTGAACTGACCTGTGCTCGAAAAAGATGCGTATCTTCATGGCGGCCAACGACTGCGACCGCAAGAGCACGTCCCGATTGCTCTTCACTTCCAGCCGATACCTCTCGATGCTCCGCACCTTTCGGAGCTCTTCGCCGGCTCTTTTCGAGTATCCGTCCGAGAAGTGCTCGATGAGCGCGTACCTCTCCGCACAATCTATCAACTCTTCCAGCTCTTGAGCGATCCGCTCGTTTTTGTTGCTCAACCTGCAGAGCTCATCAAAGATGCTCAGAGAAGCGGTGAGGGAGTGAACTCACTTGTGAGCCCTCTGAAAACTCCACTCGACACGCGGCTTCAACGGATACTTTTTGAGCACAAAGTACCATTTCTTCGCCACGTATATGCTCTCATCGCGGTTTTTGGCTCGAAGTCTCGCGAACTTCTTCCGAGTTTCCAGCTGTTCCAGATGGAATTTCAGAAAACTTTTGCGACAAATCTTCGGAATGCGTCGATTTTCGCGACGGAGTCGGTCCTCGTAGGCGAGCTGAGCCCATGATTTCTGCTCGACGACTCGATGAATCGTCAAGTATCGCGTGTGTTTTCGAACTGAAATGAAACGGAACGGTGTGAAGTGGCACTACCACTTCATATCGAATGCTCTTACGTTTGAAATGCTCCTTCTGAAGAACGGGCATAGTCTGTTCGAAATACACGAGACAAAGGAGGGGGGACTCGAACCCTCTTCGATTCGACTCTTCGCATTTCGCGCTCCACTGAACCCCACTTCCGGTTTACGAAAATTCCCCGAAACGAGACACTTTATTGTCGAGAATAGGGAAAACGAAGAGAAAAGAGTCATATAAATATATATATGAAAACTGAAGAAATGAAAACAAAATGGGTCGAATGGAGAGAGAGGGGGGGGGGGGGGGGGGGTTTGAAATGAGAGGGCGAGAGAGAGAGAGAGAGTACCAGGAATCGAGAGACACAGCGTTTAGAAGCACTTGCGATGGACGATCGACGGGCCGGACTCGTCGTACTCCTGCTTCGAGATCCACATCTGCTGGAAAGTGGACAGCGAGGCGAGGATCGATCCTCCGATCCAGACGGAGTACTTGCGCTCTGGCGGCGCGATGATCTTGATCTTCATCGTGCTGCAAAACACCTCATGATCTACCTTCTGAAGTTCGTTTTGATCTCACCTCGGCGCCAAGTGCTGGATCTCCTTCTGCATGCGGTCGGCGATTCCCGGGAACATGGAGGTTCCTCCCGACAGCACGGTGTTCGCGTACAGATCCTTTCGGATGTCGACGTCGCACTTCATGATCGACTGGTACGTCGTCTCGTGAATGCCGGCGCCCTCCATTCCGATGAACGCGGGCTGGAACAGCACCTCCGGGCACCGGAATCGCTCGTTTCCGATCGTGATGACCTGTCCGTCGGGCAGCTCGTACGACTTCTCCAGCGACGACGACGAGGCGGCGGTGGCGAGCTCGTTCTCAAAGTCGTGCGCCACGTAGCACAGCTTCTCCTTGATGTCGCGCACGATTTCGCGCTCGGCGGTGGTGGTGAACGTGTAGCCGCGCTCGGTGAGAATCTTCATCATGTAGTCGGTGAGGTCGCGTCCGGCGAGGTCGAGTCGCTGAATGGCGTGCGGCAGGGCGTATCCCTCGTAGATGGGCACGGTGTGGGTGACGCCGTCTCCGGTGTCGAGAACGATTCCCGTCGTTCTTCCGGAGGCGTACAGCGACAACACCGCCTGGATGTTCACGTACATGGCGGGCGTGTTGAACGTCTCGAACATGATCTGGGTCATCTTTTCGCGGTTGCTCTTCGGGTTGAGCGGCGCCTCGGTGAGCAGCACCGGGTGCTCTTCCGGAGCAATTCGGAGCTCGTTGTAGAACGTGTGGTGCCAGATCTTCTCCATATCGTCCCAGTTGGTGACGATTCCGTGCTCGATCGGGTACTTGAGCGTGAGAATTCCGCGCTTCGTCTGCGCCTCGTCTCCGACGTACGAGTCCTTCTGGCCCATGCCGACCATCACACCCTGATGACGTGGACGTCCGACGATCGACGGGAACACGGCTCGCGGAGCATCGTCTCCGGCGAATCCGGCCTTGCACATTCCGGATCCATTGTCGACGACGAGGGCGGCGATTTCGTCTTCCATGGCTGCTTCTGCAACAAATTCAATACACAAGGAGAGTGTGAAGGGCTGAAAATGTTGCGAAGAATGATGACGACGCAAAGAGGGCTCGTTATCAGTTTGAAGAGTCAAAAGAGAGTGAGCGAAAGGGGGGGAAGCGTGTGTGTGTGTGTATGCCAATGCGACGAGGTGTATGTATATATGTGGTCGATTGATAGTGATAACTCTGCTCGTTCTAGGAATCGGGTGTGTGTACACACGCACACGTCACACGACGCGCTGAAACGTCGGGCACGGTCACAGTTTAGGCAACACACGGCAAAGTGATAATAATGATCGAGAAGGGGGGCGGGTCTCTTCAGAACAACCGGCTCGTCGGCTCAACTCGAGAATCGGACTGTTTCGACACTCCTCCAAAAGTTCAGAGCCAAAAGTAAAGATCGGGCCGGTTTTCGGTCGTCGAATGATAAAACACACTGCACTGCTCCAAGTTTTAAATATAGTTCGGCACGGAACCGCCCACTTCCCCCCCTCTTTTGGCTGGAATACTGGGAATGTGAGTCACTGTTTTGATAAGCTGATAGTGAGTCAGAAATGGATACTTGGAACTGGAAGAGGAAAAGGGGGGGACTGACCGAATCGCTGAAATTCCTCTTGTCTTGAAAAGTCACAGGAAGAGAGAGAGAGGGGGGAAAGAGCAAAGATGGACGAATTCCAGAAGAGATGAGCCGAAGGGTTGACGGTTTTCCAGGAATGAGACCATCAAGAAGAAGTGATTACGTCAGTCAAAAACTGAAATTCGAGTGATTTCGTTGCGAACATTCGCCATTCTCGCGTGTTCTTCTCGAGAGAAGCTCGTCTCGGCTCGACGAAACGAGTTCGGAGTTTCGAATTTCGAAATGCCAGTAGGCCGACGGTTTTTCGATCCCGAAACAATCAGAAAAAGCAGTGTTTGTGAGTCAGTTCGATCTCTCAATCACCAGATAATTCGATGATCAATTCGGCAGATTTGAAAAGAGCGGGATCGCAAGCTTTTCAACGACTTTCGAGAATCGAAGAGCTCTGCTCGATTCTCAGTGATTTCTGCCGAATCGACATTCCTTACACCGACAATTCAAGAAATCAATTGACTTCTATCAATTGTTCATGCTTCAAAAACAGTCAGCCCGGCGGCCCGGGAGCTTCGCAAAACTTTGGCAACTGACAGGAGAGTTTGGGGGAACTCGGCCATCAAAATGACTACGGTTTCGAGAGGGAGAGAGGGAGTAGATCAAAACCGGCCGAAATTGATCATCTCTCTTCGTTTCGCATTCAAATTTATTCCGTTTCCATCGTCATCTCACTTCTCTTTTCTTCTTGTTTCGTGTCCTCTCTTATCATCATTTTCAGTTTTACAACCAAATTTCTCGATTCTTCCCCCCCTCATTCCAGGAATCCGCTCTCTTATCAGTCTTCGGAGCCAAAGAGCACAATTGAAACGGAAAGAAGAGGTGTGTGAAACTGAAGAACAGTGGACTAGAAAATGTTCGAATTCTGACGAAAATCACGGTTTCCGGAAATGTGAAAACGCGCTCTACTGCACGAAAACAAGCGCATGGCCGAGGCGGAGGTTTCTAGGCCATCACAAAAGAGCGATGATTTTATTTCATTGCGCTCCGCTTCTTTCTCTTTTTCTTCTTCTCCGTCGCTCTTCCTCATCATTCCCATCAATTCGTGTCTCAATTTTCCGATGGCGCTTCTTGTCTACGTTGGCATCGATATTGGCACTACGTCGGCAAAAATTTGTGCTCGCCGAGCCGAAGAGTGAGCGAAATGAGCCGACGAGACGAAGGTTTTCGGACGGTTTCAGACTGATTTGCGAGTTCAAACAGACGTACGATGGGGATGAACGTCTTCAGAACGGGATTCAGAATCCGACGGTGATTCTGAAAACAGTCATGAGACTTCTGGAGGTGATTCTGAAGACGAGAGGAGAAGGGGTAATAGGATGTGACGGATTCAGAAGACCCAACGTCTTCTGGAGGACAAATCGATGCGAATCGACGAGATCTGGGTGTGCGGACAGATGCACGGAATAGTACTGTGGAGCGAGAAGTCGTTGCTCGAAGGCTCCTCTCCAAGTCACTCGCTCCTCTACAACTGGACCTACAGTAACCCGGAGCTCGTGTCTTTCATCGACTCTCTTCCCAAATGGACGTGCTCACAGCTCCATCCGGGCTTCGGTCTCGTTACTCTCGCCTATCTCTTCCACGAAGACCCTCACTCTCTCCAGGTACCGTAATCCCTTATCTTCCCCCTTTAGCCCATCAATTCAGTTTTTCGATCGTTGCGGGACCATCATGGACCTCTTCGCTACCGTACTTTGCTCTTCTCCCCCGCCTACCGTACTCATCAGCCATCACAACGCGCATAGTTGGGCCTACTGCAACCCTGATACCACGTGGCAATCGGAGATATTCGAGTACCTTCCGAAATGGATCCGTCTGCCTACAGTAACCCGTGACACTTCTCAAGTTGTCGGCACCTGGAACGGTGCCAAGTGCCACGTGGCATCCGGAGACTTGCAGGCCTCCGTCGCTTCGCTGGAACAGTTCGAGAGCACCGCCTGTAGGTCACACCTCCCTCTCGATCTTACTGCAGTTGAGTCTGTAATTCCAGACATCATCCTGGGCACTTCGGCCCAATTGTGCTGTCTCGTGGATTCGGCGAATTCCGAAGCGACGACGACGTCCACCGTACCCCCTTCTGTAGTCCAGCTACCGTACTCCGGATCGAAAAAACTGCTCGCTGCGTGCGCGATGAACGGCGGAAACGCGCTGGAATCGATTCTGAAAGTGAGCGTCGCGTCTGAAACTTCTCGACTATCTATCCACGTCTTCTTCTCGTTTTGCAGATGTATTCTTCCGACTACACTCCTCTCAAACTGGAGGCACTTCTCAACAAATCCGACGAGTTTCCAGCCCAAAAAACCACGTCATCCCATCTGTTCATCGACCCGATTTTCATTCCGGAACGCGGAATTTCCCGCCAATTCACCGCTTCCGGACTGTCTGCCAGCACTTCCGAACTCGAAATTCTCGAGGCGACGCATCACGGAATCGTGCGAAACTTGTTCGAATTGTTTCCGATTCGAGTTCTGAAACAGCTGAAAATCGAGAGGATCGCATTGGTCGGAGCGTCGCAACGACCGCGATT
The DNA here is from genome assembly GCA_963966605.1 of Caenorhabditis sulstoni. Classification (NCBI taxonomy): domain Eukaryota; kingdom Metazoa; phylum Nematoda; class Chromadorea; order Rhabditida; family Rhabditidae; genus Caenorhabditis; species Caenorhabditis sulstoni. The sequence continues at coordinate 6,641,467 of OZ016477.1, read as the reverse complement.
CAGAAGACACATCGAAGCGATTCTGAAGACGTCGACGACGTCGATCGAACTCATCGACGCCACGTCCGCCATTTCGACGCCGCTCGGAGCGACCCGATTCGGATGACGTGGTCTCGAAATGAAGTGCAACAAACGCGCTGAATCGCATCGTTGCAGTGCAAAACAAACAAGAGCTCGCTGTGCTGATTATTGATTATCGATTGATTGATTGAGTGTTGATTGTTGGTTTCCACTTTCACTTCTCCCAAATCTCTTTCGTTTTTTTTGTCTCGCTTCTGCCGAAAGGTTTCATCGGTGAAAGAGAGAGGGGTTTCTCTCTTCTTTTCTCTTGTCTCCACGCGAAATAAACAAGAGGGTGCAAAGAACGAGACGGATTATGGCACCTCGACGAGTCGACTCGATTCGCGATCCGATCTTTTCGAGGTCGAAAACGGGAGAGTTGAGAGATATTAGGTCAACAAATGGAACGGAGAGGTGAGGGATGAGGGAACGGGCTTTCGATGGGGGGAGCGCTGCCACGTGGCAGTTGAGATCTCTGAAGGTTTAGAGAGTCTTGAGGAGCACAGAGGGACCTGCCACGTGGCCAACTCTGTGAAGAGCCGGTAGAAGAACAGGAGACACAGCTATCAGGAGCACCTTTTCAGAGTCAGGAGCAGAGAGCTCTCGAGCACAGAACCAGAGCCTCGTCTCAATGAGCACAGAATGATCGGCAGCCACTACCTCCAGGTGCTTCTTCTTCTTCAAAAAGGATCTCGAAGACACTGCGAGATCTCAGAAGATGTCGAATGTGTTACAACCGTCCCTGTGCACAGAAAATCCGACGAGCAGCCGGAACTTTCAGACGCCTCGATCTCACTTCCAGTATATCCGTCGAATATCTCCGCCCAACAAACAAACCAATACAACCATCAGAAGGACACGAAAAGAAGAAGAAGAAGAAGAAGAAGAAGAGGAGGAGGGAGGGGGAGGAAAGAAACAACAGCTGCGTTCAAGAAGAGAAGACGCGGAAATCAAGCCTCTCGCGCTTCTTTTTGTAACAGAGTATCTTCTCTTTCTCTTGCTCTCCCCCTGAGCCCCTCTCTCTCTCTCTCTCTCTCTCTCTCTCTCTCTCTTTCTCTCTCTCTCTCTTTCTCTTTCTCTCTCTCTCTTTCTCTTTCTTCTCGGGCACTAGAGCCGGCGGGTCCCTTCCCACCGCCCGTCGTCGTCCTACACACACACACACATATCTATTCGAGCCAACGAACCCCTCTTTAAGCGAACCTTATCCGAAACTTTCTTTCCTTTCTTCTATTTACTCTCTCTCTCTCTCTTTCTCAGGAGAGTGATTTGTTTGATAGAGAGAAAGAAAGGATTTCGATTTCTGTTTGATTTCGATTCCCCCCTCCCCCCCTTAACATTTATCCGCCCACCCCGCAAATGCACCCCCTTTAACCACCACTAGATGCCATATTCTCTATTCATTGTGTTGTTGCTCTTCGCGAGCAGCCACGTGTACGGTAAGCGACGAGATCACTTGCTCCGCGAGCCCCGAGTCTTTGTTTTCAGCCGGTCCAACAGTGGTGATCACGGGCTCCGCGGAGCATCATGCCGCAAAAGTCGAGGCGCTCGCGCGGCTCGTCGACGACGATGTTGTGAAAAGTGAGTGTTTGGCAGTCAACTTTCCCATCGGAGCCCGCCGTCCGACAGCCGGCTCATAACACATCTGTTTTACAATTTTACGAACCGCCCCCTCGGTGATGCTCGGCCGAGCAGCAAAAGTGTAAGAAGTAAAGAGGGGAGAAGAGAGGAAGAGGTCTCAAGATTGTAAAACAAACAGCAACCAGTTTCAGATGTCGAGTTTGAAACTGGACGACGAATTCTGATTCTGAATCGCCTGAACATCCGCGACTCGTGCATCTCGTTTCCCGAAAGCGTGCACGTCGAGAACGGAGTTCATCTGAATCAGAACGTCTCCACCATCGTCTTCACGAGACACGCGTTCGAGTCGCTGAGCCCCGAGGAGCGCGACGTCCTCGACACTGTGCTCCGCACCGAACGCGCTCTCTACGTCGTCGACTTCGACGATGAGAACGACGTCGGAACGCAGAAGACGTGGGAGGAGATCGCCGACTGCTGGGCCACTTCCACGATCCTCTCCCGATCCAGAAACACCGTGTATCTGTGCAATCAGGTCATCAGACAACTCTGACTCTTGTATTGAACGCCTGAAAGATTTCAGAAGTCGCCCGTCACGCTCTGGGACATGGAACACGATTTCCGTCCGATTCCCAAGGAGATCGCCCGGAAACTAGTCGCCACCGGATCGTTTTTCGCCAGCGCCGCCGGAAAGAAATATCGAGTTGATCGGAAGAAAGTGAGAATCGGAGGTTGGAAAAAGGTGTGGAATTGTAATTTCAGATGGAAGAGGAGCTGGAAGACGAGATTCAGGACATTGTCGAAGAATCGATGAAGACCGTCGAGAAGAAGAAGAAGCAGAAGCAGAATAAGATCAAGGATTCAGAAGACGACGACGATGATGATGAGGATGAGGATGGAGATGAGTTCGACAACAAGCACGACCCGAAGAGAGATCACCGTCTGCACTGCAAATATCGCAAGTCCTGCTACGAGACGGGAAAACGCGGACTCATCGAGGTGTTCGACTTCTCGTTCGAGCACCTCTTCCACTTCTGGCGCGCTCCCGAATCGCAGCAACACCATCTGCCGAAGACGAAGGACGCCGATCAGGACGGCGTTCCCGACTCGGAGGACGACGATGTGCGGCTCGCCGATCGGAAGCTCGTGTGCAAGTATCGGACGGCGTGCTACAAGAAGCACAGCATTCCGCTGAGCGACAAGCAGCAGGAGAGGGAGCGCAGCTTCATGACGGCCAAGCTGCAGGCGCCGCAGGGCAAGAAGCGCACGCTGAAGGAGATCGCGGAGAAGGCGGTGAGCGGGGTGAAGGAGCGCGAGGACGAGGTGAAGGGACGGCCCGTGCCGAAGTCGCTGATCGTCGAGAAGAAGCTGCAGGAGATCGAGAATCAGCTGCAGAAGAAGCTCGACTGCAAGTATCGCAAGTCGTGCTACGAGACCGGGGAGCTGCCCGACATCGAGGACTCCTCGTTCACTGTGACAGTTCCATTCTTCTCCTCCTCTTCCGCCGAGTCTTCTGAAGATGAAGAGAAGGATCAGAAGACGTTCGAAGAGATGGAGGATCTCGAGAAGAAGCACTTCTGCAAGTACCGCAAGTCGTGTTACGAGACCGGCGAGAAGCCGGACATCGAGAGCGAGCTGGTCGTCGAGAGTCTCCGCGACATCCTCGAGATGCCGGACCTCGTCGAGACGCGCAAGCTGAGTGTCCAGGAGCGGTGCAAGTACCGGAAGTCGTGCTACGAGACGGGCGTGCTGCCCGATCTGAGCAGAGACGACGAGCACATCGAGAAGGCGATCAACAAGGAGGTCTCGTCGGTCGTCCCGTCGACAGTGCAGGATCTGAAGACGTTGTGCAAGTATCGCAAGTCGTGCTATCAGGAGATCTCCGAGGCTCCGAGTGTGGAGATCGTGCAGACGATTCGGAAGCGGCGACTCATCGAGAAGGAGGTGCGGAAGCGGCGGACGAGACGGCACCGACGGCTGCACAAGCGGAGAGCCATGATGAGCAGGTACGGCATGACTTCGGGACCGGCGAGCAAGTACGAGAAGGTCGAGAAGACGCAGAGAGAGCTGCGAGACATTGCGGAGGCTCGCGAGAGCCGCAAGGATGCTCCGGCTCCGAAGTCCGTCAAGATACAGGGAAAGAAAAAAGCGGAGGAGGAGCCGAAGAAGACGAGCAAGAAGAGCTCCAAGAGGCAGAAGGAGCCGGAGAAAGAGCCAGAGCCGGAGAAAGAGCCAGAGCAAGAAGACGATGATCAGGAGCCGGATGTTCCGATTCCCGTTCCAGTTCCTGTGGTGGAAGAGCCCGTGAGGAAAGCGTCCAAAAAGAGCTCCAAAAAGGTCAAGGAGCCTGAGCCCGAGCCGGAGCCCGAGCCAGAGCTAGAGCCAGAAGAGCCGGAGCCAATTCCTGAGCCAGAGCCCGAGCCAGAACCAGTCAAGAAGAGCAAAAAGAGTCTGAAGAAAGTGAAGATTGCTGAGCCGGAGCCGGAGCCAGAACCAGAGCCAGAAGAGCCCGAGCCCATTCCTGAACCTGAGCCAGAACCGGTACCGGTCAAAAAGAGCAAAAAGAGTTCAAAGAAGGTGAAGGAGCCGGAGCCGGAGCCGGAAGAAGAGCCAGAGCCGGAGCCTCCAGTGAAGGTTCAAAAGATCGTGACGTCATCAGAATCTGCAGAAGACGATGACGACGATGAGTTCGACAACAAGCACGATCCGAAGAGAGACCACCGCCTCCACTGCAAATATCGGAAGACGTGCTACGAGACAGGAGAACGCGGGCTCATCGAGCCGTACGACTTCTCTCTATGGCACCTCGTGCACTTCTGGGCCGCCCCGCCGTCCCAACAGCACCACAACTACAGAGGCAAGGATTCGGACGGCGACGGCATTCCGGACATCGAGGACCGCGACGCGGCGATGGCCGACCGCAAGCTGTCGTGCAAGTACCGCCCGTCGTGCTACGAGAAGCACGAGATTCCCGTCGGAGAAAAGATTCTCGAGAGGGAACTGAAACGGACGGTGCGAGACGATTCAGATGACGACGACGACGACGACGACGACGATGAGAAGGAGAGGAAGGTGGATGTGAGCGGTCTGAATGCGGCCGATCGTCGTCTCGAGTGCAAGTATCGCAGGTCGTGCTACGACTCCGGCGTGCTTCCGGAGATCCGCGAGCAGTGGAACGACGTGCCGACCTTCGCGGAGACCATCGAAATCAGCTCGAAGAATCTGAAAATGCAAAAGTGCAAGTATCGGAAGTCGTGCTACGTGTCCGCCGGAATCGTGGAAGAAGAGGGCGAGCCGGAGGAAGAAGAGCTCAAGAAGCCGCCGCATCTCAAGGAGAGTCTTAAGCCGCCGTCGTCGTCGTCGGACGCCACGTCTTCAGAGGGACGTCATCATCATCATCACCATCAGAAGCAGGCGAAGAAGAAGCATCAGGAGCCGGAGGAGAGTGAGGAAGACGACGACGATGATGACGATGACGAGGAGAAGGAGAGCGAAGAAAAGGAGCAGAAGGCGAAGAAGTCGCGCGAGGCGAAGAAGGCCGACGACGAGGAGCACAAGCAGACCGACCACGAGACACTGGCTCACCTGCATCTGACGAGCTCCGAGAAGAGCTGGTGCAAGTACAGAAAGTCGTGCTACTCGTCCGTCGAGCCGAAAGCCGCCAAGCAAGATCACTCGGGAACCATGGCCAGGAGAGGTGAGGCGACCGCAACGCACAAATTCTATCTGTAAGTCTTTTCAGCTGGAAGCGGTCAAAAATGTCATATTTATTACCTGTCGTGCCGCGAATCGATGGGCCTTGCTCCGAAGGAGAAGGCTCCGATGGGCCCGAACGGCAAGCGGCTGTGCCGAAAAGTAAAGAAGGACTGATGATCTCCCGCCCCCTTTTCCCGGAATCGTTTCTTTTTCCCCGTGTGTTTTCATTTGTTAGTTCGCTTGTCTAGAGTTCTGACCGAGTTTCTTATCGGTCCTTTCGGATTTTTGAATCGTCTCCCCGCTATTTTTGTGTACAAACCAGACAGAAATGGAGGTGAATCGTGTAGAACTTCTCAAAATAAAATACTTTTTTACATTATATCTGAAAAACGAGTAAACGGAAACAATAAATGATATCGAGAGGGGGGTCGTCAAGGATTATCGCTCAGTCGAGGTCCGGCTCTGGAGCTCTACGCGGTGGCGGGGCAGCGCCTCCACCGCATGAGCCTCCTCCGCATCCCGAGTCCGGGCATCCTCCAGTAGCACCTGGTGGCGCTCCTCCGAACATTCCTGGCATTCCGGCGCCCTTCGATTGCAACTTGCTGATGAGTTTGGCAATAACTGGGTTGTTCAAGTGCTTCATCAGGTTGGCCGGATTGCTCATGCACTCCATAAGAGCCGGGAGCACTGCCGGATCTTTCAAGGCAGCCGCGATTTCCGGGTCGGAGAAGAGTTCTTCGAGACCTGGTGGGACACCACCGGCTCCCGGGAAACCTCCAGGGGCTCCTCCAGGAGCTCCGCCTGGGAAACCTCCAGGAGCACCGCCTGGGAATCCACCAGGGAATCCACCTGGGAAACCTCCGGGCATGTCTCCGAAGTCGTAGTCTGGATTCTCAGCTCGTCTCTTCGCCTCCTCCTCAGCGGCCTTTCGGTTGGCTTCCTGAGCACGACGGACGCGCTCAAGACGCTCCTCTACCTCGATCTCCGCCTTTTGACGCTCGACGGCACGGTTGTATTCCTGGATCTTGTGCGCGTTCGGCTCGACCTCCTTGAGCCACTCGTTGGCGACGTCATCGTAGTCGAGTTTGCAGGCAGTAGCGAGGTCGGTCTTCGCCTCAACCCACTTTCCGAGAAGACGGTTTGCACGTCCGCGGAACTTGTAACCCTGCGCAGAGTCCGGGTTAATAGCGATCGCCTTGTCACAGTCGGCGATAGCCGCGATCGGGCGCTTCAGCTTCAGGAGCACACTGAAAACTAATAGTAAACCAGAACGACTCGTCGTTCCCACTCACTTCGCTCTCTTGGCATGAAGCATGGCAGATCCTGGATTGGCCTCGATGGCAGCAGTGAAGTGATTGAGGGCCGCCTCGAACTCTCCGTTCGAGAACGCCTCCTGGGCCTTTCCTCTTTCCTCGGAGGCTTTCTCGATCTCCTCCTCGGTGGGTTCCTTGTTCGAATCACCCATAGGGAGCGGAGCAGCCTCCTCCGGCGCGATGACTCCCTCGTTGTCAATCTCCGGATACGGTATGGCTTCACGCTTCGGAGCTTCCGGCTCCGAAGTCTTCTCGGCCTTCGGCTCCTCGGCTTTCGGCTCCGGAGCGGGCTTCTCTTCCGGCTTCGGTGGAATGGTCGCTCCGAGACTGAAAAGGAGAACATAAATTTGAAGAACAAAACTTGTGCGCTTACGAAGTCAGATAATCCTTGAAGAATCCGAACTCGGGCTTGTGGAGGAGCCCCGGATTCCCTTGGCACATGCCGATGAATTGCTTGAGCAACGCGACGTGGTCCATTCTGAAAACACTCCAACAGTTGCTAAATAATCAGTGGAAACGAGGAATCGCGAGGAAATCAAATGCAAACAGCAGTTTTGGGTGAGCAAAATCGACTGGGAGAACGTAAACAACCTCCCTGAAAAGTCATGTGACTCGTTTCTCAACCAATTTCAAGAAAAAACTGGAGGATTCTGAAATGAGCTGATAAATTCTAGCCGAAATGATGAAATTTCAACCGAATAAGGGCTTGTTTACACCGAAAATCGCTGAGAACTCGTTTCAGAAACTTCGAGAAAAACACCGATTTCAAAATTTCGGCGTGTGCGGTTGCGCGTCATTTGTGGCGCCGGCTGTGCATTGCACTGGCGCCTCTTTTTTGAACTTGGCGCCCGTTCATTTTGTACCTGAAGCCTCTTTTTCTCCGAATTCCGTTCGTTTTTTTTGGAAAACAAACATTAAAAAAATTCTAAAATGCAGTCTAATGTGTGTGTCGCACGCAATTGCATGCTCAGTGTTTCCATGGAAACTGCTCGAAGCCTCTTTTGTCGAGCTTCTCTGCGCTCTCTTCCAAATTCGGCGATTCCAGATGTCAGTGACTCAGAAAATGACGAGAACGTGTAAGAGTCTCAAAAAAGCGGAAGAATTCGCGCTGATAACAATCTGAAAATTCCGTCGCCCACCCCCGCGGTTGTCATAACCCCTCGAAAACACTGGTATCTCCGGGAGGAATCGTGTCAATTCGCCCTCCGAACAGATCTCTCGCTCGTCTGCGTCTCCGGCTTCACCGCACTCTCTCGCTCGGCTGGATGATTCAAACTGAACGACCGCGCGGCGGCAAAGCGGCAAACACTCGCCCGTTTTGGTCGCCTCTTCCATTCGACCATGTGTGTGTGTGTGTCCTTATTCAAATACAAACACTTTCAATCGATTCTCCCTCGTTTTATGTACTCCTAAATCGAAAAAAATCCTTTTTTTTTTTAGAGTTTCGGCGCCCGAAAGGTTGATAAGTTGTTATTCTTCCCAATTATTGTATGATTTCGTTAAAAAACAACGGATTTCACAATATAGCCCAGTGAATGTTTTCGAAGAATCGGGTTAACAATTCTCAAGAAGTATGAGAACCGGCCAATTGGCTGATGTGTTGAAGGAATTTAACGGAAAGTTTCTTCGTTCCCCAGATGTTTGGCAACTTTCGTGTGAAATTCTCAAGAATCCTTTCTGTTTTCTCTCTCTTTCTCTCTTTTCGAATGACTCAGACTTTATCATCACTTTCCCTTCGATAATCGATTCCGTTCAGTCGCTTCTCTCTCTCTCGCACAAAACAAAATGGACGATTTGGCGGATTGTCGTGAAGTCTTCGCGTACTTCGACAGCAAAGGCGACGAGCGCATCTCGGTGCAGCAAGTCGGCGACGTTCTACGCGCCCTCGGCCAGAACCCCACCGAAGCCGAGATCCATCGATGCGTCGGATCGTTCGACAAAGAAGCCCGTCTCTCGTTCGAGGACTTTGTCCCGATATTCCAGTCCGTCTCCAAGAATCGGTAGGAAACTGTAAGGAAAAAGAAACTTTCAATGGTAGAATTGCAGTGAGAAGCACACAGTAGAGGAGTTCGTCGAGGGATTGTCGCACTTCGACAAGGAAGGAAACGGAATGATCAACGTGGCCGAACTACGACACTTGCTCACCACTCTTGGTACGACACACTTTTCTAGCTTGGAAATGATTTGAATTGAGCTCAGTGGGACCACCAAAGGTGCTCCGTAATCCGAAATCCCAGACTGGGTTCCGACTGTTTCACAGTTGTAGAACGGGCTAATACTTTTCTTTCACTTAAAAAAATCCTTTCGTAACAAGAAAGTCGATTGCTCCTTAGCCCGTCTGTCGATGACCTCCAGTGACCGGCCTCATCTGTCCCGTGACTATCGATTTTCGTTGCAGGAGAGCGTCTGTCGGACGAGGACGTGGACCAATTGCTCGCCGGCCACAATGACTCGCACGGCAACGTCAATATCTCGGATTTCGTGCGCGCAGTAATGAACTCGTGAACCGTCTTCCCGTTTTTCCATCCCTCCAAATGTACTTTTTTCTCGCTTATTGCTTCTTTTCCTTCGATTTTCCCAAGCACAATCAATTCCTCCCCATTGAAGATCCGAATATTCTCTGTCAGTAGAAGGAATGCTCCCCCAAAAAAAGAAACCACACAACTTTGTATTCTTATCGGTAAATAAATAACTGGACGTTTTCGGAAAATCAAACAGATTTCGCATCGAAAAGTGTAATTTTCGACTTCAACTATCTTTTTTCCGTCTCGATTATTGGAGTTTTTCGACAATCTATCGGTTTTTTTTCAGTTGTCGACAGATGGCGGACACAGGCGATAAAGATGGCGATTTGAGCGGCAACGCGGCCGAATCATTCAGCAAAGAGGCCGTTTCGGTGATGGCTCTACTCGCCGAATGCGGAGTCAACGAGTACGATCCACGTGTCGTTTCGATGCTCATGGATGTCAGTTTTCGGGGAAATTCTGCTGATATTTCGGAGGAAAAAAAAGAACAGAAAAACTGTGCGGCGATATTGCAGTTTAAGCTCCGCCCCTTTCAAAGTAGCCACGCGCTTCTGAACTTCAGCGGGAATTCAAATTGAGAATTGAGCATTTCTGAAAAGAGCACATTTCAGATCCAATTCTCCGTGACGTCGAAAGTGCTCCAGATGGCCTCAGGACTGTCGCGGCACGAAGAAAAGCCGCGAATCTCGGCCGAAGACGTTCTGAACGCGGCCGACGTGCTCGAAGTGATCAAGCAAGAGGCGCCGCACCGAGAACGCATTCTGCAGCTGGCCGCCGACAAGAATCAGCAGCAGCTGCCGCAGATCCGACACAATTACGGGCTGAAACTTCCGAACGATCGATTCTGTCAACTGCAGCCGAATGTGGTGTATCAGCCGCAAGACGAGCAGCATCGACAGTGAGTGGACGTGGCGGCGATTGTGATTCTAAGAAGAGAGGGTTTCAGATTGGAAGTGCAGCAGCACCAGGTGCGTCCGCAGCCGCACATCATCGAACCGCCGACGTCTTCTGGATTCCGGCCGGACGCCGTCCAGAACATGTTGAAGCGACGCGCGCCCGACGACGACTTCGATGCCTAATCTCTCTCGTTTTAAATCTGTCCGCTTTACTTATATCTTTATTCCAAATGATCTCAATTTCAAAGAAATTCGATAATATCCCATCAAACTCGGTTTCCTCCAGAAATGGCGTTCTTCAGTTCGCTTCCCGACTCGACGATCTTGCTCGCCGCCATTTTCAGATGATCGTAGCGGCTCGGATGGTTTCCAGAAGCCACTCTCTCCTCTTCCGGAACCGGAATCTTCGGAGCATCCACGTGCTCATTGTGCTCGGCGAGCAGCGTCTCCGCCTCCTCAAGCTCTCTTTTCAGCTGCTCCACGCGCTCCTGATTGCTCTGAGCATCGCGTTGAATTCGGCACTCTCGTTTGCACAGCTCATACTGGGACACCTGCGGATACGGTGGTTTTCGTGGCGAGACCCGTTCTGGCCTACCTGTTTCGGTGCCACTGGCGCCTTTTCCACGTAGATCACCTTATGGACCCTTGAAACGGATTACGGTAAAGAGAAAGATACAGTACCCCCCACCACTCACTTTTGCGCTTTTTTCGCCTCGAAACTCGAAAAAATCGCGAGAAAAACGAGGAAAAGAAGGGCGCCTTTCGATTGCATTTTTCAAGAAATTCTGAAAAATCAGCTAAAAACCACTATTTTAAGCTTTTTATGACGTCTGAAATCGGCAAAAAACGCGATAAAAAGTGTTTGGCCGACCAAAAAACTTTCGAAAATCAGATGATTGGCGAGAGAGTTCGCGATTCCGAGAGACGCAGACAGTGAGCATTTTGATAAGGGAACGAGTTGTTTGCGAGCGAAAACCGACGGAAAACAAGTGGTTCGGTGGGGGGGGGGTCTCGTCACGAAAAGAAAGCGAATGGTTTATTTCTCGAGAGGCAGTCAATCGGTGTAGAATGGATATTTGGGCGCGAAGGAGGCGTCGCCGAACTGCGCCTGCTCTTTCTCCTCTGATATGTCGCTGGCTCCGAAAAAGGACTCTCTGCAAGAGTGCGTATCACGGCGGCGCAGCCAAATGACTCACTTGTAGTAGGGGCTCGGCATGCTCGGGTACAGTTCGCTGAGAATCGACGAGGGCATGCGGACGCGCTTCCGCGCCGACAGCAGCGCTTCCATCTCGTCGCCGAGCTCCTCGACCACTTGTCCCGACTCGTCGGTTATCGTCACCTGACACCGAGGGAGAGACTAGAAAACGAGAGGGGAATGCTAGGCCATACCTGAACACAACTCTCGCCGTCCAACTTGGGCGGACTGTCTTTGATCGAACTTTTGGGCGCGGAGCCGTTGCCGCTGCTGCTCTGCACCGACTGTTTCGAGTGGACGAGCAGCTGCGAGAGCTGCGGAATCGAGCCGATCACGATGGAGCACGGCACTGTCAATGTCTGCTCCACCTGAAAACACACACTCGAAGCTCACAGGAGAGCGGACTATCTCAACTTTCACTAGGTATATCTTCGAAACTGGACCAGTTGTGAAATAGTTGTCAACTACAAAAACATGCGAAATTCCATGCTGATCATGTTTGTAGTTGACAACTTTTCCATAACTCTTCTAGTTTCAGAGATCCTCTGGTTTTCATTTCGTCCACTAGGTGAGGTTATGGGCCTTCGGTGATTTCGCCCAACTATGCACTTCACGCTCCACTGGCCTAAGCGCAAAGTTTTAAAACAAAGGTCAACACAAAAAACCTCGACGGGTCTCGCCACGATCTCGCTGCTCGAGGTGGTTACTGTAGGTGTTCGAGCTCACCTCCAATTCGACGGCGTACGCGACGGAGAGTATCTTGCACTTGCCGAGTTTCGGCGGCAACGACGGTATCGCCACCGACTCGTGCTGCCATTCAGTGGTCGTTCCGCCGGGCACCTCGCCCCTCTCGACCTTCGAAATCACACGGACGACGTTCTTCACGTGCTCGTGCCCGGCGAACGTCTTCGCTTTGTAGGTCGTCTGCTGCACGAATCGCAGCGACGTGTTGCGTGTTTTCGAGCTCAGATTGATCACTCTGAAAACGGAGAGAGTGTTGCGTTGCGGTCGCGTCGCGGCTCGTGACTCACTTGTAGCTGACGTCGATCTTCTCGCCGGGCGTGTAGCCGCACTTGGGTATCCGGATCTCGCCGGTCACACTGCCCGCCGACCGACAGCAAAATGTGACGGCGTGGTTCGACTCGATGCACGACACGGGCTCATTGAGCTGCAATCCCATCGGGTACAGTAACCTACAGTAACCTACGCGGTGACCTACTTTCGCGTCCGAGTTGATGTCCTCGATGCCGACGACGGTGAACGCCTTCCGCGAGACGATGTCAAAGTCCCAGGGACGTTCGCAGATCGCCTTGCACGTGTACCGAATGTGCCCGAACTCGCCCTCGAACGACGACGGCAACGACTTCGGAAGAGTGTAGGAGAACGGTACCTGAAGGTCCAGAAGACGTGCTCAGAAGACGTGCCCCCCCCCCCGCGTCAGAAGACGTACCTGATGGATTCCGGCGGGCAGAAGACGTTCCTTCTCTTTTCCGTCCTTCACGACGGTGAACTTGTGCGTGTATCCGGTGTTGAACTGCTCGAGAAAGTAGGGCTCCGAGTGCGAACAGTGCTTCCGAGACTTTCCTGCAAGCCGGGGGGACTAGTTTTCGCCGCCGCGTGGCCTAGAAATACCCGAGTGCTTTGTCCAATAGGTACGGGCTCTTCCCTTGAGCTCCAGCAGAATCTCGTTCACTTTCTTCGGCTCCTTATTCTCGATTATCACTTTTCCGGATATCTCCTGTCCGGCGAAGTAGGCCTCTTCCGGATTATTGAATATTATCTCGAATCGATCCAACTGAACCATCTCCTATTCCCTTTTTTCGATCAATCTTCCATATCCGAACCGGAGAAACACTCAGAAACCTGCAATTTTCCGTCGTTTAGACCCCCCGAAAAAAGTCGGAAAGCGGCGGAAAAAGAGCAAAAGAGCCCGCGGAGCCATAATTGGCTCCATTTGGGTCGGGCTCACGGAGCAAAAGAGTACGTTTCTCCCTTCAATTTTCGCGTTGCGAATCACGTGACATTTGCGCGATAATTGGCACGATTTGATGCGAAAAACGGTGGCCGGAAAAGTGCAGAGTACGCAATTTTTCGTGAAGTTTGATGTTCTCAATGATTCAAATCTGTACGTAAAGTGTCGTAGGGTTTGGTGTATTAATTTCAAATTCCCCCCAGTGCTCTTGTTCCGCCGAACCGGAAACGCGACCAATCAAACCATTTTCGAATTTGTGTGCAATTTTGCGTGAAATAAAGTGCAAGAGTGCAGAAAATTGTGTAATTGAGAAAAGAGAAAAAGAAAAAAAACGCAGATTTTCATCTTTTGCACGACAAAAAACGTAGACTGCGAGAAAAAGAAAAGTCATGAATTGGAAGGGAAACTAACCAATTCTGGGGGTGCTTAGTACTAAAAGAAGGGAGGAAGAAAAGGGGGAAAAGAAGGAGAAAAAGAAGATGGAATTGAATTGAAATGTATTCCGGAGGAGGAGCCGCCACGCAAGAAATTGGTTGGAAAAAGAGAGAAACTGAGAGAAAACAATTTCTCGCCGTCTTTCGGATTAGTTCCACACCCGCTTTTTACTCTTTTTTTTCTCACTTATTCTCTCGCGATTACTGTGGTTTTCTCGACAAATATAGCGAAAGTACGCAATTTCGCGTGACGGTGTCATTGCAGAAATGCGCGAGATCTGACGACAATTTCGCTTTAACAGAAAAAATGACTGCGCGAAAAACGTGCTTTTTCGGACTATTGACGGTGAAAGACCAAAGAAAGAGAAAAAGGGGAAAAGAGGGGGGTTTAATATTTCTTAGAGAAGGAATGAATGGGTTGCGGGACCGGGAGGCCCTCCTCCGCGCCGAGATGAATTATTCGACGCTCCAGCGAGCTTCTCTCTTCGAAACGTTTTTGTTCTTTTTCTGCTTCTTTTCGGTCTTCTGAAGCAAAAGAAGACGTCAACGGAAGACGTGGAGGAAAAGAAGAAAAAGAAGAAGAAGACGTCATTGTTGATTTGAGTGAACGCGAATTCGCGTTCTCATCCAAATCAACGAGAATACAGTAGTATTTAGTCGGGCGGTGTGAGGGGAGGAAACGAACGAAAAGGCATAAAAAGTGAATCGATCATCTGCCACCGAATCGCCTCATTTCTTCACGACGAAAGAGCTCCTCCGCTGCGGCTCGCCGAGCCCGCACCAACTGCTCCCCCGGGGCCCGACGAATCTCTCTCGTCTCGTTTCGTCTCGTTTCCCTTCCCCGCTCATTTGAACATTTGCATAAGATTGCACTGATACTGTGCCAGCAAAAGACCAATTCTTCGGAACGCGAACAATTCCATTGATTGGCCCGCTGAGCTCTCTCTTCGGGCCGAATAGGCCGAATTCAGGGCAAACATTTCGAAAAGTGAGCAGAAAACGTGCGACACGTCGGAAAACATTCGCGAAAATTGGAGAAAAGTGGCCACTCCAGATGAGCATTTCCTTCTGTTTGCTCCAGAATATTTGGAGCAAAGACGAAATTTTCCGAGACAAAATGAGGTTTCGGCCCGAAATATTTTATAGTGATGAAAAAAATAACACAAAATGGCTGGAAAATTGCAGTTTGAAAACTTTCGAATTGTTATTGTGGAATACTTTTCTTTTAATTTTTCAATTTTTCAAAATAAAAAACCGGAAGACTGAAATTTCAGAATGTTTATACTTGAAATGTCGGCGAATAATTTCAAAAATACCGAAAAACTGCTGGTGGGCGGAGCTGTTTTGTGGGAGCGAGCTGGACGGGAGAGCAATAAAAACATGCTCTTCGTTTTCTTGTTCGGATCGGAAATGTTCCTATTTCTCTCTCTCTTTCTCTCTTCTTTTTTCTTCTTTTTCTCCCGTCAACCAAATGTTATCTTCTTCTTCTTTTCGCGAAACAAAAGTCCGAATGACATTTGCACCGCGCCATCGCGTTTCCTCGTTTTCTCTCCGGCTGCCAATCAAAATGATTTCTTGTGGTGTCCCTTTGCTTTCCGTCTTCCTGTTGTGTTTCGAAACGAAAACAGTGGGTCGGAGAAGCATATAATTACATGTTTTCGGCCCGAATTCGTCGTCACGCGAACTCTGCCAGCCTCAGCGCAAAATGACGGCGTGGCCTAGAAACACGCGCCGCGGGAATTCTAGGCCGCCGAATTAGAGACGAACTCGCCGAAAAACAAGCGCATCGAGCGGGAATAATGAATGAAATTTGGGACTTTGGAATTGTCTGTGACATTCGAAAATCATTAGTTATTCGAGAAAACGCGGGAAAATGAAGAGCCGCGCGCTGAAGAGAGAAATTTCAGAAAAAAAACTAGCGAGCAGCTGAAAAAAGAGGGTCCACCCACTTTCACTCGAAACTCTCTCTCTCTCGCAGATTCTTCAGAAATCGCGTCACATAAAAATGGACAGAGAGAAAATGTGAAAAATGTGAGGAATGTGTTGAAAAAAGGGAAAAAAAGCGGGGCGAGCCGTCGAAGGGGACCATGGAAAAACACAATAAGCGAGTAGATTGGTGGTATGAGAAGAGCAAAAACGGAAAAAAAAGAGAGAGAGAAAGAAAGAGAGAGAGAAAGAGAAAGAAAACAAAGTTTTGAATCCGCAGAGCTCTCTTCTCTTCTCCTTTTCCTCGCTCTTTTGTCGAAAAGTTCGTCTAGCGTGTTTCTAGTAATTGTTGACAAAAGGAGCCGATTCCCCCGCTCTTTTTCTCTTCTTTCCCCTCTGCTCTTTCGAATCGGAAACGCGCTCCATTGCTAAAAGTTTCGGCCGAGCCGCTACGCAGCCAATTCGCGAGGACTGATGAAAACAGTTTCGAGAGATCCGTGTTTGTTGTGCGATGGAGCGCGTTTCCATGAAAACAAGAGTGACGGGATGCTCCGGGGAGCTACCAAACGCCTATTATTCCTAGTGTTTTCACTCATTTTCTCCAGTTTCCCACCTCGATTACAATAACAATCCCCCGCAAAAACGGAACGCCGCTGAGAGGGACTAGAAAATCGTGGTGGTGGCCGAACTTTCTAGAATTGGCTGAGAAGCGACTCAGCACATTCTAAATGTGATACGGAGTGAGGGCTCCGTATCGCCGCTACGCAGCCAACTCAGAGTGAAATGGCGAAAAAAAAACCATTTGTCGTGTTTCTAATTAAAGGGAAAATGGAGAAAAAGGCATTAAGGGCAGGCTCTAATCACCTTTTTCGCTCAAAAATGACGTCGAGTGAGAAGATGCGAATTTCCGGAATTCGTGTCAAATCGAAAAACGAATCGCCATTTAATACATTCGAGGAAAATGTGTGTATCTAATTTCACATTCTCACTTGATTTTATATATGCACATTAATTACATACTTGAACATTATATAGGCTAGAAATGAAGCGATTGAATGAATTAGACAAGGTAAGACCGATGATAATAAATTAGAAGCGGGAGGAAGGAGGGGAAAAGAAAACTCGGGACGAGAGGGGAGTCGATGGGATTTGTAACACGAGAATGTTTGGAAGAAGAAGGAGAAGGAGAAAAGTTGACGGAGTGGGGAATGAAGATGAAAAAAGAAGGATGATCTTGTGAGACCGCGAAATTCGATACGAGAGAGCTCCATTCTCGGGAGGAAGAGACTAATCGAGTGGCGGAGAAGGAGCCAGGCGCCGGGCCAGACCCGCGTCTTCGCAGCATTCAGAAGGCGTCATTCCGTCGGCGTCGAGCGCCTTCCGATCGGCACCAGCTTGCAGGAGAATCTCGGCGAGCAGGGGACGGTGACACTGGGCGGCTGAAACAAATAGAATACCGTAAAGCCAGCAATAGAAGGGCTTCTTAGTGCTGAACTTCACGCAGCCATATCCCTGAAACTAGCAGAGTTGTGAGAAAGTTGTCCACTACAAACATGATCAGTGTAACGATTCCCATGATTTGGTCACTGACAACTTTCTTGCAACTGTTCTAGTTCTCGGGATATACGCTGCTAAAAGTTGGAATTCAGGGGCGGTTCTTTTTTAAATGGTTTGCAATAGATAGATCAGCTTTTCTCGAATTGAAAATAGGCTATGAAGCTTGTTGATCTGAAGAATACTGTCTCCTCAGACGGCCAGGTGCTTTTCTACTCAAAAAGTTCGAGGTGAGCATTAAACTGAGTCGTCCAGAGTGTTCTAAGTCATGCAAAGCCGACCAGATCACGAAAGATGATAGGCCGAATTGGGTAGTTCAGTCCGTACCGAAGTGAAGAGGAGTCTGAAGACAACCATCAACAGCATTGACGTCGGCTCCCCGATCGATCAGAAACTTGACAACTGGGTCGCAGCCAAGATCCGTCGCCCACAGTAGGGCAGTCATCTGAAAGATACCTCATATTATCTCATCTCAAGTTCGTCTCACCGCCAGATGCTGATCCTTCGCTTCCAGCAGACCCGGCTCCGTTTCCAACATCCGTCCCATGGCTGCCACGTCGTTCTCACGCATCGCCGCGAACCACCGCTTCTCGGTCTCGGTCTCGAGTCTCGTCGGTTCCTGGACAACGACATCGTCGAACATCTCCGGCTCGATGACTCCCATCGTGCTCGGCATCTTCTCGAACGTCCCGCCGGACCGCTTCGTGGCCGTGGCCGGGTTCCAGGTGGTGTCCAGTTCGGCCATCATCTCCACGTACTTCCGCATCGCAGTCTCACGGCTCATTTGCGCGTTGGAGAGCCACGCGTTGAACTTCTTCCGGGCCACTGTCTCGTACCAATACGGACCTTTTTTCGCGTCTGCAAATGGGAGAATTTTGAATTGCCGCCGAGAGAGAATGACTTCTCAGTGACTCGGGTCGTGCTTCTGCGATACTGAGTGCTTTCTCAGTGAATTTCCGCCCAATTTTCCGTCAACTTGTAAGTTTTTTGGTTCTCACCGGCTGGTCCTTCGACCGCTTGTTTGTAGAGTCCGTAGAACTTCAGCGCTTTTTTCTGATCAATTTTCGATAAAAACGCCGGCAATCTTTGCGTCGCCGCATCGAATTTCGCGTCGAGAAGCGCGTCAACGACCTCTTCTTGCTTCTCAGAAGTCGCGAATTCGGATGACGACGTCCACCTCCGGAACGAAGACGTGGCCCATACAATGAACATCTTCTGAATTCAGAATTGGAAAGGATAGAAGCGAGGACAAAATATGACAAATGTAGGATCCAGGGTGCCTAAACGAAGAGAGATCGATTAAAAAATAAGGGAATTTTTATTGGTTTTCTCAAAATATGAAATGAATCATTGCGGCTACTCGTCAGCCAAATCAGCGCACCCAGCCGATTCCCTGTCTTCTGACGTCATTCGAGACCACTTCTCTGGAGAATAGGCGCAGATTGTGAGAGCATGCGTTTCCGGCATAATTGGGGCCAATGCCGCTTGAACTAATCTGAAATTACAGAACTTTGCAATGAATTCGATCGGAAAAGTTGCCTGTGGGATTGAAGTGTCGTTTTTCCGTTGAACGCCTCCGAAACGATGAGAAGTCGGAATTTGAACCCTTCACAACCGCCCGACTCGTCAACGACGTTCAGTTTACTCGCATTTATCGCATCGGCCAGCAACTTCTGAGCCCGTTCCGCCGGAGAGCTCATTTCGCCTGAAAACCGGAAAATGAACAGAAAACGTATGAAAATCGAGGGAATTCGATGGTGAAAACCAATCTGAGTTACAAAAAAGTGAAAAAAACCAACACATTATGTATTCACGGTGAATCTCATAACATTATTTCTATTAAACTAGTGAAAGAAACCAACAGAACAACGAGGGACCAATCGAGAAAAATGACATTCGTGGGGTTTTTGACGCATTGGGCTTGGGTGATAACAAAAAAAGGGAGGAAAAGGAAAACAAAACAACTTATGAGGTACTTTGTGATCGTTTTGCGGTAAGCGTACTAGAGATTTTGGTTGGACCAGGCGACAGGCGAGGGATAATTGATTCCTAATACTTCTGGCAAAAACGCGTTTTTACCAGTAGAAATTAATTGAAAGAAGGGGTACTTCAATGGGCGGACTTAGAAAGGATATGATTATCAGGTGCAGTTTGCGGTCTTGCGCGACTCGTTGTGTATCGGATTTGTCTATCCGAAGAGCTTCTCCTGACGCTTCTTCGTCTCTTCTTCCTCTTTTCTCTGACGAGCCTCGATCTCCGAAGCGTCAGTGGTGCGAGGCTTCAGGTTGAGACGCGGGCGCTCGGCCGGGGGACCAGAAGGTCCCTCTGTCTCTTGATTCTGAGACGGACGACGATGGCGAGGATGATGTCCGCCGTCTTCGTGTTGGCTCCCGCCGAACTCTTCGCTCTCCTTGCGCTGACGGTATCTTCCGCCGCCGCCACCGCCGCCACTTCCGAACCCTCCGCGGTTTCCTCCATCGTGGAATCGATCACGGTCTCCGCCGCGACCTCCACCACCGACACGCCCACGTCCACCGCCGCCGCCTCCTCGGCCACGATCGCCTCCGAATCCTCCGCGGCTACCTAAAAACCGTAAATTGAAAACTATATATTTTTGATTTTCCGAACTTCCTCACGGTTCTACTCACCGCCACGTCCTCCACGATCATTGCGATCTCTTTGCTGAGCACGGTTCACTTTGAGCACGCGCTCACCAAATTTGACGTTGTTGAGCTCCGTGATAGCTCGATTGAGCTGTTCCTCATTCGGGAACGTCACGTAGCCGAACCCTTTGAATTGCCCGGAGTCTCTGTCGTGCACCAGATGAATTTCCATCTTTCTGATCTGAAAACAAGCCGTGCCCCCATATCTCAAAAGTTTATCCCTTTTTTACTTCCTCTTGGGTGAATTGACAGTGCTCCAGTATAGTTTCAACATCACTGGCTATGGCATCGTACGGAAGTCCACCAATGAATGCCTGAAAGAAATTGGTTGACTCCTCGTTTTCTGGCCTATTTCAGCTGTTTCTCACTTTAAAAATCTCATCTGACATTGCTTTGTTGACAATTTCCCCAAGTGAGATTTATCTGGAATCCATAGAAAGTTGGATCGGGCGAGAATTAATCGATAAAGTGTTCAGAAGACGTGCGCGCGGATTCAAAAATTCTTCGAAACTTCTTTAAACTAGTGAAAGTGCATTTGCGCGTCAAATCTGTGGTATTGGCATCGTGCCAGGGCTACTGAGACAAGTCCTCTCGTCGTGCGTAGGTGCCCCCTTCAACATAGAGTGTAATGTTGACAGGGGCACCTACGCAGCAGCTGCTGCGGAGACGCAGACATCCCACTCTTGGCAAGCTGCCAAACAATCGATACAAAAGAGGGCGTTCCCGCCCTTTTTCGACCGTTTTCCGAGAAATGGCGCCAATTTGAACTTGGTCTCTGATTTTTTGAGTCCGAGCTTTATTGATTTTTAAAACAATTTATCACTGAACCATCGGAACAACAATAAAATGTTGGAAAAATCGTTGAAAACATTCAAATATCGATATTACAGAGCCCCGAACCCTTCTGAAGTCGTCTAGCGTTCCGCCGGAAACAATCGACTTTATGAAGGCATTAAAGAATAAAAAATGATTGTGAGTTTATACTCTGTTCATTTTTGAGCATTTACCATAAAAAGTCAACTTACAGTGCATAGAATGCGGCAATCCTGCCTACAACAACACGGAGCTATGTGAAAATTGCATGGATGTGAACAGAGCAGGCACAATGACGCTCGGCATATCTCGTGAGGTAAAAATGGCGGAAAACCGAGATCTACGGAGATTCAGCAAGTTTTCAGAACGACATGTCGATGAGTTGTGCCTCGTGTCGGCAGATAATCACTGCCGACTCCAGGCAGTGTTCCAGTTGTCGAAAGTGAGCTTTTGATCTTCTAATCCTTGCGAAACTCTGTGTTTCAGGAGTTACCATCTTCCTTGCGACAATTCAGAGGCTACCACCCTTGATGGTTTCGTCTGTGTTTCGTGTCGACGTCGGAATCCCCTTATGGCTGACGACGTGATGATGTCGGCTCCAGCCACTTCTCGTGGCAGTAATGCCCCGCTTTCGCCGTTCAGTGATCCGACAGTCCAGCAAATCGCACTTCAGATGCCAACCGGGCCGATGACGTCGAGTTATCCGTCCAGCTCTGATTTCGGAGTGGACATGTACTCGCAGATGCATCATCATCAGCAGAATATGCAGCAAATGATGCAGAATCAGCTACTGGACGAAATTAGTGATGGCGGCGCCACGAATGATAGCGACAGGAACAGCAGTCCGTTCTACCAGGAGACCTCCGACTATGACGAGGACTTCGTGCCTGCCAGGTGGGTATCATTGATTAGTTCTTGAAAAATTTGATCTCGTCAATCTGAAAGACTTTCACAGTAGGTCAAAAGACTCCAGACCTGAAAATTTTTTGAAATGCACATTTTGTCCTACGTTTTTCACAAAACCTTCGCAATCATGATTTTCTTGTAGCAGTCGTGGCCGTGGAAGAGGAAGCGCGAAAAAGAAGCCGGGACGAGGTTCATCGACAGGAGTCCGGCGTCAAACGAATCCGCCGCCCACCGGATTCTCATTTGCCGCCACCCACTTTCAAGCCACGATGAGCTCCATCACCACTGCCGGCCCTACCGCGTTCCCGCTTCTTCCCACCGCGACGGCGACGCGCGGCAAACGTGGAAAGCGTGGTGGCACGGCTGCCGGTCCGACGCGACAGACGGGCAAAGGAGGAACGGGGCGCGGACGGGGTCGCGGACGAGGAAGTGCGGCTCAGGCGCAGGCCGTCCTCCAGCAGGTGCAGTATGCGGGGGCTTCCGCAACCTCGATGGGCCTTCCCTCGCTCATGTTCCATGGAGCTGCTCATCAGATGCTCCACTTAGGAGCCAATGTGCCGTCCGCCCCTCCGCCAGCTCCCCTAGCAGCTGTTGCTCCCACCCTCCCTCCTCCCATGGCTCTTCCTCTGCCACCCACTGTCCTCCCTGGTTCCTCAGCGATACCTCCTGCTGTTTCCACTGTCGCTGCTCTTCCCAATACCGTGGTGCGCAATGCTACTCCTGCTCCTCCAGCTGCTGCTCCACCTCCACCTCCACCTGCTGCTCCTCCACCGGCTACGCCGGCTCCTCCGGCTCCTCCGGCTCCTGCAGACCCGTCTACCAGTGCTCCTGCTCCTTCCAGTCAACCAGTCCCGAATTTCCAGCAGCCCGCACAACCTGTGGCAGTTCGAGAAGTTGACGAGACTATGATCGAGGAAGAAACGTCCCGACAGTCGGGAGGATCCAGGTCCGACGAGCCCGAATACATCCGAACGGCCGTCGTGTGTCGAGTCAACGATGAATTTCTTCAAAAAGTGAGTTGCTGCTCTGTTCTAACCTTCACTGCATTTTTTTTCAGGCGTGTATGTGTCTTGTGTGCGGATCCGTCGGAAAAGGTATCGAAGGATCGATGGTAGCGTGTTCGAACTGTGCTCAAACTTACCACACTTACTGTGTCAACCTACACGAGAAGCTCAACTCGGCAGTTCTAACCCATGGTTGGAGGTGTCTGGATTGTACGGTTTGCGAGGGATGTGGAACGGGAGGTGACGAGGCGAAGTTGCTCCTATGCGATGAATGCGACGTCTCGTATCACATCTACCACATGAAACCGCCGCTCGACCGGATCCCTCAAGGACCATGGCGATGTCAGTGGTGCTCAAGATGTCGTCGCTGCAACCACAAGGTCTCTTCGGGAAACGATCTCACCTCGGCTGGCCTCTGCCATCCATGCGACTCGCTTATCAAGTGCGCGCGTTGCGAAAAGAAATATCAGTTGAACGAAAGGATCATTCGGTGCAGTCAATGCGCTAAATGGCAGCACGGGCATTGCGAAGGTCTGTTCACCGACGAGCAGCTCGAGCAGGCGGCCACGAACCGAATGAGATGCTCAGCGTGTCGTCCGAGCAAGGCCAATAATACTGGATTCTTCGATGCGGAAACTGTAGTCGTGTGCGACAACGTGGCACTGAACAAGAACTCGGACGAGATTCTCAAGTCCAAGTACACGCCTTCTGCTCTCAAACATCACATGAGCGAGATGTACGGATATCGCGAATCTTTCGATCATTGTGAGTACCGTAACCTTTACAATTCGCTTTTTAAACTATGTAATTTTCAAGACGACGAGGAATACAATCCCCTGGATGACTCTTCTGAAGGCGCGGTACCTCCTCCCCAGCCCACCATATCACTGCGCGGAAGAGGTCGCGGAAATCCTGGCGGTCGACGCGGAATGAATCGAATCGGAATCGGCGGTTTCTACGCGAAACTTCCACGTCATCGCATTGTGGCCCTAGCAGAAGAACAGGCAGCTCTGGCCGCCGCCGCAGCAGCAGACGACGACGAGTCGAAGAAGATCAAACGACCGCGGAAACCAAGGAGGTCTCAGCTGGAAGACGCCTATCCGCCGCAGATTCAAGAAGCCTTCTTTGGAATCAAGGCTATCGAAGGAAAGGCTCTCGTGGATGCGACAGTGGAAGAGCCTTTGCTACCGGAGTACTTCGTACAAAAGAAGAAAGTTGTGAAAGAGACGGAAGCCCACGATTTGAACTTCACCGCCGCCGAAATGCTCCGGAACGACATCACCGAAATCGAGGCGATCGATAATATGGACTTTGGAAACATCGAGTTCGATGGGAATCTCGATAACATCAACTTGTCGTTGTTTCTCGCCGATGAAGAGTACGATGACTTTGAAGACAGTATGCAAGGAGATGGAGACGTGAAGGAGGAGGCGGCGGACGGCGAAGAGGGTTCTTTCGGACCCACCACATTCAACATGGACCAACAGCCGTCGACATCTTCTGGCCCGACGGCTATTGGCGGTGTTCAAAGTCAGTATCCCGACGGGTCCCGAACCGGAATGCCTCCACCGAACTTTGCTCAACAAGCACCTGGCATTCGATCTTCTCAAGCCATCTCCAGGAGTCAAAGCCAGTCCACAGACGCTCCAGAACGATATCAGTACTCGGAACGGTGGGAAGAAGACGAACCACTCGGAGATCGAGCCACCACTGCCGCCGTTCTGTACGCGAACGAAAGGCACGCGAACCTCAAACAGACCTATCCACTGTGGGCGGATCGAGTCAAACAGATTCAGAAGCTGTGGAGGAATCTGAGCTCCGAAGATCGACAGGACTACGTGAATCGGGCTCGTGAGAATCGAACGAAGCACGGGAAGATTCCTCGACAGAGGAGAACCAACATCCACAGCACTTCTGTCGATAGCCCGACCGCTCAGTCGCCTGCGCCGCATCGAATTGGGTTCAAGGTTCCTGCCAATCCTGGAGATCCGTCTTCAGGGTTTGGAGGAGCTCCCGAGGGTCTTGCTGATGATCCGAACGCGCCACCTCCTGTGAAGCAAATCCGAATCACATGTCATCTCACACCGGAAGTTCTTCACTCTTATCACGAGATTCAGAGGGTCAAAGGAGATCGAGAACGCTTGAACGCGCAGCTGGACAACGACCTGATTCGATGCAGGAAGCAGAAGAAGAATTTGGCTGCAAAAAAGAGGCAGATGCAAAGAACAGCGACTGGTCAGCCGGGATATGATGGGCGACCCATCGATTTGAATGATAGCGATCGGCAGCTGCTTGTTCAGCTCACCGATAGGATCAAAATCATGCAAACCGACGTGGAGAACGCGAAGAGGGAACTCAAAATGCATGAGCAGCAGGTCTATGAGTTCGAAGTCAGACATCGGATACTGATGCCGGAATCTGAAGTGACACCGCAGATGATTGAGCAGACAAACATTCGAAATCAGCAGTTCGCTCATTCGGAACAAATCCGAGTTCAGCAGATGGCTCAAGCGCAGAATCAAGGGTTGCCCGGAGGATCACAAGGTCCACCAGGACAAGGGCCCCCAGGAGGGCCTGGAGGAGCTCCACAGGGCCTCCCCGGGACCTCGGGACCACCTATGGGAGCTCCGGGTCCTCTCGGTCTTCCCGGCTCATCTGGCCCTTCTGGTCCTCCTGGACCTCCTGGACAACATCCACCCGGGGCGTCGATCGGAATGCCACCTCCACCACATCCACAACAGCAACAACATCCGCAGCGGATGCTCTTTGCCCAGCAGGTGCCAGTAATCCGCCCTGGTCCACCGGGAGCTCCTGGTCAGTTCCTGTTCGTCCGACAGCCGCCACATCCGATGAATCCGGAACAAGTTGCGGAGTACAATCGGCAATTCATGGTAAGCGATCTTGACCTCCTGTCGTATGAAACCTCTCGTCAGTTACAGGCACACAGACGTCGTATGAATCGGTGGCCAGTGATGGGCGGCATGCGGTACGATGCGATAACCGACCCCATCATGAAAGACGTCTACGAGTTCCTTGATGAAGTTCTCCACGACATCACGGTACATGTGGACCATCCGCCGGTTCCTCTTGCTCAACAGCAACTTCAACCTTTCCAGCAGCCTCCCGGCCGCCCACCTCCCGGTCACCCCGGTCAAGCACCACCACAACAACTCCCACCGCACGCACTCAAACGGGTACTACCGCCGACCGGAAACGGTCTCGGTCCGCAGCCCATCCACCTAGTGCACGTTCCTCCACCCGGCCAGCCAGGAGGTCCTATCCCCCCGCAGGCACATCCACAACAGCCCCTTCAAATGGGCGGAGGTCCACCCCAACAGCCGCCACCTCATTCTCAACTTCCACCCGAGGAAGGGCCTAAGCCGAAGAAGAAGCGCACACAACATAAAAAAGCGGCGTGTAACCCGGCCGGCGGCGAATACGATGTTTGGCTTGAGCGGATGCGAACACAGTTCCGTCTTTTCCAAGAGTTTCCGAAACGACAAAGAGAACCGCCTCTGAACAGGCCCGGATGTGGATTCATCAAACACGGAATGTCGTCTATGGTCGTCGGACCAGGAAGATTTCCGCTGATTGGGAGGTTCGGCGCCGCCACTGTCAAACGAGGAGTCCGACTGTTTGCGAACAAGGATCGTGGAGAGAGAACATTGCAGTTCAACGAGGTCAATCTGTATCAGGTGGAACCGCAGATACGACTCGTCGCACTCTACCATAATCCGATTACACCTATGAGCGCCGCCGATGAGGAGGTTCTCCAAGACGCAGAAGATCGAGCACAGGCAACCAAGAGGGTGATCGATCGGAAGAATCCAATCAGCATGACGACTGTTCGCGCTCGAGCTCGGTACATGGACGAAGCGAAAGCTCCACTTCCACCGGAGCGACACATGTTCTATGAAGAGCTGGAAGAAGAAGAAGACGTTCCTGTCGAGTTGATATTCAACACATCCGACTTGACAGCGGAGAGCACCGTGGCTGAGAAGAATCAGTTGGTTGAGAAGCTGAACGAGCAGATCAAGCAACTACTCGACATCAAGACAGAGTTGCCGTGGAAAATGGAGGACACTCCTCCTGACTCCCCTCTTCCCTCTCCTGAACCGAAACACGATCCTTCCACTTCAGACTGTAAAAGAGCACCTTCCGCTTCTGTTGAGAAGGAGATCAAGAAAGAAGTTGAAGAAGAGAACGCGGAGCCGCTTTTCCGGAAAATCAAGGAGGAAATCATCGAATCAAACACCCCGCAGCCGTACAATTGCAAGCACTGTCAGCAGCCGTTCGACGGCATCGCAGTGGTTCGATTGAAAATGGAAAAGATTGGAATCCTCGGTCCGGAAGCCACAGTCGATGAAAAAGAGGAGATCGCCTCATTCTGCTCTCGCAAGTGCTACTACGAGACGATGACGTCGAGCCGAGTCGCCCTGAGCGTTGAAGAACTCTCCGCTGCAGAGCAACACGTTGACGAGGAGACATTCAACCGTCTGAAACAAATCCATTCGGACAACATTGTGAAGATGGTGAATAATCAGGGGAAACCGAAGCCACAACCCTACGCTCCACCTGTCTTCTCCTCTCCTGCCGCTGTCGTCGGAACCCTCGGTACGGGAATGGAGGGAATGATATCTCCGAGGGACACTCGATTCATGATGGACGAGGGGAAGAAGGAGAATGTGGATGTGGTCACAGTTGCCTCGTTGATCGGAAAAGTCGAAGAGCCGAAAGAACCGCCTGCGCCG
The DNA here is from genome assembly GCA_963966605.1 of Caenorhabditis sulstoni. NCBI lineage: Eukaryota > Metazoa > Nematoda > Chromadorea > Rhabditida > Rhabditidae > Caenorhabditis > Caenorhabditis sulstoni. Next base: position 6,614,184 of record OZ016477.1, on the reverse strand, counting down.
AAAGCGAGCCAAGATGACTGGAAACCGTATACGCAAGCGATTCACGATTCGTTCGTTCAAGTTCATCAGACGCATATGGTAAGAGTTCTCCGATATCTTTTTATTACTTCTCTAACCGATTCATTTTTCCAGCAATACGTGCTCTCTCCGAAGATCGGAGTTCCCCATCCTCCTTACGAGCTCGACCGCCGGCTTTGCATATTCTGTGGCGGCATCGGTGACGGAGAACCATTCAAATGCGGCCGTCTGATCTCGTTGACCGAATACTACTGGGTGCATGTCAACTGCGCGCTCTATAGTTCGGAAGTGTACGAGAACGAGACGGGCGGTCTGATTTACGTGGATCGGGCCGCGATTCGAGCCGCGCAGACTCTGTGTGATCATTGCAAACGTCCGGGAGCAAGTGTGAAGTGCATCAAAATGAACTGTGGATCCAACTATCATTTGCTGTGTGCGATGCACGGAAATGGCCGGCTTTTCGTTGATAAGGTGAGTCAGTCTGGAAACTTTTGGAGCATTGGAGCAATAAAGTTAATCAACTTTGATTCATTGAATCACTTTCCAATTTTCAGACATTCATCTGCAAACAACACGAACGAAGTCCGGTTGAGGATCGAGTCCGTCTGGCAATCCGCCTCGATTCGATGCGTCGTCTGTACGTGATGCGCGACGAGAACGCGATGCTGATGCGTCTGTTCGATCTCACGGAGGGTGAACGTCTCTGTCTCCGACTCGGCGCATTTACCTTCTACAAACTCGGCTCGATCACCCCGAGGCAGCTGAAACGATTCCACAACAAGGACTACATCTTCCCGAATCAATATCGAGTGACTCGGTTGTTCTGGTCGCCGCGAAATCCGAAGGAGCGCATGATGTTTGAGTGCATAATCGAAGAGCGCAACGATCAGCCCTGTTTCATAGTGCGAAGCGTCGATGATACATCGATCTGCTCGCGGGCCTCCACTGCCACAAAAGCGTGGCTTCCAATCTACGAGAAGATCCATCAGCTCCGCGAGCAGCACGGTGACCTTCTCAAGTTCTTCGGCTCGCAAATATCCGGAGAAACCCTTTTCGGCCTCAACGAGAACGCGATCACGAAAATCACCGAGTCGATGCCCGGTTTCGACACCGTCTTCACCTACCAGCACCGGCATCAGAACAGCCCGGTGCTCGAGCTCCCACTCGCGGAGAATCCCATGGGATGTGCTCGGGCGGAGCCGCGGACGAGTCGGACGATAGGACAGCAGTTCCGAACGAAGCCGCAGCCGATGGGAGGCATTCATCGCCAACACGGAGTGATTGGATGCCCACCTGCATCTCAGAACGCCGCAACCTCCTCTACTACGGTCTCCACCCAAGACACCCGTCAAGCGTCCACCTCGCTCACCTCTGCCAACAGTGGCCGTACGCGAGGAGTCCGTTCGGTCTACACGGACGACTCGTCTCGTGCTCGCTACTACGGAATCGCGCCGGAACTCGCTCCATACACATCTCGTCTGGAGCAGCCGCTGAGCAACTCGCAACAGGCGTTTACATTCTATCAGAAGATGCGACGAGATTGGAAGGAACGCGTGTTCCTCGCGCGAAGTAAGATCGCCGGACTCGGACTGTACGCGAAACGCGATATTGCGATGGGCGAGTACGTGATTGAGTACAAAGGAGAGGTGATCCGATCGGAAGTGTGCGAGACCCGCGAAAAGCGGTACGAGAAGCAGAATCGGGGCATCTACATGTTCCGAGTGGACGACGAAACGGTGGTGGATGCGACGATGGCCGGCGGGCCGGCCCGTTACATAAACCATTCGTGCGATCCGAACTGCAAGACGACGATCCTCGATGTAGGCGAGAAGAAGATCATCATCCAGGCGAATCGTCCGATCAGTGCCAACGAGGAGGTCAGTATCGCAAACGTTTCATGACTTTAATTGTTTAATAATTCTCTCCATTTCATTTATTTTAATGAGCTTTTTGATGCGAAAACCCCCCGCGGTGGGATACTAATTTTTCGAATTTCGAGCCTCCCGATATTTTTGTTTTCGATAAAAACCAATTTCGCGAAAAGCGACACGATTCCTCCCTTTTCTCTATCTAAATGGCTTTTTTTATAGTCTTCGTCGCTTTTCGGAAATTCGGGACGAATTGCGAAAAACACTTGAGTTATTATATATTCGGCCATTCACTGCTCCTCGAAATCTAATTTCCCTCGGTTCTTGCAGCTCACCTACGACTATCAGTTTGAACTGGAGGGCGCGACGGACAAGGTTCCGTGCCTCTGTGGAGCACCGAATTGTGTCAAATATATGAACTAGATAGATATATAAATACATATATATTTCTTGTTTTACTCTTTTCATGACCGCTGGACGGATCTTTTCAAATTGCTCAATCTTCGTTTTTTGTTCTTCATTTCACGTACCTTTTCCCCTAGAACTCGCTAAACTGTCTCATTTTCTATGTCGAATTTTCATGGCTTATCCTCTATTCAATGGTATAATCTCTCTAACATTTATGTGTTTTTTTCTCCCCCCGTATGTTTGTATAAATCGCCTCTCCCTCCTCAAAAAGAAATTTGTTCTCAACGACCTCCGATAGTACTTTGCCTCAAAATGTTCTTGTTGTGTTTTTGTTCGCAAAAACTCATAGATAAAAAAGTTTGTAAATTGTATAAACGTCTCTACTTCTAATTTATTCGCTCTTCTTTGCCCTCTTCTTCTCGGCCTTTTTCGCCTTCGCCGCCGCTTTCTTGGCCGCATCGACGCCTTGCGAGTCGAAATACGCGGACAGCATCCAGCCGATCGTCGGGGCGATCTGCGAAAATGAAGTTCAACTTTGACGGAGTATATCTCGAAAATTTAAATAGTTAGAAAAAAGTTGTCAACTACAAAAACATCGGAAATCTTACGCTGAGCATGTTTGTAGTTGACAACTTTTCCATAACTTTGCTAGTTTCAGAGATATATTCGGAGCTCACTGACCCAGTAAACGAGCATAAAGTGCTGGAAAGTGAGCCCGCGGCATCCGAAGAACAACGTCGCCGCGACGAGCGGATCCAGCGCCTGATCTCCGACATACGTGACGGCTGAAAACGATCGGGATTCCGGGGGAAAAGAAAGTGAGAAGACGATACTGACTGGCAGTGAAGACGGCGGCCATGAAGAAGGCGGGGAACACGAGTCGGACGCGCGAGTCGCGGCTCTCGGAAGTGGCTCGCGTGAGCACGTGGCGGACGACGAACGTGCCGAGCAACTCGAAGAGCAAGTGGTAGTAGAGTGGATACTGAAACGGAAAGTGAGCAGGAGCACAGGGGAGAAACGGGGCATCAACTGACCGGATGGTTGAAGCCGCACGACTCCATCAGTCCGAGAATGTTCGCGTGGGCGTCGGTCGTGCTGTACGCCCTGAGCCAGATGGTTCGTGCGAACGAGAACGCGAGGTAGCCGGCCGAGAACTGGGCGAGCAACGTCTGGAGCAGCTCGCCGAGCCGCATCCGACCGAACACGAAGGCCTCGAGCGGCGGCAGCGGACTGCAGAACGCCGTCCGATTGCACAACGCGAAGACGAGACCCATGCTGAAGAGGGTGAATGCGAACGCGTGACGACCGAGATGGATGTCGATGACGGCTGAAAACGCGGTGGCCTAGGATCCGACGACGCCATCTCTCCCTCTCGCCCTACCGTTCTCGTAGATGGTGGTGGTGACCTGGAGGGTTCCGAGGAACTCGATGATCAGTCGATGGGCGGACCCCTTCTTGTCCAGGAGTCGGTCTGCCACGTGGCGAGCGCCTTCGCACGTCAGAATGACTGTCAGATAGTAGATGAACGCGTCCGTCAACGGACCCGGAATCTCCATTCTTCGAGCTGCGAGAGGCGAATTACTGGAAAAGGCGAATTAAGATTGAGAAGTAGGTCAAAAGGGCCAGAGAGAGAGAGAGAGAGAGAGAGAGAGAGAGAGAGAGAGAGAGAGAGAGAGAGAGAGAGAGCAGCGGGAAACGAAGATCAAAAGAGGGTCAAACAAGGATGGATGACATGGAGAAGGAATCTCTTTTCTCGATTTGTCATCGTTTCTTCTCTTTCAAGTCATTATCACCGGTAATGACGAGAATGAGAGAGAGAGAGAGAGAGAGAGAGAGAGAGAGATGAAGGAAACAAAGGGAGGAAGAGAATGGCGGGGGAGTGGATGATTCTCGGTGACTGATAAAAGAGAGGCGCAGACTGCGAGACAGAGAAATGTTGCAACAAGAAGAAGAAGAAGAGCCAGGTGGAATGGAAGAAGTGTGAAATTGAGGGAGAGAGAGAGAAAGACGCAGGTGACGGAAAGCGGAGAGAAAAAGTTCGTGTTTCGCGACTCTGTCACGGATTGTATTGGAAGAAAGAGAAAAGGAGAGAGAGAAAGAGAAAGAGAGAGAGAAAGATCATTCGAATGGCATGTTTATGTTTGTTTGTTTTGGTTCGAATCAGATGTGTTTGCACTAAATGTGGGGTAGGTCAAACTACACAAACCATTCCATCTTATCACCTTTCCCTATCTCTCTCTCTCTCTCTCTCTCTCTCTCTCTCTCTCTCTTTCTCTCTCTCTCTTTCTTTCTCTCTCTCTCTCCAATTGGACCACCTAGAAACGAACGAAGCAATACTTTCGGGGGACCGACTTTTCGTGGCGAGACCTGAAAACGAGGAAAAACACGACCGATTGTCACATCGAATCACCACTTTTCTCTTTCTCTCTCTCTTTCTTCCTCTCGTCGTTCCGAAAAATTCGATCTCGTCGGTCGGCACTCGAGAGAGGCAGGTAGGGTGTGATTCGATTAGTCGACGAAAGAATACACGCCGTTTTTGGGAGGCGAATCGGAAAAAGAAGCGAAGAGAAGAAGAAGAAGGAGTAGAAGAAGTTGGGATCGGCCAACAGAAGAGGGAATTCCGGAAGAATTCGGAAGGATCCTCTCCGAAATGACAGAGTGGTCTGGGCGCACTTCAAGCTTCTCTACACTGCAGCGGTTTTTGAATAGAGTGCATCGTCTTGAATAGAATGCTTGAGTTTCAGGAAGAATGGCCATTGCTCGCCCAACACAGATTCTGAGCATTGTCTATGCTCGACTCGCCTCAGAGTTCTGGGAATCGATTTGACAGGGCCTTGGGGCTCTTCACTCTCTTTTCTGTCGAGTTACAAGTCTTTCGGCATTCGATTCGAAGTCTCGCCGACTCTGGATGCGATGAGAACCGTACTCTTCTTGAACATTTGATCGACTTGTTCCGTTTTCACTCCGAATATCCTTCCTTTTGACCCCTCCAAACCTTCCTTTTTTCACTTTTTATTTTGTTTTTCATCTACTGAATGACGAACTCGAGCATTTCTTCGAAAACCCGATCGACGTGCCACTGAATCTTTCCATCGGCGTTTCCTGTGACAACTCGACTGAAACCCCTTGTTCTTTTCAGAGTCCTCTGTCGTCGTCACGTCTTCTCCGACCTCTTCAATGTATTCGTTTCACTCCGGGGTATAAGTTTCCCTTCCAGACGAGACGCATTCAGTTGACATCATTCTCGTCGAATTCGGTCATAAACCGCCCCGCGCGCGGAGCATCTCTGACCATTTGTGCCACGTCATAAACTTTTATGGAATTGTTTGTGTGTTTTGTGGCAGTCTGAAAACGAGGAGGGGGAGTCGATTCATCTGAAAACACACGCAGAAAATCCAATGGGGACCCGCTCCCGTTTTCGCGTCATTTCGCCGCCGAAATCGGATTCCGGAACTGGTAGATCAAAAACAAGCGGGAAGACGTGACAATCTGCTGAAATCAATTCGAATCTGACGTCTTCTTCGTCAAAAGTCGGTCAGAAGAAGATGTGGTGGTGGTGACGTCTTCTGAATTCAGAAGTCACGAGGGGGGGGGGGGCTCGCGGAGCTCTCCTCCAGCAATGATTTACGATGACAAACTGAAAATCGAGCGAGGAAATTGAAAAACTTGAGATTGATATGTAGTTCTTGGAAGAAGAAGTTGATTAGAAATCGAGCAGACCGACACAAAAAGTGCCCCTTTCCCGCACGCGCTCACGTGCTTTCTACCGTAATCCGGTATCCTCCCCCGTTAATTGAGGTCTTTCGGAACAAAGTCAATTGTATCACAAAACATATTGTGGGTCTGGTTTCTCGTTTGAAATACGACACGTCTCGTTTCTACAGTAATCCGACTCCTCGCACCTTTTGAGGCCGTCCCGCCACATAATTACACGGAGCGATAATTGAAGTGACACGATTGTCGAGGTTACTGTAGCGGATGAAGTGGCAGTGCCACGTCTGAAATTAATTCGCAGATTCGTCTGAAATCCCCGTCTCTTTTTGTATTTGGAGCCTCCCGAGTGACTTAGGAACTCAACATTTTCCAATAGTTTCGAAGGTTCCCATCTCAAGAATCCGGACGTTTTCCTTTTGTTCCCAACGGTGTGAGCTCGAAAAGTGGGAGGAGCGAGAGCCCGGTTGGGGGCTCAGTTGCTCTCTCTTTCTCTCTCTCTCCGCCCACTTCGAAAGGGGGGCTCTGCTGCTCGCCGAGCACACATTCCTCATTTTCGGAAGAAGCGGAAGAAGAGCCTTCTCGCCTCCTCTCTCTCCAGCTCGGATCGTCCTCCCCTCCACGTAATCATGCACTTCTCGACACTCTTCCGATTCGCTCTGCTCGCCGTTTTCGCGTTCGTCGCGCTCGCAGGTAAGCTCTCCGTCACGTCTTCTGATCAGAAGACGTCCGGGATCACGCATACATTCCCTCGAGAAGAGATCTCTTCTCCACTTCATCAGAAATTTCACGTGTCGAAACTCGCAATTAGTTGTTCGCATTCAAATGTTTTCCCCCTTTCCCCCCGCCAAATCACCAGTTACCCTTCGAATCAGAAGCCCTGAGCTCTCAAAAATGACGTGACGATTCTGGAGAACCGTTCAAACTACAGTAGCCCTCGCACGTTGTCTTCTCGAGAAAAGAGGGTGACGTGGAACTCTCGTAATCCACGAATCCATCATCTGAATCCCCCATCCCTCTAAACGACGTCTTCTTTGTCTTGTCATGTTTCTCCCATAATTCCTCGCGTTTTCCCATTCGTCATTCTTCTTCAAAACTTCTGCGCCGTCGCACTTTTCGGGAATTTCAAATTTCGCATCGCGCTACGGGCGGCGCGAAGAAGGGCTTTCGAACAAAAAGTTGTGTGGCTTTTCTTCACGGATCACTGGAAAAACTCTCGGGTCGGAAAGGTGGGACAGGAAACGGGCGAGAGGCCAGAAGAAACGCGAACTCTGATCGCGAAAAGGGTTACTGTAGCCGCGTGAGTCACGTGACACTCGCCGCTTCGTAGTTGTACCACATTGGTGACTCCAATTTGTGTCACTCTACACTCTCTATACTACTACTACATACTACAACACCTACGGTTGCGCGGGGGCTCATCTGGCTCGCCGAGCACAAATATAATCTCGGCCCGTTTCGAAAATAGAATCGAAGTATCGAAATGGCTTCTTCTTCTTCATCATCATCGTTTCGAAATCCGCCCCCCGAAATCATAAAGACCGATAATTTTGAAGCGAAAAAAGAAGAGGGAGACGAACAGAAACGTCACTTTCAGCGAGATCCTCTCTTCTGAAAAAGAAGAAGAGGACCTATTTTGGCGAGTCTTTTGGCGAGCCGCTCGTTCTTCTCTTCTTCGGCCCCCCACCCACCCACCAGAAGGGGATCGGTGTGAAATTCTCAAACTCGAAACCAATCATCGAACGAACGAGGCGCGCAACACATGGGTCCCCCCCCCCTTTCCCCTTCGAATTCCAATTTTCACAGATGAGCAGACTCGTAAAACTTTTGAGCCCAAGCAGCAGCAGCAGGCCGCCTGCTCAGGCGAGAGCTCTTTGCTCTTTTCAGTGCACTATTCAATGAGCAGGGGAGGGATTCGTCTGAAAATACAATTTTCAGAGCGCGCGAGAAATATATAACCTGGCGAGTGGGCGACAAAGACAAAAAGCACAAAAGAAGTCTCCCCGTTTGCATTTTTGATTTCCCGCGCGCGCGCGCGCGTTCGAAAGTATTCACTCGTTTTCTTGCGAAAGTTCTCGAAGGGACGGTAGATCAAAAAGAGGAAGAAGAAGGAGAAAAAGGTGCTCGAGTTGTGGAGCATCGAATTTCGCTCGCCGAGTTTCGGAATAATTTATGAGGATCGAGGGTACAATTTGAGAAGGTGTGGGACTTTGACGCATTCCTAATCACAACACGTCATCACTTCCTTTCGAAGAAACATCCGAGTGTGTTTCAGACTACGACGACTCGTTCGCATCGATTCCGGTGGCCGTCGACGTCGACTACTTCTCCAACTGTACGCATAGACTCCGCCCCCTTTCGCATCTACAGTAATCCATCTTCTTCATTTTTTGCAGACGTGAAGAAGGGCGGTCCGCAGGGTCCGCTGCGTTTCGGAAAGAGACGCGGACCATCGGGACCGCTGAGATTCGGGAAGCGGGCTCACGTGGCGCCGGATGACGTCGTCGCCTGGTATCAGTGAGCAACTCGAGACCACGGAGCACTCTCTCTCTCTCTCTCTTCTCGTCTTTTCCCATTCTCGACTGTGCTTGTGTTTCTATGAAATAAATAAACTGACTTGTTAAGATGGCCGAGCAAATCGCAGCGATCCTCGGAGTTCTAGGTCATGGCCGAAGTTTTTTCGCGTTGGCAAAAGAGTCCCTTACAAATTTTCGCGATAATTTTAGAAAAACGCTTTAGGAAAACGGTTAAAAGGCCTTGTGGGCAAGAGTTGCAACTGGTCCGAATCGAAGTTTCACTCGGTCCGGCCCGAAAACTTGCGATTCTTCGCGAAATTGCTCAGTTGAAACTCGGCAGTAATCGAAGAACTCGTTCCAAGAAATGCAAGGAAAAGTCTTTTCAGTGTTTGCTTGGCGGTTTCCTCGGAGATTTCCAGAAATGTTTCGCCAGTTCTGAACCTTCTGAAAGATGGGCTCCGTGGGCTCACTGGTGGTCATTCAGAAGTCTTCCGAAAAATGTTGTTGCTGTTGAGCCTCTAAGTCGAAGAGTTGAAAAACAACAAAAAACAGGTACCGTAAACTTTTGCCGAAAAATCATGTGCGCATAAAGTGATGACAACTCGAAAACAATGAGGTTGAAGACGCAGTTGATTGTTCAGATAAATGTTACGGTACCCCATGTTTTCGTGGCGGGACCCTGCTCTAGTTTTTCTGGGGACTCTCGATGTTTTTCAACTTTATAATATCCCGGAATTGAATTAGATGCATGAAAACGTGCTCCACTGATAATGGTTCGATCACGTTTTCCAGAGTGATCCCTATGAGTTCTACTTCATTGGAACCACTTGAAGAATACATACATGATGTGGCCTAGAAGTCCACATGCGTGGCCGAACTTTTCCATGAACAACTCAGCATGTATATTTTCGAGAGAACAATCCTCTTCTTGGCAACCCTCGGGTCACTTTTCCTAAAATAACTCTCCCCCCTCTGTCCAGAGTCATCGAATTGATTCTTTCCATGAATGCGCCGCCCATGTAGTCGTTTCGTGTTTCGTCCTCTCCAAATGTGTGTGTGTGTGTGTGTGTGTGTGTGTGTGTGTGTGTGTGTGTGTGTGTGTGTGTGTACATGTTTCAATTAGTACAAAACGGGAACCGCAAAGAAAAGAATGGAATCGAGGGCGAGTCTCTTTTCTTCTCTCCCCACTACTTCACACCTTTCGGCGCGAGACTGTACAAACACTGCGACAGAAAACAGAAACACACTGTTTCCGTTCTCTTAATTGAGTTGTCTCTCCCCTTCGCTCTACCGTACACCCCCCAAGGGATATGAGACGAGATTACGGTAGGCGGCGGCGACGACGCGGATGCTCCCAATCTTCGGAAGAACCAGAAGGAGAGGGAGATATAAATCAAGACCCCCCCCCCTTTTCCATCTTCTGCGTCTTCTCTAATGAATGAGTTAATCAGGCGTGAAATATGTTTGGAAGGCAAAAGGAGGAGACCGTCTCTTCCAAGGACACTTTCTCGCCGACCGAGTGTGTGTACGTTTTGATTAACAACTTTCAGAGGAAGGCGCCAATCGGAGAAGAAGAAGGAGAAGGAGATCGGATCTCTCTTTCGAAAAGTCGACGTCCTGTCGGTTTCCACTCACGCAGTGATTCAGACGATAAAACGAAGGGAAGGCGTCGTTAAATTGGAAGAAAGAGGAGCGGATCCTCCGTTTTAGGACTTTTAGACACCTTCTTCTTCCTCTTTTACGATCACTGATATTTTGAACTGTTGTTGGTGCTGGTTCTGGGATTCGACGAGTTAATCGAGAGTAGGCTTGTTAACCACAGTACGGCCTTTCAGAGATTCACACCTCATCAGATTCGATCCTTTCAGACAGGATACCGTGACTCCACGTCATTCCCTATTCGTTCCACAAAGCAGCTGAGCAGTGCCCTCCCGAGACAAACAGTTTCCCATGCAATCACTATCGCGCGGTCACCCGATTAGCATATGCACATACTAATCGTGATCTCGCGCGCCCGTCCTCTTCGTTGTGATGATTATTCATCTGAAACGATAACACTCCATTCCTTCTTCGTCATCCCCGATCAATCATTCACCTCTTTACCGAAAGATGGCCATCTCCTTTTCTCGCTGCGAGAAAAGGGGCCGGAATCAATCTCTCGCTGCCATCTCTGCTCATTTATCAAGTCGGGGGGAAAACAAGAAAAGTCGCGACCTTGAAAGAATTGGCGGGTGTCTCATCTGAAGAGAGCGACTCCATGACAGCACATTTTCAGATACGAACTGTCAATAGACGGCTCTCTTCAGCTTCGATCCTGCCCGGCAGACTCTATGAGCCACCGAAACTTACCGTGTGTTCGAATAGGAAGGATAGAGAATATTGGGAAAATAAGGGAGGAGAGGAGAGGAGGGCCGGTGGGGGGTGAGAAGGTAAGACGACGGAATGAATGAATGAAGGGGGCCGAAGGACGGGCGGCCGATCGGCAACACCAGTCCGAGGGGCGGTGCTTCGGTCGAGAGGGGGGCGGAGCCTCGAAGTTAACAAGCGTGACGACCACAGACCGACCGGCTTGAGGAACGAACAAAACGGATACGGTAGAAGCCTCCGACACAATTCCAGATCAGCTTCAGAAGTTTTCATAGTAACTGAGAGCCGATGAATGGACTGAAGTGCTCAATCACAACCGAGCAGACTGTAAGACTGAAAATTCGGCTCTTTTCGTCAAGAAATCGGCCTGATTGGCATTTCGCCAAGTTTCGAACTGAGATTTAGTCTACAACAGGCGTCGAAAGTCCGGAGATGGACCGAGCTCAATCTCGGTCAGAGGGCTCGTTTCGGTCCGATGACTTTATCTCTCGAATCCAACGCATGGCGAAGGCCTGCAGGTTTGGATTACTCTCTCGAACCGTGGTCGCAGACTATTCGAATTCGAATTCGAAACGAGGAGACACTCGAAAAAGACGATCGTCTTCTCCGCCGTTATCTTTTTTCCAAGTCTCTTCTCCCGCCGTCTTTAATCGCTTTTTTGGATCAGCGGGAGAAGGATGTACTCGTCAATCAAAACTTATCGACAACTGTGATCGATGTCTGGGCGGCCCCACCGTCTCTTCAGCGCCAAAAACCGAAACAGACACGTTTCTCGACAAGATCACTATCCAGACACCTTACTTTTTCTCGGCTCGATTCCGAATCACTCGCTTCTATTTGACTTTCCTTTGTAAATGAAAAAAGGAAGCGAGACAAGAAGAAGAAGACTGCAAAAACGGTCGATGAATGGATGAAAGAGTGAGGAGTGCTCACTGAATACACACTCTTTTTGCCCCACCACCGAATACAAAAGAAACTGTGTGTCTGTTTGTTCGGAAGAGTGGAAATTGAGAAGAATAAGAATAAGAAGAAGAACAAGAAGGAGACTAGACTGCTGGTCGAGCTGATGGCCGAACTTTTTCTAGGCCAGAGCACAACCATTCTTAACGTGGAATCGTCAAAAGTTCGAAGAGTCCTGATTCGAAGGCTAGAGGTCGGCGCCGCCCATCCTACGATGTTCCCACGAATCGAGTCCGATCCATTTCCCAAATTTATCAAACGGATGGATGAGTGACAAGGTCTCTCGCACTTTTCCGTCAATCCTTCTTTCTTCTTCCTCTCATTCGAAACTTCTCCGCCGTCGCGACGTTCTTCTCGTTTCCACAAAAACAATGCGCACGATTTCTCGACGAGGTGCGATTTGGAGGAAGAAAAAGAAGAAAAGGAAGGGAGTGCCTAATAAAGAGGCAGAAAAGAAAAGAGACTTCTCTTTCGGTCACGGTGTGAAGACCTTGGTTATATCGCCTAATTGCCACATTTATAGTCTGTTTGTGGTGTGTCGGTGCGCCGAGCTGCCGCCCTCCTCGCTTCGCACACTATTTTCGCCGCTTCGGGAGTGTATGGTGTTGTGTTAATGGCTGGCCGCATAGGGAATCTCGGTGCGGAGATTGCGGCGAGAAAAGAAAGAGGATCGAGAGGGGAAGGCCGAATAACGGACTTCGAACGAAGTCCGGTCCGCTTCAGAGTTTTTTCGGCGGTAAAAATACAGAATAAGTAGCTGCAATCATCGCAGAAATTCGAAAATTCCTTCGCGAAAGGCCTAAAATTTGGGGGAATTGTCGTGAGATTCCGGACAAAGTGTGCAAACACCGAGCCTGTGCACTCGGCACCACATCTTACGACTCAAAGATCTCGAAAAAATACGAAAAGACACAATTTGTTGAAAATTATTAGTTAAAACCAGCCAAACAGGTAATCTTTCAGAGTTTTTTTGACTGGTTCTGTGTCTTGTGTCAATGTTTTGTCGGTCATTCTGAAAATGAAAGTAGTTCTACAGAGCGCACTTGCCCCGCACTCACTTCCCCATATATACCGGAACGTGCCTTTCGCTGTCCCAAAGAAGTGCACAAAACGGAAAAGTGACGAATTCAGAGAGCGGGCACTCGGGATCTGGATCGACGTTCGAAGAAGCCGTCGATCGGTCCGCTTTCCGAGCATCGTCGGGATTCGTGGCTCTAAAGAAGATTGAACTTGAATGGAAACTGCGCTCCACCGCAAATTGACCTCGTGGTGGCCGAATTGTGCAAGCTCAATGTCGAAAAGTGCTGCAAATGCGAAATCTTGAACATTTCGCCGCCAGCCGACGGCATCGAGTTCGGATAGGCCAGGTCGCCGAAGCCGCCCTTCTGCAAGATTTCCTCGATGTCTAGAGTCTCCTGAAAGTGCACTCTGTCGAGAATTCGCTGTGATTCGACGACGTCACCTGAAGCCGCTGGGCGAACGGATTCGGAAAGAAGTCGCCGGAGGTCCAGTGGGGAATGAAGACGTTCCGCTTCTCTTCGGAATCTGCGTTCTGCTCTTCGAATTGCCGCACAATGCACGGCGCCGTCTGCCGATGCTTCTCGATGTACAATCGGAGGTTGTCGAACGGGCACAGATTGCGCGAGAACGAGTAGATCAGAACGAAGTTGAGGCGGCGGTCCACTGTCGGCAGAATGATCATGTTCCAGGCTGCAAGCAAGTGCGTCAGTCGCCGTCCCCTCCTGGCGCTTTTCTCGCGAATTCGCGATGGAGCGCGTTTCCGACTTACGCATTTCGCCTCTCCGAACTGGAATTTTGACTTTCGGAGTGGCCGCCACTCGGAAATAATCGACTCCTTTGACCGGATATATCAGCTGGGCATCGAAAATCTCGGGAAGAATCGCCACGCTGGCGCTGCTGATCCACATCAGAATCGGCGTTTTCTTCTCGTTTTCGACGACTCTTTCCTCGAATTCGAGCAAATTCTGACCGATCTTGTCGACGACGTCTTCTGGCTCCAGAATCTCCTCCTCCCACACGTTCACGACGACTTTTTGCTCGAAACTCTCCTGCAAACGCGCTCCGTCGAGACAAGTGTGTGCGGTGGAGCGCACTTGCCTCCAACGCACTGCTGACCCAGTTCCGGTGCTCTTTTGCACCTTCGAACTGCTTCAGCTCGACGCGGTACTCGCGAAGGCACTCCAGAGTGTTCAGATGAATCGAAACGGAGTTCGTCGGATACGCGACTGCTCGCCGAGCCGACAAAATCTTTCCGGGCGTCGTCACTTTCGACAGCTCCACGTTCCACACTTTCATGAAACTCTCCGTGCTCTCTTGAAGGTTTTTGTGCTGAAAATCGAATCCAATCGACTAAACAGCGAGCCGTCCGGCGTGAAGAACGGAGCATCGTTCGAACCTGAATTTGATGCGCGAGCTCGTTGGATATCGAATTCCAGCCGAATTCCCGACGCAATCCGATTGTTCTCTGCAAAAAGAAGTCAACTGAAGTTCAAATTTTCGAAATTCGCGCCTCACCTCGGGACAAACAGACATCAAGAAAGAGAGCTGCGAAATGAATTGGGGGACGCTCAAAAAGAACGAGAATTCCGAATTGTCGAGCATGTTTCTGGATAATCTGCTCGTTTTTGGGAATCACAAAACAGAAAACGAGGCGAACCCGAAGAGTCGAAACGCGAGAATCATCCATTTTTCGATGATTTCGGCCGGAATGATGGTCGGACTGTGTTCGGTCATTCTCTTTTTTCGAGCCGAAAAAGAGCCTAGCCTGACACGTTCCAGTCCGTTTCAGCCAACTTTATCCCCGTCGCAAGTTCACGTTCAGAGAGGATAGTTCACGTGTTCTGAGGCCGCGCTGAATCTTTATTGTCTTTCGTAAAACGGTGTCTGACTGGGTTAAAACACATAAATGGGAACAGAAATATAGAAGTGATTGTGCTCTGGGTGCAGTATTAATATTTGGAATGGTGGCTCTTGCTCATTCCGATAGGTTCTCCAAGGTCTCTCTGGTGGAAAGTTCCGGGTCCGGCAACCCCGGCAAGAAGTGAGTGTATGTACCCGGAATGGGAACCACTGTCGACACGCTAGAAGGTATCGACATCGGGCTACGCGGCTGAATTGTCGAAGACGTATCCGACCGAGTGCTTGCGACCGATCCGCTAGTCGGACTTGTTGGGAGGTTGATTCCCATGTTTTGAGAGTGCTCGTTTTTTCGGAACTCTTGAAATTCGCGCTGCTCAGGCTTCACAATGTTCAGGTCCAAATCGATGACTTTCCGCATCTTCTCGAATATGCTCTGAAATTAAAGACTCGAGCTTCATTCTCTTGTATAGATTCGTTTACCAAAGCTTCTCTTGCCATTTCCCTAACATACGAGTAGCCGTTTCGTCGGCATCCCATGACCAAATCGTACAATTGATCCAGCTCCGCCTTCTTCATGTCCCACTCGTGGGAGTTCAAAGACGCTTCCAGGTACTCGACGACAGGCATTTTCGGCAATTCATCGGCTTCCAGCTCAATTGACAGAATGTAGTCGACCGGCTCTTCATCATTTATTTTCCGAAGCACCTCGATCGATTCTGCGATTTCGGCGCCTCCGAATTCAGAAGCCACATCGATCTGAAAACAGTTTCAATTGAAATGGGAATTCTTTGAAAATCTCACCGCCAATCTCTCGGCTCCTTCCATCCATGCGCTGTGCATTTCATGGCATCCACGGAACGCACAGGCACCGCAAAAAACACGCTGTTTCTCGTAGAACTGCGATGGCTTCTTGATGGAGCTGTCTCGTTGGAATCTGTCCTCACACTCTTCATTATAACAGATATACAGTTGATTGTGAGGGACAGTAGTTTGACATCCTTTGCATTTCGCAGCCGTCAGATTCCACTGCTCGAACTCGATTCGCAGAAGGTTCATGACGGCCTCGTTTTCGACGTCGAGGTTGACTGGAGCCACTCTCTTCGGTCGATCAGAGTCATCAGTCGCTGGCGAGTCAGTAGCCGATGAAGTTGGTCGTCGCGGTGAACAAGTTCCGTTTTGTGTCGAAGATCTTGAACAGGGTGGAATAGGAGGCGAATCTCCGAATTCCCTTTGCTTCCGCTCTTTCTCTTTCTCCTGCTCTTGCCTCTCGAAATTCTGAATGTCTCTCGGTGGAGGCCGGAAACCGCCGTACCAACGACTCATTTCTGGAAAAAAAGGGTTCAGAAAGAAACATTTGAAGAAAAGAGAACAAAGCGGAACAGACGAATGAGCCGACGTGAGAATTTTTGCAATCAAGAAGACAGAAACGCGGATTCCTAGCGCGCGCGCTCTGATCCCAGATCAGAATCAAATCAAGAAACCTGCGGTCAAATCCAAACTGGCAAAAATGTTTTGTTTGTCAGCCGAGCGCACTTGCACAGTCCGTAATGTTCCGATGTATACCGTAACTTTTCTTTCGTGATTTTCGCCTCTTGGAATTTGAGAAACACGGAAAGAGATGAGAAAACAAATATTTAACTGGAAATTTATTCGAGGAGTAAGATTGAGAGAAAGTTATTCTTTTAAAAATTGGGCCTCTCTATAGAAATGTTTAGATTTGAATAAAAGGATAAAAAAAATTGAGACTTCAGGTCCGTGAGGATTACGCAGTTCGCGCACAAAATTGCAGATTTTTCTATTCGGAACGTGTTATCCCCTATCTATCAATCTCATCAATCTCAATCGTCTTTCTCCGAAGATCTTCAATTGTATTCCTTTCTTCGAATCTCCAACTAACTCGTGACTAACTCTTCTTCTTCTTCTCCAACCATGTGGACCGGAAATGTCTATCAGCCGGTCAGTTTCCGAACTCTCTTTCAAACTTCACATTTCTTCTTCAGCAAGTGATCCCGACCGTCGTGCCAGTTGCTCCAGTGGCCGCTCCAGTCGTCGTTTCTCCGTACGCGCCAGCCGTCGTGGCTGCTCCCGCCGTCGTTTCTCCGTATGCTCCGGCTGTCGTCGCCGCTCCGGCCGTCGTTGCAGCTCCAGTGTACGGAGCCCCGGTCGTGGCTACTCCCATGATAGGAACTCCCGTGATGACTCCTTATGGCCCTCGATATTTCTAAATAAATGAAATCGTTTGAATTTCTTCGTTTTTGGCGCGCGAAGCAGGTTACTGTACTTGTCCGTGCATTTGCGCGGGGAGTTTGGTGTTTCTTGAGTTTCTTGAATTTTTAGTCAAATTTCGCCATTTTCCGAGTTTTCAGCATTCCAGATGAGTAATCTGTATCCGTGTGCTCTTTGTGGCATCTGCCGCTACCGTCATGATGTCACGAGAGCTCCGAAAATGTCGAATCTGTTCCGAATCAACGAATGGAGCCTGGCGATCGGCGATTCGGCTATGCATCGTATTCTAGAGTCGACGAAGACGAAGAATCCCGCCTATTTGTGCGTGGAACATTTCGAATTGAGTACGCAGTTCGATCGAAGCGGAAATCTGAAACAACTCGCGAAACCGTTGATGGTGTCGGAAGAGGAGAGAAAACTCTACGACAACTATTTTCTCGAGCACGGATGCTTCAAGCTGACGAAACCGGCATTCTACGAACGAAAGTTCACATTCCAGAACATCTCATGCTCATTGTGCAGCAAACAAGTCAAAGGGTACGTGATGTCTTCTGAAGCCATCTGAATCCGCCTACTTCCAGAAACGAGATGTCTTCACACGCGGAGTCGCACGCTCCTCTCTACCTGAACCTTTCGGAGCATCTCTGCGCGGAGCACACCAAGAATCGGCCGCCCAGCGACGAGTTGATCCGTTTGAAATGCGAAGAGTGCTCGAGTCTGCAGACGAGAGCCGCTTTCGAAATCTCGAAATTCGAGGCCGAACGCTGTTTTCCCATGTTCGAATTCGTATGAAATCCCGATGTTCGTTTCGGAAATTTATTTGTTTTTGCAGAGAATTCTGGAAATCCATGAAAGAAACAAGCATATTTTCGAACTGGACCCCGAAATTCGTCCGGAATACGCAAAGGTGAGCTCGAAACTTGAAAATCGAGTCCGAAATTGAACCTTGAAGCTCCGCCCACATTATGAAAACTGGAAGCCGAGAACCACGAGACTCCGAAGTTCGACGATGAAAAAAGCGGTGAAAGAGGAAGTTGTCAGTTTTCAGCGAGAAAACGATTAGTGCTGAAATTGTCGATTTTTTTCAGAAAGAAGAGATACAAGATCCAGATTATGACTACGAAGAAGATGTTAACAATAATGAAGTGGAACTGAAAATGGACATTGATGAGGATGAAAAGGAGGACGACGAAGAAGACGAGGATGAGGATGAGGACGGTATGGTCGAAGCTTCCCGTAAACTATCTCAATCGAACGGAAACGGCCCGGTTTCCTGTGAAACGCTGTCTCAAACAGTCAATTTCAGGACCCGCGAAGAAAAAGTCGAAACGTCCGTACTACACGGTGACGCATCCTCAAATGACTCTCCAGGAGCACTTCCAGCAGGATCCGCACCCGTCGTTCGAGAAAATGCTCCAGATGACCATGGAGGGCAAGAATCCGTGTCAGTTCAACACCATCTTCCGGTTCTTTCGCACGAAACGAGAGCTGGATCGTGTGGAGTGCGCTCCGAATGACACGTGTCAACGTGCTGAGCGGTATCTGAAAATGGAATCGGAGCCGAGCGCGAGAGTCCGAGAGACTCCCGAGGAGAAGATGAAAATGCTCGAGCAGTTCGAAGATCACGTCATTCGAGGCCAGAAGTTCACTATCGCTCATTCTTATGTGGTGAGAAGACGGATGCTAGTTGTCGTCAAAAAAGGAGAACTTCAGATGGCAGAGAAGCTCGGATTGCCTCCGAAATACCTGAGAGCCCAGTTCAGATCCTACAAACTTCGTCGAACTTGCCACGAATCGCGAATGGCCACAATCCGAGAATTCGAGAAGAAACACAAAGGTCAGTCTTTGATTTTCTCGGAAAATTCGATCCGAAAATGGCTGAAAAAACCGATTTTCGCCGCGAGTTTCCAACATTCATTTTCCAGCAGGCGTTCAAGCGGCGAATCTGAACACGACGCACGTGGCTCTGCGCGTCGCCACCTCGAATGTGGCTCCGAAACGTCTTCCCCCCGAAATCCGGCAGGTTCTGGAAGAAGCCTACCAGCAGAAAGTCAAAGCGCACGGAGACGGCGACTGGCCGAGAGACTCGTTCAAGGCATTGGCGGTAAAGACGGGAATGACGTCGGAGAAGGTGGCGAAGTGGATGAGTTGTCGAAAGTTCCGCGGAATCGGAAACGTGAGGACGTCTTCTGAATCGCTCCCGAACAGATTCCCTTCTTCAGACGCTTCCCGAACGACGCCATCAGTTCACTCCAGAAGAGCGACGTCATCTGAAGTCGATCTATATGGAGAACCCGTATCCGACGCCGGAAGAGTACCGTCAGATGGCGGCTCGTCTCAAATTGTCGCTGTCCACAGTGATTCGCTATTTCGACACGCAGCGAACGGCCTCCCGAAAACAGGCCGAATTGAAGGCTCTCGAAGGGGATTTCGCGGGAATTTCGGAGGAGAAATGCGAGATTCTCGCGAAGACGGCCGACGAGAATCGATCGATTCTGGCGAACGAGAGGGTCGAGTTGGCTGACAGTCTCGGATTGTCGTACCAACTGGTGACTCACTGGATCGAGCTGTATCGAAAGGGACTGATAGACAATCGTAGACGCATCTGGAGAAGAAGAGCGGAACGAGTCGACGAGTTCGACGATCCGGAAGACGACGTTCAGGACGATTCCGAAGACGTCGAGACTTGAACTCGTTCCGAATTATATTTGCCATTTCATCTTGTTAGTTTTTCACATTTTGTCAATTTTGTTTCGACGCATGAATTTTGTTGTTCAGTCATCATCATCAGAAATCAGCGAGATAAGGATCTGCAGAAATCGAGGTCACTCGCGATCGAATGGTTTTTTCGTCGCCTCCGAACACCCTTGACCCGAATCGAGTCGATTGTTTTCCGACGCTTTTTGACTAGTTTGAACAGGTTCAATTAGGGTTAGGTATTCGATTCACTTCGACTTCTTATTTTATTTCGTTTCGAGACCCTTTACCGCAACCGTATTCGTTTCGAGACCCACTGGGTCTCGAAACGAAAAGGAATAATCTAGAAAGACGCGAAGGAACCAGTTTCTGCGCGCGAGGCGCGTATAAAACGACGGATTTCTCGTCGTCTCCGTCTCTTTTTCTCTCCGAAAAAGGAAGTGAATCTTCAGTTTTCTCATCGATTTTCGAATTCAGAAATGCGACGATTCGTCGTGTTTGTTTCCGTTTTCGCGGCGGTTTTTTGTTCGGAACAGACGACGAAACTGCCGAAATGCGAGCACGTGGATCCGTACGAGAAGTGAGTTGAGGGGGAGCGGCATGGGTTACGGTAGGCTTGCAGTTTGGAAGGATGGCTGGCATTGGGATCGGCGGCCGACAGAAAGTGTAATCACACGAGCGTCAAGGAGGATCTCAGCGAATCGGTAGGCGGGAGGGACTAGGAAAAGCTAGGCCATCATTCGTCATCGGAATTGCAGGAATCGAAGAAGTTCGAGTGGGGAATCAAGAGTTTCGCGTTCGACGGACTCGCCTCCGAGAAGCTCGGCCCACTGCGGAACGTCGGAAAGCAGGCGCACAAGCTGTGTGACGAGCAGAAATGGGACGCCGAGTTCACGACTTCTGTAGTCGTCATCCATCACAACGAGGCGTTGTCGACGATTCTGCGGATGATCAACGGCATCGTCGAGTTCACGCCGCCGTCGCTTCTGAAGCAGATCGTGCTCTACGAGGACGCGTCCGACGAGGGACACGTGCTCACCGAGCATCTGCAAAAGTTCGCGAAGCTCAAGAATCTCGAGAACAAGCTGACGATCGAGAGAAGCGAGTACAGACAGGTACAGTAATCCGGCACGCAGCACCATAAGATGGCTGTTTTGAAGGGGCTGATCAGAGCGAAAGTGCACGCGTCGCGGCTCGCCACCGGTGACGTCATCGTGTTTATGGACTCGCACTGCGAGGTCGCCGAGAAGTGGCTCGAACCGCTGTTGCAGCCGATCAAGGAGAATCCCAACAGGTGCGAAACGCGCTCCACCGCACACTTTTGCCTCTGTTCGTTTGCAGCATCGTCCTTCCGGTGGTGGATCTGATCAATCCGGTGTCGTTCGACTACTCGTCGTCGATGGTGGCGAAGAGCGGCTTCGACTGGGGACTCACGTTCAAATGGATCTACCTGCCGTGGGAGTACTTCGAGACGCCCGAGAACAACGTGAAGCCGTTCGACTCTCCGGCGATGCCGGGAGGCCTGCTCGCCATGCGACGCGACTACTTCGTCGAGCTCGGCGAGTACGACATGGGCATGGAGATCTGGGGATCCGAGAACATCGAGCTCTCGCTCAAGGTGAGCTCCTCCTCGCGGCTCTCGCACTGAGCCCCTTTTGCAGGCGTGGCTCTGCGGAGGCCGAGTCGTCGTCGCTCCGTGCTCGCGAGTCGGGCACGTCTTCAGAATGCGTCGTCCGTACACGTCGAAGCCCGGCATGGACACGGCTCTCTACAATGCGGTGCGAGTCGCCAAGACGTGGCTCGGCGACTACGAGGTGAGTTGTGCGGTGGGGCGCACCTGCAACACTGTCCGATCTCTGCAGAATAAGTTCTTCGCCGCGAAGCCACGTGGCACGAAGATTGTGTTCGGCGACATCAGCGAGGCGAAGAAGGTGCGCGATCGGCTCAAGTGCCACGACATGAAGTGGTTCATCGAGAACGTCTATCCGGAGCTCGAGCCT
Organism: Caenorhabditis sulstoni; assembly: GCA_963966605.1. NCBI lineage: Eukaryota > Metazoa > Nematoda > Chromadorea > Rhabditida > Rhabditidae > Caenorhabditis > Caenorhabditis sulstoni. The sequence goes on along the minus strand of OZ016477.1, from coordinate 6,592,533 downwards.
AAAGTCCACGACGAGCTCTAGGACTCTTTTGATTCTTGAATGCTGGTAATTCGAAGTTGTGCAGTTTCTAGATAAACCCTTCTATTTTCTACTGTTTGCTCATCGAATATGCTCGGCTAGTCACCGAATCTACCACGTCTTCTACTTATCGCACTCGTTGTCGATCATCTTCTTTGCTCGGATCTCTTAGTTCTGAACACCTGAAAGCCGTCTCCGGAAGCGACTTCTTTCAGACTTCTTTCTGAGAGCCGTCTCTCCTCCACTCGATTATTCTCACAATCGGCTCGTATCTCTGTTGCTAGTGGACCAGAATATGAAAGAAAAGAAAGGATTTCAGGAAGAAGCTCAGCCTGATAGGAAAATTTGAACGTGCGGCAGACTTGCGAAATCGCGTGCGGCAAGTTGCAAAAAAGGGAGGAGCTTATCCAGGCCGGAGTTAAAGGGGGGGGGGGGGTGCCAACTTGAAAAAAGTTTGCTTTAATACAAACTAGAGGGGTGGGAAAATGCAGCGCACAAGGTGCGACGCTTTAAAAATAGGTGCAAGTATTTTTAATTATCGATTTTAGGCCAAAATTAATATTCCTGTGGCCGTGACCTAGAAACCCAAATTTCGTTGCGCGCCTATGCGCGATATCGATTGATTTGCGATATTTTTCGGCCGCTCGATGCTCCGCTTACAGACACGTCTTTTTGCGAAGAAATCTCGAAAATTCGTCGAGGCCGCGCGAAGAATTCCTGCGAAAAGCAGCAGTTAGGCCACGGCCACAGGAATATTAATTTTGGCCTAAAATCGATAATTAAAAATACTTTTACTTATTTTTAAAGCGTCGCTCCTTGTGCGCTGCATTTTCCCACCCCTCTAGTTTCTTTTTAAGCAAACTTTTTTCAAGTTGGCACCCCCCCCCCTTTAAATAATTGAATTTTGTGATAAATTTGGTGCCACGTTTTGTGAATTGATAATAAAAATTTGCAAAGCTTGCCAGGCCAGCGGTTTAAAAATGTCATTTTTTAAAAATGAAAAGCACGCGTTCCGATCAGCGGCGCCCCGCGCTTCCGAAATGCAAACGCGCTCCATTGCACTTCTTCAAATTGCGTACTTGCGGTATACCGTAGTCTTTTCATAATGAAAAACAGGGAAGTTTGGTTTCTTGCCAGTAAAAAAGAGGAATAAACTGTTTTTTTCCCAAATAAACAAAGTTATCAAGTTTAATAAGAAAAATAACTGACGTGTTTACTGCCGTAAAAATTATTTCTTAATTCTAAATTTTTTGCAAAAATCAAGTTAGTTCTCTTCTAAATTTTAAAAAACATCAGCCCAATGCGGGGCTCGAACCCGCGACAACCAGATTAAGAGTCTGGTGCTCTACCGACTGAGCTAACCGGGCCCGGAATCAAAGGGAAGGCAGGGTATAAACATAGTGGCAAGACGCAAAGCGACCGACATGTCTGCCGAGTGGCAGGCAGCGAAACGCCCAGAGGGAGAAAGAGAGAGTGTGTGAAGTTGACGAGTTTTCGGTGAATTTGAACTGCGTTTCGTGTTGTTTATCACTCGAAACGACGAGATTTTGAAGATGAGCAGAGGAGATTGCGAGGATCTGCGTCGATTTTGCTGAAATCGCGAGAGGTTTCCATTCGATCTTACTGAGGGAATCTCTTTCTGGGATTCTCTGGAAGTTCTTGCATTTTTCGAAACTTTCCTATCTCCCATTCTTTTTTGTTCAATTCCAGTCAGACTTTTTCTATTGCAACGAACCTCTCAAAAAGTCTTCGTCAAGCATTCCGAAAAGCTGTCGTGAAGCAATGCGCCAATTGTGCACGCCCCGTCGGCATCCAATCGTACGACAACTCGCGTACTCCGACGCCAACGCTCAAAAGTCTCTGCGTCTCCTCGCAACGCGCGCTCTCTCGCCGATTGGACAAACATCTGATTCCATTTCACTCCTCCTCCACGTGACGTCAACACTCTTCAATTTGCCCATTTCTCACCTCTAATCACCTAATAATAATAATTAAAAACCAAGAAAACCCCCAGTTTTCCAACTCTCAATTTTCAAATGCTCCATTTCTCCGAGCTCTTTTCGTTTTTCTGTTCAAGTTTCAAGTACTGATAAGGAACTTCTCGAAATTTTTTGTTTTCTACAAAACTTGTTTCAAAAAACCCCTCAAAACTTTCCGTTTTTCGAATTTCCCTCGATTCTCACACGACATTCTCGCTGAGAAACTGTGAAGAAACTTCCGTTTTCAGGCCTTTTTTGCACCAAAAAAAAACGAGTAAAGGAATGTCATCGAAGGGTAACGGATCGTCTCAGCCAAACGTGAGTCTTTTCATATTCTCAAAACGAAACAAAAGACATGGAAATCTGAAAAAAAGACATGGAATCCTTGAAAAAAGACATGGAAATCTGTTTGAAAACCTTAAGCTCGCGTCCATAAAAGCCTCCAAAACCGGAAAGCATGCAAAAATCGGAAGAATCACCCCCCAAAATCCCATTTTCTCGAGTAATAAAACTCATCGTCGACGATTATCCCAATTTCTTCTCTGCGCCCTCCGTCGCTCCATTTTCCCGCTTCGGACTGCCCATTTCAGCCGGAAACGGCCCGTTTTCACCCCGTTTTTCGCCCATATCTGATGCACTTTTCGGCGCGCATTTTGTGCTCGGAATTCTCGAAGATTTCGCCGAATTCGCCGCAATTCGTATGCGATTCGTGCTCCGTCACGTGTGCTTTGGTCTTTGAAAATGGGCAAAAAAACAGGAAAAAAAACAAACGAGAAGCTGGAAATTTTCATGCAAAATCTGTACTTTTTTCGTGTTGTTTTCGATTTTCGAAACTGGAAAAACGACTGAAAAGAGCAGAGGCGGATGTTTAGAAAACTCGCGGATTTCTCTTTTCTCGACATGCACACTTCCAGCTATACTATTCTTTTTTCAACCAGTTCAATCTCATGTTCCAAGTTTTTCGGCGGCCCGAACAGGTAAAAAACAGTTTGCACCCTCAAAAAACAGCTAATTTAAGCGCCAATAAGGTGAACTTCAGAAAATAACCAGAATAGTTTTTTTTTGAGCCGGACCAGTGCGGCCTGAAAAACGAGACGGTGGGTTTTGTATGTTTAGAACTGGTTGGTTCATGAAAGTAACGCAAATTCACTTTTCACTACAACAATAAGAGTGGAAAGAGCGAAAACTTTCTGAAAGTTTTGGAACAACTCTCAAACAAGCCAAAAAGTTGCAACCCCCTGAAAATTAGGTATAGAAACAAAAACTGTGGAAAAGATGGCCAGATCGAATCACACTCGAGCGTATTGGATTGGGCCGTAGGCCTTCCAGTTGGTTTCTATCGGAACTACTAGACTGACTTCTTGTGTTGTCGACTGTTAATTGCAAAATTTCTCCCCGGAAGGTCCCCTAATTTGCAGAATAATCGGGCCTCTGATCAGATTCGAATGACGTTTCGGTTTTCTTTTCCGTGTTTCTAGCCTGCCCCCCCCCCCCCCTCGGGTCAATGTTTGATCGTCCGCCGCCCGAAAATTCATTGGGTTTACTTTCAATGAAATCGAATTTGTCGGCCGTTTTCTGCCACGGCCCTCCGAAAGGCTCTGTCGTCGTCTCCCTCTTCAACATTCGAAATGACCTCGTGATTCTGTCTGCGTCTCTTCATCTACCGTACTCTCTCTCTCACCTCTTTCCGTTTTTTTTTCGTCAAGTCTCGAGTATACTAACTGGTTTCGGAGAGAGGCAGCGGTAATTTGAATTATAACCCCCCTTCCATCCGCCAAACAGACTCAACTGGGCAGTTCAAAAACTGGCTACTGTAGAGACGAATCCCCCTTTTCGTTTCAAGACCCAAAGTACTCCTTTTCTGTCCGAGAACCCTCTTTGCGAGACATGAAAAGGGCGTTTTTCCGTCTTTTCTTCTCTTCGTTTTCGGCGCACAGATGATGACGAGAGCCTTTGATTGACACCCTCCTCCCTTTTTTTCCCCTTCTTTTCTCGCTCCCTTCTGTCTATCGCCCCCCGTTAGTTCCTTTTGTGTGAGAATGTTTCGAAAGACTTTCGAATCGGGAAGAAGTGTTTGAGTTTCGGTTTCGGGGAGCCCGCGCCCGATCGCTGCGAGAGCAGTTTGGAGCACCTTCCACCGTGGAGCAGGTCAAACAGTTTCAAAGTGTTCGAGAGGCGAAACAGTTTTCGGTCTCATCTTCCGATCTGCAAGGCTTACTGTAGCTGACTTGTCCAAGTCGAACTTGATCTTTCGTTCGCCCTCGATCGTCAGTCCTGGCAGCACGAGGGTAATGGAGTTCCTGTCGGCTCTTTCGATACTTTTGGAGCTCAGAACCGCCTGAGCCCATATATCAACAGAAACCACCTTTTTTCTTTTTCTTCTTCTCCACTTTTCTTGCTCTTTTTGCCCCCACGCTCGGCCTCATGGACGACGATAGAAAGGAGAAAAGAGCCCCCCTCCGTTTGTGTGTGTGTGTTTGTCACTCCACTTTCTCTCTCTCTCTCTCTCTCTCTCTTTTTCTCTTTTTCTGCTCCATTTTCTTTTCTCAATGTGTCATGTCACAAGTAGAAAAAAAAGGAGAGAAAAGAAAAAGAAAAGCGAAAAATGTTTCGGATTTTCGATGCTTTCCCGTTTTCTGTCTCCTCGAGAAACAAAGTAGGAGAGAGACTCCTACCGTAACCCGGTCTCCACCTCTGTAACACCGAAAAAAAAACGAAGAGAAGAAGACGAAGGAGGAGGAGAAGGTTCAAAAGCTTGCCGAATCGCTTTTGAAACATGATCCAAAGTGCTATTCTCCATCGGAAGAGACGCAGAGAAACGGAATTTCTCTCAGTTTTTTCCCCTTCGTTTCGGTTTGCCGAGAGAACGGTTTTCCTCGAAACATCGGGGGCAGTTGTTTGCCCAAAATTGGAGCAACGTTTACACAGCCCCGGCGAGCTCTGTCTGCAGTGAGCTCTCTTTCTTCGCTGCTGAAGCACACACACACACACACTCCCACCGAGCACATACGGTCCACGCTCCAGCAAAGACAGATTCCAAGGCTCCTCCGCCGTGCTCTTTTGCTCCGTATCCATCGTCAGCCGGCCTCTATTCGATTCGTCTCCGTCCTCTTGCTCTCGACCCTTTGGGTCCTCTCCTCCCGCTCGGCAGGTTATTGCATTTGGAGCCCCTGAGGCTCTTGCTCCGCGAGCCCCGGAGCACGATGAAGCGTGGCGCGTACACACATCTGCATGCATTTGAAACATGTGTTTCCGATGTGTATGATGTGATCTCGACAAGGATCCATAAAGATCCGAGTGGCTCCTTCTAGGACCTCGATTCGGGCTCTTTTCGTTTTCTGCTCCCCGCCCGCCCTCGGCCCTTCGTCGTCCGTTTCTCCGCCGATTTCCGTGTTATCTGATGCCGCGTTTCCTCCCGTTTTTTTCCCCTCTCCCTCCGTCGACAAAACGGCGAAGAAAACGCGCAAAAGCCCGAAAAGAAAGCGAGGATTCAGTCGAACTTCTCGACGGTTTCCATCTACGGATTCATGTCACTTACGTGACATTCTCGCGAATTTTCTCTCGGTGCGCGCTAATTTGAAAAGTGGAACAAGTTCATCGGAACGCGCACTCTCTGTTTTCGGGGCAACTCCATTTTTTTTCTGCCGATTTCGACCGATTCAGATTAGTTTTTGGAACTGTAAACGGGGGATTTGAAAGGGCCGAAATCCGATTTGCTGGCGAAAAATGACCGTGGGCAGAGACTGTTTTCCGGTGAAAATAGGCGTGTCTCTTGCTTTTTTATCCGCATTTTCCCCTCCCGGCTTGTATCATAATAATTAGGTTCGGCGGTCTCGCCGCTTCTGCCGTTTTCCGTCGTTTTCTCTGCGTTTCGCAGTCTCGCACACTGTCTCGACGGTCTCCAGGGTGACGCTGTCTTGCTCTAACACACGTTTTTATCTCTTTTCTTTTCTTTCCCTCCTCTTTTTCTTCCTTTTTTCTTTTTTCACCTGACCCTCAAGGGCACATTCCTTTCTCTTTCTTCTTTTCGCCCGTTTCTTCTTTTTTCCAGCTCAGAATTCAAACTTCAGATCATTTTTTCGCTCGAAACTTTCACGCTTATACGCACATTGTGACGTCGAATTCACGCGGAACTTGCTCCGTTTCGCCGTTTCCTCGGGTTCTCTGAAAATGCTCAAAGTACTCGACTCCGGTCTGTTTTCGAAATCCGAAAGTTCGAAATGCGGACTGTTTGAGCTGTTTGTTACAGGAGATTCGAAAGAATATCTCAGATCGAATGGCGTATTCTTTCGAGTATTCACCTGTTTTCTCCCCTATTTTTACACTCGCGAAATCGAATTTCCGCTGATCTTATTTCCACCTGTTTACCTAATAAAAAAGCGTGACTTGAAGCGGTTTCGAGTGATTTTTCGCTGAAAGAAAACGTTTCGGAAAGGGGGGTTTCCCATCGGTTCTTTTCCGCGATTTCCGCACCGGAATCACACTTTTCCGGCTCGAAAAGCCTCGAAAATGGGAAAACCTGGAAGCGAAGTTTCATTCGACACGTAGGTAATGAAAACTGCGCGCGAACAACACGCGCGGATCATCGAATTCTGTCTTCCGAATGAGAGTGACGTCATTTTCTGTCTGTTTTCGACTTTCACACACACACACACACATACATACAAATACACGGTCGATTTGTTTCCTCCATCTCTCCTTTTCCTTCTTGTGAATCATTCGCCCAATTTCCGTTCGGAACGACAAAAAACGAGTGATTGTTTTTGTGCAGAGCACAAACTAGACGGGTACAGTAACCTGTCGGGGTCCTCTTTGACGAAGAATTTGCGTGTTTCGACGAACTGTTTGCTGTCCGAAGACGGCCACTTTTTTGTAGTCTCATCGTATCTTTCTGACGCCGCTTATTGTCGGCGTTCTCGGTTCTGTTTGCACAATCGAGGAATATTTTTCCTCTTGGGAACGATTCTGAAATAGGACTGGAAAAACTGTGTCTAGAGATGGAAGATCTAGCAGGAGATGACGTCACTTTCCGCCCGGTTTTCCCCTTTTTCCCTCTCTTTCTCTGCGGAGTCACTATACTCGTTTCGATGGTAGTGCCACGTCATTTTGTTGCCACATGGTTCTTCCGTGAGAATTGTAGGCGTTCCGCGTGAACTTGACTTTTTCCGAAAATGAAATGGTAGGACCACTTCAAGTACTTATTTCGAGCTTCTCAATAGGAATCGACACAAAAAACGAAGCTAATTTCTTGCGAACGAGTCCTAGATCTCAATGGAATTGGTAGTGCCACGTCATTGAAAAGTGCAAACTTGATCTCCGAGCACAAGTCACTTTCCCCCTTTTCTTCTCTTTCTCTCTCCCCAGAATGCCTCCATCCCTTGCGATTTTGTGCTCCGTGAGCCCGAAAATGGACCAGTTGTGTCTCTCCCCCTCCAACTCTTTTCGGGCACCAATTTCACCTGCTCAAACGGGCAGAAAAAGAGAAGTTTCCGCCTTTTGAAACTCTTATTCTCTCTCTCTTTCTCGTTTTTCCTTCGTTTTTCTTCCACTGAATCTGTCGGTGACAGAATCGAGAACCGATGGAAATGAGTGCGGGAGAAAATCGCTTCCCAAGATACATTTTTTCTTCTCCTCCGCGTTCCCCTCTAATTTTTTGTGGTCTTCCCGTCTAGCCATCGTTTGTTACCTACCACAACTCATTTCCCTCGTTTTCTTCCTCAGATCGTGTTTTCATGCGCGTTTCTCTTCGCTTCTCTATCTCTCTCTCTCTCTCTTTCTCCCGTTTTTTGTTAATTTCCTGGCACATGGGAGGGATGTGACCGATTTGAGAAGAGGAAGATTAGGAATAAGCTGTGATGTGCAGGTGATAAGCAAGAAAATCGGCGACGTGTGAATTGATGTCGTGATTGAAAGGATTCGGCAGGCGAGCGAAGGGGGGATGATTTCTGATTGTGCCCACTCTATTCGTTCTCTTCTCTCCTCTTTTCCCCCCGAAAAGGCGACAAAAAAAAAACAAGATAGTATATCTTTTCTGTCATCGAATAGCAGTAGTAGGTAGTGGTAAACAAGAAGAGAGAGATATCAGCATGTCGATGTCTTCTTTGTTTTCTTTAACTTCCACTAACGTGGAATAAGGCGGGAATTGGCTCCGAATACCGTCAGAAAGCTAACCCAAAAGGGTCTAGAACACTTCGAACTGGAATTTGAGATCCGACACCTTGAATCATCAAGTGCAATGTTTCTAGGACATGCCTCGATCCAATCATCTAAATGGAGTAGGAGAATGAGAATCAGAAGAACTTTAGAAGACGAACTCGACGGATTGTCAGAAAACAAAGTGAATGTGTGAATGATGAGATGGATTCTCGGCGCATTTGCTCATTCTCTCTCTCTCTCGAGCCCATCATTTCTATTAACTTCCTTCTTTCTCTCCTTAGCTCGCGCGGGCTCGATGAGTCTTTGCTCTTCTCTTTTTTCCCCTTCCTTTTCCGCCGATTCTGGAGCAAAAGAGCATTAAGCACTTAATTACTTCTGCATCAAAACCACGGTCTATAATTGGAAATCGTGTGTCAATTGATCCTTTTCTCCGCTACTTTATCGAACTGCCGCCTGTTCGTTTGGCCAGTCTGATCGTGTGAACTCTTGAAAATCTCCCATCTCGATAATCTAAACACGGGCTTCTGATAGCCGCCAGCTGATATGAGCGGGAAACAGGAGGATCAAGTGATTCTCCTTTCCATTTGTGCTCATTTTCTGCGATTTCTGACTCGCTGAACCTTGCACCCTGCCCGGTTCTTTGCGTTTTCGTTTCGAGGGGAAAAAACGACTGCGGGACCAGGTTCTCGAGTTACATAATCGGAATATTGGAGATGTGCAAACAAAGCGAGTCTCTTGAAACAGATGTTTCCACAGAAAATACCAAGACACACTACTTTGGCGGCTCGCGGAGCCCGTGGACTCTTTCAAGAGGTCACATCTCGTTTTGATGCATTTCTGATTCGTGCGGAGTTTGAAAGAAGAAGGAAGAGTAGATTTTCCTGTTCTTTATTCTCTTGTGAGGAATTCGGAAGTTGTTCCCCGAGTTCGCCGAATTCCAGCAGGTATCCCCCCGGTGACTCATTCCGGGATTCCGCTAATCTTGTAATCTGTGTCACTTTCATTCACTTTTCCGTTTTCCCCTTTTTTGCATCATCATCATCGGCCGTCAATATGAGAGTGTGATGGAAAAAAGATAATATATCCGGAGAAAACTTTACAGACCGCTCTGCCTTTTCTCCCGCATTTCTCGTCGAGTTTGAGCTCCGCGAGGCGTTCTTTTGATCTGTTTTCCCCTCTGAGAGTTATTAGATTACCGTATCAGTTGTTCTTCTCGAGTAGATCCAAAGTCCCGACGTTCTTGCTAACAAGTGCACAGAAAATGGTGATTCTTGATAGGCAAAGATCAATTTATGTGACTCATAAGAACAGGCGTCTCACAGTTCGAGTATCCAAATACAAATTCGATGGCCTAATCCGACCTACCGTAGTCCGATGTCTATTTTCGATTCGAACTCCGGCTTTTCTCTCGTGTCTCCACGAATCGCCCACTGTTTTCTAGGCTCTTTCATCGTTTCGCGTTATTTGTCGCCTTGCCGAATGTATCCGTCGATCGGATTTTCTTCGTCATCTCGGCAGCACTCAGCCCCCACGATGAGCACGTGGATTCGTCTCCTCTCTTTCTCACTTTCGCCGGTTATCCGTGGAATTTTATATATTTTCCATCATATTTTATCCTCTTCCGACGCTCCTTCCACTCCTTCCCATCCTCCTCCTCCTCCTTCCTCTCTTTTTCTCTTCGTTTTCCTCTTCTGAGCCCTCCCGCCGAGAGCTTTTCGATTAATTATTCACCAACTATCTTCTTCATCTCACTTTCTCTCTCTCTCTTTTTTCTACTTCACGGGTCATTTTGCTTCCTTTTTCTAGTCTCGTTTTCGCAGAAATCTTATCATCTAATGACGTTTCTCTCACGAGATTCTGCGCATTGGAAACTGGAAAACAGACAAAAAGAACACGACGAAACCCGAAAAAATGGAGTCTACCGGCGATGTTCTGATTTGATTCTCATCACGTTCCACCCTGAAATCTCAGTGTTTTCCATCCGAAAACTGCGTACTTTCGGCTTCTGCGAACGGAGAATTTGTCTGGAAAAGAGAGAAATGTTATCAAGGAGACTCGTCTGAAAATCTCCTCGGCTGAAACTGGAAGAGGATCATCCCTGTCTCCCGATTCACTTATCCCCTCTTTTCCTCCCTCTCCTTCTCCTTCTTTCTCACTTCATTTTCTTATCAGTTTCCGGAATACTTGCCGATTTTCAGTTCCCTGAAGTCCTGGATGTTTTTTTTTTGAAAGTTAGGAATCCTATGTGGTTGAATCCGCCGTGATTTTTGAAATTCTTGAATGAATGAGCTACTCTAAGCCGATTCTAATCTCCAAAACGTTTAGTTTATCAATTCGTTGAAGTTGTTTTCCGGAGATGTGAACTAGCTTCAGGACGTACGGGCGATTTTTTACAATCTCCATAAACTGGACTGAAACGGAACTCAACAGGTCTAGTGAAAAACAGTCCAGCCTCAGCGTTTCAGGGCATTCTTGAAGAACTCGTTTGGAATCAGCTGATTCAGTTCACGTGCAGGTCGACTGAAGGCTTGCTCGATCCGTTCGCTGACCTGGTTAGGGATAAACTGCCCTTGCAGTCTCGAAACAGACTTGATCTCGTAGTTCAGACTGAACTGGGTCACACCGAGTCTTCAAATCGAATGTTTTGGTTCCTGTCTGAAACAATATCAATAATCTGAACAGACATCTTCGGTTCGTTCTGACCTCGTCGCTCCTTCACTCATTTCGACTCTCCATTCTCTTAAACTGCTCTTTTTACCGTTCCGCTTTGTGTTCTCGTCTTTCCAACCCTCATCTCTTCTTCTCTCAGTGGCCCCCAATTCTCCCCGAGCCGCCTCCACCCACCCCCTACAAGGAATCGAGGTCGAATCCGAAGTCACCCCGTCGTTGAACTCTGCTCGGGTGGGGTGGTCGGTAATGGCAGCGATCACGTCGACGTCCAACTGCTCACCGGTCGGCAGTTCCTCTCCGCTCATGCTGCTTCTGTTTAAGGTACCCAACGCGAACACGGTAATTGACTCGTTCTTATGAAATGGTAGCGAGTAGAGAAGGTTTCCATGTCTAGCACAGTTCTCATCGTTCTCATTTCACTCTCACTTCTAACGGTTCTTCGGTTTACAGGCGATGCAAGAAGGCGGGGACAGCGAGGACGAGGCGCGGAGACGCAGAGAACAGCTCAATCGGAGGCCCTCGTATCGGTGAGTGGAACAGACGCAGAGCTCTCCCCCATCAGCCGAACGGAGAAAATTGGCCCGAAAACATAATCATATCTGCTTGTGACTGACTAGAAATGTTTACCTGAAAAAGAGTGACATTTGGATTCCCTGCTGATGTCTCTAAGGGAAATATCACTCCTCGCCAACGACCAGACCAGAGAGAGAAAGAGAGATATTTGTTGATTTGCGAATTCGCTTCCTCCACGTGTAATTATGATAATCACTGGAGTGTGACTCGAAAAACGGGAGAAAGAGGAGGGGCGTGATGGATAAATGATATATTTCTCGCTCTCCAGTTTTTCCGATTCGCCATCTGAATACCTTGCTTGTTGTTGTTGAGGGCTTGTTGAAAAGTGCTCGCAAGCACAGCTCCATGGCACGCCTTAACACGTGATGAGAGGAGAGCGAAAGGCGATAATGAGTATGTGAGAAACCTTTCACTAGTGCCAAAACGCCAACAACATCAACTCTTCTATATTCGAGAGAGAGAGAGAGAGGAGTAAAGAACAAAGGGTTGGGATTCGAGGTCACTGTTACTGCGACGCTCATCTGATTGTTCGTCGATAGGCTGCAAACAATTCACATGCTCAGAGACAGAGAGTTATTTCAGAAAATTCTAGTTGATTCCCTGTCACAGTTTTCAAGAACGCTCTCAGAACTGAAGTCTCTCATATCAATGACGTGTCCCGTTCCGAGCTTCGAGTGATCCTTCCGATCCCCGCGCACCTCGAGCTCAATTCTCTCTCTGTCTCTCTTCCAGAAGATGCGGGCCCAATTGTATGACGTGTCTTTTTGGAAAGCGCTTCTCCTCCCTCTAATCCCCATCTGGGAAAGAATCGAAAACTGAGAGAGATAGGAACAATCTGTTCTTCCTCCTCGTCATCTGCTCTTCGGTCACCTCCCTTTCACGGCAACTCTTCGCCCCCCAACGACCAAAGTGATTCTGATTCACAGTGTTCTCTTGTCCTTCTTCTTCTTCTTCTTTTCCTTCTCCGTCCCTCCATGAAATGGCAATTCTCCTGCTCATCAATGTGACGTCACTTTTTGTCGCCTTCTCCGTTTTTTTTTCTTCCCCCTCTGCGCGCGGTTCCTTCTCGTTTTTCGTCGTCGTTGTTGCGATGGCTCTTCTTTCTCTTTTCTTTCTCGTCTTCTTCTTCTTCTTCTTTCTTGCCTGCCTCCGGGTGAATCGAATCGAGTTGCGGAACAAAAATACATTGGTCGCCTCGTCGTGCTGTGCCCATTTATTTCCTTTCTTTCCCCCCTGTTTCTCCTTTCTCTTCTCCTTCTCCTTCTTCGATTCCCATTCTTTTCCCAGGGCCCCGTTCTCCTACCACGTCACTTTTCTCTCTCTCTCTCTCTCCCTCTTCCTATCTCTTTTCCTGTCTCTTTTTTGCTGGTTTCAGTACGGTTTGCGCTCCATTGTCTTCTCTTCTTTTTCCGTATTGGAATCGGTCAGCGACGAGTCCGCCCTCGTTCTCTCTCTCTCTCTCTTCCTCTTTCTCTCTCTCTCTCTCTTCGTTCAGGTTTCGGCTCACCGCTGAACGGCACGCGGAGCCGTCCTTTTCTTCTATAGATACAAGATGGATTAGTGCCGGAAAAATCATCTTTCTTTTTTTCCCCTCCCCCGCCAGCTCCTCGCCCAGATACCGGATTAGTGGCCCTCTGTGCCATATCCGAGACTGAGAGAGAGCCCTCTTTCCCTCTAATCACCGAGTCCACGTGGCCTTTCCTTCTCCGATTCGCCTTCTTCTTCTTCTTAGCGATGTACTACTCGCATAATTTCGCCGTCCAATGCACTTTCCCTCCGCCTATAATTGGCAGGTAAGCTCCGCTTAACGACGATGACATTTCGAGCCGTAGAGTTGCGTGTACTTTTCGTTTCACACGCGCACGTGAGAGTACTACGGTAGTAGGCTCGAAAACACTTCTATCCTCGTAGCCCCAGACGCTCTCTTGTCTGAAAATGATATCAAGCTAAAGATCAGACGGAAGAGGCTTCCCAGAGTGTTTCTCAATCCCGACTCCACCGGGTATTGTCTGAACACCTTGAAACGATCCCGTCTCCGAGTGTCCGCGAGCTGCTTCCGTGCTCCACGAGGTGTTTTCCGAGTTCTCCCCAACCAACTGATTTGGCCAATCACCGCTTCTGCTGAAAAGAAATGCAAAAGGGCGAAAGTTTGCAAGCCTTCCGCATCTCTCTCTCTCTCGCTCTTTCTGTCTTATTTTTTGCTTTCCTGAACAAAGCTTTGGTCTCGTCCCCCTCGCTCGCCGAATAATTCATTCGCACCCACACCGGGCCGCCTTTCACACAAATGAGAGGTTTCCCTTGCGTCTCCTCCCTGTGTTCTTGCATTCCAGCCGCGAGCGATTCCAGCCGAACGCGATTTGTGACCTGCTTCGACGAAAGAGAGAAGCCTCACGGCGATCCCATTATGAAGCCCTTCGCGCGGTTTTTTTCAGAGTTTTCCCAGAGTTCCTGGCACTGCCACCTTCTCTTTCTATTTCTGATCATCAGAATGGGCTTCTCATCTCATTCCTCCTCTTTTTTTCCTTCTCTTCTTCTTCTCATTCTTCTTCTTTACCTTCCTCCACCGTAATCAGCTCGTTTTCTTCCCTCGTCTGTTATCACGAGAAGAGGCGTTCGAGCGTGAGCGATAATGAAGGAAATGCGAGATGTCTACGCAACTGGTGTTCGGCTGATTAGCGTGATGATGACTTCGGGTCGCGAGAAAAAAGTGGCGGAAGAGCGACACGACGAGAGCCGCCGCTACTCTCATCTGATGATTAGTAATACCTTTCCCCTCTTCTTCATCTTTTTCTGCTTTTCTGCTCGCCTCAGGTCGCATGTCCAAGCGATGACTGGGAGACGACGCGATTCTGGGTTACGGTAGCCCTCTTCCTTTCTTCCCTTACCTAATCACTCTCTCCTTTTTTCGTGTAAAACGAGACCTTCTCACTTCTTGCTCAAGTCTTTTCCCCTCTCTCTCTCTATCCCTTTTCGACCACTTTGCCCCAGGAGAGGAGATATTTGAAACCTCACTTTTTTTCGAGCGAGGGGGTGGTTCTTGTGGTTCTAGAGGAGGGTACCCCTGGTCTTCCAGTTTTGTGACTTGTAGTTTGATTTCCGGTCGTTTCTTTCAAGGCAAGTGGATTTCAAGGACTAGAAGTCGATCTGATAAAAAAAGGATTAATGAGAGAAGGAAATGAAAGGTGTCTTGAATTGGAGGTTTCTGATACTCAGACACTGATGTTGGCTCGCAGATTAAGCCTCGAGGGTCAGCTGCACATCCGGAGGGTCTATGCAAGATCCGAGACTTCTAACTAGCTCTTCTCCGAACTTCTTCTCTTGGGCTACACAAGCTTCGATACCGTGGAAGCCTGCATATACCTTTCCCGAGAATCAGAAAGAATTTCAATGGATTCTCTCCTCTTCCGAGGTCCTCCCCAGGTGATCCTTGTCCTTGCACAAACATACAAACATCATTTCCACTTAGTCACAGACATCCTCTTCTTCACTTTTCCGCTTCTCAATGACTCCATCATAATGTGTCTGGCCGCCCCGTCTCCGCCGTCGCCGTCGAAGAGCTCCTCTTCCTGTTTTCTCCAAGTTGCTAGGTGCAGCACCAAAAGTCCTTCTCGTCTTCATGAGCCCTCCTCCAAAGAAGCCTTGCCTCACGTCGTTTCGGGGGGTGCATTTGATGACAAGGTAAGTGTATTCCGGTGGACTTCTCCTTCTCCTCCTCCTCAGGTAGCCGGCCTTCTCGTTTCGGCCTTCTCCTTCCGCGTGTGTGTGTGTTTTCCATTCGAGGACAACAAGTTGTGGGTGGGAAACACAAACGAGAGAGAGAGAGAGGAGAGAAAGTGGGCGGAGCTTGGAGCACCACGCCTTCTTTCTCGCCGGCTCCCTCCCTCTCCCCTTCATTTTCTACCACCCCCAACCACCACTTGAGAAGTATGGAAATCTGATATCTCGGCACGTCGCCTTTCCTTCTTTTTCATCATCATCATCATCAGCACGCTCGCTCGCTTGCTCGCTCGCCCCGTTTTTCCGGATTAGGGCGTTGAGATTTTCTTTTTTTTTGCCGATGAGAGAAAAGAGAAAAGCATTGTTGTTCTGGGTGCAGCAGGAGCACGCACACACACACACACACACTTACATACGCGCGGAGCCGTCGTCCTTGATTTAATTAGAAATGAGCACCCACCACTGAGAACATTGGTTTTCGGGTCAGAAAGAGACGATGCTTCTCCTCTTTTCTGTCACCCCCCCCCCATGACTGGCAGAGTTCGGAAAGATCCGAGGGTGCCCTAGAAGAGTGATCACGCTTCGCCTCAAGACTCTAAAGGTTCTCGTTTTGAACCAGCTTATTCTACAGGATCTTGAGTTTCTGCGCATTCGGATTAGACTCACGGATCATCTCTACGGGGCGTCACTTTTTTCAGGCGTGGGATCTATTTTCTCAGCTCCGAAGGTTTGCCCACGGCTCCAATCCTCAATCCCACGTGGATCTTGTCCACATCTTGTCCACAAACTCGGAATTTCCCACATTCTTGTCACTTTTTCCCGGTTGTCTTCTGATTCCATACTCCTTCTCCCACCCCCACTTTTCCTCCCCGTTTCTTCCAAATGCCACTCTCTCTCTCACGTGCCAACAGCTATCCAGATCATTTGTTTTCCATGCCCGGTTTGTGGCTACAAACCGGCGATTTTCGTATCTTCCAGTGAATCACACACCCATTCGAACAGAAGGAAAACCACCACCCGGACACGACACGACGACGTGAAATTGGATTAGAGCCCCGGAGACCAAGTGCTCTTTTTGTTCTTTCTCCCTCTTCTCGTCTTCTCCTTCTTTTTCGTTCCGTTCGATTTTCTCCAACGTCTTCTTGACTCTCTTTCGCACGTCTTCAGAAGTCCGCCACGTCTTCGTCCACGTTCATCCCCGGCCCGTCGGGGGCGTTCCGACGTTTCAACTCGGCCTCCTCGATGGACCTCTCGGCCATCTTTCCCCACCAAGCCACCTCGTCCGCGTTCCTCACTCCGCCACTCGATCGGCACGATGTCGCCGTCGCGAGTGCTCTCTACGCGATGACGACGCCGCCGCACGGCGACGGATGCGACTTCAAGGCGCGCTGTCGGTGGCAGTCGTGCATTCTGGCGGTGATGAACAAGACGGGCGGCAATCCGATGGCAGCTGCAGCAGCTCACGGGAGGTTAGATGACTCGAATTGAGTTGCTCGGGGGGAGCTCTTGCTCAAAAGAGCTCAAGCACCAGAGGGGTTTCCTTCCGGAGCACTTCTTCGTTTGAGCCGGAACTCGTCAATCTTGACTCTGATGGGATCCTTCTGAATGAGGAGGAGGAGGAGGAGAAGAAGACGACTGGCATGAATTCTTAGAAGAATATCTGAGATGAGTGCCCGCATCGCAAAGTAGATGTTCTCCTCCTTCTTCATCTTTTTCTCCGTAGAATGTCTCGTGACTTGACACCCGCACACATAAATTAACGATTACATCATGATGTAAGAAGAAGAAGAAGAAGAAGAAGATCTCCCTTTTTCTCAAAATGACGGCAGAGGCGAGTACTTTTCTGCTCACTTTGACGATCGAGAAATCACGAATTCTCCGGGTTTTGGCAAAAATGAAATGACGAGAGATTTTATTGCGGGTGCAGGAAATCAGTTTCTCTCTCCGATTCGCTATTTCAAGACGATTTCCGGAAGGTTCCGGGCGTCATCAGATCAGAATTTGGGAATCAGAATCAGAAAATCTGATGAGAGTTTGTGTAGAGATGATCTCCGGACACTGAACGGAAAACAGAAGAAAGTGACGGGAGAATGATCGGTTCGACGAAACTTGGATTACGGTAGCTGTGGATGGCTTTTAGTCGTCACGAACTCGGGTTACTGTAGTTGTTGCCATACATCTGCGCATCCAAGCAATGTTCTGAAGGGCCTGCCACGCTTCAATTCTCTCTGAAGCTGGGACTACGGTAGTGAGCCCGAGCTAATCAGATACCGTAATCCTCGAAAACTCCGTTACCGATCATTTCCGATTCTCTTGATCATATGAGGGAGTGCAGTAAACGGAACTAGAAAGTGGATGGACGGCGTTTTTCGAACTTCTCGCTCGATGACGTCATCGATCATTTTTCCACTCGTCTTCTCCACCCCCGTCACCTTTCTTGTCCACTTTTATCACTACACTCACTCATTTTATCAGTATTTCTTTCTCTTTCTCTGTCGTCATCGCTCGCTGGCAAAGGTCGAGACGATAGAAGAAGAGAAAAAGGGAAGCAGGGAGATCCGCTGCCCGAGAAAATATGGCAGTGGTCGAATCCGCGAAACAAATGAGCCCGCAGCTCAAGTAAGTGGGCTGACTCTGATGAATTGGACGGGAAGGACCAACTCTCGGACTAATCACGATTTCCGTCTCATTTCAGCATGATATTGAAAGATTTGGAGACGGCGGACAAAGTGATGAAGAAGGAGCCCGAGGAGACGCCGCCTTCCAGCGTCGACGCCTCCCCACTACAGGTATGTACTGCTGAAAGTGACGAATTCCATGCGAAACATCTATCGTCATGATTTGTCTGAAATTACAGCCTTTGAGAGAGTGAGGATCTCACTGTAATTCTAGTTTCCCCCTAAACATTGCATTCTGATTCGGCAAATTGTGCACCTGCTCGCTCTTTTTCTCTCGATTTCTCGCGTCATTCCCCCAGGAAATCCATGACTGCTCATGTTTTTTGACGACTTTCTCCGTTGTTTCGACGGGGTTGCCACGGTAGCCGGGAATAAACTCTGAGATATTTTCGAAGGGGTATAAAGGGCTGAGTGATTCCTGAAATGGTGGGGAAGCAACCTATGGGACCTCGACAGGCCTACGGTATATTTTCGGTGTTTCTGTTCTTCGTTCTGTAAGGTTGCTTGAGTATTTCGGATCTTATCATCGTTCTAGAAAACCGAAATATCTGATGACCTTATAGATTATCGCAAATTTGTGTGCACCGCTCGAACCAACAAAGTTGCATTTTCTATTTTTGGAATACGGTCTCTTAGATTCCATCCGGAACACTATTCCCTTTTCTTTCGTTCAAATTAGGCTTCCGGACATTTCAGCCGATACCCACTAATCCCGAGCGACGCATATCGTAGGCTAATTCTTTACTGTTTCAGTCAGCAATGCGACCCCCTCCGCCGCAAATCGGCGTGGCCACCTCGAACAACACGGCAGGCGCCGGACCGGCAGGAGGTCCGCCAGCGGCTCGAATGCCAGTCGTCACCTCGTCGAGTGCGGTCTCACCGTACGGCTCGCCGCTCGGAGCGTCGCTTCTCTCGAATCAGTCGCTCGTGCTGCCGTTCCCGCAGATCAACGGTGACTTCGACTTCAGTGCCGCGATCGCAGCCGCCTCGAAACCAGGTACAGCCTATTCTTAGACATCTTAGACTATCGGAAAGATTTGGAGATATCAATGAAGAGGCGGGATGATGTGTTTCACTGAACGCTCCGAATAACACCCCCATTCCCGCACACACACACACACAACCACACTACTGATAGGCGTGAGATAACGGGAAGAGAGGAATTGCAGCAGAAGAGACAGAGAAAGAGACAGAGAAAGAGAGAGAGAGAGAGAGAGAGAGAGAGAGAGAGAGAGAGAGAGATTACAATCAGACAAGCGGGTGGATGCTTTCTTTCGGAACTGAACGATCCTGTGAACAAACGAAGCTGCAACATCGTTTTTCAGTCCGCGGTACACCCCATTCCTCCTATGAATAGAGGTTTTCCATGTTCAATTTTGAAGTGTTGCCAATCAAAAATGATGTTGTTTCGGAGAGAGAAAGAGAGAGAGAGAGAGAGAGAGAAACAAAGAGGAGAAGGGGGACTGTTATCAGTTGTCGGTTTGTGTCTCTCTGCCCGTCGCGCTCTATCTTCTTGCCGCTCCCGGGCGTACTGTCTGCTACTCTGGATTCGGCACTTTCTCTCCCTCTCCCTCTCTCCCTCCCTCTCTCTCTCTTTCTCTCTTTCTCTCTTTTACCCTTCTTACGATTCTCCCGATCTGACGTCACTTTTGGTGTGACTTGACACAGAGACCGAGAAGGCCAGAGACGAGACTAGTCCTCCTTCCCCTCCCTTCCTCTCTGTTTCTCTCCCCCTCTTCGCCCCTCTTTTGATAACTGTCCGCCTTCTGTATTCTGGATTCTGAAGTCATTTCCTGATGGACACTGTAGTATTCACTTCTTTAAATGGTACGCGAGAAAAGAGGGGCGGCCCTCGAAGCGAAAGTGCAACGAGTGTGATGTGTTTTGTTCCGCCGCTAATATAACCTTGAGTTTTGATGAAGATCGCTTGTCTCATCGCCTTTTGTCGCATTTTCCCGTTTTGCAGACCGTCTTCTGTCGTTTTCTTTCTTTGCGAAAAGCAGTCTAAATATAGAGAAAATCCGAATTCCCAATCTCGAATCCTCGGATCCGTCTAATCCGCTCATAGAATTTGCAGGAGGACCGCAGAACGGCCTGGGCGTCGTGCCAGGTCCGTCATCGTCGGGAATCGTCGGAATGCCTTCGCAGCCGCCAGCGCCGGCACAGCAATCGGCTCCCCCTCCACAGCCTGCCGGACAGGTCGAAGGCACCTCTGGCCTCGTCGGACACGCCATGAAGCCCGTGCTCGGCATCGACGCCGTCACTTTCCCAGGTAACTGATCGCTTCCCTCGGCTCTCCTCTAATGTCGCTCGAGCTCTCCCAGAATTCGGATCGACAGACTGGCAGTCGCCGATGCTTTCCGGCGGATACAGTAGCAGTCCGTCGCCAACGATGACGAGCGGCTCGATGCGGATGGGCGGAGGGCCGATGCACGGCGGAGAGGACGAATCGAATCGGAAGCGGCAAGTGAGACTGCTCAAGAATCGCGAGGCCGCCAAGGAGTGTCGCAGGAAAAAGAAGGTGAGCGGTGCCGGGAAACAACTTTCTTTTGCGCATTGTTTCGAGCCGGAAAGCGAGCATATTCTCACTATCCATTTGTTTCAGGAATACGTGAAATGCCTCGAGAACCGCGTCTCCGTCCTCGAAAACCAGAACAAGGCGCTCATCGAAGAGCTGAAAACGCTGAAAGAGTTGTACTGTCGGAAGGAAAAGGACGGAATGTGACCGGCCGAATACTCCCTCCCCTCCTCGTCTCCATCGTCTCGCCGCCTCGAAAATCTCCACTCAAATCTCGTCTCGTCTATTTGTTATCCATTCAATCGTTAACTCAATAATCACCGCATACTACCTTCTTCCACTCTCCCCTCTTCCCCCCTTCTTTTTCGTCTTCTGACTTCTTGTGATATCGATCGGTTTCTTCTTTCCCCT
Source organism: Caenorhabditis sulstoni (assembly GCA_963966605.1). Classification (NCBI taxonomy): domain Eukaryota; kingdom Metazoa; phylum Nematoda; class Chromadorea; order Rhabditida; family Rhabditidae; genus Caenorhabditis; species Caenorhabditis sulstoni. The sequence continues at coordinate 6,571,813 of OZ016477.1, read as the reverse complement.
TCTCATCGCTAATAATAACATCACCTAGGAAATCCATTCAAATCGCCCCTTCCTCTCCCCCCTCATCCCAGTTTTCCGCTTATTTTTGCTCCTCCTGTTTTATTTTGATCACTAAAGCTATTAGCAGTCAGTCGTATCGATTACAACCACCCTTCCAATTTGCCATATTTCTGTTCATTTCGCCCCTTGTTTCACCTCCCGAACCTCTGGCTCACAAACCTACCGTCGTCAGTTTGTTGCGCTTCGATTGTTTATAAAGTGAAAAGAACACCTTCTTCGTTTGTTCGATCGTTCTGTTTGAACCCGTCCCGTCTACAGTAATCCCGTTCCATCCCCTCTTCCATCCGTTTCATTTCGTCTTCCTTGTCGACCAATCAAACACCCTATGAACGTTCGTGTGTTTCAGGAATAAATATGACATATCCTCAGCATTATGATCTTGGCAGACTCGAAGAATAGACGCTGAGTGCTCGAGCATTGCTACAGTAATCCTACAGTAATCACTTCATTCCGTCATGAAAAGTCGCAAGTCTTCATCCAAAAAATCGCGACGACAAACGACTCCGCTCACGTTGGAATCGCAAAAAATCAACACGAACTGAAGGTTTCCGCCGTCGGTGAGAGTCGTTTGAATGTGAAGCGGTTCGCCGTAGACGTCGTTTTCGTGCCGTCCCAAATCGATGTTCTGATGATGGCTCGGCGTCAGTGACGCGTCACGGAGCACTCGAGAAAGAGCCGGCTCGCGCGAGCATCCGATCGGAAAGAACGTGGAAATCGAGAAGTACGAACCGTGCGGCTCGCGGAGAAACTTCTGCAACTCTGTGATTTCAGAAGAGCAACTGGATCAGAGATTTCTTTGCGCAATTCGAATAGCAAAGAAAATGAGCCCCCTTCTGTTCGACGAAACTGGACAAGTTCGATTCGATCGGGTATGGTTTCAAATTTATGGAACTAAGCCAATAGATGGAAATGGGACTTTCATTTTCGTCTTTAGACATTGTGAAAGTTCCAATTCTCTGGAGGGAGCTACCGTAAACCCCATGTGGATGAAACGCAATCCGAAATATCTTTGAAACTATGATTCATGAAAGATGTCAAAGTAGAATCCCACCTGAATGAGCGCGAGAATGGTGCGTTCGGTGAGCTGTCTCGCCCTGATCCTTGCTCTTTTCGCATGCGATATCCAGTGCCAGTTGAGCTCGTGGCGAGTCTCGAACGCGACGTGCTCCGTCCGTTTCCACTGCTCGCTTCTCGCGATCTCGTCCAACTGACACGCCGTCGCGCGCGCGAACTGCATCGAAACGATGCGCGCGACATCAAAACGTCCGATCAGTGTCACGAACTGATTCTTGTCTCTGATGACGGTGGACACCTTCAGATGCGACACCTTCAGTTTCAGATCCAACTCTGTCAGTCGTGCCAACAATCGCTTGAAAAACTGAAAAAAGTGCGAGTAGTGCTGAACAATCGCCACGTTTATTTCGAGCGTTTCGAGCGTCAACCGCGGATTCTCTCGGAAAATCGAGACGAACGCGTCGATGGAGCCCTCCTTCGAGAAGCGTTTCGAGCCGGAAATCCGCTCGTCCGTCCACCGTATCTCGACCGCTTTTTCGACGTTTTGCGTGTCGCCGAACACGGGCTCCGCGAGCCGCAGACACAGAAAATCGATGCGAGGCGGCACGGAATCCACGAGACTCTTCTCCTCTCGAGAGCACATTCGGAGACGAGCTCTTCGCAGAAAAAAAAACACTAACGATTCGAATTCGAGAAACTCGTTGGCTACCTGGACTGGAAATCGAGTCTTCCCACCATTTCCAGCTTGAATAGGACGGGCAGATTCTGCCAAATCGGCGCCAGTTTCAACATTTTCGAAAAAGAGAGAAATGGTTCGAAGTCGATTGGCAGAAGAAAAAAAGAGAGTGTTGTTTGCTCAAAAGGCCCGGTTATCAGTTTGATGATGAAGTGGGCGGAGCTTATTTTGACTCATCGTTGTGTGCTCCTGGAGCATTCACGAGGCACGTGGGAAAGGAAATGAGCCCGAGCTGGTGAGCCCTGGGAAACACGAGGCAACGCCGGAAATTAGAAATTATCGACTTTTCCCATGTCCGACGCGGATATCTGGAACTTTTTCTCATATTGGGAAAGTCTGAAAATGGGCAGATTTCTTCAGATTTCTCTTTTCTTCGCTTTAATCGACACTTTTTGGCTTCGAAGTTTTCAAGCCGAAACTGGTGAGTTCTGAAAGTCCATAGAATCGAGGTCAAGAACTAGGATTCCCATTTGCAAAAGTTCGGCCATCAAACGAACATTTCAGCATTCACTGGTCCGATTGGTAACGACGACGAGAAGATGACGACGACGACGAAAAAGACGAAAACCACAACAACGCCGACTGAAACAACGAGAGCTGTAAGTACAGTAACCCTGATTGATGACGTCACGAATGCTCCGGTTCAACCAACTACTTCCACGTCTTCTTCTTCTCTTTCTCGCTCTCTTTTTTCTTCTTTCCTTCTGTTCTCCTCTCTTCTTTTATTGTGCTATTTCATTGAATAAACGGAGATTATCAAAGTGGGCGGAGTCTCGAGAACGCGCGAAAGAGCTCGGAGTGCCGAGAGCTCATTCTGTTCACGAGAGCAACGGAGCGATGAATTCGATTTCCGTCGTCGCTTTTCTGGCTGTTTCCATGGCAGTGGCTGCTCGCGGAGCCCCTCAACTCGGGCTCGGCAACTCGATGATGCCCGAAGTGCACGCGACAGGTAACAGAGCCGCGACGCGTCCGCAACGCGACCGCTTTTCAGGTCTCGTGCCGATGATCACCGGAACGAACGTGCCCGAATCGGAGGAGGAGATCGAGGCGCCGATCGACGACTCGAGCGAAGTGGAGCGAATCGTCGCACTGGCCAAGCAGACGGCCCAGAAGGATCCCGAGAGCATCCTGAGCATCGCGGACGTCGTGCTTTCTTCGTCGACGTTGACGCCTTCTGGAACCGATGACGACGTCGTTCTGGTCACTGCTCCTTCCGAATCGCCCATCTAATTTCGCTTTCCAGTTTCGACTCTGAAATTTGAGAGATTTTTTCGAAAAAGTGTGAACGAATAAAGAATTTGTTGATTTGAGATCGAAAAAAGTCTCATTGTGACCAGTGAGACTTCAAATTCTTACCAGAATTAGCTCGCTCAACTCGATGTCGAAAAAGAGCCGGGAAACCTCCTCGATTTCCGTCCGATCTCACCGCTGGCTCCGGTGCACGCGAATCACGAGAGCATGAGCGACGTTAAGAAGAGATGGAAGACGAGCTCCTTGTTGACGCCGTCCATCTTTTTCGGGCCGGCCACAAATCCAAATTTCTCTCGGCCAGATCAGGCTGGAGAATGTTGAACATGTGTTTTTGCGGATAATCGGATTTATAAAATGCGAATTTAATTTCGAAATACAATCAATTATTTGCTGAAAAAAAAAGTTTTTATCGAAAAGAAAAATTGCGAAAAACGTTTCGCGCGCGCGCGCGAAACTGTTGAAATGGAAGAAAATGTTGTGTACTCCTCTCGGATAAACAGAAAAAATTGAGTTTTTGGCCGAATTTCCTCGTTTTTTCGCTTTCAAAGCCCATAATCTGCTGCGTTCAGATTTTTTTCGATGAAACGAGTGATTTGTAGTCGTTTCCGACGCAGAACATTTTATCACAATGCATTCGCTACTCAGTCATTGATTTTTTGGCGGAAGTTTCTCTCGTCAGTTTTTCAGTAGAACGTTTTTTTTTGCGGCGTGTTGGCGGAGTTTCAAAAATTCATGTGGATGCTTGGGTCTCGAGCGGAATCCACGTCATAAAACGTGGAATCGCGTGTCCCTTCGAACGATGTTTCTTTCTTAATTTTTTGAAGAGAAACGCGATTTCACGTCGCGCGACGTGGATTCCGCTCGAGACCCGAGAAGGAGTGTGTCGACGGACTCGGAGCTTCACTCGATCTTGTGATGTTTATCGACGATTTCCAGACAAGAAATGAGCAAGTCCACGAGCTTCGAATCTTCCTCGCTCCGCCCTCTCGCCAACGACCAGCCAATCGACTCAATGGACGAGGTGAGTCAAAAGAACACATTTCTTGCACTTCTAAAATGAAAAAAAGTTGCTGTTCTAACGGAGAAAACAAAAAACTGTAAGAAGTCGATAATTCTCCTGCTTTTCAGAACCGTCGAAATGGGTCAGGGTCGAGCGGATTCAACAAAGAGGACACTCTTCAAGCGAATCAGGTAAGCCTTGTAAAACATCGTGGGAAAAGCATAGTTTAACGACAGCTGCAACAGGCCGCACCGGGCCGAAGTCAAAATTTCCTCGGCCCGTTTGGCCAAAATGCAAACGCGCTCCGCTGCACTTCTGCAAATCGCGTACCTGCGGTATACCGTAGTAATCGTAATAAAAAACTGTGAAGATTGGTTTTCTGCGAATTAAAAAAGAATAAGCGATTTTTTTCCGAATTCGGCTCCATACAAATGATTCTCAATGGAGAGACCTATGTAAAAAGTATAAAACGGACGCTGGAGGTTCCAAACCGCGTACCTTTCAGAAATTTGACAATTATTACATGCATTTCGACATTCTGCTTCTTGTTTTCACTTATTCTAAACAAAATAATCAAATTAAATGTGAAAAATTACTATTGGAAACAGAAAAAAGTTCAAAACTGGCTTGAGTGCCCACTAAATACACACCAGTGCCACTGGAATTCCGCCCGACGGCGAGGAGCTCGATAAAAATGCTAAAACTGCTTTTTGAGGGAACTTTAGTGACTTATTACGACAATGCAACCGAAAAAACGAGCGACAGTAAAAAAAAACCCATTTTCTCTCGACTTTCTGCTTTTCTGTGCTCGATTCGGTTTCAACAGTTTCTAGATTTCTTTATTCTTTATTTTTTCATCGATACTCATCTTCATTCTCAGCGTAACTCGATGAAACCTTGATTTTTAACCTTGAAACGTCTCAAACGATTCTCAAATCCCTAAGCGGTTTGGAACCTCAAGCGTCCGTTTTATACTTTTTTTAGATAGGTATCACCATAGAGAATCATTTAAATGGAGCCGAATCTGGAAAAATCGCTTGTTCCTCTTCTATTCGCAGCAAACTCCCGGAACGTGGTCTACAGAAGTGCAGGAGAGCGCATTTGCATCACCAATCGCAAATTGGAAGCGTGGGGCGTCGTGTGAAGTGCAAAGTCGAACTCTCTCAAGTTGCAGCTTCATGCAAATAGGATCTTAGAAGTATTTCCTGCAAGTAAATGATCTAAGTATGTTGGGAATGAACGTAGAATGGTATCTAGACGCATTTACGCGCGAGAAGTTTCCTTAATTTATTTACCTAACAATATGGGCCGGACCGACGTGAAATCCGAACGGGCCGGTCCGTGATTTGCAACGCTGAAGTGAAAAGCCGACTCAGAACGGGAGAATGCAAACGCGCTCCATTGAACAAGCAGTGAATTTCGAAATTGGCATGGAAAAATCTGTGTCGGCTATTTACGTCGGCCTTAATTTCCAACTTTCAATTTAACAAAACCGAACTTCTCGCGAAACTCGGATCGCGTCCGTCCACCGACATTCTCCTCTTCTTTTCGAAATTACGGCCATGCAACTCTTTGCAAGTCTACTCCCTTTTCCACTTTGAAACTCGCTCTAAGCTCAAAAAAGCGAAAGAGCTACGTCACCTGGCGCGAAAGACAGCGGCGGATATCGACACCGTGAACTGCTCACGGGGTCCCACAGCGCCTACCATAAGCTCAGCATTTCGAAAAAGATGCGGCTACGGTAGCACGGATACGGTAGCGAAAACGCGCCAAATTTGAGTTTTGTTTTCTCGCGCACGCTGTGGGACCCCGTGACTGCTCGTCCAATGGAGCGCGTTTGTAAAACAAGCAGCGAGGTTTTCCAGAGTTCTAGTTTTATCGGACTCGACCGATAAACCACTTTTTTTTCGAAAATATCCGAAAGTTTATTTCAAGTTCTGCATTCAGTATTTCGAGTTTTGGAAATGCCATATTTGCAGAAAAAAGTATTTTTTGCCTGCAGAAAAGTAAGAATTTTATCTTTTTGCTTCTTTTTTACTGAGAATAGCTTTAAATACCTCTGTTGGAATATGAGAAAATGTCAATTTCATTCGATACGAAAAAACGGGGGACTGCAAACGCGCTCTATTGAACGAGCAGTTTACGGTGTAGATTTCAGCCGCTGTGGCGCGAAAGTGAAGAGAGAACGAACGTTTTCCGACCGCAGGCTTCCCGCGTCTTTTGTGACGCGGTCCTCAGGTTTTCGAAACAAATTTTCGTTTTTTTTTCTGTGTTCGTTTTTATGCTCATTTTTTCGCACAATATTAAATTATAAATGTATCTAAACCATTTTTATGCAACACTTCAAAAAAACATTTATTAAAAACGGATCAAACTTAGAAGAAATAAGTAAAATTAAAATCCACCTTAGTCACCGTTTTTTTTGTCACGTTTTACCGAGTAGGCGGTGAGAATCGGTGAAACGAGACGAATGTCTAGCAATATCAAAAAAATATCCGAAATGTTTTAATACTTCATCGTCATGCAGTTTGAGCAGTTTAGTGTCGTTCTCTGTAAGATTTGCTACCGTTTCTCTAAAACACTTAAGTCACTGATTCACATGTTTTCAGATCGTGAGAATGGCCCGAGTTGGCGGATGGATCAAGCGCAGCGAACCTCTCCAAGCCCTCCGGAAGAGTCGAACGGACCCTAATCTCCTCCGAATCGGACGAAGAATCGCTCTCAGCTGCCGAGAAAGGCAAGCGAATAGCGAAAGGCGTCGTCGAGCCCGTTTCCACGCTGCTCATAGAGTTCGTGGCCAAGAAGAGAAGGCGTACAAGTTGTCAGCCGGAAAAGCGACAAAGTACGCCAAACTGCTGTCGGAGCACCAGTTTGTTCGGTGATTCTCCAATGTTGTACTTCAAGGAGCAGGACACGGAGAGAAGAAACCGGCTCCACGACTCCGCGGACTACCGGTTTCCGTCCGCTTCACCGAGAGATCACCGAAACAAGTGGAAGCAGATGTCACGGTGCTTGAACGCGGCCAAGCGGCAAGACGGAAACTGCGACTTGTACAAGGAGATCGATGCCGGAAAAGTTGGTGAAGCAGTGGACAGGCAGTGCTTCGACGACTGCGGAGGAGATCATCTGCAGTATGTCGAAGCGCTGTCGATGAAGCTGTTTCGAGACACGCTGGCGCTTCCATTCAAGGCGCAGCCCACTCAAAGGAAGCGCGCTCTCGACACACGCATTCCACACCGGAATTGTACAAGGAGATCGATGTCGTGCGCGCACCGGTGCAACCGGAACCGCACGAAGGTTGTGGACGATGGCGGCATGGAAGTCCAATAACCGTTCGGAATCGACGAAGCCGACGAGAAAATCTGCTTCAGCTGCTCGAAAGGAGTTCTGGCCAAGCCTTTCGAGCAGCAGAACAAAATCAAGAGGAAATGGCTCGAATCGATGATCCGGAAGAGGTTCCCAGCCAGGAATCGACATCAGGCGATGTCGACGTGGAGGTCGTCCATCTACGCAATCGACGAAGCTGCATATCAAGAAAAAATAGAAAAAAACTAACGTGAAATGTAAATTGAAATTATTATAAAATAGCCAAGCTTTTTCCTAAGTAGTAGTTTCCCTGCCAGGATTCGTTGCTCGCGTCGATGCCCTTGTCCCTCTCCTGCCCCCTTGGTCTGTGAGCTCTTGCGGGCTCACAACCATTGTACACTAGTGTTCACCTCCTTCCCTCACACACTCATCTCACTCTTCTTGTGTCATATAAAAACCACAGTGTTCAATAAATAAATATATTAATTAAATACTACACAGACTAGATTGTGAATAAAAATTACTTATTGCTAAACATTTTAAAATTTTCTGCGTCCTGCGTTTTTTGACAAGCCGAAAACAGGCGAACCCAGCAGAGCGCACTTGCATTATAATGGGCGACACCGAGGAGGAGAATGATGCCGGAGCGGCTCCCCTTATTGACTACCCGAAGCTGGTTCACTATGAGGATTACGCAGCACTCTTTCAACATGTCGTTCGGCTCACCAAGCTTGTCAATGAGCTCCGCGTGAGGCTCCTCATCGAAAGTGCCACGTCGAACTCGATGGACCGGAATTCCTTTTCCTTCCTTCCGTTTCCGTTTTCCGGATTAAAATCCCCCTTCAGCCTAACAAGCGGTTCATCGCAGAACCATCGCGGGTTAGCCCCCTTCAAAATTTCGGCTTTCGGCTAACATTTTTTCTGACTTGTTTGTTTCCGCGATTCTTACGTTCTGCGCCTATTCGTGAAGCTGTCTGACACGTCCAATGTCCCGTGCTGGTATAGGTCTTACCAGAGTTGAGTTCCCGAGGAAGAAAGGATTCAATAGAAAACATTTTATTCAAAGAGGAAATATTGGATTGGTTGTCGTCGAGAGCTGAATTCGAGGACACTAAACCGACATCGGTGAACATCTGAAAATGAGAATTTCAAAATTGAGATTGTGTTGAAAACGCCCAAAGTGTTCGCTAGATTAAACTATTTGGAAAAAATCAAGAAGACTAAATTTCCAATGAACTACGGTACGTATTTCCGCACTCACTGCTGCTCTTTACCACAAACTTATAATTTTCTCGAAGACCAAAAGTTTGAAGTAGCAAATGAGACACAAAAAGGTAGAACATCCGGGAATCCGGAAAGATAGAAGCTGGTACACGGCGCCCGGCACGCGGAATGCGCCAAGACAAAATTTCGAAATGTGCGGTGGAGCGCGCTTGCATTTTTTTTGCAGCTCTTGCCCATTTTTCAGTCAATTTCCTCCTTGCAAGAGGGGAAACCTGAATCGTTTCAGAATTGTTGTTACAGAGATTCATCGAAAACTGAAAGAGGAGATCGTTTTTAAATATGAGTATTTTTCTGATGTTAATATGTGCAGAGTCCCCGGTAGACGTCGGGCGGCTTTTCTGAACCCCAAAATCACGTGGTCCAAAGTGACACCTACCAGGCTAAATGAGCGGACCCCAAGTATCCAAGCATTTGAAATGACCCAAGAGACCGAGCAGGTTGGAGTGAATAAACTTTTTAAAAGTGCGAATTTCCAACTCTAGAAAACTATAGAAGAACTGATACGAAACATCCAGATTTTTCGAAATTCCACGAAAATCAAAAGGAGAGAGAGAGAACTAGACTAGAGGGCCGAATGATGAGTTTAAATGAAGTCGTACCCCTTTTTATACTGCTCCCTGTTAGCCACTAATTAAAGTGTGGAGATGAGCATGGAAGGGGCGTGGCTAACAAGGGGGCGTGGCTTAAGATTGCAGTATAAAAAGGGGTACGACTTCGTTTAAACTCATCATTCGGCCCTATAGTCTAGTACCCTCTCTCCTTTTCATTTCATCTCAAATTCCTTTCAAAAATTGTCCCCTCTCCCCCCATTAAGAAAAGGGATAGCCCCCTCCCGGTTCGCGGAGGGGGCAGACGGCACCTTTCTCATGACGGGAATCGGGGCGTTTGGCGGGCGCATTCGGAACGCCGGAACTCATGCTTGGGGAGGATCCAGCCCCGGGTAGCGACCATAAGAAGCATCGCCATACTGATCACCAGCGGGATGGTCGCGGCTATCGCCGCGACCACCCCGCTGGCTTTCGTTTGGACGGGTGCAGGCCTTTCCGAATGGAGTAACTTTTTGGTGTGAAAAACGATGGAGGGAACTTTTCAGCTTTTTGAATTCCCGCCGAAACGATCCTCCCCTCAGCTTTTTGAATTCCCGCCGAAACGATGCTCCCCTCAGCTTTTTGAATTCCCGCCGAAACGATCCTCCCCTCAGCTTTTTGAATTCCCGCCGAAACGGTCCTCCCCTCAGCTTTTTGAATTCCCGCCGAAACGATGCTCCCCTCAGCTTTTTGAATTCCCGCCGAAACGGTTCTCCCCTCAGCTTTTTGAATTCCCGCCGAAACGATCCTCCCCTCAGCTTTTTGAATTCCCGCCGAAACGGTCCCCCCCTCAGCTTTTTGAATTCCCGCCGAAACGGTCCTCCCTTCAGCTTTTTGAATTCCCGCCGAAACGGTGCGTAAAAGTGAGAGACGCAGACAATATTTCGTGTCTCCGTTTCTACCGTAATCCGAATCTATCGATAATTCCCGGTTACTGTAGCTGTAGTACCCTTAGTACTCTTCACTATTAACCACTTTCCCTTGTCCTCCCATCCCCACGACGGCAGTATTACCCCATCGAAAAAGTGACATCTCGAATTTTCGACTACTGTATCTACCGTAACCCTGATGCTACCCCTTAGATATTCATACAGTAACCTTCTCCCATCCAAAACATGCTACCATCAAAGTTTGAAGTCGATCGGTTCAGTTTGAAGGGGGGTCGAAAATGACGGTTTGTACTGTAGGTACCGTAATCCTACCGTATACCTGACCAAAAATGTTGTAGAGGTGAAGCGCTCAGAGACCCATGGGCCTATGCAAAAAATCAAATCAATCGGGTCAAAGGCTGGGAAGTTATTCCAGCTGAAGTGCGGGGGTGGACAGAACTACGCAAATAGTATAGTAAAGACCAGTGGGGAGGGCGCGGCTATCGCCGCGCCCTCCCCACTGGCTTTCGCTTGGACGGGTGCAGGCCTTTCCGAATGGAGTAGCTTTTTGGTGTGAAAAACGATGAAGGGAATTTTTCAGCTTTTTGAATTCCCGCCGAAACGGTCCTCCCTTCAGCTTTTTGAATTCCCGCCGAAACGGTCCTCCCCTCAGCTTTTTGAATTCCCGCCGAAACGGTCCCCCCTTCAGCTTTTCGAATTCCCGCCGAAACGGTCCTCCCCTCAGCTTTTCGAATTCCCGCCGAAACGGTCCTCCCCTCAGCTTTTTGAATTCCCGCCGAAACGGTCCTCCCCTCAGCTTTTTGAATTCCCGCCGAAACGGTTCTCCCCTCAGCTTTTTGAATTCCCGCCGAAACGGTTCTCCCCTCAGCTTTTTGAATTCCCGCCGAAACGGTCCTCCCCTCAGCTTTTTGAATTCCCGCCGAAACGGTCCTCCCCTCAGCTTTTTGAATTCCCGCCGAAATGTTTCTGGAACTTTCTGACCCCTTCTGGCACGTTCAAACTCCATTCTCCAAATAATGAGGCGAGAGAGTGTCTCAAAATGAGAGACGCAGACAATATTTCGTGTCTCCGTTTCTACCGTAATTCGAATCAATCGATAATTTCCGGTTACTGTAGCTGTAGTACCCTTAGTACCCTCCACTATCAACAACTTTCCTCTGCCCTCCCATCCCAACGACGGCAGTAATACCCCTTCGAAAAAGTGACATCTCGAACTTTCGCCTACCTTATCTACCGTAATACTACAGTAATCTCTTAGATATTTTCACAGTAGTATTTTTTGGTCCAAGACATGCTACCATCAAAGTTTGGGATCCGTCCGTTGAGTTTGAAAAATGTGGAAAATCGATGTTAGTACTGTAGCTACCGTAATCCTACAGTAACCTGACCCGCCACCTTCAATATCATAATGCCCCCGGAGGATCATGGGCCTATGCCAAGTCTCAGACCAAACGGGACACCCGTTGGGAAATTATTCAAAAAAACCTTCAGAACTCACAAAAACACACAAATAGTAGTAGTAAAGATGTTGCCAGCATGTTCCGATGGGCCGATCCGAGCGGGCCTAGCCCGCTCTTCTCCAGCCTGGAGGAGGTTCGCTTTCCTTTACTGCGCCCTATCTCGGCAGAGCGCACTTGCATCCCCACACATTGTCCACTCGGGAAACGGCTACCGGTTTGCTGTCCGTGCAAGCTCCTGTGTTGGCCGGTAGTCTTTTGCCGAGTGGGCGGTGTGTGGGGCTCTGTGGGTGTGCTCCGTCGAGCTGGGGAGTGGGACTGGCTCGCGGCGGAGGAGGAGCCTATGACGACGGGGAAGCACTTGTTCGGGAGGTCGCCGTTCGTGTCGTTATTGCTGACTGTCTAGTCTCCGTGCATGAGGGAAGGGTTCGGCGAGTGAGTCCGCCCGTTCTGGTGCTCGCATGGGAGAGGGAACACAGGAGCCATGCACGTGGTGCATTCCCATCATTCCCCGATACTTTCGCGGAAATTCGAAAAATCGATAAAACACTTTTCGTACAGTTCTTTTATAGTTTTCTAGAATTTAAGATTCAATTTTTATTCGAAAACCATTAGACACACTTTCTAAAAGTGTATTCACTCCAACTTTCGTTTCAAATGCTTTCGAAGCCGACCTAAAGCTTCAGGAATTTTCATTTTTCTAGCATTTCTCGTAGATTTTTCTAGAAAACCTGCAACTTTGACTTAACTTCATTATTTTAGAGCAACTAGTGAACATGAGAGAAAAAATCATAAATTTTAGAAAAACATTTTCGAAAAAATCGAAATTTCTTCGATGACGGGCCGAGCAAAATTTTTCACCGCACGGCACCCTACGGCCGGAATTTTTACATTTCGCGCGCCAAGAGGGTTGGTGACGCGTTTCTCGATTTGCTGGCGCACTTCGCGACAATGCAAAAATCGAGGCCCCCACAGTAATTTCATAGACTTTCGGAAGTCGTTTTTCGAGAAAAAGAAGCAAAAAATGGCAAAAAAGAGCATTTCCATACTTATACAGACTCTTTTATGGGCACATATTTCGAAATTGATGGCAAAATCTGCTGTTTTTCGATTTCTCTCCGCCGTCTCGGGCTTCAAACAGCTAACTTCAAAATGTATCAACTCCATCAGTTTTTGAGGAATCAGTTCGGTTTTGGTCTCAAAATGTTCCCAATTGATGTCTTCACAAATGCTATGGACGAAAATTCGGATATCGCAGCCAGTTTTCGCAAAAAAAGCAAGAAACCCATTTTTCAGTACAAAACTTTGAGGGGTATCAACACCGCAGCCAGCGAATAATATGTTACGCCGTTTTGAAAAAACGATTTCTTTTGCATTTCTCTACAATTGCTATGGACAATTTCGAAGAAAAAATCATTTTCTGCGCTGCAAATGATAAAAAACCAAAAAATCAACTGAAAAATTCGCGAAGCTCCGCCCACTTTTACAAACGCGCTCCACGGACAATTCGCCTCGCAGGGCGCCGTGCACCGGGTCGGCCGCCACAGAAATTTTCCTATTCTCAGGCAATTGGAGTCGCGTCTAAATAGGAGATCGAGCGTTCTCACGTCTGATAGGACGAAAGTTGAGAGTTAGTTGAATCGAATTAGATGCGACTTTGAAAAGCTTGCGCGCTTTCCGTGCACGTAAATGCGTTTTTCAGTATTTATTTTTGATCTCGAGGCCTTAAATGTTCGATGACGGGATTTTTCTCCAAAGTCTATCAAATATTTAACGACAGGAAGACGGTTTCCAGCGAAACCTGGTGAACTCGACGAGAGCCCGGCTGCAGTTCGATTCCGCAGCTCTGCGCGAGGCAGCAGCCAACAGTTCGCCAGATATGAAGCTAAACTGCTACGGTTGGATTGGTCTCATGACTGTGGTGAGTCTGTCTCTCCCTATTCCTTAAAATCGATTATCTGTTAGGTGGAGACTGTGCTTCCGAGAGCTTCAATTCAAAAAACTGGGCATGCGGACGTCACGCAAATCATCGCAAAATTCGACCCGTCGAGGCTGCAGGATGTAACGGATATCGAAGTTCTCAACCTACAGCAGACAGGTAACACCGTTTTTCCTTTTTATCAACTCTCATTTTGTTAGCAATGATTTCCGTGGCCGCCGTGCTCGCGGAAACGCCGTTTCTGCGAGGCTCACTGCGTACTGTGGTCCAGACCGTGGCTGGCTGTCGTAAGTTTTTCATTCTCTGTGTTACGTCACTCCAATTCTTATAGGGGTGCCCAGAATCGGAGAGGAACTTGTGCAGTGTTTCGAACCGGCCCATGCCACCACAAGTCACGCTTCCGGCGAGAATGCTTAACGGGTAGACAGGTAGTCTCGTAGCACAACATATCCGTTTAATGTACGTTTTTTCACAAGTTCTGACGAACGTCATTGTTGTGCACGGTGTCGATACGGATGTCATCAATATGATCATCGACCTGCTTTTCAAACACCATGTCGAATAGCTTACTAGCTATCAAGTTCAGGTTTTGAACCTCGTGAAAAGGACCCTGAACCTCGTGAAAAGGACCCTATTTTTAAAAATGTATTTTATAAAATAATTTCAAAAATGTTTTTTGTAATAATTTCAAAAATGTATTTTTTAAAATTATTTCAAAAATGTATTTTGTAAATTATTTTTGAAAATGTATTTTAGAAAATTATTTTCAAAAATGTATTTTGTAAATTATTTTTGAAAATGTATTTTAGAAAATTATTTCAAAAATGTATTTTGTAAAACAATCTCAAAAATGTATTTTATAAAATTATTTCAAAAATGTAATTTGTAAATTATTTTCAAAAATGTATTTTGTAAATTATTTTTGAAAATGTATTTTGTAAATTATTTTCAAAAATGTATTTTGTAAATTATTTTCAAAAATTTATTTTGTAAATTATTTTTAAAATGTATTTTGTAAATTATTTTTGAAAATGTATTTTATAAAATTATTTTCAAAAATGTATTTTGTAAATTATTTTCAAAAATTTATTTTGTAAATTATTTTTAAAATGTATTTTGTAAATTATTTTTGAAAATGCATTTTATAAAATTATTTCAAAAATGTAATTTGTAAAATATTTTCAAAAATGTATTTTGTAAAATAATTTCAAAAATGTATTTTGTAAATTATTTCAAAAATGTATTTTGTAAAATAATTTCAAAAATGTATTTTGTAAATTATTTTTGAAAATGTATTTTAAAAAATTATTTTCAAAAATGTATTTTATAAATTATTTCAAAAATGTATTTTGTAAATTATTTTTGAAAATGTATTTTATAAAATAATTTCAAAAATGTATTTTGTAAAATAACTTTAAAAATGTATTTTGTAAATTATTTTTAAAAATGTATTTTATAAAATTATTTCAAAAATGTATTTTGTAAATTATTTTTAAAAATGTATTTTATAAAATAATTTCAAAAATGTATTTTTTAAAATTATTTCAAAAATGTATTTTGTAAATTATTTTTGAAAATGTATTTATAAAATCATTTCAAAAATGTATTTTGTAAAATAATCTCAAAAATGTATTTTGTAAAATAATTTCAAAAATGTATTTTTTAAAATTATTTCAAAAATGTAATTTGTAAGTTATTTTTAAAAATGTATTTTATAAATTATTTTCAAAAATGTAATTTGTAAATTATTTTTGAAAATGTATTTTGTAAAACAATTTAAAAAATGTATTTTGTAAATTATTTTTAAGATGTATTTTATAAAATTATTTCAAAAATGTATTTTGTAAATTATTTTTAAAAATGTATTTTATAAAATAATTTCAAAAATGTATTTTTTAAAATTATTTCAAAAATGTATTTTGTAAAATAATTTCAAAAATGTATTTTGTAAAGTATTTTTGAAAATGTATTTTAAAAAATTATTTTTAAAAATGTATTTTATAAAATTATTTCAAAAATGTATTTTTTAAAATTATTTCAAAAATGTATTTTGTAAATTATTTTTGAAAATGTATTTTAGAAAATTATTTTCAAAAATGTATTTTGTAAATTATTTTTTAAAATGTATTTATAAAATTATTTCAAAAATTTATTTTGTAAAATAATTTCAAAAATGTATTTTTTAAAATTATTTCGAAAATGTATCTTGTAAAATAATTTCAAAAATGTATTTTTTAAAATTATTTCAAAAATGTATTTTGTAAATTATTTTCAAAATTTTGGAAAAGTCGCTCAACGTTTAAGCAGAGAAAGTGGTTTTTGTCAGAAGAACAAGTTGAATTTCGGAAAGGCTTTTGTTGCTCTGGGATAGGGTACTCCCACATGCGACGTCAGAGGCCTACCAACCGAATGGCACCGTCAGACAGGCGCAGGAGCTTGCACGACAGCGACCTGACGGAGCCACTCGGGTGATAGGCCAAAGACGGCTCATGCAGGAGTACCCGCGAGCGAATCCGCGAGGGAAAAGGAGTGGGGCAGATTGCGAACCTCCCGAGGGAGGGCGGGCGAGCCCGCAAAGAACGCCGCCAGGCACCCCCTCTCGTCTTAATCAGAAGTTGTCCTTTCCTTAGAGGAGGGGTGGGTCCCCCGCCTACCCAACAAGACGCCCCGGACCGGGAGATGGAGGACAGAGTCCGTGCCCAAGAGCCTCCCACACGATTGGGATGGCCGCTAAGACTCACCGAATGAAGCCGCCGCCGTCGTCCTCGTCGTCGTCGTCCTCGTCCTCGTCGTCCTCGTCCTCGTCCTCGTCGTCCCCGCCGTCGTCCTCGTCCTCGTCCTCGTCGTCCCCGCCGTCGTCCTCGTCGTCGTCGTCGTCGCCGCCGCCGTCGTCGTCCTCGTCGTCCTCGTCCTCGTCGCCGCCGTCGTCGTCGTCGCCGTGATGATCTGAAGATGTCTGTTGGTGCCTGGTTGTCGGTGTGAAGTGAGGATTCGATGGAAGAGTGAAAAGATGAAGAAACGGAGAAACCAGACGGTGCGAAGAAACAGAAAGAAGGAGTTTCTCGAAAGTCGCAAGAAAAGATTTGTCGCTAGTTTTGTCGATGTACGAAACATGACTCTGTGATTGATATTGAGAGTGGGACCAGATTTTTTAAATGATGGGACGCTCCTGTGTTCCCTATCACTAGCGAGCACCAGAACGGGCGGACTCACTCGCCGAACCCTTCCTTCATGCACGCTGCCTGCCCCTCCGCGAACCGGGAGGGGGCTATCCCTTTTCGAAACGGGGGAGACGGGACAATTTTTGAGAGAAATTTGAGAGAGAAATCGTAAGGAAAGGGGGTACTAGAGGGCCGAATGATGAGCTCAAATGAAGTCGTACCCCTTTTTATACCGTCCCCTGTTAGCCACGCCCCTTCCATACTCATCTCCACACTAACAGGGGGCGTGGCTAACAAGGGGGGGGGGGGGGGGGGGTGGCGTGACAGCCACTAATTAAGGTGTGGAGATGAGTATGGAAGGGGTGTGGCTAATAGGAGGCAGTATAAAAAGGAGTACGACTTCATTCAAACTCATCATTGGGCCCTCTAGTCTAGCACTCTCTCTCCTTTGATTCTACATCGAATTCCTTTCAAAAATTGTCCCCTCTCCCCCCATTAAGAAAAGGGATAGCCCCCTCCCGGTTCGCGGAGGGGGCAGGCGGCACCTTTCTCATGACAGGCATCGGGGCGTTTGGCGGGCGCATTCGGAACACCGGAACTAATGCTTGGGGAGGATCCAGCCCCGGGTAGCGACCATAAGAAGCATCGCCATACTGATCATGTTGCCAGCATGTTCCGATGGGCCGATCCGAGCGGGCCTAGCCCGCTCTTCTCCAGCCTGGAGGAGGTTCGCTTTCCTTTACTGCGCCCCATCTCGGCAGAGCGCACTTGCATCTCCACACATTGTCCACTCGGGAAACGGCTACCGGTTTGCTGTCCGTGCAAGCTCCTGTGTTGGCCGGTAGTCTTTTGCCGAGTGGGCGGTGTGTGGGGCTCTGTGGATGTGCTCCGTCGAGCTGGGGAGTGGGACTGGCTCGCGGCGGAGGAGGAGCCTATGACGACGGGGAAGCACTTGTTCGGGAGGTCGCCGTTCGTGTCGTTATTGCTGACTGTCTAGTCTCCGTGCATGAGGGAAGGGTTCGGCGAGTGAGTCCGCCCGTTCTGGTGCTCGCATGGGAGAGGGAACACAGGAGCCATGCACGTGGTGCATTCCCATCATTTCCTAATACTTTCGTGGAGATTCGAAAAATCCGAAACCCTAACACGACTTTTCCAAAACCCTGCCAGATTTTTATTTTATTTTATTTTATATACGTCGCGCGGACTTGCCTTTAACTATTTTTTGGATTGTTTTGTGGTCTATGATGGTTCTCCTGTTTTCTAGGGAAGCAAGTTTGAACTTTTCGTTCCTACATTAAGCCGTCAGGTAGTCGGGGTCCTCTAGGCTCAGGTATCTCCCTTTCTCTCGACTGTATAGTCTGCGGGTGAAGGAGTTTCGGACTGACTCTATACTTTTTGATGTGTATTTTCTGGAGGGGCTTGTTATTACGGTCCCATATTCGAGTATCGGTCTTACGAATGTTTTGAAAAGAGGGATGAGAATTCTTTTGTCTGAGCTGCAGTATTGGTTGAAAATCTGCGAGGTCATGAATTTAGCTTTAGTAGTAGCTAATCGCCAGTGTTCTTTGAAGTCTAGTTTTGGTGTTATCCAGAAGCCCAGATCTCTGATACATTGTTCTCTTTTTATTGGGAGGCCGAGTATGGTGTAGTCGAATTTGCGGGGATTGTGGCCTAAGGAGATGCAGCTAGTTTTACTAAGGTTTTTTATTTTTTTTTCGAGTTTATGTTCCTCCGACCAAGCGGTGACTAGGCACGGCACCCTGCGAGCGTATATTGTCCGTGGAGCGCGTTTGCAAAAATGGGCGGGGCGTCGCCTTTTTTCCAGTTGATTTTTCCCTTTTTTATCAGTTTCTGCGCGGAAATTGAACATTTCTCTAACACATTCGACCTCCCCTGGAGAGCCGGGAAGGCGGCATGTTTAAAGGCGCACGCCTTTTTGCGGCGCCGTGGCTCCCGCCACGATCGCTCCCCCGCCGCCCGGAAACGCTGTTTTCAAACTCATTCTACGTCGTTTGACGCGGTTTTCGAGGTTTTTTATTGATTTTTTCGTGAAAGTTTGCTGATTTTGTCGCTTTGTCATCGTTTAATTAAAATCTTCGATATTTTAATCGGTTTCCCCGTTAAAACCGACAAAATCCAGGTCTCCGGGGAGACCTGTCCCGTTGAAATTTAGGATTCTCATGGATTCGACTCAAAGTGACGTGGCGGCGATGGCGGAGGCCGTGACGTCGTCAGTTTTGAGAGCAATCGCCCCGCAGATCCTGGCGCTCTCGAAGAAGCCGGAGAAGGTGCCACCGACGGCGAAGACGGAAGGAATCGCCAAGCAGCTGGCCTTCAACACGAAGATCGAGAACCTTCTGCAAAATCACGAGACGGAGGACGACAAGGATGCGCTGATTGCGAAGGCACTCGGTTGGATAGAGGAGAGGAACACGGAGCTCGTGATGCTCGATCAAGGAGGACCGGAGGCTCTTCGACAACTCGAGAGACTGAAAGCTCTCTCAACGTTCACCGGCGGAGCAGCGAATCCGGTCGCCAACCTCACCTCCGTCGCGCTCATGGCTCAAGCTCTCGGCGGAGAGAGGAAGAGAAGACATTCTCCTGCTCGTGGAGAATCGTCGTCGACCTCATACAGCGGAAGGCAGCCCTTTCGAGGCGCGGCTCTCGGTCGATGGCAGCCCGGGAGCCGTGGAAGACAGTATGAAGGAGGCCATCAGGATGTGTATGGAGCGGCTCGTCAGGAATCGTGGCCGAGATGCTTTCGGTGCAAGAGAACCGGTCACATGCAGTCTGACTGCCGAATGTAAGTTCAACGAGAGTCTGACGAGAGCGCATGAAAAATGGGCGTTCGTGACCCAAGACCCGTGGGTGTTAGAGATAGTTCAGAAGGGTTACAGCATTCCGTTTCCGGCGGGAACAGTAGCCCCACCGCCTCAGGGTCTGCGCCCATCATTAAGAAAGCATCAGCAGTTCATAAAGGCCGAGTTAGAAAAGTTAGAAGCAAGCGGGGTAGTGTCAAAGTGCCACGAGCCCCTCGCCGTTTCCCCCTTGCATGTCGCGACCTCAGGCCCAAGAAAAGAGAAAAAGCGCCTAATTCTCGATCTAAGCGACCTTAACGCGAGTCTAGATCCCCCAAGATTCAAGTTAGAGTGCTGGCCTTCTGTGAGGCCCTTTTTGAGCGCGGCGAGATGGGCAGTGACCTTCGACTTCCGGTCAGGTTACCATCACGTAAAGATCTCCGAAGCGAGCCAAGACTGGCTGGCCTTTAGTCTAGCGGACCCTCCTGCGCCCCCTTTCTACAAATTCTGCGCTCTCCCTTTCGGGCTCGCGACGGCCCCGTACGTTTTCACTAAGTTGTTTCGGCCGCTTGTAGGTAAATGGCGTAGCCAGGGTATTCGAGTAGCGCTGTACCTAGACGACGGGTTAGTATTAGCGGAGACTCTTCCAGAAGCGCTCAGGGCCGTGCAGATTATCAGAGAAGACTTGAGAAGTCTAGGAGTGCATGTGGCAGAGGAGAAGTCCAACTGGGTCCCGGACCCGAGTTTTGAATGGCTTGGATTGAAGATGAACCTGCTGACAGGTACCGTGACCCTCTCTGAGAGGAGAAGTGAAAGCCTGGCGCTGCGCCTGGAGGCTATGAGAAGGGTGCTGCACCCGACGGTTCTGGACCGTCAGAGATTGGTTGGAACCATTGTGTCAATGAGGTTCCTTGTAGGTGACGAGGTCACTGCACGCACGCGTCACCTGTCGACGTCGATCGCGGCCGCCCGCGCGGAGGACGATCGGATGAGTCTGTCCGAGGGTGAGTTGAGAGAACTGAACTTCTGGGAGTCCAAATTGCCGACTCCAAATTTGGACGTGAACGAGCCAGAGTTGACGCCAGTCTGGTTTCTTTTTTCCGATGCGTCGGCTACCGGTATGGGGGGAATTTTGAAGAACGTGAGAGGCGAGGTAGTCCGTGCCTTTCACAGGCCAGGAGGAGAAGGCTTCGGGCAGAAATCGAGTACGGAGCGCGAATTGATGGCCGCAGTACTCGCAGCGAAAGTTTTCGCCGACGCACGTTTCAGCGGCGCAGTTCACGTAGCTCTAGACAACTCTGCGGCCGTAGTAATCTTAAGAAAAGGTTCGATGAAGCCCCGCTTACACCAACTAGCAGAAGAATTTTGGACGGCCATAGCCGAGATAGGCCCGTATAAAGTGGATTGGGTACCCCGAGCAGAAAACACAGAAGCCGACGCGGCGAGCAGAGGTCTAGATTATGACGATTGGGGCGTAACGGACGCCGTTTTCGAGTGGGCCACAGCAAGATGGGGCCAAGTACAGTGTGATTGGTTCGCGAGCGCAGAGAACAGAAAGACTCCTAAGTTTTTCTCTAGGTTGCCAGAGAAGGGCTCCGCGGGAGCGGATGTTTTCCGTAGAATAGAACTTGCGAAGACGTTAGGCCCGGCGTGGTGGGCACCTCCACCAGTCCTAGTAGCGCGCCTCATTCAGACAGCTAGAAACCATCAGCTCAGAGGGATCCTTGTCACTCCCCTGTGGAAAACGCACCCATCTTATCAGGCAATCTGCTCTAGCGATGGGAATTTCATACCTCAGATTAGAGACTTCCGAGTATTCCCAGTGGGGTCCAGAACCTTCGTCCCGGGCCTCGGTTCGAAACAGGGAGAAGCGTTTTCTACGGAATTCAACAAGTCCCCCCTTCTAGTGGCGTTGCTAGACTTCTCCCACCACTAAATCATACTTTGCGTGTCTAGGCCCAACCCACGTGCCACCCAAATAAATGCTGTGAATGATGGAGAATGTGCAGAGAAATGGAATTATCCGGAGCGCAGTGACTGATAATTGAACATTTCTCTAACACATTCGACCTCCCCTGGAGAGCCGGGAAGGCGGCATGTTTAAAGGCGCACGCCTTTTTGCGGCGCCGTGGCTCCCGCCACGATCGCTCCCCCGCCGCCCGGAAACGCTGTTTTCAAACTCATTCTACGTCGTTTGAGTCCCGCCCGCCCGCCCGGGGAAGAGCGAATCAGGTTAGCGAGAATAAAAATTACTTTTGTAGCTGAACGAGAATCCGGTCCGAAACACGAGGACGATTTCGAGAGTCCAACCGATCACCAAGCAGCGAATCTTCTCGATCCAGAAATCAGTTCGGACTCAGTCCAGAGCACAACGCGTCGCCGTCCCGAAGCCGAGAAAGATCCACCGGAACTCGAAACGGAACGTCGAGAAGTTTTCGGTACTCCGGCGGAATCCAATAGCCGACCCGACGAGCTCGACGCGCGAGGGCTACGAGTCGACGCCAACTCAACCGGAGACCAACTCGACGCCGATCCGGGAAGGAATCAACCAGGACGACGACACGACGAGATGCCGGCACTGATCGATCAAAATCGAGAACTCGTCGACGATCCCTCCAGCGAAGTCATCCCAGTACTCGATCGTTTTCGGACAACGTCGGAGCTCATCTTGAAATCTCTGTTTCCTATGCGTTAGTTTAGCCTTACTGTACCCTATGCGTTCGTTATCTCCCTTCAAATCTATACGGTCATCATATTTCTCACATGTAACTTATGGAATCTTGTATTTTTTCTGTTCTCTGCTGTGGTGCCTGGCACCACAGCCCCCTGTCACCTCGAAAACCGCCCAACCCACGTGTCACCCAAATAAATGCTGTGAATGATGGAGAATGTGCAGAGAAATGGAATTATCCGGAGCGCAGTGACTGATAATTGACTTTTTTTCCGAAATTGTCCCTAGCAATTGTGGAGAAACGCAATTAAAATCGATTTTTCAAAACGGTTCAGCAAACCATTCGCTTGCCGCGGAGGAGATACACCTCAAAGTTTTGCACTGAAAAAGGTGTTTTTTGTATTTTTTGCGAAAACTGGCTGCGATATCCGAATTTTCGTCCCTAGCATTTGTGAACAACTCGATTAGGAACATTTTGAGATCAAAATCGAGCAGATTAGTCAAAAACTGAGAGAGGAGTTCCATTTTGAAGTTCGCTTTTTGAGGCCCGAGGCGGCGGATGAAATTCGAAAAACAGCAGATTTCGCCACCAATTTCGACACATATGACCATAAAAGTGTTTGTATAACTATGTAAATGCTCTCTTTCAATATATTTTCGTTTCTTTTTCTCGAAAAACAACTTCTAAAAGTTCATGAAATTACTGTGGGGGCCTCGATTTTTGAGTCGTCGCGAAATGCGCCAGCAAATCGAGAAACGCGTCACCAATCCTCTTGGCGCGCGAAATGTAAAAATTCCGGCCGCAGGGTGCCGTGCTAGGTCTATTGCAGTTTGTAGGGGGTTCTGGCTTTCTTTGAAACGGCGCAGTATAGCTTAGTGTCGTCCGCAAAATGTTTGCATCGGACTGAAGGGGGGGGGGGGGGGGGGGGGGGAGAATTTTCGGTAAGTCGTTCACGTAGATTCCGAAGAGCACGGGGGAAAGAACGGCCCCTTGCGGGACTCCGCATGGAGCGGGCCTTGCCGAGGAGAGACTTTCTCCCACTTTAACTGTGAACGTCCGGTCCCCGTTGTCTATGTGTTCTACCCAGTCGTTTAAAGACTCGATCATACATGAAATTGTTGATCGTTTCGGCCGAAACCCATGTTGGTCGGGGTTCCAAAAGTTAGTGCTGTCTATGTGCGGGAGGAGTTGGGCTAGTAGGCATCGCTCGTAGATTCGGCGAATTTGGGAAGTGAGACTGATTGGCCTAAAGTCGGTCGGGAGAGAGGGGTGGGGAACTTTTGGCAGCGGCACGACTATTGACTGTTTCCAGGCTGAGGGGACCTCACTTCTTATCATCGACAGGTTAAGGATCTGTGAAAGGGGGCTAGCGATGAGGTCTGCGACGTGCTTTATGAATTTGAGGGGTACACCGTCTGATGTGCGAGTTCTTGAGTTTTTTGCGCGTAGCATTGCTTTTAGCAGTTGGCTGTCGGTGACCCATGGCATTTGCTGGTCTGACCGGTAGTTTTGTGGCAGATTGAATGTTTTTTCGGATCTGTTGAGGTATTGAGCTTCAAAGCTATCGGCCAGCAGGTCACATTTTTCTGGGTTAGTCTTGGCCACTTTACTTGGGCCGGACAGCGTGGGGATATTTAGACATTTTGGTTTTAGGAGGTTTTTAGCATGGGAACTGAATTTGCTTGCTCCTAGAGTCTTGAGGACCTTGCGTTCTCTGTTTCTTTGCAGTTTCAGGAGTTTCTTTCTGAATAGACGGGCCATTCCGACATATAGTTGGAAGTCGGCTGTCGCTCTGGAGCTAGAGGCTTTTTGGTGGAGGTTTTCAACTATAAGGTGAAGCTTTTGGAGGTAGGGGGGTAGTGGGCCTAGGTTGGTGGAAATTGTTTTTTTGGGGACTGTGGATTCGAATATGAAACTCACATGACCCAGGAAGTGAGCGCATATTTCGTCTACTGTTCGGTTGGGGTTTATGACTTCAGCCCAGTCAATGTCTCCGATGTATTGGACACAGAGAGGCCAATAGGCATTCTGGTAGTCATCTATTTCGATTCGTTTTTCCCTGGGTTTGGCTAGTAGGTCAGTGTGAAACTCTATTTTTCTGTGGTCGCTGGTTCCTATCGGGCAGGTTGTCTGGGTGTTGTTCACTTCGAAATTAGCCAGCACTAAGTCTAGGGTTTTATTTTTTCTAGTGGGGGTGCTTACGAATTGTTTCAGCTGGTTGGTGCTGCAGAAGTCAGCTAGGGCTTGCCCGAGGCGAGTGTGGGACTGAGGTCTTGAAGGCGACCAGACTACTTCTCCAATATTCATGTCTCCTACTATTATCACCTGTCCGGGGTGGTTAACCATGTCGGAAACTTTGTTGAGCAGTAGAAGTGAGTTTTGGTGGGTGCAAGACGGTGGGCGGTAGATATTGATTATTCTAAGAGGGGTGATGTTGATTTCTATGTCTATGGCTAGGATTTCGTATGCAGTTGGTTTGGATTCGGCCGTGACAATGTGGCAGGGGAACTGGGTTTTGACCAGTGTACAGACTCCTCCGCCCCTTTTATCGTTTTTTCTATCGGCGCGAAAGATCTGGTAGTTCTTATTGCCCCCCGTGAAAGAGTTGGAGGCGGTTTTGGATGTTAGCCACGTTTCTTGAAGGTTGATTATGTCAAATTGGTTACTATTGATTAGGGCGCAGAGTTCTAAGCGGTTGGCTAGGGCCGATCGGCAGTTTGAGGTAATAAAGGTAAGCAAAAGATCGGGTGGGGGATTTATATGGTTTGGTTGGCTGTAGGGGCTAGGAACTAGTTTTTTGGTGGGGTGGTCGATTGGGGAAAGGGGGGGGGGGAGACATGAGAACTCATGGGGTGTTATCTTTTTTTCTGAAGTCACCTCGAATCCTTTCGGCATTTTCCTTTCGTCGTGCCTCTCTTTTCTCGAACTCGATCTTTCGTTCTTCCTTTGTCAGCGACGGCCGGAGAAAGAGTGGGCCTCGGGTCCCCGTGTAGTTTCGGAGGTGGGGAGCACGTCGCAAAGCTTCGCGTTGAGCCGACGAGCAGGGGAATACGATCTTCACGAGTCTGGAACTACCGTCGTCGCGTGGCCGCCCGAGACGGTATACGGCGGCAGGCTTGGAACCTAGGTCGAGAAATCTGAGAAGTTGGTCCACCTGGTGTAAGTCGGCCTGGGTCCTTTCGTGCTCCAGGCGAGCGGTTGCTTCTGGGAGGCCGGCGAGGACGATCGAGCGGCGGCGCTCGTGGGAGGCGAAATCGTCGGTGGTGTGGTTGTCCTTGCTCAAAGCTTCGACCTTCTTGGTCAATTCCTCGACCTTCGCTTCCAGTTTCATAGTCGTACTCTCGAGCAGCACAATCCTTTCGGTTGCCGCAATCAGCCTTTCCTGGTATCTCCGGTCATACTCTTTTATCGCTTGGTTGATCGCAAAGTTTATGCGATCTTCGTCTGCTTGTCTGGCCGAGGATCGCGATGACGATGACTTTTTGACGCGCTTTGTCTTCGGCATGACTAGTTCACGGGAATGACTAGTTCACGGGAATGACTAGTTCACGGGAATGACTAGTTCACGGGAATGACTAGTTCACGGGAATGACTAGTTCACGGGAATGGCTTGGCTTTCCGACCGGGCCAGCTGCTCCAGGAGCCGGTTGCGACGTGACAAGCCGCGAGGTGCTCGTCTCCAGAGTTGTGATTTTCCGGCCCGGGTCGGCGAAAAATTTTGCCCGGCCCGGCATTGAAAAAATTTCAATTTTTTCGAAAATTTTTTTCAAAAATTTTTACTTTTTTGATTATTTCTACCCATTTTCACTAGTTAATGAATAGTTATGTTCTAAAATGAGAAAGTTAAGTCAAAATGGCAAGTTTTCATGAAAAATCTACGAGGAATACTGAAAAAATTAAAATTCCTATAGCTTATGTTTCTTAATTTCTTATGTAAGTCGGGTCGATTCTGGCTCCCACAGGTCGTTTAACATAAGAAATTCCATCCGAACCGAAGAGCATGAACTTGCTCTCATCGCTCCAAAGCACACGCTTCCATTGATCCTGCGTCCAGTGGATATGCTCTTTCGCCTAAGCCACGCGAGCCGCTCTATTCCGATCCGAGATGAAAGGCTTCTTGACAGGCCTTCTGCCAAACAGTCCTGCTTGATTGAGACGGCGTCGGATGGTTCTGACACTCGCCACAGGTGTTCCGCGAGGAGAGACCTCGTCAAGAACTTCAGCCGCCGAGAGCCTCGGATTGCTTCTCGACACTCTGACGATGTTCCGGTCGACCACATGATTCGTGAAACGTTCCGTAGAGTGTTATCTTTTAATCGGTACCTCTTTTTGAGCTTTCCATCTCTTCAGAAGTTTGCAAATCGTCGAAAGGTGGACGTCAAACTGTTGTTCCAACTGCCTGTACGTTCGGCCTTGATCCCGACTTCTGACGATCGCAGACTGCACAGCTGGGCTTAAATCTGGTTTTCCTTACGTTTTAGCCATCACCTAAAACCATTTCTACAAGTTTGAACAAAAGAAAACTGAAAAACAGCCTCCGGAAAAAAAAAAAATTACGAACTGTGAAAAACCGAAAAATTGAAAAATTGGATTTTCCGAAAAATTGTTTTTTTGAATGGAATAATCAAAACGGCATCAGTTTTGTGGGATGTTTTAACACATTTTCGTAGAAGACTTCGAGTTTCTATCTCATCTCTGGTAGTAAATGAGTATTTGCCTCCTATTTGCCACTTTCCCCCCGCGGTCCTCCGGGGAATAGGAGGATCGGAACTCTTGTGATTCGTGGGGTGTGAAGAGTGAAGTTTTGGACTTTTTATTTGTAAAACAGTGGCCTGAGAGATACAATTGATGGGAGCAAGGTTGGGGTTAGTTTATTTGTTACAGAGGGACGCGTGATGGCGGTGTCCGCACCGTGGGCAGCGCCTGGTTCGTTTGGCACATTCGATGGAGTTGGAGTGTGCCTTGAGGCAATAGGGGCACAGAGAGAGCTCTTCGGCCCTCATCAGTTTCGCCTGCGCAGAACGGTATGCGTTGCAGTCGGCATCCAGGTGTGCGGCCCCGCAAAATACGCACGACTCGACTTTGCGAGCCTCGCTCCCGATGTCGAGTCGTGCCAATTTCTTGCTCGGCTCGTCGTCCTTGTTGGTCACGGCTCTCTTGTGCGCCCGTTGTTGACCGTGGCTTGGGCCTCGAGCCGCTTGTCTTTCGATAGACCGGATGCGTCTTTCGATGGTTTCGAGGTGCTCGCTTAAAGCGTGCAGCTTTCCATGGACTCTTTCGAGCTCTGCAACGGTTTTCCCGTTTGATTGGTTGGTATGGTGTGGTCTAACCTTCTTGCTCGGTGTAGGTTATGACGACTTCGTTCGCCGCGTCTGGTATGTGTTGGTCGTCGTGGGCGATACTGGTGTCCGGCGTGGTTGCTATGGTGGATTTGGTGGAGTGAAGTGATGACTTCTTGCTTTTGTATTGGTTTGCAGTTTGGTGACGTGGAGGGTTGCTACGTGTCGGGTCACCGAACTGCAAAAGGTGCCCTGCTTGTTTGTGCTGTAGTCACGTTGCTGGGGTCACGTGTGCGTGTTTTTGGGCTTCCTCTGGTTTGATTTGCTTGGTATGGGTCACGCGGATCTTTTAACGTTGTTGGTGGAGTGTGCTCGGTTGCACTCGGACTACAACGGGTTTTAACGAGCAGCTAGGTCACCTTCGGGTGCGCCATGTTTCGGTAGGAGCTACAGACAGAGGGGTGGTGAGCCCGTCCTAACGAGAGAACCCTAACTGCTCGGACCTAGGAGAGTCGCTTCGAGTGTGTTTGTGTGCAGTGCGAACAGAGTAATCACCCAACGCTTTATTGATGATCTTTGGTAGTGACTGAGACTTGCCGCTCACGGGAGGCAGCACTGTCCTTCCGTGAGGCGGGTGGCAGCAGCTACTGCGAGCAGGTGAGCTTAGGCTGAGGTTAGCATTGGCCTAGTCGCCGTCAGATAAAGTTGAGTCAAAGTTGCAGGTTTTCATGAAAAATCTACGAGGAATGCTAGAAAAATGAAATTCCTATAGCTTGAGGTCGGCTTCGAAAGCATTTGAAATGAAAGTTGGAGTGAATACACATTTAAAAAGTGTCTCTAATGGTTTTCGAATAAAAATTGAATCTTTCTAGAAAACTATAAAAGAACTGTACGAAAAATGTTTTTTCGATTTTTCGAGTATCCACGAAAGTATTTGGAAATGATGGGAATGCACCACGTGCATGGGGCCTACATTCTTTGACTCTGTTTTCTTTGACTTTTCATTCTTTGACTACCCCATTCATTCATTGACTTTCAATCATTTTTGACACACTCATTTTCATTGACTCCTTCAAACTAATTTTTCCTTTCTTTGACTCTTTCAACTTGCATTTTCTCATTCTTTGACTCTTTCAATCGAAATTTCTTTCTTTGACTCTTCCATTATTTTCATGTGTATTTCTAATTCTAATCCTAGCTTGTGGGCAGTTGAGATTTCTAATTTTAAGACCATGTTTTCAGAATATTAGGAACTTTTTCACCAAGATATAAAAGCATCTTTGAATAATTTGAAATTTTCCTACTTTTGGAAATTATTCATTTCAAAATGTCGGCTCCCGGTCGAAATTCTCCGTTCCCACTCCTGACTACCGCTTGAAAACGTCTCTTTCGTGATTCTTCTGTTCTTCATGATACCTGTAAAATTGTCTAAGTCATTCAATGACCCGTGCTGGCATGGGTCTCGTCAGAGTGGTACTACTCGAGGAGGAAAAACACGATATAAGTAGATAAAAGTTTATTTTTTAAAAAAGGGGATAATGGATTTTTTCAAATATGGCCCTAACGAGGGCCGTTGGGTGACAGGAGCAGATAGCGACGAAGAACACGGCGGCGATGAACTGAAATTAAGAATTTGAGAGTATGAAGTTGTCTCAAAAATCTTTGCTGAATAAACGAAGAAACTGGGCAAAAGATTAAGAAAAAAAGGAAATGGGCCTAAAATTCAAACATGGAATAGAGCGAAATGGGGAATAAAAAGTAGACAGAATTATTATATTTTAAATAAAAAATTTGTTTTATGGAGAAAAAGCATGATAAATCTTAAAAACCGAAAAAGTAGTGAAAATAGGCGAAAGATGAAGAAATTGGTCGGCCTAATGCTTAAGCGTTGAATACTCAGTCAACGAAATCGGTGCGTTGCGGACTTTCCGCTTCTACCGTAATCACTTTTGGCGTTTTCGGCGCGTTCGGCGTATTTTCGGCTCATTTCATTCACTTTTTCAATATTATGGCTTCATTTCTCTCTTTGAGAGAGATCAAAGAAGTTTTGAAATCCGAGTAAGAGTTTTCTATCTCAAAAGTAAAGTCTCGTTTCTGTTTTCAGTTTGCCATTGGAGAATAAAATTCAACCGTTCCCAACTTTTGAAAAAGAGCCATTCTGCCTCTTCAAGTATGACCTCGGAGCCTTCGAAAACGACGGTGAGAGCGTTCTGAAAGACGCTCACACATGGTCGAGGCGGCACGGTAAGTTTTCGAATTCAGACATAAGTTTCATCTCTATTTGTTAACAGCGGGGCAACCTGCTCACCAACCGCGGTACAAAGATCTTCATGTGGACGGCGCCTTGGTAAAAGCTATTTTTTGCCGAAGCGTGGACGACGAGGAGCTCTCCAAAACGGTATGGATATATAAGATACGCCCAGATCGATATTCTTTTATGATTTACATTTAGGTTCTTCAAACCGAAGACAGAACTGTCTTCGTCTACTACTTTTACAGCGGAGACCACACGAAATACCAGCCGCCGACATCATCGAAGCGCTGTCGAATTTCTAGTAGGAAGAAAAAAATTTAATTTTTTTCAATCTTGTTATTATAGAAAAGGAGTCGGCAATGATTCGAGAGGCTCTCATAGGCAGAGATGCCAGGAGTGCTCAAGACTATTTGAGATCCAGAGGATCGTATTTCGATATCACGACGGTAAATAACTTTCGAAAAATGAGTTGAAATTAAATTTCAGATCTGGAATCAGAAGAGACACGTGAAGCAAGCCAAAACGACAAAATCGCGCGGTCCCTTTACGGACCCTGTGGATCTCTGTTCTCTTGCAACCGTAAATCCTAATACGTCGTTTTCTGCGTTCGGTATATATGTAGTGAGAACAAATAATTATTTTTTAAATTCAGAAATCAACGGAAAAAGCAACTACGCGTTCACCCAACTGTTCACTAGAAATCTGAATATTTTCATTTCTCAGTGTCCTTCGGATCACGAACTACGCGATCACAGAGAAAATATCACACGGATTCGACAACTGTCTCCGGCGGAAGCTGAACTGGAGATCGCTGATCTTCTCAGAGACAGCAATCAAAACTACGCCTTCCCGTCGGGACTGTTTCTCGATACGACTTTTGGGCTTTCCGATGCTTTCGTCACGTGCTTGATTGGTCAAGTAGGTCTGTTTCGGTAAGTTTCACTTCATATTGCAAAATCTAATAACTTTTCTCAGGTCGAAACGATCTTCCAAGCATCGGACGCTACTACTCGGGATAATGATTCACTCAACCAAAGCCGGGCAAGCTCACATTCTCTTCTCAACGGAAATAGCTCGTTGGTTCGCAAGGAATTCGGGCTCAAAGAGTGTTCCATTCTTGCTATCTGACGGAGAACCCGCATTGAAAACATATTCCGAGGTTATTTTTCAGTTTCTCACAAGATCCAATATGTTTTTCAGCTGCTGAACTGTCGAAGGCTCCTGTGCGCAGTTCATCTTCTGTCGAATCTCAAAGAAGCATGTACCACGAAGGAAGAAGCTTCCGAAGCACGTGAAGCGATCTTCGGGAAGATGGTATCAATTATGGTTTTTCCATATGGAACATTTTTTGTTCAGATTGGCGACAAGCATTCAAGGTGTCTTTTGTCAACAATTCGCAAAGATGATTTTGAGAAGGTCCATCATGGTTTACAGTCGAAATACTCTTCATCTGTCCAAAAATGGTTGAAAAGTCGCAAGAAAGAGCTATTCGCGAACGCTTCGTGGTTCGCAAGATTAGATTGCGGATTTTATCAGCAATTCCCCTCTAATAACATTCTCGAATCGTTCAATGCGTTCATTAAAACAAAAATCACAAGCCAAATGAAAGGTCACATGTGTGCCGAGACGCTCTCCGAAATTGCTCAAGGTAATTTTTTTTTTTAAATAACCGAGTATAAAACGTGTGTGAATTTTCAGAACAAAGAAAACAACTTCTTCGGTCTATTCGAGGTAGTGACTCTGAAGTAATTTACGACAAAGCCGATGACTTCTCTACCATGTCTGAAAATGACAAACGGCGCGAATTTGAAAGGCTTGGATTTGGAAACCCAGTTTTAGCAATTTGGGATTTCCCCGCTTCCTTGTTTGAATGTGAGATCCCCGGCCATTCGCGTAAATCACAGATAAACTTCCAGTGATGTGCCTCAAAACAATGGAAGAAGAGATGGAAGCTGTCGACGCCCTCCAAGTTGATTTTATCGACCCCCATTTTATCGTTTCAGACAAACCAAAAAATGACATTTTCATTGTGAAAAGAGCCGAGGAAGAAGTCCTTAAGTGCGCAGCATGCCCAGATAAGTTTCCAACTCTGTTCTGTAATCATGTGTGAGTAGTCAATTTTTTTCTACGGGAAAGTCTAGCTAGTTTCAGTTTGGCTGTATTAGCCAGTGTGTCCATGAGTGAAAGAGCACAATTCCTGCTAAGATTCGGGGATCGTGTCAAGAGGACTTCGAGGAAAACGATACTGAAGACAAGGCTGAAAAAGGATGCAGGAAAAAAAGGAAATGAGAGAAAATTCGCAAAGAAATCAAAACATAATAACCTCCGAAAAGTCGCTGATGTCTCTATGTGAGCCTAATTTCATGGCAGCAGATACCAACTAATTTCGTTTTATAGCGGTGACAGGGCGAATACTGCAAGTGAGAGCTCATCCGATTCCGAAAACGATTTTTTCACAAAACGACGTCGACTCAGGTAATGGAACTTATCTTTTAATAGTGCCCATCCAATAATACAATTTTAGAGCGGAGGGGAAAAAGAACGATCGAGATGGAAGTTACCATGCTGGGAAGGTGCGAAATCCGAGAAGAAGCAGGTACGGGTTGTATTCACAGACATTTACGCTTTTTGGTATTGAAATCAATACTTTCGCCGTTTTTCAGCGCTCTCTACTCGTCCGCTGAGAAGACCAAGACTCCAACTGAAAGTTCGTCAGAGTCCGACGACAGCTCTTCGCACGGGATCGGTTCATTTGATTCTCCTGCACGTTTCTCAGTCGATGGAAGGATCCCTTATTGTGAAGATACTGCCAACGAGTCAACTATTTCTCATGCTGTCCAGAGTTCTGCACGCTGTTCAACGAGGATAAAAAGAGCTGTCCGATCTTTCAGTCCACAGTAAATCACTAGACATTTCTCCATTTTCATTGTTCCTCCCCATTGAAGTTTTCAATTTTTTACCGATCTCGTTTTTTTCGTAGCTTCTATTTTCTCTTGATCGGTCCGTTATCTTTTTTCAATTGTTTAGTTTATTTGTTATCCTTTTTCAGTTGTTAAGTTTATTTGTTATCTTTTTGCAGTTGTTAAGTTTATATGTTATCCTTTTTCAGTTGTTAAGTTTATATGTTATTTCTTTCTTCTGTTATTTTAATTCTTGGCGAGTTGGGTCAGGCGGGTTGGAGGGTGGGGCCTGTCCTTCTAAATAAATATTTTTTAGAAACAAAATTGCAGAACTTCTATCGGTTCAAGAAAGGTTCAGGGCCAAAATACTTCAAAAAGCCGAAAACGCCAAAAGTGATTACGGTAGAAGCGGAAAGTCCGCAACGCACCGATTTCGTTGACTGAGTATTCAACGCTTAAGCATTAGGCCGACCAATTTCTTCATCTTTCGCCTATTTTCACTACTTTTTCGGTTTTTAAGATTTATCATGCTTTTTCTCCATAAAACAAATTTTTTATTTAAAATATAATAATTCTGTCTACTTTTTATTCCCCATTTCGCTCTATTCCATGTTTGAATTTTAGGCCCATTTCCTTTTTTTCTTAATCTTTTGCCCAGTTTCTTCGTTTATTCAGCAAAGATTTTTGAGACAACTTCATACTCTCAAATTCTTAATTTCAGTTCATCGCCGCCGTGTTCTTCGTCGCTATCTGCTCCTGTCACCCAACGGCCCTCGTTAGGGCCATATTTGAAAAAATCCATTATCCCCTTTTTTAAAAAATAAACTTTTATCTACTTATATCGTGTTTTTCCTCCTCGAGTAGTACCACTCTGACGAGACCCATGCCAGCACGGGTCATTGAATGACTTAGACAATTTTACAGGTATCATGAAGAACAGAAGAATCACGAAAGAGACGTTTTCAAGCGGTAGTCAGGAGTGGGAACGGAGAATTTCGACCGGGAGCCGACATTTTGAAATGAATAATTTCCAAAAGTAGGAAAATTTCAAATTATTCAAAGATGCTTTTATATCTTGGTGAAAAAGTTCCTAATATTCTGAAAACATGGTCTTAAAATCAGAAATCTCAACTGCCCACAAGCTAGGATTAGAATTAGAAATACACATGAAAATAATGGAAGAGTCAAAGAAAGAAATTTCGATTGAAAGAGTCAAAGAATGAGAAAATGCAAGTTGAAAGAGTCAAAGAAAGGAAAAATTAGTTTGAATGAGTCAATGAAAATGAGAGAGTCAAAAATGATTGAAAGTCAATGAATGAATGGGGTAGTCAAAGAATGAAAAGTCAAAGAAAACAGAGTCAAAGAATGTAGGCCCGTGCATGGCTCCTGTGTTCCCTCTCCCATGCGAGCACCAGAACGTGCGGACTCACTCGCCGAACCCTTCCCTCATGCACGGAGACTAGACAGTCAGCAATAACGACACGAACGGCGACCTCCCGAACAAGTGCTTCCCCGTCGTCATAGGCTCCTCCTCCGCCGCGAGCCAGTCCCACTCCCCAGCTCGACGGAGCACACCCGCAGAGCCCCACACACCGCCCACTCGGCAAAAGACTAAACGAAGTCTCCCCCATTTTTATACTACAACCTTAAGCCACGCCCCCTTGTTAGTCACGCTCCCTGTTAGCCAGCCCCCCCCCTGACTAACAGGGGGGGGGGCAAGACTTCGCTTAAAGGGACAAGACTTCGCTTAAACTCATCATTCGGCCCTATAGTCTAGTATCCTCTCTCCTTCTGATTTCATAAAAAATTTCTCTCAAAAATTGTCCCCTCTCCCCCCATTATTACCACCAATTTTCTGAACTTCTTGCTGTATAAAAAACAAATGCGGGGCTAACGACGGCCTCAAACCAAACGGTTCAGGTACCTCGAACTAGGAGGGGAAAGGAATCACGTAACCGTTCTTCACCACGCTTCTGATCCACTCATCAGCTGCCATCTTCTCCCATAATTTCAGAGACTTCGTCAAACGCTCACCGAAATTTTCATTTCCGTTGTCGGCAATCGGCGGCGTAGTGTCCAGTTGAAGCATCTGAGCCCCAACACAGTATGTAGCGCGCTCGGTCCTGGCGATTCGGCTCTCGTGCCCGCTCTCTTCCTCGTTGTTCCCGCCCTTGCTTGCGCGAACCAGATGATCGAGCTGTCCGCCGCAGCTCCCGCCTCCTTCGCCATAGCCGAAACCGCCTTGAACTGTTCGTACGTCTGGAGCGCGCCTCCGGATTCGCATCAAGAAGAGTGATCTCTCTGCATTTCCGGAGCTTCTCCGATCGCATTAGAGATCTCGGTCTCCCAATTCCGCATGCGGTTGATGATCTTGAAGTTGAATTCCAACTGGCGCTTCAGCCCTTCTGATCGAACTTTCGGAGGCAACTCGAGCGGCTTCTCTTTCTTCTTTGGTTTCACCAGTTCACTCAGTGCCGGCGACAGAGCCTCCAGCAATCGGTTCTTGACCACATCCGCCAAATGCGTCTTCCTTCTGACTCGCAGCTCGTCCTTGCTCACTTAATGGCGGGATTGACGAACCAAACTGGGCTTTCGCTCTCGAAATTACACGATTTAATTCGATTCACGAATTCTTCGAATATTACTAACGAAAATCGATGGAAGTGAGTGGCTCGCCCGACAGGTATCTCTCAATCTCCTGCAAAACAGCACTGTTTCGGTGCAAATGACGGGCCAAATACCGCTTCACACGCATCGGCTTTTGATTCTTTGAGCGGCGGAGCATTGCATTCTGTGCTTCGCAGGAAGCTATCAAACGCGGAGCCATTCGAACGGCGGCGGAATTCGACACCTGCAACGGCTCGTCCAGTGGAGCGCGTTTGCTGACTCCTTTCAAAATCGACCCCGAGAATTTTTCCTCTCGTGTTTCTCTCGCATTTTTCGTAAAAAAGCCCGTTCTTTTTGTTTTTCGTGAATAAAAAATACATTTTTAAAAATTTATATCGGAAATTTAGACAAAAATACGAAATTTTTCAAAATCGACTGGAGAAATTGAATCGAACAAAAAGGAGAAACAACTCACGATTACAGATGTTGCGGCAACAGCAGATCTCCTGAAACTTGATTTTTAGCTCCTGAAACTTGATTTTTCAGATTCAGATTATTAAGGGAAAGATAAGTAAATTGTAGGAGATGATACGGGCATGAAAGATAATGAAGAAGAAGAGAGATTTGGTATGGAGGAGGAGGGAGGAGGAGCGAGGAGGAGCGAGGAGGAGGGAGGAGGAGGAGAGGATCCGAAGATTTTTGAAAACCGTGGGAAAGTCATTACGGTAGAGCTTGGGAACGTACGAGAGAGTACGCGGACACAAGAGAACGGGTTACTGTTGAAGCTGGGAAAAAGACTGAAAGAGAGAACGGGTTACTGTTGAAGCTGGGAAAAGAACTGCAAGAATGATACTATAAAAAGGGCGGAACGGTTCAGTTCAGCATTTCAAAATGTTTCGGATTAGCTGTTCTGTTCCTGGATGCGCCTACGGCTCAACGAAGTCTTCAAATATAACCAGACATCTGAAGGAGTTCCACAAGGCGACGGATGTGGATATCAGCAATTTCAAGCAGAAACTCACAGAAAGTCGGGCAAACGAGAAAGGAAACGAAGGCGTCTGGGAATGTGAACAATGTGGCCACAGATGCTCTTCGAGGAAGGGCATCGATTCCCATATTCTCAGGAAACACGGCGCACCCAAACTGCTCGAGGATCCCGCCGGAATTTCTCTCCAGGATTCACCCGAAAAACAGCCACCGACTCCGAAGGTACCTGAAAAACACGCAGTTTTAGTCGCCTGATTCCAAAAGTAAGTATTTTAGAGAGCTCTCGTCCAAGGGATCGGCGATACAATAAACCTCCAACGCATCAGCGAGAAAAAGGTGAAAACTGGAGAAAATGGAAGGATGATGTGCCCACGGTGCGAAAAGAAGTTTCTCACGCGAGAGGATCTCGCGCGGCACTACAGTGAGATTCACTGCACTATGTCCGAGATTGAAATCGAGACATTCGAGAGGAAAGAAGAGTTTGATGTAAGGGCGTGTCATAGAAAAGAGATTTTATTGATATTTTAGGAGTGGCTCAACATCAGGAGGAAAGAGACGTGCACTGACTTCAAAATCAGGAACTCCCAGAAAGAGCGAGACGTGCAGTATCTCGTGTGTGCTCACGAGGGTGCTCCCGTTGTCGTACCCAACATCGACAGGATTCGGAAAGTATCAAAGAAGTCGACGGGATCCGCTCTCTGTCCATGTTTCCTGAAGACAGAGAGAGTCAACGGAAGGATTCAAGTCAAAGGTTACTTCGAGCACTTCGGCCACTCGTTGGAGCACGCGCTTCGAAAGCTGTCAGCGGACGAAACCGAGACAATTGTGTGCATGATGAAAAACGGTTTCACAAACCGACAGATTATCAAGAGTCTCGAAACCACCTACGACTCGTCGAACCGCCTTCATCACACAAACGCTGACGACTTGCGTTACATCCGGAAAGTTCATGGACTTTTTGAGGGCCGATTTGACTCGAATGACCTAGCTTCCCTGAAGAAGAGAGTAGAACGACGGTACAACGACGACGGATTCCTTTTGTTCGAGCCTCCTTCCGACGATACTGGAAAGGGTTTCATTCTCGGTAAGTTTTCGGTTTTTTTTCGTTAGGGAACAACACATTTTTGCAGTCATCATGACACCTGACCAAGTAGTAAAGGCTAAACTTTACTCTCAACGTGGTGTCTGCATTGACGACACGCACAACACAACGAAGTATTCCCTTAAACTAACCACTATCCTCGTTGTGAATGGAGCGGACAGAGGAATTCCTATCGGTCCGTCGCGGAGTAGATGATTCTGGAAATTTCAAAACATTTTTCAGCCTTCATGTTGTCCGCTTCGGTGACCAGTGAAGAAGTGAAGCAGCTCTTCACCTGCATCAAAGACCAAGTGCCCGAATTTAACCCGCAGTTTTTCATGTCCGACGAGGCACGTTCTTTTTGGAACGGTTTCATGCAGGTCTAGTTGGCGCTACACACTGAATACAAACTCTTGACTTGTAGGTGTTTCCGTGCGCGCAAACGAAACGAATTCTGTGCAGATGGCACGTGCAGAGAGCATGGGGTCAGCAGGCCGAGAAGCATCTGTCTCGAGAAGAAGCGAAGAAAGTTCTTGTGTCACTAGGCGAGATGATCAGAGAGCCTGATCGAGTGATTCTAGACAAAAGAATTTGCACACTCATGGAACATCTGTTGAAAAGCGAGAGAGGATCGAAATTCGCGGACTACTTCAGGAAATACTACTCTGGTACCGTCATTTTCGGAAGTGTTTTGAGAATTCTGTTTCCAGACACGAAGCAAGAATGGGCGGCAGCCTACAGAATCGGCGCTCCCTTCCAAACATCGATGATGAGCGAAGCCTGGCACTCGGCTCTCAAGGTTTGAAAAAGTAAAAGTTCTTACCGCATCAATTGGTTTTTTAGAAACAGCTTCTCACTCGTCGCACCAATATTCGAATCGATGAATTAGTTCAAGTGTTGCTCGACGGATACTGCTGGGTGATCACCCGCCTGGCAAAGCAATCCTCGCGAAAATTGGCAAAATCATCCAGCCGTCGGGCAGAAAACATGAGAAACTGCCTGAAGGCCAAAAAGGAAGAACACCTGTATTTGTTGAGACAAACAAGTGACGGAAGCGTCGAAGTTTTGAAGCTCGCCGAGGTGAAGGCGTACATCGTCACCGATTCGATAAATTGCGCATGCTTGGCAGAGGTGAGACAATCATCTGCAAAAAAAAACCATTTTGACTTTAGGAGAACACGCACTGCAACTG
This sequence comes from Caenorhabditis sulstoni, assembly GCA_963966605.1. NCBI lineage: Eukaryota > Metazoa > Nematoda > Chromadorea > Rhabditida > Rhabditidae > Caenorhabditis > Caenorhabditis sulstoni. Next base: position 6,533,358 of record OZ016477.1, on the reverse strand, counting down.
TGGAGCCTGCGCATACCGGTTCACCTGTACTTGCCTTTATCAGATGGCAGGTATCGGATGCAAGCATATTCACATGGCTCTGAAACACATCAGTAATTAGTCAACCACTCGAAAAGACTTTACCTACTTCTTCAGGAGGAACTGAGCTGGACACTCCGTCGTTCGACGAATTCGGCGAGAAAACCGACGAAGATATGCTACCATTCCGCCGGATCCCATCTCCGTCTCACTCGGCAGTGCAAAATCGTCAGCCAGAAAGCAATACGACTGTCGGCGGCTTGATGGATCAGAAGCTGAGAACTCACGACGAGTTCACGAGAGTCAGTTTCAGTTTTACCTTCTCATTCTTGAAAACCGGCCTTTCTTTGCAGTGTTTGGACAAGTTGAGCGCGGAGATGCGACGGTTGTTGCGAGAGGACGGTAACCTGCAGATAATGCAGACGGTACTCGGAAAAATTAAAGAAGTGAACGAAGTGATCTGCCCAACCGGCTCTACAAACTTTCCTGTTCGCCGGTCAGCCACTTCTTCAACTGCTCCAACGGCGAGAGAGGTCATGAACTTCAACTCGATCAAAGTGAGATCAACTTTGAAGAAAACTGAACTAAATTTATGTTTAGAAGAGAAGCAAGACCAGAAAGCAACCAGGAACGTTCCGTGAGAGAGGTCTAGGCTTCAAATCCGACCCGAACTGTTGCAACGTTTGCAACCGCGTGAGTAAAAATTTTACCTGGTACATAAATACCTGTGGAGTCTCTTTTTCAGATAGACCCCATACTGGATCCTGACATGGACGAGGAGGAGTTCGATGCGCGGGAGACGGAGTGGGTGCGATGCGCGAGCTGCAAAGTGCCAACTCATTGGCTCTGCGCCACATCGTCCTGCAGCACTTGCAACGGAGAACTCACTCTGTACAGGATATCCTCGGAAAGCGAACCTGAATAATTCAAATACACCCGGTAATCTATTGTGTTCATTGAACTCACTTTCTCCAGTCGATTTTGAAAAATTTCGTATTTTTGTCTAAATTTCCGATATAAATTTTTAAAAATGTATTTTTTATTCACGAAAAACAAAAAGAACGGGCTTTTTTACGAAAAATGCGAGAGAAACACGAGAGGAAAAATTCTCGGGGTCGATTTTGAAAGGAGTCAGCAAACGCGCTCCACTGGACGAGCCGTTGCAGGTGTCGAATTCCGCCGCCGTGCCATTCGATAACAGCTCTGCATCGGACGTTCTTCATCTTCACGCCTTTCAGGTCTGCGAACTTTCGATATCCAGTTACTGGCTTCGGCGATGATTCGATAAGTTGACACGGTTTTCGAGCTCTTCTCGACGCTGTTTCCCCTCGTCGGACTCGATTTTCAGCAGTTTCAGCACACACTCAACTTTTTGTGCCGGATCATGTGAAGCCTATCGGCGGCGCGCTGCATGTTCACCCGGCACGACTTCACTTTCTTCTTCGGAGGAGGAGCCATCTGAAACTGTTGTTCTCATTCCCCAGATCATTCATTCTTCCCATTTTATTCATCCTTTGTATTTCACTCTCTTCGTTTCCTTTGCAGCCCGCATTTTCAGCCATAGGACCGCCCACTTACCTCGCGCTTCACTTTCAGCTTCTCGCGAGTGTCTCCCGAGAAACTACCTGAAAATGATTGATTCTAATAGCAAAGCAAGAAAGACGGATGAAATTGAGAGAGCGAAATGGAAAAGTAGGCGGAAAGAGTTCAAATTTGAAGAACTACACTCCGAATAGCCGATTAGTAGCTTATTTTGATCGGAAAACATGCCCACGTGCATATATCGGAAATTGTGAACGTCCGGCCACTTTTTCTCCTATTCCGTCGGATTTCTGTTGCCAAAGGTATTTGTGAACGCAGTTGCAGCGCATTTCAATGCGAATTCCGCCGAGCGCATCACTTTCCATGCCTATCAGCGCTGTCATTTTTCAACCAATCTGCCCGTGTTATGTCTCAAAATGTTCCTAAAGAGTTTCCAAACAAATGAAATGAAGGTTTTCGGCGAATCGTCTGTTCGTTTTCTCACAAATTCCAAATAACCGGATTTTCAGTGCAAATCTTTCGCGTCTATAAACACCGCGGAGAGCGAATATCTCGCATTGTTCGATAACTTCACCGATTCGTATTGTGATTCTCTAAAATTGATATTGAACTTTTTTGAAAACGGTTCATTTTCCGCGGAGAAAACGCGCAAAAACTGGTTCTCCAGTACTAAAAAATTTCAAAAACGGGCGAATATTGCAAACGCGCTCCACCGCAAATTTCCGCTATATCGCAAATCTTAAATTAAATTTCAGCAATAAAATCCTGAAAAGTTTCAGAAACCCAAAAAAAAGAAAAGAAATTGAGTTGAAAACGCCCAAATTGTTCGCGGATTACGGTCGATGCCGAAACTCCGCAATACACCGCAGCAGCGAATTCGTTGACTGAGTATTCAACGTTTGAGCATTAGACCGGTTTCAGCGGGTCTTTCAACTCAATTTCTTCCTTTTTTTCGGTTTTCTGAGATTTTTTATAATTTTATTGCTGAAAACTAATTTAAGAGTTGCGATATAATGACCTTCCACGCTGTTGAGGCCCCAATTCCTTCAAATCCCGGTTTGAATTTTAGGCCAACCTCAGTTTTTTCCCAATTTTTTTCCTTATTCATCAGATGTTCACCGATGTCAGTTTAGTCTCCGAATTCATCTCTCGACGACAACCCAACGGCCCTCGTGTGAGAGCCACATCTGAAAAATCCAATATTTCGGACGGGACGTCGAAACGACTGGTGTCCGGATCATTAAAACCGACGTGTGCTTTACCCGTCGAGGAATGAGCTCGTTCCAACGCCTATGTCGAATGCGTCAACGTAACACGCTCTCAACTGTATCCCTATCACAAATCCTTGCATACTGGCTCCCTTCCTTTATAAAAAAGGTCCCCGTTCCGATCCCTCGAATTATCGACCGATCAGCCTTTGAGAAGCTTAATCGCAAGGAAGTTTACGCCCATCTGAGTGTAAATCGTCTTTTGTCCGACTACCAATACGGTTTCCGCTCTCGTAGAGGAACTGTGTCCCAACTACTTACTTATCAGTCAGTACTTGCCAGTAACGCAAAAGTCCACTCAAGCAGTCTATGTTGATTTCGCTGAACGCTTTTGATACTGTTTCGCCCGTCAAACTTCACGGAAAGCTCAGCTCATATGGCATTTCTGGCTATCTTCTTGACTACGTACCCAAACTGTCTGTGTCAATTATCACTACTCTGAGTCAGCTGTTGTTGTGTCAGGTGTTCCCCAAGGCGATGTCCTGGGTCCCCTTCTTTTCCTTCTTTTTGTCAATGATATCGGCGACAAGTTCTCTTCTAACCATCTACTCTATGCCGATGATCTCAAACTTTTCTCCGACTGTCACTCGTGTATCCAAAAAGATTCAAATGTTCTTGTTTCCTGGTGTCAAGCGTGGCAACTCAACGTTGCCCCTAACAAAAGCGAATTTATTAACTTTCGTTCATCTCCTCGTACTAAAGTTACCAACCGCTTCCCTTATTATATTTGCGTTTCAGCTCTCCCCCACACTGACAATATTCGAGACCTCGGGGTATTTTTCTCTTCGGACCTTTCCTTGGAGAGAACGATATCTGAGACGTATGGAAAAGTTGAGAGACGAAGGAGCATTTGTGTGCTTTTACGACGAAACTTGGATTTACCATGGAATGACGAAAACCAGAGGATGGAATCCTACAGACACTTCTCCGTATCTCATCGCCAATCTGGGAGATTTGAAGATGTCACGACCAGGATTCGCTGCTTCCAGTGACAAAGGCCAACGAGCCATTGTGCTCGCAGTCACCACAGAGGCCGAATTTCTTCCAGGGTCCGTGCCACTACCACTGCCACTTCAATCCGATCGAATTGGTTTGGAACCAATTGAAAGGCCATTTGCGCTCTGCTGGAACAACAACTGATCCCGTTGAAATCGTAGGGCTCTTCTTGAAGTTTATACGACATCGTTTCTTCAGGTTCGAAAACGAGCCATCGAATTCCTTGAAAATGTGTCCGAGACAACAATTGTCAACACATACAGCCGTGTCGAGGATATTGAGGACTCCTCTGTCCGCCTCGCCATCAACGAATCCGCTTCGGGAACCGACTCCACGCGGTGATTGTCGCCCTCGTCATCATCTCTACCGCTCGACGACATCTTCCTTATCGCCATTTTGCCATTTTCCCTCTTCCAGATCTTCTAATCTTCAAATACAATCTTCCTTCCGAAATTCTCCTGTCAGCAACCTGAAAAACTTCAAACGGAAAAGTATTTTGAGACTAACCGCATGTTTTCATGTGTTGAATATTGTCTTTCCGTGTAGATTGAGGCCTGGCTGTGCGGAAATCGTCTTGTGATCGAATGATCGAAAAACCCGAATTCTCTCCTTGCCATCATCGTTGTCGTCGCTGATGTTGCCATTTCATTCGATTTCCTGAAAAGTTTACTAATATTCACGTGACATGAGCGTGCGAAAACAAAAACCATTTCCCCACTTTCCATCTTTTTCATCTTTTGGCTTGAGGAGTCGGGGTGTGTGTGCGGTCGCAACTTTTTGGTAGCGTTTTTTGGGTGTTGCACCGGAGGTCCGAGGCCGAGCGCAGCGAGGCTTTCACGCGTGACGCTGTTACACCTTGCGCATAACGCTTTTTGCGTTTTTCGGCGGCCGATATCTCGCTGACCCGCCGCTCAATATGGACGCCGTGTGCGCCAAGTAGGGTAAAATCGTTGCCCCATTCCGATGGTGTCGTCAGAATTTTCGTACGATCAAAACGAGCCGAGATAGCGCCGGAGCCGGTGCCCTTTTGGCGCCAGGCCGGTCCGCCCCTATGTGGAGACGCTTTCTCGCCGGCCCGCCCCTATGTGGAGATAGGCTAAGGTGCGAGCCTTCCCAGAAGCAATGTCAGCGCGTGAAGAGACCCATTTCCCCACTTTCGTAACGCTTTCACGCGTGACGCTTTTTGTGTAACGCTTCAGGCCGTAACGCTTTTTGTGTAACGCTTTTCGCGTGACATGAGCGGGTAAAAACACGAACCATTCCCCCACTTTCCATTTTCATCTTTTTCATCTTCTGGCTTGAGGAGTCGGGGTTCGTGCCCCACCAGAATTTTTTGGGAAATGCTTTTTGGGTTTTGCACCGGAGGTCCGGAGCCGAGCGCAGCGAGGCTAGTCAGCCTCCTCAATAAAATCATAAAGACTACCGGCCAACACAGGAGCTTGCACGGACAGCAAACCGGTAGCCGTTTCCCGAGTGGACAATGTGTGAGGATGCAAGTGCGCTCTGCCGAGATGGGGCGCAGTAAAGGAGAGCGAACCTCCTCCAGGCTGGAGAAGAGCGGGCTAGGCCCGCTCGGATCGGCCCATCGGAACATGCTGGCAACATGATCAGTATGGCGATGCTTCTTATGGTCGCTACCCGGGGCTGGATCCTCCCCAAGCATGAGTTCCGGCGTTCCGAATGCGCCCGCCAAACGCCCCGATGCCCGTCATGAGAAATGTGCCGCCTGCCCCCTCCGCGAACCTTCTCGAAATGTGGGGAGAGGGGAGACATTTTTTGAGAGAAATTTTATATGAATGCAAAAGGAGAGAGGGTACTAGACTAGAGGGCCCAATGATGAGTTTGAATGAAGTCGTACCCCTTTTTATACCGCAATCTTAAGCCACGCCCCTTCCATACTCATCTCCACACCTTAATTAGTGGCTGTCACGCGACCCCCCCCCCCCTTGCTAGCCACGCCCCCTGTTAGTGTGGAGATGAGTATGGGAGGGGCGTGGCTAATAGGGGCAGTATAAAAAGGGGTACGACTTCATTTGAGCTCATCATTCGGCCCTCTAGTACCCCCTTTCCTTCCGATTTCTCTCTCAAATTTCTCTCAAAAATTGTCCCGTCTCCCCAGTTTCGAAAAGGGATAGCCCCCTCCCGGTTCGCGGAGGGGCAGGCAGCGTGCATGAAGGAAGGGTTCGGCGAGTGAGTCCGCCCGTTCTGGTGCTCGCATGGGATAGGGCACACAGGAGCGTCCCATCATTTAAAAAATCTGGTCCCACTCTCAATATCAATCACAGAGTCATGTTTCGTATATCGACAAAACTAGCGACAAATCTTTTCTTACGGCTTTCGAGAAACTCCTTCTTTCTGTTTCTTCGCACCGTCTGGTTTCTCCGTTTCTTCATCTTTTCACTCTTCCATCGAATCCTCACTTCACACCGACAACCAGGCACCAACAGACATCTTCAGATCATCACGACGACGACGACGACGGCGGGGACGACGGCGGGGACGACGAGGACGAGGACGAGGACGACGGCGGCGGCGGCGGCGGCTTCATTCGGTGAGTCTTAGCGGCCATCCCAATCGTGTGGGAGGCTCTTGGGCACGGACTCTGTCCTCCATCTCCCGGTCCGGGGCGTCTTGTTGGGTAGGCGGGGGACCCACCCCTCCTCTAAGGAAAGGACAACTTCTGATTAAGACGAGAGGGGGTGCCTGGCGGCGTTCTTTGCGGGCTCGCCCGCCCTCCCTCGGGAGGTTCGCAATCTGCCCCACTCCTTTTCCCTCGCGGATTCGCTCGCGGGTACTCCTGCATGAGCCGTCTTTGGCCTATCACCCGAGTGGCTCCGTCAGGTCGCTGTCGTGCAAGCTCCTGCGCCTGTCTGACGGTGCCATTCGGTTGGTAGGCCTCTGACGTCGCATGTGGGAGTACCCGCGAGCGGATCCTCGGGGGGGAGGGCGTGGGTGCGGGTTGTGATGAGGCCCGTCGTCAGCCGCCCCTGGGCTTCGGCCTACCGCTCTTGTTCGGGGGCCTGAGTACTGGGGGCGGGTGTTGCTAACCCTTCCTACCTGCCTGATCAACTGGGCCGGGGGGTGGGCGACAGTTTCCTTGTCCAGGAGTCACCCTCACGGATGGGCTGGTGGGCGCAGGAGTAAGCACGGCCCTCTTCACGGGCGAGCCTCTTCGTGGCGAAGAGGATCAACACGTGGCGTCGTCCCGTCCCGAGAACTCGTCACTCTCGGGCTGACGTCGCCACGTGGCCAAGAGCCCACAATGCTCACGCAGGCCGGGAGTATTGTGACGGATGCTCTCCGGCCAGGCGGCTTTTTGGCAGTCCGGCGTACTGACAAAAAGTATCCCAGAGCAACAAAAGCCTTTCCGAAATTCAACTTTTTTTTCTGACAAAAACCACTTTCTCTGCTTAAACGACTTTTCCGAAATTTTTGAAATAATTCACAAAATACATTTTTGAAAATAATTTACAAAATAAATTTTTGAAATAATTGTAAAAAATACATTTTTGAAATAATTTTATAAAATACATTTTTGAAAATAATTTACAAAATACATTTTTAAAAATAATTTATAAAATACATTTTTGAAAATAATTTACAAAATACATTTTTGAAATAATTTTATAAAATATATTTTTAAAAATAATTTACAAAAAACATTTTCAAAAATAATTTACAAAATACATTTTTGAATTTATTTTATAAAATACATTTTTGAAATAATTTTATAAAATACATTTTTGAAATAATTTTACAAAATACATTTTTGAAATAATTAACAAAAAACATTTTCGAAATAATTTTATAAAATACATTTTTAAAAATGTTTTACAAAATACACTTTTGAAAATAATTTACAAAATACATTTTTGAAATAATTTTACAAAATACATTTTTGAAAATAATTTACAAAATACATTTTTGAAATAATTTTATAAAATAAATTTTTGAAAATAATTTACAAAATACATTTTTGAAATAATTTACAAATTACATTTTTGAAAATTTTTTACAAAATACATTTTTGAAATAATTTTATAAAATACATTTTCAAAAATAATTTTATAAAATAAATTTTTGAAAATAATTTACAAAATACATTTTTGAAATAATTTACAAAATACATTTTCGAAATAATTTTATAAAATACATTTTTGAAAATTTTTTACAAAATACATTTTTGAAAATAATTTACAAAATACATTTTTGAAATAATTTTACAAAATACATTTTTGAAAATAACTTACAAAATACATTTTTGAAATAATTTACAAAATACATTTTCGAAATAATTTTATAAAATACATTTTTGAAATAATTTTATAAAATAAATTTTTGAAAATTTTTTACAAAATACATTTTTGAAAATAATTTACAAAATACATTTTTGAAATAATTTTATAAAATACATTTTTGAAATAATTTTATAAAATAAATTTTTGAAAATTTTTTACAAAATACATTTTTGAAAATAATTTACAAAATACATTTTTGAAATAATTTTACAAAATACCTTTATGAAATAATTTACAAAATACATTTTTGAAATAATTTACAAATTACATTTTTGAAAATTTTTTACAAAATACATTTTTGAAATAATTTTATAAAATACATTTTCAAAAATAATTTTATAAAATAAATTTTTGAAAATAATTTACAAAATACATTTTTGAAATAATTTACAAAATACATTTTCGAAATAATTTTATAAAATACATTTTTGAAAATTTTTTACAAAATACATTTTTGAAAATAATTTACAAAATACATTTTTGAAATAATTTTACAAAATACATTTTTGAAAATAACTTACAAAATACATTTTTGAAATAATTTACAAAATACATTTTCGAAATAATTTTATAAAATACATTTTTGAAATAATTTTATAAAATAAATTTTTGAAAATTTTTTACAAAATACATTTTTGAAAATAATTTACAAAATACATTTTTGAAATAATTTTACAAAATACCTTTATGAAATAATTTACAAAATACATTTTTGAAAATAATTTACAAAATACATTTTCGAAATAATTTTATAAAATACATTTTTGAAATAATTTTACAAAATACATTTTTGAAAATAATTTACAAAATACATTTTCAAAATAATTTTATAAAATACATTTTCAAAAATAATTTACAAAATACATTTTCGAAATAATTTTATAAAATACATTTTTAAAAATTTTTTACAAAATACATTTTTGAAAATAATTTACAAAATACATTTTTGAAATAATTTTATGAAATACATTTTTAAAAATAATTTACAAAAAACATTGTCAAAAAAAATTTACAAAAAACATTTTCAAAAATAATTTACAAAAAACATTTTTAAAAATAATTTACAAAATACATTTTTGAAATAATTTTACAAAATACAATTTTGAAATAATTTTACAAAATACATTTTCAAAAATAATTTACAAAATACATTTTCGAAATAATTTTATAAAATACATTTTTAAAAATTTTTTTACAAAATACATTTTTAAAAATAATTTACAAAATACATTTTTGAAATAATTTTATAAAAAACATTTTTGAAAATAATTTACAAAATACATTTTCGAAATAATTTACAAAATACATTTTTGAAAATAATTTACAAAATACATTTTCGAAACAATTTTATAAAAAACATTTTTGAAAATAATTTACAAAACACATTTCTGAAAATAATTTACAAAATACATTTTCGAAATAATTTTATAAAATACATTTTTAAAAATTTTTTACAAAATACATTTCTAAAAATAATTTTACAAAATACATTTTTGAAAATAATTTACAAAATAAATTTTTGAAAATAATTTACAAAATACATTTTTGAAATAATTTTATAAAATAAATTTTTGAAAATAATTTACAAAATACATTTTTGAAATAATTTACAAATAACATTTTTGAAATAATTTACAAAATACATTTTCGAAATAGTTTTACAAAATACATTTTTGAAATAATTTTACAAAATACATTTTTGAAAATAATTTACAAAATAAATTTTTGAAAATAATTTACAAAATACATTTTTGAAATAATTTTACAAAATACATTTTTGAAATAATTTTACAAAATACATTTTTGAAAATAATTTACAAAATAAATTTGTGAAAATAATTTACAAAATACATTTTCGAAATAATTTTATAAAATACATTTTTGAAAATTTTTTACAAAATACATTTTTGAAATAATTTTACAAAATACATTTTTGAAAATAATTTACAAAATAAATTTTTGAAAATAATTTACAAAATACATTTTTGAAATAATTTTATAAAATAAATTTTTGAAAATAATTTACAAAATAAATTTTTGAAAATAATTTACAAAATAAATTTGTGAAAACAATTTACAAAATACATTTTCGAAATAATTTTATAAAATACATTTTTGAAAATTTTTTACAAAATACATTTTTGAAATAATTTTACAAAATACATTTTTGAAAATAATTTACAAAATATATTTTTTAAATAATTTACAAAATACATTTTTGAAAATAATTTACAAAATACATTTTTGAAAATAATTTACAAAATACATTTTCGAAATAATTTTATAAAATACATTTTCAAAAATAATTTACAAAATACGTTTTTGAAAACAATTTACAAAATACATTTTCGAAAATAATTTACAAAATACATTTTTGAAATAATTTACAAAATACATTTTTGAAAATAATTTACAAAATACATTTTTGAAAATAATTTACAAAATACATTTTTGAAATAATTCACAAAATACATTTTTGAAAATAATTTACAAAATACATTTTTGAAAATAATTTACAAAATACATTTTTGAAAATAATTTACAAAATACATTTTTGAAAATAATTTTATAAAATACATTTTTAAAAATTTTTTACAAAATACATTTTTGAAAATAATTTACAAAAAAAAAAAAAAAAAAAAATTTACAAAAAACATTTTCAAAAATAATTTGCAAAAAACATTTTCAAAAATAATTTACAAAATACATTTTCGAAATAATTTTATAAAATACATTTTTAAAAATTTTTTTACAAAATACATTTCTAAAAATAATTTACAAAATGCATTTTCGAAATAATTTTATAAAATACATTTTCAAAAATAATTTACAAAATACATTTTTGAAATAATTTTATAAAAAACATTTTTGAAAATAATTTACAAAATACATTTTCGAAATAATTTACAAAATACATTTTTGAAAATAATTTACAAAATACATTTTCGAAATAATTTTATAAAAAACATTTTTGAAAATAATTTACAAAACACATTTCTGAAAATAATTTACAAAATACATTTTCGAAATAATTTTATAAAATACATTTTTAAAAATTTTTTACAAAATACATTTCTAAAAATAATTTACGAAATACATTTTTGAAAATAATTTACAAAATACATTTTTAAAAATAATTAACAAAATACATTTTCGAAATAATTTTATAAAATACATTTTTGAAAATTTTTTACAAAACACATTTTTGAAATAATTTTACAAAATAAATTTTTGAAAATAATTTACAAAATAAATTTTTGAAAATAATTTACAAAATACATTTTTGAAATAATTTTATAAAATAAATTTTTGAAAATAATTTACAAAATACATTTTTGAAATAATTTACAAATAACATTTTTGAAATAATTTACAAAAAACATTTTTAAAAATTTTTTACAAAATACATTTTTTAAATAATTTTACAAAATACATTTTTGAAAATAATTTACAAAATAAATTTTTGAAATAATTTTACAAAATACATTTTTGAAAATAATTTACAAAATAAATTTTTGAAAATAATTTACAAAATACATTTTTGAAAATAATTTACAAAATAAATTTGTGAAAACAATTTACAAAATACATTTTTGAAAATAATTTACAAAATAAATTTTTGAAAATAATTTACAAAATACATTTTTGAAAATAATTTACAAAATAAATTTGTGAAAACAATTTACAAAATACATTTTCGAAATAATTTTATAAAATACATTTTTGAAAATTTTTTACAAAATACATTTTTGAAATAATTTTACAAAATACATTTTTGAAAATAATTTACAAAATAAATTTTTGAAATAATTTACAAAATACATTTTTGAAAATAATTTACAAAATACATTTTTGAAAATAATTTACAAAATACATTTTCGAAATAATTTTATAAAATACATTTTCAAAAATAATTTACAAAATACGTTTTTGAAAACAATTTACAAAATACATTTTTGAAAATAATTTACAAAATACATTTTTGAAAATAATTTACAAAATACATTTTTGAAATAATTTACAAAATACATTTTTGAAAATAATTTACAAAATACATTTTTGAAAATAATTTACAAAATACATTTTTGAAAATAATTTACAAAATACATTTTTGAAAATAATTTACAAAATACATTTTTGAAAATAATTTACAAAATACATTTTTGAAAATAATTTACAAAATACATTTTTGAAAATAATTTTATAAAATACATTTTTAAAAATTTTTTACAAAATACATTTTTGAAAATAATTTTATAAAATACATTTTTAAAAATTTTTTACAAAATACATTTTTGAAAATAATTTACAAAAAAAAAAAAAAAAAAAAAATTTACAAAAAACATTTTCAAAAATAATTTGCAAAAAACATTTTCAAAAATAATTTACAAAATACATTTTCGAAATAATTTTATAAAATACATTTTTAAAAATTTTTTTACAAAATACATTTCTAAAAATAATTTACAAAATGCATTTTCGAAATAATTTTATAAAATACATTTTCAAAAATAATTTACAAAATACATTTTTGAAATAATTTTATAAAAAACATTTTTGAAAATAATTTACAAAATACATTTTCGAAATAATTTACAAAATACATTTTTGAAAATAATTTACAAAATACATTTTCGAAATAATTTTATAAAAAACATTTTTGAAAATAATTTACAAAACACATTTCTGAAAATAATTTACAAAATACATTTTCGAAATAATTTTATAAAATACATTTTTAAAAATTTTTTACAAAATACATTTCTAAAAATAATTTACGAAATACATTTTTGAAAATAATTTACAAAATACATTTTTAAAAATAATTAACAAAATACATTTTCGAAATAATTTTATAAAATACATTTTTGAAAATTTTTTACAAAATACATTTTTGAAATAATTTTACAAAATAAATTTTTGAAAATAATTTACAAAATAAATTTTTGAAAATAATTTACAAAATACATTTTTGAAATAATTTTATAAAATAAATTTTTGAAAATAATTTACAAAATACATTTTTGAAATAATTTACAAATAACATTTTTGAAATAATTTACAAAAAACATTTTTAAAAATTTTTTACAAAATACATTTTTTAAATAATTTTACAAAATACATTTTTGAAAATAATTTACAAAATAAATTTTTGAAAATAATTTTACAAAATACATTTTTGAAATAATTTTACAAAATACATTTTTGAAATAATTTTACAAAATACATTTTTGAAAATAATTTACAAAATAAATTTTTGAAAATAATTTACAAAATACATTTTTGAAATAATTTTATAAAATAAATTTTTGAAAATAATTTACAAAATAAATTTTTGAAAATAATTTACAAAATAAATTTGTGAAAATAATTTACAAAATACATTTTTGAAAACAATTTACAAAATACATTTTCGAAATAATTTTATAAAATACATTTTTGAAAATTTTTTACAAAATACATTTTTGAAATAATTTTACAAAATACATTTTTGAAAATAATTTACAAAATAAATTTTTGAAAATAATTTACAAAATACATTTTTGAAAATAATTTACAAAATAAATTTGTGAAAACAATTTACAAAATACATTTTCGAAATAATTTTATAAAATACATTTTTGAAAATTTTTTACAAAATACATTTTTGAAATAATTTTACAAAATACATTTTTGAAAATAATTTACAAAATAAATTTTTGAAATAATTTACAAAATACATTTTTGAAAATAATTTACAAAATACATTTTTGAAAATAATTTACAAAATACATTTTCGAAATAATTTTATAAAATACATTTTCAAAAATAATCTACAAAATACGTTTTTGAAAACAATTTACAAAATACATTTTTGAAAATAATTTACAAAATACATTTTTGAAAATAATTTACAAAATACATTTTTGAAATAATTTACAAAATACATTTTTGAAAATAATTTACAAAATACATTTTTGAAAATAATTTACAAAATACATTTTTGAAAATAATTTACAAAATACATTTTTGAAAATAATTTACAAAATACATTTTTGAAAATAATTTACAAAATACATTTTTGAAAATAATTTACAAAATACATTTTTGAAAATAATTTACAAAATACATTTTTGAAAATAATTTACAAAATACATTTTTGAAAATAATTTACAAAATACATTTTTGAAATAATTCACAAAATACATTTTTGAAAATAATTTACAAAATACATTTTTGAAAATAATTTACAAAATACATTTTTGAAAATAATTTACAAAATACATTTTTGAAAATAATTTACAAAACACATTTTTGAAAATAATTTACAAAATACATTTTTGAAAATAATTTACAAAATACATTTTTGAAAATAATTTACAAAATACATTTTTGAAAATAATTTACAAAATACATTTTTGAAAATAATTTACAAAATACATTTTTGAAATAATTCACAAAATACATTTTTGAAAATAATTTACAAAATACATTTTTGAAAATAATTTACAAAATACGTTTTTGAAAATAATTTACAAAATACATTTTTGAAAATAATTTACAAAATACATTTTTGAAATAATTTACAAAATACATTTTTGAAAATAATTTACAAAATACATTTTTGAAAATAATTTACAAAATACATTTTTGAAATAATTCACAAAATACATTTTTGAAAATAATTTACAAAATACATTTTTGAAAATAATTTACAAAATACATTTTCGAAATAATTTTATAAAATACATTTTCAAAAATAATTTACAAAATACATTTTTGAATTAATTTTATAAAATACATTTTAAAAAATTTTTTACAAATTACATTTTTAAAAATAATTTACAAAATACATTTTTGAAATAATTTTATGAAAAACATTTTTGAAAATAATTTACAAAACACATTTCTGAAAATAATTTACAAAATACATTTTTGAAATAATTTACAAAATACATTTTTGAAAATAATTTACAAAATACATTTTTGAAATAATTTACAAAATACATTTTCGAAATAATTTCATAAAATACATTTTTAAAAATTTTTTACAAAATACATTTTTGAAAATAATTTACAAAATACATTTTTGAAATAATTTTAAAAAATACATTTTTGAAAATAATTTACAAAACACATTTCTGAAAATAATTTACAAAATACATTTTTGAAATAATTTACAAAATACATTTTTGAAAATAATTTACAAAATACATTTTTGAAAATAATTTACAAAATACATTTTTGAAATAATTTTATAAAATACATTTTTGAAATAATTTATGAAATTTATTTTTAAAAATAATTTACGAAATACATTTTTGAAATAATTTACAAAATACATTTTCGAAATAATTTCATAAAATACATTTTTAAAAATTTTTTACAAAATACATTTTTGAAAATAATTTACAAAATACATTTTTGAAATAATTTTAAAAAATACATTTTTGAAATAATTTTCTGAAATATATTTTCAAAGCTAATTTTACATTTTTGAAAATAATTTACAAAATACATTTTCGAAATAATTTTATAAAAAACATTTTTGAAAATAATTTACAAAATACATTTTTGAAAATAATTAACAAAATACGTTTTTGAAAATAATTTACAAAATACATTTTTGAAAATAGTTTACAAAATACATTTTTGAAAATAATTTACAAAATACATTTTTGAAAATAATTAACAAAATACATTTTTGAAAATAATTAACAAAATACGTTTTTGAAAATAATTTACAAAATACATTTTTGAAAATAATTTACAAAATACATTTTTGAAAATAATTTACAAAATACATTTTTAAAATAAGTTACAAAATACATTTTCGAAATAATTTTATAAAATACATTTTTGAAATAATTTTATAAAATACATTTTTGAAAATAATTTACAAAATACATTTTTGAAAATAATTCACAAAATACATTTTTGAAAATAATTTACAAAATACATTTTTGAAAATAATTAACAAAATACATTTTTGAAAATAATTAACAAAATACGTTTTTGAAAATAATTTACAAAATACATTTTTGAAATAATTTACAAAATACATTTTTGAAAATAATTTACAAAATACATTTTTGAAATTATTTTATAAAATACATTTTTGAAATAATTTTACAAAATACATTTTTGAAAATAATTTATGAAATACATTTTTAAAAATAATTCACAAAATACATTTTTGAAATTATTTTAAAAAAATACATTTTTAAAAATAATTCACAAAATACATTTTTGAAATTATTTTAAAAAATACAATTTTGTAATTATTTCAAAAATTATTTAAAAAATGTTTTTTTTTTAATTATTTCAAAAATGTATTTTGTGAATTATTTCAAAAATGTATTTTGTGAATTATTTCAAAAATGTATTTTGTAAATTATTTTCAAAAATGTATTTTGTTAATTATTTTCAAAAATGGATTTTATAAATTATTTTTAAAAATGTATTTTGTAAATTAATTTCAAAAATGTATTTTATAAAATTATTTCAAAAATGTATTTTTTACAATTATTTCAAAAATTTATTTTGTAAATTATTTTCAAAAATGTATTTTGTGAATTATTTCAAAAATGTATTTTGTAAATTATTTTCAAAAATGTATTTTGTGAATTATTTCAAAAATTTCGGAAAAGTCGCGTGAGGGTTTCGGAAAAGTCGTTTAAGCAGAGAAAGTGGTTTTTGTCAGAAAAAAAAGTTGAATTTCGGAAAGGCTTTTGTTGCTCTGGGATACTTTTTGTCAGTTCGCCGGACTGCCAAAAAGCCGCCTGGCCGGAGAGCATCCGTCACAATACTCCCGGCCTGCGTGAGCATTGTGGGCTCTTGGCCACGTGGCGACGTCAGCCCGAGAGTGACGAGTTCTCGGGACGGGACGACGCCTCGTGTTGATCCTCTTCGCCACGAAGAGGCTCGCCCGTGAAGAGGGCCGTGCTTACTCCTGCGCCCACCACCCCATCCGTGAGGGTGACTCCTGGACAAGGAAACTGTCGCCCACCCCCCGGCCCAGTTGATCAGGCAGGTAGGAAGGGTTAGCAACACCCGCCCCCAGTACTCAGGCCCCCGAACAAGAGCGGTAGGCCGAAGCCCAGGGGCGGCTGACGACGGGCCTCATCACAACCCGCACCCACGCCCTCCCCCCCGAGGATCCGCTCGCGGGTACTCCCACATGCGACGTCAGAGGCCTACCAACCGAATGGCACCGTCAGACAGGCGCAGGAGCTTGCACGACAGCGACCTGACGGAGCCACTCGGGTGATAGGCCAAAGACGGCTCATGCAGGAGTACCCGCGAGCGAATCCGCGAGGGAAAAGGAGTGGGGCAGATTGCGAACCTCCCGAGGGAGGGCGGGCGAGCCCGCAAAGAACGCCGCCAGGCACCCCCTCTCGTCTTAATCAGAAGTTGTCCTTTCCTTAGAGGAGGGGTGGGTCCCCCGCCTACCCAACAAGACGCCCCGGACCGGGAGATGGAGGACAGAGTCCGTGCCCAAGAGCCTCCCACACGATTGGGATGGCCGCTAAGACTCACCGAATGAAGCCGCCGCCGCCGCCGTCGTCGTCCTCGTCCTCGTCCTCGTCGTCCCCGCCGTCGTCCTCGTCGTCGCCGCCGTCCCCGTCGTCGTCGTCGTCGTCGTCGTCGTGATGATCTGAAGATGTCTGTTGGTGCCTGGTTGTCGGTGTGAAGTGAGGATTCGATGGAAGAGTGAAAAGATGAAGAAACGGAGAAACCAGACGGTGCGAAGAAACAGAAAGAAGGAGTTTCTCGAAAGCCGTAAGAAAAGATTTGTCGCTAGTTTTGTCGATATACGAAACATGACTCTGTGATTGATATTGAGAGTGGGACCAGATTTTTTAAATGATGGGACGCTCCTGTGTGCCCTATCCCATGCGAGCACCAGAACGGGCGGACTCACTCGCCGAACCCTTCCTTCATGCACGCTGCCTGCCCCTCCGCGAACCGGGAGGGGGCTATCCCTTTTCGAAACTGGGGAGACGGGACAATTTTTGAGAGAAATTTGAGAGAGAAATCGGAAGGAAAGGGGGTACTAGAGGGCCGAATGATGAGCTCAAATGAAGTCGTACCCCTTTTTATACTGCCCCTATTAGCCACGCCCCTCCCATACTCATCTCCACACTAACAGGGGGCGTGGCTAGCAAGGGGGGGGGGTCGCGTGACAGCCACTAATTAAGGTGTGGAGATGAGTATGGAAGGGGCGTGGCTTAAGATTGCGGTATAAAAAGGGGTACGACTTCATTCAAACTCATCATTGGGCCCTCTAGTCTAGTACCCTCTCTCCTTTTGCATTCATATAAAATTTCTCTCAAAAAATGTCTCCCCTCTCCCCCCATTTCGAAAAGGTTCGCGGAGGGGGCAGGCGGCACATTTCTCATGACGGGCATCGGGGCGTTTGGCGGGCGCATTCGGAACGCCGGAACTCATGCTTGGGGAGGATCCAGCCCCGGGTAGCGACCATAAGAAGCATCGCCATACTGATCATGTTGCCAGCATGTTCCGAGCGGGCCTAACCCGCTCTTCTCCAGCCTGGAGGAGGTTCGCTTTCCTTTACTGCGCCCCATCTCGGCAGAGCGCACTTGCATCCTCACACATTGTCCACTCGGGAAACGGCTACCGGTTTGCTGTCCGTGCAAGCTCCTGTGTTGGCCGGTAGTCTTTATGATTTTATTGAGGAGGCTGACTAGCCTCGCTGCGCTCGGCTCCGGACCTCCGGTGCAAAACCCAAAAAGCATTTCCCAAAAAATTCTGGTGGGGCACGAACCCCGACTCCTCAAGCCAGAAGATGAAAAAGATGAAAATGGAAAGTGGGGGAATGGTTTGTGTTTTTACCCGCTCATGTCACGCGAAAAGCGTTACACAAAAAGCGTTACGGCCTGAAGCGTTACACAAAAAGCGTCACGCGTGAAAGCGTTACGAAAGTGGGGAAATGGGTCTCTTCACGCGCTGACATTGCTTCTGGGAAGGCTCGCACCTTAGCCTATCTCCACATAGGGGCGGGCCGGCGAGAAAGCGTCTCCACATAGGGGCGGACCGGCCTGGCGCCAAAAGGGCACCGGCTCCGGCGCTATCTCGGCTCGTTTTGATCGTACGAAAATTCTGACGACACCATCGGAATGGGGCAACGATTTTACCCTACTTGGCGCACACGGCGTCCATATTGAGCGGCGGGTCAGCGAGATATCGGCCGCCGAAAAACGCAAAAAGCGTTATGCGCAAGGTGTAACAGCGTCACGCGTGAAAGCCTCGCTGCGCTCGGCCTCGGACCTCCGGTGCAACACCCAAAAAACGCTACCAAAAAGTTGCGACCGCACACACACCCCGACTCCTCAAGCCAAAAGATGAAAAAGATGGAAAGTGGGGAAATGGTTTTTGTTTTCGCACGCTCATGTCACGTGAATATTAGTAAACTGTTCAGGAAATCGAATGAAATGGCAACAGATCGAAACGGGGACCTTTTTTATAAAGTGAACGAATAATAGCGGTTTTCCAAAGAGAAGGAAGGGATCCAGTATGCAAGGATTTGTGATAGGGATACAGTTGAGAGCGTTTTTACCTTGACGAGGACCCGTCCGAACTATTGGATTTTTCAGATGTGGCTCTCACACGAGGGCCGTTGGGTTGTCGTCGAGAGATGAATTCGGAGACTAAACTGACATCGGTGAACATCTGATGAATAAGGAAAAAAATTGGGAAAAAACTGAGGTTGGCCTAAAATTCAAACCGGGATTTGAAGGAATTGGGGCCTCAACAGCGTGGAAGGTCATTATATCGCAAATCTTAAATAAGTTTTCAGCAATAAAATCATAAAAATCTCAGAAAACCGAAAAAAAGTCAGCCTCAGCCTCCTCAATAAAATCGAGAAAGTGCGCGCGAAGAGAAAGGTGTTGCGTGACGCGTGACGCGTAACGCGTAACGCTTCCCAGAGGCAATGTCAGCCCCATTTCTCGCCGGCCCGCCCCTATGTGGAGATAGGCTAAGGTGCGAGCATTCCCAGAGGCAATGTCAGCGCGTGAAGAGACCCATTCCCCCACTTTCATCTTCTGGCTTGAGGAGTCGGGGTGCCAGAATTTTTTGGTAGCGGTATATGTTAGCCACGCCCCCCCCCCCCTGTCAGCCACTAATTAAGGTGTGGAGATGAGTATGGGAGGGGCGTGGCTAATAGGGGCAGTATAAAAAGGGGTACGACTTCATTTGAGCTCATCATTCGGCCCTCTAGTACCCCCTTTCCTTCCGATTTCTCTCTCAAATTTCTCTCAAAAATTGTCCCGTCTCCCCAGTTTCGAAAAGGGATAGCCCCCTCCCGGTTCGCGGAGGGGCAGGCAGCGTGCATGAAGGAAGGGTTCGGCGAGTGAGTCCGCCCGTTCTGGTGCTCGCATGGGATAGGGCACACAGGAGCGTCCCATCATTTAAAAAATCTGGTCCCACTCTCAATATCAATCACAGAGTCATGTTTCGTATATCGACAAAACTAGCGACAAATCTTTTCTTACGGCTTTCGAGAAACTCCTTCTTTCTGTTTCTTCGCACCGTCTGGTTTCTCCGTTTCTTCATCTTTTCACTCTTCCATCGAATCCTCACTTCACACCGACAACCAGGCACCAACAGACATCTTCAGATCATCACGACGACGACGACGACGACGACGACGGGGACGGCGGCGACGACGACGACGACGAGGACGACGGCGGGGACGACGGCGGGGACGACGAGGACGAGGACGAGGACGACGGCGGCGGCGGCGGCGGCTTCATTCGGTGAGTCTTAGCGGCCATCCCAATCGTGTGGGAGGCTCTTGGGCACGGACTCTGTCCTCCATCTCCCGGTCCGGGGCGTCTTGTTGGGTAGGCGGGGGACCCACCCCTCCTCTAAGGAAAGGACAACTTCTGATTAAGACGAGAGGGGGTGCCTGGCGGCGTTCTTTGCGGGCTCGCCCGCCCTCCCTCGGGAGGTTCGCAATCTGCCCCACTCCTTTTCCCTCGCGGATTCGCTCGCGGGTACTCCTGCATGAGCCGTCTTTGGCCTATCACCCGAGTGGCTCCGTCAGGTCGCTGTCGTGCAAGCTCCTGCGCCTGTCTGACGGTGCCATTCGGTTGGTAGGCCTCTGACGTCGCATGTGGGAGTACCCGCGAGCGGATCCTCGGGGGGGAGGGCGTGGGTGCGGGTTGTGATGAGGCCCGTCGTCAGCCGCCCCTGGGCTTCGGCCTACCGCTCTTGTTCGGGGGCCTGAGTACTGGGGGCGGGTGTTGCTAACCCTTCCTACCTGCCTGATCAACTGGGCCGGGGGGTGGGCGACAGTTTCCTTGTCCAGGAGTCACCCTCACGGATGGGCTGGTGGGCGCAGGAGTAAGCACGGCCCTCTTCACGGGCGAGCCTCTTCGTGGCGAAGAGGATCAACACGTGGCGTCGTCCCGTCCCGAGAACTCGTCACTCTCGGGCTGACGTCGCCACGTGGCCAAGAGCCCACAATGCTCACGCAGGCCGGGAGTATTGTGACGGATGCTCTCCGGCCAGGCGGCTTTTTGGCAGTCCGGCGAACTGACAAAAAGTATCCCAGAGCAACAAAAGCCTTTCCGAAATTCAACTTTTTTTTCTGACAAAAACCACTTTCTCTGCTTAAACGACTTTTCCGAAACCCTCACGCGACTTTTCCGAAATTTTTGAAATAATTCACAAAATACATTTTTGAAAATAATTTACAAAATACATTTTTGAAATAATTCACAAAATACATTTTTGAAAATAATTTACAAAATAAATTTTTGAAATAATTGTAAAAAATACATTTTTGAAATAATTTTATAAAATACATTTTTGAAAATAATTTACAAAATACATTTTTAAAAATAATTTATAAAATACATTTTTGAAATAATTTTAAAAAATACATTTTTGAAAAATATTTACAAAATACATTTTTGAATTAATTTAAAAAATACATTTTTGAAATAATTCACAAAATACATTTTTGAAATAATTGTAAAAAATACATTTTTGAAATAATTTTATAAAATACATTTTTGAAATTAATTTACAAAATACATTTTTAAAAATAATTTATAAAATACATTTTTGAAATAATTTTGAAAGATACAATTTTGAAATAATTTTAAAAAATACATTTTTGAAATAATTCACAAAATACATTTTTGAAATAATTCACAAAATACATTTTTGAAATAATTAAAAAAAAAACATTTTTTAAATAATTTTTTAAATAATTACAAAATTCTATTTTTTAAAATAATTTCAAAAATGTATTTTGTGAATTATTTTTAAAAATGTATTTTTTTAAAATAATTTCAAAAATGTATTTTGTGAATTATTTTTAAAAATGTATTTCATAAATTATTTTCAAAAATGTATTTTGTAAAATTATTTCAAAAATGTATTTTATAAAATAATTTCAAAACTGTATTTTGTAAATTATTTTCAAAAATGTATTTTGTAAATTATTTCAAAAATGTATTTTGTTAATTATTTTCAAAAATGTATTTTGTAAATTATTTTCAAAAATGTATTTTGTGAATTATTTTCAAAAATGTATTTTGTAAATTATTTTCAAAAATGTATTTTATAAAATTATTTCAAAAATGTATTTTATAAAATTATTTCGAAAATGTATTTTATAAAATAATTTCAAAAATGTATTTTGTAAATTATTTTCAAAAATGTATTTTGTAAATTATTTTCAAAAACGTATTTTGTTAATTATTTTCAAAAATGTATTTTGTTAATTATTTTCAAAAATGTATTTTGTAAATTATTTTCAAAAATGTATTTTGTGAATTATTTTCAAAAATGTATTTTGTAAATTATTTTCAAAAATGTATTTTATAAAATTATTTCAAAAATGTATTTTATAAAATTATTTCAAAAATGTATTTTATAAAATAATTTCAAAAATGTATTTTGTAAATTATTTTCAAAAATGTATTTTGTTAATTATTTTCAAAAATGTATTTTGTTAATTATTTTCAAAAATGTATTTTGTAAATTATTTTCAAAAATGTATTTTGTGAATTATTTTCAAAAATGTATTTTGTAAATTATTTTCAAAAATGTATTTTATAAAATTATTTCAAAAATGTATTTTATAAAATTATTTCGAAAATGTATTTTGTAACTTATTTTTAAAATTTTGTAACTTATTTTAAAAATTACATTTTTGAAAATAATTTACAAGATACATTTTTGAAAATAATTTACAAAATACATTTTTGAAAATAATTTACAAAATACATTTTTGAAAATAATTTACAAAATACATTTTTGAAAATAATTTACAAAATACATTTTCGAAATAATTTTATAAAATACATTTTCAAAAATAATTTACAAAATACATTTTTGAATTAATTTTATAAAATACATTTTAGAAAATTTTTTACAAAATACATTTTTAAAAATAATTTACAAAATACATTTTTGAAATAATTTTATGAAAAACATTTTTGAAAATAATTTACAAAACACATTTCTGAAAATAATTTACAAAATACATTTTCGAAATAATTTTATAGAATACATTTTTAAAAATTTTTTACAAAATACATTTTTAAAAATAATTTACAAAATACATTTTTGAAATAATTTTACGAAATACATTTTTGAAATAATTTGCGAAATACATTTTTGAAAATAATTTACAAAATACATTTTTAAAAATAATTAACAAAATACATTTTCGAAATAATTTTATAAAATACATTTTTGAAAATAATTTACAAAACACATTTCTGAAAATAATTTACAAAATACATTTTTGAAATAATTTACAAAATACATTTTTGAAAATAATTTACAAAATACATTTTTGAAAATAATTTACAAAATACATTTTTGAAATAATTTTATAAAATACATTTTTAAAAATAATTTACAAAATACATTTTTGAAATAATTTTATGAAAAACATTTTTGAAATAATTTACAAAATACATTTTTGAAAATAATTTACAAAACACATTTCTGAAAATAATTTACAAAATACATTTTTGAAATAATTTACAAAATACATTTTTGAAAATTTTTTACAAAATACATTTTTAAAAATAATTTACAAAATACATTTTTGAAATAATTTTATGAAAAACATTTTTGAAAATAATTTACAAAACACATTTCTGAAAATAATTTACAAAATACATTTTCGAAATAATTTTATAGAATACATTTTTAAAAATTTTTTACAAAATACATTTTTAAAAATAATTTACAAAATACATTTTTGAAATAATTTTACGAAATACATTTTTGAAATAATTTGCGAAATACATTTTTGAAAATAATTTACAAAATACATTTTTAAAAATAATTAACAAAATACATTTTCGAAATAATTTTATAAAATACATTTTTGAAAATAATTTACAAAACACATTTCTGAAAATAATTTACAAAATACATTTTTGAAATAATTTACAAAATACATTTTTGAAAATAATTTACAAAATACATTTTTGAAAATAATTTACAAAATACATTTTTGAAATAATTTTATAAAATACATTTTTGAAATAATTTATGAAATATATTTTTAAAAATAATTTACGAAATACATTTTTGAAATAATTTACAAAATACATTTTCGAAATAATTTCATAAAATACATTTTTAAAAATTTTTTACAAAATACATTTTTGAAAATAATTTACAAAATACATTTTTGAAATAATTTTAAAAAATACATTTTTGAAATAATTTTCTGAAATATATTTTCAAAGCTAATTTTACATTTTTGAAAATAATTTACAAAATACATTTTCGATGGAATGACGAAAACCAGAGGATGGAATCCTACAGACACTTCTCCTTATCTCATCGCCAATCTGGGAGATTTGAAGATGTCACGACCAGGATTCGCTGCTTCCAGTGACAAAGGCCAACGAGCCATTGTGCTCCCACTGCCACTTCAATCCGATCGAATTGGTTTGGAACCAATTGAAAGGCCATTTGCGCTCTGCTGGAACTGATCCCGTTGAAATAGTAGGGCTCTTCTTGAAGTTTATACGACATCGTGGTTCGAAAACGAGCCATCGAATTCCTTGAGAATGTGTCCGAGACAACAATTGTCAACACTTACAGCCATGTCGAGGATATTGAGGACTCCTCTGTCCGCCTCGCCATCAACGAATCCGCTTCGGGAACCGACTCCACGCGGTGATTGTCGCCCTCGTCATCATCTCTACCGCTCGACGACATCTTCCTTATCGCCATTTTGCCATTTTCCCTCTTCCAGATCTTCTAATCTTCAAATACAATCTTCCTTCCGAAATTCTCCTGTCAGCAACCTGAAAAACTTCAAACGGAAAAGTATTTTGAGTTACTAACCGCATGTTTTCATGTGTTGAATATTGTCTTTCCGTGTAGATTGAGGCCTGGCTGTGCGGAAATCGTCTTGTGATCGAATGATCGAATAATTCTAGAATTCTCTCCTTGCCATCATCGTTGTCGTCGCTGCTGTTGCCATTTCATTCGATTTCCTGATTTTTTTAGAGCAGAGAAGAATTGGCTGTTCGTTCTGACCAACCGCAATTCCTTTTGTTTCTGTTCTTTGCGATCGGCGTTTCTTGCAATTGGAATGCTGTTTGTCTCTAGAAAAAAAAAACAAAATTAACTGAAAATCAATAAGAAACAAAGAGAAAATAGAGAAACGGAATTAAAACAGACGAGAGTACGTACGACGACCAAATTCTGACAAAATTTCAAAAATTTATCGATTTTTCAGCGAAACTTTAGAAAGTGCCTGAAATTCCATCGAAACACAACACATTTTATCAAAATCTTCACCTTTTTTACAACAACACGTTGCTTTGACCGTAAATCGGCAAAATTTCGGCTCTTCCACTCAATAACCAAAACTACGGTAGACAGTCGCTCAGGTCCGCAAACAGCGTTCTTGTTCACCACCTAACAACGGACCGCGATTTTATAATATGTTCATAATTTTCACATTTTCTTGGCCCCCATTGTCCTGGTATTATCGGATTTTTTTGAATGCAATACGCTGCGGAAGATTTGTTTTCAAAATGTCGATTTACGGGGGTTGGTCCCGCCATGAAGAGAAAGAGACGCAGACGACGAGAGATGGAAAAATTTGAAAAAATTGAAGAAATTTCATATCTCGTCGTCTGCGTCTCTTTCTCTTCGTGGCGGGACCAACCCCCGTAAATCGACATTTCGAAAACAAATCTTCCGCAGTGTATTGCATACAAAAAAATCCGATAATACCTATTTTTTTATTGCAATAAACGGCCGTGGGTTATAAAATGATTTAAGCTCAGGTCCCGCACTCATCTGATCAGGCGGTGCCGTGGCGGGAGCCACGGCTTTGCAATCTATTTTTGCAATCTATTTTTCTTTGCTATCTATTTTTTTGAACTTTTAATTTTCCGCTGTGTTTTCTTAAATAATCACTTTTGAAACATTAGTCTCAATTTTGAAGTTTTTTTTTCGAGTTTTCACCTAATATTGTCTTTCCGGCGACCAACGTGGAAAGAAGAGATGTTTCTCGTTGCCGACATCACCAACAACAGCAAGCGAGTCGTTTTCTCTTCGCGTCGATTCACTCTCAAAGGCTAATTTCGTGTTTGCGGACGGGACATTTTCATGTGTTCCGGATGGATTCTGCCAATTATTCAGTGCACGGCTATGTTAGTCTATAGTCTAAATTATTTTCATGAATTGACTGTAAAACGCATTTAGATCCGTGAAAACAGCGTCCGTCCACTACTGTACCGCCTTCTCCCCGACAAGCAGCTCCAAATATTTACACCACTGTGTTCGCCGAGCTGAAGAAAACGTCGCCGTTATCGCAATACAACCCGGAGCTTGTGATAACGGGTCGACGGGCTCTCTGAGCTGGCCTTAACGCCTCGAGAATCCCGGACCAGGAGGAGCTCGCCTCGACCTACTGTTCGAAGATTCCATCGTCAAGGCTGAACATGAACAAAAATGGAGAAAGATTCGAGAAAAGAGAGCTCATATCAACTGACTCCCGAAGAAACCCTGTACTGCAAAACGAAGTTTGGGCTGTCGGACGGGTTCTTGAAGGCGTTCAAACACTATTGCCACGAACTGGATTTGACGTCTTCTCTTCACGCTGGTCAGTTTTCTGTCACCAAAGGAGCGTTTCCGTACTCGAATTCGACAAGTATGCGGTTGAAGAAGCTTCAAGGAAGACCTTGTCCGGTCACGTGACGTCAGTGAGATCTCCAATTGTATTCTGTGAGAATCTAGAAGCCGTTGTGTGTGTTCGACTTTCCCGTCTCACTCGCGCAGGGTCGCGGGCACCGAGATCGCCGTCAACACGTTCGAGGCAAGCAGGACTCTCACGGCTCGTCTCATCACAGCGAAGATGGTGGACGACGTCGTCATGGAGACGAGCGTCCTCCTCGCGGCGTCGCGTCCTCCTCGCGGCAGTCGCGTCCTCCTCGCGGAGACGAGCGTCCTCCTCGCGGCACTCTCGGACGAGCAAGTGATGCCAATGCAGGAGAACCGAGACATCCGCGCTCTCATCGCAGCGCATCAAGGTCCTGCAGCAGTGTGTCGCCGAATGCGACTCTGCCGAGCCATCTCCGCTTCAAGCATCGGTGTACCGCCACCTCGTCAAGGAGAACGAGTCCCCTGTGGCGTTCACAATCCTCTTCGCTTCCGCCCACTCTTCCTTTTCTAGTAGCTCTTTCCAGGCACACCCACCCTCTCGCGCCGGAAATTCTGATTTGTGGTAAAAAAAATTTTCAGCCATAATTTTTCCTTACATTTTCGATTTCGAAATCAACATCAAGATTTTTTTTTGAAAACGCTTTCCCGGGACGGGAAGCCCAAGGATGCATATCCCATCTGACTCGAAGTTGGAGGCGAATGTTTTCAGGTGGAGCCTTTCATGTCACTTGGAAGCTCCTCAGAGTTCTCCCCTTCAATGATGCTCCAAATGTCCCGTACTACTTTGATGTGATTCTGAGAGAAATACCGCAGGTGATACCGACAAAGATGGAAGGTTTGTGCAAATAGCGGCTTTTTCTACAGAAGAAATCAATTTTTCTCAGAGTTTCTGACGAGAAATTGTGCGCAAACTCTTCCCTGTTTCCGCCATCTCTATGGAGCTGCGCAATAACCACGGCCATCCATATCCACCGAACTACGAACACCGTTGAGTCGTGGCACAAAACGCTTCACGGCGTTTTCTCGAAAAACTGCGGACTCCGCCCCGTTCAGCACTCAGACGTCGCGTGAGGGTTTTGGATTTTTCGAATCTCCACGAAAGTATAGGGTAATGATGGGAACGCACCACGTGCATGGCTCCTGTGTTCCCTCTCCCATGCGAGCACCAGAACGGGCGGACTCACTCGCCGAACCCTTCCCTCATGCACGGAGACTAGACAGTCAGCAATAACGACACGAACGGCGACCTCCCGAACAAGTGCTTCCCCGTCGTCATAGGCTCCTCCTCCGCCGCGAGCCAGTCCCACTCCCCAGCTCGACGGAGCACACCCGCAGAGCCCCACACACCGCCCACTCGGCAAAAGACTACCGGCCAACACAGGAGCTTGCACGGACAGCAAACCGGTAGCCGTTTACCGAGTGGACAATGTGTGGGGATGCAAGTGCGCTCTGCCGAGATGGGGCGCAGTAAAGGAAAGCGAACCTCCTCCAGGCTGGAGAAGAGCGGGCTGAGCCCGCTCGGATCGGCCCATCGGAACATGCTGGCAACATGATCAGTATGGCGATGCTTCTTATGGTCGCTACCCGGGGCTGGATCCTCCCCAAGCATGAGTTCCGGCGTTCCGAATGCGCCCGCCAAACGCCCCGATGCCCGTCATGAGAAAGGTGCCGCCTGCCCCCCTCCGCGAACCGGGAGGGGGCTATCCCTTTTCAAAATGGGGGGAGAGGGGACAATTTTCGAGAGGAATTTGAGATGAAATCAAAAGGAGAGAGGGTACTAGACTAGAGGGCCGAATGATGAGTTTGAATGAAGTCGTACACTTTTTTATACCGCAATCTTAAGCCACGCCCCCCCCCCCCCCCCTGCTAGCCACGCCCCTTGTTAGCCACACCCCTCCCCCTCCCTGTTAGCCACTAACCTAAGTGGAGATGAGTATGGAAGGGGCGTGGCTAACAGGGGACGGTATAAAATGGGGTACGACTTCATTCAAACTCATCATTGGGCCCTCTAGTCTAGTACCCTCTCCTTTTGATTTCACATCACTCCGTTTCTTCGTCTTTTCACTCTTCCATCGAATCCTCACTTCACACCGACAACCAGGCACCAACAGACATCTTCAGATCATCGCGACGACGGACGAGGACGACGACGAGGACGACGACGGCGGCGGCGGCGGCTTCATTCGGTGAGTCTTAGCGGCCATCCCAATCGTGTGGGAGGCTCTTGGGCACGGACTCTGTCCTCCATCTCCCGGTCCGGGGCGTCTTGTTGGGTAGGCGGGGGACCCACCCCTCCTCTAAGGAAAGGACAACTTCTGATTAAGACGAGAGGGGGTGCCTGGCGGCTTTCTTTGCGGGCTCGCCCGCCCTCCCTCGGGAGGTTCGCAATCTTCCCCACTCCTTCTCCCTCGCGGATCCGCTCGCGGGTACTGCTGCATGAGCCGTCTTTGGCCTATCACCCGAGTGGCTCCGTCAGGTCGCTGTCGTGCAAGCTCCTGCGCCTGTCTGACGGTGCCATTCGGTTGGTAGGCCTCTGACGTCGCATGTGGGAGTACCCGCGAGCGGATCCTCGGGGGGGAGGGCGTGGGTGCGGGTTGTGATGAGGCCCGTCGTCAGCCGCCCCTGGGCTTCGGCCTACCGCTCTTGTTCGGGGGCCTGAGTACTGGGGGCGGGTGTTGCTAACCCTTCCTACCTGCCTGATCAACTGGGCCGGGGGGTGGGCGACAGTTTCCTTGTCCAGGAGTCACCCTCACGGATGGGCTGGTGGGCGCAGGAGTAAGCACGGCCCTCTTCACGGGCGAGCCTCTTCGTGGCGAAGAGGATCAACACGTGGCGTCGTCCCGTCCCGAGAACTCGTCACTCTCGGGCTGACGTCGCCACGTGGCCAAGAGCCCACAATGCTCACGCAGGCCGGGAGTATTGTGACGGATGCTCTCCGGCCAGGCGGCTTTTTGGCAGTCCGGCGAACTGACAAAAAGTATCCCAGAGCAACAAAAGCCTTTCCGAAATTCAACTTGTTCTTCTGGCAAAAACCACTTTGAGAAGTTGAACTTTCAAATTTTTGTTGGCAGATCTCTTTCATTACTTTCTCTGCTGAAACGTTGAATGCTCAGTCGATGCTGCGGTGTATTGCGGAGTTTCGGCATCGACCGTTAAATATTATAGAGTTGAAATTAATTGAGAGTCCTCAGACAAACGGGCGGCAGGTCTCGCCACGCATACAGTATACTTTTTCCGAATTATCACATGCGCCTTTAA
The DNA here is from genome assembly GCA_963966605.1 of Caenorhabditis sulstoni. Classification (NCBI taxonomy): domain Eukaryota; kingdom Metazoa; phylum Nematoda; class Chromadorea; order Rhabditida; family Rhabditidae; genus Caenorhabditis; species Caenorhabditis sulstoni. Next base: position 6,502,808 of record OZ016477.1, on the reverse strand, counting down.
ATACTTTTTTTATTCAAATCACGCAGAAAATGAGCTATTTTTCGAGTTTTTTCTCGATTTTTATTGTTTTTCATCGTATTCTCTCGTCGCCTGCGTCTCTTTCTCTTCGTGGCGGGACCAACGCCGTAAATCGTCATTTCGAAAACAAATCTTCCGCAGCGTATTGCATACAAAAAATCCGATAATAAAATTTTACCATCTTAACGGTGATCATTGCTGTTTGCAAGAATTTATTGAAGACAACCAATTCATCGGGATTGCCACTTCATTGGATCGGAGAACTGCATTTCTTCCAAGACTTTTCAGTGAATCATGGGATGAGTGTGCAAAACTCGTTGAAGAAATTGATAATGGAAAGCCTGCGTCCACTTCTGATCAGACTTTGGATGATGACTGTGAAGGCCTGATGAATTCATTCTATGAAGATCGAATCGATAATAATGGTGCTACACGAATACAAGTTAGCAAAACTGTTTGAATTATGTTTTTCAAAACTAATTACTCTTCAGAGTGTAATGCTCAAATATCGATCACTCAAATATCACATCGTCCATCTTCATCATCTGATCCTTTACAATTCTGGCTGGCACAGAGAGACAATATGCCAAAAATGGCTGAATTCGCCAGACGATATCTTGTCGGACATGCCTGGACGCAGCCCAGACCCGACAGATTCGAAGAGCCTATTTAAAAACCAGATCAAAGGCGCGAACACCGAGAAGGCGCCAGCTGGCGCGTTCTGCGCCTTGGCGCGCTCCGACGAGAGCGGCTTGACGTTGAATCCGAGTTGTTTGGCGAGGCTCCTGGCACTCTGATACTACACCACTTGTGTTGTATCCTTGAGGTGCAGGTAGAGTAAGAACCAAGTTCATTGGTGAGTAGAGAACTGAGGAACAATGGGGAGAGCTCACCTTATATACTAATATTAATAAGCTTCTAGAAAGTTCTAGGGATAACTACAGTATTCTAGTGTGGCGAGAGAGAGAGAAACGCAGAGACATCCCATTGAGAGAGTGTGTTCCCATGAGAGAGGGAAAAGATAGAGAGAAAGTTGGGCAATTACTCATTGACTACGGTATTAATGACTACATTACTCAATGACTTTTTTACTCAATGACTTTGTGCGCTCAATGACTACTATTTCTCAGTGACTTCGAAATTTGCTCAATGACTTCATGTGCTCAATGACTTCAAACTTGCTTCATGTGCTCATTAAATTCAAGTTTTTCGGGATGAGTTGCGCGTATGTTTTTAAAGTGGTTGTGTATACCGTTATTAACATTCTGAAAACATGTTCATGCTTCAAAACGCATGTATCGACTCATTATTTTTTCATTATCAGATTCTTTTCAGTCGTTTTTACTTTTTTTTCTGCATATGAATTGTTTTTGTTATTTCAATACTTTAAAAATGATATTCTTTGCTGTTTTGTGTTTGGCTAAATCTGTAGATGATTGTGGAAAGCTAGAAGCGTTTTGCTCAATGACTACAACTGCATTGCTCAATGACTACGAATATTAAAGGCACAGGGATTACTGTAGGATTACTGTAAGATTGCTTATTTTAGGCCCAGGAGTTGATTTATCGACGAGCTTGACAAACACAACGGGGATATCGTCAATAGCTCCCTCAACTCCTGGAACACCACGCCTCTCTTCTAGCCAAGATCATGACCACAACGTAACATCGTCGCGAATGAAGTACTAAGAACTGAAAGGTTTACTCGAGAATTAATTCATTGAATTTCCAGAAGAGCGAAACGAAGATTCAGTCCATCTCCAAACAGCAGTTCCCACAGTTCCTACTCATTTTTCTAATTTCTTTTTGAACTTTTTATTACTTGTTTTTTATTGTTACTGTTGATGAAATTGTTGATTTACAAACCTAACTTCGTAATTAATTGATTGATATAGATAAGACTGCTCTCGCGAGTCTTATCTAAAAAATGTGAAGTCATTGAGCACATGAAGTCATTGAGCAAATTTCGAAGTCACTGAGAAATAGTAGTCATTGAGCGCACAAAGCGATTGAGTAAAAAAGTCATTGAGTACTGTAGTCATTAATACCGTAGTCAATGAGTAATTGCCAGAAAGTTGTTGGCGCGCCTGGAAGGCCCAAAGAGGTTCTGGAATGTTCTGGAACATAAGAACTAGAATGGTTCTGTGAAACAGGGGCTCACAACAACTTGCTTTTAACTTTTCTAGTTCGGCACAGCGCCCTGCACGCGGAATGCGCTAAGAAAAAATTTAGAAGTGTGCGATGGAGCGCGCTTGCATTTTCTTGCAGTTTTTGAGCCAATTTCCTCGTTTTTTTCGATAAAACAGCGAATATTTCAAATTTTGCTGTTTTTTCGCAGGTGGAGAGACCTGAAATTGGATGAAAAACGTGTTGGAATAGTTTTCCAGGTTGAATTGCAGAGATTCATCGAAAACTCAGGGAGGAGATCGTTTTTGAAATACCATCACTTGTTCTGGGGGTTATTTCTTTTTTAGCCGAAAAATATTTTGAAAACCACTATAACGCGACATTCTAAGCTAATTAAACTGATAGAAACACAAAACATGATTGATTTATGAGAAAAATCCAGAGAATTCGGTTGCCGCAAAAGTTCGAAATTTGATTAAAGGCGAGAGAGTGCAGAAAACGAGGAGAGGCGAGAGAAAAGACTGCAAAAACGGCAAGCGCGCAAAGGACCATTTTTCGCTTGGCGCATTCCGCGTGCAGGGCGCAGTGTTCGGCCTTTATGAGCTGCTCGTGCTTTATCAACGATGGGCGCAGACCCTGAGGCGGTGGGACTACTAGTTCTGCCGGAAACGGAATGCTGTTTCCTTTTCGGACTATGTCTAACAAGTGGACCTGGTGATAACCGGAAACCTAGAAAACCGACTGATCCCGCTCGGCGGACCAGCGTTTCTTCAAATAAAAAAACTGCGTCACGACAGAGCCTTGCGGCGAATTTGAGAAACAGACATGCACGGAAGAGAAAATTTTCCAAACGGGAGATGGAAAAAAATGTTCAAAGTATGAACATTGTTCTACGATTTATTAAAAGTAAAGTTTTTAATATTGTTCGCCGCGTAGAGCAGTTCTCCGAGTCTCGTTGGGTTCAGGCGAGATCTCTTCGCCGTTGAGATAATCCCAGCCAACGAAAAACAATCTCTCCGACTCGACGGAAGTTGATGGAACTCCCAAATATTCCAAAGCTAATGCACGCAAATGTGGGAATTTTTTGTCATTCAGCCAAAATGAAAATGGATCGATGGCCTTTCCGGACACATATATCTAAACTAGAAAGATTATTTTTTCGATTTAAAAAAAGAAAACTTTGGTAACTTCGTCCGTCGATCGTATTTCCGACGTCTTTTCTCTCCTATTAGTTATTAGAAAAAAATCTATCGCATTCTGAACCTTGGCGCGCTCCGACGAGAGCAGCTTGACGTTGAATCCGAGTTGTTTGGCGAGACCTTCCGACTTGACCTTCGGGGCCACGCGCTCCGGTTTCCTCGAAAGAGCTAGTAGTTGTGGGCCAATGGCTTGCAGAATCGAGTTGGTCACTCTCTGAGTCACTTCCTCGACATTCGACGCCGAATCGAGATTCATTCTCACCTCAATTAATTTTCTGCAAAAAATTTGCTCCGAAAAACGCAAAAAATCGATCAGAAAGAACCAAAAACGCCTCGAAAAACGCCAGTCGATGTAGATGCCGACATCCGGGCGGCCGCGGCCAAGCGCGGTTTCGTTCGCGTGTCGCGTTATGGTTTTGGAGAAGTCGCGCGAGGGTTTTGGATTTTTCGAATTTCCGCGAAAGTATCGGGAAATGATGGGAATGCACCACGTGCATGGCTTAAAGATGTATTTAAACAACCACTGGCGTATTCACAATTTCTGGCTACATCGTGCGGGAACACTTGCTGAGCTGGAGTCAAATAAGGAGGCGCTCGAGAGACATCGTAGCCAGAGGCAGCACACGAGAACTGCACCAATCCTTGTAGTTTCGGTGAACACAACTGCCTCCAAACTACAGAGAGCACGAGGAGGATGTTCTCACGGTTGTGAACTTTGAAAGATGGCTCACAAATCTGGGAGTATGAATTTATCGTCTTCATGACCTTCTTGAAATTGCCGAAATGGCCGACGTCGCAGTGCTGAACGAATCCAGTGCATCCGGCTGGGATGATCATGATGGTAAGCTTGTTCGCTGGATTATTCGGGTCCACCATCCCTTACTTACTTGGATACTTGGGGTCCGTCGATCTAGCCTGATAGGCTGCGGACAAACTCCTTCCATTGAGCAAGATTGCTTCGTGCCGCTGTGGACCATGTTATTTTGGGGTTCAGAATACCCGCTCGACGCCTTCCGGGAACAGTCAGCCCTTCTCTTGATCGAGTGTCTTGGAATTGCTTCAAGTGGTAAACTATGTCGTCGGACCATCGTTTCTTGGGCCTCCCGGGGTTCTGATGTCCGGCGGCTGCTCGCCTCTTTCCAGCACCATGAGTCCAGAGTAACAAGTGCATTGGTTGGCATCCACTGATGAAACAAAATCGTCTCCACGAACTCCTTCATTAATTTTTTGGTCATGATGTTCTTTAATAAAATCATAAAACATCTAAGAGAACCGAACAAAAGGAGAAAAATTGAGTTGAAAACGCTGAAATTGTTTGCGGATATTCAACGGTCGATGCCGAAACTGAGCAATACACCGCAGCATCGACTGAGTATTCAACGTTTAAGCGTTAGACCGATTTGCCTTTTAAACTTTTTTAAAGAGAAAAAAGTAGTGAAAGAGATCTGCCAACAAAATTTTGAAAGTTCAACTTCTCAAAGTGGTTTTTAAAACAAGTTGAATTTCGGAAAGGCTTTTGTTGCTCTGGGATACTTTTTGTCAATCCTGGCTTAAGATTGCAGTATAAAAAGGGCCAAGACTTCAATTAAACTCATCATTCGGCCCTCTAGTACCCTCTCTCCTTTTGATTTCATCTCAAATTCCTCTCGAAAATTGTCCCCTCTCCCCCCATTTTGAAAAGGGATAGCCCCCTCCCGGTTCGCGGAGGGGGGCAGGCGGCACCTTTCTCATGACGGCGTTTGGCGGGCGCATTCGGAACGCCGGAACTCATGCTTGGGGAGGATCCAGCCCCGGGTAGCGACCATAAGAAGCATCGCCATACTGATCATGTTGCCAGCATGTTCCGATGGGCCGATCCGAGCGGGCTCAGCCCGCTCTTCTCCAGCCTGGAGGAGGTTCGCTTTCCTTTACTGCGCCCCATCTCGGCAGAGCGCACTTGCATCCCCACACATTGTCCACTCGGTAAACGGCTACCGGTTTGCTGTCCGTGCAAGCTCCTGTGTTGGCCGGTAGTCTTTTGCCGAGTGGGTGGTGTGTGGGGCTCTGCGGGTGTGCTCCGTCGAGCTGGGGAGTGGGACTGGCTCGCGGCGGAGGAGAAGCCTATGACGACGGGGAAGCACTTGTTCGGGAGGTCGCCGTTCGTGTCGTTATTGCTGACTGTCTAGTCTCCGTGCATGAGGGAAGGGTTCGGCGAGTGAGTCCGCCCGTTCTGGTGCTCGCATGGGAGAGGGGACACAGGAGCCATGCACGTGGTGCATTCCCATCATTTCCCGATACTTTCGTGGAATTTCGAAAAATCCGAAACCCTCTCGCGACTTTTCCGAGCAAAATTCGCTGGCCACGGCACCCTGCGAGCGTATATTGTCCGTGGAGCGCGTTTGCAAAAATGGGCGGGGCGTCGCCTTTTTTCCAGTTGATTTTTCCCTTTTTTATCAGTTTCTGCGCGGAAATTGACTTTTTTTCCGAAATTGTCCCTAGCAATTGTGGAGAAACGCAATTAAAATCGATTTTTCAAAACGGTTCAGCAAACCATTCGCTTGCCGCAGAGGAGATACACCTCAAAGTTTTGCACTGAAAAAGGTGTTTTTTGTATTTTTTGCGAAAACTGGCTGCGATATCCGAATTTTCGTCCCTAGCATTTGTGAACAACTCGATTAGGAACATTTTGAGATCAAAATCGAGCAGATTAGTCAAAAACTGAGAGAAGAGTTCCATTTTGAAGTTCGCTTTTTGAGGCCCGAGGCGGCGGATTAAATTCGAAAAACAGCAGATTTCGCCGCCAATTTCGACACATATGGCCATAAAAGTGTTTGTATAACTATGTAAATGCTATCTCTCAATATATTTTTGTTTTTTTTTCTCGAAAAACAACTTCTAAAAGTTCATGAAATTACTGTGGGGGCCTCGATTCTTGAGTCGTCGCGAAATGCGCCAGCAAATCGAGAAACGCGTCACCAACCCTCTTGGCGCGCGAAATGTAAAAATTACGACCGCAGGGTGCCGTGCTGGCACATTCCTCGCGCAGGAGACCGTGGGGCGCGAAACCGCGCTTGGCCGCGGCCGCCCGGGTTTCGGCATCTACATCGACTGGCGTTTTTCGAGGCGTTTTTCGAGGCGTTTTTCGAGGCGTTTTTGGTTGTTTCTAATCGACTTTTTGCGTTTTTTGGAGCCAATTTTTTGCAGAAAATTAATTGAGGTGAGAATGAATCTCGATTCGGCGTCGAATGTCGAGGAAGTGACTCCGAGAGTGACCAACTCGATTCTGCAAGCCATTGGCCCACAACTACTAGCTCTTTCGAGGAAACCGGAGCGCGTGGCCCCGAAGGTCAAGTCGGAAGGTCTCGCCAAACAACTCGGATTCAACGTCAAGCTGCTCTCGTCGGAGCGCGCCAAGGCCCCGTTCGTTTTCGCATTTCTCATCAATGAATTGCGATCAATTACGGCGGACGGTGCTCTGCGCACGCTTTCATCCAGCTTCCAAACATGTCAGTAAATCCTGCTTTTTTACAAAATAAGCTGTTTTCAGATGTTCGATGCGCATCCCATTCATTAAGCCTTGTAGCTGAAAGAATTGTGCTCCCAAAAGAAGCCAACAAGATGAACCTTCGAACAAAACTAGGTCAGTTGGCATCAGCAGAGAGGATTCTCGAAAGTGCTCAAATCGTTGCTACTTCTATACGGATCAGTTCAAGTGTTTGCAAGGAAATGAGCCGTTTGCCTACACTCCCCTATGAAACTCGATGGATGAATGGATCAAACTGTTTGATGGATGTTGAAGAGCTGTCGGAAGAAATTTCGAAAGTGACATCACAGTTTTCTACTCGTGGTCCACCAGACATGCTTTCAACATTTTTCTATCAGTTTATCAGATTTTCATCCTTGAAGACGAAGAAAACAACGTCGTCGGCGTGATTGACGGAACGCACATCAAGATCCCCGCTCCCTCAAAGAACGAGCACTGCTTCGTGAATCGGTAAATGAATGTAGTCAATCAGCAAAAAGTTTCCTCGTTTCAGCAAGCACTTTCACTCGATCAATGTGGGAGCGATCGCGGATGCCGAGCTGCGCTTCATTTGGTTTTCTGCGAAATACCCCGGTTCCGCGCACGACAGTCGGGTATTCAAGGAGTCGGTAGGTGACGCCGACGAGCGTCGAGGACATACGAAAATGTTGCAGCTGCTGTACTCGGATCTCGTTGGAGGGCAGAAGAGCGGCGTCCTCTTAGGAGACTCGGCCTACCAAGCCGATAAGTTCCTACTGAAACCAATCTTGCGGCTGAAAAACGACGCTGTTATGGTTTCACTCATGTCTGATCACATGCCACAGTTCACATTCAGAGAGGCGGTTCACGGACGCGCTGTGTCGAGCTCGCGTCAAGATCGAGAACGCATTCGGGGTGTTGAAGAGGCAGTTTTACATCCTTCACGGGGAGTGTCGGTATCCGCCCGAAAAAACTGCTAGAATCGCTGTCGTCTGCATCTGTCTCCGAAATGCCGCAATCGAGTTGAAGGAGCGGACGTTCGACGACAACGACGACGTCGAATCCGATGACGATTCTTCTTCCGTCTCTTCCGAGTCGGATGACGACGATGACAGCAACATGCCGGGTCCCGCAAATAGAGGCGCTGTCTTCCAATCATCAACCGGTACTTCAAGTGACGATTTTTCTGTTGTTCGGCACCGTTTTTTTTGTCATTTTCCCTCACGTTATATGTTGTCGATTGGTCCCGTTCTTTGAATTTTATTTATTGAGTAATTAGCAGAAATGAAGAAAGAGAAGAAATTACAATACTTAACACAGACAACAATCAACAAAAATCAAGCGGCCTAGAGCTGTTCAAAAATAAGTTCGGCTTTGGAATCCGCCTCCTGCGTCAGCATTCCAGCCGCTCGTTTGCTATCTAAAGATCGATGAATTCCGCTTTTTTGGCGAGATTCTAACGCTCCGCCAATAGGTTTTCGCGTTCGAGTCTACGGTTCTCTCGTTCCTCTAAGCGGCATTCTCGCTCCAAACGCGTCGCCTTCAATTCCGCAAGAGCGACTTGCTTCAACAGTTCCGCCGTCTCGAGATCTCTTTTGAGGAGTGTGCGTCGCAACTCGGACACGTCCTGAACCGCCGGTCGCAAACTGGCTCTTCTGATTCGCGCCCGGAAGCTCGGCGGTAGGGACGAAGCACGAGGTCCAGCGGCGGCGTCGAGAGCGGTAGTGGCGTCGTCGGGACCGACAGCGGTCTAGATTTCAACGAAGTCTTCCAGGTTAGGCTTTCAATTATCAACACGTTTTGAACAAATTTTTCAGAATCAGTCTGCTGTCAGCCTTCACTTTGTCCTTCCCGCCTTCAAAACTGTAGAGCTCAAATCGAAGGCGTACGCAGAGAATCGTTTCATTTTTTTTGTGATTTTTTTTGCCGACCCTAAATTAACAACATTTTCGATTTCTTGGGCAGAAAGCCACTTCGCCATTGTTTTTTCTGAAACGCAATGATTTTTTTAAAAGAAGTACAAAATAAAAACCGAAAAAATTCATGCTTTAAAATGTAAGGAAACTGCAAAATAAGTAAAAAGTAGGCCGAAAACGCCGAAACTGTTCGCGGATCACGGTAGATGCCGAAAGTCCGCAATACACCGCACCAGCGAATTCGTCGGCAGAGTACTCAACGTTTAAGCATTAGGTCGATCAATTTGCACAGTTTCAACTCAATTTTTCTCTATCTTCGGTCTTTTTTCAAATTTTCAACGATTTGCTTGCTGAAAATTAAAGTCAGATTTGCGGTATTATGATTTTGACACGCTGTTGAGGCCCCAGTTCCTTCAAATCCCAGTTTGAATTTTAGGCCAACCTCAGTTTTTTTTCCTAATTTTTTCACTCATTTATCAATTATCTTACCATCAATTTCCTATTCTAAAATTCTTATTTTCAGATGTTCATCGCTATCGGTTTGGTTCAGCCCTCGTCGACAACCCAATCGGCCTCGTTAGGGCCACACTTAAATAATCCATTATTTCTTTTTTTAAATAAAATGTTTTCTAAATATTGAATCTTTTTTCCTCGGGGAACCCAACTCTGGTAAGGCCCATACCAGCACGGGGCTTTGGACGTGTCAGATAGATTTGCGAATAAGCGCAGAACGTAAGAATCGCGAGAATGAAATGTTTTAACAGTAGTCGGAGAGCCGAAAGTTGTGAAATAAAGAACCCAAAAAGCTAGTAATGGGAGTGTGTCAATTGATTGAAGATTAGAGATCGATCCGTCTTTTTAGTGCGAAACCACTGCGGACCTGGGATTTCAGAGTGAGGTGATGGCCCCGCTGAGACTGGTTTAAGTGTTCAGAAGTGCTATGCAAAACTCGCGATCGATTGATATTGGTCCGTATGTGCTAAAGTTCTAGGTGCCAACTGACCACACACCGAATAGTCTGACCGATGTTCTGGCCTTAGAAGTTGTGAAAAGCCAAGCTAAATGAGAAACTCGGAAGAGGGTAGTAAGCTGATTGTGGTAGTAAATGAGCAAAAGGTAGTAAAAGAGTGGTGGTAGTAAAAGAGACGGTAGTAAATGAGTATTTGCCGAGATTTTGCATGTGCTCGCCAAGTCTGGTCTGATGGCTCTACGGCACTACTATGAAGAATTCGGTGATCTCCACTACGCAGCAGTGTTACTATCTCCCAGAACAAAGCGAATGATGATGTTTGATGCTTCAGAAATTCAACGAGTACGTTTTGTTCCTACAATCGAATAAAAAAAAAACAAATTAAGGCCAAACACTACGTCAACTCGCTTTTCACAAAAGAAGGAAGTCCGCCGAAAGAATTGAAAAAATATCAAAAACTGGACGCCATCCAGTCGCTGTACCGTCTTGTCAGTGATCGGAAAGATGCTGATATTGAGCCCGGAGATGAAATGAAGCAGTGATTAGAAAATTAACTAGTTCGAAAACATCATTGTTTTGCAGGTATATGGCAGAATATGTGGATGTGGAGACCGATGAAAGCATCGAAGAGTATTGGAGTAAAAAGAAAACGGTATTTCCGCAATTGAACTCGATCGCGAGTCGCGTTTTCTCTGTGATTGGAAGTGAATCTGGACAAACGCAGAACAAAACTGCAGAGTGAGAAAGCTGAAGTAGTTATCTTGGGTTCACAGCTGGCGAATAAATATCCACATAAATATTATCGGTTCGCCGTCTGCATTGGGAAATCCTACGGTTAACAACTAACCGCGGACGCGTACGTAGAGGAGTCTGCATACACCGCGCGACGCGCGTTTACCGTACTCTGGGCGATGATAATTAAAATTTTAAGGTTCAATTATTGCTTATTTTCGCTTCTTTTTACCGCAAATATTCGTATTTCACCGTACTTTTCACTAAAAAAACTATTTTTGTCTACAAAGGGTTATTTTCATTAATAAGCAATAATTGAACCTTGAAATTTTAATTATCATCGCCCAGAGCATACTTTGGAATAGCGGGCCGGGCCGGGCTCAAAAAATTTCAACGGCCGGCCCGGGCCGGCCCCGCTATTATATGTTTTATCAATGCAAAGCTCAGCAAACTATTCCAACGATTTTCTGAAAAGGTTACGGTATGCAAACAACAGTACGCAAACACAATAGCCTAACACTGCGGATTTTTTCTTTTTTTTAATCATTTTTTTGTCGTTTTGCTTTTTTTAAACTCTGTTTTAACAAAGAGCATTGTGCACACACCCGAAGATCTTCAAAAAATGGTAGCAGAACATGATGAACGGATCGTATTGGTAATATTGTTTGAAAATTCATTAAAAACAAGTGTTTTTGAAGGAAAACGCGAAAAAAAGATGGATTTCTACGAATTATGCTCAAGAGGACGTCGGAATTTGATTTGGAAGACACGGGAAAAGTATGTTGCTCAGAATGCTCAAAAATTATGTCGCTGAACAGTGGAGGACATGTTCGGTAAGTGTTTTATTCGATAAAACTTTCATATTGAATAGAATTCATGTAGTTTTTCGACAATGCTTCTGTACTTTCAGACGCGTCCGCGGTTCGTTGTCAACCGTAGGATTTCCCAATGCAGACGGCGAACCGATAATATGTGGCCACATTGGCTCTGAATAGTTTTCATCTGTTATTGCTACCACTCAATCAGTTCGTTGTCATTTTTACTGTTGATTTATTGCTGATCTCTCTCTTTGTTGTTCTTTTTGAGAATCTATTAGAGTTCCGCACCGACAACAAACCGTGCCGGTAATGCCGGTAAAATTGAAAAAATAGTGTCGGTTGTTGCCAGGTTGTTGCCGGTTACCGGTAAAAAATTTTTACCGGTAACCGGTTACATTATTGACCTTGCTAATCCTCAAATGATTTTTCTTCGTTTTTTCGTGAATTTTCGTGAATTTTTATGGATTTTCAAATTATTCTTCCGAAATTTTATTTTTTTCATAGTATTTATGATTTTTTAGATCAAGACAACGACAATTGTAACGGAAAATCGAAAAATAACATCGATCGTTTGGAAATTGTTTGTTTTATCGAGCGATTCAAAAGAAGCTCGTTGTAAAAAATGTCGAAATCTCTCCGAAGACACTCAACGATTTGCTGCTGAATTCAGCGCTAGCAAAAATGAAAAAAGAGGAATCTTCCGATGATTCATCCGTAGACGACGACGAAGAAGATTGAGCTACTGATTCGGATCTTTGGTCTCCTTCACAGACTATTCAAGGACATCCAATCAATTTCTAAATTTGTCGAAAATCGATAATTTGTGGTGCCTCACGGTCTCCTGCGCGAGGAATGCGCCAGCGAATTTTGCTTTCTGAAGAACGGAAAGTGCGCCAGCGAACCGTTGGCGCGATTCTCGATTTTTGAAAATTTGGCAGTTTTTTTGAATTTTCGAGCCACAAAGCCAGAATATATTGGCGGTGAAACCGTAGATTCATAGAATGAACGATTGCGAACATTTTGGTGTAAAAAACGTCAAATTTGATGCATGACTCAGTGCTCCAAGACCATTTTAGTGAATTTTTCTTTATTTCGGATTTTTTTTCACCAAAATTTTTGCAATTTTTTTCTTCGAAGTTTCTGAGGTTTTCCAATAATTTACTTCGGCTAAAAGCTCGAAAATTCAAAAAAACAGGCAAATTTTTTAAAAAATCGAGAGACGCGCCAGCGTTTCGCTGGCGCACTTTCTGCTCTTGAGAAAGCAAAACACGCTGGCGCATTCCTCGCGCAGGAGACCGTGTGCCTCATTTAATTATTTCTCGTTCGTTTTTTTTGTTATTTCAGTGAGATTTACCGTGTCATTTTAAAATAATCCCGTTCCTTTATTTTTTTTTTAATCATTCATTATTTTCTAATTTTTCAGTCCTGAGTTCTGAGTTCTCTGTTCTCAGTTCTCAAATCTCACGAATCAGTCTCCGACGGCAAGATCATCGTTTCGCCGACTCGTCACGACGTCTCTTGAACCGCCGTGCCCGAGGATCGGGATCACTTCGAGCTTCGCCTGACGTGAACTGCTTCGGTTTGATTACTCACATCACCCAGCGACTCACCAACACGTCGCTCGACGACCCGTCACCACCAACTCTGACGGCGACTAGACCAATGCTAACCTCAGCCTAAGTTCACCTGCTCGCAGTAGCTGCTGCCACCCGCCCCACGGAAGGACAGTGCTGCCTCCCGTGAGCGGCTAGTCTCAGTCACTATGGATCATCAATAAAGCGTTGGGTGATTACTCTGTTCGCACTGCACACAAACACACTCGCTCGAAGCGACTCTCCTAGGTCCGAGCAGTTAGGGTTCTCTCGTTAGGACGGGCTCACCACCCCTCTGTAGCTCCTACTGAAACAGTGGTGTTGCATGTTTATGTCAAGAGGACTAAGGGAGACGGAACACTTGGTGAGAAGAGCGACGCCAACACCGCAAGACTTGCGGTGTATAGAAGGATCTCGATCGAAGCGAAGAAAGGAGGTGTCGTGAGAAGAAAACAAAGAGGAGGGAATTGAGGTATCTAGGAAGGTTTCGGTGAGCGCGAGAATTTGCAGAGAAGAGGAGCGAAAAAGTTCGAGAGTAAGGAGAATTTCGTCAATAGAGGCTACTCCACGGATGTTGGCCAGAAGAATCTGAATGAGTATGTCAGGCTTAAGTTTGGGAGGAGGTGTGGGGGGCGAAAGGTATTGAACAGGAGATGAATTAGATACGGGTGACTTAGGGGATAAACTAGACGAAGACTTATGATATGAACATTTACAGTTAGGAGTAACAATAGATGATTCACAAGACAGGGGAGAAGAAGAAGAGATAGAGAGATCGGCAAGGGAGGGACTAGCGCTGGAAATTCGACAGTTATCTAGTGAAAAGGGTTCGAGTTAAGTTTGACATGAATGTCATTCATGATGAATTTAGAAAGTCCCGCCTCACGGTTTTCTTCGTAAACTTGTTTCCTTGAGACCCGTAGGATTTCCAGCTCGGGGGCGGTGAGGTCTCGACGTGCTCTCGGGGCTGGCTGGATTTCTTTCAACTTCTCTGACGATCGGCGAGCCAGGCTGAATCCCTTGAGAAACCCAACGCGATTCATGGAGTTGGCAAACTGGAGCTTCAGAGTTCGGTACTTAGAGGAGCAGGCATGGCGGTGCGCTCTCAGCGGAACTGGAAGATTGAATTTTGATGCAAGGTCGACAAAGGTTGCCAAGTCAGCCTGGTCTTGATCCGGGTCTTCTCTGTTGTCCAGCATACGCTCGATGACGGCACGAGTCGCCTTGTCGAGTAGCTTGGCTGTCGCATGCGCCAGATCCAAAAGATTGGGGCAAATACTCTTTCACTACCACGTCTCTTTCACTACTTTTTTTGTCTCTTTCACTACCATTTTTTCACTTTAACTACCATTTTTCTCTTTCACTACTTTTTTCTCTCTTTTGAAACTTTGAACACTTTATTTCCTCCCTTATTTTCGCACTCCCATTACTAGCTTTTTGGGTTTGTCATTTCAGTTTTCGGCTTTCGGGTAAGATGTTTTCTGACTTCTGACTACTGATAGAACATTTTATTTTCGCGACTCTCTCGTTCTGCGCCTATTCGTGAAACCATCTGACACGTCCAATGCCCCGTGCTGGTATAGGTTTTACCAGAAGTGAGTTCCCCGAGGAAAAAAGAATTCAATAGGAAACATTTTATTCATAGAGGAAATATTACATTTTTCAGATGTGGCCCTAACGAGGGCCGTTGGGTTGTCGTCGAGAGCTGAATTTGGAGACGAAACCGACAGCGGTGAACATCTGAAAATGAGAATTTTAGAATAGGAAATTGACGGTAAGATATTTGATAAATGAGGGAAAGAAATTAGGAAAAAACTGAGGTTGGCCCAAAATTCAAACCGGGATTTGAAGGAATTGGGGCCTCAACAGCGTGGAAAATCATTATATCGAAAATCTAAAATTAATTTTCAGAGATAAAATCATAAAATATCCAAGAAAACCAAAAAAGAGAAAGAAATTGAGTTGAAAACGCCCAAATTGTTCGTGGATTACGGTCGATGCCGAAACTCCGCAATACACCGCAGCAGCTAGTTCGTTGACTGAGTATTCAACGTTTAAGCATTAGACCGATCAGTTTCAGCGTTTTCAACACAATTTCTTACTTTTTTTTTTCGGTTTTCTGAGATTTTTATGATTTTATTGCTGAAAATTAATTCAAGACTTGCGATATAATGTTTTTCCACGCTGTTGAGGCCCCAATTCCTTCACATCCCAGTTTGAATTTTAGGCTAACCTTATTTCTTTTTAAAATAGAGACGCAGTCTATGTTGATTTCGCTAAAGCTTTTGATACTGTTTCGCCCGTCAAACTTCACGGAAAGCTCAGCTCATATGGCATTTCTGGCTATCTTCTTGACTACGTACCCAAACTGTCTGTGTCAATTATCACTACTCTGAGTCAGCTGTTGTTGTGTCAGGTGTTCCCCAAGACAGTGTCCTTGGTCCCCATCTTTTTCTTCTTTTTGTCAATGATATCGGCGACAAGTTCTCTTATAACCATCTACTCTATGCCGATGATCTCAAACTTCTATTCTAAAATTCTCATTTTTTTTTCCTATTCTAAAATTCTCATTTTCAGATGTTCACCGCTGTCGGTTTCGTCTCCAAATGCAGCTCTCGACGACAACCCAACGGCCCTCGTGAGGGCCACATCTGAAAAAATCCAATATTTCCTCTATGAATAAAATGTTTCCTATTGAATTCTTTTTTCCTCTCACTTCTGGTAAGACCTATACCAGCCCGGGGCATTGGACGTGTCAGATAAATAGTTTCACGAATAGGCGCAGAACGTCGCGAAAATAACATGTTCTATCAGTAGTCAGAAACGGCGGCGGAATTCGACCTGCAACGGCTCGTCCAGTGGAGCGCGTTTGCTGACTCCTTTCAAAATCGACCCCGAGAATTTTTCCTCTCGTGTTTCTCTCGCATTTTTCGTAAAAAAGCCCGTTCTTTTTGTTTTTCGTGAATAAAAAATACATTTTCAAAAATTTATATCGGAAATTTAGACAAAAATACGAAATTTTTTAAAATCGACTGGAGAAAGTGAGTTCAATGAACACAATGCTAGATTGCCGGGTGTATTTGAATTATTCAGGTTTTTCCGAGGATATCCTGTACAGAGTGAGTTCTCCGTTGCAAGTGCTGCAGGACGATGTGGCGCAGAGCCAATGAGTTGGCACTTTGCAGCTCGCGCATCGCACCCACTCCGTCTCCCGCGCATCGAACTCCTCCTCGTCCATGTCAGGATCCAGTATGGGGTCTATCTGAAAAAGAGACTCCACAGGTATTTATGTACCAGGTTAAATTTTTACTCACGCGGTTGCAAACGTTGCAACAGTTCGGGTCGGATTTGAAGCCTAGACCCCTCTCCTGGAACGTTCCTGGTTGCTTTCTGGTCTTGCTTCTCTTCTAAACATAAATTTAGTTCAGTTTACTTCAAAGTTGATCTCACTTTGATCGAGTTGAAGTTCATGGCCTCTCTCGCCGTTGGTTACTTCGAGCACTTCGGCCACTCGTTGGAGCACGCGCTTCGAAAGCTGTCAGCGGACGAAACGGAGACAATTGTGTGCATGATGAAAAACGGTTTCACAAACCGACAGATTATCAAGAGTCTCGAAACCACCTACGACTCGTCGAACCGCCTTCATCACACAAACGCTGACGACTTGCGTTACATCCGGAAAGTTCATGGACTTTTTGAGGGCCGATTCGACTCAAATGACTTGGCTTCACTGAAGAAGAGAGTAGAACGACGGTACGACGACGACGACGGATTCCTTTTGTTCGAGCCTCCTTCCGACGATACTGGAAAGGGTTTCATTCTCGGTAAGTTTTCGATTTTTTTTCGTTAGGGAACAATACATTTTTGCAGTCATCATGACACCTGACCAAGTAGTAAAGGCTAAACTTTACTCTCAACGTGGTGTCTGCATTGACGACACGCACAACACAACGAAGTATTCCCTTAAACTAACCACTATCCTCGTTGTGAATGGAGCCGACAGAGGAATTCCTATCGGTCCGTCGCGGAGTAGATGATTCTGGAAATTTCAAAACATTTTTCAGCCTTCATGTTGTCCGCTTCGGTGACCAGTGAAGAAGTGAAGCAGCTCTTCACCTGCATCAAAGACCAAGTGCCCGAATTTAACCCGCAGTTTTTCATGTCTATCAGTAGTCAGAAGTCAGAAAAAATCTTACCCGAAAGCCGAAAACTGTGAAATGACAAATCCAAAAAGCTAGTAATGGGAGAGTGAAAATAAGGGAGGAAATAAAGTGTTCAAAGTTTCAAAAGAGAGAAAAAAGCAGGGTTGTCACGGGCCGGGCCGGGCCGGGCCGGGCCGGGCCGACCATATGACCCCACCGGCCCGGCCCGGCCCGGCCCGGCCCGGCCCGGCCCGGCCCGGCCCGGCCCGGCCCGGCCCGGCTCGGCCCGGCTCGGCCCGGCCGGCCCGCCCGGAATCTCAGTGAAATTTTCAAAGTGCTCATTTTATCACTGAAATTCATGTTTTCGTATCAAAAATTATAGAAACTGAGGCTAGTTGTACTTCGAAGCGAAAAAAATACTTCGAGAAACCCTTTTACTGTTAAAAGAGAAAAAAGAAACACAAAAAAAACCACGAAAACGCTCAATTTGCAGCAATATGATTTTTTTACTGCAAATTATGATTTTTATACGCATTTTAAAGTTGAAATTCCCGAAAAAACGGAAAAAAAATTTCGAAAAAAATTAATTTTTTTTCTTCCGGGCCGCCGGGCCGGGCCGGGCCGGAGACTTTGCCCTCCGGCCCGGCCCGGCCCGGCCCGGCCCGGCCCGGCCCGGCCCGGCCCGGCCCGGCCCGGCCCGGCCCGGCCCGGCCCGGCCCGGCTCGGCCCGGCCCGGCCCGGCGGGCCGGCCCGGAATTTGACAACCCTGGAAAAAAGTAGTGAAAGAGAAAATGGTAGTTAAAGAGAAAAAATGGTAGTGAAAGAGACAAAAAAGTAGTGAAAGAGACGTGGTAGTGAAAGAGACAACGGTAGTGAAAGAGTAAGTAGTGAAAGAGACGGTAGTGAAAGAGTATTTGCCAAAGATTGTGAGCGATACATGGGCCACCGAGCGAGAGCGGGCACGCCAAGAGCGAGAGAGGACCGGTTCAACCGGCAACGTCGACACCAAGGCCACGGCGGGCGAAGAGGCAGAAGAAGACGAGGTGACCGGATTCGGGATCGATAGCTGGCGAGACGGGAGCAGGACAGGCGAGCAGGTTGCGGTAAAAAAGGTGTCATTAAAAGTCATCATTCGGCCCTCTAGTCTAGTACCCTCTCTCCTTTTGATTTCATCTCAAATTCCTCTCGAAAATTGTCCCCTCTCCCCCCATTTAGAAAAGGGATATCCCCCTCCCGGTTCGCGGAGGGGGCAGGCGGCACCTTTCTCATGACGGGCATCGGGGCGTTTGGCGGGCGCACTTTTCCATAACCTTCATGCGACTTTTCCATAATCCATTTATGTGAGGCGCGGGTCCCGCAGCGCGACCGAAACCGCGCTTTGCCGCGACCGCCCGGGTTTCGTCATCTACGTCGGCTGTACTCATAATTCAGCTATTATAAAATCGCGGTCTGTTGTTACGTGGTGAACAAGAACGGTGTTTGCGGACCTGAGCGAGTGTATACCGTAGTTTTGGTTCTTGAGTGGAAGAGCCGAAATGTTGTCGATTTACGGGCGCCGTTACACAATCTCATCGGTGCCGTAATTTCGAAAACTAAACCAAATTCTGACAAAAATTCACCAATTTATCGAATTTTCAGCGAAACTTTAGAAAGTGCCTGAAATTCCATCGAAACACAACACATTTTATCGAAATTCTCCCTTTTTTTACGACAACACGTTGCTTTGATCGCTGAAATATGCAATTTATTGAAAAAAACGAGAAAAAACAAAAAAATCGGTTTGAGATTGTGTAACGGCGTCCGTAAATCGACAACATTTCGGCAAGAACCAAAACTACGGTAGACAGTCGCTCAGGTCCGCAAACACCGTTCTTGTTCACCACCTAACAACAGACCGCGATTTTATAATATTTATTATCGGATTTTTTTGAATGCAATACGCTGCGGAAATTTATTTTTTCGAAATGTCGATTTACGGGTTGGTCCCGCCACGAAGAGAAAGAGACGCAGACGACGAGAAATGAAAAAATTTGAAAAAATTGAAGAAATTTCATTTCTCGTCGTCTGCGTCTCTTTCTCTTCGTGGCGGGACCAACCCGTAAATCGACATTTCGAAAAAAAAAATTCCCGCAGCGTATTGCATTCAAAAAAATCCGATAATAGTAGTGGATCATTTGGCTCCGAACTTGAGAATTGATGCAAATATTCGTATTTCACCGTACTTTCACTTTAAAAAAACTATTGTAAAAATAAGCGAAAATGAGCAAAAATTAAACCTAAACATTTGAATTATCATCGCCTCAGAGTACGGTAAGCGGCGTCGAAACCAACTGGACAGACTGCAAAATCGAGACTGATCTCCGTGTACATGCAAATTTTCAAAAGCGTGAGGATTGTTTGCATTTTCGTTCTCACTTCTCAGTTTTCAGTTCATCTTCCCGGTAATCAGAGTATGGGGATTCACCCACCGTCCAGCTTCTACCAAGCCCCAGGACAATGACTTCGGTAAACTGCAGTTGGGCGGATGCTCTCGAGGGTAGTTTTGCAATCGCTAGGTTATTATGCAGTCGCTTTCTCTTTGCAGATCATCGTCGGTTGTTTTCTCCCCGCTCACATTCTATCTGGTGAAATCGCCGATAATGATGAGCGCATACAAGATTCCTCTTTTATTATCGAGTTTTCCTTATTTTTAATGTTCATTGTGTTCTAACTCACTGCGCGCGTTTCCATAGGTCATGAAACGACACACGGTGCTTGAACTACCGGCAATTCCAGAATTCAACGGGAACTGTTGAGAATTCGAAAGTTTCTGGATGATTTTCGACGAAATATTTGGAAAATCAAAGCAACCAGACATCCTGAAGTTGAGCCACTTACTGAACGCACTTGAAGGTGAACCCCGAGAACTCATGAAAACCTTCAGTGTGACACACAAGTCATACAGCGAAGCAACCCAACTTCCACGAAAAAGTATGGAAACAAATCCCAGATCATAGCAGATTTGACAGGACAACTCAAGGCAGAGACAGCGATTTAATTGCGCAATGATTCCGTTTCTTCGTACGGTCCTCGACAAATGTGACCGCTGCAAGTTTCAATGTAATTACATGAGATCAGAAGGCCTTTCTCGTTTGGAAAAGTCGCGAGAGGGTTTTGGAAAAGTCGCAGTGGAAAAGTGGAAAACTCTGTGATCCAGATTATTTTTCGAATCTCCACGAAAGTATTGGGAAATGATGGGAATGCACCACGTGCATGGCTCCTGTGTTCGCTCTTCCATGCGAGCACCAGAACGGGCGGACTCACTCGCCGAACCCTTCCCTCATGCACGGAGACTAGACAGTCAGCAATAACGACACGAACGGCGACCTCCCGAACAAGTGCTTCCCCGTCGTCATAGGCTCCTCCTCCGCCGCGAGCCAGTCCCACTCCCCAGCTCGACGGAGCACACCCGCAGAGCCGCACACACCGCCCACTCGGCAAAAGACTACCGGCCAACACAGGAGCTTGCACGGACAGCAAACCGGTAGCCGTTTCCCGAGTGGACAATGTGTGGGGATGCAAGTGCGCTCTGCCGAGATGGGGCGCAGTAAAGGAAAGCGAACCTCCTCCAGGCTGGAGAAGAGCGGGCTAGGCCCGCTCGGATCGGCCCATCGGAACATGCTGGCAACATGATCAGTATAGCGATGCTTCTTATGGTCGCTACCCGGGGCTGGATCCTCCCCACGCATGAGTTCCGGCGTTCCGAATGCGCCCGCCAAACGCCCCGATGCCCGTCATGAGAAAGGTGCCGCCTGCCCCCCTCCGCGAACCGGGAGGGGGCTATCCCTTTTCTAAATGGGGGGAGGGGGAGACATTTTTTGAAAGGAATTTGAGATGAAATGAAAAGGAGAGAGGGTACTAGACTATAGGGCCGAATGATGAGTTTGAATGAAGTCGTACCCCTTTTTATACCGCAATCTTAAGCCACGCACCCCCCCCCCCCCCCTCTGTTAGCCACGCCCCTTGTTAGCCACGCCTAAGCCAAGGTTGTGGTATAAAAAGGGGATCATTCGGCCCTCTAGTCTAGTACCCCTTTCCTTCCGATTTCTCTCTCAAATTTCTCTCAAAAATTGTCCCGTCTCCCCCCTTTCGAAAAGGGATAGCCCCCTCCCGGTTCGAGGAAAAAATGGAGCACAAAAAATGGGATTTCTTCAATTTTTTCAAATTTTTTCATTTCTCGTCGCCTGCGTCTCTTTCTCTTCGTGGCGGGACCAATCCCGTAAATCGACATCTCGAAAACAAATCTTCCGCAGCGTATTGCATTCAAAAAAATCCGATAATAACTCGAGAATGAGCGGACTTTTCGGGAGAATTTTTCGGGAACGTCTTGATTAGGGAAATACTAATGTGTTAACGAGAGAAAATTTCAAAAAAAATCCTGTTTGAAAAATATGCTGTGGTCCCTACCTATAATCCCTATTTCGTTCATGTTAGTTGTTGTTCTGCTCCTGAGACTACTCTAATCAAGAAAAGAGAACGCTCGGTTGCCCCTATGAAGGCTATGAAGGGAACGAAAAGGTGGACCTCTTCAAAAATCTGATAAATAGATTGCCCCCTATTATAGCCGTGATTCGTGTTTCAAACGCGCCCCATTGCACTCAAGCCAAATTTCCCGGAGGCGCCGCCGAAATACTTTTTCTCACTTTTTGTTCATTTTTTATCGAATTTCTTACGATTTCTTTCATTTTTTCAACGAAATTACGTTTAAAGTGTGATAATTTCGTAATGTAAGCAAAAATATCAAGATTTGCTGTGAAACCGTCTTCGTCGTTCAGCAATACACTGATTTTACTGTTTTCGGGTATTTTCGCCGAAAACTAAGACGCATTTCGGTTTTATAGCTAATTCTGACTATTTTTATCGAAAAATTATCGAAAAATTATCGAAAAATTGAAAGAATTCGGACGGAAATGGATAAAAAATAACAAAAGACCGAATTCGCCGCTCAAAAAGAATTTCGCCCGAGGCGAAGTACTGAGTTCAATGGGGCGCGTTTGAAACACGAATCACGGCTATAGTAGGCACGTCGACCACTTTAAAAATAACGAAAGGTTTCTAGGGGATGAAAACGCCGAAGACTTGAGTGACAAATTTGAGTGCTGTTGATTTGGCAGAGATCTAGAGAAAAGAAAGCGAATTCGAACTCAGTTTGGCATTGAAGATGAACTTGGACGTGCCTGCTTTAAGATTTCCGTCGTTCCCTTGAAGCCCGAAGAATTTCCAATTCCGGAGTGCTCACGAGGTAGGCTGTACTCCCTTCATAATCTAAGAAGACCGGCGAGAAGCAGTTCATCGAGTTCGACGTGGCACTTTCGATGAGGAGCCTCACACGGAGCTCATTGACAAGCTTGGTGAGCCGAACGACATGTTGAAAGAGTGCTGCGTAATCCTCATTGTGAACCAGCTTCGGGTGGTCAATAAGGGGAGCCGCTCCGGCACCGTTCTCCTCGGTGTCGCCCATTATAATGCAAGTGCGCTCCTCTGCTGGGTTCGCCTGTTTTCGGCTTGTCAAAAAACGCAGGACGCACGGCGCCCTGCGAGGCGAATTGTCCGTGGAGCGCGTTTGTAAAAGTGGGCGGGGCGTCGCGAATTTTTCAGTTGATTTTTTGGTTTTTTATCATTTGCAGCGCAGAAAATGATTTTTTCTTCGAAACTGTTCATAGCAATTGTAGAGAAATGCAAAAGAAATCGTTTTTTCAAAACAGCGTAACATATTATTCGCTGGCTGCGGTGTTGATACACCTCAAAGTTTTGTACTGAAAAATGCGTTTCTTGCTTTTTTTGCGAAAACTGGCTGCGATATCCGAAATTTCGTCCATAGCATTTGTGAAGACCTTCATTAGAAACATTTTGCGACTAAAACCGAACCGATTCCTCAAAAACTGATGAAGTTGATACATTTTGAAGTTCGCTTTTTGAAGCCCGAGACGGCGGAGAGAAATCGAAAAACAGCAGATTTTGCCATCAATTTCGAAACATGGGCCCATAAAAGAGTCTTTATAAGTATAGAACTGCTCTTTTTTGCCATTTTTTTGCTTCTTTTTCTCGAAAAACGACTTCCGAAAGTCCATGAAATTACTGTGGGGGCCTCGATTTTTGCATTGTCGCGAAGTGCGCCAGCAAATCGAGAAACGCGTCACCAACCCTCTTGGCGCGCGAAATGTAAAAATTCCGGCCGCAGGGTGCCGTGAGGCAGCATTTGACTCGGAATTCAAAATTTCGATAAAGACATTGAAATCTCACTTGTTAAGAACAGAATCTGTAACAGAGGAAGACCCTACGAATCTGTTCTTAACAAGAGAAATATGACAAAAGACAGTTATTTATTATCGAAATTTCGCATTTAAATTAGTCAAAGGCGCGTGCCTTAAAATGCCGATGCGTTCCGCACGATTAGTGGTTTAAACAAAGAAGTTCTATTTCACGCACGTGAACTTTCATCTCTTGGTAGCAGCTCTCAGCTGAACTAGGAGGGCGCGTGCCCATAGGTCACGAAAAAAATCAAGAAATAAAAATATATATTTTTTTTCAAAAAAAAAGGTTTTTTCATTAAATAATTTTCTTTAAAAATTGATGATTTTTTCAGAAAAAAAAAGGTTTTTTCTTTAAATAATTTTTCAAAATTTCTTTAAATAATTTCTTTAAAAAATAATGATTTTTTCCAAAAAAAAGTTGTTTCTTTAATTTTCTTTTTTTTTTTGGAATTTAGTTCATTTTTCTTGGAACTTTTTTCTTTTTTTTGGAATTTGGTTCTTTTTTTTTAAATTTGGTTCTTTTTTTTAAAATTTGGTTCTTTTTTTCAAAAATTTGGTTCTTTTTTTAAAATTTGGTTCTTTTTTTTAAATCTGGTTCTTTTTTTTTAAATCTGGTTCTTTTTTTCCGCCATCCTGAGGTGAGAGGATCTGAAGGATCCGAAGAGCCTCGAGAATCTGTTTTGAAGTGGAAGCGTCGGATCGGTGAGTCACTCCACGCACGTTCGCAACGGTTTCCGAAACGCCTCGAACATCGACCAGTCGGTTCGGGAAAGAGCCTATTCCGTAGTAGGGGGCACATAATTTGAAGAAAGAGTGGCGGTAGCTCCAGTGTACGCTCCAGTGTACGGAGCTTCTCAGTTGAGAAACAGGCACACACAGGCACAGATAAGCCCCGCCCCCTCATTACAGATAAGCCCCGCCCACTCGACGACAGAGTTCCTGGTCCCTTCGCTTCCAATTCATTCACCTTCCAATTCATCGGTTCTTTTTCTATTATCGGATTTTTTTTTGAATGCAATACGCTGCGGAAATTTTTTTTTTCGAAATGTCGATTTACGGGTTGGTCCCGCCACGAAGAGAATGAGACGCAGACGACGAGAAATGAAAAAATTTGAAAAAATTGAAGAAATTTCATCTCTCGTCGTCTGAGTCTCTTTCTCTTCGTGGCGGGACCAACCCGTAAATCGACATTTTGAAAAAAAAATTTCCGCAGCGTATTGCATTCAAAAAAAATCCGATAATATAAATTTGGTTCTTTTTTTCAAAAATTTGGTTCTTTTTTTCAAAAATTTGGTTCTTTTTTTCAAAAATTTGGTTCTTTTTTTTTAAATTTGGTTCTTTTTTTTTAAAATTTGGTTCTTTTTTTTAAAAATTTGGTTCTTTTTTTTTTTAATTTGGTTCTTTTTTTTTTAAATTTGGTTCTTTTTTCCTCATTGGAATTTTTTCTTTCCTTCTATTGGGACCCTGTCAGTCTCTCCTTCCTCTTTCCTCTTTTTTCCCAACACGCACTGTTTTCGGCGTGCACCCATAGCTTAGTGGTAGAGCGCTCGACCGTCAGGCCGAGAGCCCCGGGATCAAAACCCGGTGGGTGCGCACGCTGCAATGATTGGCACTCTGTGTCTTGAGCGGTACCGTTGCCTGCGATGATAGGGTTGCGGCCCTTGAGCGGTAGCCGTGAGGACGGAGAAAGGCTCCTGAGCGGCGGGCGATGATAGACGGTCCCTCGGACTGCCTTGAGCCAAGCGTCGACGGACGGTCCCTCCGGGCACTGTCCTGTCGCCGCGCCGTTCCCGCACGGTGAGAGCGGGGTTAGGGGCTAGTTCGGCGTTCCGCCCTCTTTCTTTCCCCTCCGGGCGGTTCGCCGGGCTAGCGCAGGAAGAGGGCTTTTGCACTTTTTATATCCATTCGGTCTGAAACAACAACTTCGCAGCTTCATTGCGCCATTTTTCTTCGCAAATCTCGAAAACAAACCCACAATTCGTTTGACATTTTTAATGGAAAAAGGAAAAAATTAATAAAGTTGGAAAAAAATAAACGTTTAATAGAAGAGAAAAGGGAAAAAGAGGAGAGAAATAAATAAAATGAAGGAAATCACTGGAGGGGGGAATTGCCTCAATTTTCGAAGAAACTCAGACATTTTCGACAACAGCAGTCGTTTTTTCTCACTGACGAAGGTCGGCTTTCCGCTTGAACTTGCTCTTTCGATGATTGTTTCGCATGTGCTGCACCAAATCGCCGGTCAATCTGAAGAAAGTTTCTGTGTGCTTGTGTGACCGTGGCCTAGCAAAACGCACCGGAAAACTGCGCCGGCTGCGTCATGCCGTTGTTCGACTCTTTTTTCGACGAGATGCACAACGCGGATTTGAGGCCGCCAGAAGACGTCGCGGAGGAGGAGGAGGAAGCATTTCTAAAATGAGAAAATTAGTCAAAATGGCAGGTTTTCATGAAAAATCTACGAGGAATACTGAAAAAATGAAAATTCCTATAGCTTGAGGTCGGCCCGGGTCGGCCGGGCCGGTGAAATTACAATGTCGGCCCGGCCCGTAACAACTCTGGAAAAATTGAAGATTTCGAAAAGATATCAGAACAACTCTTGAGCCGGACCGTTTACTCGACAAGTCTGATTGCTTGATTAGAAAAATGTGAGAAAAAAAAGGAAAATCGGTGAAATCGCGAT
This sequence comes from Caenorhabditis sulstoni, assembly GCA_963966605.1. Classification (NCBI taxonomy): domain Eukaryota; kingdom Metazoa; phylum Nematoda; class Chromadorea; order Rhabditida; family Rhabditidae; genus Caenorhabditis; species Caenorhabditis sulstoni. The sequence continues at coordinate 6,476,843 of OZ016477.1, read as the reverse complement.
GAAAAACGGTTGAAATTTCGAGAAAAGCGTGATTGTCCGTACGGAGTACACGCCGCGAAAACTAGGCCACAAAACTTAGGCCATCTGCGAAATTTCTCGGCCGTCAACGATTTTCTATTTAGAAATATTTCCTCGAAAAAGCGTGAACTTGTTGGAATTTTCTGAAAAAGTTACTTTAACAAACAGGCCACGCTTCTATAAACTTCTCAAACACTCAAATGCACCTTTAAATTCTATTTCTCGAATTGTCATCATTTTAAAAGAAGTTTGATCTTGGAAAGAGCGGTGACGAACGAAGCGATGGAGGACGTCGTCGAAGAAGTAGAAAAAAAAAGAAAAAGAAGATGGAGTGGCGAAGGCGGACGGCAGGAGAGGTGCAAAGATAAAGCAGGAGGGAGCCGAGTAAAACCTCTAGCTATTAGAAAAACTCTTTTAAATTTCGAGTTTTAGTTCGCCCATTTGCTCCAAGTGCGCGAGACAGATGGAAGAGGAGGCGAAGGAGAAGAAGAAGGAGGAGGAGGAGAAGAAAAAGAAGGAGAAGGAGAAGAAGAAGGCGAAGAAGCAGACGAAGAAGGAGGAGAAGCAGCGATCGGAAGCGGCAGAAGGGTATGTCAGTCGAGTCGAAACTAGTCGTCTCCGAAACTTGTTGATATAATTTCAAAATTAATTAGGGTAACAGTGTTGCGTGGGCGCTGAAGGCTAGAAAAAAAAACAGAAAAACCCCGCTTTTATCCGGGAAGATCGGTAGATTGATTTTTTTTCGAAAAATCGTAAAGTATCAAGTTTTTTAAAAATTATTTTTGAACGATTGTAAATATTTCTATTAAAAGTTTTGAATATGAAAATTATTTTTCGATATACTCGGCCTTGCTCATTTTGAAAAATTTTCAAATTTTGTGGTAATTTTACTCGCGTTTTCGAGAAAATATAAAATGAGAAATCAAAAAATAAATCCAATACGCGCGCAATCCGCCGAAAACGGAGTTCTATTCCGTGGTACCCACGGCACCCTGCGGCCGGAATTTTTACATTTCGCGCGCCCAGAGGGTTGGTGACGCGTTTCTCGATTTGCTGGCGCATTTCGCGACGACTCAAAAATCGAGGCCCACACAGTAATTCCATGTAGGGTTGGCAATGGGGCGCCCCGCTTTGAGGGGGCGCATCGCTTTGGGGGCGATGGGGCGGATCCCGCCCCACATGCGGGACGGCGGGGCCGCCCCCGCCCCGGCGGCCAGCATCATTTTTCGAAAATTTGCCGAAAATAGTCCGTTCGAGCTCATTCTTGAAGCATTCTGTAGACAATTTTGTCATTCACGCAGTTATTTTGCAAGTTTTCGAGATTTCGCATTCATAAAAAAGACAATTACGAGAAACCCGACCATTTTAACCGAAGTTATGACAAAATTGTCTACAGAATGCTTTAAGAATGGGCTCAAACGGACTATTTTGGGCAAATTTTCGAAAAATGCCGCGGGCCGCCGGGGCGGGGGCCGCCCCGCCGCCCCGCTCCTGGGGCGGGAGGGCCGATATTCCCAGGGGGCAACAAACTAGGGGGCAACACGTTCAGAGGGGGCAATGTATCAGAGGGGGCAATGAATCCAAGGGGGCAACCAGGGCTGATTTTCGGAGAGGTCAACTTTTTCGTTCACAGGGGGCATCGAGCCTCTCGTTCCAAGGGGGCATCTTCAGAGGGGGCAAGTCAGTAACGAATGTTCAGGTTTTTCGATGGAATCGTTCTGTCTCCCTTCAAACTTTCAAATTTTCATTGATTTGAAATCTTTTCCGTTATTTTTTCAGCTGAAACTGATGAGCTACATAAAGTTTTTTTCCGGAAAGTTAGCTTCGATGTTCATAATTTTCACATTTTCTTGGCCCCCATTGTCCTAGTACCTATTTTTGTTATTTTTAGTTGTTGTTCTGCTCCTGAGACTACTCTTATCAAGAAAAGAGAAAAATCTGTTGCCCCCTCTGAAGATGCCCCCTTGGAAAGAAAGGCTCGATGCCCCCTGTGAACGAAGAAGTTGACCTCTCCAAAAATCAGCCCTGGTTGCCCCCTTGGATTCATTGCCCCCTCTGATACATTGCCCCCTCTGAACGTGTTGCCCCCTACTTTGTTGCCCCCTGGGAACGTCGGCCGGGCGGGAGCGACCCCGGCGCCCCGCATGTTGGGGCGCCGGGGCCGCCCCAACGCCCCTTTTGCCAACCCTAATTCCATGGACTTTCAGAAGTCGTTTTTCGAGAAAAAGAAGCAAAAAAATGGCAAAAAACTCAGGCAAATGAAAAACAGTATTATAAGAAAACAACGGAATATTATCGCAATTCTATAAGAATATTACAAGGCGCGATAATATTACAAAATCTCCTAATAATATTTCAAACTCGTCTTATAATATTCGCAAAACTTCTTATAATATTCTGAGAACTTCTTGCAAGATTCAGCAGCACCTTTCCCCTCTTTCTTATAATATTTGACAGATTTCTTATAATATTCGATAGTTTTCTTATAATATTCTCTTCAAAACAAGAATTTATTGCAAAAAAAAACACATTGAGAAAGAACGGAAATTAACAAAAAAAACAGTTATAAGGTAAATTTTCGAACAGAATTGTCTCTTCACTCTTTCAACTTGGCTCATTTGTTGCTCTTTTCTCCCAGTAGCTCGCTTCTTGCCGTTTTTCTTCCTGTAAATAGATGAATGGCTTGAAATTGAGAAAACAGTCTTACATTAACTGCGCCAAATGCACATCATGTCCGTATATTAAATAGAAGATCTGCGGGTTTTCTTGTGACTAGATCCAAAGTCTTCCGCTGGCTGACTGTTACTTCGTTTCCGCTTCATGTTCTGATAAGCTGCGAGCCAAGTCGAAGGAATTCTTCAAGCGAAGTTATTCCGGCCGAGTTCCTAAATACGTGTCAAAAATCTTGTCGAGTATGGGGAGTAATTTTTTTTGATTCGTGAAAAAACTTCCAAAATTCGAAAAATGAAAACAGCAAAAAAACACGTCAAGTTGAGTAAAACGTTGAAAAATAAGAAACTTTGGGTAAAAAAGGAAATAAACGGAGTTTCTCGTAATATTGAGAAAACTTCTTATAATATTGCTGTGCCCTCTTATAATATCCAAACTTCTTACAACATTCGTAATTTTTCTTATAATATTACTGTAGGTATCAGTGTCAAGGGTTTGCTGACACGATCCCCGCGCACCGCGAATGCGCCATGGAAAATCCTTCTCAATATTATAAGATTACAATAATATTCTTGTAACTTCTTAGAAAACTGTAAATTGCGATAATATTCCGGTTTTTTCTTATAATACTGTTTTTCATTTGCCTGAGAAGAGCAGTTCTATACTTATAAAGACTCTTTTATGGGCACATGTTTCGAAATTGGTGGCAAAATCTGCTGTTTTTCGATTTCTCTCCGCCGTCTCGGGCTTCAAAAAGCGAACTTCAAAATGTATCAACTCCATCAGTTTTTGAGGAATCGGTTCGGTTTTAGTCGCAAAATGTTTCTAATGAAGGTCTTCACAAATGCTATGGACGAAATTTCGGATATCGCAGCCAGTTTTCGCAAAAGAAGCAAGAAACGCGTTTTTCAGTACAAAACTTTGAGGTGTATCAACACCGCAGCCAGCGAATAATGTGTTACGCTGTTTTGAAAAAACGATTTCTTTTGCATTTCTCTACAATTGCTATGGACAATTTCGAAGAAAAAATCATTTTCTGCGCTGCAATTGACCAAAAACCAAAAAATCAACTGAAAAATTCGCGACGCCCCGCCCACTTTTTCAAACGCGCTCCACGGACAATTCGCCTCGCAGGGCGCCGTGGGACGCAGAAAATTTTAAAATGTTTAGCAATAAGTAATTTTTATTCACAGTCTAGTCTGTGTAGTATTTAATTAATATATTTATTTATTGAACACTGTGGTTTTTATATGACACAAGAAGAGTGAGATGAGTGTGTGGGGGAAGGAGGTGAACAATAGTGTACAATGGTTGAGGGACAAGGGCATCGAGGAGAGGGACAAGGGCATCGACGCGAGCAACGAATCCTGGCAGGGAAACTACTACTTAGGAAAAAGCTTGGCTATTTTATAATAATTTCAATTTACATTTCACGTTAATTTTTCTATTTTCTCTTGATGAGCAGCTTCGTCGTGATCGCTCAGATTCACGAGTCGCTTCGTCGACATCGCCTGATGTCTGTTCTTGGCTGGGAACCGCTTCCGGATCATCGTTTCGAGCCATTTCCGCTTGATTTTGTTCTGCTGCTCGAAAGGCTTGGCCAGAACTCCCTTCGAGCAGCTGAAGCAGATTGCCTCGTCGGCTTCGCCGATTCCGAACGGTTATTGGACTTCCATGCCGCTATCGTCCACAACCTTCGTGCGGTTCCGGTTGCACCGGTGCGCGCACGACATCGATCTCCTTGTACAATTCCGGTGTGGAATGCGTGTGTCGAGAGCGCGCTTCCTTTGAGTGGGCTGCGCCCTGAATGGGAGCGCCAGCGTGTCTCGGAACAGCTTCATCGACAGCGCTTCGACATACTGCAGATGATCTCCTCCGCAGTCGTCGAAGCACTGCCTGTCCACTGCTTCACCAACTTTTCCGGCATCGATCTCCTTGTACAAGTCGCAGTTTCCGTCTGCCGCTTGGCCGCATTCAAGCACCGTGACATCTGCTTCCACTTGTTTCGGTGATCTCTCGGTGAAGCGGACGGAAACCGGTAGTCCACGGAGTCGTGGAGCCGGTTTCTTCTCTCCGTGTCCTGCTCCTTGAAGTACAACACCGGAGAATCACCGAACAAGCTGGTGCTCCGACAGCAGTTTGGCGTACTTTGTCGCTTTTCCGGCTGACAACTTGTACGCCTTCTCTTCTTGGCCACGAACTCTATGAGCAGCGTGGGAACGGGCTCGACGACGCCTTTCGCTATCCGCTTGCCTTTCTCGACAGCTGAGAGCGATTCTTCGTCCGAATCGGAGAAGATTAGGGTCCGTTCGACTCTTCCGGAGGGCTTGGAGAGGTTCGCTGCGCTTGATCCATCCGCCAACTCGGGCCATTCTCACGATCTGAAAACATGTGAATCAGTGACTTAAGTAAGTGAAGAACGGTCGATTTCTAGAGGAGACAGTGGGAAAAACGGATAAGCTCTCTGGTTTCTGAATAATTTCGGGCATTTTTGGTGTTAAAATGTTCGGAAGACGTGTGGCTACAAAATTTAGCTGAACATTTTCGAGAAAAATCTGAAATATTCCGACGCGCGCGACTTTTCCGCTGAAAAATCACTTTTTCAACGGTGAATGGATCGTTTGATGCAAACGCGCTCCCCCGCACAGTGGTCCCGTTTTTGGCTCGCCGATTGCGGCCGCAGGGCGCCGTGTAGTTTTTAACATTTTTTACTACTTTTTTGCTTCAAAGGAGCAGCAATCGTGCTGTCTGTCTTAGAACAGTCAAACTCGGAACACTTTGAAAACATTCAGTTTGCGCAACTCAGTGTCGTTCTTAGCTACCTTTTCAATCTTTTTCTTTCTTTTTTTTTTGGTTGAGTTTTCAAATTTCAACAGAAAGATGCTAATTTGAACAATGTGTAACTTTACAGAAAATTTCCCTACGGACAAACTGAACTTTTGAAAAGTTCGAAATGCCAAAAACGAAAAAAACGACCGACTCGTCTAGAAATTCACCTGTTTTCCAGATCCGCCATCACATTTCGGGCTCGAATTCGCCTGTGAGCAAGCGCAGTAAGAGGCAAACGGATAGTGCCGTCGCGCCCACATCGCACTGGCGTTGAACGTGTCAGCCGGTAAAGTCATCACGTACGCTGAAAGGCTATCGGAGTGCCTTTTCTCTGACTCGCCGAGCCTTCTGTTCAAGGACCAGGACACAGAGAAAAGGAACTGGCTCCACGACGCTGTGGACTTCCGGTTCCCGTCGGCGTCACCAGACCAGCACCGGAACAAGTGGAAACGCGTTTCGCGGTGCTTAAAAGAACGTAGACGGCAGAGCGAGATGGCGAGTATGGACTCCGACGATTCTGGATTTCTGGTGGGAACAGGCATCTCATTTGTCGATAGAAAGGCAGAGAGAGAGAGAGTGCTTTGGCAAGTGCGACGGTGACGTTTTCAAGATGTCATCAGGAACTCGCCATCGTTAATGTTCAGGGCACAGCATCCCCAGAGAAAGCGTTTGCTCTGCGCGTGCTTGGAGACACGGTTCCCGATTGGAGACGACCGCAAGAAAACTCATCGACGGTTGATCAACGGTGCAACCGGACGAGAGTAATCGACAACGAGAGGAGCGTGAGAGGATGGCCGTTTGGGATCGACAATGAAGCCGAGGAGAAATGCTTCGAAAGATGCAGAGGCGCCTTGGCAACGTAAGCAGTGTGCATGGGCCGCCTGCTCTTCAAGAGCTCGATCATCAAGATTTTAAAGCACCAAGACAAAGCGAAACGGAAGTGGCTCCAGGAAATGGTCGACAGGCGATTCCCATCAAGGAATCGACACCAAAAATGTTCGAGATGGAAGTCGACCGTCTACGCGATAACAAACAAATTACTCACGCATACTGATGACTGAAAAGACTAACTTTTGATGTGGTATGAATGGGTTTACTGCATGACTGTGAATAAATAGTTGGAGATCTGCCGTCTATTATCCGAATTTCTTAAAGGCTGTTACCCTCGAGATCGAGTGTCGTTTTACTTGGCGTAGGAGCCAATCTGAATTCTTTACTCTCAATACGTTTCACGTTTCATTTCTCTTACTTGCTCAGGGCAAATACTAGTGTACTACCATTGCTCATGTGCTCCCATGTCTACATTTTTCTCATGTGCTACCATAGTTCTTGTGCTACCGTTTCTTCGGTTTTTGTGTATCATTTACTACCAGATTCCGTATATTGCGTAATTTGTTATTATCGGTTCGCCGTCTGCATTGGGAAATCCTACGGTTGACAGCGAACCGCGAACGCAACCGCGGACGCGTACGTAGATGACGGTGTATACACCGCGCGCCGCTGCTTACCGTACTCTGGGCGATGATAATTAAAATTTTTGGGCTCAATTGTTGCTTATTTTCGCATATTTCACCGCACTTTTCATTAAAAAAAATTATCTGTTTCTACAAACATTTGCGGTAAAAAAAGCGAAAATAAGCAATAATTGAACCTAAAAATTTTAATTATCATCGCCCAGAGTACGGTAAGCGGCGTCGCGCGGTGTATACACCGTCCTCTACGTACGCGTCCGCGGTTGCGTTCGCGGTTCGCTGTCAACCGTAGGATTTCCCAATGCAGACGGCGAACCGATAATACCGTTCAAGCATTGTTTCTCTAGACAGATTCCTGACGACGAAACTCACCAGTAATCTTATTATATTGTTGGTACTATCCCTGCTGAAGTCAATGCAGCCACATAACAGGCAACATTATGAAAGTACCATTGACTTCTAGGTGAGAGTATGAAGCACCAGATTAAACTATGGGAGAAAAAATATGGAATGCACTAATTAGTTAAGCATTATTTCCCATTGTCCTGAAACTGTTACACAATCCGGAATAACATGGATATCTCGGAACTCGAATGCTCTCAGTTCATGTCTCATGTACTACTGTTCTCTCCATTTTCTGTCTCCTGTACTACTGTTCTCGTATTACCACTGACTTATAATTTTCTCGAGGATTTCGTTAGGTTTTCGTCGAAAGTTTGCTTTGTTTTCATCTTTTTTCTTTGTCTTTTTTACTTTGAGCTTTTCGCCTTACGCTCTTTTTGTCTCTTGTGCTACTTCATACTGTAATTTTCAATCGATAACTGCTCATTTTAATTTTTAATATACTGTCCCAGCTAGATTAAATTGTTTGGAAAAATTCAAGAAAACTGAGCTCAGAAAAAAATTTCCAATTTTTTCGAAAAAATTTAAATTTTTTTTCCTATTTTTAAGCTTTTTTGATCGATTTAATCTGTTTTCAAAGATTTTTTGTTTTTTTTTTTCATGAAAACAAACAATACTACCACATCTCTTTCACTACTTTTTCGTCTCTTTCACTACTATTTTTTTCTCTTTCACTACCATTTTTCTCTTTCACTGCTTTTTTCTCTCTTTTGAAATTTTGAACACTTCATTTCCTCCCTTATCTTTACACTCCCATTACCAGCTTTTTGGGTTTGTCATTTCACAGTTTTCGGCTTTCGGGGAAGATTTTTTCTGACTTCTGACTACTGATAGAACATGTTATTTTCGCGACTCTCACGTTCTGCGCCTATTCGTGTAACTATCTGACACCTCTAATGCCCCGTACTGGAATGGGCCTTGCCAGAGTTGAGTTTCCCGAGGAAAAAAGGATTTAATAGGAAACATTTTATTTAAAGAGGAAATATTGGATTCTTCAGATGTGGCCCTAACGAGGGCCGTTGGGTTGTCGTCGAGAGCTGAATTAGGAGACGAAACCGACAGCGGTGAACATCTGAAAATTAGCATTTTAGAATAGGAAATTGACTGTAAGATATTTGTTAAATAAGGAAAAACAATTGCGAAAAAAAAATCTGAAGTTGGCCCAAAATTCAAACTGGGATTTGAAGGAATTGGGGCCTCGACAGCGTGGAAAATCATTATATCGCAAATCTTAAGTTTATTTTCAACAACAAAATCCTGAAAAGTCTCAGAAAACCAAAAAAAAGAAAGAAATTGAGTTGAAAACGCCCAAATTGTTCGCAGATTACGGTCGATGCCGAAACTCCGCATACACCGTAGCAGCGAATTTGTTGACTGAGTATTCAACGTTTAAGCATTAGACCGATCAGTTTCAGCGTTTTCAACTCAATTCTCTTTTTTCTTCTGTTTTCTTGGATATTTTATGATTTTATCTCTTAAAATAAATTTAAGATTTGCGATATAATGGTTTTCCACGCTGTTGAGGCCCCAGTTCCTTCACATCCCGGTTTGAATTTTGGGCCAACCTCAGATTTTTTTTCGCAATTGTTTTTCCTTATTTAACAAATATCTTACAGTCAATTTCCTATTCTAAAATGCTAATTTTCAGATGTTCACCGCTGTCGGTTTCGTCTCCTAATTCAGCTCTCGACGACAACCCAACGGCCCTCGTTAGGGCCACATCTGAAGAATCCAATATTTCCTCTTTAAATAAAATGTTTCCTATTAAATCCTTTTTTCCTCGGGAAACTCAACTCTGGCAAGGCCCATTCCAGTACGGGGCATTAGAGGTGTCAGATAGTTACACGAATAGGCGCAGAACGTGAGAGTCGCGAAAATAACATGTTCTATCAGTAGTCAGAAGTCAGAAAAAATCTTCCCCGAAAGCCGAAAACTGTGAAATGACAAACCCAAAAAGCTGGTAATGGGAGTGTAAAGATAAGGGAGGAAATGAAGTGTTCAAAATTTCAAAAGAGAGAAAAAATCAGTGAAAGAGAAAAATGGTAGTGAAAGAGAAAAAATGGTAGTGAAAGAGAAAAAAATAGTAGTGAAAGAGACGAAAAAGTAGTGAAAGAGACAAAAAAGTAGTGAAAGAGATGTGGTAGTGAAAGAGAAAAAGTAGTGAAAGAGAAATCTCAAAAAAAGTAGTGAAAGAGACGTGGTAGTGAAAGAGAAAAAGTAGTGAAAGAGAAAGTAGTGAAAGAGATGGTAGTGAAAGAGTATCTGCCCAGAAACTTGAAGTACCGTTGATGATGTAAGTTTGGAAGACAGCGCCTCTGTTTGCGGGACCCGGCATGTTGCCGTCTGAAGAGAATCCTCTTGGATTCTGTAGATATTATGGAAATCTGTTGTGGCCGAAGAGTCAGCCCTCTCGGCCAACCGATATCGCACCACGAATTTGGACACACAGAAAACAAGTGTTTCAAAGTAAGACCAGGATCGAAAGAAATAGGCACTTTCGTCGCCAACAGAATGAAAGCGATATGAGAAGCCGTAGAAGAGACCCAAAAGATCGGAGTACCAATCCGATTCGGACATGTCGCCACAGATGAAAATCCAGCTGATCTCGGGACACGCGGAGCAGATCGTCACTCATTCAACGAATCGATTTGGTGGAACGGTCCTGCTTTCTTGTCAAAACCAATCGGCACATGAACGAATGAGCTGTTCGACATGACGGGCCACGCCGACCGCCGCTAAAACTATTTCAACGGGAACTCTGGTCAGGGGGATAATGATGAGACACAAAAATTTCAAGAGATCACGAAACAAAATGGCAAACACTGGTGAAGAGCATTACCGGTTTCAACAGGAACCTTCCGCGACACATAGTCAGTAAAACAGGTACCAAACTTCTCGTCACATTCACAGATGCCAGTGCAGAAGCAACAGCATGCTGCATATTCATCGTGAACGCTATCGGCTCCCACCAACTATTCGTGAGATCGAAAGTGAAGCAGCTAAAAGAAAGAGGGACGATACCTAAACTAGAAACTCAAGCGCTCAAAATGGGAACTGAGCAAACTTAAAGCGTACTAAAAGCTTTGATTCAGGGAAAAGTGGAAATCATCGAAGTGGTAGTAATGACGGACAGCACAATCACACTCAACTGGCCGCAACAGAGCTGGGACGAGAATTCCGGTGGGGTCGAATATCGAAGCTTTCGTTCTGAAAAACTGTCCTCCGTGAGTTCGACGTGTTCTGCTCCTAGGAAAAGTCGTAGGATGGTTTTGGTCGCCATCCCATGTTTGGAAAAGTCGCCATCCTATGTACTATGTCATGGGATGGCGACTTTTCCAAACATAGGATGGCGACTTTTCCAAACATAGAATGGCGACTTTTCCAAACATGGGATGGCGACTTTTCCAAACATAGGATGGCGACTTTTCCAAACATAGAATGGCGACTTTTCCAAACATGGGATGGCGACTTTTCCAAACATAGAATGGCGACTTTTCCAAACATAGGATGGCGACTTTTCCAAACATAGGATGGCGACTTTTCCAAACATAGGATGGCGACTTTTCCAAACATAGAATGGCGACTTTTCCAAACATAGGATGGCGACTTTTCCAAACATAGAATGGCGACTTTTCCAAACATGGGATGGCGACTTTTCCAAACATAGAATGGCGACTTTTCCAAACATAGGATGGCGACTTTTCCAAACATAGGATGGCGACTTTTCCAAACATAGGATGGCGACTTTTCCAAACATAGAATGGCGACTTTTCCAAACATAGGATGGCGACTTTTCCAAACATAGAATGGCGACTTTTCCAAACATAGGATGGCGACTTTTCCAAACATAGGATGGCGACTTTTCCAAACATAGGATGGCGACTTTTCCAAACATAGAATGGCGACTTTTCCAAACATAGGATGGCGACTTTTCCAAACATAGGATGGCGACTTTTCCAAACATGGGATGGCGACTTTTCCAAACATGGGATGGCGACTTTTCCAAACATAGAATGGCGACTTTTCCAAACATAGGATGGCGACTTTTCCAAACATGGGATGGCGACTTTTCCAAACATAGGATGGCGACTTTTCCAAACATAGAATGGCGACTTTTCCAAACATAGGATGGCGACTTTTCCAAACATAGGATGGCGACTTTTCCAAACATGGGATGGCGACTTTTCCAAACATAGAATGGCGACTTTTCCAAACATAGGATGGCGACTTTTCCAAACATAGGATGGCGACTTTTCCAAACATAGGATGGCGACTTTTCCAAACATGGGATGGCGACTTTTCCAAACATGGGATGGCGACTTTTCCAAACATAGAATGGCGACTTTTCCAAACATAGGATGGCGACTTTTCCAAACATAGAATGGCGACTTTTCCAAACATAGGATGGCGACTTTTCCAAACATAGGATGGCGACTTTTCCAAACATGGGATGGCGACTTTTCCAAACATAGAATGGCGACTTTTCCAAACATAGGATGGCGACTTTTCCAAACATAGGATGGCGACTTTTCCAAACATAGGATGGCGACTTTTCCAAACATAGAATGGCGACTTTTCCAAACATAGGATGGCGACTTTTCCAAACATAGAATGGCGACTTTTCCAAACATAGGATGGCGACTTTTCCAAACATAGGATGGCGACTTTTCCAAACATGGGATGGCGACTTTTCCAAACATGGGATGGCGACTTTTCCAAACATAGAATGGCGACTTTTCCAAACATAGGATGGCGACTTTTCCAAACATAGAATGGCGACTTTTCCAAACATGGGATGGCGACTTTTCCAAACATAGGATGGCGACTTTTCCAAACATGGGATGGCGACTTTTCCAAACATAGAATGGCGACTTTTCCAAACATAGGATGGCGACTTTTCCAAACATAGGATGGCGACTTTTCCAAACATAGGATGGCGACTTTTCCAAACATGGGATGGCGACTTTTCCAAACATAGAATGGCGACTTTTCCAAACATAGGATGGCGACTTTTCCAAACATAGGATGGCGACTTTTCCAAACATGGGATGGCGACTTTTCCAAACATAGAATGGCGACTTTTCCAAACATAGGATGGCGACTTTTCCAAACATAGGATGGCGACTTTTCCAAACATGGGATGGCGACTTTTCCAAACATAGAATGGCGACTTTTCCAAACATAGGATGGCGACTTTTCCAAACATAGGATGGCGACTTTTCCAAACATAGGATGGCGACTTTTCCAAACATGGGATGGCGACTTTTCCAAACATAGAATGGCGACTTTTCCAAACATAGGATGGCGACTTTTCCAAACATAGGATGGCGACTTTTCCAAACATGGGATGGCGACTTTTCCAAACATAGAATGGCGACTTTTCCAAACATAGGATGGCGACTTTTCCAAACATAGGATGGCGACTTTTCCAAACATAGGATGGCGACTTTTCCAAACATAGAATGGCGACTTTTCCAAACATAGGATGGCGACTTTTCCAAACATAGAATGGCGACTTTTCCAAACATAGGATGGCGACTTTTCCAAACATAGGATGGCGACTTTTCCAAACATAGAATGGCGACTTTTCCAAACATAGGATGGCGACTTTTCCAAACATGGGATGGCGACTTTTCCAAACATAGGATGGCGACTTTTCCAAACATGGGATGGCGACTTTTCCAAACATAGAATGGCGACTTTTCCAAACATAGGATGGCGACTTTTCCAAACATAGGATGGCGACTTTTCCAAACATAGGATGGCGACTTTTCCAAACATGGGATGGCGACTTTTCCAAACATAGAATGGCGACTTTTCCAAACATAGGATGGCGACTTTTCCAAACATAGGATGGCGACTTTTCCAAACATGGGATGGCGACTTTTCCAAACATAGAATGGCGACTTTTCCAAACATAGGATGGCGACTTTTCCAAACATAGGATGGCGACTTTTCCAAACATAGGATGGCGACTTTTCCAAACATAGAATGGCGACTTTTCCAAACATAGGATGGCGACTTTTCCAAACATAGAATGGCGACTTTTCCAAACATAGGATGGCGACTTTTCCAAACATAGGATGGCGACTTTTCCAAACATAGAAGGGCGACTTTTCCAAACATGGGATGGCGACTTTTCCAAACATAGGATGGCGACTTTTCCAAACATAGAATGGCGACTTTTCCAAACATGGGATGGCGACTTTTCCAAACATAGAATGGCGACTTTTCCAAACATAGGATGGCGACTTTTCCAAACATAGGATGGCGACTTTTCCAAACATAGGATGGCGACTTTTCCAAACATAGAATGGCGACTTTTCCAAACATAGGATGGCGACTTTTCCAAACATAGAATGGCGACTTTTCCAAACATGGGATGGCGACTTTTCCAAACATGGGATGGCGACTTTTCCAAACATAGAAGGGCGACTTTTCCAAACATAGAAGGGCGACTTTTCCAAACATGGGATGGCGACTTTTCCAAACATAGGATGGCGACTTTTCCAAACATGGGATGGCGACTTTTCCAAACATAGAATGGCGACTTTTCCTAACATAGAATGGCGACTTTTCCAAACATAGGATGGCGACTTTTCCAAACATAGAAGGGCGACTTTTCCAAACATAGAATGGCGACTTTTCCAAACATGGGATGGCGACTTTTCCAAACATGGGATGGCGACTTTTCCAAACATGGGATGGCGACTTTTCCAAACATAGAATGGCGACTTTTCCAAACATAGGATGGCGACTTTTCCAAACATAGAATGGCGACTTTTCCAAACATGGGATGGCGACTTTTCCAAACATGGGATGGCGACTTTTCCAAACATAGAATGGCGACTTTTCCAAACATAGGATGGCGACTTTTCCAAACATAGAAGGGCGACTTTTCCAAACATAGAATGGCGACTTTTCCAAACATAGAAGGGCGACTTTTCCAAACATGGGATGGCGACTTTTCCAAACATGGGATGGCGACTTTTCCAAACATAGAATGGCGACTTTTCCTAACATAGAATGGCGACTTTTCCAAACATAGGATGGCGACTTTTCCAAACATGGGATGGCGACTTTTCCAAACATAGAATGGCGACTTTTCCTAACATAGAATGGCGACTTTTCCAAACATAGGATGGCGACTTTTCCAAACATAGAAGGGCGACTTTTCCAAACATAGGATGGCGACTTTTCCAAACATAGGATGGCGACTTTTCCAAACATGGGATGGCGACTTTTCCAAACATAGAATGGCGACTTTTCCAAACATAGAAGGGCGACTTTTCCAAACATGGGATGGCGACTTTTCCAAACATGGGATGGCGACTTTTCCAAACATAGAAGGGCGACTTTTCCAAACATAGAATGGCGACTTTTCCTAACATAGAATGGCGACTTTTCCAAACATAGGATGGCGACTTTTCCAAACATAGAAGGGCGACTTTTCCAAACATAGAATGGCGACTTTTCCAAACATGGGATGGCGACTTTTCCAAACATGGGATGGCGACTTTTCCAAACATGGGATGGCGACTTTTCCAAACATAGAATGGCGACTTTTCCAAACATAGGATGGCGACTTTTCCAAACATAGAATGGCGACTTTTCCAAACATGGGATGGCGACTTTTCCAAACATGGGATGGCGACTTTTCCAAACATGGGATGGCGACTTTTCCAAACATAGAATGGCGACTTTTCCAAACATAGAATGGCGACTTTTCCAAACATGGGATGGCGACTTTTCCAAACATAGAATGGCGACTTTTCCAAACATAGAATGGCGACTTTTCCAACATGGGATGGCGACTTTTCCAAACATGGGATGGCGACTTTTCCAAACATAGAATGGCGACTTTTCCAAACATGGGATGGCGACTTTTCCAAACATAGAATGGCGACTTTTCCAAACATGGGATGGCGACTTCTCCAAACATGGGATGGCGACTTTTCCAAACATAGAATGGCGACTTTTCCAAACATGGGATGGCGACTTTTCCAAACATAGGATGGCGACTTTTCCAAACATGGGATGGCGACTTTTCCAAACATGGGATGGCGACTTTTCCAAACATAGAATGGCGACTTTTCCAAACATGGGATGGCGACTTTTCCAAACATAGAATGGCGACTTTTCCAAACATGGGATGGCGACTTTTCCAAACATAGGATGGCGACTTTTCCAAACATGGGATGGCGACTTTTCCAAACATGGGATGGCGACTTTTCCAAACATAGAATGGCGACTTTTCCAAACATGGGATGGCGACTTCTCCAAACATGGGATGGCGACTTTTCCAAACATAGAATGGCGACTTTTCCAAACATGGGATGGCGACTTTTCCAAACATAGGATGGCGACTTTTCCAAACATGGGATGGCGACTTTTCCAAACATGGGATGGCGACTTTTCCAAACATAGAATGGCGACTTTTCCAAACATGGGATGGCGACTTTTCCAAACATAGAATGGCGACTTTTCCAAACATGGGATGGCGACTTTTCCAAACATGGGATGGCGACTTTTCCAAACATGGGATGGCGACTTTTCCAAACATGGGATGGCGACTTTTCCAAACATAGAATGGCGACTTTTCCAAACATAGAATGGCGACTTTTCCAAACATGGGATGGCGACTTTTCCAAACATGGGATGGCGACTTTTCCAAACATGGGATGGCGACTTTTCCAAACATGGGATGGCGACTTTTCCAAACATAGGATGGCGACTTTTCCAAACATAGAATGGCGACTTTTCCAAACATAGGATGGCGACTTTTCCAAACATGGGATGGCGACTTTTCCAAACATAGAATGGCGACTTTTCCAAACATGGGATGGCGACTTTTCCAAACATAGAATGGCGACTTTTCCAAACATAGAATGGCGACTTTTCCAAACATGGGATGGCGACTTTTCCAAACATAGGATGGCGACTTTTCCAAACATAGAATGGCGACTTTTCCAAACATAGGATGGCGACTTTTCCAAACATGGGATGGCGACTTTTCCAAACATGGGATGGCGACTTTTCCAAACATGGGATGGCGACTTTTCCAAACATAGGATGGCGACTTTTCCAAACATAGAATGGCGACTTTTCCAAACATGGGATGGCGACTTTTCCAAACATAGGATGGCGACTTTTCCAAACATAGAATGGCGACTTTTCCAAACATAGAATGGCGACTTTTCCAAACATGGGATGGCGACTTTTCCAAACATGGGATGGCGACTTTTCCAAACATGGGATGGCGACTTTTCCAAACATAGGATGGCGACTTTTCCAAACATGGGATGGCGACTTTTCCAAACATGGGATGGCGACTTTTCCAAACATAGAATGGCGACTTTTCCAAACATGGGATGGCGACTTTTCCAAACATAGAATGGCGACTTTTCCAAACATAGGATGGCGACTTTTCCAAACATAGGATGGCGACTTTTCCAAACATAGGATGGCGACTTTTCCAAACATGGGATGGCGACTTTTCCAAACATAGGATGGCGACTTTTCCAAACATGGGATGGCGACTTTTCCAAACATGGGATGGCGACTTTTCCAAACATGGGATGGCGACTTTTCCAAACATAGGATGGCGACTTTTCCAAACATGGGATGGCGACTTTTCCAAACATGGGATGGCGACTTTTCCAAACATAGGATGGCGACTTTTCCAAACATAGAATGGCGACTTTTCCAAACATAGAATGGCGACTTTTCCAAACATGGGATGGCGACTTTTCCAAACATGGGATGGCGACTTTTCCAAACATGGGATGGCGACTTTTCCAAACATGGGATGGCGACTTTTCCAAACATGGGATGGCGACTTTTCCAAACATGGGATGGCGACTTTTCCAAACATAGAATGGCGACTTTTCCAAACATGGGATGGCGACTTTTCCAAACATGGGATGGCGACTTTTCCAAACATGGGATGGCGACTTTTCCAAACATAGAATGGCGACTTTTCCAAACATGGGATGGCGACTTTTCCAAACATAGAATGGCGACTTTTCCAAACATAGAATGGCGACTTTTCCAAACATAGGATGGCGACTTTTCCAAACATGGGATGGCGACTTTTCCAAACATGGGATGGCGACTTTTCCAAACATAGGATGGCGACTTTTCCAAACATAGAATGGCGACTTTTCCAAACATAGAATGGCGACTTTTCCAAACATGGGATGGCGACTTTTCCAAACATGGGATGGCGACTTTTCCAAACATGGGATGGCGACTTTTCCAAACATAGGATGGCGACTTTTCCAAACATGGGATGGCGACTTTTCCAAACATGGGATGGCGACTTTTCCAAACATAGAATGGCGACTTTTCCAAACATGGGATGGCGACTTTTCCAAACATAGGATGGCGACTTTTCCAAACATAGGATGGCGACTTTTCCAAACATAGGATGGCGACTTTTCCAAACATAGGATGGCGACTTTTCCAAACATGGGATGGCGACTTTTCCAAACATGGGATGGCGACTTTTCCAAACATGGGATGGCGACTTTTCCAAACATAGGATGGCGACTTTTCCAAACATAGGATGGCGACTTTTCCAAACATAGGATGGCGACTTTTCCAAACATGGGATGGCGACTTTTCCAAACATGGGATGGCGACTTTTCCAAACATGGGATGGCGACTTTTCCAAACATAGGATGGCGACTTTTCCAAACATGGGATGGCGACTTTTCCAAACATAGAATGGCGACTTTTCCAAACATGGGATGGCGACTTTTCCAAACATAGAATGGCGACTTTTCCAAACATAGAATGGCGACTTTTCCAAACATGGGATGGCGACTTTTCCAAACATGGGATGGCGACTTTTCCAAACATAGGATGGCGACTTTTCCAAACATGGGATGGCGACTTTTCCAAACATGGGATGGCGACTTTTCCAAACATAGAATGGCGACTTTTCCAAACATGGGATGGCGACTTTTCCAAACATAGGATGGCGACTTTTCCAAACATAGAATGGCGACTTTTCCAAACATAGAATGGCGACTTTTCCAAACATGGGATGGCGACTTTTCCAAACATAGAATGGCGACTTTTCCAAACATGGGATGGCGACTTTTCCAAACATGGGATGGCGACTTTTCCAAACATGGGATGGCGACTTTTCCAAACATGGGATGGCGACTTTTCCAAACATGGGATGGCGACTTTTCCAAACATGGGATGGCGACTTTTCCAAACATGGGATGGCGACTTTTCCAAACATAGAATGGCGACTTTTCCAAACATGGGATGGCGACTTTTCCAAACATGGGATGGCGACTTTTCCAAACATGGGATGGCGACTTTTCCAAACATAGAATGGCGACTTTTCCAAACATAGGATGGCGACTTTTCCAAACATAGGATGGCGACTTTTCCAAACATAGGATGGCGACTTTTCCAAACATGGGATGGCGACTTTTCCAAACATGGGATGGCGACTTTTCCAAACATAGGATGGCGACTTTTCCAAACATAGAATGGCGACTTTTCCAAACATAGAATGGCGACTTTTCCAAACATGGGATGGCGACTTTTCCAAACATGGGATGGCGACTTTTCCAAACATGGGATGGCGACTTTTCCAAACATAGGATGGCGACTTTTCCAAACATGGGATGGCGACTTTTCCAAACATGGGATGGCGACTTTTCCAAACATAGAATGGCGACTTTTCCAAACATGGGATGGCGACTTTTCCAAACATAGGATGGCGACTTTTCCAAACATAGGATGGCGACTTTTCCAAACATAGGATGGCGACTTTTCCAAACATAGGATGGCGACTTTTCCAAACATGGGATGGCGACTTTTCCAAACATGGGATGGCGACTTTTCCAAACATGGGATGGCGACTTTTCCAAACATGGGATGGCGACTTTTCCAAACATAGAATGGCGACTTTTCCAAACATGGGATGGCGACTTTTCCAAACATAGGATGGCGACTTTTCCAAACATAGAATGGCGACTTTTCCAAACATGGGATGGCGACTTTTCCAAACATGGGATGGCGACTTTTCCAAACATAGAATGGCGACTTTTCCAAACATGGGATGGCGACTTTTCCAAACATGGGATGGCGACTTTTCCAAACATGGGATGGCGACTTTTCCAAACATGGGATGGCGACTTTTCCAAACATGGGATGGCGACTTTTCCAAACATGGGATGGCGACTTTTCCAAACATAGAATGGCGACTTTTCCAAACATAGAATGGCGACTTTTCCAAACATGGGATGGCGACTTTTCCAAACATAGAATGGCGACTTTTCCAAACATGGGATGGCGACTTTTCCAAACATGGGATGGCGACTTTTCCAAACATAGAATGGCGACTTTTCCAAACATAGAATGGCGACTTTTCCAAACATGGGATGGCGACTTTTCCAAACATAGAATGGCGACTTTTCCAAACATAGGATGGCTACTTTTCCAAACATGGGATGGCGACTTTTCCAAACATGGGATGGCGACTTTTCCAAACATGGGATGGCGACTTTTCCAAACATGGGATGGCGACTTTTCCAAACATGGGATGGCGACTTTTCCAAACATAGAATGGCGACTTTTCCAAACATAGAATGGCGACTTTTCCAAACATAGAATGGCGACTTTTCCAAACATGGGATGGCGACTTTTCCAAACATGGGATGGCGACTTTTCCAAACATAGGATGGCGACTTTTCCAAACATGGGATGGCGACTTTTCCAAACATGGGATGGCGACTTTTCCAAACATAGAATGGCGACTTTTCCAAACATGGGATGGCGACTTTTCCAAACATGGGATGGCGACTTTTCCAAACATAGAATGGCGACTTTTCCAAACATGGGATGGCGACTTTTCCAAACATAGAATGGCGACTTTTCCAAACATAGGATGGCGACTTTTCCAAACATAGGATGGCGACTTTTCCAAACATAGGATGGCGACTTTTCCAAACATGGGATGGCGACTTTTCCAAACATAGGATGGCGACTTTTCCAAACATGGGATGGCGACTTTTCCAAACATGGGATGGCGACTTTTCCAAACATAGGATGGCGACTTTTCCAAACATGGGATGGCGACTTTTCCAAACATGGGATGGCGACTTTTCCAAACATAGGATGGCGACTTTTCCAAACATAGAATGGCGACTTTTCCAAACATAGAATGGCGACTTTTCCAAACATGGGATGGCGACTTTTCCAAACATGGGATGGCGACTTTTCCAAACATGGGATGGCGACTTTTCCAAACATGGGATGGCGACTTTTCCAAACATGGGATGGCGACTTTTCCAAACATGGGATGGCGACTTTTCCAAACATAGAATGGCGACTTTTCCAAACATGGGATGGCGACTTTTCCAAACATGGGATGGCGACTTTTCCAAACATGGGATGGCGACTTTTCCAAACATAGAATGGCGACTTTTCCAAACATGGGATGGCGACTTTTCCAAACATAGAATGGCGACTTTTCCAAACATAGGATGGCGACTTTTCCAAACATAGGATGGCGACTTTTCCAAACATAGGATGGCGACTTTTCCAAACATGGGATGGCGACTTTTCCAAACATGGGATGGCGACTTTTCCAAACATAGGATGGCGACTTTTCCAAACATAGAATGGCGACTTTTCCAAACATAGAATGGCGACTTTTCCAAACATGGGATGGCGACTTTTCCAAACATGGGATGGCGACTTTTCCAAACATGGGATGGCGACTTTTCCAAACATAGGATGGCGACTTTTCCAAACATGGGATGGCGACTTTTCCAAACATGGGATGGCGACTTTTCCAAACATAGAATGGCGACTTTTCCAAACATGGGATGGCGACTTTTCCAAACATAGGATGGCGACTTTTCCAAACATAGGATGGCGACTTTTCCAAACATAGGATGGCGACTTTTCCAAACATAGGATGGCGACTTTTCCAAACATGGGATGGCGACTTTTCCAAACATGGGATGGCGACTTTTCCAAACATGGGATGGCGACTTTTCCAAACATAGGATGGCGACTTTTCCAAACATAGGATGGCGACTTTTCCAAACATAGGATGGCGACTTTTCCAAACATGGGATGGCGACTTTTCCAAACATAGAATGGCGACTTTTCCAAACATGGGATGGCGACTTTTCCAAACATAGAATGGCGACTTTTCCAAACATAGAATGGCGACTTTTCCAAACATAGAATGGCGACTTTTCCAAACATGGGATGGCGACTTTTCCAAACATAGAATGGCGACTTTTCCAAACATAGAATGGCGACTTTTCCAAACATGGGATGGCGACTTTTCCAAACATGGGATGGCGACTTTTCCAAACATAGGATGGCGACTTTTCCAAACATGGGATGGCGACTTTTCCAAACATGGGATGGCGACTTTTCCAAACATAGAATGGCGACTTTTCCAAACATGGGATGGCGACTTTTCCAAACATAGGATGGCGACTTTTCCAAACATGGGATGGCGACTTTTCCAAACATGGGATGGCGACTTTTCCAAACATGGGATGGCGACTTTTCCAAACATGGGATGGCGACTTTTCCAAACATGGGATGGCGACTTTTCCAAACATGGGATGGCGACTTTTCCAAACATGGGATGGCGACTTTTCCAAACATGGGATGGCGACTTTTCC
This sequence comes from Caenorhabditis sulstoni, assembly GCA_963966605.1. NCBI lineage: Eukaryota > Metazoa > Nematoda > Chromadorea > Rhabditida > Rhabditidae > Caenorhabditis > Caenorhabditis sulstoni. The sequence goes on along the minus strand of OZ016477.1, from coordinate 6,454,777 downwards.
AAACATGGGATGGCGACTTTTCCAAACATGGGATGGCGACTTTTCCAAACATGGGATGGCGACTTTTCCAAACATAGAATGGCGACTTTTCCAAACATGGGATGGCGACTTTTCCAAACATGGGATGGCGACTTTTCCAAACATGGGATGGCGACTTTTCCAAACATAGAATGGCGACTTTTCCAAACATAGGATGGCGACTTTTCCAAACATAGGATGGCGACTTTTCCAAACATAGGATGGCGACTTTTCCAAACATGGGATGGCGACTTTTCCAAACATGGGATGGCGACTTTTCCAAACATAGGATGGCGACTTTTCCAAACATAGAATGGCGACTTTTCCAAACATAGAATGGCGACTTTTCCAAACATGGGATGGCGACTTTTCCAAACATGGGATGGCGACTTTTCCAAACATGGGATGGCGACTTTTCCAAACATAGGATGGCGACTTTTCCAAACATGGGATGGCGACTTTTCCAAACATGGGATGGCGACTTTTCCAAACATAGAATGGCGACTTTTCCAAACATGGGATGGCGACTTTTCCAAACATAGGATGGCGACTTTTCCAAACATAGGATGGCGACTTTTCCAAACATAGGATGGCGACTTTTCCAAACATAGGATGGCGACTTTTCCAAACATGGGATGGCGACTTTTCCAAACATGGGATGGCGACTTTTCCAAACATGGGATGGCGACTTTTCCAAACATAGGATGGCGACTTTTCCAAACATAGGATGGCGACTTTTCCAAACATAGGATGGCGACTTTTCCAAACATGGGATGGCGACTTTTCCAAACATGGGATGGCGACTTTTCCAAACATGGGATGGCGACTTTTCCAAACATGGGATGGCGACTTTTCCAAACATGGGATGGCGACTTTTCCAAACATGGGATGGCGACTTTTCCAAACATAGAATGGCGACTTTTCCAAACATAGAATGGCGACTTTTCCAAACATGGGATGGCGACTTTTCCAAACATAGGATGGCGACTTTTCCAAACATGGGATGGCGACTTTTCCAAACATGGGATGGCGACTTTTCCAAACATAGAATGGCGACTTTTCCAAACATGGGATGGCGACTTTTCCAAACATAGGATGGCGACTTTTCCAAACATAGAATGGCGACTTTTCCAAACATAGAATGGCGACTTTTCCAAACATGGGATGGCGACTTTTCCAAACATGGGATGGCGACTTTTCCAAACATGGGATGGCGACTTTTCCAAACATGGGATGGCGACTTTTCCAAACATGGGATGGCGACTTTTCCAAACATGGGATGGCGACTTTTCCAAACATGGGATGGCGACTTTTCCAAACATAGAATGGCGACTTTTCCAAACATAGAATGGCGACTTTTCCAAACATGGGATGGCGACTTTTCCAAACATAGAATGGCGACTTTTCCAAACATGGGATGGCGACTTTTCCAAACATGGGATGGCGACTTTTCCAAACATAGAATGGCGACTTTTCCAAACATAGAATGGCGACTTTTCCAAACATGGGATGGCGACTTTTCCAAACATAGAATGGCGACTTTTCCAAACATAGGATGGCGACTTTTCCAAACATGGGATGGCGACTTTTCCAAACATGGGATGGCGACTTTTCCAAACATGGGATGGCGACTTTTCCAAACATGGGATGGCGACTTTTCCAAACATAGAATGGCGACTTTTCCAAACATGGGATGGCGACTTTTCCAAACATAGGATGGCGACTTTTCCAAACATAGAATGGCGACTTTTCCAAACATAGAATGGCGACTTTTCCAAACATGGGATGGCGACTTTTCCAAACATGGGATGGCGACTTTTCCAAACATGGGATGGCGACTTTTCCAAACATGGGATGGCGACTTTTCCAAACATGGGATGGCGACTTTTCCAAACATAGAATGGCGACTTTTCCAAACATGGGATGGCGACTTTTCCAAACATAGAATGGCGACTTTTCCAAACATGGGATGGCGACTTTTCCAAACATAGAATGGCGACTTTTCCAAACATAGAATGGCGACTTTTCCAAACATGGGATGGCGACTTTTCCAAACATAGAATGGCGACTTTTCCAAACATAGGATGGCGACTTTTCCAAACATGGGATGGCGACTTTTCCAAACATAGAATGGCGACTTTTCCAAACATAGAATGGCGACTTTTCCAAACATGGGATGGCGACTTTTCCAAACATGGGATGGCGACTTTTCCAAACATGGGATGGCGACTTTTCCAAACATGGGATGGCGACTTTTCCAAACATGGGATGGCGACTTTTCCAAACATAGAATGGCGACTTTTCCAAACATGGGATGGCGACTTTTCCAAACATAGAATGGCGACTTTTCCAAACATAGAATGGCGACTTTTCCAAACATGGGATGGCGACTTTTCCAAACATGGGATGGCGACTTTTCCAAACATGGGATGGCGACTTTTCCAAACATAGAATGGCGACTTTTCCAAACATAGAATGGCGACTTTTCCAAACATAGAATGGCGACTTTTCCAAACATAGAATGGCGACTTTTCCAAATAAAGTAATTTTGTAAGACAATTTTTGCTGATCAATTTTCAAATAAAGGGGACAAAATCCGAAAAAAACTTCAAGAAAATGTATGCAGTGGGGCGCGTTTGCATCACTCTGAAATCGGAGGAAATCGGAGGTATTTTGTATGAGTTCTATTTCGAGCAGTTCTATTTTGTCGTCCTGCCGAAAAACGGAAAACGAGGGGGCGACGAATATCGATAAAAAGCGGCGAAAGTCGATGAACCGCGACGAAAGAGCGATGGGAACCGATGAAAAGAAAACGATGCAACGAAAATCATCAAAGTGTTTAGTATTATCACAAAACTAACCGAAATCTTTCAGTATTTCAACAAACAAGCGTCAAAAAAAACTGAATACCCCTCTTTTTTGTCTACTTTTCGAAAATTGAGCCATTTTAAAAAGGTTATTTTGTCGAATTATTGCATAAAAATGGTTCAGATACATTTTTGTATTCATTATTCTGCGAACAGAAACGAACAAATTTGCGGAAAACAAGGGCGCCGTGTGAGTTTCGAGCATTTATCGATGAGTATGCTTATTCACAATCAAGTTTAAAAGGGTGCAATAGTTAATTTCGATTTACATGAAACGTTAGTTTTTTTTTCTATTTCTTCTTGGTGAGCAGCTTCGTCTTGATCGCTCAGATTCACGAGTCGCTTCGTCGACATCGCCTGATGTCTGTTCTTGGCTGGGAAACGCTGCCGGATCATCGTTTCGAGCCATTTCCGCTTGATTTTGTCCTGCTGCTCGAAAGGCTTGGCCAGATCGTCGCTGAAGAGCAAACGGCCTAACTCGACCGCGTACTTGGCCAGAACTCCCTTCGAGCAGCTGAAGCAGATTGTCTCGTCGGCTTCGTCGATCCCGAACGGCCATTGAACCTCCATTCCGCCGTCGTCCACAACCTTCGTGCGGTTCCGGTTGCACCGGTGCGCGCACGACATCGATATCCTTTTACAATTCCGGTGTGGAATGCGTGTGTCGAGAGCGCGCTTCCTTTGAGTGGGCTGCGCGCTGAATGGGAGCGCCAGCGTGTCTCGGAACAGCTTCATCGACAGCGCTTCGACATACTGCAGATGATCTCCTCCGCAGTCGTCGAAGCACTGCCTCTCCGCTGCTTCACCAACGAACGACGCCGGAATTCCAGACAGGTATCCGGACTCATCGACGTCCAGCTCGGGCGCGTTCGCCTCGTCGTCCTCCTCGGCGTCAGAGTTCCGAGTCTCAGTCTGCCGCTTGGCCGCGTTCAAGCACCGCGAAATCTGCTTTCACTTGTTCCGGTGATCTCTCGGTGAAGCGGACGGAAACCGGTAGTCCACGGAGTCGTGGAGCCGGTTTCTTCTCTCCTGCTCCTTGAAGTACAACACCGGAGAATCACCGAACAAACTGGTGCTCCGACAGCAGTTTGGCGTACTTTGTCGCTTTTCCGGCTGACAACGTGTACGCCTTCTTTTCTTCGTCCGCGGTGACAAACTGGACGTGCAGCGTGGAAACAGACTCGACCACGCCTCTCACTATTCGCTTGCCTCGAGTCTCGCTGCTTCCGAACGTGATTCTCCGAGTGATGGTGCCTCCGTCCGAATCGGAGGAAGAGGAGGAAGAGGAGGAGGAGGAGGACTGCGTCCGTTGCCGCTTCTGGAGGCGTGCAGATGGCGGAGAGGCTCCCTGGCGCTTGTTCCGAGACCTCGGGACCGGCTCGTTGTGGCGGCTCTGAAAAACAGGTGAATCATTAACTTTCAGACTATTCGGTTGGTTTTTCCGTTCTCGACTTGTCGAATCTTTCACAAGTTCATTTGTTTTGTGGAGCAAATTCAAAGTTACTATTTTATCAAATCATTTTATCAGTTTAATAGAACTGACACCAAATGTCTCCAAAAATTTAAATCGCGCATTCCCGGACAAGCTCCTCCCCCATTCTAGCAATTCACCGCACGCGATTTCGCAATTCTGACAAACAATGTTTTTTTTTTTAAATTTTTCAGCTGTCTAGACGATGGAGACGGTCAAAATCCGTCAAAAACAGACGTAAAAAGTGTTTCAAAAGTTTCCATAGAAAAAGGAATGAACTGGGAAAAAGAATTTATAAAGAAATATGAACATTGAAGAAAAAGCAACACGTTGGTCCATCATTTTCAATTTGTTTCGACGTTTTGCTCTCGGAGAACCTTTTTTTTGGGCAGGACGACGAAATAGAACTGGGGGCAGCTTCATTCATTTCTTCCCATTTCTTCGTTATTTGCGCAATTTACCGACGCTAAATTGGAAGAATTATATGATAGACACATGATAATTGTTTTCTATACGCAAAACACGACTTTTCTCGACTGGAAACGCTGAAAATCAAGAAATAAATTCGAAAAAATGATGCAAACGCGCTCTATCGTACCAGAGTTCTATTTTGTACTACTATAGCCTTGATTCGTGTTTCAAACGCGCCCCATTGCACTCAGTACTTCGCCTCGGGCGAAATTCTTTCTCAGCGGCGAAGTCGGTCTTTGTTGTTTTTTATCCATTTCCGTCCGAATTCTTTCAATTTTTCGATAAGTTTTTGATAAAAATAGTCAGAATTAGCTATAAAACCGAAATGCGTCTTAGTTTTCGGCGAAAATACCCGAAAATAGTGAAATCACTGTATTGCTGAACTTATCACCAGAAAATGGAAAAACGACGTTTTCCGCTCGGTTTCACAGCAAATCTTGATATTTTTTGCTTACATTACGAAATTATCACACTCTAAACGTATTTTCATTGAAAAAATGAAAGAAATCGGAAGAAATTCGATAAAAAATGAACAAAAACTGAGAAAAAGTATTTCGTCGGCGCCTCCGGGAAATTTGGCTTGAGTGCAATGGGGCGCGTTTGAAACACGAATCAAGGCTATAGTAGTTCTATCTCGTCGTCCTGCCTTTTTTCGCTTCGATTACATATCGCGCCTTCCCGATGGCGATACAAATCTATTGCAGCAGAGCTGCACGGAATTTCGAAACCCGCAACAACAATGACTTCCATAAAAAAATGAGAGTTTTGAAACGATATAATCAACTAGGTTCACTAGGATTCTACAGCACAACGCGTTTCTCGGACTTTACTATAACTTTTTGAGTTTTTTTTTTTGATTTCAGTTTTCTCAGGCAAATGAAGAACAATATTATAAGAAAACAACGGAGTATTATCGCAATTTACAGTTTTCTAAGAAGTTACAAGAATATTATTGTGATCTGGCCGATATTCCCAGGGGGCAACAAACTAGGGGGCAACACTTTCAGAGGGGACAATGTATCAGAGGGGGCAATGAATCCAAGGGGGCAACCAGGGCTGATTTTTGGAGAGGTCAACTTTTTCGTTCACAGGGGGCATCTAGCCTCGCGTTCCAAGGGGGCATCTTCAGAGGGGGCAACAGATTTTTCTCTTTTCTTGAAGTACAGTGCGTTTTAAAAGTATAAGTCCACCCCTCAAATTTGCGATTTCGGCCGAACCAGCAGTTTTCGTGCCAAACCAAGTTGAAAAACGGAAAGAACTCGTAAAATTAGGCCGGGAAACCCGTTCCCAGGAAGAAATATGAAAAATGAAAAATTTTATTGAGAAATTTCGAAAAAAACGTGATTTTCAACCGTTTCAAAAGTATAAGTCCACCCTGCAGATCACTGTAGTTTCGAGATCCTGCTACCGTATTCTCAAACATTTTTGAGAATACAAACTTGTTTTGGTGTATTTTATTGGTTTCACCCATTTTATTCCGTTTTTCTTATGCCTCGCGGTGCCCATCTCTCTCAATCCAAGCAGGATCAGATCTCGGGTTTCAAGACAGCCGGATGGTCAAATAGACGTATCGCTAAGCATCTCAAGAGATCCAAGTGCTGCGTGGATCGTTTTGTGAAACATCCGGATCCCTATGAGACCAACAAGAAGTCTGGAACACCGAAAAAGTTGACGAGTCGAGACGAAAGAGGCATTCCTGCGACTCGCTTCCAACTCAATGAAGAGCTGCACAAAACCGAGCTTGGATTGACTGTCAGCAAAGCAACGGTCTGGAGAACCATTGATGGATCGCCAAACATCGTGAGAGCGAAGTTGAAGACGGCTCCGAGGCTCACCGACGTCCACAAGTTGAATCGTCTCACCTTCGCTCGCAACAACATGGCGACGGATTGGAATACGGTACGTCAGGTCTAGTTTCAGAAGTAAAATCACTTAAAATCCTTTCAGATTATCTTTAGCGACGAGAAAAAGTTCAATTTGGACGGTCCGGACGGTTTCAACAGCTACTGGCACGACGTCAACAAGGCTCAACTTCTCGAAGCGCAACTTCGGAGGAGGGCGACTGTTGGTCTGCGAAGCGTTCTCGGCGGCCGGTACTCTCGAACTGGCTTTCGTATCTTTCCGAATGAACTCTTCGGACTATCAAGACGTGCTTCAAGCACATTTGATTTCTTTCATCCGCCGTTTTCGCCGTCGTCGGTTCACTTTTCAGCAGGATAATGCTGCCATTCACGACAGTGCCTCAACTATGGATTGGTTTGAATCCAAAAAAGTTGACGTGATGAAGTGGCCAGCGTGTTCTCCTGATCTTAACCCGATGGAAAACGTGTGGGGAGAGCTCGTTCGGAAATTATACAACCAGGGAAAACAGTATCGCACCACCGCAGAGCTCCGAGATGCCATCGAGAATGCGTGGGCTCAAATTGGACTGCCGTACATCAAAAAGTTGCTCGAATCGATGCCTAATCGGCTCTTTGACGTGATTTCAACTAAAGGAAATGCAACGAAGTACTAATTTTCTCAAATCATTCCGATTTTTTCACTTTTTTATAGGTGCACTTATACTTTTAAAACGGTTGAAAATCACTTTTTTTCGAAGTTTCTCAATAAAATTTTTCATTTTTCATATTTCTTCCTGGGAACGGGTTTCCCGGCCTAATTTTACGAGTTCTTTCCGTTTTTCAACTTGGTTTGGCACGAAAACTGCTGGTTCGACCGAAATCGCAAATTTGAGGGGTGGACTTATACTTTTGAAACGCACTGTAGTCTCAGGAGCAGAACAACAACTAAAAATAACAAAAATAGGTACTAGGACAATGGGAGCCAAGAAAATGTGAAAGTTATGGACATAGAAGCTAACTTTCCGGAAAAAAAAACTTTACGTAGCTCATCAGTTTCAGCTGAAAAAAAAAACGGAAAAGATTTCAAATCAATGAAAATTTGAAAGTTTGAAGGAAGACAGAACGACTCCATCGAAAAACTATTATCGGATTTTTTTGAATGCAATAAGATTCGTTTTCGAAATGTCGATTTACGGGGTTGGTCTCGTCACGAAGAGAAAGAGACGCAGACGACGAGAGATGGAAAAATTTGAAAAAATTGAAGAAATTTCATCTCTTGTCGCCTGCGTCTCTTTCTCTTCGTGACGGGACCAATTCCGTAAATCGACATTTCGAAAACGAATTTTCCGCAGCGTATTGCATTCTAAAAAATCCGATAATAGCACATTCGTTACTGACTTGCCCCCTCTGAAGATGCCCCCTTGGAACGAGAGGCTCGATGCCCCCTGTGAACGAAAAAGTTGACCTCTCCAAAAATCAGCCCCGGTATTATCATCAATTGAATAAAATTGGCACGAGAGTCCCGAGGTTTGAACCGCATTCGCGTGGATAATCTCACCTTGATTCGCAATTACTACAAGAAATTTCTATCTTTAGATTCTCGAGAGATTGGAAAAGAAGAAACCAAGAGAAACACTTGAAGACACACTTATGAGGAAAAAGCCTCTGAGGCTCTGACTATCGGATTTTAGAGAACAGACATTTTTCTCTCCTATTTTCAATTTATACTGTGAATTTCCAACATTTTCCGATGTTCGCTGCCTTTTTTCGAGTTTTTAGCGAGTTTTCAAGTGAAAAAGGGAGCAGACTTGCGAAGAGTGCCGCAATTTCGGAAAGGAGAGGAGAATGTCGGGGCGAGCGCGATTCGAGTTTCCGGAGAAATTTGGTGCCAGTTTTGTTGAATCGACACAATTTTTCAATTATTCAGTGTTCCACAAGGCTTACCGGATCGAATGGGAGAGTGTCCTGCTCGTTGAATCCGCTGGAGCCTGACTCGTCCCGACGGTTCTGAAAAGCAAGAGAATTATCGCCTTTCCACAACTTTCTGTTCTCTTCGTTAGAACAGAAAATCTAGTTTTTTCATTTTAGAAGTGCAAGAAATGTGTTCTTTTGACTCACCTCGTCCATTGAGTCGATTGGCTGGTCGTTGGCGAGAGGGCGGAGCGAGGAAGATTCGAAGCTCGTGGACTTGCTCATTTCTGGACTGGAAACCGTCGATGAATAGTAGAAATGAGGGACTGGAGGATAGCGGACAATTGATGAAAAGCCGCGTGGATCAGCATTTTTTAATTGCGAAGACGTCGAAAATGTATTGCTCGACAGTTTGAAAATGAACAAAAAATGTTTCTTTTTAAATGAAGCGCTCCAGAAATTAAAGAGTTTTCTTGCGAAGGAAATACGAAAACCGCCTTTTCATCGAGAGTATTTCGAAGCATCCACTTGGTTTTCGCGAACTTTGCCAACGCGCCGCAAAAAAATGTTTTTCTGACGAGAGAAACTTCGGCCAAAAGTCAATAACGGAGAAGCGAATGCAAGCTGATAAAACGTTCTGCGTCGGTAACGACTACAAATCAGAAATTTCATTGAGAAATCTGAACGCAGCATGTGCGAGTCTTTCGAAAAGAAAAAAAAACGTGAAAATTTGGCCAGAAAAATCAATTTTGGCGCGAATTTCGCTTGTCCGTGAGGAGTACACGACCGGATTATTCGGCCAGCATCCGGAGTTTCTTCTTCCATTTTAAAAGTTTTCCGAGCGAAACGTTTTTCGCATTTTTTCTTTTCGAATTGTCAGCAAAAAGTTGATTCTATTTCGAAAGTTCTCTCGCAAAAGCGCATGTTTAACATTCTCCAACCTGGCCTGATCGAAAGAAATTTCGATTTGTTCCCGGCCGAAAAAAAATAGACGGCGTCATCGAGATTCTCAGGCGTCGTCCTTCGAGATCGTCTCCCATCTTTTCTTAACGTCGCTCATGCTCTCGTGATTCACGTGCACCGGAGCCAGCGGTGAGATCGGACGGAAATCGAGGAGGTTTCCCGGCTCTTTTTCGACATCGAGTTGAGCGAGGTAATTCTGGTAAGAATTTAATGTTTCACTAGTCACAATGAGACTTTTTCGATCTCAAATCAACAAATTCTTTAATCATTCACACTTTTTCGGAACAATCACTCGAATTTCAGAGTCGAAACTGGAAAGCGAAATTAGATGGGCGATTCGGAAGGAGCAGTGACCAGAACGACGTCGTCATCGGTTCCAGAAGGCGTCAACGTCGACGAAGAAAGCACGACGTCCGCGATGCTCAGGATGCTCTCGGGATCCTTCTGGGCCGTCTGCTTGGCCAGTGCGACGATTCGCTCCACTTCGCTCGAGTCGTCGATCGGCGCCTCGATCTCCTCCTCCGATTCGGGCACGTTCGTTCCGGTGATCATCGGCACGAGACCTGAAAAGCGGTCGCGTTGCGGACGCGTCGCGGCTCTGTTACCTGTCGCGTGCACTTCGGGCATCATCGAGTTGCCGAGCCCGAGTTGAGGGCTCCGCGAGCAGCCACTGCCATGGAAATATTCAGATGGCGAGTCGATCGTCAGCTACGCTTCGAAACCTGTCACGAAAACACGTGGCAGAGGAAGAGGATCTCGAGGCGGAGTTGCTCGCGGAGCCCGATCTGCGAGAGGTTCTGCTAAGCCGCAGTTCGAGGAGGATGTCGAAGTGCTCAGCGACTCGCCGTCCCCGCTGTCGCCACCGCAACCGAAACGAGGGAGAGGAAAAGCGACTTCAGCTACCAGAAAGAGAGATCTCAGTTATTTCTAGACATGCTTTGTTTCAGAGTTATTGTTTTGTTTTACGGAGTTTTTTTTTCAATTTTATAATAGTTTTGAAATAGATCGTGTTTCCAATTCCAGAACATTTGACTCTTGGTTTTCCCAGGCTCTTCAATGCCCGGGAAATTTAAATTCACGTGTCCCTTTCATCTGCCACGTCATTATTGTCTCTCTTTCTACTCTTCTCTCTCTCTCCCCCTGTTCTCTCTTTCCATCTCCAGAATGAGCAATGAGCCGCCGAGCCAACAGAGCATCGTTCCGACGGCCGTCCCGATTCCAGTGAGCATCTCTGGGAGCTTCTCCTGCTCATCAGCTTCACCCAATTTCAGCCGACTCCTCCCCTGACTCAAAAACAGAATACTCCGGGTAAGGCGAGAGATGCGGAAGAGAAATCGACGCAAAAAAGCAGCGGTGAGGAGAAGCAGCAAACAGAAAAAGAGACGGCGGAGGCGAAGGAGAAAGAGAACTCGATCCTCTTGAATAAGCCGCCGTCTGCTCGGATCACGAGAGTCACTTCGAAAGCGGCGTCCTCGAAATCGGCCCAAATTCGGGTGGAATCCGGCGAGAAATGGTCGTCGGAAAAGGTGAAAAAAAGGGAGAAATCTAAGAAATCGGAGAGAAAAAATATGAAAAGAGACGAGGAGGACGAGGAGATGCCGAAAACGGCGGACTCGGAGAAAGAGGACGAGAAGAAGAAGAAGCCGAAAAAGAAGAAGAGCGGTTCGGAGAAGAAGGAGAAGATCGCGAGGGAGACGGCGACGTCGAAGGGTGTTCTCAAAGAGTCCGCCTCCAAAATGTCGGCGGGCGGTCTCGCGAAAAAAGAGAGCCGCGAGATGACGGTCGTCGGATCGGACGAGAATCTGGCGAAGAAGAAGAAGAAGAAGAAGCAGGCGAGACGGCGCTTGAAACGGGAGACCAATCACATCTTCCACATACGGCCCAAGGTCAGCAAGAAGGTCGAGTTCCTCAGGAAGCGCTTCTACGAGGACGAGCTGAAACTGTGTGAGTTCGACGTTGAGAAGTCAGAAGACTCTCTCGCTTCCTTCTGCAGTCGAAACGGGCGAGTTCACCTATCTGACGGACCCCACTCGCTACCGTTTCCGATCGACGCCGCCCCTCGAGCTCGTCATTCAGCTCGTGTTCCCGTCGCTTTTGCTCCTCGCCATCATGCTCTCGTGCTTCGCGTGCACCGGTTTCCTCTCCAACTCGTACGAGCCAGCGGTGAGCTTGAACGGAATTCGAGAAGGATTCCGGCTATTTTCCAGGGAGTCATCACCGAATTGAGCGAGATGACGCTGGTCAAGTACGACAGTTTTCTGGTTGTCGATTCGATGTGAGTCAGAAATAAATTGTATGGCACTGAGATCAGAGAAGCGACATTTTCAGAGATAAGTACATTCGGAACGCCTCAGTCCTCAGACTGCTCAACTGTCCTGGACGTGAGTGCAATAGAGCAGCGCACTTCCGATCTTTCCGCCGTTACAGTAGTTCAGTCTCCGTACCGTCCACTCGATCCTCACGAACTGCAAATCCTTGACTTTGGGCGGAACGTCGTCAAGAAAGCAATGAAAGCGATCACTTACCGATGGGTATGCCGGCCTCTCTGAAACTCGTCTGGAACACTTTCAGATGTACCAAATCGATCCGGTAATGAACATGAACTTCGAGTGCCCGCCGAGTGTCCTTATTGAAATGTACAAATGAGACTCTCTTTCGTCTTCTTCTCGTTTCAACATATTGCTCGTTTACTTTTCAAAAAAATAAATCATCTGACTTTTTGAATCGGTCGGTCGGATCATAAAAATTAGGGCGGAATATGTGAAAACGAATCCAGATGACGTGGGAATTCAAAAGAATCAGAAGTTGAAGTCGTGGCTCTCAGAGACCAGAGAGATGTCGTCTTCGAAAAAGCACGATGCCTGCAAATTGTTTCATTCGGAGTCGGCGCCAAGAGCGGGGTGCTCCAGAAACAGCGAAAATCTTGATGACGTCAGGCCAGGTTGAAGAATGCTGGACATACGCGTTTGCGAGTATTTGGAATTATACAATGGGACCTGATTTTGAAAAACGATCAGTTTTTCGTTGAAAACTATAGTTCTTCTCGGAAAGAAAAATGCGAGAAACGTTTCGCTCGGGAAACTTTTAAAATGGAAGAGAAAACTCCGAAAGCTGGCCGAAAAATTCGGTCGTGTACTCCTCACGGACAAGCGAAACACGCGCCAAAATTAACTTTTCTACAGTAGCCGAATTTTCTAATATTTAAATATTTTTTTCGTCTCTAATCTGCTTCGCTTCTCCTTTTTCATGAAAAAATCTATTTAGTTTTTGTTGTTTTGTTGTTAAGAACGTTTTATCGCCTTGCATTTGCCCCTCAGTTATTAGTTTCTTGGGTGAAGTGTCTGTCGCGACGACATGTCGTCAGATCGTGAGAAGAACGTTTTTTGCGGCGCGTCGACGAAGGGGGGTACCACGGAATAGAACTCGCCGGAATAGAACTTGCTACGGAATAGAACTTGCTACGGAATAGAACTCGCCGGAATGGAACTCGGCCGGAATAGAACTTTTTACTTGGCCTTATTCATTTTTGAAAAATTTTGAAATTTTGTGATAATTTTACTCGAATTTTCGCTAAGCGAAAATATGAAAAGAGGGATCACAAAAAAAATCGATACGCGCGCAATCCACCAAAAACGGAGTTCCATTCCGGCGAGTTCTATTCCGGCCGAGTTCTATTCCGGCGGGTTCTATTCCGTAGCAAGTTCTATTCCGGCGGGTTCCATTCCGTGGTACCCCCCGACGAAGATTTACCGGCATTCGTTTGAATCATTCTAGATACTGTTTTACTTATGAAAAGGCGGCCTTTGTAATTGGCAAATCCCTCGCGAGAGAACTCATTCATTTCTGGAGCCCCTCTTTCAGAAAGGAACTTTTTTTGATTTTTAAGCTGACCAAATAAATGATTAATACGTTTTCGACGTGTTCGTAAGTTAAACATGTTGATCCACGCGGCTTATTTATGGATTTTTCGCTATCCTTCAATCTCTCATTTCTATTTTCATCGACGAATTCCAGTTCAAAAGATGGGAAAATCCACGCGCCCACTCGCCAGCTCATCGTCTTCATATGACCAGCTCGACGATCTGGCGATCGATTCATTGGACGAGGTGAGCCTAGTTGAAAACTAACACATTTCTCGCATCACCTAAATATTCTTCTCTAACCGAGAAAAAACAAATGTTTCGAAAGTCAATAATTCTCAATTTGAACAATGTGTGACTCTACAGGGATTTTCCCTACGAGAAACTGAGCCGAAAAGCTAAAAGCGAAAGAAACATCCGAATCGTCTTAAAATTCATCTGTTTTTCAGATCCATCACCACAATCCGGGCTCGAGTTCGCGGGTGGGCAAGCGCTCGCACGCACGAGCCTCTCTGATCCCTTCGGAATCGTCGTGTTCGCCGAAGCGACAACGATTCGGACGGACGCAGTCTCCTGAATCGGACGGAGTCGCCGACACACGGAGCACCGCGTTTGGAAGTCGCGAAGTGTGAGGCAAACGGATAGTGAAAGCGCGATAACAAACAAATTACTCACGCATACTGATGACTGAAAAGACTAACTTTTGATAAGATATGAATAGGTTTACTGCATGACTGTAAATAAATAGTTGGAGGTCTGCCGTCTATTATCCGAATTTCTTAAAGGCTGTTACCCTCGAGATCGAGTGTCGTTTTACTTGGCGTAGGAGCCAATCTGATTCTACGGTTATTTTTATTAATTCTTTTTCAGTGTCATTCCAGGCTGTAAAATGGACGAAACATGAACATTTCTCAGTTTCGTCCAATCGGTTCGCTCGATCGTGTAATACCAGAGTTGTTACGGACCGGGCCGGGCCGACATTGTAATTTCGCCGGCCCGAGCCGACCTCAAGCTATAGGAATTTTCATTTTTCCAGTATTCCTCGTAGATTTTTCATGGAAACCTGCCGTTTTGACTTAACTTTCTCATTTTAGAACATAACTTTTCACTAACTAGTGAAAATAGGCAGGAATAATCAAAAAAAGTAAGAGAGACAAAGTTGACGTGGCAGATGGAGGGGACACGCGAATTTAAATTTCCCGGGCATGGGGAAGATTCCAAAACTCTTATAAAATTGAAAAAAAAAACTCCGTAAAACAAAACAATAACTCTGAAACAATGCAAGTTTAAAAATAACTGAGATCTCTCTTTCTGGTAGCTGAAGTCGCTTTTCCTCTCCCTCGTTTCGGTTGCGGTGGCGGCGGCGGGGACGGCGAGTCGCTGAGCACTTCGACATCCTCCTCGAACTGCGGCTTAGCAGAACCTCTCGCAGATCGGGCTCCGCGAGCAACTCCGCCTCGAGATCCTCTTCCTCTGCCACGTGTTTTCGTGACAGGCTTCGAAGCGTAGCTGACGACCGACTCGCCATCTGAATCCATGACGACGTCGTCTTCATCTTCTTCTTCTTCTTCCTGATTTCTCATTCGGACGCTCTCGGCCACGGGCATGTAGTACTCTCTGTCGTCGTCCTCGTCTCTGCCAGGAAGCGTCGTCGAAGTGACTCCTCCGTTCGTCTTCTGAAACTTTCACGATGTCTATCTCATTCTTTTTTGTCGGCAGACCAACCTCATAGTCAGTCTTTTTCATATCCATGAGATCTTTGACAATCAGCGCTTGGAAGCTTTCTAAATCTTCCAATTTCTCCAACGACGGCAGCGGCATCGTCTTCAGATGACTTCGGACGACGTCGATTTGGTTCTGAAATGAACTCGTGAAACCGAGCTCTCTCTTTCTTTCTTCTCAACCATCAAACTCTGATCGAAATTGCGATTCGCAGAAGCGGCAGTTCCTCCCTCCTCAATTTCAGAATATTGATCGAGAGCTCTTCCGACTCCAGACGGCTTCAGCACAGTCATTCGTTGTTCGAGTGGCTGATTGGAGAAGTAATCGGAGATGATGCTCTGCAGATTGGCCACCGAGACGTGTCCCAGATCGTCCGCGAGCTCTTCCTCCGGCTTTCCCTTCCGTTTCTTCGTCTTCGACTCGTTCGCACTGTTCCTCTTGATCGATACCATATCGAGAGCGTTCGCCACACTCGTCTCGTACCGCATTCCGATTCTCTTCGCATTCGCCGGAGTCACATTGAGCCAGTCTCCGTCGTAAATCACTTTGAGACGGATCAGCGGCAGTTCCGGTTGTCTCGGCTTCCTTTTCTCCTTCGCCTTCAAGATCATTTCGTTCAGCTTTGCTTCGATCGCCATTTCATCGATGTATCGTCTCTCCTTGTTCATTGGTCGCTCATTCTTTGACAAAGGCTTGCAGCCGGCTGGAATCTTGTCGAGAAGCAGCTCGTCCACAATCATCGGACGGACTGTTTGTAGTGGAATCGGCTTGGAAGCGAACTTTCTCCCCTTCACTTTTATCAAAAAGACGTTCTTTTGGAGAGCCTCTTCCGGAGTCAGTGACGTGGCGACAGTGGATCCCGGTTGGAGGATGTAGAATCCGTCGCCAAC
This sequence comes from Caenorhabditis sulstoni, assembly GCA_963966605.1. Classification (NCBI taxonomy): domain Eukaryota; kingdom Metazoa; phylum Nematoda; class Chromadorea; order Rhabditida; family Rhabditidae; genus Caenorhabditis; species Caenorhabditis sulstoni. Next base: position 6,438,763 of record OZ016477.1, on the reverse strand, counting down.
GGCTTCAGAAGATGCCACGTACTGCGGATCCGGCTTGCACTCGTGCTCGTGACCCCACACCAAAAGGTCGAAGAACTGGGGAATCAGAGACTCCGGAAGATAATTTCCAGTAGAACGATGCATGGCGCGACGAGGGCGGTTCTGGTGGAGGACGAACAGATTGAACCAGTCTTCGGATCCTGCGGCAGGCCGGTAGAAAGTGATGTTCTGATCCTTGAAAGCGCGCACGAGACGATCGTCCCGCTGACTTCCGAGGCCGTACAACGCGAGGAGGGTGGATCCTTTGCGAAGAAGAATCGGAGAGACCATGAACTGATCGATGGCATTGTGCTTTCCGAACAGGTTGATGAGACCCGCCTCGTGTAGAAGATCGAGAGCAGTGAGACCCTTTCCAGACAGATCGTCGTGGTTTCCGTGGATTGTGAAGATCGGAAGTCCGATGTTCAGATTCTGATCGTAGTAGTTCACGTGGTCGAAGACGCTCTGATTGAAATTGACAGAGGCGTCGGAGAGGAACTCCAAAGCGATCGGATTCTCATTCAGGCAGTACTGTCGAAGCAGTTGGGTCACTCGGTGCTGCACAGCGCGAGACGGATTGTTCTCGTGGAAAAGGTCGCCGCCGAGCAAAACCATGTCCACTTTCTGCTCCGTGGCGATCTGAAGCACCTCTTCGAAAGTGTTCACGGCGTCCATGTGGCTGAAAAGCTCGAGTTTCCAGTTGGTTTCATAGAAAACACTTACATGTTCGGCTTATTTTCTCCGTAGCCGCAGTGGATGTCAGTGGCAACGAGAATCTTGATGACGTCGTCGTTCTCCTCCGACTTCTGAACATCGTCCTCGTCTTCCATACTGAAAACGAGTCCTTTCTCCGGACACATCAACCGAAACTCACTGGTCGACCATCGTGTCGTGATCAGCATCTGGACGCTGCGATTCGAGCATGAAGTGGAACGCCTCGTTCTGAAACTGACACTTTGAGCTAAATTCAATCATTTCGGTCACTCGCCTTTCCACCCGTTTTCTTGTCGGCACTTTGAGAAGACGTCGGTTGTTGACTGTCATCGACAAATTCGTCGAAACTGTCGTTATCACTGCACATTCCGGCCGGAAATATTCGAATAGTTAAGCGGCGCAGCAAAAATTACGAATAATAGGAAAGGAGTACTTGCCGCAGTTGGCGGAGAGGCGTTTTATCTCGTTTCTAGGTATATATTCATGCGGTTTGCAGAAAGAAGAATGGTTCTTAAAATCAAGAATTTCCTAAAGATCAGAAAAGTAAAAAAAAAAGTCGAGAAGTCATCGAAATTCGCTGAGACATTCCTCAAAATGAAAAAAACGCGCGAAAACTTCAAAATTTCGAAATGGAAGAACAAACTCCAGAAACTGACCGACTTTTCTCGCCGTGTACTCCTCTCGGACAAACGCGCCGGTGCGCCTTCAAAAACTATTTTCTCGGGTGAACTTCTTCAAAAAACTTGTGCAAAGCTGGAAAATGAAACGAAAATTTTTGGGAAGTTCACAGTAGCAGTCGAACAATAATACATTATTCTTGATTGTGTTGATACTCGTCTGATTTTTTGCTTGGATCCTTCGTTTAATGAGTTTTTCGAGTTCTTTTGCTTCGTAGCATTCACCTGGTCAGTTTCCTGTCGTTCATGCCGATTCTATCTTGCTTCTGTGCTCATTCAGGCTGTGCGACACCTTGTTCCGGTGTTCTTCGGCAAAGACGACGGCAACCAAATGTCGACAGCATCGTGGAGTCAGCTTCTCCTCTCTGTGACGCGGAGCCATTTTCTCCACTCCATCTTTTTGTGACTGGGCGTCATCCGCTTCATTGAAAGCAGTCCACCGACGCATCGATGTTCAACGGCCAGTGGTCTTCAAATCGTCGTCGACGTTCGTCGCAGGGCATCGGTGAGCGCTCAGTAAGGAAGAGCGACACTTTGTTCCGGTCATCTCACATCAGATCGTTCATGCATCAAAAGTTTGTTTTTTTTAGTCATCAGTGTGCGTGAGTAATTTGTTTGTTATCGCGTAGACGGTCGACTTCCATCTCGAACATTTCTGGTGTCGATTCCTTGATGGGAATCGCCTGTCGACCATTTCCTGGAGCCACTTCCGTTTCGCTTTGTCTTGGTGCTTTAAAATCTTGATGATCGAGCTCTTGAAGAGCAGGCGGCCCATGCACACTGCTTCCGTTGCCAAGGCGCCTCTGCATCTTTCGAAGCATTTCTCCTCGGCTTCATTGTCGATCCCAAACGGCCATCTTCTCACGCTCCTCTCGTTGTCGATTACTCTCGTCCGGTTGCACCGTTGAGCAACCGAGTTCCATCTCTGAGCTTTCTTGTGGTCGTCTCCGATCGGGAACCGTGTCTCCAAGCACGCGCGGTGGGGCCGAGGGGACAGTCGAATGAATGAAATAGGGGGGCTAGAAGACGTGGGGCAAGAAGGCGTGGAAAGAGAATCAAAAATCTGGGCAAAGAGTCCGGGGAAAACTACCTAGAGAAAAAGTTGGCGGGTATTTAAAACAATCATACGATAGATTGGCGGGGTGGGTAGATCAAACGTACATAAATATGCATATTATCTTGTGTGTCTGCAGTTTCTCCGCGAATATAGGGGAAAATGGTTCTGACACGGGCGGATATCGCCAGAAAGCGCGAATTCTTTGCAAAAAACAAGCATCCATTCGTTCGAAAAACCAGATCAGGGCATCCGGCGGAAGTAAACGCGCTTTATTGAAGTCCGGCCGGCTTCGCCTCTGAATCTTTTGAAAAGAAACATTGGCAAGCGGAGGTCCAGTTCATTCCGAGACAGTTTGATCGACGACGATGTCATTCGGATCGGGTCCGTCGTCATGCCACAAGTCGCTGTTGTCTTCGAGCGACTCGCCCTCGGCCCCTTCATCGACGTCTTGCAACGCCATCAGAAACACGTTCGTCATGTTCATCCGACTAGCCTGCAGAAGATTTTGAAGAGGGATCACCGATGGGGTTACGGTACCTCCTTGGCAATGGCCGGATCCTCGATCAGCTCCACGTACTCGCTGGATCCGTTTCCGCCGCTCGGGGCGGCACTCGAGTCCTCGGCAGACGTCTTCCACTCTTTCGACGTCTTCCGCAGCTCCGCCGTCACCATCGCATTCACCTCCTCGTTCACGAGCCCATCGTTCATTTCGAGAGCATCCGACCAGTAGCGAGGTGTCCGATGGTAGCGGATCACGAACGTTTTCCGGGCGTACGGGCCCATGAAGTAGTCGTGCAGGTTCAGAGGGCTGAACGACTCCGAGCACTTGACGACGTCGATTTTGATGTGATGCGAGCGAATTCGGAATGGGGCACGAGTCACTTTCAGCACGAAGATGCCGTTTTTGGAGAGCCGAAACACGTTGCGGTTCACTCCGAACACACTCGAGTTCGTGGCCCTCACGCGACAAACCACCTCGAACGGCGACTCGTTCTGGATTTCGTGCTGAAATTATGCAGAGTGTCGTTCGAGATCGCACTCGTCCGACTGACTTCCCAGAAGGCGCGTGCTTCCGAAGAGACGTTCACGTCACTTGGATCCACTTGAATCTGGATCGAATCGATTTCTCTGAAAAACTCGGAGCTGGAACGGATCTGACGAAAAACGAACGCTCGCAATTTTTGGAATTCGCCGTCGACTTCTTTTTCGGTGCGCTGCATTTCTTTGACAAAAAAGAGAGAGAGAGAAGCTCGCAGCGGGAAACCGGCAGGGAACGTGGAATGACGTGGAAAACGGAAGGCGCGTTTCCGGTGCCTACCGTAATCCCTGACGCACTTTTTGCAGTGTGTTCTCTGAACCCTTTCCAATTTTCGAGGCTTCGCGGCTCTCCGCGAAACCGATAACACCCCCCCCCCCCCACTTTTTGTTCTCGCCCATAACATTGCGCTTCGTGAAACCTTTTAAGTGCCGCTCATAAAAAGTTCCGGAAGAAGATATAAAACAGGAAGCGCGCGCGTCGTGTTCCTCACAAAATGCGTTTCAGTGCGATTCTTCTCGTGACGCTGGCCACGTCGTCGTTTCCGGCGGACGCGCAACAGTCCGGAACGGCCTACCTCAACTGCGACACGCTGGTAATCTCTGAAATCCAGAGGAGACGAAGATGAAAGGAATCGATTTTAGACGGGCGACCTTCGATGGAAGATGATCCGGTTCTCGCGGGCGATGGAGGTCGGCGACACGCTCACCATCTCGGGCGTCGTCTACAGTAATCCGAACATGTCGTACGTCAATCTGTACTCGGGCTTCGACAACGTCTTCATGAAAGGCGCCGTTTCGATTCACGTCCGAGTGCAGTATCTCAGGAAATCCATCATTTATAACAGTTTTCTGGTGGGTATCTCGGAGAGAGAGAGAGAGAAACACAAGTCTTTTGGGTTTGCAGGGTCCCAAGTGGGGACGCGAAGAGTTCGGACCGCAGCCCTACCACGGCGGCACCCCCTACAACATCTCGATCGTGTACACTGATCCCCGGTCCCCCGCCCCGTTTGACTCACTCCGTATTTCAGAAAACAACTGCGACAGTACCAGGTGTACATGGGAACGACTCTTCTGAAAGTGTACGGTATCCGGCATCCGCTCGATTGGCAGATCGGAAACATGATCGGATACGGAGACTGGTCGCTCCAATCAGTCAGCATGTAGGCGTCACGTCATCAAGCCTCTCGAGCTCGTCTCGTTTTTAGGCTCTGCGTCCGAGCCGCCGAGCCGACAACAGTGGATCCGCTGGCGACGACGACGACACCGAAGCCGACGACGACGACGACGGTTCCGAGTACGGCGGCTCCGGCGAGCCCGCCGAAGGCCTCAGACCCGGGATCCATGACGGGAAGCGATATTGTGAACGATGAGGACGGCGGCTCTCTGGCTGGAGGGTCCACTGGAAATGGAAGTGGAACTGGAAGCGGAAGCGGAAGCGGAAGCGGAAACGGAAGCGGAAACGGAAACGGAAACGGAAACGGAAGCGGAAACGGAAGCGGAAACGGAAACGGAAACGGAAACGGAAACGGAAACAACAAAGGAAACAATGGAAACAACAATGGAAATGGAAATGGGAATGGAAATGGAAACGGGAATAACAACGGTTACTACGGCAATGGAAACGGCAACGTCAACTATGGAAACGGTAAGAAAAGATTACAGTAACCACGAAAGAGCCTTTTAAGGAAACGGACAGTACCCGTACCCGCCGGGATACGGTCCGTACGGTCCGTACCCTCAACAACAGCCCAACATCATCATCATCAACCAGAAGGACGACGACAACGATCGAAGAGGAGGAAGGGGTCGGGCGAGGGATAGGGACACGAAGTTCGTCGTCACCGGAAGCACCGAGGAGGATGAGGAGTGCGAGTGCGAGGAATAAATGCATGCTGAACTGTTTATTTGGAAAGAATGTGTTTACTTTCGGCGGGTTCCGTCCTCGAAGAAGACTCCTCCGTCGATGGCGCAGTACTTGGGGCAGATTCCCTTCTCTCCGGCTCCTCCCGCCTGTCCTGGCTGTCCAGGGGCTCCCGGGTTTCCGTCGGCTCCCGGCTGTCCTGGTGCTCCGGATGGTCCCTTCGGTCCCGGGGCTCCTGGGGTTCCTGGTCCCGCTGGGGCTCCTGGAGCTCCGGCTGGTCCTGGTGGTCCGCGTGGTCCGGCTGGTCCCGGAGCTCCCGGGATGATCTGCGACTGAGCATCGGCTCCCGGTCTTCCCGGAGCTCCGGCGCGTCCCGGACCTCCCGGCTGTCCACGTGGTCCCTTCGGTCCGGCAGGTCCCGGGGCTCCGCGGCCTCCTCCGAATCCTGGCTGTCCTGGGGCCCCGGCGTCTCCCTGTGGTCCTGGGGCTCCTGGAGCTCCTGGTGGTCCCTGTGGGCATGGGCGGCATGGTGGCGGAGTGATCGGATGGCACGGCTGCGCTGGCGGGCGTCCTGGGTTTCCTGGGAGTCCGGCGGCTCCTGGACGTCCTGGTCTTCCTGGCTTTCCTGGAGTTCCGGCCGGTCCGGCGGCTCCCGGCAGGCAACATCCCGAGCAAGATCCTCCCTGCTCTTCGCCGGCCGACGCGAACGAATCGACGGCTCCCGAATCGAAGTCGTAGCCGGCCTGACGGGCGAATCGAGTCTTGTTGTTCTTCGGATTGGATCGGATCTGGTTGACTTCTCCGTAGATGTCACGGGCGGAGTTCTTGCAGAACGAGATGTCCGCGTCGATCTGACTCTTCAGAGTGTCCATGTAGCGGTAGACCATAGGGATGGAGAAGCAGAGCTGAAAGTGGAACGTGCTGGGTTACGGTATCGTCGCGAGAGGGGTCTCACCGAGAAGACGGCGAGAACGGAGAAGGAGACGGCCGCGTAGGCGACGAAGCGGTACGCATTCCGGCGAGCGACGTCTTCCATTTCGGACAATCGAACCGAATGATCGAAACCGTCGCCTCGAAGTCTCCTTTTATGCCGGCCGGCCGTCTCTCGAAACTCTTCGTTTCCTACTCTCTTTTCCGTCCTTTTTCTGTTTTTTTTCTGTCGTCAAGGAACTTTCTCTCTCTCTCTCTTTTTCTCGAAAAAAAACCGAAAAGATAAGAAGGAAGTGACTTGTTTTTTTCGGTGAGAAGGGGGCGAGGCGCAAAGTGTGACACAACACACAAAACAGCCGACACATGATGGTTTCATTCGGAAAATGGCCGACTTAAAGAGAGAAAGGGCACAAGGCTGAAACGGCGGCTACAGTAATCAGAGACCACCGTGACGTGGCAGAAACCATTTGCAGTGGAAACTGTCATTGCAACGTTTGACAGGACGAAATGACGTTGATTCCTAGGCGTCGTCATTCTTCAATAACGATAGAACTCGGAGTATTTGTCATTTCTCCATGCTTCTCTGAGTGACGTGGCATTACCATTCCCATCATCCTGAATGTCCAAGCGACGTTCCTCTTCGGCTCAGACTACCGTAACCCTTCCCATGCCTCTTTTGCAACTCGTCTCATCTTCGAACTTTTCTCCAATTCGTTCACTTTTCCTTCCTTTTTCTCTCTCTATCTCTCTCTCCGTCAGTCATCTGCTGAACAGTTTCACTCATTTCTTTTCTGCAAACCGGTTCTCCAACCTAACTTATCAGACAACCAGCTGACCATCGAACATCCCCGCCCGAGAAAGAGAAAAAGGAAACAGAGATTGCAAAACGAAAGAGAAACGATTTATTGAACATTTCGAGAGGAAAAGAGTGCCGAAGACTTCTAACGTCTTCTGAAGGTGCCGTCGTCGAAGAAGACGCCTCCGTCGATGGCGCAGTACTTGGGACAGATTCCTCGTTCTCCCGATCCACCGGACTGTCCTGGCTGTCCTGGAGTTCCCGGATTTCCATCGGCTCCCGGGAATCCAGGGGCTCCGGACGGTCCCTTCGGTCCAGGTGCTCCTGGGAATCCTGGTCCTCCTGGGGCTCCTGGAGCTCCGGCTGGTCCTGGTGGTCCCTGTGGTCCGGCTGGTCCTGGCGCTCCCGGGATGACCTGCGACTGAGCATCGGCTCCCGGTCTTCCTGGGGCTCCGGCTTGTCCTGGGGCTCCTGGTGCTCCCGGGGCTCCCTTCGGTCCTGGGGCTCCTGGTGCTCCGGCTCCCGATCCGAATCCTGGGGCTCCCGGGGCTCCGGCGTCTCCCTGTGGTCCTGGTGCTCCTGGAGCTCCTGGTGGTCCTGGCGGACACGGGCGGCATGGCGGTGGAGTGATCGGGTCGCACGGCTGCGCTGGCGGGCGTCCTGGGTTTCCTGGGAGTCCGGCGGCTCCTGGACGTCCTGGTCTTCCTGGCTTTCCTGGAGTTCCGGCCGGTCCGGCGGCTCCCGGAAGGCAGCATCCCGAGCACTGATCGATCTGACGCTTCTCGCGAAGAGTTCCGTTGTTCGGATTGGCACGAATGCTGTTGACCTCCGAGAAGATGTCGCGAGCCGAGTGCTTGCAGAACGTGATCTGATGGTTGATCTGAGTCTTCATGCCATGCACGTAGTTGTACACCATCGGCAGGGTGATGCAGAGCTGAAAGGGGAATTCAGATGATGAGAGATAGAAGACGTCGCCGAGTCTCACCGAAAGCACGGCGACCACCGAGAAGGCGACGGCCGAGTAGGCCACGAAGCGGTAGGCGTTTCTGCGGGTGACGTCGTCCATTTCAGAAGAGACAGAAGAGGTTCTGCTTCCCCGACTCGCCCTCACCGCCGCCTTTTATACGTGCGGTTTACACAGAATGAGGAAGTTTTCCGTGAGTCCCGCTCCTCTTCGAAGGTCACATTCACTCGGCCTCTCCCAGTGTTGAACGTCTTCTTCCTTGTCTTCGGAGAAGGCGGAACAATCCGTTTCTTCCACTTCTTCTTCTACTTCTTCTTCTTCTTCTTATCATTCATCTGGGAGGCCGTAATAGTCTGGCAAATGGTTTGGGAAAACGAATCGAAACCACTGCCGTCGCCACGAAAATTGGAAATTGGAAAGAGAAGTGCGGTTTTCGGAGGCAAGACAGAGGCGAAGTTATTAGCATGAGAAAAGGAAAGTTGGAATTGTAAACAAAGAAATTGAATAAATACCTAGGCGAATCAGAGGGCAAATAAATTACTTCATTTCGAACGGCAGAGACTCAATGATCGGGACAGATCGTCTCGTCCTTTTCGCTGATCCACTTGGCCTCCTGCACCAGATACTCGTCGTATTTCCCGTCGCGAGTAATCTCCTCGGGTGCCCGATTCGCGTACTTCTTCATGAACTCGACGACTTTCGGCTCCTCCACCGCGTTCATTTCCATTCGCGATCCCCATCCGACCAGTGCCAACGGTCGTTCCGGCGTCAGTTTGATGTACGGAGTGATGACGTGGCGGTAGAGACACGAGGTGACCAGCGTGCGCAGCTTGTTCAGCTCGTTCACGTCGGCGCACGGGTGGTAGAGGAGCACGATGGCGCCGTGCTCCAGATTGTGCAGCCATCGTTGCACCGGCACGTACAGGTACTCGCCGAATCGTGCCCAGTTCGGACGGTGGTCTCCTCTGCAATGACACGAACTTTTCCCTATACGCGGACAAGGAGAACCAGGACGTTTCCGTGGCATAACTTTCCCACCTGACGGGAATTCGGTCCTCGTACTCGATCGACTCGTCCATACATCTGTGCATCACCTGATCCTTCTTCGGATTGAACGTCGAATTCTGGAGCACCAGGTCGAACACGACCGGATCGATGTCCTGCAAACGGTCTCACTTTTCTTCGGCTCAAGTCTCGTTCCGAACCTTCTGGACGGCGTACTGAATGGAAGAGGAGCACGTGAAGACGGAGAAGTCCTTCGAGTCCCAATCCCGATTCAGATTCGTCTTCGCGTTGTCGCACGTCGTCAGCTTTCCCATCACGGCGCCCATGTAGCCCGAAGCTGTCGGCAAAAAACTGACGACGAAAGTCAGAAGCACCGGTTTCATTTCTGCAAAAATCGGCCAGAAATGAGCGGATTTCGGGGCGATATTCGTGGAAACAAAGCCTATTAAAATTCGCATATTAAACATGAGAATTGGAAAAAAGGAGCGAAAAATCGATAAGCGGAAAGCGTCTCGCGCGAAGAAACCGAGAGAGAGACACACAAAAAGTCATTTTCGTCGCGACTTTTCTTCACCCGCGCGCGCGCGACACGGAATGACAGGCGTTCCGCGCGGAAAAGTGGAGACAAACAATTGAGAAAGTAACTATGTCTTCATAACAATCCATAACAATCCAAAAAAAAGAATGCTTCAACAACAACAAGGGAAAAGCGCTGCGCTTGGCAGTCATAACGATCAAAAAGCGGAGCAGACGAGGTGTCACTGGCTGACAATCGCCTGAACCGTCTGTTTGTTGGCCATCACGGCGGTCGCCATTTCGGTGCCGAAAACGTTTTCCAAACGGATCCGGTCGTATTTGGAGAGGAGGAGGACGGCGAGGAAGCGAGAGGCGGTCGGTGCATCCGACATGTTGATGAACTCCGAGTAGAAGAGCGGATGCGAGGGCAGCTGGTAGAAGACGACTCGATGCACTCCCTGCAAGACATGAAACATGTTCACTTCTCGCCAGGCTCGGGTTTCCCTCAGTTTCTCTCTCTCTCTCTATATCTCCGAACCTACCGTAAGATGTCTCCGATTGAAGAAGTACCATCTCTCTGTGACGACGAGATAGCTCTTTCTCTCGTGATAAAACATCTCTCTGGCTCTGTCCACTTTCGATCGATTCGCGTACTCGTGGCACGTCACAAAACTCTCTTCGGCCTTTTTGAAGTGGTTCCGAACGCGCACGAAATCGAAATACGACGGGATGACGATCAGAGTTCGCGGAATCAGCGAGGGCATGATCTGAAAGAGGACGGATCTTGGTGAAAGTGTCTTCAGAAGACAACTCACTTTGTCGACAAAATACTTGAATCGCAAATCGGACGTCTCGCTCGGATCCTTCACTTCGAACTTGTGCAGCTCCTGGCAAAGAGGAATCTCGATCTAAAAACGAAAGACTGTCTGAAACGAGCTGCTCAGCGAGCCTATACATTGCTCAGAGTGCCCGATTGTTTCGGTTTTCCGAGAACGAGTCCACGATGATTCTGCGAGTTTTGGACGACGAGAGAAGTGAACAGTTCGTGAGAGTAGCGGGAAAACACCAAAAGTTGCGAGAAATGACGAGAGTGTCCGTCTGAAAACGGGCAGAGATGAGCGGCAGGAATGAGAGAAAGGCGCTCACCGAGGTAGAGTTTGCGAACTCTCGAGATGTCCGAATCGATTTTCGACGGTTGCGAATGCAAGTGCGAGAAGATGAGCTGGACGTTTTCCCAGTTCTGTTGCAGCATCAGATCCGTCTGGAATGTCGATTTTGTAGAAGTGCTCGTGTTTCAAATCGGATTGATTCGAACTGTTCAACATGGCTAAAGTTGGATTCGAGCCTTTCTTACCCGATCGACGACGACCAAATTGATGCTGCTGATGAGATGTGCTTCGTTTCCGTCGTCTCCGTTCAGAATCATTCGCAATCCGAGCGGCGAGCACACGAGAATATCGGCGTTTTCGAAGCGTTCGTACAGCTTCATCACCTTCTTTGAGATGGCGATTCCGATTCGGAAGGCGTCGTCGTTGTTGCCGAGCAGCAGCTCCTTGTGATCTTCCGGGAAGTCGGCGCGAGTCGGCGGCAGCTCAGTGGGTCCCGAGTACTCTTCCTCGAATCGATTCTTATTCCACACCTCTCCCGATCCTTCTGAAATCGAAAACCAACTTTTTTTTAGGAACCCTCCAGAGTTCCGCATACCGTCTCCATGAAGAATGCGTCTCAATCGATTGATGATATCCAGCGCGTCTTTCTTGAAAGGACACAGAATGAGGACGACAGGCCGCACGAATCCGGAATCTCGGCACGATTCGATGAGTTCTTCGCTGGCTCCGCCCCCCTGCGCGGCGGCTGCCACTTCCAACCTCCGTTTGTTTCCGATGATCAGATTCTTGTTTCGGATCAGGTGTTGGATGATGTGAGCACAGTAGATCGACTGAAAACATGCCGGTGTCGCAACGAAATCTCCGACGAATCTGTGAAACCAACCCGATATCCGTCCTGATCTTGCGAGACTGCCATCACATCCGTGTACTTTGCAATCAGTTCGAGCATTGTCTGTCTTTCCGCTTCGATTTCCAGCTCTTTCTTCTCATCGACCTCTTTCTCGGCCAAAAGAGCCGAAAGATGCTCCAGAACGCCTTCGTTCCAGCCGAGATTCGACAAATCTCCAGTTGTGGCGGAGGGAGGCTGCAAACGAACGACTTTTTAATTTCATCGAATTCAGTAGCGCATTCTGACCTCGAAATCTTGAATTCCTCTGTAAATCGAGCATGCTCCGATTCCCGGAAGCTCCGTTTTCTGCGCATTTTTGGTTCTTGCCTGAAATTCCAACAAGTTTCCAGTCATTTTTCTCGTTTTCAGACCTTCATATCGCCTAGCTGAGCACTTCCGATTTCATCGATTTTTTGATTCCAGAAATCCGAAAAATTATCGATTTTTTCAGCAATCTTCGGTTTCTTTTCAGTTTCTTCCGGTTTTTCACCCGGAATTTTCGATTTTTTCAGTTTTCGCTTCAACATTTCTACTTTCTGAAACTTCTCAATATTTTCTTCGTTATTCGAAACCTTTCGATTCTCAAAGAAATTTTCGGAACGTATTGTAGCGTTTGTTTTTGAAATCAAAATCTTGAGACGAATTGTGGAAAAGAAAGTTTTTTACGATTACCAAAATACATGCAATACGAAAAAGTGCGAAAATCGGATTTGGAGAGGGGAAAATGGGACAGAATTCCTCTGGAAATGTGATCGAAGAGGGAAAAACGAAGCGAAGAGAAGGGATTAGTGGTCAGAAGAGCAGTTAACGATTCTGAATTGAACATCCAAGATTTAGTCGGTCGGGGCCGGATCTTGGCGCATGGTGTCCGGAATCGGCGGCGGCGTCGAGACGTCGGTGATGGCGAGGTGCTCGTCCTTCGAGATCAGACGGAGTCCGATGGTCGACGGAGCCTGAGCCTGGAAACAAACTTTTAGATCTGGTCTCATGAAAAAATCGACAAACCTTGGCGTTCTGCGAATTGTATCCGCACTCGACCAGCGTGGCTGTGTCGTGGAGTATTTGAGTGCTGTTCCCGTCTTCATCGATTTTCCACAGCTCGATGTTCCCGAGCGGCTCCTGAAAAGCGAAAACTAGTTGAATGACTTTAAAGAAAAATCAATACATGGGTAATTCCGCTTATCATCCGCTTGAGGTCCATGACAGTCTGGTTTTCCTCGGCGTCGAGGAACAGGTGCAACTTCTCACGCCGGATTTCGAAAAAAAGCTCGCTAGCCATCGCCCGTCTGAAAAACCGGAGAAAATGAGTGAAAATAGGCGCAAGAATTAACCAAAAACCGATAATTTTTGCGGCGGAAACGAATCGGATGACATAATGCAAGCGCGCTCCATTGCGAATCGAATCGCAATTTTGCGCGGTAGTTCAAATCGGAAACCCAGTACCACCATTGTTTACCACCTTTTCTTCGCGATTTTTCGAATGGAAATCCGGCGGGCAGTGCCGATTACGAGCGAATGACACACCGAAGGCCCGTGACCACAAAACATCTCTATCAAAAACACTATATTTCCCAGAGGAGAGGAGGCGAGGAGGGATTGAACAAAAATAAATGTAAATATTGACACGAGTTTTACTTTACCAGTGGAGAGTCAGTGGGTGCCAGTTCTTTTTTCGTTTTCTCTAGTCCGCACTACTCAACTATTCGTCAGTTTGCTCGAATTTTTTCGAATCCTTTTCAATCGATATGTCGTACCCCGACGATTTTCCGATTCCGCATGTTATTCAGCCGGTTAAAGTGGTCAGGCACGTAGTAAAAGTGAGAAAAACACAGGCACATTGATAAAAAAAAGAAAAACTTGAAGGAAACACCGATAAAAACGCCGTTTTTGGAGTTCTGTCCGAAATGTCAGGTGAGTGTTCAATAGAGCGCACTTGCATACTCCAAAATGAATGATGCAGAGCACGATAATGACGCAAGTGACGTCACACATCGGCGTGTGCTGGTGGCTCATCTGCTTCTTCGGCACTTTCCTCTTCTGCTGGCCGATTTTGTTCGTTTTGTGCTGCGACGTCTCCAAGGACATCGATCACAATTGTCCGAATTGCGGACTTTTGCTTGCCACTTCGAATCGCGCCGGTTTTTAGAAAAGAAAACAAAAACACACAAATTTTGAATGACATAATGGTTTTAAACGGGACAAAAAAGTCAATAAATCGATAAATCATTCATTTATTCTCTTCTCAAAGTCTCATGACGATGTTGTTCTGCGCGTCGGGAATCGGCGAAATCGACATGAGTCGGCACGAGTTCTCGTCGTTTCTCACGAAATCAAACTCGAAAATCTGGTGGAGAAGCTCGTCGCACTGCAAAGAATTCGCTCGAAAATCATTCTTTTCGGGAGGGAAACCCACAATTTTCATGTTTTGCTCGTTGAATTTTCCGAGTTGCGAGCACTTTTTTCGGTCTCGCAACACGTTCTGGATTCCGCTCATCACCACACTTTTCGCGTCGGAAAATGAGTGAGACTCTGGAAATTGACGTGGAATTTCAGATGAAGAAGCACGAAAAATACCGAGTTCGTCGATTTCGGAGCTGAGAACGTTGGCGAGGCGAAACAGTTTTTGGAGCGACAGAAAGTGGTAGGGACGATTGAGAAGAGTCACCATCTGCGACGAAAAGAAGCGGATTCGAAAGAAGAAGAAGAAGAAGAAGAAACTTTTGTTCGGTTACCTCGTAGCTTCTGACGACGACTTCGATGAGTTTGTCGACGTCTTCGACGCCTCCGAGCCGGACGATCTTCTCGTAGGCGACGGCTTCGTAGTCGAGCAGCTCGATCTTCTCGCTGTGCCCTCTTCCCGCCTCCACCGAATCGAGGAACTCGGCCCACCACTTGGCGAACTTCAGCGCGTCGTCCGAACCGCTCGCCGCGTTCACCATCTCGGCGTACGAGTGATGGGCAAGAGAAATGAGGCACCTGGAAGAGGAAGAAGGTGCTCGGAAGGGGGACCGATCGCTCACATGTCGACGGGCGACTCTCGATTGGCTCCCTCGACGAGTCGGACGCATCGCGAGAAGATCTGCTGATCGTACGCCTCCATCGCCTCCGAATACACGTTGTCCATTCCGATCGAGTTGTCGGCTGAAATTCCAGATGACCTCTGGGGAAGGAGTGTGCTCCTTACAATAGATGCTCCCCGAGCCCATCGAGGCGGGCGGAGTGAGCAGCGCCGGCGTCGAGGCGACACTCCTCTCGACCTCTTTCCGGATCGTGCTCAGCTTCTGCACAATCTCCTGAGCGACGACGTTCCACTCCTCGCACTGCTCCAAGTGCTCGTCCATCTCGGCGAGCCGTTCGAGGCTCTGCTGAATCTCCTGGATTCGCTTCATTCTGGCTGAAAAGGAAACGGAATGAGAAGAATGGGTGTCGAAAGAGCGGAAAAAAAGGTTTGAATGAACAGAATGCAAAGTTGTGATAAGAGAGACTGACTGTGATAAGCGGCTTGATTTGCAATTCCGATTCTCTTTTGTTTTGCCATTTCTCGTTGGAAAGGCGGCAAAAAGGCGAACTGCGAGGCGCTGGAGAGGAAGAAAAAACCGAAATTAATCTTCTCGTATCGGAAGGGGATGTCGAGTGATAAGAGAGGAGAGAGAGCGCAGAGACGCAGACACTGATATCAGGTTCTGCGGCGGGAATCTCGCACAAGTACACCATTATGACCTCTTGATATTCGGGATTAATCAAAGTGATAATGAAGAGATAGAGAGGCGAAACCGGAAATCGCGCGGGGATCCACACGGAAAACACGGAACGAATGGGACGATCCTCGCTGGCGGAGGAACGTCTCCGAAGAAGAATCAGAAGGCTATCGGATTCGGAGTCAGATCCTTCCGTCGGATTCTGGCAAACAGATCCCTTCATGGACTCTCTTGAAAACTTTCAGCTACCGTAATCTTGAACCTGCTCTAATATAGTCATCCGATTCTCGAAAACTGAGCTGTGTCCGCAAACACCAAAAAAAGAGTGGACGCGGGTCTTGAATGGAAGAGACGGTGCGATTTACGGGCATCGTAGAGGAGTCGAGAGGTGCCAACTTAGGGACCGCCCACTTTTGGTGTTTGCGTACAAGGCTCACACTGTCATCGAGTAAGAAAGTAAGAAAGTAAGGGTTGACTTTCGCGGGAGACATGAAAATATTTGAATAAGTGAAAGAAGTGAGTCTTTCTCTCGGGAAGTTGGTATCTCATGCTCACAAACAATTCGAACAATGATCTCGCGACAAACAGGCGAAAGAGCGGCGAGAGAGCGCGGCGAGCAGCGAGACGCAGACACGCAGAACACGGAACCTTTTGATTGAGGCGAAATGGATATGAGAGGAGTGACTGGATTCGAGACTGCCACGTCATGCCATTACTCTTTGCATGAGCCAGGGGGGAAAGCGTCAAAAATGGCGCACTTGACCCGTTCTTCGTTAAGCCGCTCGCACTGATTCCCAACGCAAACACCCTGCCCGTTTCGGTCGCGAAAAAAACCGAGTGACGGCGGACTCTTTGACGAGTCGAAAGTGAGAAGATGTTACGAACAAAAAAGAAGCTTGTTCGCACTTGAAAATCTCCAAAAAGAAAAAAATGAAAAGAGTCTGGAAACTGAACGTCGTCTGGCCGAGGCGTTATTGTTCGCAGAAACGAGAGATAAGTGGCCGCCACCGCGCGCGCGGGGAAAGAGGGAACTAGTTCGTCCGAATGCCGCCTTTTTCAAGTTCTGGAAACAAGACGATTTTCGTCGTGGATATCAGTGCGTTTGGATAACGATGAGAGTTCCCGCGTGACCGTGCGTCGCGTGACACGTGGCAAAGCGCGTTCCGCGAGCCACGAGACTCCTCGAGGCGCGGCGGGCGGCTCATTTCGACGAGAATGTGGATATCGTTGGTGTTGTGTGTCGTCTCGTTGGACTCGGTGGCTGCGTTCTGGCTCGAAAAGAGCGATGCGATCTGTCGCGACGAGAACTACTTGTTCTTCTGGACATCGAGGTCGGCTTTCAGCGACGACCGTCCCTACGACATCTCGTCGGATTGCGCCGTCCGTGTTCAGGTGAGGAGGAGGAGCCGGGATTACGGTATCTCTTGACCCGGTTTCAGTGGGGTTTCTACATCGCATCCGTGATTTTGGTCACCGGTTGGCTCCTCCAAACCGTTCCGATCGTCGTGAATTTCATCGAGGGAATCGATCGACGCGTGGGAAAGCGGCGATGAACTGATTGAGGTGCAATAAAGAGAGCATGAAAAAGAGCGTGAAAAAGCGGAAAATGAGGAGAGAAGAGAGCAGGTGGTCGAGGCATCTGGACTCAATTAGAGCGGCAATGGAACAGGTGTTCGCGGAGGGAAAGGACGAAACGTGGAGGGAGCAAGCGCTTCGGGTTCGCAAAAGGGAGACCGAAGGGGGAGGTGGAATCGTTGGAGTCAATGCTTGATCTAGAAAACAGTCATAAGCAGCGTTTGTCAATCTTGAATCCTTCTAGAAAGCTGATTTAGAAGAGGCCTGGTCTAGGTTACAGTACCCATGTAGGCCAAGGCCGTTCAGCTTCGGGCCTTTGGAAATCGAAATTCGTGTCTAGATATTATAGGATCGCGAGAAGCGCGGAGTCCATTGACACGCCCCTTTTTGAGTCTCGCCACGAAAATTTAAGAAATCAGTGCTGCGCCTTTAAAATCCGTTGAGTACGGTATGCATTTTTTCACCCTTTTTTCCGTGATTACGACGAAAAAATGCATACCGTACTCAACGGATTTTAAAGGCGCAGCACTGCTTTCTTAAATTTTCGTGGCGAGACTCAAAAAGAAGCGTGGCTGCGGACTCCGCGCTTCTCGCGATCCTATAATACCAGTACCAGGCGAGACTCGGATCATTTACGAAGCTCAGTTCAAGCAGACCCACGGAACCTATGGATTCTTCTGAGAGAAGCTTGATATCGGATCTAGAGCCTATTCAGGACGATGGAGCGGTTGCGATGGAGCGAATTTGCTCACTGGGAGGAAGACTCTCGTCGCTTCGATGTATTTCTTTTCGATTTCAGAGACGAGGTAGAGAGAGGGAGTAATGGAAAGAATGCCGCCGCCGCCCTTCTCGCAGCTTCTTCTTCTTCTTCTTCTGCCTCTCGTATAATTAGTCACAATCAGCTGTTGTCCCCTCTTTCTTCCTCTCTCTTTCTCACACTTTTCGATTTCTCCGCATTCTCGAGGTCAAGCCATTCGACGCTGTAATGCCCTCTTTCCCATACGAAGACGCATTATCACTGCGAAACAGACAATAGCACTCGTGAATACCGTAACCCTCGTCGTGCCCCCTTTTCAGAATGAATCTTCATGCAGTTTCTCAATAACGTCTTCTGAACTCCTCGTTTCCGTCGTTTCGCGTTCGGAGCCTACTTGCAGCAGCAGCAGACGATTCCGAGGATCGTCGAGACGATCGATATGAGAACGAGCACTCCGATCACAATGTACACCCACAACTGAAATCGTCTCGCGGGTTTCAGCCACTTTCAGCCCGACTGTCTCGCCTGCAAAGCGAAACAGCAGTCGCCGTTGTTCGTGCCGCAGCAGTTGTAGTAGTGGGCGAACGAGCCGTCGTCGCACTTCTTGCCCAGCACTTCGCCCGTCACGTTGTTCTCTCTCTTCCCCGGACACCAAGTCTCGCCCTGAAAGTGAACAAGACGCCTGGCAGGGAGTGGGCTCGCGGAGCTCACTTTCACATCGGCGACGGCCTTGTAGTCCTGATCCTTGACCGCCGTCGCCACGTTTCCCGTTCCGCCGTCGCCGACGTCGATCGAGACGGCCACGAAGGCAATGGAGACGGCGACGAGCACGAGGGCTTTCCACATTGCAGTCGGATTACTGTAGTTGCTCCAAGAGTCTGCTCACTCGAAATTCAAAAGTCTCAAAACAAAACTGAATCATCTCGAATCGTTCGAATCGATTATCTGTTTTGGAATGAAAAAAGATAACGAGTTCAGTTTTTTTCGTTTCTCTCGGGTCATTTTTGGCACGTCTTTCGGAATTATTTATTAGTGAGAAAAGTTATTCAAAGTTTCGAAAAAATCGGCGGAAAATTGAAGCGAGAAGAGTGAAAAATGCGGGGGAAGTTTTGCGGGCTAAGCGACGAAAAAAGCTGTTGAGCCATTTGTAAACGGGTGGATTTTCAGACTTTTCAGCAGGTTATAAAAGAGGAAAACTGAAAAGAAGATGCGAGTTCGATAAAATTGAGAAGTAGAAGTAGAAGAAGAAGAAGCTAAAGCTAGAAGGTTTCGAGAATTGGGAAGCTAGTTGAGGAGGAGGGAGGGAAAGAAGGGTCGGAAGGCGAAGAAGAAAAAGGGAGAAGATGAGGAGGAAGAAGAAGAAGAAGAAGACGTGGGTTTACTTGCGGCAGCAGACGCAACGGACGAGCGAGATGACGAACGAGGCGATGAAAATGACTCCGAACAGGGCCAGCGTCACCCACACCCACGTCTGAAAAGATATTCATTCGGTGGTCGAACATTCCGAGTATCGGCTGTTTCGAAGAGTCTTCAGGACTTCAAAGACTCTCATTTTCAGAGTGCTGTTCTCAATCTCTATAAAAGCGTTTTTCCCATTTCAAAATCCCGGTTCCGCGCCAGGACGACTACATGTAGCCGAATCGCGCTCCATTAGACTGGGCGCGAAAGTTTGAGAAAGACATGTTGCCTACGTGAAAAACCTCGGCCACGGCCTTCAAATCCGCGATTCTCACACTCCCTCATCCGATTCTAGAGCACTCCCCCCATGGCCTAGCTTTTCCTCTTCCACTAGTTCATCCTCCCTCTCTAACCTGAAGATTGAAGCAGCACTCCTTGTTGAGCTCGCCGCAACACTTCCAGTAGTGGAAGATCGACGACGTTCCGCACTTGGTGCCGACGAGTGGCACCGGGCAATACGTGTCTCCGTCCTGCAAACAAGACAAACGAGTCTCTTCACTCGTTTTCGGGAAAGAACCTTGGTGGTGGTGACCTCGTTGACGGCGTTCTTCACATCCGACTCGACGTTGTTCGCGGCGAGAGCCATTCCGATGCACGCGGCGAGAGCCAAATACGACGACATCATCACGAATCGAAGGGTAAGTCTTCTGCGAAAAGAAGGGAGACGTCAAAAGAAGGAGAAGAAGAAGTGAGAGGGTCCCCGGAGGGAAGTTTCGAAGATAATTTCGAAAAGATTGTGGAGACCAGAGAGAGAGCAGGGGAAAGTGAGAGAGTGCGAGAGAAGCAGAGAAAGGGTCACAGATTATCAGATGACAGCTTCTCGTTTCGCGAGAAGAAGAAGAAGAAGAAGACGGATCGAGGAGTGGTGTCGCAAGATAGGAAGGCTCTTTTATCATCCGATTTATGTTTTGTTGCCACGTCATCAACGACGAATTCAGATGACGAATCGTGAGTGAGGAGAGAGGGAGAAGAACCATCCGATCGGAACGAAAAAGTCAGCAGATACCGCATGTTTTGTTTATTTTCCGTCACCATCATTCGATTTTCGATCGACTCCCGGAAAGGAAAAGAGTGACGTCATCGGAAGAGAAAAACGAATCGAAAGAAAGAGAAAGAGTGGACTGTGCGATGGAGCGCGTTTCCGATGCGAGAGGAGAAGTAGCCGATCGAGAAAACGAATAGTTTCAAGTATTTGTTGTTCTCAAGGCCACGAAGAAGGCGGCGGCAAAAAGAAGATCAAACAAACCGAATCGCTTTTGTACACGATTTGAATGCGTTTGTGTTTGTGATGGGAAAATGCAGATGGTGCCACGTCATCCGTCACGTCTACAGTAGGAAGTTGTGAAGAGAAATGGGAGATCAGAAAACAAGGAGACTCGTGGGTGTACTCAAGAATGCATAGCAGAACCCACGAGAAGAGTCGTACCAGTTCTCTCTCTCTCTTTTTCTGTTTCGAAAACGGGGGAGACAAAAAGGAATTCGTTCAGTTTTGCGATTTCGAATGAATAGCGGATAAGGTGGAATGAAGCCGCGGGGGAGGGGAAAAGGTAATTGAAAAATGAATGGAAGGAAAAAAGAGAGAGAGAGATGATGGAATGAATGAGAACGGAATGAAATGGACGGAGTGTCGACTGGGGGGGGGGGGGGGGGGGGAGCTATTATGGGAATAGAAAGAACGAGAAAGAGAGAGAGAGAGAGAGAGAGAGAGAGAGAGAGAGAGAGAGAGAGAGAGAGAGAGAGAGAGAAAGAGAGAGAGAGAGAGAGAGAGAGAGAAAGAGAGAGAGAGAGAGAGAGAGAGAGAGAGAGAGAAAGAGAGAGAGAGAGAGAGAGAGAGAGAGAGAGAGAGAGAGAGAGAGAGAGAGAGAGAGAGAGAGAGAGAGAGAGAGAGAGAGAGAGAGAGAGAGAGAGAGAGAGAGAGAGAGAGAGAGAGAGAGAGAGAAAGAGAGAGAGACAGGAAACACAACATCATGTGGAAATGGGTCGTTTTTCGGAGAGAGATTCTCTGTTTTCTTCTGGAAACGGGCTCGAGATGTGTGATCTCGGCGCGAAAAGCTCGATTTCCAACGGAAAAGATGGCTGCGAGAGCTACGGTACATTGTCGCTACGAGACCCAACTACAGAAGAAGAGTGAGAAACTTTCGCTGCGAGACCCTACTAGTGCATTTCATACCTTCCCCTAAGTGACAGGAAAACTGTTGATACCAATCGATTATTCAGGATCTCACCCTCTTCAAAGTTTCTAGGCATCTAGAAGAGTGCGAACTTTTCGTTGCGAGACCCATTCAATTGGTATTCTCTCCACAGTTTCGAGTGTCTTCTACAGTTTCAAGTAGGGTTGGCAAGGGGGCGCCCCGCCTCGAGAGGGCCCACCCCGTTCGGTGGGATTGTCTGTACTGGGGGTCGGTAGCTCAGTCGGTAGTGGTGGCCGCTGGTAACCGAGAGGTCACGAGTTCGAGTCCGGCCTCAACCCCCTGGCTTCACCTAGCTTCCAAATCTTTTTCATTCAATCTAATCAAACTTTTAAGGACCCAAAAGAACCTTTTATAGCCAAATAATTTATTGTTCGACGATTCCACCCAACAGAGCAGCGGGGCGAGGGGGCGCCCCGCTCGGGGCGCCCCCTTTCCGGGGCGGCGGGGCGGCCCCCGCCCCAGTCGCGGGGGCGGCGGGGCCGCCCCGCCGCCCCATTTGCCAACCCTAGTTTCAAGAGTTCCCCCCTTCTTCACGATTTCGCAATCATTCGACGAGGACCGTGTTTCTCAAGTGTGAAGGTGTTCAAGAGGAAAAAGAGAAGACGTGACTCATCCCCTCCCACTGTGATTCACCCCCCCCCCCCCCCCCCCACCACCGGTATCTCTCTCTCTCTCTCATTTCCAGTCTCATCGCCTTTAAAAGCTTTCCTCCTCTCGGCCACCATATTCAATCGAGTTTCCTCTTCCACGTCACAGAATCCAATTGAATGTGTTTCGTTTTGGGGGCGATGGCGACGAAGAAGAAGAAGAAGAGGAATACTCTGGCAGATTGAAAAACCGAGAAAAGAGTAAACAATCGACAATGGAAACGAGCGAGGCAGCGAGTAATTACCGCCGCCGAGCGGGGGGGGGGGGGTCAAAACGTTTTGTGGAAGAGAGAATAAAGTTTGATGGGTGGGGAGGAATTGAAAATGGCAATTTTCGATGGAAAAGAGCAGACTCAACATTAATGATTGCAATTTTCGATTCGGTTAATTATTCGAGCTCTGCGCGAACCGAGCACCACAAATGCGCTCCATCGAAATCTTCCGGAGATGGGGTCTGGCTTGGTTTAGGCCTAGAATTTGGATCACGCTTTCCAGAAGGTTTCAATGATTCCGTGGGCCTTCTCAAAGTAGGCTTTTTGAAACCGGCCTGAAAATAGCTTGGAACTGATCGAGATTAAGCCGAAAACCTGATTCAAAAGGCCCGAATCAGAGTTGCACGGAGACTCGTTTCATCATTCGAAAGGTCTCTAAAAGCTCGATATTTTTGGTAACTGCACCATTTTGAGAGGATTCACCACAAAAAAGGTTATGGCGAGTTCCGTGTAACTTCCGAAATTCACCCCATGCAACTCCATACCGTAGACAAGGACTCATCGAAGTTTTCAAACACTTTGAAGCAAAAGGTCTGAATCTCATTGGAAACCGTCGCCTAGAAAAAGAAGGCTTGAGACTGAAACGAGGCCTTTTCTGAGTGGATTTTCAGAAGATTTCAAGCTTCAAAAACAGCCTGCGACTGTTATCTGGACGAGGCCTTATCATCCGCACCGAAACCTTTCTCATTGTTCCCGCTGCCCCCCCAATTCTTCTGGACCAGCCTCGAAAAAAGCGAGTCTCCGATTCCGAATTCTGCGAAAAAATAAAGAAAAAGAATCTGCTTGCTTTTTTTTTCGGCGGTCCGTCAACAAAACGAGTCTCGCAAAGAAAAGTGAGAGGGGCCTAACGAACCGAAATAGTGGGGCCTTTTCGAATTTCGGGACGAGGGGGGCGGGGGGACCTTCTGCCACACACACACACACGCCTTCTTCTCTCTCTCTCTCTCTCTCCGTTTTCAGACGAATTTCAGATTATTTGTCGGCGACGGCGGCCGCGGCAAATGAACACTTTTCTGTGTGTGAGGGGAAAGAAAAGCGTCGCAAGGCGGACATGAATGAAAAGAGAAAAAGAAGAGACAGTGAGGCGAATCGAAACGCGATGAAAACACAGACGAATCGGGAAGAGGGGCGCGCTGCAAATATTGACATTTTGACCCCTTTTCCTCGTTGCAGCGGTTCCGTTTTCCGACGAAACAAAACAAAAACAATCGAACGGCTCGTGACATCGAACCGTGGTGGCCTAGAAACCCTCCGAGCATTCCTAGGCCGTCGTTTTGAAATTCTTCTCGGGAAACGGCCTAACAAGAGTTCTAGGCCGCCTCTTGTTTATTTCGAAAAAGAAAACTCCGGCAAGAAAGAAAACGAGCATGTGAGCTCAGTCATGTATGAGAAAATCGGTCATTGCGGGCCACATTTCATAATAGTCGCGGCGGCGGCAGCCATGATTGTGCTCTCGAGTGGGCGGAGCCTGAGCCAAAAAGAGCACAAGCACGAAAGGGAGCGTGCCGCACAATTTGTGGCCGCTGGTGGCTTTTTGCGAAAATTGCGCCCAACACACTCACATACACGACCGAAAACCGCGAAGAAGCGAGGATGATTTCGGATATAGAGTCACGCAATCAGCTCGCTTCCTCTCGCAAACAACATTTCGGGATGCGGCTCGGGCAGTGGGCTCGGCGAGCAAAAGAGCACTATTACACAAGGGAGCGAAGACTTTTGGCAGGTTGGGCTGTGTGTGTGTGTGAAATTGAAGAGGAGGAGGAGAAGGAGTTTCGAGGAGAAAAGACACTTTTTTTGCGAGAAGAATTACACTGGTTTTTGGAGGACGACGGATGGCATTGAGGAGGCGAAGAACCAAACAACACACGGCATCACGAGAGCGCAAACTCACGCGTCGCTCCTACCGTAACCCAGGCGACTTGAAAATGTTAGGCCATCTTGTCTTTCGCAGGTTTTCTCCAGATGGCGTCCACACAGAATACATTACGATTACGAAATGCCGAAGCCAAGGCTTTCTTTCCGAAGTTTCTCTCGTCAAATTACGCGAACAAGGCATTCTTGGCAACTTGCCAAGTTTCGCCGCGCCCCGTCGCCATGGCCTAGAAATTACACCGTGTACTCCTCTCGGACAAGGCGCCAAGGTCCTTTTCTCAAAAATATTCGAATTTCTTCGTTTTCAATGGGAATCATGGAGCTCGGGACGGGTCAGTCGACAGTGTTGGAGATGAAAAAAGAAAATGTGAAAGAGATGGCACAAGTGTTGAAAACGATGGTTTTCAAAGATGTGAGTCTGGAATTGTCTGAAATTCTCAGACTTTTTCTTCAATTTTTCAGGTCGGAACTCTTCATCCGTACGACAGCGGTCTCAAAATCACTGTGGACGACGGAGCTTGTCAGCAGGTTTTGAATACACTATTCCCGCGAAAAACACTGAAAACGTTGACATTTTCAGGCGAACGCCTTCCTCGACTCCTCATTTTTCTCGAGTTTTCTGGTGAGAGAGGATAATATTTCGCTGCGATTACCGATGAAAACACTTTATGTGAGCGAAATTTGCGAGCAACTCATCGAGAATTCCCAGTTTCCAGGAGATTCTGAGCATTCCAGAAGGTAACTCGAGCTCGGTGAAATTCTCGTATCGCGGAATGTTCGAGCCGCTCAATATATTGATCGAAGAGGCCGACGGATGCATCGTGCGCGCCAAAATCAACAGTTCGATGGCCGAGCAAGAGCTGGATTTCGAGTTCCACGACACGAATGTGCTCGCCACGTACATGCTCCGAACTCAGGTGCTCAAGGAGATTTTCAAGGTGAGAGCGCGAGTTTCGAGCGAGTTTTGAGCCCGCAGCGTTCAGGATTTCGACGACACGAGTCGGACTGTGAAACTGCAATTCACTTCGACGTCTTTGAACTTTTCGACGTTCGGAGAAGTCGGCCAGATCACCGTGAGTCGGAAGCTAGCCAGCGAATCTCTTCCTTTTCTCGCCGTTCTCAGGTGTCGATTCCGTCGCGAAGTCTTCAGATGGAGACGGTGAAGTGCGCGGAAGAAGGCGCGTTCAGCTATCAACTCTCGCTTCTGCAACGGATGAATTGCGCGTTCGCATTGGCCGCCAAAGTGAGAATCGAGTGCTGATCGATCGATTATCGATTGATTCAGGTGGTGATTCGAGTCGACGAACGAGGCGTGCTCTGTTGCCAGTTCACCATTGAGCACGGCGAGAATCGGCAGAGCTACCTCGAATTCCTCACTGTGCCCAACGATGAGAACGAGGAAAACCAAGACTAAACCGATGAAAATGTGTTATAAATTTATTGACTTTTATGGATTTAAAAAAGCAAAAACAAGAAGACGACAAAGCGGAAAAAAAACCTCTAATAATCAATTAAAACGGATCATTTTTACACAATAATGATTAAAATCCAACTCTAACCCACTTGTTATTGACTATTTTCGGAGACTGGATATCACAACTCGAATGGTAATGCTATGAGGACGGAGGAAAGATGGAAGCGAATAAATAAAGAATTTACAAATCGAACTCAACGGATTCAGTGGAAGAGATGTTTATTGCTGTTGCGGAGGCTGCTGCTGCTGATAAGGAATCGGCTGGAAGTAGGGTGATTCTTGCGATGTCGATGGCGAGGCAGCATTCTGAAATGATTCAGATCTATAAGTGTTCTACAAATAATACTCGAAATTCACTCAATATTGTTTTGCAAGAAAGGTTACCATCAAATTCACCTATGAAGTGCAGATGAAGTCACTTACATTCGGTGCTCCTCCCGAGTACACTTGCGAGAACGCGCTGTTCGCCGAGGCAGCCACGACCGGATGGTACGGTTGGTGAGAGGGTGGCGAGAGTGGGTTGGCCACCGAGTACTGACCGTGAACCGGAGTACTGACAGCAGCTGCTTGTGCCTGCTGCTGCTGTTGATATTGTTGAAGTTGCTGAGCTGAAAAGAAATGACCATCAAATACCGTAATCCTTTCTCGTCTCTCTTACCGTAATGCTCAGCATACTGTTGTTGCTGCGCGTAATAGTAGGCGGCAGCTTCCGGCGAGTAGGGATACTGCTGCTGTTGCTGATTCGGAGCGTAGTGTTGCTGTTGCTGTTGGTACTGCTGCATATGGTACTGATTGTAATTCTGCTGCGCCTGCATCTGCATCTGAATCTGTTGGTCCTGTTGTTGCCTCGCCGATTCCGAATGAGTTTCATAATTTTGAGGAGAGGTTCCCAGTGGAGACGTCGGTCCGGAATGAACGATCACTTCGGTAAGCGGAACGGGTGGCTGTTGAGGAGTTTGGATGGGGATCGGAGCACTGGCCGCCTCTTCCGGACACGTCATCAGGGGAGCCGATGCGACAGAAGTCATTGATTCGGTGGGCTGAGAGTGGGAGGAAGTGCTTGTGCTGGTGAAGGATTCAGAAATAGAAGAGGTGGAGAGGACCGGTGGTTCGAGTCCTTGAGCATGTTGTTGCTGGAGCACTGGGGCCTGTTGTTGTTGTTGTTGTTGTTGTTCGTTGGCCTTGCTACTCGGCGGATTCGGAATGGTATCCTTGATGAGTTGGGGAAGCACTTTGTTCAATCGCTCCACAGTCATCTCGTACAATCCGGGGATGGCGGCGAAAATGGCAGTGCTGTCCATGACGAGAAGCATGTTCTTCAGAGACTCCGGGACCGCCTCGTTCAGGTTTCCGCAGGAATCCACACGGAGGTACTGCTCCATGTAGTCGAGAAGACGCATCCAGAGATCGGGGAACGATTCGAGGGCGGAAAGGGCGGAGAGGTGGTTGAGAAGGGTCTTGGCGACGATTTGGAGCGTCCGCACCCGAGTGTCCTCCATTCCGATCGGATCCATTTGGGAGAACGGTTCGAGCAATTTTGTGAGCAAAGGAAAGAGCACCTCTCCAAAGCAGGACTGCCATTCTGGTGCTCCGAGAGTGGTCATGTTGGCGGGAAGGAAGGCTCTCTGGAGGTGTGTGAGAGCGGCAGCGCGGACTCCTCTTCTGCAGTCACATGACAGACGGCCCATCGCCTGAAGCAACGGACGCCAGATATCCGTCCAGACAAACGAGACGGAAGCGAGATCGACGGGAGCTCCATCTTGAGCCCATTTCGCGAAGATGGCCGGAGTCAGCGAGTGGAGTTGCGAGCACAAGTCGAGCAGATGAAGAGACATCTGTTGATAATTGGCAGTCAACTGCTGCTCTTCGTTACGGCTCTCTTCGGCTGCCTCTTCGGCAACATCCGTAGACAGATCCTTCTTCTTTCCGTGATGATGATGATGATGATGGTGGTGCTTCTTGGTGGCTTTCTCCTCAGTCACAGTACTCCTAAGACGATTCTGGCTATCTCCGGAAAGCGGTCCAGCCGCATAGCATCCTCCGTCCAGACTTGCTTCGACCATCGTCCGAAGACACTGTAGACTCGATTCAAAGTTGTCCGGAGTGACGTGAACGGCGTCGCGAAGCAAGAAAGCGAGACATTCGCACACTTTGAGGAAGGCGGCCGGCTCGTGACGTCCGAGACCCGTTCGAAGGACGAGGCTTCCGAATCTATTGAAGTTGCTCTTATGGGAAGTGGCTCCGAGAGCTCGGAGGGCCTCTTCGGTGGCCTTCGCGGCGTCTTTGTGATCGAGATGGATCCAATCGGCAGGCTGCTTCTGGGCTCCGATCAGTGAGCCCGCAGAGTCGACGCGACTTTCAATGTCGCTCATCGAATCGTAGTTATTTCCTCTCTTTACTCGCTGCTCCTCTCCTTCCGAAGTGTAAGCTCTCTCGTCATGTCCAGATCTTCCGGAGACCTGCTCGACGTCCGAAAAGGCGTTCCTCTGCTCACTCGTTTTCACTTGAAGTTGTTGAGCCGGCATCTGGTAATCATCCGGGAGAACAGCGGCTCCCGCAGCTTCGAGAAGAGCAAAGAGCACTGCCCAGTGCTCCTTTTTGTGTACATTTGCTGCATTGGCTCGGATGAGCTCGTAGAGTCCGAACGCGATTTGACGACTGAACACGAAGAGCGCCTTCGGAGAGAGACGAAGAAGCATCGAAAGAGAGTGGAGCACGTCGTCTGACACAGTGTTATCACGGAACAAATTCCGATTAGCGACTCGTAGAAGACCGACGACGGCACGCTCGACGAGAACCGGACAGCGTCCGAATCGAGGCGAAAGGAGCCATTCAAGATGACGACGGACGTGTGGCCAAACGAGAGGAAGACGATCCTTGTTCTCGAGAGTGATTGACACGATCAATTCCAGATAGAAGACGAGAGCGTCTTCGTCCTCGCCACTCAAACTGGCAGTCTGAAAACGAGATAATGATTATGGGAATAATGATAACAAGTTTATACCTTCTGTTGGGGTTCCGCTTGCTCGACAATCATTGCACTGTTAGCCGCGATAGAAGAGAGCATTTCAGCGAGAGAAGTGCTCGTCAAGTACTTGGAATCGGCCACAATCTGCGAAGGGCGACACTCGTTGACGACAGTCGAAGCGAGTTTCATGGCGCTCAGTTGCTCCTGAGTCGGTTTCCGACGGTCCGCTTCCGAAGCTCCTCCACCCAAACCGAACCAAGAAAGAAGACCAGTGTCGCTGCGAACGGAGGGAATCTCCTTGTGGTGAACTCTCTGGATGCTGACCCATCCCTTCTCGTCGACGTAGTCCTCCACTTCAATCATATCTGATGGGAGAAGACGAGCCCGGAACAGCTGAAGGAGCACTTCGAACAGATTCCGCCACCCCTCGCGTAAAATGTTTCCGTTCTCATGAACCAGATAGAAGAGAGTTCTCGTGGCGAGTTGTGCTTTGTGGTTCTCACCGAAAGCAAGTGAGACGATTTCCGGTGAGTGATTCGGCAGGCCTCCCAGAGATGATCCCGAAGTTCCGCTCGACACGTCGACCATAGATCGATGCCGTTGCAGATCAAGTGAATCGTCGGCGCCTCCGTCTCGCATAGAAGTGAGTGTCGTGAATTTGCAGAGATGTATGCACAAGTTGTCAAACACCTCCTTCATTCCGTAGTAGGCGGCGATTTTGGCGCATTTGCGGTATCCGGTAAGAGCTTTCTGGAGGATCTGCTCATGCTCGGACTTGTCGAAGACGTAGCTGAGCGCGGCGACAGCAGGTCCCCAGCAGACAGCGAAGAGGTCATGGTCATTCCAGCCAGTGGGCGCGTGGAAGAAGGTGCCTTCGGATGTCTCTCCTCTTCTCAGAAGCACCTTCCACATGTAGTCTTCCTTGACGGTTCCCTTCTGCTCGGCCGGCATGACGATCTCCTCCGATTTGATCGCCTGGTACATCTCCGCAAGCATTTCCGGATCAAAGTCCTTCGTTCCATTCGTTCCTGACAGATTTCTCTTGAAACAATCGACTGTCATCGGCGGCTGATTTCTCTTGGCCTGCGGATTGTGCTGATCGACGTTGAGCATGATTATGGCGTAGGAAAGAGTGAAAGCGGCGTCGACATGATTGAACGGCTCATTGTTGGCGGTGTACCACTCGTCCGAGAAATGCTGCATGACGAGCGAGATTTCAGCCGACTCTCCGGGAAGACGGAAAGTCTCGAGGAACATACGAAGAGCCACATCGAGTCGTGTGTTTTCGAATGGGAAGCTCTTGACGAACGCCTTCAGCACTTCAGCATGCTTTCGACTGCAAATGTAGTCGGCAATCGCTTTTTTGTCAAGCTGCGGATTCGTCCGGAGCCACTTCACAAGACTCTCCTCGTCGTGTCCGAGGATTCCCTTCTCTCGCAGGAATTCAATTCCCTTTTTGGGGCTCAGGTTGAATAGTTCTGTTCCTTCGGCAATCAATCTCTTTCGTTTCTTTTGATCGATAACCTCGGTCATAGACGGAAGGCTGTTCGATGGAGCATGTCGATTCGATCGGAGCAATACTGCAGCTGGAGCAGCCGGCGAAGAAGTCTTCTCGTTCGGATCACCTCCACTCCTCATCTTCTTCCCGATATCATACCCGCTGAGCACAGGCAGTCCGAGCTTCTTCTGCTCTTGCTCCTTCGAAACCTCCCCTCTTCCGTTCTCGCGATCCTCGCAATTCTGTTCGATCGTCTCGATAACGACGAGAAGAGCATCCAAAGAGAGAAGCGAAGCAGTGTGGCCTCCGAGCGTAGGGAAAGAGTTCTCCACGAGCAGCTTTGTCAGATCCTCGAAAATGTTGCCACAGTACAAATCACAATCGAAGTTCAGGTACATTTCGGTGACAAGTCCAGGAATGCGCCACAATTGAACGAGCGACTCAAGAGCCATCTCCTTCTGTTCGGTTCCGCTGTTTGTGAGGTTCTTCTCGGAGAGTACGATGGACTGCAGCTTCTTCAGATAGCTTTCCAACTGGAATTTTAGATGCATTCTCATAGATTCGAAGAGCAAAAAGCAGCATCGATTGGTGGCGGCGAGCACTGGAAGTTTCTCGGTGTCAAGAAGCTGGAGAAGACTTCTGCACAGGTTGTCCTTGATCAATGGCATCAGAACATCGTAATTCGGGAGATAGTCGGCCACCGCTTCCAGAGCCACAATCAGAAGGTTCAGGCCGAGAATGACCATAGACTCCGTGTTGTGACGATCCAGAGGATTGATCATGGCGATCAAAAAGCGAAGGAGCTCTCTACAGCAAGGTAGCCCGTAAGGGAGCTTCTCCTCGATGGATCCGCCCGCAAACTGATCTTGATCCTCGTCGTCCGAGATGATTTCTCTTTGAAGCCCGTGGTTCCTACTGGTTCGCTCTTCTTCGCCGCCTTCAGACTCAGAATCTGCTTCGTCTCCTTCCGAAAGATGCTCTTTCTTGACCTCCAGCTCCTTATCCGGTTGCGTCACCGTATCGACTGGCGGATCCGTCGTCAGGACGACATCGTATTCGGACTCCATCAATTTTGTCGATTCCGTCACATTTTTCACTGTCTCTTCTTCGCCTTCTCTAGTTTTTTGGTCGGCAGTTCCTTTTTCTATATGAACCGACAACTGTCGTTTCTTCTTTCGTTTTTGACGCTTTTCAGTTGGATTCACCTGAAAAATACACTTTTTTTTCAATGTTTTCTTTTAAATATTCTCACCAATTGTCGAATGTACGGATGGCGGGTGTCTTCGACAAACGTAGGCAACCTCGTGAAAATCAATTGGGTCATGTCGGCGAGCGTCGATTCGGCAGACTTGCGGAGGAGAAGCGAGAGGTTCTGTTCGAACACGATCCGGAAGCACGACTGCATCATATCACACACGGCTTCGTTTGAAAGAAGAATGCCGGGAGGCGAGAGGAGCAGCGAACGAAGAACCTGAAGAATCTTGAAGAGCACGCACTCGTCACTGCCACTGCTCTTTCCGCCGATGAACTTGGTGTGCACGACGGCGTAGGCGATCGATTCGACTGCGTTTGCGGCTTTGATGCTGCTCGCGTCGATGAGTCCGTAGTTGAGAAACTTGGCGACGGCGGCCAGTGCGGCTTCTGTGATCGGTCCGTTCGTGTTCTGTGCTTTTACGACGTCCAAGAAAGGCGACAAATACGTGAGAGGGTTCATATCGGCCAAATCAGCAACCTGGAACACTTTCCGATAATTTAGGAATGGAAGATTCGGAATCCGACCTCATTGAGAACTTCTTTCAGATCCGTGAAATTCCTGAGCAGCGGATCGGTGTCTTCCATTGTTGGAACTTGGTGGGACAACTGATATTGCCTAGAAATTGATAATCTCTTTCATTTCATTGTAGTTCCTAATTTCCGAACCTTCTGGCTTTGTTGAGCAGTGCGACGACGCAATTCGCCTCGCCCATAACGATATAGACTCCATTGGTCGCCATCTTTTTGAGCGACGACGACCTGCTGAAAACAAAAGAAAGATTGGATGAAAATTCAAAGATTGAAATTGGACGAATAAAATGGGAGAATAGTGAAAATCCGGGTTAGAAGTATGGGAAAAGCGATAAAATCTAACGAAATTCACTAAGAAATTACACGTCACGCGAACCGCTTTCCGGTGCCCAGTACGCAAACACCGCGACGTCGGAATGCGGACTCTCGGCCGCTCTCAAAACTTTATTTTTATCTTCCGGTTTTCCGATTTCCCTTTATGACCCGCCCAAAAGGTTTAAAACTGGTTTGGAGATATACAAAAGGTAAGATTTATTCACTTTTTTCTGGAACCAAAGAAAACTTGCAGGAGCCGCCGCATTCTACTGTGTGGCACATTGTATCAGTCGATATGTGGGCGAATTAGTGATATGCAGTGGTCCCTCGATGCATCCGACGATCCAGGATGGAGATCTCGTTTTGGCAGAAAGATTCAGTGAGTTGGATGCAATGAATTCGAAAAGAAAACTGAACAAGCGACAGGCGTCGCCAGTAAAAACGTTCAAGACGGAGACATCGTCGGCTGTTTGAATCCTCAGAAGCCTCGCGAGCTGCTTTGCAAACGAATAGCCGCAAAAGTAAGAGAATCTCGTGGAGCTGGCGGATGTTTCTCGACTTTTCAGGAAGGACAGCCCGTGCACAGCCATCTACTGCCGTCCGGCCGAGTTCCGATCGGTCACGTCTTCTTGCAAGGCGACAATAACGCAGTTTCGACGGATTCCCGACATTTCGGTCCAGTTCCAGAAGGCCTCGTTCAAATCCGTCTCACTCTTCGAATATGGCCTTTTGAAAGGGCCGGATGGCTGTCCGACCGCTGGTTTTGGGAGAAAACCACCGAAAATTGACATGCTTCTGTCATTTTTCTGTAGAAGTTCAATTGTAAATTAGTAGATTTGTTCTTTTTTCGAATTCCCGGTCACTGTAATAACTGCCTCTTTGCCTTTTTACCGTTCAATTTAATTTAAAAAAGATTTTTCAAGTTTCTTAAGTTTCTCCTGAGCTACAAGGTTTTTAATCCAATTTTACTTGTTTTCTGCAGTTTTTACATGTTATCACTCCAAGATAACTATTTAAGTTAAAAATGGCGGATCGAATGACACAACTTCAAGACATGATCAACGAGATGGCCTCTCTGATGACGAACGCGATCGGAGTGCTGCAGGCGACCGCTCCGCCGTGCGAGTTCGGAACAATCTCGAAAGAGCTCGAAGATGAGCCCAATTGTGCCGTTTTCGCTGCGAGCATCGCGAAAG
Source organism: Caenorhabditis sulstoni (assembly GCA_963966605.1). Classification (NCBI taxonomy): domain Eukaryota; kingdom Metazoa; phylum Nematoda; class Chromadorea; order Rhabditida; family Rhabditidae; genus Caenorhabditis; species Caenorhabditis sulstoni. The sequence continues at coordinate 6,405,482 of OZ016477.1, read as the reverse complement.
CAGCCAAGAATATAGAAGTTTTTCCTGAAGTTGCATTCAAAACCAACTGATTCTTCTTTAGATTCTCATCGACTCGTTTCCGATTGACGCGTCGAATCAAGAAGATGAAGTCGAGGAGCAGATGGTGGAGAACGACAAAAAGCAGGCGGAAAAAGTGGAGGAACTAGTCGGATTGGTCGGCGAAAGCAACAAACTGGTGTCCGTTGTGCAACAGAAGCTCGCTCAAATCGGCAAATGTCAACTGAGCTCGCGCCCTAGTGAGTAGAAGAAATTCCTGGTTTTTTCATGTAAGATCTCGAGAAACATTGGTATTAATATTGATAAATTTATTCACATTTTTTTATCTTCCACTTATTTTTCGAATACTGAACAGCTTAATGATGGCTTGCATTATATTTCTCTCTTTCTTTTTCGATATTTTTAAATAATTCTGGTCCAGATGAGCACGATCACAGAAGAAGAACGGCAGAGGCGGAACGCGCTGCTTCGAGAGAGATATTTGAAGTTTGCACAGGTGGGAAACATAGAAAACAGGATGAAAGAGATGGTTTCAGAAAGCAGTTGGCCAGCCGGCTCGGATCGAAATGTGCGAGAAAACGAGCGTTTCGGCGACGATCCGAGCGTTTCAGCCGTCTTCCGAGCACGTCATTGTGGGTGAGAATCGCGAGAAGAAACCTTCCAGAAGACGTGCTTTTCTGCTTGCAGCGAATCTGGCGACTCCGATCGGGACACTCGACAAGGCCGTTCTGCGGACCACCGACATCATCAAAATCAGTATCGACGCCAAGAATCTCAGTTAATCTCGATCACTTTCAATTCGAAAAAGAAGAGATCTCGCATCGATTTCACTCTAGCAAAGCGGTACAAAACGCTCAAATAGTTCTCGTTGTCACGGAAACGGCCGGCGCAATTGTGACACTTCTGTGTTTTCTGGTGATAAAGTTTCGGTAGGGAGCCACGTAGAAAACGGTGAGAATCGGATCGATGAGGCAGGGAAGAATGCAGGTGGGGAACGGAAGGAACTCGGCGATCTCGGCTTCGATGTGGATTCTCTGAAGATCAGATCAGTAAATGCGAGAGAAAAAAGAGGCGAAACCTGCGAGAGGACGAAGTAGACGACGTTCGGAATCAAGCAGACCATGGGGAACATCGCCTGCATCGTCAGCGCCTGAAAGCGTCTTCTCATCGACGACCTTTTCTCCGATTGCCTGCTCACCCTCACCAAATCCAGCGACGCCTTCTTGGTTCGATCACTCAAATGGGTCTGCACTTCGTTGATTTGTCTGAATATCTGGTGTCTCCAGAAAAGAATGAAAATGGGCATCAAATAGGGAATTCCCATGAGAATCGCCGTGTTTATCAGGTAAACGGGACTGCTCGTCGACTTGAAACCGCCGAATCGGCCGTAAGAATCAACGAGTCGGTACGAGGGAAACGCGGATTCCGTGTTCGAAACGACGATGGCAAAGTCGTAGGGGGGAATGAGGATAGCGGTCTGAAAACTGATTGGGTGAGCAGCGGCGATACGGAGTCGAACCAGCATTCCCAACGGAACGATCCACGTGAGGCCGAAGTTGCGCGCCAATTTCAAATTCTCGCATTTCCCGTGGCAAATCAGACAATATCGGAAATACATGGAGAGAAGAATCGAGAGATTTGTCGTGCAGAGGAAAAGATTGTAGACGTTGTAGGAGAGGAAGGAGAGCTCGAGCGACGTCGAGCGAAGCGGCCCGTACGGCAGAAGAGCCACCGACTCGCCCGCGCTGATTATCCTGAAAAGTACGTCGGCCATCGATTTTTTAAAATTGAGTTTGGAGAATATTCGAGTTTTTATGTTCAGACGATTTACAGTTTAAAGGCGCGGCAGGCTTGTAGCGAGTGCGGGTCTTGACACGAAAATGAAATAAAGCTTACTGTAGATTTCGAACCTAAATTTTTTTTAAAGCAAAAACGACCTAAAACTAGCGTGCAATTGCCAGAATCTCAAATTTTTATGTCTAAAAATTTTTAAAGTATCACATAAATTTACTTTCAAATTTACATTTCAACATGATCAAGAAAATTATCCGAAATCAATCAAATTCCTTCTTCTCGTGCCGAGACCTTTTGCCAATAATACGGTATGCGCCTTTAAACCCCCAAATCGTTGCCTGTTTCACGACGATATCTTCTCAGTGGAGAGTTCAAAACAGTCAAGTTGGTGTGGTATTTATATATATATCGATCGAAACAGAAAAACGACGCCAATCAAATTGAAATATTCTCACCTCATCTGGAGCAGAAACGAGAAAACGATGAGAATCGTCTCGCTGACGCTGGTATTCAGAAGAAGCAATCTGAAATTGTCACTGAAACTGTTCGAACTCTGAAATAATTCCCCCCCAGAATCCTACCTGTAAGTGCTGAAAGAAATCGGAGATTTGACCCAGATCAGAAAAATGAGTAAAAAGTTCAATGGAAGTGAAATTGTGGTGAAAACGAGGTAGTACAAGTTGAGAATCATCGGAATTTCCCGATCCATCGGCTGAAAATCGTCTTGAACTCTCTTGAAAAAGTTCGAATTCTCACGAACTTACCACTTTCACAGCAGAAGAAAATAAAGTTTATTAGAGAATCAGCGAAACAAAAAAAGGGGAATTTCGAAGGGAAAAAAGAGAGAAAGGGCTCTTTTTCAGAGATTAATTGGGATCACAAAACGAAACATTGTCCAGTGAAACGGAAGAAATCGGAGTAGGTGGACTCTGTGACGAAACGCGGAAATTCTGAAAAACAGACGGATTTGAGAGTTTTCGGTGGGTGGTGGAAGCACGCTCTACCGCACTGATTCGAAAAGTGCCATGGAGCGCGGTTTCCCTCGTGCGGAATCAGTGTTTTCGTGAAAAAAGGCATTCTTTCATTCGAGAACAATGAAATGAAAAGTTAAATTAAACCGACAAAAGTTCGTTTGACTGCAGCTGAAGAACTGAAAAAATAAAAATCCAGAAAAAAATTGTTTTTTTCAGGCGATTCCTAGTCCCTCCCGTTCGATTTCTTTGCCGATTTCGAAACCTGTCAAAGTTTCGAAACTCCTTTTTTTTTGTCAGCCGCCACCCGATTACAAATAGACTTTTAGGTGTTTGTTTGCGTTTTTTCTTTGCCATCTTATCAGTTTTCTGCTTTTTCAGAACAATTTTGCCGACGACTAAAACTCCTTTTTCTTTTCTTTTCTTTTTTCTTTTTCTTTTCTTTTCTTTTCTTTTCTCTTTCTTTTCTTCTTCCTATCCTCGATCTTATTTCATTAGAGCGCACTTTCGCAATGAGAGAAGTGATTTCAATCCACGTGGGACAGGCGGGAGTTCAAATCGGAAACGCTTGTTGGGAGCTCTACTGCCTCGAGCACGGCATCCTTCCCGATGGCACTTTTCTCGATCAGGACGGCGGCTCGGGCTCTTTGAGCACATTCTTCTCGGACACTGGATACGGTAGACACGTGCCACGCTCAATTTTTGTCGATTTGGAGCCCACTGTCATCGGTACGCTTCGTTTTGTTCCGAAATTACCCGCTTGGCAAGAGAAACATATGCGGAGAATTTGTACGCCCTTGAAATGCCGTTTTCCTTACGCACTGGTGGTGTAGTGGTCTACACTGTTGACTGCCACTCGACTCATCGCGAGTTCGATTCTCAACCAATGAAGACAAAACCCCATGTCCTGAAGTATTCCATGCTAGCATGATTAGTCTTTCCGAGGTTTCTTTTTCCCACATTTCCAGACGAGATTCGTACTGGAACTTACAAAAAGCTGTTCCACCCGGAGCAAATGCTAACCGGAAAAGAGGACGCTGCGAATAACTACGCTCGCGGTCACTACACAGTCGGAAAAGAGATCATCGACGTGACGCTGGAGAGGATCCGAAGACTGGCGAGCAACTGCGACGGTCTGCAAGGGTTCTTCGTGTTCCACTCGTTCGGAGGAGGCACCGGAAGTGGATTCACGTCGATGCTCATGGAGAGACTCTCCGCGGAGTACGGCAAAAAGAGCAAACTCGAGTTCTCGATCTACCCGGCTCCGCAGGTCTCGACGGCCGTCGTCGAGCCGTACAACTCGATTCTGACGACGCACACGACTCTGGAGCACTCGGACTGCTCGTTTATGGTCGACAACGAGGCGATCTACGACATTTGCCAGCGGAATCTGAGAGTGGCCCAACCCACCTACAACAACCTGAATCGCATCATTTCGCAGGTACCCCTCCGAACTGCTTCCGATCCTTTTCAGAATCACTTCAGGTCGTCTCGTCGATCACTGCTTCTCTCCGATTCGACGGCGCTCTCAACGTGGATCTGAACGAGTTCCAGACGAATCTGGTGCCGTACCCACGGATTCACTTCCCGCTCGTCGCCTACAATCCTCTCATCGCTTCCGCGAATCACGAGATCCTTTCGGTCGACGAGATCACGAGAAGCTGCTTCGAGACGGCGAATCAGATGGTGAAGTGCGATCCGAAGAGCGGCCAGTACATGGCGGTGTGTCTTCTGTATCGCGGCGACGTCGTTCCGAAGGACGTCTCGGCGGCGATCAAGTCGATCAAGACGCAGCGAAGTGTGCAGTTCGTCGACTGGTGTCCCACTGGATTCAAGGTCGGACTCAACTATCAGCCGCCGACGGTGATCCCCGGAGGCGACATGGCCAAGGTGCCGCGTGCCGTCTGCATGCTCTCCAACACGACCGCCATCGCGGAGGCGTGGCAGAGACTCGATTACAAGTTCGATTTGATGTACGCGAAGAGGGCGTTCGTCCACTGGTGAGAACACTTTCATGACCTCGTTTCGCTGATTCGATTGATATCCCAAGTTGACTGTTTTGAACTCTTCACCGAAAAGAGATTGTCGGGAAACAGGCATCAAACGATTTGCAGTTTTAAAGGCGCATACCGTATCCTAGGTCTCGACACGAGAGAATTTTTAAAGACGAAATCAACTCAATTCTCGTTTATTTCATGATGTAATTGAAAACAAAATTTGTGCGCTACTTTATTCTTTTTTCGACCTGAAATTTCTAAGATTTCGGCTATTGCACGCTAGTTTTAGGTCGTTTTAGGTTTGAAATCCACAGTAAACCTTATTTTCGTGTCGAGACCCGCATCTGCTAAAAGGGATGCGCCTTTGAGCTGAAAGTTCACCTATTTTTCGAATTGGAACTCGAGTTTCGAGCTCGGAAGTTAAAAAAACATCAATCGAGAGACGGAATCTATCATTTTTTGAGTTTTCAGGTACGTGGGAGAAGGAATGGAGGAGGGCGAGTTCTCGGAAGCGCGCGAAGATCTCGCTGCCTTGGAGAAGGACTACGAGGAGGTCGGCGCGGATTTGCATTATGGAACCGAAGAAGAAGAGTTCTGAGCGACTACTTTATTAATGTTTGAAATGAACAGTCTACACTAAAAGGAGGCATTTCTAGTCGATTCTCTCCGAATCAAAGTCCGATCCGCCGTTCGTTTCGGTGGCAGTGATGCGATAGGTGGCCTTGGCTCCTCCGTAGTACACCGGACACATCGACTCGCACACGTCTTCGAGATCGTTTCCTTCTGCCGGACTGCACCACGACTCTTGGAAGACGACGTCGAGCGTCGTCACGGAGCCCGACTTCTCCGACTTGAGCACCTCGATCGGCACCCAGAACTTTCCCTCGTTTCCGACGTTCACGTTCGTGGCGGCGGCCTCCCAAGCGAGTCCCTGCGATAAAAAAAGAGTTATTCACGACGAGTAGGCCTGGTTCGGGCCGAGAAGACCCCCGAACTGGCAGTTTCTTCCAGGCCCCAATTCGGGTGATTCACCGGGAATTCAGTGACAAACTGAACCCAGGCCTATTTCAAACGACTGAAAAGGATTCAAGGCCAAACCTTCCAACCTCAGGAGCCCATCTCTTCGAGACTTCTCTGGATCTTTTTCTCTGAAACTCACGAGCAGTTCGTCGTCGACGTCTCCATGAATGGGAGCAGCCATGACGAGAGAGCAGCCGAGAAGAGTCGTCAGGAAGAAGCACGTCTTCATCATTTTCGAAGCGATTCAGAATGGAGGTTCGAGACGCCCGGTGGCGTCTTTTTATCCCCGCGCGCACCGGGTCATTCCGGCGACAAAAGATCGCTTTTAATTCGAGAAACGGAGAATTGGCGCCACCGTTCTGAACCGGTATCACAAAAGGAGGCGAAGACGTTGTTGCTCTTCTTCTTCTTCTTCTTTTTCATCTTATCATATTAGTCCGCTGTCAATTTGTTTCCAGTTAATTAGATTCGGAAGACGGGAGAAAAAAACGGTGAATGAGCCCATTTGGAAGACGACGAAATTGGAAGAAACCGGTTCGTTTTACGGGGGTTCCGAGAGGAAAGTTCAGGCACTCCAAATGGGCGGGGTCTAGGTTCTTTTCGATTTTTGCGGGGAAATGAGGGGGTCTCGTCTCAATCATTCAGCAGAGAATTCGGTGCTTTGATGTGAGACTTTATTATAATTTTTTAGAGGATAGTTTAGGTTAGTGCAGTGATACAATAGAAAGGTGGAATAAATTATTACATTGAGATTTTTCGAGCTTTCGAGTTCGGCATCATTTTCTCCTTGTCCGCGTTGTTCATCGCGCTGGCTTCAGGTAGGTGCACTCGCGAGGCGAGCTCGGTCTCGCGGGATCCGTGGAGACCTCTTCGTCGGGAATCTCGACGCGATACACCTCATAGTTATGGTTGAGCTTTCTCTCGAGATGCAGCTGCCAGCCGTTCTCTTTCAGCACTCCGTTCCGCGAGTTGTAGGCGAAGAAGACGCGATCGATTCGGAAATGGACGAGAGCCATCGCACACAACGAGCACGGCTCGTTTACAAGGAACACGTCGGCGCCGGTGCCGATGTAGTCGGCCATCTTTACGGTCGGATGGTGGATCGGCAGCGATCCGACCATTTCCATGACGGCGTGGCCGAGCCTCTCAGGGGCACAGCTGCCCTTATACTTGAGTTCGCCGTCCTTTACTACAGCGCATCCTTTGATGTTATCGACAGTCTCGTACATCCAACGGAAAATGTAATCGCGGAGCTCGTCGGTGACGAAGGAGCCATCGAGAAGTTTCTCGATCTTCTCGTCCGGATGGAAACTCGTCGGCCAGTGCTCCTTTGCGAAGTCGAACTGGGCCCGAGTGATCGGCTTATTCCACGGCACTTGGACTTCCTGCAAACAATGAGAGGACGTCTTTGTGAACACATTTTTTTTCGAATTCGCGTTCGTAGCGGCCAAGGCCACACTTCTCTCACCTTCAAATCTTCGATTTTCAAGCGGGGATCCTCAAAGTACTTGAGGAAAAACTGCGCTTCCTCCAGCCCTCTATCGATCAATATCCAGCCATCCTTCCCGACGCGCTTCAAATGCGACAAATCCGGCTTTATCGGTGGCAACTTATCGATTATCTGCAAATGATATTTTAGGCCAGATCTGAAATCAATCATTCACTTACTTCGCCGATGATAGTCTTGTCTTCGAGTTGCAAAGCGTGATAAAAAGTCAATGGAACCGTCGTTTTTCGGTATTTTGGATGGATGATCGGCCACACGCTGCAAAAAGACGAGCATTTTTGAACTTGTGTTTATGCCGAAACGTACCGAAAATCTGTCGATTTTTCTAGTTTTATTCTTTTCGCAGATGGTCCGTCGTCTTCCTGCATTTCGCTGGACATTTGTTTGAAAATTGAGTGGAACAGCGTCCGAATGTGTGCATGTCGCAAGCGAGCTAATCGCGCCGCAGCATTGCCAAACGCCTAGACTCCGCCCCCTTTTCCGTGCCGCACCGGAATCATGTGCAATTCCAGCTGTTTGTTTATTTCCGCCGCTTTTATCAGTTTTATAGGAATTTCATCTGTATTGCGCTTTCTCTCCAGCATTCGCCAACTCTATTTATTGATTCGCTTGTTTTTGAATAGTGAACTCTGTGTATTTATAGCTAAAAATGGGCAACAATCAGTCCGGAGGACCCGATGGCCGTTTCGGGGGCCTAAAAGACCATGCGGGCGTTCGACGTCATCGCATGATGAGTGAGACCGCTCGTATTGCTGGGCAAGTGCTTCCGGATGCCAACGGACCGCCGATGATGTTCGATGTGAGTGATTCTTCGGAAAGTTTTACAAACAGATTTTTTTTGGTTTCCAGGACGGATCTGATGACAAGACCGGCGAGTGCCCGGTTGTTTTCCGCTGGAGCTTCACGCAAACGGCCCCGCCGCGGAACGTGCACATCATAGGATCGTGGGACGGATGGCAGTCGAAGATTCCGATGGTGAAGTCGACGAACGACTTTTCGACGATCATCGACTTACAACCGGGACAGTACGAGTACAAGTTCTACGTCGACGGACAATGGGTGGTTGACGACAATCAGGGGAAGACTCAGGACTCTCACGGCAACGAGAACAACAGCATCAACATCCAGGATTCGGATTTCGCCGTGTTCGAGGCTCTCGACGAAGACTTCCAGTCCTCAACAGCCGGGGAAGTTCTGCGTGGCGAGTCAGAGAGCACCAAGAATCATGACACTCCGAACGACAGGTAGGAAAGCTTCCGAAAGCTCTTTTATCGCATGAAAAGTTAAGTTAGTGAATGATGAGCAAGAGAACAATTCGTATACTGACATTCAATAAATTCGTATTATTACAGAGAACTCGAGAAGCTCCGCTCGTTCACTCAGGAAATTCCTTCGATGGACATGCTCCGCAAAGCCGCCGGACCGCCGGTGATCCCGCCGCAACTGATGCAGGTAGCTCCCGTTCCGTACTTTCCAGGACCTAATCTCACGAACACAGAAGGTGCTGCTCAACAAGGAGACGCCCGAGTCTTGCGACCCGAACGTGCTCCCGGAGCCGAATCACGTGATGCTCAACCACATGTACGCCCTCTCGATCAAGGACAGCGTCATGGTGCTCTCGTCGACTCAGCGCTACCGCAAGAAGTTTGTCACTACTCTTCTCTACAAGCCAGTCACCCCATAAGTTATCCGTTCTTCGTTTTGTTCTGTGAATCGTGATTCCATGCTACCGTAAACCTCCCAACCCATGTTAGTTGTGTTTGTGTACCATAGCTGCCCGCTTGTTCCACCCCGTTCATCACCTTTTTTTGTGAATTCTTGTTGTAAGAAACGCGAAACGTCGTAGCCCTACCCTTAACTTTACGGACCCTCCCCATTCGAGAAGACGCCCTTCTCTCTGCAAAACCTAATAATTATTGTCTGTTCTTCTGCAGCTAGATGTATATAGTTTGAAATGTCAAAGTGTTCGTCTCTCCGAGTCCCTGCCCTTCTCCAATTCTAAGCTTTATTCGAGTGGCTTTTCTCGGTTTGTTTCCCCGAAGAATCGCTTTTTAAGATCCCCTATTTTCCTTCTTTGTGAATAATTTGACATTCCATTTTGTTCACTGTTTCTTCTCCTCTCTTCTTTCTTCCGTTCCTCCGTTTTTTCTTTTATAAAAAATGCTGTGGTTTTTTTCTGTTTTTTTTTCAGAACCGTACCCGTTTGAACGGCACTTGCGTATCTGAATAGAACAATTTTTATCAAGTATAAATCCGATTTGTTCGGACAAAAAACGAAAATTTAAAAAGTTGGGGAAAATGCGATTTTCGATGGAATTTTTTATTTGGCAACTGAAAATGATGTATTGGGATTATTTGATGATGAAAAAGAACCGCTTTGAAGCGTCTGAAACGTCTTGAATTCCGAGGGAAAATTGAAACAAAAAACGCGCGGGGGCGGAATTCAAAAAACGTTTCCACACACAAACACAGCCACATCGATCATTCGTCTTGTCGTCTGCGTCTGCCCGAATCGCTTACTTCGCCACGCCGACCTTCGCACCCATTGCGATTTCTTCCTTTTCACCCGACCCTTCGAGACGTCTTTTCCTGGCTCCAAACTAGTATCCGTGTCGTTTTGTGGCTTCCAGATTCTGTATAATCGGATGAGGGCTGGGGAAAGGAGTGAAAAATGCGTTCGAAACGGAAACCGCTCGTCTTCGCTGCTTGTTTTTTGTTTTCCAGTCGAGAAGGTCGCGTCCCTTTCTGTTCGTTTCTCTCTGCAATCCACAAATAAACAACAAGGACCAGATTTCTAGACAATTTTTCTTTTCTGAAGAAATAGAAAAAAACAAAAATAGTTGTGGGCGCTCTGATTAACAGGCTGAAAACAGAGTCATTCCGACTCATCTATTGTAGCCAATCAGAACAGTGATCCGAAAGGAGAGGAGAAGGATCAGAAGATGTCCTTCGGATGCACTCTGTCTCTCCGCGTCTCTTCGTCCTGAACGTTCTCTCGTCGGGTGCTGGGGCCGGAGACTGGTTTTGTGTGAAGAACTGACACTTCTTCATCGAAAGACCAAGGGGAAGAAGAGATTGCAATACTTTTCTTCTCGTTTTCTGCCCTTCATGTCCCTGTCTATCTCATTACTTTTATCGGCGTTTCACATGTTAGTTTCTTCTAGTTTTTGTTTCCTTTGTAGAGAAAGTTGCCGTCGTGACGCTTCTCCTCTCCGTTTTCCCTCGGTTTCCTAGGTGAAATCGTGGGAACTCTTCTCGTCTTCAGTGGGACACGAGTAAACAAGCGAGTGCTCAGAACTACTCGTACTACTACTCACCACTCCTCACCTTTACTTCTCCTTTGTGAATATTTTGGTCTTTCAAGTTGCCGCCTTGGCAAATGAGGAGTGCGCTCTACTGCACACATTTATCATTTTGTGTAGTGTGGTGCTTGCTGCCCGGAGAAGGGAGCGATAACGGTTCGGCCCAGAAGTGCGTCAATCAGATTCGTTCCACTCATTTGTGTCTCAACTAGATTCTTCTTGTTCTTGTTTTCAGTTTTTGTTGGCGGAGAAGGAGGTCCAAAGAATGAGGGGTTTCGATAAATATTTTGTTTTCGCCCGCTTTTCGCTCCGACGAACCTCCCCTTCGAATTGATGATCATTAGCGACCCTCGACTTCCTTCTCCCCTCCTATTCACCCCAAAAGCGTAGGTTCGTCCTTATAAGAGATATATCGAAGGGCCGTCCCTCCATTACACACCTCCTTCTTCCTTTTGATGTTTCAAGGCTATTGGCCGTGCAAAACGCTTGCAAACACTGGCTGATTAGCGGGAGAAAAAGCGAGAGAACCCGACGGCGGAAAGAGCGAGCGGCTGTTCGCAAAAGTGCGAGAGCTCGCTTCTAAACAGGTGTCGCATGTCCCTCCCTACTCTCATTCGATCGAAATCGGCTCCCATAGATTCGCTTTGAGTTCGGTTTCGAATCAGTAACGAGCTAGCGATGTGCACTTTTGAAGGCCGTCTCCGCACTCTTTTCCTTTCATGTCCCGGACAAGTGCAACCTCCGTTCAGTTGTTGCCGGCGTGTGTACTTTTCACTCCAAAAAGAGAGAACGAAACGGAAATGTTCGTTGGGGCATTCTACTTTGAAAACTAGAGGCAGATCCTGTTAAATACCCTCTTGATAATCAGTGAGTTTTCGGAAAACTTTCTGTTCATTTTTCTAACTTGAACGATGAGAATTCTGCACTGTTGAAAGTAGCAAACTCTCTCTCTCCCCCTTCGTCTGAAATTCCGCCAGATTCGTATGAATCGGACAGATTTCAGCAGAGATATCGGAAAAGTGCAAACGAGGCCCCCACCGTCGCATGCATTGTGTTGCAAAGCGTATCGCATCGCGAGGAGACAGTCCTGCACCGGTGCGAGACGCAGAGTACGAGCCAGATAGCGCGCGCAGATGGTGCGAGACGACGCACACGCACAACGCCACGCAGAGAGACATCTCTTCTTGCGTCTCTTTCTCTTGCCCCATTCACTCTCCCCCTCCTCGCACAAATTCCCACTCACAGGTTGATCGTTCTCTGTTCTCCACCTAACCCACACTATTTCGGGTCGCCCCGTCGCTTCCCGTTTCCAATCGTTTCTCTCTTTTCACCTTCTCCCTCCTCGGCGCTCTTCCCCTTCGAATCAGTTGATGAATCGATTGATTGGCTTCTTCACTCTCCATTGTGACGTGTGATCTCGTCCGTCGAGTCTGTAAACAGTTTTCGCAATATTACCTAACCAAAATGATGACAAAACATGTTTTGTGGCGAGTGTGGGAATGTGGAGCTGAACACAATTCCCGTTTCACAAGTCTCTTCAGCTTCTTAACTCTTCTCCAAGCTCCGTTATCACTAGAAACGTCGCGTTTCGCCTCGTTTCCAATCATTTTAGCTGACATTTTGTTTCGAATTGATTGATTTTGGAAAGTGAAAGCGAAAATCGCTGATAACGCTCTTTCTCGTGTTCTTTGGCTCCTTTTTATTTTCTCGGTCATCCAAAATCACCCGATTTTCATCATTTTTGCAGGTTTTCCAACCCGAAATACCCTGTACATTGTGGATGGGCTGATCTCTGACGGTCTGTATCGCCAGCTGATCCTCCACTTATAGTCACCCGATTCTCGCGAAAGGCTAGGGAGTATCCCAAAAGAAGCAATTGTAATCCGGAAAAAGAGAAGCTACCATGGCTGACGTGTTCGATCTGGAGTTGGACGGCCATGAGACGGCTCATATCGACATGCAGCCCTCGCCGCACCGAACGTAAGTCTTTTCGCTCCAAAATATCAATATTTGGAATGAAAACCGATAATTTCGGGTAGTGTCACTCGAAAAATGCCTTGCAGAATGATGAAGGTAGCTTTCGAAATCGAAACTGTAAACTTAAAAGTTTTGTTGTATAGCTTGTAGTTTTTGTAGTCTAACAGCTAATAGGAGAGTAAATTCTCATAGTTAGATACTGTCTTTGTAGTTATTTCAAAATTACGACGCAATCGTCATCAAGCCGTAGTCTTTGTGGTCTCTTTAGTAATCAGGTGACAATGCCTAATCGTTTGACACGTTGACCACTGATTATTGATTATTGATTACAGGTACCACTATGATCGCCACTCCGAGATCATGGAGGACGATCACATGTACAGTAATGTCGCCGACGTAAGCATTATTCCCTTTTTGAAATTCTAATGAGCATTCTTCTCTTCAGGGTCAGATCTCTGCGCCGCCGCCGAGCTCTTCCTACATGGAGGATCCGATGGTTGAGGCGATCCAGCTCTCCGCTAGCGCCATCAATCCGCCGAACACCAGAGTCGGACCGGAAGACTTCCAGTTGCTAAAGGTGCTCGGAAAAGGTGGATACGGAAAGGTATTTAGAACTTTTCTTTCGCAAAATCATTAAATCATTCGAATTCTAGGTTTTCCAAGTCCGCAAGACCACTGGAAACGATTCGGGAAAGATTTTCGCAATGAAGGTCCTCCAGAAGGCGACGATCGTGCGTAATCAGAAGGATACGGCTCACACGAAGGCCGAGAGAAACATTCTCGAGGCGGTGAAGTCGCCGTTCATCTGCGACCTGCTTTACGCTTTCCAAACGGGAGGAAAGCTCTACTTGATCCTGGAATATCTGTCCGGTGGAGAGCTCTTCATGCATCTGGAGCGCGAGGGAATGTTCATGGAGAACGTGGCCAAGTTCTATCTCTCGGAAATCGTCGTCTCTCTCGAGCATCTCCACCAGCAGGGCATCATCTACCGTGATCTCAAGCCGGAGAACATTCTTCTCGACGCAAAGGGACATGTGAAACTGACGGATTTTGGACTGTGCAAAGAGGAGATCGAGGGCGATCAGAAGACGCACACGTTCTGTGGAACTATCGAGTACATGGCGCCGGAAATTCTGATGCGATGCGGACACGGAAAGGCGGTGGACTGGTGGAGCCTCGGGGCTCTCATGTTCGACATGCTCACCGGAGGACCTCCATTCACAGCTGAGAACCGCCGCAAGACTATCGACAAGATTCTCAAGGGCCGCCTCACGCTGCCGTCTTATCTGTCGAACGAAGCGAGAGATCTGATCAAGAAGCTTCTGAAGAGACACGTCGACACTCGGCTCGGAGCCGGTGCTTCGGATGCCGAAGAAATCAAGGCGCATCCGTTCTTCAAGCAGCAAGACTGGAACCAGGTCTATGCCCGTCAGCTTGAAGCGCCGTTCAAGCCGGAAATAGAGAACGAGGAGGACGTTTCGCTCTTCGACACGCGCTTCACGAAGATGACGCCAGTCGATTCGCCATGCGAGACGAGCTTCAGTCTGAACGGCGAGAATCCGTTCGTGGGATTCACCTACGTCGCACCATCGGTGCTCGAGATGATGAACAAGAATGGTCATGGAATCTCAGTCGCGCAGCTCGCCTCGTCGTTCTCGAGTCGCGGTGGAGCACAGAAGAGCCCCAGAAAGCCGGGAGATCATCTCGAGACAGGCACAGTTCATCATAATCACGGAAGCGGACAACTGTTCGGACATGGAGGACACGATCCGGCTGAGCAACGCTTTGGTTACGGAAGTGGAATCAACAGCGGAGGCGTCACTACTCACTTTGGACACTATCCGGACGATGACGCGATGGACACCTCTACTCCGCGAGCCAGCGAGAGCCGCGAGTCGACGACTACTCCGAGAGGCGTCACCTCGACGACGAGGCCTTCGAACATCGGAAGCACGGCGTCGACGCCGATTCCGCTTCCCAAAAGGGTCATGTGAACGGGTGGAGAAGGTAATAGGAGTGAAAGGAAACGGGTGCGAGTGGCGGGGAGGGAGCCAGATTAGATTAGTTGGTCAGGCGGAAAACGGCACGTTTTTGTTTTCATTAGGTTGTGCCACCTACTCACAAGTGTCAAGAATGGAAAATAAACGAATTCGTTGGATTTTTCGAGAGGAAAGCACCAGCGTCGGACTGTTGTTTGCTTATGTGCGTGCGTGGGTGCCCCATTTCCATTGACAGGCGTATCGGAATGGCTTCGTGGGTGCCCCTCTCTCAGAGGCGTCTGAGATTTCAAATAATGATGAAATGGGCGGAAGTACCTGTTAAATAGAACCGAATAAGTGAGCTGAAATTAGGAGCACGGCCTGTTCCAATTGAGCTCCGAAAGAGTTTTGAAACCCGATTCCAATGCCCATCAGATTTTCAGAGAGTTGTCTCGAGAAGTCGCTTCGATCCGCACACACCTCGGCCATCTTCGTCTTCTCCATCCTTCTTCTTCTCTTCATCAACATCATGTTCCTCTTCTTGTTCCGTGACGTGTTCCTTCTCGCCCTCTCTCTTCTCTTCGACGTTTTCTAGAAACCGTCATACTCCTTCTCTTCCCCTTCTAACCACCTATAATCGATATTTCCTGTCACTTTTTCTTCTCCCTTTTTCGGTAATTATTTCAGATGTTACTCAAATTCGGCGTATCCCACCAGAGATTACGATCTGTAGACTTTGCAAGAAATCGGTGGACAAAAGCTTTAAACGCCTGGGAAACGGCTATCAAAAAAAAAAAATACTTTCCAAAAAGCACTTGTCCACCGATCATCTTCTAGTCCTCCAAATACGGAAGTACTTTAATCTCTGGCTTGTTTTCATGTTTGGGAATCGTCCTTTATTTCTCGTTTATTCCTTTTTTTGTCTGTTCTTTGCCTGTGACTCCTTTTCTCCCGCCTGCACCTTAAAGGATCCGTATCGGGATTACTGTAGCGTGTGTTGGCTTCTTCTGCTCATTTCATCTATCTTTCTTTCTTCCTTTTTTTTTGTTTTCCCCCTCTATTTGCTCCCCTTCCCCAACCTAAAACTGGCTGAATTCATCGTGATTTTGTTGTAAACATCACCTTCCTCGCTTCCTTTTCTCTCCACAAAACCTCAAAAGTTATCAAAGTGCCTTTTATAGCTCTTCACTCTTTCGCAATTCGTTTTCGAAGAAATTCAAGAAAAAATCCCCGAAAAGCCAATCCCCTCAAAAAAAAATTAGGTTTTGAATTGAGCAACTGAAAAAAAACAACAAATCGAAAATCGTTTGCTTTTCATTTCTTTCTCCGCCGAATGTAACACAATTCTCTTTTTCTCGATCACTTTCATTGTGTTCTTTGCCACACGAGATCGTTTTGGGCCAAATAAAGATGAATAGATTTGATAAAATGCAGTGACAAGCGCGAGAGTGTAACAAATCGATCGGTCATCCTCTTCTTCTTCTTCTTCTTCTCACTTCTCGCAACGTCTTCTGACTTCTAGATTCGAACGTCTTCTTCCAGCATGACCACTTACATGGAAGGCGAAATAATCGAGGAAAGTGTCGACGAGTAAGCCGAGCTCACTAAATTTCGAGAGAGAAAAAAAAATGCGATTTCCTTATTTTTTCTGCCTCGATTCTCCATTTTCCGATTGTATTTTCGAATCGAAAAACGTCGAAAACAACCACAATTTTCAGTTTTTTTCCCTTATTTTCCGCCTCGCGCGCAATGCTTTTCCAGTCGGAAAAATCGCGAATTTACGCGAAAAATTTGAAATTCCGCAATATTCTGAATTATTCCAGACGGAAATGAAAAGAAGAAAAAAACGCTGAAAATGAGAGATTTTCAGATTGTTTCAAGTTTTCAGACAAAAAAAACTGTTTGAAATCGAGTGTTTTTCACTCGATTTTTCATGCGTTTCTCTCATTTTCTCCGGTTTATTTTCGTCGAAAACTCGTTGATTTTCGAACTTTTCTTTGCCATTTTCGACGATAAAACACGAGATTTCGAGCGGAATCGAGAGATGAAAAAGAAAAAAAAACGAAGAAGTAGATTTGAGATCAAAGTTGAAAACGAGAAAACGAGAGATGGTCATTGAGACATTTCGCCGTTTTAAACGGCGAGAATGGCCTAACTTTGCGGCTGCTTTGTGATTCTCGGCCACCGCTGTTCCTCTTCCAGCACTTCGATCATGAATGCGACCGTCATCGTTGACACGTGGAATGGCACCACCACCACCGACGCGACGACGATGTCCGCCGAACGCGAGAAGCTCTACGAGTCGTTGGCGTGAGTCGCAGATTACTGTAGTACACCTCGAGTATCAATCAATCAATCGAGAATCGTTGCAGTCTGTCGGGAAGCGCGATAATCTTCATACTGCTCGGCGTGCTCATCTTCTATTTCATCAAAACGTCGCGCTGGTACCGCGTGTGGTGGGACTCGCGTCGCACCGAAAAGACGGCGAAAGCCGAGGAGAAGGCGCGTCTGAAGGCGAAGGCGGAACGAGAGAAAGAGGACGAGGAGGACGAGGAGGAGTACTCCGTCTGACCGACCGCAATGAACCCTTTCTAGACATACTTTTTATTATTTACAATCGACAGAGAGAGAGAGAGAGAGAGAGAGAGAGAGACCGGTTCCGAGTTCAGAAGATGTCGGGACACTGTGTCCAGTCGTTGCGCTCCTTCGCCTCCCAGTAGCCGCCCTTGTACTGGTGGATGAGTGCGCCGTTCGCCTCGTCCTGCACCCGAACGAACCACGTCGGCTGGTACTCTTCGTACTTGTCGCCTGCAAAACATCCGTCTTCTCTTCTTCTTCTTCTTCTCGTATCTTCTGATCCACTCACCCTTCTTCATCGCCACCTCTTTCTCTGCCTCTCTGCGTCTCCGCACCGTCCGTTGTTTCTCCTCGATCTCCACCTTCTTCTTGTTCGCCTCTTCCCATCTGAAAACGAGAGAATCGAGTCACAATTCGTCGCGAGATCTCTGGTCAAACGCACTTTCCGTTCTCCATGAGTCTCTGATCCGGTCTCAAACGCGAATCGGTCGGAGCCACGCCGTCTTCGGGCTCATTGAGCTCGATCGTGAACTTGGTGAAGTTGTGCATCTTCTCGGCTCCCTTCGGAAGCGGGTTCGCCGTCCAGATGCGTCGTAGGCTCGTCTCGTCCACCTCGACCTTCGGTTTCTCCTGATTCCCGTTCCAGTTCGACACTTTCAGCATATCGATCGATTTGTCCCACGTGCCCTGGACGACGTACTTCGGCACGCCTTCCGCATCGCGCACGATGCCGTAGACCTGAGTTCAGATGACGTTCGATCGGATGCGTCTGTTCACTCACTTTTCTCGGTTGCTCTCGGCTAAAGTACGAGTACGGGATGAACTTCAGCACGCACTTCTCGCCCGTCGTGTGGTTCGTGATCTCCATCTCGCCGTGATTGTCGATCCACAGTTTTCCGACGATGATATTGTGGACGGTGGTGGTGATTTTGCGATAGGAGAAGTGCGAGTTGGTCGCCGGAAAGACGACGTGCGTGTATCCGATGGGGATCACCGACAGATACTTTCCTCGGAACCGCGACGTCATCGTAAAGTCCTGGTACATCGTCCATCCACGTCCTTCCGCGTGGTGAGCAGCGGCCGGAGGATGATGGGATACCTGGAAACGAGGGAGTGAGGTGTAGAAGTGCGCTCCATCGAACTCCATCACTGGAGGCGAGAATGCTCACCTGCTCGGTGACACTTCTCCATCCCAGATCGTCCATCCGATCGAACTCGTACGTCTCGCCGAGCAACGGATTGAACGGCTTGTTCGTGCGTTGTCCGGTCGTCGAATAGTTGCTCGCCGCGTAGGCTGCCACGTAGCACATTTGTTCGAGTGTCGACTGGAAAAACGAGATTCTCAATGGAGCGCACTTCGCCGTTTCGTCCGAGCGACCCACCAGCTTGGCGCCCTTCTCGAGAAGATCCGCGTACTCGAGATCTTCGGTGACACGTTGCAACACGGAGATCGGCTCGGAAAAGTTGACGGGCATCGGGATCTTTGAGAGCTCTTTTCCGATGCAATTCTTCATGATCGACCACAGGTTCAGCGGAAGATCCGGTCGTTCGGGCACCGTGCTCCGACGCTGTCTTCCTTTCACGAGAGCTCCAGAAGTGCCAGAAGACGTCGGATCGCCCGCGCCCTGATGACCTGTGACGGGTTCAGAAGTGGGCGGAGTCGTGTGGACACCGGCCGTCGTCGAGTTGCAGGGCATTCTGAAAAGGGGGCGAATGAGAAGAGAGGAAGTGGGAAAAGGGGATTCGAGCGGGAAAAGTTTGATATTTGATTTGAGGCGGGAAAAGAGAGAGAGAGAGAGAGAAAGAGAAAGAGAGAGAGAGAGAGAGAGAGAGAGAAAAGCTGCACAAACAATGACGAATCACTGGAGTCTTTTCATTCTCTCTCTCTCTCTCTCCCGCCGATTGATTCCAACAAATTCATGCGAAACGAGTGAACTCTCTCGAAGATTCACTTGTGTGGTTTCGCTCGAAACTGTGACCGCGGTTTTGTACACTGTGTACTAAAATCAAGTTTTCTCTTTTCGTTTTATAGCCGAAATTAGCGGCCCGCATGACCGAAAGGAAGTGGAAGAGAAAAAAAAAGAGAAACGGAATTCCGAAAGATCGACGAGTCTCGAGATTCGAGAAACCGATAGAGAAGAGGCGAGAGAACGCGATCCGATTCGAAAAAAGAATGGAAAGTGACAAATAGATGGAGTGTATTTACGTGGAAAAGAAGAGAGAACCTTCTTGTTCTTCTACTTTCAAAATGGGAACCAGTTCTCACATTCACTCTTCTTCCTTTTCCCCCCTTGTTACATCGAGTCAATCTGAGAGTATTCGAAAGCGGTGAGGGATTTGGCGGCGGACGAAACACGGCAGAGATTCCCAAACACACAAACACAGATGGACAGCTTCTCGGCGGCTTCCGGAAGACGTCACACAGAATTCATTCTCCTCATCACGTACGATCTTCGGCGAGAAAGTGTTCGAGACGAGGAGACGCAGACAGAGAATCGGCTCGAAAAGAGCGGAAAACGCAGCCGTTTCCCGCTCCGATTGGCTCAGAATTGACGATGCGAGAGACAAGCTGTCACTCAATTCGGCTTCTCGAGGAATCATCGGAACGGTCATTTCACGTTTTTCAGCGATTGCCACGTCATGTTTCGACGTGGCAGTCATTTCACTAGGAGAAAAACTCGAATAAATCTCACTTGTGAGGATGGTTGTCAGTGGAGCGCACTTGCTCGAACTTCTCTGATTCCGTCAAACTCGTTCGAAAGTGAACAAAAAGCGCGAAAAAAGGGGCAGAGGGGTGGGGGAAGTGAAATTGAAAATGTATCCCATTCCCATTCTTTGCCACTCTCTTCTCCTATTTTTCACTCGTTTCGCCGTTGTTTTGGGCGTCCGGCCGAAACGAACGAACACACTTTTCGGAGAGACGCAGACGACGAAACAAACTGGTTTCCCGCGTTTCGAGTTCGGGCGGGAAACTCGAAAAAAAAGGAGCGATAATGAGACTCACACGAGATGCTCTTCGGCGTCGTGAAACTCTTCGTAGTCCTGGTCGCTGTACGCCGAGACGGGGGCTCCCGTCGAGCACAGTGTGGCGGCTCTTTCCAGTGACGAGTGCTGCTTCGCGAGAGCCTCGAGTTGCTCCTGCAAGGGGCTCTTTTCGGTTGTATCGGAAACTACTCGCGACTTTCTCCGTGTTTCCCATGACGACAGAGAGAAAAGAGAGAGAGACGCAGAGAGACAGAGAAGCCGGATAAAAAGAAAAAACTACCTGCAACATTGCTTTTTCCTTCTGCTCCGTCGCCACAATCTTGTTGAGGCGGCGAGCCGATTGCTCGGAGAGCTCAACGAACTCTTCGGCCGCCTGGAGCACAGCGGCAGTTGTTATCTGAAAGAGCTTGTCTCGTTTCGAGCAGATTCACAATTTCAATCTCCCGATGCACGTGAAAATGCCAAAACTGGAACTCCTCCAATGTGTTCAATGGATGGCCTAGAATCGCTTCCTAGTCCCTCCTCACCTTCAGCAAATCCGCTTTGCCCGCCAAAGAGTTCTTGTCCGTTTCCACAGTTCCGTTCAGAGCTCTCAGCAGTTCGTCGCCCTGCTTATCTGAAAATCTTCCACTTTCCTCTCCACAAACTTCCGATGTTCCAACACTAACGCATCATATTGGCGGCCGTTCGCAAATCGCAGAGTTTTCCCGAAATGTGTCGATGCGAGAGGACGAGAGCGTCGGATCTCGTCGCCTCGGACTGAGCCATCTGGGCGTCTTCGTCCTCTTCTGAAACGAAACTCTCATCTCATTCTGAAGTGGTCCCATCTGAGAATGTCGGAAACGAACCGCTCTCGGCGCGAGTGATCGCCTTGTGTCTCATGTATTCGAGAGAGTTGATCCATTGCTGCCGTTCGGATTCGTTCTGTGCTTTGACATGAAACGTCTGCGATTGTCCGGAGATCACAATGCAAGAGGTCGTCTGTAAGTGCGCTCCATTGAGAACGGAACGGAATCGGAAGAGGTCACCTTGTCAGACAGAATGCGCGCTTCTTGTAAATTGACACTTCCGCGACATGTGTGACCGACTTCACTGGGATTCCTGGAAGAGCAAATGGTGGATTAGGAGGGAGTTTCGGCGAGTTTTTGACACACGATGACCTCCAGAAGACGTTCAGAAGCCGTTCCGAAACGCATTACCTCTCCTCGTTTTCAACGTCTTCGCAATCCTCGAGAACCTTCAGTTTTTCACTATCACCATTCGCGTACACGTACGGCTTCTGCGCCGAATCACCGCACGCCGACTCATAGACGCTGTCGACGTCTTCCGAATCTTTCGTCTTCCGACGAGCACGTCTTCCGACCGGGAAAGCGCACCAGGCGATTTGTTTTCGTGCCTGACGAAGACGTCCTCGAAGGGTTCCCATGATTCGACGATGAATGCGTCGTGGTGGGAAGACTTCAGAAGTAGAAGAAGAAGAAGAAGAAGGCGTTGAAGAGGAGGGAGAAGGAGAAGAACAGTGAGGTCGAGAGGGCGCGATGAGGAGTGGGATCGGGGAGACAGCAGCAGCAGCAGCAGCGGCGGAAGAAGGAGGAGGAGGCGAAGGATCGTTATCGGCGCCACCATCCTCCGCACCTTCTCCCCTCCTTCTCCTCTCTTTCTCTCCGCCCTCCTCTCTCTTCCCACAGGCTTCTTCTCGTTTCTTGGGCCGCCTATCAATTATCGTCTCGTTTGAGTTGATAAGAAGAAGAGGGGCAAGGCATGCGGATTCGGCACGAATCGAAAGCGACGAGGCTTCTTGCATTTCGGCTAGCATTCGATTATGATTCGGCACCATTCTTGACGCATTCTGGAGAGAGAGAGAGATTCGACCGAGATGTGGAACAGTTGCGCAACGAGAAAAGACACAGATGACACGAGAGATTCGATAAAGAAGAAGAAGAAGAAGAACGAGGAAGATGAAGCTGTTAGATACAATAACCACGTGGCGTGAATAGAGAAAGACGACAAGTGAGAGAAGGCAAAAAGTGTTTATCAGCGCTTTCCAATCCAGGTGTTTTGTGACGATGATCGAGACGATCAAATGATTTCGAGTTCAAACATCGAGCTTCATGGAGCCGTTTTGCAACGGAAAAAACGTTGCGCTGTTGTAGCCGATAACCAATCTTGCGAAGGAATCGACCGCGACGCTACCGTTTCGCATGATAGTTTTCGGAAGAACTCTTTGCGGGAACTCGATTACTTCTCCAGCAAACTTTGCTCTGTTGCAGGCTCTCGTCGGCGGGTAGATCAAAACTGCGCATAACTTTTCGAGACGAGTTCAAAGTTCTTCACGGTTATCAGTTCGGAGTCTTTGACGTCCGCCAGTTCAGACCGTCTTTCGGATGGTTTCGAAATGTGACGAGTGTGACGGGTGACTCCCTTCTTATCTCTCTCTCTCTCTCTCTCTCTCTCTCTCTCTCTCTCTCTCTCTCTCTCTCCGTTTGCTCCTCTAATTGGACACGCGAAACAGAGAGAAACTGAAAACGAATCGATAATCGGGAGTTCCCGAAGGCTTAGTCAAACACCGCAGCGGGCGGGAAAAACGAGAGAGAAACGGAGAAAAAACGCGAAGAGTGCGGAGGGCGGGAAACCGAAATCAAATAAAAATATCATCCATGAATACGACGACGACACATACACAAACGCATAGTACAAGAAGAACGAGAAGAACTGGTTCTGAGTGCGTGTATTCTGGAGAGAAGAAGACGTCGACGTCGCTGGAGAAGACGACACAGAATCGACGTTTCTGCTCTTTCAGATCGGAAGTTTGACCATAAAACACTCGAATTCGGTGCGAGTCACACGTCGAGGTTATCATGAACTAGGCTACAGACTACGCGAACTCTTGCCAAATATTGGAAAAGTGTGAGTCACTTTTACGAGAAGACGAATTGCCAACAAATGTGCGTTTTGGAGCGAAACAGTTCGGAGATCAGTGCTCGTATCAGTTCGTGTTCACGATGATTCGATTCGGGTGAATCATTTCGAGAAGGAAACAAAACAAGTGGAGGAATGCTTCTCGAGAATGCGGGGAAACCATTTGGAGTTCTTGTGGCAAAGGAAGTGCGCTCTAATCGGAGTCCTCGAACTTGGACCGCTCGTCAAGTTTCTGTCAGCAAATGCGCTCTAATCGGGAAAGCAGCGACCGAATCGCCTAGTGCGACCTGATCTTTCCCTCTTTTTTGCCCTTACCTGTAATAGCTGAGCGTCGCATTCGAGTCGAGCACGAACCACCGCTGTCGGTATCCTTTCAAGTAGTTCGTCCATTTGTTCAGCCATCCAGCTTTCTCCACCGATCTGAAATCAGTTGGGTCTCGAAGCGAATCGAGAAAAAGCCACCTGGCACTGTATAACGGATGAAAAGACATTTTCTACGTCGAGAAGTTCTAGATTCAAGAAAAACAAAAACAAAACAAGATATTGATTTCTTTTTCGGAAGATGTCTTGTTGGCAGACTTTTTTCCGTCTTTTTTCGCGTGACAATTCGACGAGAACACTTACGCCAAATGCTCGAAATTATTGATCGACGTCAGCGAAGCGGCACGTCTTCTCGAGTTTCCCGATGACGTCGTCGACATTTTTCGCGGCTTCTGCTTACTTTTATTAGCGAGTTTGACTCCAGAATCTGCCGCCTGAAGACGTCGACGTCTTCGCAGAAACGTGGCGAAACGTGCTGAAAAGAGCCGCATCGCCGTGCCAGTTCGAACTGATCGATATTTCGAATTGAGGAGAACCGAGTAGTAGTGGTATTAGTGATAAGGGGCGAAACGAGTGTGATAAGCGGGAAGAGAAAGCGCGCAAATGGGTCTCGTCGCGAAAATGAAACCGATCGCTTGTTGCTTTTTGGCTGAAACTGTACTTGAAATGACTCAGCTCCCAAATATTTCTCCATTTCTTTTCAGTTTCGTCACAATTATTAGTCATCGAACAAAAAGAAAACGGAAAATATTCGATTATTCTGTGAAAATCGCAGTTTTCGAGACGAAAAATTGAGAAGAAATGGAGGAAAACATTCGAATTTTTCAATGTCTTCAGCCTTTTTATCAGTCGAAAAAGTAATGTTTTCGCAGTCAAATGACTGCAAAATACAGTTGTTTTCTGTTTTCTTTCTTTTTTCGGAACGAATTTTCGGTGTAGTCAACAAGAAAAACGGAGGGTTTTTTTGGGGCGGGAATTTCGGCTGAAATTTGAGAAGGTTTCGGTGGAGAAACGAGACGAATCGTGAAAAGTACTTGCGAATGCATTTATATTACTCGTATTCTCAGAGACCGCCCGTCGATCCAATTCCAATCTCAACGCTTCTTTTTTTTTTGCGCCGCGCATCCTGTTTTTCTCGTTTTCCGTCCCAATTTATGCATGAGTTTGCAGTGGAGCGCATTCGCATTATCAGTAATTTTTTGGCGGTGTCAATGGAGCGCTTTTGCGGTTTGCCGACTCGAAATAGAGAGAAAGTGTACGAAAAGGAGAAGAGAAACGAGAAGGAAAAGGAGAAGAAAAGGAGGGAAAAGGGGAGAAGGAGGGGGTCGGTATGACGACAGGAGAACAAATAAACATGTCCAAGAGTGCCCCGTCGCCCTGGAGGCTCCGCCCCTTTTTGTGCTCATTTCGTGCTCTTCGGGGCTCTTGCGGAGGGAAAATGCTCCATTGAAAGTGAAAGTGCGCTCTAATGCGAACCCTAGGACAAATGCGATTTCAGGGGAGCGCGCTGCCTACTCAAAAGAAACTTTTGGGTTTTCGGATATTGTTTGACGCATTAAGACTCTGAGACTTGGTTAATTGGAAAAGATAAACCATTGATTTTGAAAGGTAAAATACAACAACCAAGGCGATGCGAACAGGGAAACCTCGAGAAAAAATAACTGGTTTCTTACTGACTGATTTGCTCCGAGAGCAAATAATTGGCGGGAGCAGAGCAAACATTTTCGATTTCGGGTCATTTTCTAAATTCATTGGAGAGTTTGCAGACCAAAAAGTTTTTAATTTGGCTGAAAATAATTCGAAAAACTACTGAAATTCAAAATGGAAGAGAAAACCAAAAACTGAAAAACTTCGGCCGCCGAAATTTTCTCGATTTTCGCTCAGTTGTTCAGTCTTTTCGTGTGCTTTTCTTGCTTATTCGGCTCAATTTCGGGTGAAAAAAGCGGGAAAAAACGTTTCTTTTTCGCTTATTCATCCTTTTCTCTGAGTTCTCTCGTTATTTTCTATCTCTCGAGGCTCGTGTCTTCCGCTGTTTTTAATCGATTTTCGCTGCTTGTTAATACGATTTCTGTTCGTTGTTTTTTGCAGAATTTCTAGCCCAATCAATCACACTAAACTCATCTAAAACATGCCGATCGGCAACCCACAATCGACTCGTAAGTTGTGATTCGCACAAAAACCAGCATCTCTCCGTTTTGTTCGCATGCTTCTAGGAAGACCTGCGCCGGCCGACCCGAGAACCGAGGAGGAGCGCGATTACGACACGATGCGAGGAATGAAAGAGAGTCAGTTCAGAAGTGGAAAAGATGAAATTGAAAAAGAGATTGCAGAGCTGCACGACTTCCGCATGTCGAAAATTCGCGAGGCACTCGAGGACGAGCGCAAAAAGAGCTGGATCTACGTCGGAAACGCCTTCCGCGAGCCGCCGGCGGGTTCTTCGTCGTCGAAGCCATGATTCTAACCCTCATGTAACATAAATAACCTGTCTTTTCTTCATTTTGAAATCTGAAATTGAGAAAAGAGACAAATTGGAAACGATTCGAGTAAAAGTAGGAGGATGTGTGGGCGGAAATGGTGTTGCAAAAATAATTTATCGCTTCTTGTCTCCGAGATCGTCGATAAGCTCGTCGGTAACTTGAGACCACTTCTCGGGGATCAGATCGAGCAGATCGTCCTTGACGTCTCCTTGAATGACGATCTCATCGGCGCCGGTCACAGACGATCCGCACGCGAACTTCTGAGCAAACAGCTTCGACGCCACCTTTAGATCGATATCTGAAAACCAAGTTTCATGAGGAATCTCAAACTCAATGAATACCGAACGTAGCGAGTCCCTTGATAACAGTGACGGACTTTTTGCCACGTGGCTCCCGCTGCAGAGTGATTTTCTGGGGTCCTTTCTTCTTGGATCCGCCAGCGGCGACAGCTCCGCCGCTCTTCGATCCTTTGCCGCCTCTCTTCTGCTTCTTCTTTTCGCCCTCCTCGCCACCTTCCTCGCTGATTTCGAGACCCTCGAGCAGCTCGGGAGCGTTTTGATTCGCCCAAGCGCGGCAAAGATCGGTTTGTCCCGAATAATCGCAGTATTCGGTCGGCATCGAGCATTCTGAACACGAAACATGGACGGTTTTGAGTGAAGAAGACGTGAAACTGACGTCCGCAGTAGAGCACTTTCAGCGGATAGGAGACTCCTTCGGTGGGTCCGGGCGCAAGAGTGACGAGCACGGCGGTATCTCCCTCGGACATCCTGAAGCGGGGATTGAGAATCAACAAACAAATACTCAAATCGTTATTAGATAGAAAATTCCGATGTTTCCACGGAAAATCAATACGAATCACAACGGAAATTGTGAAAAACCCATTTCTTTTTACATTTAGAACCCACACGGAAAAAGAGTATCACAAGGATTTGAAAAGGCGGAATCAGTGGAAGGAAAGTGAAAATGACAACCGATTTGATTAGAATAATCACAGAATCGACTAGAAGAAAAAGAGAAAACAAGGGACTTTTAGCTGGCTAAGAAATCGAAAAAAAGGTGGAAGCAATGCAATATCGAATGTTTGAAACTAATTTGATAATACTTGAATTGTGGCCTAAAACAGCGGAATCAGCAGAACGAGAAGCTACCCAGGGTACAATTAAAGCAAAGAAGAAAACAAAAAATCAGAGAGAGAGAGAGAAGAAGTTAAGCTTTGGCCGGATCCACGAACTTCCACTTCTGATGAGCGTCTTTCTCGTCGCAATCCGTCACCATCGCATTGTCGCCGGCTTTTAGATTCGCAGTCGAGAGACACTTTCCGGTTTTCAGATTGCGAAGCATTTGGTTCTGAAAATGCCGGGATCGTCCATTGTATCGGATTCATCATTTTCGAGGAGAATTCATCGTTTTTTTAAACAATGTTTGCCCACCTCATAAGCCCATCGCTCGTTGAATTGCGCCTTTTTCGAGCACGTTCTCATCCGAACGTTTCCACTCTCCTCAGTGGCACAAGTGTTCTCTCGTCGAAGATTTCCTTCTTTCGACAGAGACATTAGCTGAAAATAGGGAAAATTCGGGATCGAATTCGGGTCTAGTGCAGTCTCACTTGAGGGGAACTTCCTTTTCCTTGGCAATGGAAGACTCCGAGCAACGCGGCCGTTTTCTCGTCTCTCTGGAGGGTGTCGGTGCACATTCGAGTTCCGTCGACCTCAGTGTGAAGCTGAAAAGGGGGAAAGAGTTCTGTGTCAACGTTTTCAAACTAACCGCTCCATAAGCGACGACGTTCTCGTCCATCACGAACTTTCCCTTTGCCACATTGTCCAGGAACCACTTGAACGACTTGCATTTCAGCTTCTCCCGCAATTGCTTTCTGGAAGTCAGGTCACCGACGTCCTTGGTGCGAAGATCCTCGCGATGCATGTAGTAGAGTCTCTTGTAGTCGTCCATCCACACTTCAGCCAGACGCTTCGAGTTCGTGCCATGAACGTCTTTGTTGTTGTTACGACCGGTCATATTGTACGGATGGCCAGCTCGAAAGATGTGGCCGACGTGGGAGCACGGAATGAACTCGATCGATCCGCCACACATCCAGGTCTGCAATGAACTGCCATCAGAAGGTCAGAATGCATCAAAACTCACTCTGAAAGAGATCTCGAGATTCTCTCCTCCCCAGATGTCCATTTCTTCGTCATATCCTCCGACTTCGAAGAAATATTCCCGGTTCGCGGCCAAAAGGCCTCCGGCCATTGTCGGTGATCGGATGTAATCCGTGACTTTCGTTCTCCGCTCCGTCTCTTCGTCCGAAAGTCCCTCCCAGGTGAAGTGAAGAGCCCACGAGAATCCACCCACTGAGAGAGACCAATCTCCATGGTACGCGAGCGTTGAATCGGAAATCGAGTCGATCATTGGGCACACGATGGCAGTCCGCTCGTCGCTGATTCTCTGCACAATCGGTTCGAGCCATCCATGGTTCGTTTCGCAGTGCGAGTCCAAAAATACGATGACGTCGCCGACGGCCTCTCGAGCTCCGGCTAGTTTCGCGCGGATGAGCCCATGTCGGACATGCTTCCGAATGAGCCGAACTTTTCCACCGAACCGTTTGATGTGCTCGTCGAGCGGCTCTTTCAGCTCATCTCTCTGACTGTTGTCGTCGAGCAGAATAATCTCCTGGAGCAACTGCGGCGGCGTCCGATTTATCACCGAATGAACTGTTCGCAGAAGCGGCGTCCAGGCTTCATCGGTGAAAATGATGATGACCGACGTCTTCGGAAGGTTCTCCAAATCGTACTTGATGTCTTTGCACTCCTGTTTCCGCGGGTCCGGCACATTCCGGTCCAGCGAGATCTTGTCGGAAGCGTGCACGTTCATGAACCACTTCTTCATGTCGGCCTTCCCCTTCTCGGCGTCTTCGCCCGAAAGAATCACCGGTTTCCCGTCTTCTCCGGGTCCTTCTCGTTTTATCGAATAGTCCGGGATTTCGTGCAGTTTTCCGTTCCATGTCTCCGGCAGACGCACCAGTTCTTCAGCGTACTTTTCTGAATAGAGAAATTATGTTTTTTTTTCTTTTTTTGAAGATGATTGACCAGTAAAATGTTTTTTATTGCGCTTTTGTTTATTTTCTGGCGACTCACCAATGTCGGGAAACTGGAACTTCGCCCTTCCCTGCCGATCGTTGCGGTGATAAAAGACGATGCAGAAGAAGGCGAAAGTGATGAAGAGGGCGATGACAAAAGAGCCCTTCTTTCGTGGAATAATGTACCGAAGCATTCTGAAATTGTAACGACTACAATTTGAAATCGTTCGACTCATAAATAGTGCGAAAACTCGGACGAAAACGGGGGGAAAAACGTGGAAAAACGTGGCGAAATCACAACGGGGTCTAGCTTTCGCACGTCTCACGGCCACGGCCCCGAACACATTTTTCGGCACAATTTCAAGTTTCGATGGAAGAAAGCAAAGCGTTTATTGCAGAAAAATAGTAGATGAACCGAATGATTAAATACTTTTTGAAGCCGATCACGAGTAGATGCACTGCGTCGTTTCGATAGTCTTCCTACAAATATGACACAGTTTGTTGAGTTTGTTGGTGCAATCGGAGCACGCCGTGTGGCCGCAGTTGAAGACGACCGAGATCTTTGAGTCCATGCAAATGGCACAGTTCGTCTCGAGCTCGAGTTGCTCGAGCTTCTCGCGCAACAGGTTCAGCTCCTTCTGTTTCTCCTTTTCGACGGCTATTTTGGCTTCTCTCGCCGCGTCCTCGGCGATCTTCTTGCACAATTCGGCCGACAATTGCGAGCTTTTTCGGTCGAATTCGGCCACTTCGCTGGACCGCGCGCCGATCCGAACCATCATTCCGTCTGAATCGAATGATCTGGTTAAAGAGCACCGAGCGGGGTTACTGTACTCTGATCATGAGCGGCAGAGATGAACTGATAACAGACGGGACACCTTCGGATCGCCGTCTTTTCGGCGCAATCCACGCACGCCACCTTGTGTCCGCACGGCGACAGCTTCACGGTGGCCACCGAATCGAGGCACGAGAACGTGCACATCGTCACTTCGGCCGTGTCGAACTTGTCCTGACTCAGAGCGATCATCGGCATTCCAACTCTGCAAACTGACGTCTTCTTGGGGAGATTCTGAAGAGAGACAGACCTCTGTTTGGTTTGCGAAATGTGAGCGATGATCTGACGGAGGGCCGAATCCTCGCTCAGCTCCGCCACGTTCACACCCTTCCGATCTCTGAAACACGACACAATTCCGCGGGAAACGGAGAGCACTCACTTGATGCTCAGATCGGCTCCGTTCGAAACGAGGAAACAAAGGGTGGCGAGTTGCCAGTTCGGTCGCAGTCGGCTCGCCATTTCGTCCAGATTGAGGTTGGTGCGCACGAGTTGCGCGCATACGGGCACCAGCGACGGTGGATACTGCTCGTTGTGCTTCAGAATGTCTCTGGAAGAGAGAATCTTCGAGAAAAGAGGCGACGACAGGGTTACGGTACTTGACGAGCTGGAAGACGGGCGTCTGTCCCTGCATATCGGTCACGTTCGGAGGGGCTCCCGCCTTCACGAGCGCCTGGATCGTCGCCAGTCTTCCTCGATCCTTTTCCGCTTCTCCCGTCCATTTGTCCATCGCGTAGTGTAGGACTCCACGTCCAAACTTGTCACGACGGTACACTTCAAGTCCGAGCTGCAACACGACGACTACAGTAACCCGGGCACCACCCCCTTTCGACAGAAACTCACTGCGATCAGTTTGTTCACGACGCTCACGTGTCCGCAACTCGCCGCGTAGTGCAACGCGTTCATTCCGTTCTTGTTTACGGCATTGCGAACCGAGGAGCGCAGAAGAAGCAACTGTTCGACGGTACTGCAAGTGCGCTCCGTTGAGAATCGCCTTCTCGAAGCCACTCACTTCACCCATCCGCCGTAAATCGATATTTGAAGGGGAGACACGTTCGCATGGTTCATCTGATGGATGTTCGCGCGACTGTTCGTCAGAATCCGACTGATTGTTGCCTTCTGAAACAGAGGACAGGTTTCGATGGAGCGCACTTTCGAACCTTGTTGCCCGAGTCGGGCAGTTTGCAGACGTCGTGAAGCGGAGTGTCGCCGAGCGAGTTCGGAACACACGGATGACACGTGGAATTGAGAAGGAGCCGGTCGATGCAGGCGGCGTGAGCATGACGGGCGGCCAGATGGAGCGGAGTGTCTCCGTCGATCGATTGACGGTTCACTTCGCGCGGAAGCAGCAGCAGCACGCCTTCAAGCATCTTGTCGAGACCTCTGCAAAAGGGCATGTGACAGGATTACTGTAAGGCGAACCTCTCGGCTGCCACGTGGATGATCGTCTTCTCCTGACGATCGCGTGCCGTCTTGTCCGCTCCCAACGCGACCAACATCACCACCACGTTCCACTGATCGTCGCTGACGGCGCGAAACAGCGGCAGTTGCCCGTCGAATTCGTTGCGCACCTGCTGCGGATTGGCGCGCACCGACTCGACGAGTCTCGCGTAGCTGCCGGCGTCGTCGCTCCAGCTCGAGATGATGCTCATCAGACTCTCCGTCTCGTAGCCGTGTATCGTGTTCTTGTACGTGTGCACACTCGGCTCACTCCGATCCCGCATCACCATCGAGAGACGCGCTCCCGTGTAGACCGGACACAGAAACAGATCGCGACGGCCGTCGGTCCACTGCGCGTTCACGTCGATCGTCACCTGAGTCTCGCGGATCCGCGTCGTGTTGCCCTTCGTCTTCAGGTAGACGAGGTGCTTCGGCACGCCTCCGAAGTTGACCGTGTCTGTGCCGGCGATCACGCCGAGCGTCGTCTTGGCGGCGTCGCCGCGAGTGATCGCCACGAGGTCGCCCTTCGCGTGGAACACGTTGCGCGGAAAGTCGAGACTCTCGAACGGCCACTCGGTGACGACGTGCAGCAGATCCGAGTTCGGGAGCAGCATGTAGAACACGCGAACCTTCGCGATCTTCCTCACTTCGTCCACCGAAACCACGAATCCAATGTGTCCCAGCAGCTGAATAACTCGACTATTTCTCTCTTCAATCATTTCCGCCTCACCGCCATTTGCGTTTTCGTCCATCCGATTTGACAGTAAACATTTCTTTTTTGCGCGTAGTTCGGACTGATTTCCGAGATCACAACACGGTCTCCTTCGCTGAAATCCTGCTGCTTCGGTGCTCTTTCTTGTATCGAATCGTAGAATTCTTCCATTTTTTGAAGACAGTGGCAAGGAAACGGAAAACTGAAAGACTACGTGTCTGTGGATACCTGTGACATCGGGTCGTCACGTTTTTCGAAGCGTGTATACGAACACGGAAGGAAACCTTTTTTTTGTTGAACAGACTGACCAAAAACCGAAACAAATTGGCAAAGAAATGCGTTTGAAGGCTCATACTTTTGGATTCATGTTCACAAGTTACTGTAGCTTTTTCGTCTGCAGACCGCTTCTGTTGAAAATGTCACGGCGTCACGTGTCAGCAAAAGGCTTTTCATCACTAAACACTGCAACTGCTTCCGGTACTTTATGAGATATGATTCTGGTGAAACAGTGAAACCCTATAGCACAAGTACCCAGCCACCAACCCTCCAGCCATCCTTTCTCAGTGTCCGATCGATAACGTCTTCCGGCCGTCTTTCTCTTCAGAAGGACCCTCCTTTCTGGAAAACGCGTGTCTTCCCTCCTGCACGCGTGCCTCCTTCCAGATGTTTTGCACATCGCGACTCGCGCGTCTCTACGGCTAGCTGAAAGGGGTCAAGAGGTCGCCAGGGGACACGAGTCACGCGTGACACGCGCGGAGACAAGCGTGGGATGATCTCGAGAGACAGAGACGGTGATGGACGAACGGAATACATCGATTGCCTTCGAGAGCCTATGAGAACGGTGAGAAGGAAAACAGAGTTGCGAAGGGAAAGGAGAAAGGATCTATCAGATTAGTGGATGAACTGAGTCACTGAAACATCTTTCAGCCGGAGGATCCTTCCCTGACGAACCCTATCAGATTTCTGAAACTGAACAAACTGAAATTGAGGGATGCTTTGAAAGTTTTCAGATTATTCGGCATTCGCAATCACCCGGGGACGCTGATGATTCGTCGTGAACTACCTCGCCGTTACCACGCCGTAACCTTGCCACTCTGCTTATTGGCAGAGTGCGAAACCGTTATTATGCATTGAAGAGAGCGAATACACCGGTGGAAACTGTACTGGAACCGAATACACAAAGAATAGTAACGAAAGGATGAAATTGCATCTGAGCAAATCAACAGCGATGAGCGAAAAAGTTACATTCTTCCGCCTCCTATGCCTCGATCGCCAGGGCCTGTTAATAACAAAAAAGTGTTGGGAAACCAAAAACGAATGCCCCCAGGCGGGATTGAACCGCCGACCTTCTGTTTACGAGACAGACGCTCTGCCACTGAGCTATACGGGCACATAAAACATGTTTTCCACTTCATTTTATCAGCGCGGAGACAAAAAGATGTTTGTCAACACATGTAACAGAACTGTTCCGACTCAGTATCCTTCTTCACGCGTGTTCCCCCTTTCTGTGAACACACGCGTCCCATGTGGAGGTTGTCAGAAGAGGACACGCCACGCGTCCAGCGAGGATTAGCAAAACGCGTGCCTCCCTCCAGATGTCTCAATCTGCACATCGCGACGCGCGCGTCTCTAGCTGAAAGGGATCAAGAGGTCGCCAGGGGACACGGGTCACGCGTGACACGCGTCGGCCCCGCCCACTTACAGCCTTCTTCCGGCTCCGCCCACTCAAATCGCTCCGAATAGGATCGAAAGACATTTCATTCTCCCTCATCCACTGTTACATCCTGGTCGCCGAAAATGTTCTCTCCGGTCGTTTTCCCTGCTAATTCGGAGCTGTGGACGAGTTTTGATCAGCAGAACGAGATGATCGTCACCAATCCGGGACGGGCTCTTTTTCCGAGAGTCTCCTTCCGAATCACGAACCTCGACAAGAACAGATTGTACAAAATGGAGGTCAGTCTGCAGAGAGTTGGCCACAAAAAGTGAGTTTCCGTGTGTTCCGTCGCAAGTAGATTTATTGGGTTTTCAGGTACACATTCGAAGATGAGAAATGGATGGAAAACGGGCTCGGCGAGCCAGAGCTGCCTCTTCAACTCGTGGAGCACAACGACGGTATCCGAAGTGGCTCCTATTGGATGGAAGAGGGAGTCGCGTTTGGATCATTGAAAATCACAAACAAGGAAAACAAGAAAGGACCGAGAACAGTCAGTTTCTGCGTTTCGAACTCTTCAAGAACTTCCCCCTTTCAGATTCTGGTTCAAAGCATGCACAAGTACGTGCCGATGCTCCACGTGAGCTGCTTGGGTCAGCCGGGCTCTCACCGAGCCAGCTTCCCGATTATGGAGTTTATCGTGGTGACAGTATATCAGAACGAGCTCGTCAAGGATCTGAAAGTGAAGAACAACAAGTTCGCCTACGGAAAAAGACCTCTTCAATCGGACTCTGAGAAAGAGAATCTGACTCCGTCGCCTCCGTTCAAAAAGACGCCTTCCGGCTCGCCGAGCAGCATCGGGACTCTTTCGCCGAGCGAGAATAACTACTCCGGGTACAACCAATGGACTGCTCACAATCAGTTTCAACTTCCGACTGAACAGTGGTACGAAGGCATGTGGACTCCTTTTAATCAATTCAATTATACGCACTTTCAATAATGTTGTCATTGATTTTTATAAACGAATAAAATTTTCTTTAAAGAGTTTGTGTATTTTTCGCTTTTTTTTTTGGCAAGAACTGGACTTGTCCGAGAGGAGTACACCGCTCATGGCCGAAGAGTTTTCTAGTCCCGGGGACTAGCGCGCGCGAAAACTTTTGAAAAAGGAGCCGCTTTCTCTTCGCTTTCCCACGATACTTTCCTGATTTTCAGTGAATTTCGTTGAATTTTTTGCTGAAATCTCTAAAATTTATAATTCTCGAGCGCATTTCGTTAATTTTTCCAGAAACAATCGTCACTTGATGCTCTAAACCAATGCGGATTAAAGAAGTTTGTTTTCATTCAATTTTTCAAGAAATATTCTTCTTTTTTAGGTAAGGATTACCGGATTTCGAAGTTATAAGGACAACACACATGTGACCGGCTTCAGTCCTCGTTCGAATGTAGTCGTCGGACGAAACGGCTCGGGAAAATCGAACTTTTTCCATGGTTCGTTGAAAATTGCCGGGAAAAGCGGATTAATTGAGTTTTCAGCTATCCAATTTGTGCTTTCCGATGAGTACAGTCATCTAAAAGAGGATCAGCGTCTCGGACTTCTTCACGAAAGTACCGGACCGAAGGTGAGCCGAAAAATGGAAGTGAATTGATGAAAACAATGAGAAATTGGGTTCAGGTCGCACATGCTCGCGTCGAAATCACTTTTGACAATTCCGAAAAACGAATCATGGCGTTCGACAATCCAGAAGTGAAAATCGTTCGTCAAGTGGGAAAAAAGAAAGATCAGTACTACATTGACAACAAAATGGTGCCCAGAGCCGAGGTATCAGAGTAACCTGTGACGAAAATTTGAAAAATGGTTTTAGGTTGTGAACTTGATGGAATCCGCCGGTTTCTCCCGATCTAACCCATACTACATTGTGAAGCAGGGAAAAATCAATGAATTAGCGACGTCTCCCGACGCGTACAAGCTGAAATTGCTGAGAGAAGTAGCCGGAACACGCGTGTACGACGAACGGAAAGAGGAGAGTCTTAAGATTCTGAAGGAGACGAAGATGAAGACGGAGAAGATCGAAGGCCTTCTGAAGTACATCGACGAACGTCTTCAGACGCTGGAAAACGAGAAGGAGGATCTGAAAGAGTACCAGAAACTGGACAAGACAAAGAGAAGCATCGAGTATACGATGTACGACAACACGAACAAGGAAGCGATAAAAGAGAAGGGGAAACTAGAGGATCAGAAGGTGGAACTGGTTTCGAAGGACAACGAGGTGAAGAGCAAGTTGGCGGAGGTGTTGAACGAGATGGGGAAGCTGAAGACGGACAAGAAGAAGCTAGAAGGACAGTTCAAGGGCCATCGCGAGGAGAAGGAAGCACTCATCGCCGAGCAAAACAAGATGGTCGCCGAGAAGATCAAGCTGAAGTTGGAGATCGAGTCGTTGAACGAAGAGTCGTCGCGCGAGAGACAGGGACGGCAGAACGCCGAGCACTCGCTGCAGAGTGTCACTGACGAGATTTACAAGAATGAGACCGATCTGGATGAGATTAAGCCTGAATACGCGGTAAGGCTTCGGGAAGAACTTGGAAAACTTTGGGTTTTTGCAGAAATTAGTGGAAGAGGAGTCCCGTCTGACGACCGACATCCGCATTGACGAATCGCAAATCAAGGAGATTCTCGCGAAACAAGGACAGCGGAACCAGTTTGCTTCTGTGGAAGAACGAGATCGATTCCTGCGACAAGAGGTCCGCCGTTTCGCCGGTCTGATCGCCGACAATCAGGAGCAGGCGACTCAAATCGAGAAGGAGCTGGAAGACGTCGAGAGAGAAGACGAGAAGCTGAACACGTTGATAGGACAGATGTCTCGCGACATCGAGCAGAACCGATTCGACGCCGACAATCACGGAGGCAATAGTGGAACTCTGAAGCAGGAGTACGACGACGCCTACAATGCTCTTCAGTACGTTCACCTGAAACTTTTCAAAACTATTTAGCATGAAACTTCTAAAAAAGATGAAATCGGCTGAAACAAGCTGGAATTCTTTCGTTTTCAGAGCGGCTTCCCGCGAAGAGAAGCAGATTCGTGACCGTATGCGAGTCACGGAGACCGATATGACGGCCGCTCACGAGCAGTTGAGACGTCTCATCTCGCGTCCGATCTACAACGGAATGAACGGAATCCGGCGATGCATCGAGGAGTTCGAAAAGGATAACAAGAACGGACAGCACAACGACGTCATCAACGGCTACTACGGCCAGGTCATCGACCTCATTTACGTCGACGACATCTTCATCACCGCCGTCGAGGTCATCGCACAAAACCGTCTCTTCTACCACGTTGTTGAGACTGACAGGTAGTCTGAATTCGTTCCGAGAGTCTTCTGTATCCGCCACGTCTTCAGAATTGCCACCAAAATCCTCCGCAAGTTCAACGAGCTCGCTTTGCCCGGAGAGTTGAACTTTTTCCCGATGAATCGCGTTTCGGCGCCCAGAGAACAACCGCATTCTTACAGTTCTCAGGTAAGAAATTCACGTTTTTCCGTTTGATTTTATTCAACTTCTTCTGTTCCAGGTGTGCCGTTCGATGACCGAAGTGATCGATCACGACTGCAAATTCGACAAAGTGATCAAGTCGATCTCGGCGAACGTCGTCATCGTGCGTGCTCTCGACGACACAGCCCGATCCCTCCGAAACGACGGCTTCAACGTGGTGACGATCGAAGGAGACCAATTGTCGCGTAAAGGAGAGGTGACGGGAGGATTCATCGACAAGCAGCGGAACAAACTGGAGATCCACATGCAGAAGAGAAAGTACCAGGAGCAGCTGAACGAGCTGCAAGTTGAGCTCGAGAAGGCCGAGATGAAAGTGAGAGAGAAGACGCACGCGGCGGACGCAGTCAGAAGCCGGACGGCGCAGAACGAGAACCAGATAGCCGAGTACCATCGAAAGCATCGCGAGCTGCTAGAGGCCCGGAACGCGCTGAGCAACGAGTACTTCATGGTGACGAAGACGAAGGAGCCGAAGAGGAACCAGCTGATCCAGATCAAAAATCGACTGAGAGAACTGATGGCTCAGAAAGAGACTCTTGAACGGGAGATCGGATCGCAGATGAGCTCACAGCTCTCTTCGGAAGAGGAGCAGACGGTGAAGGATCTGAGGAAAAAGGTGGACGCAATGAAGCAGCAGTTGAACGACGTCTCTAGAAGACGCATGGACCTCATGCATCGGAAGAATGCAATCGAGAATCTGCTGACGAAGAAGCTGTACAAGACGAAGGAGAACCTGGCGGCGAGAGTCGACGACATATCCGACACGGAACGACGTCACAAGCTGGAGACGTCGAACGCGCAATACACGTCGCTTCTGACGAGAATGGAGCAAGTGAGGAAGCAGTTGGACACCGTCAATCAGGAGGTCGCCGAGTTCGAGGAGAAGTCGTCCGCCCTTCAGAGGAACCTCGATAATGTCATGGTAAAGATTCGAGCAGCTTTTAGATCATTTACCTCGTAATTCTTTTTCCAGGAACAAAAACGAGACTTTGAGAATCAGCAGACCGAATTCCAAAAACAACACGACATTATCGCGGTGAAAGAGGACGAAGTGAAACAGAAACGAGAGGATTCTCTCAAGAAAGTCGGTTTTACTCTCGTATTCCTCCCTGAATCGTTCTCGTTTCCAGATGCGTCAACTAGGCGCCCTTCCAACGGACACCTTCTCGAAGTGGCAGAACGTGAAACAGCGCGAGCTGGAGAAGAAGTTGATCGAGTGTGTGAACGAGCTGAAAAAGTACGAGAACGTGAACAAGAAGGCGCTCGACCAGTACATGACGGCTTCCACCCAGAAAGAGGAGCTCACGAAGCGAATGGCCGAGCAGAAGAAGAGCGAAGACGTGAGTCGAGAGAAACATTCCCACCTCATCTCCCTCCGTTTTTAGTCGATCGAAGAGCTTCTCAAAGTGCTCGAAAACCGCAAATACGAGGCGATCGACTTGACTTTCAAGCAAGTGAAACGAAACTTCGAACAAGTCTTCAAGCAGCTCGTCCCGCACGGTCGCGGAAAGATGCAGATGCGCGCGAGAGACCCGAAGCAGGGAGAGGAGAACGTGAACGCCGTCGAGTTGTACGAGGGCATCACTGTGCTCGTCTCGTTCGTTTCCGACGACGGCGACTCGGAGACGCGCGAGATGACGCAGCTCTCCGGAGGACAGAAGTCTCTCGTCGCACTCGCAATCATCTTCGCCATCCAGGTGAGCAGAGTTTCGTCTGAAAATGACTAGAACTCCTCGAACCCACACTCTATCGTCGAATCTTCCAGAAGTGCGACCCCGCTCCGTTCTACTTGTTTGACGAAATCGACGCGGCTCTCGACGCACAGCACAGGAAATCAGTGGCCGGTGAGTCGTCGTCCCGTCCGATTCCCCGAAAACTCCGTCCTTCCAGACATGATCGAGTCGCTGTCTGATCAAGCGCAATTCGTCACGACCACCTTCCGTCCCGAGCTGCTCGCCACCGCCGAAAAGTTCTTCGGAGTGCGTTTCAGGAACAAAGTGTCGCACATCGATTCGGTGACTCGCGAGCAGGCGTACGATTTCGTCGAGGACGACACCACGCACGGATAGAGGAGACATCGCTCGCCGTCCGGATCTTCCGAATCATTCCAACTCACTTTTGCGTTCCCATTGCTCCCAATTTCAGATACTGTCCCATTTTATTGATTTCCGCCCAAAGAACTCTTTTTCTTTTTCTCCCGAAACTTACTCTCACTGTACAATATGATCTTTTCGATTCGACTCCTTCGCCCACCACCGTTATTAGTTTGATCTCGTTTTGCATTTTTTCATTTTCTCTTTTCACACACTCATACTGATAAATTAGAAAGTGGGTCAAAATATCGGACAAGATTAGTACAAAAAAGGAGACGTAGAACCAAAATATATGCACATGCGAAGGCAGATTCAGAAAGGATGCGATAAAAAGCTGAGAGAAGAAAACGAAGGATACAAAGTTTGAAAATGGAAAAAAATGAGGAGGAGAAGAAGTGAACGGAGAGGATTCGGAGAGGAAATGGGGCGGAGCCTAATCGGACGAGAAACACTCTTATCCGCACTTGCACTTCTTCTTCTGATTCGCGTGAGATCCGTTGTCCTTCAACGACACTCCGCCAGAACGGGCCTGATTCGCCGACGAAGCCGACGGATTCGCGAGTTTGGCGGTCAGAACGAGACGAGTGATGCAGGTGAACATCTGCAAAAAAGAATGAGAGTGTGGCGACTTGGCTATGACCGAGATTTCGGTCACTCTTCAGGGAGAAAACTGAAAGAACTGACCGAACTTGATCAGCTCGAACCCATTTCACAAGCGCGCTCTATCGCACACCAGTCGATTCGATCTCAAAGACTCACCGGCTCGACGTTCTTGTCCTCCTTGGCGCTCGTCTCGAAGAAGGAGATATTCATCGACTGCGCGTAGTTTCTCGCGTCGCTCTCGAGCACAACACGA
Organism: Caenorhabditis sulstoni; assembly: GCA_963966605.1. NCBI lineage: Eukaryota > Metazoa > Nematoda > Chromadorea > Rhabditida > Rhabditidae > Caenorhabditis > Caenorhabditis sulstoni. Next base: position 6,365,440 of record OZ016477.1, on the reverse strand, counting down.
CGATCCGCCTCCTCGCATTTGTTTCCCACTGCAAACCCCCGATTCATTCTCTTCTCGCGCGCCTTGCGAAGCCTACCGAGCACTTTCTGCACCGAGTCGCAGTTGTTCTCGATCTCCTGCAGCCATCTCTTCACGTTTCCGAACGACTCGCCGTTCGTGACGTCGTAAACGACAACGACGCCGTGAGTGCCCCGGTAGTAGGTCGAGGTGATCGTGCGGAAGCGCTCCTGGCCGGCAGTGTCCCAAATTTGCAGCTTCACGCGCTGTCCGTCGATGTCCATTGTTCGGATTTTGAAGTCCACACCGATCGTTGTTATGTAGTTCTCTACACAAAATTTCGACGTTTTCTATGTGTAAAAAAATCAGGTTCCGTTCAAAACATTCCGAACAGATTCAAACTAAAACCATTTTAATCGTAAAAGAGCAATCTTGATATTTCCAGCCCAATTTTCAAGCTCACCAGAGAAAGTGTTATCGGCGAATCGGAGCAGCAGACTGCTCTTTCCGACGCCGGAATCGCCGATGATCAGCAACTTGAACAGATGATCGTAGTCTCGGGTTCCAGCCATTTTATCTGAAAACGTATGAATTTCAAGTCCATTCTCATAACCTAGAAGATAAAAAATTAGGGTTTCAAACCTCCGAAAAGCTAAAAAATTGGAACAAAAAGGAATAAATGACTTCATTAGACAGTGGGGGGAAATGCAGAGAAAATGGAGATAACCTGGTGCGACGCATTCGTCAAGATCCTCCTCCTCCTTCATTTTTCGATATCCGAATTGTCGCATTTTCGATCAATGAATGAGGTGTCGAAAAAAAAGAAGAGAAAGAATGGGGGGGGGGGGAAACTGGGAATTTCGGGGAGGAGAGAACAAGAGAGAGTGAGGAGACGCAGAAAAAAGAGCGGAGAAATGTGAGTCAGAGATTCGTTTTCAGAGATATAGTTCGAAATCGATTCTGCCGACCGGGTTGAAGTGTCCGTTCGTGCCGGCTCTTCTCGCGACGCCGCTCTCTGCCAGCTTGCCTTTCGATTGACGATCCATCATGACAGACGTCGGAATCGGACCCTGAAATGAAATTTTCCGACTGTGAACATTATCTTTTCATGAGACTTGTGAAGTTGAAGAACGAATATCTGACCTGAATCTCTCCATCTTCCTTTTCCTTGTACTCCCACTTCACTTGCTCTTCCTCGTCCGGAGTTTCCATTGGGACAGCGGAATCGGAAGCAGAAGGCATCGGTTCGTCGGAGAACATGTCGACCTCCGACTCGACCATCTTTTGCAGCAGAAAATTGATCTTCTCGCGATGCCACTCGTATGCATCCATCTGAAGAAGAATAAAGTCGATTTGCGGAGAATGAGTGGAAGGAACTCACGAATCCGGCGGAAATTAGTTCGTCAGCGAGTCCCGATAGCTTCGAAGTCTCTTTTTGTCCGTCAGTAGGCTCAAACGACTTCCCCTCCTTTTTGGCCGCCCATCTCAACTTTCGTTCTTCCGCCGCACTCAGCCCTTTCTTTTTCTTCAAATCGGCCAGTGCGCGAGCGATCGACTGATTCGGTTGGAGTATCGCGACGAGCTCCGTGAAGATCTCCTTCTTTCTCGCTTCGCTCATCCCGACAGCCCCTCTCTCGCCGCCCTCTTCATCTCCGTCTTCCTTTTTCTCTCCGTCGCCTTCCCACTGATCGCCGGCCTTTTTCTTCACCAGACTCCAATCGATTCCGTCGAGCCACGCGTCCTGGATGTCTTTTGTCTTCTTGTCGAAAATAAAGTTGCCAGTCTCGTCGAAATGCCCTTCTTCCTCGTCCTCTTTCATATTGAACGCCGTGATCTTGATCGATCCGTCAAAATCCATCCCGCAGTCCTCTTGTCCATCGACATTTCGGGTGTCTAGTCTCTTGTGATCTTCCTCCTCTTCTTCGTCTGATTCCAGAGTGTGCTGCTTCTTCTTTTCGTCTTCTTCTTTCTGGAAATAACTAATTTCTTTCAAAACATATCTTTTTTCTCAAAAACCTGCTCACTTGGCACCTCCTTTATGCCGCCTTCTTCGGTGGGAATTTCGAAATCCTCTCCATCAATCTCTTTTCTGTCACGTTTGAAAACGCGAGTTTCGATGTCGTCAGCGAACGAAACAGCTCTTTTCGGCATGCTTTCTCTGAAAAATAACAAATTAATCGATAAGTTCTTGATGGGAATACGGGATGTGCTGTTTTTCGTTTTCGTACTCAGACCGAGCGAGGCAAATGCAATAAAAAATCTAGAATGCGAGTGGAAAAAAACGAAAAATGGATTAAAAAGGGAGGCGAAAAAGAGAGAAAGGAATTGGAAAAAGGAGAGATAGCAGACACAAAAACCACAGTTTTTTCTCTTTCCGTAAATATTGCGGATCTGCAGTTTTGCGTTGCGGTGTCTACACCTTGTGCGCGTCAATAAAACTGTTTTTCCGCGAATTTCTACAAAATTCGAATTTTTATTCAAAAATTCTCAAAGTTTTTCTATTTAAATTTCAGCCATAAAATGGATCCACTAGACGACCTACTTACACAACTGGAAGGTGTCGAAGAAGTGGAATTAAAACCTATAAAAGATGAAAAATCGGATAGAAAAGGTTCAATTTCCAGAGGAAAAGCCTCATGTTCGGATTTTGCAGAAATGAGATTCCTGGATATGACTTCTGAAGACTGTTCTCTTAAAGAAAACGGGGAATCGAAAAAAGGGACGTCTTCTGAATTTTTAGAGGATAACAGTGACGACGACGAGTTGTACGTCAAGAAAAGGTGAGAAACGGGCTCCCGGAGCAGCAAGAAAACACAAATTCCAGAGAGCTCTCGGAGCAAGGAGCCCAACTAGAAGGATGGCTCAAGAAGAACAGCTCGACGAGCGGTCCGAAAGCCACGGACGCCTTCAAATCGAACAAAAAGTCGATGCTGACCGGTCTGACAAAGCCGGATTCGGAAGCGGTTTCAGTCGGAATCGTGCGGTTCGACAAGTTCGGAATCGCGGTCCGGAATCCGAAGATCAGCTCGACGAGCTTCGGAGCGTTCACGGCCGGAATGAAGCTGGAGAAGCTGTCGGATCTGAGGCCGACGTCGTCTTTCAAAGGTGCCGGTCTGCTGTTCGATGGAGCGCATTTTCAGCTGTTTCAGAAGCGTGGTGCACAATGGGAGTGATTGTGGAGAAGGGATTCAAGAAGAAGAGCGCGAACGGAAACGACTTTCTCATCTGGAAGCTGCACGATCTGAAGGACTGCCAGACGGCGCCCGTGAAGCTCCTCATGTTCGGAGACGCCATCAAGGATCACTGGGAGATCAAGGTTCTGAAGAGAGCGAGAGAGAGCTCACCGTTAAAATCCAGTTTCTCCTTTCCAGCTCGGCTCCGTGATCGGCCTCATTTCGGCTCAAATTGCAGATGATTCGAGTGCTTCTGGAGCCAAAAGTGGGAGAGACTTCATCGGAAGATCAAACTGAAATCAGGCGTTTTCAGAAGTAGTTTCGGCGACGTTGAAAGTTGCGAGATCGAATAACATCGTCGAAATCGGACAATCGGCGCATTTCGGGACTTGCAAGGTGGGAGAGAAAAAGTCAAAAGGCATTGAAGTTGCGAGCATTTTCTCAATTTCAATAGTGAATGCCCATTGAAAAGAGGCAGTGATCAGTTTGCAGGGAACGAGGCAGCAGGACGGTCAACGGTGCAGCAACTTCGTGAACTCGTCGCTCAGCGAATTCTGCGTGTTCCACGTGATGAGTGCAGCTCGGAAATTGTCGGCGAAACGAGGTGAATCATTCGCTTCCACTCTCTTTCTCTCTTTTTCGCTGTTTGCATTGAGTCGGCTCTTCCCAAAAATAAACACAAAATAGGAGGGGAAATGGAGGAAGATACAAATCAGAAAATCATGACTTTCTGGATGTCCCGCGTCAGTCTGAATGACTCGGAAAAGCCTAGCCCGATAAAGTCAAGTGGGCATGTTTCGAACTAAAGGAACATGTCCCGGGCTATTAAGACTCGAAGAAGTCTGATCGGAACCCGGTCTCATAGGCCGAAGGCTGATTCATCCCAGTTTCCTAGGCTCGAAAGACTGATGTTTCCCAGCTCATGACAGTCCAGTCACTCCCAGAACTTTTCAATTCCAGGCGTCTTCAATGCAGTTACCTGTGGCCCAAACGTGGGCGGACTCTCGATTCCGAAAAAAGTTCCCACGAAAAGCGTGCTCACCGCTCGTCCGGGCCTCCATTCCTTGGGCTCCGGGCTCGTTTCGTAAGCTCTCCTCTCTTTTTGTGCTCCGCGAGCCCGTCACTAAGTTCCAGCGGCTCCCCAGTGCTCGGTGATACAATGCGTCCCGCCGACTCGAATCATCTGAAAACTCCGACGTCGTCGCTGAAAGTGACGACGAAAGAGGAGCAAAAGACGGCTCTCAACGACATTATTAGTCAAAGGGTCTCGAAACGAAAAGAGAGGTAGCTGAGTATTGATTGATTTTCGTTGCAGAAGAACACAATAGCCGCCCGTCAGATGCTGAAATTGAAGGAGAAAAAGGAAGAGAAAGCGGAAAGTATGGAAGAGATGATAGAGTACTTGGCGAGTCGAGACGCAGACAGACAGACGGAAAAACAAGAGAAACACGAGAGTTTCGGCGATTTTTTGCGAGCCGACACCGAGAAGGAGAAGGCGAAGATCGTGGATCTGAGGGGCTCGGCGTCGCAAGGATCGTCGAAACTGTGGTCGATGTCGAGGGCTCCGCCGCTGGGCCACAAGGATGCGCAGGAGCACGCCGCACGTCTCCGAGCCATCGCTGTGCTGAAAGCGAAACGGAAGGAGAAAGAAGCGGCGGGGAATGGGGGCGGCGTGAAGCGGAAGACGTGCGGAACGGCTCCGGAAGCGGTTCCGGAAGCGAAACGGTCGAAAAGCGACAAGATGGACGAGATTCGGAAGATGTTGGCCAGGAAGAGCGCCCACCATCGGGAGGCGGAAAACGAGGAGGCGGACGCGATCCAGAGGCATTTGACGGGCATGGAAGAGCGCGAGAAGGTGGAGACGTTCACGACGACGTGCCTCGAAGTCAAGAATGTGAAGGTCGTCTCGTGCAAGCAGGTGGGCTGGGCGCTTCTGGAGACGTCGTTCAGAAGACGTTCCTAACTTTCCGAACTCCTCATTTTCAGTGCAAGTACACTGCCCAGTTCGCCTCGTCGGAGTGCCTCAAAAAGCAGCACCAGCTCGTGAAGCACACCGCCGACAAACGGTTTTTCAAGTGCTCTGCGTGCAAGAAGCGCATCGTTTGCTTCGAACTGATGCCCGTCAAACACTGCGCCGTGAGTCGGAAGCGCAGCGAAACACTGGAAACAGTGGCAAATTTTTAGAACTGCAACGAGAACAAATGGGAGCGGGTCGCGATGAAAGACGAGCGGAAAGTGGTTTTGGAGGGCGAAAAGTTACAATTGAGAGGCGAGGAACGGCAGTTTGTGAATTCGTGAACACAGATTTCTATAAATGTTTTGAACTTCAAAAAAAAGCACGGAATTCATTCAAAACGATAGAAACTCCCGAAAACCGAGTCGAAATATAAGAAAAACGGGAAGAAAACAAGAAGAAATTAGGGTGACTGGTGAGAAGAAAACAAGAAGGAACGCGACTTTTAGCGATGATCAGATCTTCTTGATGACCTGCACGACGTCCTCGTCGATGAGAACGTGGTCTCGGCCGACGCGTTGCGGATTGTGCTTCGCCGAGGCTCCCCACACAAGAGCGCTGAAAATGAAGGTTGGAAAAGGGTGTAAGGGGCGAAACGGAACCATTTGAAGTCCTTTTGGAGAGACTTGTGGATCTTCATACACAGATCTTCGATCGACTTTCGTTCGGCGTTCAAAACGATCGGTTGAGAATAGTCGGGGAGTTGTCCTTTCGGCTTCGTGTAGCTGGAAGAGATTTAGAAGTCAGAAGATTATAAATTGAAAAAAAGAGGGGCCGAAATTTTTTAAAATTCTTTTAAGATGGGGCTAAACCTCTCCAGAATCGTTTCAAAATCAAACTTACATGCGGATCAAGTTCAAGTACTCCCACACTTTTTCGAGCAAATCGTCAAAGTTCCACTTGTGGTGGGCGGAGATGGGCACAGTGTGCGGGATGCGGTAGATGATGTCGAGCTCCTCGATCGAGATCTGATCGATCTTGTTGAGCACGTAGATGCACGGAATGTACACCCGATTGCCCTCGATCACGTCGATCAGATCTTCGGAGGTGGCGTCGTAGCGCAGCGTGATGTCGGCGTTGTGGATGCGGTACTCGGCAAGAATGCTCTTGACAAGCTCCAGGTCGAGCTCAGTTTGCGGGACGAGCATCGTCAGGTTGATGCCTCCCTTTTCTTTCCGCTTGAATCCAATGTTGGGCGGCTGTTTGTTGAGCCGGATTCCGAAGCCTTCAAGCTCGTACTCGAGCAGCTTCTTGTGCTGCAACGGCTTCATCACGTCCAGAACCATCAGAATCAGGGAGCAAGTGCGGGCGACTGAAAAGCGAACATGCCGAGATGAAGAAGAGAAGGGTGGACTGACCAGCAATGACCTGCTTTCCTCTTCCCTTTCCGTCTTTGGCTCCTTCAATGATTCCGGGCAGATCGAGCAGTTGGATCTTGGCTCCCTTGTACCGAATCACTCCTGGTACCGTCGTGAGAGTCGTGAACTCGTAGGCGGCCACTTCGGAGAAAACACCGGCCAGATTGCACAGAAGCGTCGATTTTCCGACAGATGGAAAGCCTGGAATTCCAGAATAGAAACCACTTTTTCTGTTTTCGTTCAATTCGTCAGAACTATGCATCGCCAGTTTTCAATTTGTTTCATTTTCTCCCTGAACCGGCAGCTTTTCGCCTCTAAACGAGAAGCACAAACCATTTTCCCCGAATGCCGAGTCAATTTCGTCCATTTCTATCTATTTTCGTTTGTTCTATCAAAAACCCATCGCCCGTTTCTTGTCCGTCATTCTCTTTCATTTCATTTTGTTCTACTACTTTTTTTTCGCTTCTAAAAATAAATCCTTCATTTTATGTGTGTTGTGTGTAAAAGCGTGCTCAGAATGCTGTAAGAATGCATAAAAATCAAACCGAATTGCTCTTTTCTGCCCTCTCCCCGTAGACGAATTTTATTGTTTCTTGGGAGATTTCCTTCCGTTTCCTCATTTTATTTGTCTTTTCCGAAGATTTGACAGGTTTACTCGCGATATCATTTTCTCAGTTTTTAGAAGACTACGAGAAAAAAAAGATGAAGAAAATGGGAAGAAAAAGGGGAGGAAAAGTGGGAAAAGAGGCGGAAATTTGATGTCGATTTGCATGATAACTCCTCCACATTCTCATTTCCGTTTCTCCTTTCCCTCAATGTCAGATTCCATAAATATCTTCTCTTTTGCCGTTTTCCTACCGATTTCCAGCAGTTTCTCCTCGTCTGACGCTCGAGAAACCCCTGGAAAGGGAAATCGAGACGGAAGTGCAAGAAAATCGGAATCTTTCGGCTCTTTTCTGAGCCGCTCGTCATTTCCGCGAACATTTCAATCATTTTTCGGTTGACGAATGAGTGAAGGCGGCCCGGAAGACTCTTTCCTTTTATATTTGCGGCGTTTCCGCAAAAAGATGAAGAAGAAACCCGCAGAGTATGGGATGTTTTGAGAAGGCCGTTCTCGAGCAGATTTGTTCAATCTGATTGGGATAAAATAAACCGAGGATTAGTGTGTCCCGCGTCTTCCGAACACCCGAAAATGGCGATTTTTCGTGCTGCGAATCGTAAAGTGTTCGAATTCGTTCGCCGCCGAAAAGGATCATAATCCAGCTGGCGAGGCTGCTTCTTTGACCGGATTAGATGGCTCCGTCTGACTGCTCCCGGGCAATAATTGCACACATTCTTTCTTCCTCCTCCTCCTCGTTTTTTGCCCCCATTCTCTTCCCTTTCTTCTTCTTCGGATGGGGGGTCACTCTTAGTCCCTCTGCCGTTTGGGGAGTCGAAGAAACGAATGATTTCATTCTGGCAGTTTGTGCATTGCTGCACTAAATACCCGCCGCAATGCAATCCAATTTTACAGAGAGAAAGACGGGTTTTTAGTGAGATTGGCGGCTACCGTAACCCGGTCGACGCCTCTTTTCGAGCAGTTCTAGCGGAACTCTCAATTTCCCCATCAGATGGACGAAATAATGCATTCCAATTGTCTTCTCAACTTGATCTTTTCCAAATCTCCGTGAAAATCTCCTCGCTTTCGCAGGCGTCTCCTTTCTCGCCCCAAAAACGACGCCGCGTGGGGGTATCGAGTCGTTTCGGCTGCTCCGCGCGGCGGCTCACACACACTTTTTTTTTGCTTCTTTTTCTCCGTGGAGAAGGCAGAAGACGTGTGTCTCTTCTGAAGTGAGAGCGAAAGACTTGGAGAGAACGAGAGAAAGATCCCCGACCGCCCGTAGCCTCTCCTTTCTCTCTTTCTCTCTCTTCTCCAGGGGACTGCTCGCCGCAAAAAAGCAGAGAGAGGGCTTCTTCTCTGCGTCTTCCAATCTCTTCCTCCCCTTCCCCTCTTCTTCTTCTTCTATACTTCTGCCCACCCCCACCCCCAGAAGCTCCCCGAAGGCGCTTCTAAACACACCCGAAAACTGACATAGAGGGAGAAAGGAAGAAGAATCAGGTCGGCAGAGTATGTCACACCTCCCTTGAACCCTCTTGCCTACCATATTCCGCCCCGAATAGTTTCAAAATGTGCAGCTCCGTGCGAGGAGGGAATGAATCCCGAATGATGCTCTCCTTGTTCGTGCTTCTCGCACAGTTGGATCCGGCCATGGCCGTGTCTGTCAGGTAACTCTCCAGCCATCTCTTCCCTCGACCCGTTTCCGAACTTCTAGAAGATCCTTGACACCGCCACCGAACATCGACGCCGAACCATTCGGAATCATTCCGCCGACGTACCCGTACGATCCGCACCCTCTGTCCGCTCCAGAAGCCATCGTTCACTCGGGACGCCCGATTCTGTGCAACAATCAGACCGAGTACGAGTGTGTCTGCATGCGAGCCTACACTTCACCGCATTCCCCCGGACATTCGGCTCCACCGGCTCCCGATTGCAGTGTGTTCATCAAGGTATCCCCTTTTCTCTCTCTCTCTCTCTCACTCCCTTCTTTCTCTTTTGCGAACCGAGCAAAAAACAAGTAATGATGATGATGATGATGGGGAGGAGAGCGGCGGCGACGGAGGGAAAAAAAAAACAATTGTTCCTCGTTTTTGTGTGTGTGTATGTCTCTAGGTATCATCTGAGTTCAGGGATCTAGTTTCGGCGAAAAACGAAGGAAAAAGCGGTGTTGTGTCTTGGAATGCGGCGAGTCTCGGGGGACACCCAGAAACTTATCATTTCTCTTTCGGAATTTTCCAAAAAGTGAGCGAGAGGCCAGAGAAATGAAGAAGACGCCAAGAGTTTCGAGAGTTTCACATTGACCTGATTTCGGAGCGAAAACGCGAAGAAGGAAAGGGTTTCCAGGTATAATTGAATTGGTCCAGAGATCAAATCAAATTAACCTGGAGTTTCCAAGAATGAAGTGGTGCTGCCACGTCATTAGCGAAGAAATTTCGAGAGATGACGTCTTTTTGTTCGAGTTTTGAATCAAGATTTCCGATCTTGGAAACAAAAAAACTTCCAGTTGCAAGTCCTTGAGTTCTTTGCCCTTTGCATTTTTTCTCACTTCATCATCAAAAGCGCCGGGGCTTCTCGTTTTTTTTCCTTTTTTTCCCTTTTTACCCCCTTCCTCTTCATAGGGTCCTGTGGCCAACCAAACAAAAAATTCAAAAGAGACGGGTCCTTTCCTCTGTGTGTGTGTGTGAAAAGAAGGCGTCAGCTTCATCGCGAAGCTGTGAAAAGGATAGAAAAAAAGAGAGAAAGAGAAGGAGAGACAGAAAGAGTTTCGGCCTTCTCTAGCTTTTTTCCACACACACACACACACACACACACACACACACACATGCACATGCACACAAAAAACGGCCGTCGACGATGACAACTTTTCGACGAACCGACTACTGCTGCTTCTGCTGCAGCGGAAAAGGAAAACGAGGATGAGAAGGAGGAAACTGCTGAAAACGACGATTTGTGCGCGCGCGCGAAAACAAAAGAGAACTCGCTCCCAATCCGATCTCTGTAGAGCTTTCCGGAGAGCCTTCCGAACTCAGAACTGTCCAATATCAGAACTCGCCGTGAGCACATTTCCAGAATCCAAACAAGAAGAAAAAAAAAACTATTGGGGAGCGAAACCTGAGTGTGTGCGAGATCGTATTGAATTTCATTCACGTCTCAGCTCCATGAAACCTCCCTCGTGGCGGAAGTTATAAGAAGTCCAGAGGGATTGTTCCATTTTCAGACCGATGACCTTCCAGTGGTTGATATGAGGATGCGGCAGGTGAACACGGAAGCGAAACTGTACACAGGTGACAGCTATGAGGTAGAGGAGCTCACGGCCAAAATGAAGCAGAGAAAGAGTTCGCCAATTGTTTTCAGGAGTACTTCAAACGGCGAATCTCGACAATCGTCTCGCATTACTGTCAGCACAATGCGAACGAATGTCCGGGCGTGTCGCTTCGCATGAGCCATGTGAGTCAGGTATTGCACGTTTTCTCTCTTTTCTTGATTAATACGGAAACATACGGAACGCTCAGCTTTTCCCTCAATGAACTTTTGGCTGAAAACGGGCTGAAATTGCACCCTGAGCAGTGGCACGTTGATATTTTAACCCTCACCGTCACGTATTGGTCGTCGTCGTTCTTTCACCCCCGATTCGAATCTCAGAACGAATAAGAAACTCTCCTCGGTTCATGATTTCTTTCTTTCTCTTCTGTTTCGTGTTCTTAGCCGACACACAGAACTTGACATTTTTCAAGGAAATGCTCCAAAAACTGAGCGATGACGAGGCCGACGGACTAGATCTTGATAAATCGGTACTGTATGCCGAACGTGACGAATCAGAGCCACTTTTTCAAAAGGTGCTTCTCAACCTTCTTTTTGCTTCACTTCTCCTAACTTTTTTTTTCGAATTTCCGAATTAGGGCAGTGATCCATATCAAAAGGGAACTTTTTGAACTTTCAATGTTCAGGAGAACGTCGTGATTCTTCGAATGGACCACTTGCGAGGAAATCTCACTCGATTACTTTTCGTTTTGACGAAAAACGATCGAAACAATGGAGTTCTGAACGAGGAAACGATTATCGATCCAGTGAAGGTAACGTAATCTTTCGAGTTTAGACTGTGTAGGTAGAGGTTTCAGATCAAATACATCATCGCCAGCCAAGTTGGCCCCCTTTCGCGCGTTCTCGGTGGAATCAAAATCGACAGTGTCCGGGCGGCTAAAATGAAACGGAACTCGGGCAGCTCTATGAGCTACAGTACTCCCGAGCAACGAGCCGACAACATGAAAGACAATTCGCGACTTGTAAAGATACTGATCGTTGTTTGCGGTTTCTTCCTAATCACGTACTGCATCGGATTCATCCAGTGCATTCGATTCCTGTGGAGGAAACGGAAGGCGAGCAGGGAAGCGAAACTGGCGGAGACAAGCCACGTGGCAAACGAAGTGACCAAGAACTACGGCACTTGTGACAGCCAGAACCGTAAACCTTCGCGAAACGGACACATGGTGCATGCCGAGGAGAGAACCCCGCTCACGACCTACGAGCAGATCGATGAGAACACCCATGATGTGAGTTCTTCGAGATTGGAACTTTTTGAAAACTTTGTTTTAGGATCAATCGCAGTCTCTATCACAGAGACAAATGCGGAATTGGTTTATCTGCGACTCATCGCAACTGCCTCGCGAGCCAACATATCCTACGAATCTTGTGGATTCGTATCAGATGACTCCAGGAGCACCGACCAGCACACCGAACCCAACTGATGACTTCAAAGCAAAAGAAGAGTCTCCGGTGAGAGTGTCCGTGCACATATCAATCAAAATAATTGATTGATTCAGATTTTGACGAAGAGGAAGGAAGAGAAAGAGCAGGATACGAACAAAACAATGTCTCCGATGTTCTCCTCACAAGCAACTACGAGTTCCGAAGCCGTGTTTCCGCCATCGAAGGACTTTTCCGACTACGTGGAGGATCAGTTCCACAAGAGTCGAGCCTCTTCGAGCAGTCCCACCGACATTCCGAAATCTCCGCAGGAAGATCCTTGGGATGAACATCCGGCAAAGTACGTGCCGCCCGTCGTGTTGCTCCAGTCGGAGACGCCCGATTTGCCTCCGACGATGCAGAATCATTTGATAAAAGAGGCTGCTAAAGAGGGACTCCGGAGTGGGGACAGTCCTGTGTTCGCGAGACCGCGCTCGAGACGAGGAAGCAGAATCGACGAAGAGGAAGGACAATTGGATCTTCCCGAGTTGAAGCCGTTGAAGTGAGCTCAGAAAAGAAAGAGTCTAAAAGAATTTGATATTTAGAACCGACGATCCTTTGGGCGAGCCGCTGGATGCTCCAGTACCAATTGAGAGCATCAAAGGGTCAGTTGATGAGGAAGATCGGTGGTCTTCTTCGGAAGAAGGAGAAGTTGACGTGTACTACAAGATGAGCGACGATGAAGACGTCACAAGAGAAGAATTGGATTGGAAGAAGGCAATGGCAAAGGCGGAATTGGAGAAAGAAGCCAAGTCGCAGGGTCAAATGCTCCCGGGAGCTTCTCTGGACAGTAGCGACATCATCGACCATCTCCAGAAAAAGAAAACAGAGACGCCGCCTTCCTCTCCGATTCAGATTCACATTCAGAATCATCTCAATCACAATAACGATTCCGATTCTGAAGGTAACTCCTTTCCCACGCTTTCTAGCAGTTTTTTAACTTTTCACTTCTTCTAACTGTGATTGCGTTCGTTTACTCTACAACGGTTCAGAGGAGGAGGTGCCACAGGAAGCGAAAGACGCGGATATAGCTGAGAAAGATGACGATTTCGTGTATGAACGTCTTCGGGAGGAGCTCTCCCCGCAGCCGCCGATCGTCGTTGACTTAGACACTACCGACTTAGATCTGGAGCCTATTAAGGTAACCTTGAAAATACTAACTTTCCGATTCGCATGCTTTCTACTAATATGATCATAACTTTTTCGATGCAAACTTCACATTCTTTTGCAGTCATTACCACCACCACCGCCGGGAATGTTTCCTGATTCGCCGCCAGAATCTGGATCCGACTATCTCCATCATCAGAGGAGTCAGGAAATGAGCGAAGACGAAGAAGACGACGATCTTCGATGAGATATCTCCTTTTTCAACTGATTTATATGTATTTTTGGCTGTTCATTTGCTCAAAACATGCTTTCAAGTTCCTTATTTATTTCTTTTCGAATCCACCCCGAAATTGGCTCTTCCCGGTGTAGAACTAGTCTTTTTCTCGGCAATAGATGTTTTCTTCTCTTTCATTTTTTCGATAAAACTTCGTCTCGTTTAGTTTACTCTCTGACCTTTTCCACCCACCCACTTTCCCCGTGTGCCTAACAAAAACTATTTGTGAATGACTGAACTCGATTTTATGAAGATTTTTACACCCATGCTTTCAGTTTTTTGTTTGAATGAGAAATGAACTGACCGACGAATCCGATGCGGGCGTCTCCGGTTTTGGCCACGTCGAAACCTTCTCCGGGACCACCGCCACCTCCTTTTGGAGTGATGAGATCACGCCGAAGTTTCGCGAGTTTCGCCTGAATTTCCAGATTTTTGAGTTTACAACAAACTGGACAAAGTTACAATACAGCTAACCCTAGCCTTCCATAAGATTTAGAGCTCCGATAGTCAAGCTCTGCAGAAGCTTCCGTTTGTCAATCAAAACTAACCTTTAGAATACCCAAGTGAGCGTTGGTGGCCTTGTTTTTCTGGGTTCTAGCCATCTGAAACACGTCTTCATTTGAATTTCAGTTCCTCGATTTGATCCTACTCACCTCGGCCTCGATATCCGCGATTTTTTGCAAAACCGACATGCTTCACCGACTTGCAGGGCTTTCCCGGGCTACAATCGATCTGAAAAGATGAAATCAGCAAAGAAGGCATGAAAAGTAAGCTTCTGGCGAAGAACTAAACGAAAAATACTCGAAAACAAGTGGAAAACAAAAAAATTAGGCAGAATTAGCGGAAAAGTAAAATTTGGCGTCCGCAAACACCGAGCTGTGTGACTCTACGTACTAGGCATTTAACTCTACGACACATTCAGAATTCATTCCAGAAATCACAGCTTTTCCCACAACAATGGATATTTCCAAGTTGACAGATGCGAAAAAAGTGGATCTATGTAAAAAGTGAGCCATTTCAAAGTTTTTCTGAATTTTTCACCCCGAACTTTCAGGTATTTCCTGATCGGCGCGTGCTGCCTGCCGCTCGTCTGGATCGTCAACTTCTTCTGGTTCTTCTCCGAGGCCTTCTGCCTGCCAATAAACCCGCATCGACGACAAATCCGAAAATACGTGATCGGCAGTTTGATCGGATCGATTTTCTGGATCATCGTGATCAGTTTGTGGGAATCTTTCTTCCAAGTACCGAAAAACTGGCAGTTCTGGACTTAAAATCGATATTTTTCAGTATTATCGTGCTCAAGGACTCGTTTGGACGGATTATCTTTCATTTGTGTTTCCGACTGGAAGAGTTTGACACCTAAAACTCCGAAAAAAGCCAACTGATTCATCGATTTTCACAGGTTTTCATGTACTTTTCTGAAACTTGATCTCAAAAAACTAGCCCTAATATGAAACATTTCAATTCAATTCTGAATAACCATTTGAACGTTTATTGAAAAAAAAACGTGGATTAGAATCAGAAATACATATATTGCCGTGAAATGGTAGTACCACGTCACGAAGAAAACATGTCGAAACGTCAATTATTAGTTGGCCATTAAATATATTATTTTGAATGAGTTAGATATTAAATAGAATGGAAATGTGCCCGAAATCACAGAAGCTGTGAGAAAAAGAGTGCTAAACCAAGACTAGAATGGGATTTTTAAAAGGAGTAAGTGTAGGAAATGCGAGGTAACGTCTTCTGGAATGAAGACGTCGTCATCAGTTTTTGATCGAATCCTCGTCGTCGTCCTTCGTGCTCACACTCATCGCCGACAGATTCGACTCGTCGATGATCTCCTGCTCGTAGTCCTTCGGCTGACACTTTTGAATGTCCACCCGAGCCATGTCCATCTGAAATTGACTTCGTCGCTGCGATACGGAGTGAGCCTCCTCACCTGCTGCTCGGGAGTGCTCCACGGCTTCCAGCTCGGATGGTGCTTCTCCTTCCATTCCGGATAGCCGAGACACGCTTTGTGCAGCTTTTTGATCACCTTCGGCGCGACGACCTTCGTGACGCGGTTCACGAGCCACGTGGGAAGCTTGCCTGCAAACTGCGCCGGTTATCGATCCGTTCATCGCATGATCACCTTTCGGATCGGAGTGGCTGATGTAGATCACTTCGCAGCCGTTCTCCTTCTCTCGGATCAAGTAGCCCGACAGGAGCACGGTGGCCCGAATGCAGCCCTTCGCCGGCGGATAGTCCTCGTGACACACCGAGTGCGAGCAGATGAGCCGGTCCTTGTCTGTCTCGAGCCAGCTTCTCTGCATCACAAAGTCGCGCGGACGAATCGGCGGCAGCGAGTTGACTGCAAGAATCTCGGAAGGCTGTTGTCTCTTGCGATTCTCTCGGCAACTCACGCGAATAGTAGCACACGTCGTTGTTGGGGTTGATGAGTCCGATGCTCTCCTGTTTGATCATGTACTTGTCCCACTTGGAGCGATACGCTGCAAAACGGGCACGTGGCCTAGTTCTCGCACTCGGTGTGGCCTAGGAATACCCGAGTCATGGAGAACGTCGTAGGCGACGAGCGCGGCGACGTCCGGAAAGAAGGCGGTCGCCTTGATCATCTGGTAGCTGCTGTTCTCGACGTCCTGCGTGAACACGGCCACGTCCTTCTTGTTGTACACCTGCATCCGGTCGTCTTCTCTCGTGCTTTTTGATCTACCTCACCTCGACCCATCCGTCGTTGCCCTCGCAAAGGGCGCGCACTTTCTCGTAGTCCGCGTCCTCCCACACTCTTGCCACATTGACCCGCATACCGTAATCTCTCTTCTGCCACCTTATCTGAATTCGATCTACCTGAAAAAGAAAGAGGCGATTTAGCGGAGAAAACTGAGGAGAACTCGAGAAACGTCAGTTTCCTCGCACCGGCCGAAGTCATAATCGAAAAACGGAGAGAGTACGGAAAAGCGAGAGACGCAGACACGCCGAGAAAAAGAGAGAGAGAGAGAGAGAGAGAGAGAGAGAGAGAGAGAGAGAAACGGAAAGAGCCCCGTATAAGCACAGCTGTGAGCTCCGGCCGAGCCAACAGAAAAGGGCCGCCTGCGCCCCCCGTCAACAGAAAGTGAGTGTGTTTGTCATCAATTTCGGATCGCATTTCCGCTCGAGGAGCTCCAGGGACTAACTTTCCAACTGGCGTGGCCTAGAAACCTCCTATCACCCGCTATCATCTAGTTTTCTTCCCGAAAAAAATCTCGAAAATCCATGAAATCATCAAAAAAGATTCTATGCATCTAACTTTCCCCAGACGCCCTTCATTTGAGAATAATCTCGAAAGACCGTTTCGCAAGAGATGGCCTAGAATCCCAAAAAAAAAAAACACACAGCCACGTGTCAAAAGTGTGCAGTTTCGCGGGAAATCGGGTGTTTCTCTTTGCGCGGCGAGAGAAAAATGGGAAAAACGGGCCGTGTTTCAAGGCGGAAAGAAATGAAATTTCGACAAAAGCTGCGGGTGGAACATAAATATTTAAGAGTCTCTGTTGCGCGAAACGAAGCGAAAAAAAAAACAGATTTTGCGGGGGAGGAAATCGGTGAAAAAAGAAGAAGAAGAATTGCAGCGGCGATTTTCGAGAAGTTTCGGTGGAAACGACGTCAGAAAGACGGAAAAAGGCAAAAATAAAAGAGAGAGCGGGGTGTTTAATGAAGAAAACGACGAGCGAAATGAGGAAACTCGTGGGGCGAGGGGCTCAGGGAAAATGAGACCGAAAAGGGAATCATGAAAGAGAGGAAAGAAAAATGAAAGAAAAAGGAAAGAAAAAGGGGATGTTTATGAGAGAGAAAAAACGACGGATGGGAACGGGGGGAGCAAAAAGAGACGGCGGCAAACAGACGAGGAACATGCGGAAACGGGCGAAGAAGGGAACGAACAATGGGAGAAGGAGGGGGAAGTGACTCTCGTTCCGGACGAGACTCGCAGTGAAATGGCAGAGAGGGACTAGAAATCCAGAGGGAAGAAAGTTCGGCCGTGGAGACAGGGAGAGAGTTTGGAGGACTAGAACTTGTCGAGGGAGGTAGTTCGGCCATGGGAGAGAGGGACTAGAAATCCGGAGAGAAGAAAGTTCGGCCGTGGGGACAGAGAGAGAGTTGGAGGACTAGAACTTTTCGAGGGAGGAAGTTAGGCCATTGCAGAGAGGGACTAGAAATCCGGAGAGAAGAAAGTTCGGCCGTGGAGACAGGGAGAGTTTGGGGGACTAGAACTTGTCAAGGGAGGAAGTTAGGCCATGATGGACTAGAAGTCCAAGGGAGAGAAAGTTAGGCCACGACGTGAAGGGCTCGGATAAGATGATCAGAAAGAAGTTACGTCACTTGAGGAGAAAGAGTTTGAAGGACTAGAATTCCATGTGAGAAAGTTAGGCCATTGCTACTGAGAGGGGGACGAGAAACCTCAAAAACCTTCATGAATGAGAAAGCTAGGCCACCGCGTCGGCCACGTGTCACTGTTCTCCAGGTCACACTTGTTTCTTTTTCCCCCGGAAATCGAAACTCGTGATAATAACACGCGGAGAAATGATTTTCTGGAGGAATTTTTTCGAAAAACTAATCGAAATGTATCTATTCCACCTGAAAATCGGCGAGAAGAAAGTGTAAAAATCGAAGAAAACTCGTTTAATTTCGAGAAAATCTCGGCGTTTTCTCTCGTGAAATGGGCCCGTTTCCATCCACATTTCACATTTCCATAATCGCATTTTCGACGGGAAAATGACGAAAAAATCGGGAAAAAACAGAGAGAAATGGCAGAAAAAACGGATGATTTTTGAACTGAAAAGAGGGAAAAAAACAGTGAGTTGGCAGCTGATTTCGAGTGCAAACAAACGCGTCTCTTCTCTTTTCGGCGGGAAATTTGAATTTTTAGGAGGGAGGGGGGAATCGAAAAAGTTGCAAGTTTTCGCCATTTTCTTATCGTTTTTTTTGAGCGAAAGAGTTAAGTATATGATAATGAGTGATAAGAAAACGAGAGAAAAAGAGAGAGAGAAAGAGAAAGAGACGATTCAAAGTGTGCACTTTTCATCGCGGAGACTGGAGGACGGCTCGCGGAGCTCTGGAGCATTTTTGGAAATCTAGGTCGGACAGATATTCTGAAGTCACTTTCTGAAAGAGAAACCAGTTGAGAGAGCTCATTCGTTTGCCGTCAACCCTCTAACATACAGAAGGGCCGCCGTTTAGTGCGTCACGTTTAAGCCGAGATATCTCTGGAACTAGCAGAGTTACAAGAAAGTTGTCAACTACAAACATGCTCAGCTTACAATTACCCACATTTTTGAAGTTGACAACTTTTTCGTAACTATTTCAGATTTCAAGATACACTCTGTCAAAGTTGAAACTTCAGCGGGGGTCCTTTGACTGAAAGCGGTTCATTGAAACGCCGTCGGATTCCGATAGTTTTTCATGATAGAATCCGATCGTTATCCCAAACTGACCACTTTTGACTCGGAATCGATGAGATACAGCTCAACGAAGGCAACACATTCTAGATCCTGTATAACCTACTATGTGGCGGCATTCACTTTCCGAATCTTGATGAGTATGTCAGACTTTCTTCCTCCTCCCGCCGGCCTATGACTCTTATCTGTATTAATCCTGGTATAACTGACTCCTTTTCCTGTACCATACCTATTTGGAATGCGATTTTCTCTCATACCCCTTCTTTTCTTCCCCCCTCTACCTTTAAGGAATTCCTAGTTAACAATTTCGCTCGTTTTTAGCTCTACTCGGTTACTCATCCCTCTCACTTTACCTGGTGTCGTCGTCTCGTGAGGGACCTTCACCGGGTCTTCAGTTGTACTAACAGTCTTCTAACAGTATAAATAAATGAATGAATGAATCCTAGACCCGAAACACTCCAGGGTATCAATCGAATCGTCGCCATCGGCTCTGTCACAAAACAGCCATCACAACTCTGGAGAGACAAAGTTTCAAAGTGTGAAATGCGAAGATTCGTCATCCGCAGATCATTCTTGAATCCCTCTTGCTTCCCGAAGAAGGTCGTCGGATCGATTAGTCACGGCTCACCACTCTCATTTCGTGTCGCGGCGCTTCAAAAAGGCGGCATATTAAACGACGCTCCTCTCTTTCTCTCTCTCTCTTTTTCTTTTTATCACCCTTTGCGGCTGTTCAGGTTCCGACGCGCCAAAAAAAAGAACAGTTTGCGACGTGTTTGTCGAATCCCTTTCGCGAATTTCAAACTCCCTCCAAAGCTCCCTTCTTTTTCTTTGTATCCGGAGAAGAAGAAAAGAGAAAGTGTGTAATTGAGAGAAATATCTTCTTCTTCTCATTTATATTTGTCGCTTCAGAATTCAGTTTCCAATCGAATTAGCACGTCAAAACGGGAATGTCAAATACACTTTGTCTCTCGCGCATCTTCCGTTTTTGTTGCGACAATTCTCTCGAGAATCCCATTTGTCACTCACCATTTTGACCTACAGTTGACACTTTTCACCCATTTCTTCGCAATTTTTGACCCCCTCATCGGCGTGAATTTCGCATTTGACAGAAAACGCGCTCTAATGCGAATCGAGTCGAACCTTCCGATTAGAGCGCGTTTCCGATGTTTTCGAGAACGCGCTCCAATCCCAATATTCGTACATTTTGTATTTCGCGTATGTTTAGTACACAACAGTGCTTCCCAAACATCTGAAACTCGTCCCAAACACTCGCGTTTCTCTTTTCTGTCCAAAAAGTCACGAAAGTACACATTTGGCGGCGGAAGAGGGCGCATTTTCGACCGGAATACATGCTCGCCCCCCTCCCGAGCAGCGCTAATTTGGCTCCTTTTGACACGGACCGCCCGCAAAGTTTACGCACGCGAGAGCTCCAAAACCTTCTGTGCTCCGCGTCTCCGCTCTGCTTCTCTCTTTTCATTCTTTCCGCTCCCTCCCGTGTTGTCCGCGAAAAGCTTTTGCCGGCCCATTATTGAGGAGTCGTTTAGCCAGTGTCCAGTCCCACAATCGTGGGCTCCGGGGCTCTTTTTGACGGACGTTCTATTGTTTTCGTTTGATGGGCTTCTTTCCGATTCGTTCTATCAGATCCTTTTTCACGTAGTTCTGTACACTCTTGAGAGTTGGCGGCGCCCGCCGATCTCGTGGTGTAGTGGTTATCACATCTGTCTAACACACAGAAGGCCGGCGGTTCGAGCCCGCCCGAGATCAAACGCTTTTTGCTCTTTCCCTTCTCGCTCTCGGACGACGCAACAATTGTTTTGTGTTTCGGGGCTCGTATCTGTTGTGACAATCTCTTCACTCTCGTGGAACCGAACTGCGATTACTTCGCCCATCTCGCATCCTATTGCTTTTTTGTTTTCCTCGTTTCTGCAATGTTTTCTTCTTCTCCTTCTCCTTTCTCTTCTCGAATTTCTTTGTGTCACCCTTGAAACTGTTTAGCAATTCAGAAAAAAAAAGAATCAGATAGGAAGAGAAAATGTGTAAATGTTGTGTTGTGTTGAAGCTGAAGCACCACTGAAGCTTTTACTATCACATAAAAACGCTTTATTTGCACTTTCACTTTCGTTTTTCTCTTCTCTCTCTACTCCCCTCGCCTTTCCAATTGAATTGTGGGTGGGTTCAGATTCCATTAACCATATTGTCACACCAAACATTCCCATTTTCTCCTTCACTTCCCTGTTTTCCTGCCGGAAGGTGGCACTAGGCGTAAATCTACGCTAACGGGAATCGCGTATGCCGCCGATCTCGTGGTGTAGTGGTTATCACATCTGTCTAACACACAGAAGGCCGGCGGTTCGAGCCCGCCCGAGATCAAACACTTTTGTTTTCCGAAACGTGTCCGACGGAGGGGAAACGAATAAAAAATTGGTGTGGCTATACGGACATCAATTATAGATGTAGTCGTCGCGGTCGTTCCGAGGTCCCCTGGTTCGATTACAATTTGAGGGGAAGCTCTTCGCGTTGGAGCTCCGGAATGGAAGAAGTTAGTCAGTGAGGGCTAATCTCATTGCGTTCGATTTCTTCGGAAGAAGAAGGAGTAGAAGAAGAAGAAGAAGACGGGCGGTAGCATTCCGAAATGCAATTTGTCTTCCTTTCGTTTCTTTTAGTCGAAAGAGAAGAGAAGAAGAAGAAGAAAGTAGTACTTTTGAATTTGCGAATAATGAAACACAAAACCGTACATCTCTATGTATTTCCCCCCAAAAAAGAGCGACTTTTCATGTCCAAAAAAGGAAGAAAAGAACCGTTTGTTTGCATTTTGTCCATCCACACACGCACACAATGTTCCCTCTCTTCGCACGTAGGTCAATAGACACCCTCCTCTTCCTCCAAAAATGTTCGATTTCCACTCTCTTCTTCTTCTTCTTCTTCTTTCGACTTTTCATGGGCCGAGCCGATTCGGCTCGTTTCAGTTTCGAGTCTCGATGATCCGAGGAGTACTGTATTCGAATTATGAAACAGAGCTTATCTTTCAGTGCATTCTCGAACTGAATTCTGTTTTGATTCCGGCTCGGCTCAGCGAAATCCACGTGCTCATACTCAGTCAGTTGTCACTTATCGGCAGATGTACAAATCAACGGCCGCCAAAACGGGCCGACCCGTCTCACAAGGGAACATTTTTATAGGGGTGTATAAATTTTCGAAACTTTTCGCCGGGCAATGAGTCTAACTACCATTCTAAGTTCATTCCTAACATACTTAGACTATTTACTCGCAGGAAACACTTTCAAAATAACTACTCCTACTTTTCCCCCTTAAGAAAGTTCAATCTCTTCCTTCAATAGAGTGGCCAGACGGGCTGAGGAGCATTTGAGTTCGGCCCGTTGCAACTCTGCTTTTCGGTTTTCCCATTTTGAAGTCGTCCGATCGTTTCCGCGTGGCCCAACGTTGGCTGTCGAAGTTCTCGAGAAAAGGAAACTTCCCACCCGACAGTCTGAAGTCAAAGTTTTCTTGTGACATCCCGAAAGTTGTATTGGATCTTTATTAGATTCAAACGGGACTCCAACTTGTGTTTTCCGTACAACGGCGGTCATTCCTGCATTCTGAAAATGAGTGAAAAGATAATATTTCGAGAAGTCACCTACTTCTATACGTCTTCGAAACATTTCGAAAGCGAAAACAGTTGAATCGGGTCTCCGAAACTTCTCGGAAACTTCGTCTCGCGTTCAGAAATTCCCATTTCTTTCGGCTATTCCGCTTTCGAAAACCGTCCATTATCACTGGGTTTAAAGGGAGGCAACGAGTTCGTTCGCATTTTGAAACAAGTGCCCTTTTTCGTTGGAGGAAAATGGGAGGGTAATTATGGTGTGGTCGGGGGAGGCAATTGACAGATGGTTTCCGTCGGGTTTAAGTCCCGAAATGGACGTGGGGGGCGCCCATAAACTATTTATTATCTGGTGGACGTCTTCAGATGAGAAGAGAGCCTCTCTCTCTCTCACTCTGCTTTACGCGCTTGTTTCGCAACATTGTCAACAAGAAGCACGATGAGAAGAAGAAGAAGAAGAAGAAGCAGGTGGCACGGGGGGAGTCTGGTTCCCCTTAAGGAGGGTCCGAGACGGTTCATTAGGAGGCGTATCACAAGTGTATATACATACTCGGAGGACAGGTGCCTCGAATATGCAGATCCCCCCTACCCTGGATCTCTCTCTCTCTCTCTCTCTCTCTCTCTTTTTCTTTCCAACTCCTTTTCATGTCTGCGTTTCTCTCATCTGCCGCCTCCTGATAAGATTGATAAGTCTCTGGCTGACCACTCGAAAGAGCCCCGGTGTGAGCATGCCATTCGGCTCCGCGAGCACACAGCTGGCTCTTTTCCTCCTCCTCCACTGCTCATTCGTTTTCTTCGGTTTCCGAATGATAAAAATCAGAAATTCATAAGGAAAAGCGGCGAAAAAAGGAAAGATGGACGCGAGAAAAGCGTCGTTTCTCTCCAATTTGTCATCCTTCTTCTTTTTTCCCCGTTTTGCCCATCTTTTTTGCACCGAGATAAGTAGTATTCGGGGGTTGAAAATGCATGCGATTCTCCATCAATTCGTCTCGTTTAATCCGCCGCCGGATGCAGATTAAGCCCAGGGGCCCCGTTTCGAATGGAAAAGCGCATGAATTTGAATGTTCTTCACCTGCTTTCATTCATTGCGTTTTCTGTTTTCCCACTTCATTCGGATCTCGAAATCAATCGTTTTGCTCCGAAAAGTTTTGTGAAAAAAAAACTCCTTGAAGCGGGATCGAACTTGGGTCTTGAGAATGAATTTCAAAATTGCTATCCATGACACCAAAAGCACTCCAAAGCAACTAGTCTCTAAAAGGTGACATATCCTGGTTGCACGCGCAAAAGTACCTGAAAACAACAGAAATCGTGTTTTTCTGATGGATGACCGACTGCTGTAATTTCAGCCCTTCCAGCTACCGACCGAGTGAATCACTCAAGTGTTTTTCTGTCTTGTTAACTCTGATGTTTTCACAGGTAACCGAAATCTCTCTCAAGAGACGCAGACACTCTCTCTCTCTCTTTCTCTCTCTCTCTCTCTCTCTCTCTCTCTCTCTCTCTCTCTCTTTCTCTCCTTATCAGTCAACCCCTCGGCGAGTGCGCGCGCGCGGCAGGGAACACGTTCTCTTCAAGTCAATTCGCCCTCCATTTTCGCCCCTCTTCTTCTTCTAATTATGTTCGGACGGTCATAAACACGCGTGGAATCGCTCTCATAACAATAATAATAACAACAATGTGAAACAGAGAAATACGAAAAGGGGGGTCTAATTGGCGGGAAACGCGAATTTTCCGGGCCGGGGGCATGGAATTCGGTGTGTTTGCGAACGCGGGGGGGGGAGTCGAACTTTTGTGTATTATTCATTACATCTCCAGATAGATTTCATTTCAATTTTGCCAATGTTTATTATGAATGTACATAAAGAAAATGGAGGAAAGCGAGCGAGCGAGAGAGAGAATAAACAAACTGTGAAAAGGCTTCCGGTTTTTGAAAGGGGGACAGCGCGGGGTTACGGTATGTGGTGGGTCTGGAAACGGTTCCCAGGGTCATTATTATCGGGCCGTTCCTCATATTCACTCCTACCCGTCATTTCCTCTCTCGTCCTTCATCCGGAGGCATCTCTCTCTCTCTCTATCTCTCTCTCTCTCTCTCTCTCTCTCTCTCTCTCTCTCTCTCTTTTTCCCGATCCCTTTGTCTTCTTCATCCTCCTCTTTGTCCTACTTTTTCTCCCGCCGTCGATTCCCCGAGACTATAAAGTTGTTGTAGAGAGTCAACTGGTACACACATACCGTAACCCGTTCCTCTCCCCCTTTAGTGTCTCACAACTGCTTCGCTAATCTTATTGACACCCGTCCGAGCACACCAATCACTCGCCCTAATCGTGTTCTCGTCCATATGCCCGCACGAAATATTACTCTCCTAATGCCACTCTTCATGACATCACATCTGACGACAACTTGCACACACTCGCCTCCTTCCTTGACAACACCATACCTGACGACATCTCGCGTACCTACAGTAACCCCCCCCCCCCGGCCACTGATTCAAATGGCAACACTTGTTTCCCACGTGAATCTGCATAAATCCGCCGCTGCTCCGAATGTTTGCTCACTTCACTTCCTGCCCCTGCTGCTCAACCCATCTCTCTCCCTCTCTCTCTCATTGTGCTCTCCTGTTACGGGCTCGGCGAGCAGCGCTTGCTCATCGCCTCCAGATGACATGTCAATGTCAATTTCTTCTCTCTTTTCCCCGCTCTTGATTTATGAGAAACCGCCCGGCTCGAGAAAACGCGCGCGTTTTCGTCTTCCGTCTCTCTTTTCCTTTTCGCATTCGTTTCGGTTTTCAGACTGACTTCTGGCATCGAATTCTGATGATCAAGTAGGAGAGATGCGTGAGCCGCTGAGCCACGGAGCCCATTCGAGTGGTGCTCCGAGCCACGGAGCACCTCGACTCGAGGCGACGGCACAGTTCACCGAATGGTTCAGAAGACGTTCGGACGACGAGAAGAAGACGTTGGAGATCGTCGGAAGAGAGCACTCCGGCAAGACGTGCTTCGTTCGACAGGTCAGTCGGGCAGGGGAGGGGGCACTTTGGGCACAAGGGTGCACTTGAGAAGGCGACGGAGCATGTGAGAATGCTCGGCGAGCAGCACTCGAGCACACATATGGGAACTCGGTTTTTCAGCTGGCCGAGATGCCCGAGTGCGTCGCTTCGCACTTCTGCCGTCGCGACGAGCCGCAGTCCTGCGAATCGGCCGTCGTGATCCGATCGATCGGCTCGCAACTCATGCACCGATTCCCGAACCTGGTCCTGCCGCGATTGAGTACCGTAACCCTGCTGGAAGACACGGCCGCAGGTCTAGAGCACTTTCTGCGGCTACCGCTCGAAACGATGCCGTTCCCGGCGAAGCCGGTTTTCGTGCTGATAGACAGTGTGGAGGAGGAGGAGACGCAGACGCTCGTCGAAATGCTCATCGAAATTCTGCCCGATTGGATGCACGTGGTGACGACGTCAAGGGTCAGAAGACGTGCCGACGAGTCGACGCTGGCGCTGGATTCAGAGGATTCCGTCGACTTTGACAGATTCATTCGGGCGAAACTGCCGCATTGCGCGGTGCCAGAAGTGCGGAGAGCTTCCCAAGGATCGTGGTTCTACGTGGATCAGTGGGCGAGAGCCGTCGAGCACGGAGTCGTGCCGAGCGACGTCGCGCCTCCAGAAGGCGTCGAGAAGATGATGCACGTCGTGGCGAGGTGTCTGCCCGCCACGTTCGCCGACGTCATCCGTCTCGCCAAAGTAAGACCTACGTAGAGTATTGCTGAAAGTGAGGATTGTTTTCAGACGAGCCGCAATCGGCCGACGCGCCAACAGCTCCTGGCCGTCGTCCAGATGCTCGTCTCGCGCGACATTTCGATTCTGGAGAAGGACATCCGCCTCATCGGCTCGCTGATCGGCACGTCTTCCGAAGAGCCGTTCGACGTGCCCGACATCTGGTTCCGGTTCGTCGGCGACGAGAGCATCCGGTGTCACTCGGCGTGGGCGGAGCACTTCAAGACGAAGCGACGCAAGAGTGCTCAGGACATTTGCGAGCTCGCCTACCATCTCGCGCACTCGACGACGAATCCCGTGAACGCGGTGAAGACGTTGCAGAGTGTCGGCGCCGGCGATCTCGTGCTCCGCTGCCACGTCATCGATCTGCCGACGACGGCTCTTCTGAAGTCGGCGGGAGCTCACATGAAAGAGCACAACTACGACGTGGTTTTCGCGTGCTCAGTTGGCGACGTGCAGTACCTGGACGCGATTCTGCGCGAGATGAAGCCGGTGCCGATGGACATTTGCTTCGGATTGCTGACGGCGGCCGCTCGCGGAAACATTGAAATGTGCCGATTTCTGGCGGATCGCTTCCCGCACCTCGTCGCTTCTTCGTGTTGCGGCGAGTGGAACGCGTTGCGAAGTGCCGCGTGCTACGGAAAACTCGAGATCCTGCACCTGCTGCTCGAGAAGGGAGTCGACGTGGACGAGTGCGGTCACTCGGACCGGACTGCCCTCCGAGCCGCCGCGTGGAGTGGCCAGTTGGCTGCTGTCCAACTGCTCCTGCAGACCGGAGCCCGTGTGGATCGGAGGGACTCGGAGCAGAGGACTGCGCTCATGGCCGCCGCGTTCATGGGGCATCGCGACGTGGTTCGAGTCATTCTGCAGTACGGCGCCGATGTGAACGCCGTCGACAAATCCGGAGCGACTGCACTTCATCTGAACCTTTCCAACGGATCCAAGCAGGACGAGCACGCCGAGACGACGAAACTACTTCTCGAATGTGAGTTTTGTGAAGGCTTCCGAGGTCGGCACAGCGCGCCGATCTCGTGGTGTAGTGGTTATCACATCTGTCTAACACACAGAAGGCCGGCGGTTCGAGCCCGCCCGAGATCAAACTTTTTCTTTTTTCAGGCGGCGCGGATTGCACAATAGAAGACGGGAACGGTCGCGTGGCACTTCACTTGGCCGCCTTTCACGGTGATCCTTGTATCCCGATGATTCTGGAGAAGCATCCGCTGGTTGATATTCCGGATCGGATGGGACAGACTCCCCTGATGCTGGCCGCAAGTCAGGGACAACTCTCCGCAGTCCGATTTCTGACGGAGACTGCTCATTCGGACGTCGATTCGATCGATAACAACGGACGGACGGCTCTTCAGTGGGCGGCGATCAACGGACATTCGGCAGTGGTCGAGTACTTGTGCGGCGCCGGATCCGACGAGGGACACAAGGACAACGACGGAGCGGTGGCTCTGCACTACGCGGCCACCCATGATGACGTGGCACTCGTGGAGCCGTTGATGAGCAAACAGACCGTGGAGGCGAAGGATCGTTACGGACAGCATCCGGAAATGATCGCCGCGGCGAACGGCAATCTGAAAGTGCTCGAGAGGCTCGTCGAGGTGTCCGACATCACGAACCAGCCGGATCACGAGGGTCGGACGGCTCTCTCGCTCGCCGCTTCGGCCGCTCACACTCAGATCATCGACTCGCTGGCGCCACGTGTCACCGATTGGATCCAACGCGATTCGGACGGCACACCGCTCGTCCACACGCTCATTCTGGCCAATTTGATCTACGTGGCCGAGGTGTTGCTCGGCCACGGAGCTTCTACCTCGGACTCGGACGTGCACGGCCGAACGTGCGTCCATGTGGTGGCGTCGACGAACGACGTGGCGGCGGCGAAGATGTTGCGGCGGAACGGCGCCAACTTTGAAGACGTCGACCGCGGCGGCCGGACGGCTCTGATGACGGCGGTGTGGGCGAAGCACGCGAGCATCTCCGTGTTCCTTCTCGACAAGTGCGGAGTGGATCCGAATCGCGGCGATCGACAGGTACAGTGCCCTTCTTCTCCCTTCCGAAACATCCGAGCCTCCTCTTCATTCCAGGGCGCGACGGCTCTCTCGATAGCTGCTCAGATCGGCGACCGCGATCTCGTGAACCTGTTGCTGAAGTTCGGCGCCGAGCCGAAGATCAAAGACGCGATGGGACGGACGGCGATGGACGTGGCGGCGATCTCGGGCCACGAGTCGATCGTCTCGCTGCTCCGCTCGGCGTCGGGCTCGTCGGGCTCGTCGGGAATCGGGAGCAGTGTGCCGAACAGTCCGCTCGACGACAGCAAACAACGGCACTCGAGAAGAGCGACGTCTTCTCTCCGCAGCAATCACCGCATCGTCGTCGACCACCTCCTCTGATCTCTCTTTCTCTTTCTCTTTCTTTTCTCTCCTCCTTCTGATCTACCATTTGCCGGTGCTTTTCTCTCGCTCTTCATTTTTTCCCGTTCTCGTCTTTTTTGTATGTTTCAATCCGAATGCTTTCGTCTGAGATTTCAAGCCAGTATTACTTACTTTTTTTTCGATGTGTGTGTGTGTCTCTCGCAACAAAAGGTTTTTGTCACAAAAATCCGCAGGGCACAAAAGGCCGAGATGGAATCGAATTTCGGAATGCAGTTACCCTTTCTCACGTCTTCTTCTTCTTCTTCTTCGTCGCTTCTTCTTCTTTCGAAACGTTTCACTCTTCGTCGCGAAGAGATGAGAATTCAGAAGACGTGGCGCGTTCTGCGAGTTGTTCTCTTCTTCTTCGCCCTCTTCACACTCCTCTTCGCCACGTCACTCATCAATTTGTACTTGACACCTCGAATCGCGGTTCTCTGCGATTTCTACGAGAATAGGTAAGACGACGAGATGAGTCGGCGGGTCTCGACACGAAAAAGTGCCGTCACGTCTTCAGGAACACGTCGTCTTCTGGCAGTTTCGACGTGTCGCGCGAAGAGTGCGAATCGCAACGACGCGCCACCGTCCTCTTCATCGTCTTCTGTCTCGTTCGACTCATCTCGAACAAGTTCGAGGACTTCATCGGCAGCCACGTGTAACGTCTTCTGAATTGAAGACTTCTGAAGACGACGTCTTCTTTCAGTCTGAAGACGTGCTCCGTGCGCTCTTCGTTCCCGGGTCGGCACTTCGGTGCGGCGCTCGGCTTCCCGTACCTGACGAGATCGCTGTCGAAGAGCATCCGCGTCGCCTCCGCGCCCATCTTCCTGGTCATCATCTTCGCTTCCACCTCGATCGCCTTTTATCCGTACGCCAAAGACTTTGCCAGACTGTGCAAGTGAGCCACTTGCTGACGCGTTTCCAGTGCCATGCACACGCCCTTTCAGACTGATCTACAATGCCGTCCAACGAAGGCACTATCTCTATAATCGATCGATGATCCTCACCTTCGTCTCGTTGTACTTCTACTTCTCCACAGTTCTCGTGCGTTTCTGACGTGGCACTACCACTTCACGGCTCACTTTCAGATCGAACTTCTCGACGTTTCCTTCGGACTCTACTGCCATCAGACGATCCTCGGCGTGCCGATTCTGTTCCCGAATTTCAATTTTCCCCTCTTCCTCTTCATCCTCCACACCACGCTCCTTCATCACCACAAAACGATGCCGGCCATCATTTACGAGGTTCTTAAGGAGGAGCCACCAGGGTTACTGTATCGACATGTTCTCAGGTGAACAACGAGGACTGCTTCATCCAACTGAACCGAATGAGATGCATCACGAACAAGGACTGTCCCCAGATGTGAGACGACGACGTCTTCTCAACCCGACGTCTTCTGTTCCAGGTCGACGGCGTTCCCGCTCGACGCCCTTCCCTCCAAGACAACGACGATCCAGCGACGCGCGTTCGATGGCCGAATCGTCCAGATCCGCGCGTACCGCGAGCTCGACGACATCCTGCCGTGCAAAATCTCGACCCAGATCCGGAAGGTGTCCACTTTCGCGTCGAGACCCGTTCCGATTCAAAGGAGTCTCCCGTCCACTATTCTCGAAATTGAATGAACTAGACTTTGAAAAGGCAAGTGTGAGAACTTCATACGACGAATTTTCGGAAAGGCAACAAAAGAAGGAAAAGAAAAGGGGAAAACATGTGAAAACCACCCGGTTTTTTTTGCGGATAAATTAAGTGTTATGCGAATCAAAAGAAGAAGAAGAAGAAGAAGAAGAAGAAGAAGAAGAAGAAGAAGAAGAAGAAGAAGAAGAGACGGATCGTGCTCAAACGGCCTCCCAGACGTCTTTTGCGAGCACCGGCGAGACGTTCGGAGCGTCTCGCGGCTCGGGACCCACTCCCAAATCGCCGACGAATCGCTCGCGGTCGGACGTCTTCAGACCGCACGGACGACGGAACTCGTTGCCCTTCTCGTGGATCCACTTGTTCGACACCCACTTGATGCCGACGAGAACCGGACACGCCGCGTGACGAGTGTCCGGGTTTCCGTCGCCCTGGCGATACAGATTGTACCAGAAGAGCGCGTCGTTTTTCGTCGGCTGGATCGTCGATTTGACTTCGGTGAAGACGGTGCCGCCTCCGTGCGACGGCTGCGACATCTGGAAACGGGAAGGTGTTGGGTGAGTCGCCATCTGACAGGCATCCGCTTGACATACGCTAAGATGAGCGTCCCAGCCGCCAATGGCGGCGCAATGAGACACGTCACGAATCGCTCAGTCGACTACTTGAGCGATTCGCAGACCTGCTCACGCTCGCAAAAGTTGTCCGAGTGGAGTGACATTCGGGAAAGAGACTCACGTAGAAGAGGACGGTGGCGATGCGGTTGCCGGTGCCGAGGCTCTCGAACGACTTGGACTCCTCCTTCTTCGCGTGGTCAAAGTGCGGATCGTAGTGTCCGCCGATGCCGTAGTTGGCGATCTGCAGCTCCTCGGCGGTCTCCATCTCGAGGTTCGTCATCAGATCGATGCGTCGGTTCACCCTCTCGACCACCTCGTGCTCCCACGCTTTCAGCCACGCGCTCTTCGAAATGCGGTACGTGGCGGTGACGAGTTTACCGGTGACCGAATCGTGGACGGTCGCTCTCGCGAGTTTCGGCTTCGCGAGCTCCTGAATCGTGGCGATCTCGTCGTCCGAGATGACGTCCTTGAACAAAACGGCGAGCGGATTGAACCGCTTGATCTCGACTTTGATGGGCGCGTAGACGAGGAACGGACGGTCCCGTTTGTAGTAGCAGTAGAGTTTGGAGATGTCCTTCTGCGAGACGGGCACCTCTCCGCGACACAACGCCTCGTACATCGTCCGTTCCGAGTTTCCGAGCACCGAGTCAGGCCGACGGTTCTCGACGGACGGCAGGTTCTTTCTCATCTCGCTGCGACGCACGCCTTCTTGCTCCAGCAGATCCTCGTACCACTTGACGTTTCCCTTCGCGCGAGGGTGATTCGGATCTGGAAAAGAGCAAAACGTGAAGAACCTCAAGAGTCAGAACTCACTGAGCTTGAAAAGCTCTTCGGTCAGTTTCAGCGCGTGTTTCAGATTGTTCTGTTTGTAGAGCGCGAACGCGAGATACTCGAGAATGTCCTCGAGGTTCGCAGTCGGCTCGGGCTCGTCGCCGAGCCGTCTCTGAGCCTCCTGCATCCACATCACCGTGTGGTAGAAGTCGTGCTCGTTGTACGCGGCGCGCGCAATCTCGAAGCAGTCCTTGGCGGAGAACGTGTAGTTGCCCTGGTCCTGATAGATCTTTCCGTCCGCCAAATCGCGAGTGTCCAATCGATACGTGTCCTGCAGACGGAGCAGTCCGATCGCCGCGCCGCTCAGATCGTCGGCGGTCGGGTAGCGGACGCCGTAGCTGTCGTCGGAGATGGCCGACACGAAGCCGTCGGCCTTGTTCGAGTTCATCTTCGACTCGATCGCCTTCCAGTCGAAGATCTTGCGCTTGATGAGCAGGAACGCGTTGATCGGGTTCGTGATGTCCTTGAGACCGTTCTCGATCGCGTTCTCGTTCTTCTTCGCGTACTCGTCGGCGAGCTTCTTGAGCTGATCGAGCCGCTCCTCCTCCTGATGGATGTACTTGTCGAGGATCTTCGGAATGTTGCGCTCCGTCTCCAGCAGCTGCTGCATGTCGGCGATCGAGGTGAACAGATCGGCGTGACAGCCGATCGCCAGGAGCAGCACACTCAGTGCCACGCGCATTCTGGAAATTGCAGAAGACGTCAGAAAGAAGAGAGAAAACAGAATGCGGAAGGAAGTCGTCGTCGTCTTTTCGACTGTTTATATCGTCTCGTTTCGACACGTAGACTTACAATAATGAGTGATTTTTGAGACGCAGAGTGCGTAAGATGACGTTGCAGAAGAGAAAAAATGAAAACGATGGAAGTCTTCAAACTAGGCCGTTTCAGATAAGAGGCCCGAGCTAGGCCCCCATTAGATTCGGGCCGTTCAGTCCGAGACTAGCGGCCCAGAGTGGCCTCATTTCTATTCGAAACGCGGTCGTACTGGTTGGCTATTCAATAGAGAAAACAAAAAAAACGCGCGCGCAGGCCTCGCTGTACTATTCTTTGTGCTCATCTTTTTGTACACTCGACTGTAAATATACGATTCGATGTGCATCAACTTCGCACATTGCCACGTCATTCCTCGATTTCATTTCGCGAAACTGGAAAAGAGAAACACAGCTGCAAGACGTGGCGAGGCGTGAAAAACTGGTCTAGATGGCACGTCTTCCGCGCGGTATTCGAGTGCGCTTTGATGCGGGAAGAGTGGGCGGACGGGTGGATGGTTCTCGAGAAACGCACGTATTCTGGCGAAGGGAGACAGAATGAGAGAGAGAGAGGAGAAGAGTAGGTGACCGTGAACAAAAGGTTCCGGAATGATTGGAAGGGCCCGCTTTGTTTACGGAAACCCGCGAGGGAACTCTCGCGTCACGCAAACGTGACTTCCGGTCGAATCGAAAAGAATGCAGCGACATGATACGAATCCTCAGCTAGACTCTCCAAAATCTCAACCGAAAAAACCGATAAGTGTTGGGAGACGCAGAGGAGGGGTCAGTGGGACAGAGGGCGGCAGACTGCTGCTGGCCACCTCCTGACAGATTCTGAATGGAGAGAGAGACTGTGCGGAGAGAAGAGGGTGCAGAGACAGCTGCTAAGGAGGGAGGACACGTTGGAAGTTGTGACGGGAGGAGAAGAAGAAGAAGAAGAAGAGGCCGATGGGAGGGGGAAGAAAGAAGAAGAAGAAGAACGGGCGGATGATGCAAACGGATCAAGTGAGAGAGAGAGAGAGATAGAGAAAGAGAGACTCGTCTTGATAACAGTTAACTCCTGATCTTTCTGCATTTTCAGCATGATTCAACCAGGCACATCATCTAAATGCTTTCCGCAGCTCTCAAGCTCCACTGATTTCAGTTAGAACTTCAGAACGCTCTTCTGACTTCGTACTTCCTTTCATGCTTCAGAACAAAGATCTGGTGTTCCAATTGATCAACTGGCTCACAAAGCATGGCACATAGTGTGTCTACTTCGCGAAGGTGGAGTTCTCAAGTCGTTAGATGATCTTTAACTGCTTCTGCAACAAAAAAGACTGCCCCCAGGCGGGATTGAACCGCCGACCTTCTGTTTACGAGACAGACGCTCTGCCACTGAGCTATACGGGCACGTTTCAAAACTGGTCACCGTAGCAGTTATAAAAGCGACAGAGGAGAAAGAGAAAAAGAGGGAAGTGGCGCAACCGGAGTGGGAGAACAACGGAAAGAGCGAGAGAAGGAACCTACTCGGCACCTGGCGGTTCCTGGAACGGGACATTAAAGTGGGCCGGGAACTGGATTGGTAACAACTCGGTGCGGTTCGACTTTAGTGTCCTGGGCCAGTTCCAAAATAGTCCAACTTTCCCCAGTCAAGTTCTGAAACAACCCAACTTTTCATGTCCAGTTCCCGCTGAGTACCGAGTAGATACCTTAATTTCAAGTGTCTTTTGGGAGAAGGAGGGGGAGCAGAGTAGCTAAACAATCGAAAATGGTCTCGAAACGAAACGAAAAGAAGCTACCGTAATTCGTAACAACGAATAATGGCTTGCGCCTTTATTTTCAACTTTGGGTTACGGTTATCAAATTTGTTTGTCTTTCTCGTCTTTCTCTCCAAAAATACAATGAAACCCCATAGCAGAAGTACCCAGCCATCAACCCTCCAACCATCCTTTCTCGTCTCTCAGTGTCCGATCGATAACGTCTTCCGGCCGTCATTCTCTTCAGAAGGACCCTCCTTTCTGGAAAACGCGTGTCTTCCCTCCTACACGCGTGCCTCCTTCCAGATGTTTTGCACATCGCGAAGCACGCGTCTCAACGGCTAGCTGAAAGGGGTCAAGAGGTCGCCAGGGGACACGAGTCACGCGTGACACGCGGGGAGACAAGCGTGGGATGATCTCGAGAGACAGAGATGGTGATGGACGAACGGAATACATCGATTGCCTTCGAGAGCCGATGGTTTGAATCGAGAACGGTGAGAAGGAAAACAGAGTTGCGAAGGGAAAGGAGAAAGGATCTATCAGATTAGTGGATGAACTGGATCACTGAAACATCTTTCAGCCGGAAGATCCTTCCCTGACGAACCCTATCAGATTTCTGAAACTGAACAAACTGAAATTGAGTGAATCTTTGAAAGGGAAATTGAAAGGGAAATTATTCGGCATTCACAATATTTGCAAAGGGCTGAATCTAGGAATTGAAATGAATTGAGAAGTTGAACTCTGTTAAGGGGGAGCTACATTTTAAGATAAACAATCAAAGTGTTTCCTGTGGGTTTATAATCGAATTATGTTGGGAACTATATTAGAACGGAATCAAGATTCATACGATTGCCACGAAAAGTCCGCGTTCGTCACTCATTTTCCAGATGATAGAGTCGCAGCAAATCTCGAGTTCTGCCCGACATCGAGACTCGAAACTGGCCTGAGAATAGCTGATCTCTTGTGATTTCTCGTTCATTCGATTCCTCCATTCCATCGCTGGTTATGATTTGTACATTTCCTGATGCGGGGAAGCATTGAAGCGACTTCTCTCGGATACAATAATCGAGATCAGAGCTGTAACACAACGGGTTCTGATGGAAATTTCACTCAAGAGGGCTGCATCTATTCCTTTGCAAAGCTTCGATGAAATGTGAGTAGTTTCCTGCGACAGGTTGCAAGTCTGAAATACAAACGTTCCAACATTGGCCCAGGGAATATAGCCCTCTTTTTCGATGCGAGTTGAGAAAAAACCGTTGGATTCTTTGAGTTCTGTGTGGGACTCTAGGAGACGAGTGTCTCGTCTTTCTCTCCAGAAATACCATGAAACCCTATAGCAGAAGTACCCAGGCACCAACCCTCCAGCCATCCTTTCTCAGTGTCCGATCGATAACGTCTTCCGGCCGTCATTCTCTTCAGAAGGGCCCTCCTTTCTGGAAAACGCGTGTCTTCCCTCCTGCACGCGTGCCTCCTTCCAGATGTCCTTCTTTGCACATCGCGTCTCTACGGCTAGCTGAAAGGGGTCAAGAGGTCGCCAGGGGACACGAGTCACGCGTGACACGCGTCGGCCCCGCCCACTTGCAGTCTTCTTCCGGCTCCGCCCCCTTTTGAGACCACGCGTGCTCGAGACCGGAATTCGAATCATTCTGTCCGGTTTGTCCGCTTTCGTTTGGTCGTCCCTTTCTCTCTCTCTCATTATTCTGTTCTTTCAGAAATGGCAGTAGTCTCTGTCACTCTGAGCAACCCCGAAAAGTGGAACGTCTTCTACCCGGAGACGGAGATGATCGTGACGAAGAAACGAGGACGAGTCATCTTCCCGCACCTCGACTTCAAGATCCGAGGACTGCAACCCGAATCCCTCTACACCATGCACATCCACTTGGAGCGAGTCGACGGATCGAGGTGAGTCGGATTAGAAGACGTGGCGACGGAGACGTCTCAATGTTTTCAGATACACTTTCGACACAACCGAAGGCTGGAAGCAGTCGGGCATCGGAGACGCACCGCTTCCGATCCGCCAGGTGGAGCACCCGGAAGGAGCTCGTCTCGGCTCGCACTGGATGAAGAACAACGTCTCGTTCGCGTCGCTGAAGATCACCAACGACCAGGAGAACACGGATCCGAAGATGATAGTGGTGCAGAGCATGCACAAGTACCAGCCAGTCGTCAGCATCCGGATGGTCGGAGTGCCAATGGATCTCGATTTCCGCGTCGAGGAGACCCAGTTCATCGCAGTCACCCAGTACCAGGTGAGTGAGCACACACGCCGATCCATCAGCCGACCCGTTTCCAGAATCACAAGATCATCGCTCTCAAAGTGGAGCACAATCCGTTCGCGTCCGCGTTCCGCAAGAACGGCAAGAAACGCGCCTCCGACTCGTCGAGCTGTCCTTCCGAATCGAGCTCTCCGGAAGCGAAGCGGACTGCGGCGAGCCGTCCGGAGACTCAACTCCCACTCCAAACAATCCACAACACTCCGCCGGCCATTCATCACAATCAATTGGCCGCCACCTGGGAGCCTCCTCAATACGCCGCATTCCAGCAACACAACATGTACGAGATGGGCCAATACCAGCCGATGAACTGGAATCAGTGGAACCAGTGGGAGAATAATTACTACTTTGCTTCCTGATAAACTGTAATGCATTCCGTCCGCGTTTCTTTCTCCCAACAATCCGACAATGATCACGCACAACTGATGAAATGCGCTCTCTGAAAATGTCTCGAAATGCGATCAACTGAGTAATCTTAGGCCATGATCATAGAACAGTTCACTATATTTCCGGAATGTTTCTGCGGGTCTCGCCACGATTTCTTAGTCTGAAGAACTCGAAAACGTGTTTCTCAATTAGTTGTTTGTGATTATGGGACAGAACACATGTGTATGCCTGAAATAAGATCACGAAAACTTTGTAATTTCGAGAAAGAATCGATTTATTTCAAGCCGCTGTTAGTTGGATGCGTCGCGTCTGCGTCGCGGTTCCGTGCACCACGACTCGAACGAGAATACTCTCGACGCGAGAGCTCTGAGTGGTTCGTGGCTCATCTTCTCCCGTTCGTCTTCCCCAACGGACATCTTCTCCCACTCTTCGATCCATTTCTTCATTGCCTCCTCCGTGTCCAATTTGTTCTCGATGATCCTCTTCTGAAGACGTTCCTCTCTCCCGTTTTCCTTCCGAACAGGCTCACCACATATCTCCGGAAGCCCCCTCGGACCAGATCGAGTGCGACCACGTTACCGTCTACCTTCTCCCAGTACCTCGTCCCGATGATCTCTTCATAAAAGTAATCCTTTTGCAGAATGATGTCTTCGCAGTGACGGAGAACAGAAGTCACTCTGAGTCTCGATGCAATAATCGCCGTGTTGTACACCAACGATGTCCTCATCTTTCTACGAACACCGTGGACGAGAAGAAGAAAGTGTTCCACTTCGTCGTAGTTGTTTTCTTCAAACGACAACCTCGTCGAATCGGACCCATTTTCAACGATCTCGGCCACGACTGGACTGTGAAAAGCGAAAAACTGAAAGAAGCAGTCGTTGAAATGGGCGTTGATCGCGATTCGATACCACCTGCTTGTTTATGTGGAGATCGTGACCGTTACAGGGGACACAAACGAACGAACTGTCCATCGGATCGTAGATGTTCGGTATCCGAATCATTGTGTCCCTGTAGGTGATCGCTTCGACGAGCACTTGGACCTCGAAGTTCAGAACGGTATCTCCCTCGGCCGCTTTTATTGACAACTCGCTTTCCTCGATATATCCTATTCGATTTCCCATTAACGACGAGAAATAACTCTGTCTACGTGTATTGTAGCTGATTCGTTCTCCGTTCGATTTGAGGAACTTCACGAAAACTGTCGCTTCGTAAATCTTGTCCGGTTTCCAGAAGGGCTCGTCGAAATCCACGGTGATTGACAGCAAAAAACGATCTTTGTCTGCGGAAGGCTCTCTTCTTAACATGAAAAACCTGAACGAGAAGGGAAACGATTGAGGCTGAAAACGAGAGAACTCGAATCATCGCACCAGCTTCCGGATCCGGCTGTTCCGAATCGAATCCATCGATCGTACTGACTGCTGTTCTTGTTCGGAATGTAGGGCAACTGGTATTGGAACTTTTTCGCATCTGAATATCAGGTTTCTCGATGAGAACCCCACCGGGGCCAACGGCTCACTTTTCAAATCGTGATCACTTCGAAAATGATAACTCAACCAAGTATCGTCAATGACATTCATCTAGGAATGATTGGAAAATATCACGAGAAGAACACGGAAACATTGACAAATTACGAGTTTCTTTCTAGTTTTCATTTCTGTCGAACACGTTCACAATGAATGAAAACTGAATTGACAATATTGCGGACTGTGTCATCGGCTCGGATGAGCCGAGCCGGCTGACGGCAGGCTCTAGAGAACAGGGCTGTGCGGTAACGGTATACCGAACACCGAATTCACCGAAATTACCGGTTTTTTTTCGGTATGTACCGAAACCGGTTTCGGTAAACGTTTTTTCGGTATTTTCGGTAATTTTTGGCAATTTTCTCGAGTTTTTTGCGGCATTTTTCGCTCGAAAGTCGGATAAGATTGAATGCAAAAATGACATGATCCTTTAAAATTACTACGGTTTTACCATTTTTTCCTACCGTAGTAATAAAATTTAAAGGCGCATCGCGTTAGATTTTTTTCGTTTTTTTGAACGTTTTTCTATTCGAAACCTTCTGATTTCTCAAATGTGATTGGTATCGCATTTGTTTAACAAAGAAAACAATTGAAATTGTAAAATTGAGAAAAAATTTCCTAGTGTACCGAGAATACCGAAATTACCGAAAATTTACCGAATTTTCCCGTCGGTACATACCGAATTACCGCGATACCGAAAATTTCTCGTACCGCACAGCTCTGATGTCGATGTCCTTGACCGGCTCTTTTGAGCGCTCAAGCTCGATCACCTAATTCTAGTTCATGCAATCGCGCTCCACTGCAGTACAATCGCCACTAAGCCTTCCCTATTTTCTTTTCTTTAATTGCAGACGAAGGGCGTGATCCGAAAAAAGAAAACGACACGTGTAGAATAAAATGTTTATTTGTTTCCGATGACTCTCCGCACGAGACCCATGTATCCGATGAGGTAGATCACAAGTGTCAAGTAGATCATCGCCATCCAGTTCGTGTAGAGGTTCGACGCGTCGAACGAGAAGTTCTCGACGACACGCGTGCCGCTCTCTTCGCACTGCTCGTCTGCCACGACCCGCAGTGTGCCGTCTGGATTCGTAGCGGAGCACGTGATGTTGGTGAACTGCTCGTGTCCGAACTGGTTGACGATCAGCGATTCGTATCCGTATCGGAACCTGTAGAATGGAAGAGGAGAAGTCCCCGGACGGGTCTCACCACGACAAGTACTGCACCCAACTGATCCACGAGTGCATTTTGGAGACGTTCGTGAAGAGTCCTCCGGTCAGTGAGAAGATTGTGAGCAGCGGTCCGGTTACCGTAACCGCAATCGCGTAGGAGGGCGCAGTCTGGAAAATGAGACACGACACGTGCTCAGCGGAGCGCACTTCCTCACCGCGCAAACTGCGATTCCGAGTGCTGCCACATTCCATTCAATGATCATGCAAGTGACCAATTGGCGGATGAAGACGTCCCACGAGACAGGGAATCCGACCAGAAAATACGATGAAATCACTAGAATGATACCGTCGACGGTGAAAATCGGAAGGAACGAGAAGATCTTCGCGATGTAATATGCTGAGATCGGATAGATCCGATCGTCGTATTCGCGGACCAGAGGGGGGTAGTCGGCCGGCATGAAGGCCTGAATTCCGAAGATTGTCGAGTAGGTTAACTCGGAAATGTAGTAGAAGAGGGCGCCTTTGTAGCCGGCAAGACCGTCCTGCAAAAGGGTGGATACGAGATTACTGTAGGTTGGAGGACATGAGCAGTACCTGGTTTACATTGAGCCCGTAGAAGAGAGCTCCGATGAAAAGACCCATGAAGAGCTTCTGAACGATCTTCGCTTTCATTATGGCCGGATTCCGGATGTTGTCGAGCATGTATCTTTGAAGCAGAGCGAGCAGGAGCACAAGATAAGATGCCGAGTGGTGCGGAGTCATCGCCCGAATCTCCTTCGTCTGGTCCATCAACTTCAGAAGACGTTGCTGATAGGCGCTTTTCTCGAACTGATCGCACAGTTCTTGACATCTCGCTTTACATTCTTCCGCCTCCGATGGCTTGATTGCCAGGGTCTGGAAAGTTCAAAATCAGAAAAAATAGTTGAAAAACCGAAAAACGAATGCCCCCAGGCGGGATTGAACCGCCGACCTTCTGTTTACGAGACAGACGCTCTGCCACTGAGCTATACGGGCACACGAAACATGTTTTCCGCTTCAATTCATCAGCGCGGCGAGAGAGATGTTCTTCAAAAAGTGTGAACGTGTTTCAGAACTGTTCAGTTCATCCCTCTTCACGAGCTCGTCAGGACGACTCAAGAAGGTTTCTCTCCCCGCGAGAACGCGTTCACAAACAGAAAAGGAGACGGTACGCACGTCTCTTTTCATTTCTAACCTACATCGATGAAATAGTCGGCTGGGTTTGTGTGGTCAGGCACTTGGTATCCGCACGCCGAAAAGTGATAAATCGCCTCGTCGATAGCACCGTGAAAAGCGATTCTTCCTTGAGCCAGAAAGACCACCTGGAAAGAGTGAATTGCGAGTAGAGCGCACTTGCTCACCTTGTCGAATATCTCGAAGACCTCCGAAGAGGGCTGATGGATCGTGCAGATGATGGTCTTCCCCTTCTCGGCCGCCATCGCCTCGAGAGTTCGGACGACTTGAAGGGACATGTGCGAGTCGAGTCCGGTCGTCGGCTCGTCGCAGAATATGATCGGAGGGTTGTTGATCATCTCCGTCGCGAACGCCAATCTCTTCATTTCGCCTCCTGGAATGCGGCGACATTGCAAATGCGCCCCATTGAGACACACGCACCCGAGATGCCTTTCTTGATGCCCGGAACGCCGATGCGACTGTTTTTCGGTTTCTCGAGCATCATCTCCTTCATCACTTCCTCGACTCGCTTCTCTCGTTCGCTTTTCGAAGTTCCCGGCGGAAGTCGCATTTTCGACTGAATGTCCAAGTGCTCTTTGACCTACAAAAAAGAGTTCGGATTTCGAATCGAGACGTGTCTCACGGTGAGCGTTCCGAGGAACAGGTCTTCCTGCTGGACGTAGGCCGACACACTCGTCACTCCCTTCCCGATGTTCTGTCCGTTCACCAGAATCTCGCCTTCCACGTCGAGTCCCTGACAAGAAACCCGCGCTCTATCGCACTCGAAAAGGACCGAACCTTGAGATTTCTCTGCAGCAGAGTGTTGAGAAGCGTCGTCTTTCCCGCCCCGCTGGCGCCCATCAAAGCGATCACCTCTCCGGGCACCGCGCATCCGGAGACGCCGTTCAGAAGCACTCTCCCCGCCTTCGTCGTCACCTGCAGCAACGCATTCTCAACGGAGCGCACTTCCCGCCTCGGCTCACTTTCAGATTCTTCCATTGCAACGTCACCAGATTGTCCCAGTTTCCCTCGTTTCCAGTCAAATCGTTGCTCTCCGCTTCTCTTGCACTCAGCAAAGATTTTGTGGTTTCTGAATGAAAATACCCAAACGGAATGAATAGATCTCTCTTTCCTCACCATTTTTCGTTGATTCCATCTTTAAAATCTAGAAATAATGTGAGAGAAATGTCCGTCGTCCTGTTCACCACGTCGAAAAAACGACCATGACGAACGAGAGATTGTTCGTTTGGCAGCTC
This sequence comes from Caenorhabditis sulstoni, assembly GCA_963966605.1. Classification (NCBI taxonomy): domain Eukaryota; kingdom Metazoa; phylum Nematoda; class Chromadorea; order Rhabditida; family Rhabditidae; genus Caenorhabditis; species Caenorhabditis sulstoni. Next base: position 6,323,608 of record OZ016477.1, on the reverse strand, counting down.
AACATTTGAGTCGGAGACGCATTCAGCGGCAATTTCAGAGCAACTCAAAAGAGAGAAAAACGATGATATTGCTGCAGATTTCAGAGCTCGAATTTCAGACAAGATTTCAGACATGCGATAAATAACTTCCGATTACAGTTATAGTGCCATTCACAATCCACCACTTTCGTCAGTTCAACCTCACGACGGCAGTAATATCCTTCCGACATCTCGATCTTTTGATTACTGTGGCCAGCGTAATCCTAATGCTGTCCATTAGATGTTTTCACAGTAATCTCATGCTATCCAATATATTCTTCAACCAAAGTTTGGAGTCAATCGGTTCAATTTGACGGAGGATCGAAATGAACGGATTGCGACTTCTCTAGTGCCTGCCGGCTCGGCTCATCCGAGCCGATGCAGATCATCACACAGTCCGCAATATTGTCAATTCAGTTTTCATTCATTGTGAACGTGTTCGACAGAAATGAAAACTAGAAAGAAACTCGTAATTTGTCAATGTTTCCGTGTTCTTCTCGTGATATTTTCCAATCATTCCTAGATGAATGTCATTGACGATACTTGGTTGAGTTATCATTTTCGAAGTGATCACGATTTGAAAAGTGAGCCGTTGGCCCCGGTGGGGTTCTCATCGAGAAACCTGATATTCAGATGCGAAAAAGTTCCAATACCAGTTGCCCTACATTCCGAACAAGAACAGCAGTCAGTACGATCGATGGATTCGATTCGGAACAGCCGGATCCGGAAGCTGGTGTGATGATTCGAGTTCTCTCGTTTTCAGCCTCAATCGTTTCCCTTCTCGTTCAGGTTTTTCATGTTGAGAAGAGAGCCTTCCGCTGACAAAGATCGTTTTTTGATGTCAATCACCGTGGATTTCGACAAGCCCTTCTGGAAACCGGACAAGATTTACGAAGCGACAGTTTTCGTGAAGTTCCTCAAATCGAACGGAGAACGAATCAGCTACAATACGCGTAGACAAAGTTATTTCTCGTCGTTGATGGGAAATCGAATAGGATATATCGAGGAAAGCGAGTTGTCAATAAAAGCGGCCGAGGGAGATACCGTTCTGAACTTCGAGGTCCAAGTGCTCGTCGAAGCGATCACCTACAGGGACACAATGATTCGGATACCGAACATCTACGATCCGATGGACACTTCGTTCGTTTGTGTCCCCTGTAACGGTCACGATCTCCACATAAACAAGCAGGTGGTATCGAATCGCGATCAACGCCCATTTCAACGACTGCTTCTTTCAGTTTTTCGCTTTTCACAGTCCAGTCGTGGCCGAGATCGTTGAAAATGGGTCCGATTCGACGAGGTTGTCGTTTGAAGAGAACAGCTACGACGAAGTGGAACACTTTCTTCTTCTCGTCCACGGTGTTCGTAGAAAGATGAGGACATCGTTGGTGTACAACACGGCGATTATTGCATCGAGACTCAGAGTGACTTCTGTTCTCCGTCACTGCGAAGACATCATTCTGCAAAAGGATTACTTTTATGAAGAGATCATCGGGACGAGGTACTGGGAGAAGGTAGACGGTAACGTGGTCGCACTCGATCTGGTTCGAGGGGGCTTCCGGAGATATGTGGTGAGCCTGTTCGGAAGGAAAACGGGAGAGAGGAACGTCTTCAGAAGAGGATCATCGAGAACAAATTGGACACGGAGGAGGCAATGAAGAAATGGATCGAAGAGTGGGAGAAGATGTCCGTTGGGAAAGACGAACGGGAGAAGATGAGCCACGAACCACTCAGAGCTCTCGCGTCGAGAGTATTCTCGTTCGAGTCGTGGTGCACGGAACCGCGACGCAGACGCGACGCATCCAACTAACAGCGGCTTGAAATAAATCGATTCTTTCTCGAAATTACAAAGTTTTCGTGATCTCATTTCAGGCATACACATGTGTTCTGTCCCAGAATCACAAACAACTAATTGAGAAACACGTTTTCGAGTTCTTCAGACTAAGAAATCGTGGCGAGACCCGCAGAAACATTCCGGAAGTATAGTCAACTGTTCTATGATCTTGGCCTAAGATTACTTAGTTGATCGCATTTCGAGACATTTTCAGAGAGCTCATTTCATCAGTTGTGGGTGATCATTGTCGGATTGTTGGGAGAAAGAAACGCGGACGGAATGCATTACAGTTTATCAGGAAGCAAAGTAGTAATTATTCTCCCACTGGCTCCACTGATTCCAGTTCATCGGCTGGTATTGGCCCATCTCGTACATGTTGTGTTGCTGGAATGCGGCGTATTGAGGAGGCTCCCAGGTGGCGGCCAATTGATTGTGATGAATGGCCGGCGGAGTGTTGTGGATTGTTTGGAGTGGGAGTTGAGTCTCCGGACGGCTCGCCGCAGTCCGCTTCGCTTCCGGAGAGCTCGATTCGGAAGGACAGCTCGACGAGTCGGAGGCGCGTTTCTTGCCGTTCTTGCGGAACGCGGACGCGAACGGATTGTGCTCCACTTTGAGAGCGATGATCTTGTGATTCTGGAAACGGGTCGGCTGATGGATCGGCGTGTGTGCTCACTCACCTGGTACTGGGTGACTGCGATGAACTGGGTCTCCTCGACGCGGAAATCGAGATCCATTGGCACTCCGACCATCCGGATGCTGACGACTGGCTGGTACTTGTGCATGCTCTGCACCACTATCATCTTCGGATTCGTGTTCTCCTGGTCGTTGGTGATCTTCAGCGACGCGAACGAGACGTTGTTCTTCATCCAGTGCGAGCCGAGACGAGCTCCTTCCGGGTGCTCCACCTGGCGGATCGGAAGCGGTGCGTCTCCGATGCCCGACTGCTTCCAGCCTTCGGCTGTGTCGAAAGTGTATCTGAAAACATTGAGACGTCTCCGTCGCCACGTCTTCTAATCCGACTCACCTCGATCCGTCGACTCGCTCCAAGTGGATGTGCATGGTGTAGAGGGATTCGGGTTGCAGTCCTCGGATCTTGAAGTCGAGGTGCGGGAAGATGACTCGTCCTCGTTTCTTCGTCACGATCATCTCCGTCTCCGGGTAGAAGACGTTCCACTTTTCGGGGTTGCTCAGAGTGACAGAGACTACTGCCATTTCTGAAAGAACAGAATAATGAGAGAGAGAGAAAGGGACGACCAAACGAAAGCGGACAAACCGGACAGAATGATTCGAATTCCGGTCTCGAGCACGCGTGGTCTCAAAAGGGGGCGGAGCCGGAAGAAGACTGTAAGTGGGCGGGGCCGACGCGTGTCACGCGTGACTCGTGTCCCCTGGCGACCTCTTGACCCCTTTCAGCTAGCCGTAGAGACGCGATGTGCAAAGAAGGACATCTGGAAGGAGGCACGCGTGCAGGAGGGAAGACACGCGTTTTCCAGAAAGGAGGGTCCTTCTGAAGAGAATGACGGCCGGAAGGCGTTATCGATCGGAGACTGAGAAAGGATGGCTGGAGGATTGATGGCTGGGTACTTGTGCTAAGGGGTTTCAAGGTATTTTTGGAGAGAAAGACGAGACACTCGTCTCCTAGAGTCACTCACAGAACTCAAAGAATCCAACTGTTTATTCTCAACTCGCATCGAAAAAGAGGGCTATATTCCCTGGGCCAATGTTGAAACATTTGTATTTCAGACTTGCAACCTGTCGCAGGAAACTACTCACATTTCATCGAAGCTTTGCAACGGAATAGATGCAGCCCTCTTGAGTGAAATTTCCATTAGAACCCGTTGTGTTACAGCTCTGATCTCGATTATTGTATCCGAGAGAAGTCGCTTCAATGCTTCCCCGCGTCAGGAAATGTACAAATCAGAACCAGCGATGGAATGGAGGAATCGAATGAACGAGAAATCACAAGAGATCAGCTATTCCCAGGCCAGTTTCGAGTTTCGATGTCGGGCAGAACTCGAGATTGGTTGCGACTCTATCATCTGGAAAATGAGTGACGAACGCGGACTTTTCGTGGCGAACGTGTGAATAAATATCGATTCCGTTCTAAACCCACAGGAAACACTTTGATTGTTTCTCTTAAAATGTAGCTCCCCCTTAACAGAGTTCAACTTCTCAATTCAGTTCAATTCCTAGATTCAGCCCTTTGCAAATATTGTGAATGCCGAATAATTTCACTTTCAAAGGTTCCCTCAATTTCAGTTTGTTCAGTTTCAGAAATCTGATAGGGTTCGTCAGGGAAGGATCTTCCGGCTGAAAGATGTTTCAGTGATCCAGTTCATCCACTAATCTGATAGATCCTTTCTCCTTTCCCTTCGCAACTCTGTTTTCCTTCTCACCGTTCTCGATTCAAACCATCGCCTCTCGAAGGCAATCGATGTGTTCCGTTCGTCCATCACCGTCTCTGTCTCTCGAGATCATCCCACGCTTGTCTCCACGCGTGTCACGCGTGACTCGTGTCCCCTGGCGACCTCTTGACCCCTTTCAGCTAGCCGTAGAGACGCGTGCGTCGCGATGTGCAAAACATCTGGAAGGAGGCACGCGTGCAGGAGGGAAGACACGCGTTTTCCAGAAAGGAGGGTCCTTCTGAAGAGAATGACGGCCGGAAGACGTTATCGATCGGAGACTGAGAAAGGATGGCTGGATGGTTGATGGCTGGGTACTTGTGCCCATAGGGTTTCATGGTATTTCTGGATAGAAAGACGAGACACTCGTCTCCTAGAGTCACTCACAGAACTCAAAGAATCCAACGGTTTATTCTGTTGTCAACAAGTATCGAACAGCGGGCTGTATTTCGATTGGGTCTCGAAGTACAGTCTCTTCAGCTCCATCTCCTGCGGAGCCCACACTTGATTCTGGAGAATCGCCTGATTGCGTGGAAGACACGAGTCGATCTCGGCGTTTTCCGGACACAAAATGGGGTTCCAGCCGTACTCGGGGACGTAGTTCTGCACGTATTGAATCTGTGGCCGACGCGGACGTCGTTGCTTGTGATAGAAGTGGAGCATCTGGATGTATTCCGGATCCTCTTCTCCAGATGAGTCGTTCTCCAAACGATGGACCATTTGTTTCACGCGACGAATGCGGTGGGATTTGTACTTGGTGACGGCGATGAACTGGAGTTGCTCGAAGCGAACGTCGATCGAAAAGCCCGTGGCCGAGTGGATCACAGAGAGCACCGGCACGTACTTGTGATGTGGCTCCACGTAGATCTGCAAAAAGAACGAACATTCGGGGCGTCGGCTCGACCGGCTCGCTCACCATGTTCCTTCCGATGTCCTTGATGTACTTGGTCAGTCGCAACTCGTCAAAAGACACAACCTTCGTGTGCCACGTGGCGCCCGTCTCGATGCGGCTCTCGAACTGAGTAATCCGGCTCAAATGAGCATTCGCTCCGGCCGTCGAGCTCTGATGCCACGTGTCGCTTTGATGTGTGTATCTGAATGGCTCTCGTCTCTGGCTCTCGCCCATTTTCATCCGTTTCACCTGTAGCGATACTCGTCGGCCAGCTCCAGACGAAACATCATCGAGTAGTCGTCGTCCGGATTGAGTCCGGTCAAAATGAACTTGGGCTCCGGATGCATGCGTGCTCCGCTCCTTCTCAGAAGCATCTCGTTTATGGGTTCGAGATCCTTGTACTGCTGCTCGTCGTATATAAAAACCTGCATTCTGGTCAGAAAACGGAAGAGAAAAAAGAAGTGAGCAGCGAGCGAGCGACTTCACGTAGCCGCCCGATTCACGTGACTTCCCCTCTCGAAAGGCCGTTGACATGGTTACGATGGGATCGCACTTTCTCTCGTTATCTCTTCTCTCTCCATTTACGCATGTTTTCTGGCGGCTTCTGCCTTGTTGGCTCAGTGCCAAAATGCCCGTCTTTTGAACTGGGTGTCGAGGGTGCGACTCTGCCTGTGGGATGAAACATTTTCTGTGCAAGTGTTGAGGGTAGGGACACGCGTGCTAGTCGCCTGGCAAATTGACACATCGTAAACCAGGTGTCGAGAATGGACAGAGACACGCGTATCGACACGCGTGCCTCTTTGTGAGAAGAAGTGGAGAGCACGCGTCAGGAGTCCTGGGAAAAGGGAAGAAAGCAGTGTGCCCGAGGGAACAATGTCCATTCCGATTCAATCATACTTTAAAAATTCCAGGCCGGCCCGGCCCGGCCCGGGCAGGGCTTTTTTTTGCTCGGGCCGGGCCGGGCTTTTTTTCGTACCCTCGGCCCGGGCCCGGCCCGGAAGGCCCGGGTTTGAAAATTTAAAATTTTTCTCAATATTTTTTTTTCATAATTCAATTTTTTTTCCTTTTTCAACTTCAAATCTCAACATAACGATGTTCCACATGAATTACTACGTTTTGACCGAATTTATCTCGACACGCTGCAAGTCTCGGTCAAATTGCGAAGTTTCATTTTTGAGCCGGGCCGGGCCAAAAAATTTCAGAAAAAGCCCGGCCCGGCCTTTTTAAAGTATGGATTCAATGAAAACTCTCCGCCATCTCGCGAGATCTCGATGTCAAATGAGAGAAGATGGCGAGCCGATCGCCAGCCTTCATATCCGAATCGACTCTGTTTTCCAGTTTCGAAGTGATCCGTTTCATGCAGGAAATCGCCCAAAACAATGGAATGAGTGGTCAGAAGAACTGACATTCTCTAATTAACCCCTCGATTTCCGATCGAATCTTGAGCTGAAAATTTCAGATGAAGAGGTCCCTACTGGATTACTGTACCTGGTTGTCGTCGTCCAAATAAACCGCACAGAGCTCGCCAATGTACGGCGGATCGTCCATCGATTCCTCGAGGAAAACGACTCCGGCGAGGGAGAAACCCGGAAATCGGCAGCACACTGAGTCAGGAACATGGCGAGATCGAATCCGCGTCAGTTGTAAGAACACAGCCGTTGAGCAATAGCTCCCTCGGTGAGCTCAACTCGAGCACGTCCCCCCGAGTGCTCTGAAACTCTCTCTCTCCCTCTCTTGATACTCTGATTCCTTTCTCTCTCTGATCACTGGAATCGCCCGTCGAATCTTCGAAATCGGCATCGGAATCGAGTGGTATCTTTCCGAGAGATTTCGCCTCCCCGAGCGCCGTCCGAATTCATCGTTTTGCCCGGAACGAACTCCTCGAGTCGACCTATCAGGAGAGACCTGGAAACGCTCGTGGTCGAACTTGAAGCACTTCATTCCGTCGATGCGTTCTGATGAGGAACGGCGTCGTGTCGGATTCAGAAGAGGTCACGTGACACATGAAATTCGACAGTCCTCGACCGATTCTGCTCACTTTCGATCGATTTTTCTCCGCTTTTCGTCACTTTCCGCCAAGAAAATCTCGTCGGGATTGCATGAATTTCTCAAGAATCGCATCAGATTCCGGTGTGCAACCTCTGAATGTGAAAAATGGATTTTGGAGGGAAAAAAGAGAGACGAGTAATAAAAAGAGATCAGAAGATTATCGTGACCGAGGAAAGTTAGGCCATCGAGCACAAGCACATAACCGATCATCTTCTTCTTCTTCTTGTCACATTAGGACCATGAATCTGTTCTCCGCCGCGAACCCGATCAACTGATTTCTCTCTTTCTCTCTCTCTCTCTCTCTCTCTCTCTCTCTCTCTCTCTCTCTCTCTCTCTCTCTCTCTCTCTCTCTCTCTCTCTCTCTCTCTCTCTCTCTCTCTTTCTCTCTCTCTCTCTCTCTCTCTCTCTCTCTCGAATTGTCTAGTCAGACGAATTAGTTGAGGAAGAGAGATAGCACTGTGAAATGAGAGACACGAGAGAAAAAGAGTGCGCAGGAGCCGTTTGTTTTGAGTGCCAGAAGCCTTGTCGGAACGTGTCCAAGGTCGAAACGAGACGGTGATTAATAGAGAGTGCGCGAACGAGAGGGTCCCAGATGGCGAGGAGATACGAGCGAGAGGCCAGAGGGGGCAGGGTGTGATTCAAGAAGGACTTTGAATCGAAAACGACGGATTCGTGTTCGATTCGAGCGGTTCTGACACAGACACTAATCCGTTTCCAATGAGTTTGTAGTCGTCGTGACGGAGCTGCTTCTGTTCTCAGAAGGCGATTCCGACGAAGAGTTTGACTAGACTCGTCGAGAAAAGATGTCAGCTCGATCGATGCATCCATCGATGCTCTTCTATTCCTTCAAGTCTCGAAGATTGTTTCGAGTGGCGGGTGTTCACCACCCGGTCCTTCCACTTCTCCCATTTCTTTTAATCTTGCCGGGGTCAATTCGCTCCTCCGCGTGTTTACTCACTCGTGCCCGCCCAGACACTTTTTCGTTCCTCCGTCCCCAGATGCTCGGCATCTGGTGTCACCGTAACTCGGACCCCTTCTCCAAAAGCGTCTTCCGTCTGCTCGTCTCCATCTCTCCCACTTCCAGACATCTCTTCTTCTGGTCACGCCCACCTCTCTCTTTCTCTCTCTCTTCCCTCTTCTCTTTCTTTCGTGAGCGCTTCAATCGGTCGAAACGTAACTCGTCAAGGTTGCCCGCTTCTCGTTGTCTCTCTCTCGTTTCCTTTCTTCTTTTTCATTCAGAGTGTGAAATATAGTCTACTACTCGCTCGCTTTCAACCGCGCTCCGCTGAACTTGGCGCGAAAGTTCGAAAACAACTCGTCGCCAACGCGAAACACGTCGGTCATGGCCTAGAAACCCGCTGCCATTCTTTAATTTGCCGCTTAGAGGAGCACACTTTCAGAAGTTTCAGACAAAGTGACTTCTAGATGAATTCGCTCATGCTCCCCCGCACCTACCGTAATCCATGTTCGCTCAGAAGTCGTTCCAATGGCTCAGTGCTTGCCTTCGTTCCGAAACGATCCCTCTTCTCTCCGTTTTCCATATCGTTTTCCGATTAGTCCGCCCGTCCACCATCGACGAGTCCATCGATCACTTTGTCGCGCGAAGGCTCCACCGAGTCGCCCGGCGTTTCCTTTGTGTCTTCACGGGGTGGCCCTGATTAATGGCTCGACGTCTCCTCCACATGTGGGGGGACACTCTGCGTCTCCGCGAACCGCACACTCTCTCCTCTCTCTCCCATTGAAATATGGTAATCGTTAGTGGGACCCCATTCCGTTTTACCGACTGCAACCATTCCGCGTATGAAAATTGTTTATATTTATAAACAATGAGAGAACGAAGCATGGCAAATCGGGTCGAATTTCTTTTTTTGCAGCCGGAACAGATAACAATCGGAAACGAGGCCTCAGGAATTTCGAGATGGACTTGGCGGCACACTTGGCTCACCTTCGCAGTGAGTTTACCGTTTTTCCGATTGTTTGTGACAGTTGGACTCATTGCGCATTCATTTCCTCGCGCGTCTGAAATGTATTCGCCTAATATGCGGCCGCCCTCGTATTATTGGAAGGCAGTCAGTCAGAAGAAGTCATCACAACCGGGCTCTCTATTTCTAATTGCCATCCCTCTCCTCCTCCTCCTCCCATTCGCATTGTCGTGATGCCGCGAAAGAAGGGAGTCGTTCCGAGATCCCATTTGATCCGCGAGTGGTTCGAGCAACACAATGCACTCCTCCGACGGACAGGTGAGCTCACGCGGTTACGGTAGCTGTGTCATGGATTACTCTCTTCCTACTGTGGCTGTATATAATCTATCTCTCTCTCTCCCTCTCTCTCTCTCTCTCTCTCTCTCTCTCTCTCTCTCTCTCTCTCTTTCTCTCTTTCTCTCTCTCTCTCTTTCTCTTTCTCTCTCTCTCTCTCTCTCTCTCTCTCTCTCTCTCTCTCTCTCTCTCTCTCTCTCTCTCTCTCTCTCTCTCTCTCTCTCTCTCTCTCTTTCTCTTTCTCTCTCTGACGTCTGAAAATGTAGCGGAAAATGTGAAAACAAAGCGCACACGACGACATTGTCACCGATTACGGTAGGATACATTCGTCGATCTCGGTCAGAAAAGGAAATTGCATTTTTTGCGCACGCGCGCGAGTAGACAGGAAATCTGCTCAATTTCCGCGAAACCCGCGGAGGAAGTGGTGACAGCACGGATTACGGTAGCTCGCGGAATGATCGTCGATCTTCCCCCCGCGGGAATCGGAGAGATTCGAATCGAAAAAGGCGCGAAAATGGGAGAGGCGAGGAGGGAACAGAAAAAAACGGTCCATTAAACCAGCCGCCTCGATGTGTCACTCTCTCTCGTTTTTCAGCGAGTGAAACATGGCCTCTCGGCGCGACAGATGAGTCGTTTTTTGTGTGTCGATTCGATTCCGATGTTCGCGCGTCTTTTTCGCATTTCGTGTGTTCTGACGGATGGGTTTGAAAGGGGGAGAATAGAGAAACAAGGTTTCGCAACGAGATCCCTCTTGGGTCTTGAAGCGAAATACCTCATAGGCAGAGTTGCAACAGTTCGGGTCGGCCTGTTACACCTCTTCTCATAGATTTCGGTGCGAAAACCTCGTGCGTCTCGCAACGAACTTCTGCAAGGTCCCACAACGAAAACCCACTCGAATTGCTGACAATACCGTGTCTGATTTCGTCGCGAGACCCACCCCCCCCCCCCCCCAATTTGACCAACCCTTCTGTCGTCGGAATCCGACAAAGATCTCCGACGATAACGCTCAATCTTCATTCGATTCGTCCGTTTTTTTTCCCGCCGTCGTCGTGCCTCTTTTTCCGACCGCCCGCTTCGATTATCTTTTGACCTATTCGGTTCGCGCTATCAATGAGACGATCGGGAAACGAGAAGCGAAGCACGTCTTCTTCTCGACAAGGTGTCTTCTTCGAATCGGAAAGATAAGGAGAAGGAGAAGAAGAATGAGAGAATGTTGCGATGTCTCTCTTACGCGGTTTTCTATGTGTAGGTCAACAGGTTTACCGTGGAGTCTGTGACGTTTCCGATTGAAAAAGACCGGAAGATGAAGATGATGAACTGCTATCAGACGTCGAGAAGTGAAATGAGAAAGAGAGAGAGAGAGAGAGAGAGACGCAGACACAACAAGCAGCTTTCAAACTCGCGCCGGACGGGGACCATCTTCTCAGAAATCTATCGCTTCCCCCTCTTCGGCCGCGTCTCGCTCCCACCCGTTTCCTGTCTCGCCTAATCGGAATGACCTCCCTCGAGATGTTGCAAACTTCGCTCCCCCTTGTCCGTCCTAATTCGCCGATTCCTCGCCGATTCCTCCTCCTAATCAGTTATTTCGTTCTACGCCCCCTGTCTCCCCAGTGCCCACCCACCAAAAACAAAGACATTAGAGAGAGACGGCGAGATAAGGATCGGAACTCCCCCCCCCGATCCAAACGGGTCCCCCCTTCTCTTGCACCCTCTCAACGGCCAAAAGACCACGTAATCTCGAAAAGCGCGTCTCCCTCTCGACGCGAAAAAAGCGAAAAAAAGGCACGGAGGTATTGCATCTCCTTCGCTTCCCTAAATATTTGCTCCCCTCCTGGGCCACCCCGCTAGCTCCCTCGGAAGTGAGCACACACGACGAGTGAGCACGCGGGACCGAGAGGGCGCCGGGAAGCGAAAAAAGAACGAGACGAACTGTGTTCCATATTTTATCACACACTCAGACAGACCGAGTCTCGGAGGAGGGAGGCCGCCCGACTCCTCTCGTTTACTCACCTCCGCTAATGCCTTCTACCCTTCAAGTATTCATTTACAGTAAACCCTTTTCTTCTTTTTCTTCTTTTGAACTCGGCAACCTGTCGGCGTCTCTCCGTTGCACACACTATTTCCCGTCTCGAAGCAAGAGAGAGAGATAGAGAGAGTACGGTACTCGAAGAGGCGCAGACACTGTCGTCGTTCCCTCGCCGCGCCGCCGTCCTCTCCTCCTCCACCTCCCACTTCCACTTCTTACGCCGACTCTCAACAGTCCAAAAAAATGCTTGGGTGGTCTGGTCGTTTTCCTCCCGGGAGGGGCAAAGAGAATGTCTGCGTCTCGCCGCCTCGCACACTCTCTCGCCGCCTCCGTCGGGCGCCCTCCGCCACTTTTGATATGTCGCCGGGCCTGCTAGGAGGAGAAAGAATAGAGAATCCGCCTGTCTGGTTCTCTGTGTCCTTTTTCGGAAAAGAGACAGGAATACTGGTAGACTGAGACACGAAAACGATCGAAATAGTGGAAGTTTTGAGGGCGAAGAGGGACAGAGGAATGCTTCGTTCCGCGCCTCGCTCGTTCTCCCGTCGCTGGATCCTCGCAGTGGCAGCAAGAAGTCTGTCTGCCGACTCGCTCTCACTGTCTGACTCGAGAAGTTTTGAAGGCCACCCAGCCAGCCTAATGGGTCTTCTCATCTTTCAGAAGACACTTCCTTCCAGTCGCTTTTTTCACCCCCTTCAGAACCTTCCGATTCGTGTCCGTGACCCCATTCCGAAGCTCTCCGATATCTCCCTAATTCGTTGTTGCCGACTCATTCCTTCGGCGGCGGCGGTGGCCCCGCCTCTCTTTCTCCGAAGGTCTGAAGGCCACCTAGCCAACAAATCGGGACCGCCTAGGGGGATCCTCTCGATTCGCTAGCAGAAACCGTTTCTCTCCGATTCGGCAACATTTTCGAATCCGCCGATCTTCTCTCTCTCTCTCTCTTTTCTGCTACAGTCGGCCCCCCCGAGGTGTTGTCGGGTGGGCCATAAATCGTCGATTCCTTCGTGTCTAGAGTGTTTCGGGGCCGCTCCCTCCGTCTTCCCTCCTCCTCCTCCTCTTCCACTTGCTTCTTCTTCTTCTTCTTCTTCTGCAGAAGACACCCGCTCTCCGGCGCCCCTCCTCGGCTATAAATCTCGCTCCGAAACGACTCTTTCTCGCTCCCTTCCTCCTTCTTCTTCTTCTTCTTTTTTTCGATTTCCCCCCGGTCGCTCTCTCAATTTCCTCCTTTTCACCCCCCCCGCCCCAAAATGTGTCGTTTTTCGGTGTGAGGGGCAACACCATTCTCATTGAATATTTGATGAATGCCCCCCGATCCTCTCTCTCTCTCTCTCTCTCTCGCCTCCAAAATGTTTTCATTCCCCATTTCAAATGCCCCCATCGTTCCAAATTTTGATGACACAAACAGAAATGAAGCGAGCCGAGCCGGCTGCTGGGCTGATTAAATTCCGCCTTTTTTGCACCCATCCTCATCAATTTTGTATGAGATCACGAGAATCCGCGTTTGACCCACCCCTCCCCAAAAATTGTTTGTTTCCACCGTCATCGGCAGCGAAAAGGGGGCGGGGCCTGGCATTCCGAAACACTTTGATCTACTTACTCCCCGCCCCCTCTCGAATGTCCGTTTCCTTTCCCGCGCCAACTCTCTCTCTCTCCGACTTTTCTTACCGCCCATGATACTGTGATCTACCATTCTTCTTGTGTAAACCTTTTGTTGTTTACTGTCTTGACTCTCGAAAGATCGTTCGCCTTCCCTCTTCCATTTCTCTTCCCAATTTCAGTGAGCCACCGTATCCCCCCTCTCAACTCCTCTTGGCATCTCGTTTCAATTGCTCCGTCCGTCCGTCCCCAATTAGTCAACCTACCGTAACCCTTCCGGCTCTTGCTCTTCTCAAACTGCTCTTCCATCATCCGGCGCCTCGTAGTGTCCTGCTCAATTTCCAGCCTCCGCTCCTGCTCATTTCCGCTCTCTCTCTCTCTCTTTTCGTCGGCCCCAATTCCAAACGCGGCCCGCCGTCTCTCTTTCTCGTCGTTTTTCGCTCCCAGAAAGAGCAGATGTTTCCTGCTCTTTTCCCGCTCTGCGTCTCCCCGGTTCGCGTGCTCTCTCGTCGACGAGACACTGCGCAGAAGTGAGAGACGCAGCTGGTGCGACGAACACTTGGCCTTCTGAAGTCGGGGGGCGCCGGCCGCCTGCCCCCCGGGCTCTCCTCGCCGTGTCCTCGCTTTCCACTCGTCCGCCTTCTTCTACTCCGTGCTCCGCGAGCCCATCCCCTCTGTTCCAGCCGAAGACCCGCGTAGTCAACCTACCAGCGAGCCGCCCTCCCGACGGATCCCATTTCCCTTCCTCTGAAATCCGACACTTTTTCGGCCTCCCTCCGTGCTTCTCCACGTCATCCGGTGTACCGTAATCCCGACTCTGTCCCCTTTCGAAATCTTCCCCTCCCTACTCGCAACTTTTCTTCTCCTTCCCGTCCACATTGGCGTCGTCGTCGTCGTCGTCGTCAAATGAAATCTTGGAAGGAGGAGGGTGCCTGTGTTGAGAATGCGTGTGTATGCGTGTGCCTGAGCATGAGAGTCTTGTGCTCCGCGAGCCCTGAGACAAGAGGTTGCAGAGAAACAGCTAATTAGGCTAAAACTCTTCGCGAGCAGGAAGGCGCAGCGCCCCCGTCCTTCTTCGACTCGAAATCAAAGTTTGCCCTTCACCCGGAGGCTCACGGGCTCTTCGAAAGCGGCTCCGTGAGCTCTGAAGTGGGCGGAGCCTAGTCAAGGCGGCCACGCGTCGGCGCCCGATCTCATATTTCCAATTAGAGGCCGGCGCCGGGAAGGAAACGATGGATAGGTTGATCTGTTTCCGTCGCACTTTCAGTGTCTCCCACTGAGTGTCCTAGCCACTTGCTCGTTCGAGACTGAGACGATTCGTTCGCTTCGCAAGGCCGTCTGAACTTGCTCTCGAATCGAATCCTCTCGAAACGATGTACCGCTTGAGCGGGAACGTAAAGTTTCAAAGTGTGTCCGAGCCATCGCGTCCGGCACCAGTCGTACTCTCTCTGCCTCCGCAACATTTCAACAATTCCGTATCACTCCTCCTCGCTGGCTGCTGCTCTCGGGACCCGCCGAGAACACAGCTGGCCTCCCGTCTCCCTTCTCGCGCTGGCGGGCCTTCGAGGCGCCGCCGCGGCGGCGGCGGCCTCTTTCCCTCCTTTTCTCTTCTTCTCCTCCTCCTCTTCTTGTGCTCTTCTGGCGCCCGTTGGCTCTTGGCTCCGCGAGCTGGAGCAGCAACAGCAGTAGCAAGAGCAACAGCCAGAGAAAAGAGCAGTGCATGTGTGTGTGTGTGTGCTCGCGGAGCACAGCAGAGTCGGGGGCTCTTCGTTTTATAGGAGGAGGAAGAAGGAGAAAAGGAGAAGAAGAAGGACGCCGTCCCTTCTTTTTCTCCCCACTTCTGGGTTGTCTTGTTGCAAATGAGGAGAAGCAAGTTTCAGCCGAGAGAACGTGTCTCGGCGGCTGCAACAGAGCTACCGTAATCGCGCCAGCTCCCCTTTTCGCACTACAGTAGCCCGATCAAGAATCGACGTCCGCCGAGTTCTGGGAATCTACTGAAAACGCTCTCTGAATTGCCTTCATTACTTTCTCTCTCTGTCCCTCCTCGACGACAACTTTTCAACTACACGAGACACACTCACTCTCAATCGGCCTAATCAAAACTAGCGGCCCTCGTCTGCTCGCAGTCTCTCCTATCCAATCACTTTTTTTTTGGATGAGGAGAAGGAGAGCCCTTCGGCTGGCTGGCGCCGGCCGATACCTGGCTCCGGAGAGCAAAAGAGACTTTTTTAATGATTCGCTCGTCGAGCCCGCGAGAGCGGCAGCTGTCTCAGGTGATTCAGAATTCCGATGAAGAAGGAGAAGGAGAAGAAGCAACGGGGGGCGGGGGGTGAATTAGATGCGCCGAATGAGATAACGACCGCCCGATCCCGAGGCGAGACGGGCGGCCTCGACGACAAAGTTGCGGCGATTCGGCCTCTTTGGAGCTTTTTGCCTCGTCGAATCACGCTGATCTCTTAAGATCCTCGGAGACTCGGCGATCCTGAACTCCTCCCTTCTTGAACGACGTCCTCTCCGCCGATCTTTCCTTTGCACACTTCCCTCGGATCTTCGGATAGTTCTCTTCGATGGATCCAGAAGGATCCCTCCGTAAGACACTTCTTTTTTCCGTCTTCCGATCTTCAATCCATTTGTCGCCGAATCGTGGGGGTGCGATTCAAAATTAGCATACTCATTCCATTCTTTCCCCTCTTTTTTTCGTTCGCTCGTTCTTCCTCTCCTTCTTCTCCTTCTTCTCTTTCTTTGCGAGTGTATGTATGTATCTGGCTGTGTCAGTCCAGCCGGAATAGTGCAACTCCATAAACGAGACAGTGATGCGCCCGAAGAGAAACAGACATCCGTCTTCTCCTTTCCTTTCTCTCTCTCTTACTCTCTTTCCTCCCTCTTTCTTCTTCGTTTTCTGAAAACGAACCGCCTCAGGGCCCCGGCGGTGGCGGCGGACGGGAGGGTTTTCTGCGTCGGAACCCATAAAATGTGCGCCGCCGTCGGTTTATGGGGGGCGGTATTTCAAAGTCTCTCGAGGTGGCGAGAGAGTGTTGGGGACAAGGAGGGTGGCGAGAGAAAGCGAGAAAAGAGCTCAATGTTGCAGAATGGGAGAAAGAAAACGAGAAGAGAACGCACTCTTCCTCACTTTCTCTCTCCCCAAGCTTTTTTGAGTCCCTGCTCTTTTTTTTGCTTCTTTCACTCAAGCCCAGGGATTTTTTTTTGAGAAGGGCCTTCTTTTTTGCACTTTTCACTTTTTTTTTCGGTTCTTGGTGTTCTTACTGTAGTTTTAAAGGCGCATGCTAGATTCAGTCTCGCGGGTCTCGCAACGATGACTTACTAAGCTCGCTTTTCTTACTTTCCTTATTTCATTTTTCTTTTATTCGCACTTCTATCCAAATTATTGAGATGCTCTTCTAAATACCTCCATATTTAAATTTCCGTGTCACTTTAGCCTACAAATCGATTCTTACCTAGTATTCTTATCACTAACCTGCCAATTTTTCTTGACATTCGACTTCGGTTCAAACATCTTTTTTGCTCTGTTCCTTTCAATTTCTCTCCACTTTTTCGTTTCAAATACAAATCTATTGCATCCTATGATTTCAAAAAAACCCACTTAAAAATTGTTCATTTTACGGTAATTCTTAAAGGCGCATGTCCGATTCTGTTCCGTGGGTCTCGCCACGATTGGTAAGTTTTCAGTTTTTTTACACCTTTCTTTCTCTAAATTTCTGGCTTTTTCCCGATTTCCTTCCGAATGTTCAGAATATATTCGGAGAATACTATTCATTCTAATTGCCTCGTCCCATAGAAACCCATTGTGCGGACCGCCCGAGAGGTGCGCATTTGTTATTCTGATTTGATTGCCACCCGTGGGTAGTTTTATTCGCGCGGGTAACCCAAGGAGGTCGAAAACTAGGCCCATTCCGGGGCCAAACGCGTCAATCCCTCTGTAAAAAACGATGAATCTGGAAATCCGTTTCACTAATCCGCCGCGTATTCGGCAATCTAATCCGATTGGCTATTCTTGTTCCGTCATTTCTGTGAGGTCGAAACGAAAAGAAGAAGGAGAAGAAAGATCCGAGATCCCTCGTTTCGTTCGCTCCCTATCAACCGAATCACGAAGAAGAATTTGACGAAAAGAGGCAACAGAGAATTGTGACGACGCGCAACATAGTGCCCAAAAAAAAGTGGCCCGATGTGGATGATGATAAGCGCGAGCGGTCGGAAAGGCAGTTCTGTTTTACACAAACCGTTTTTTGCTGGGTTTTTGTTGCGAAGACGTTGACAACGAAGGAAACGGCGGTTTTTCTTTTTTGCGGATACTGTAGGATCGGAGACACAGACGGCGAGGCGAATGATTTTGCAATTTGAGTGACCGAATCCTCGGATCCGAATCTCCACAACCTCCCGGATTTCTCTGATGGAGGTCTTCTGTGCTTCCCGTTAGTTTCGTCAGTGTTTTGCGAGGAGAGCAACGGGAGGGGGGTACGGTAGGAGCGCTAGGGCCTAAAAACGTCACGATTGTGTCGAGATGCTCTCCGATAAGAAGAGATGCTCTCTGTGATGTGATTAGCCGCCTTCTCCTCCTCCTCCTCCTCCTTCTTCTCCTTCTTCTTCTCCTCTTCCATTCTCTCTCCTGGGTCGACAAGTGTTGCGTTCTTTTCAGTGCGCTCGAAACGAAACGAGAAGAGACGCACACTGATAAGTGGCGGGTTTGATAACGTTGACGGCAAAATGTTGCGATTTGTGTGTGTGTTAGGCGTTTTTGGTTTCGAAGTTTTGTCGAGGGTAAGGATGGGAGTGGGCGGTTCGGAAGAGGCGGAAAAGAAGCAGAAAGAAGACGTGCCAGAGAGTCCGGGAGACGTGCAAAGTACAAAAAGGCGGCGACGGGAGGAACGCCATTCGCCACAAGTTGACTCTTCGAATTGAGGCCCACCTCCTACACAGTTTTGTCCGTCCGTTTTGCAAGTCTCAACGCCGACACACAGAACAAATCGGCTTTAAAATTTTGCCCGAATTCGTTGCGTTCCGCCCAGTTTTTTGAAGTGGAGGTGCGTTGTTCCGACGAGACGTTCAGGCAGCCGAGTTCTTTGGAACCTGGCTGCTTCTCGACTTTCATTCCAGCAGTAGGCCTTATTAGGAACATTGCAAAACAGACCTAGGATCGAACTGTTTGTGTAGTTTGATGAGACGAACTGTGAACCGAGAAGTCTAAGATTGAACTTCAGTTTTGAAGTTTCACGCTAGCCCCAGTTCAAGCCAGGGACCTATCATACTTTCGATGGTCCGAACCATTCTCACCTAACTCATAACTGTACAGGGGTCTTTTCTCGGATCTGATACGAACTCATCTCCGAGCTTGACTGGACCTATCCATTTCAAGAGGGTCCGCAGGGATCCGATCAGATCCTGCCCACTCTGGATCCATTTGCCTCGTCCCGGTTCCCTAGAGATGTCTGCGAAACTATGATTATTCACCTGTAAAAACAAAAACAAAAACAACAACAAAAACAACCAGACGTTCTTTTGTGAGCGCGAACAGTGTTTCGATTCGAATTCACCGTTCCTTATCACCTCTCAATCATCGTCATTCGTCTTCTTCTCCAACTTTTTTTCGGTTGCATCTTACTTTCGCCTTCCAATTTCATCTCCCTTTCTTCGTCGTCTCCTCGATTTCTCTTGCCCACCAACTTCCGCCCCAAAATCGGTACTGTAAACGAAATGTTGCGATTCGCTTTTTCTCGGCGCCGGCCAGAGCGCCAGTTAATATCGAAATTTTATTTGGGAGCGGCGGCCGTGTGCCTCATTTTTATCAGTCGGAGGCCCGCGTGTCTGCGTCTCTCGCCTCCACGTACTCTTTCTCACCTAACCGCTGTCGTCGTTGACCGGCCGGTGCGCGCGCGCACGAGAAAGGAGGAGAAAGAGGAGTTCAGTCGTGTGCCCTCTTCGGGGGGTTTCACCTCGTTTCTTTATCAGTTTCGAGGAGAGAATGCACGTCTCGAGACTCCTTTTTCGCGTTTGGAAGTCTCGAATCAGCGTTGTTTTGTTGCAGAGAATGTGCCATCGCCGCGACGTCAACTACTTCTAAATCAGAATCCGAGTGAACCGCGAGCACCGCCGCTTCTGCACCGTTCTCAGACGACGTCGACGTCTTCTTCTCTTGGAGTCGTCAACTACAATACACCGCCCGTTTTCTACACAAACAACAACACGATTTCGTGGCGACCGCTGAAAACGACGTTAGGAAACCAGAACGTCGGCATGATGGCCCCTAGCACCGAAGTAAGTTCAGAAGACGTGGGGGCTCTTGAGAAGAGAGGAAGTTCGTTGCAGGACCCAGAATTGGCTGGAAGCGAGACGAAGAAGGCTTCGTCAATCGGCAAGCGAGAGTGGAAAAAGGCCGATTTGGAGGCTGAAGAGCCAATGGTACGGTTCCGAAGCGGGCAAAGAAGGCGTTGATGAGTCTTCTGATGACTTTGCTCCCCTTGAGAGGCGTCTAGACCGCCCGTTTTCCTGTTTTTGCCAGTTCCGATCATCGAACACTGCTCTGGCGCCACGTCGTTTCGTTTTCCACTTTTCGCTGATAACGGACTATTTGGCAACACTTTTTAGGCAAAAAGATTAGATTCTTTTTATCATTTTCCCACTGAAAGAGGGGCGGAGCCTATTTCAACTACTTTTTCGAAATCGTCACGTCTTCGTCTCGCTCTCTTTTTTAGTTTCGACGTAGACGTCATCCTTTCTAGTAATGTCTCGCCACCTTCTAGCATTCCTTCTAGCAGCAGAACCTAGTCAGATCAGAAGAGTGCCCGTGTACTTTTGTCACTCGGCACCGCCGAGCACCGGCCGCCCTGGCCGACGGCTCGGAGAAGAGGAGGAAGAGAGCGGGCGCGTGTGCTCGCGGGCTCCGAGCGGTGTGGGAATAATCAGAAAGTCAAGAAGAAGACAAAGAAGAGGAGGAGGAGGGAAAAAGTAGTCGTCGGTTGGGGGTTGGAGCGAGACACCGACTTCTGATTAGTCTCGTCTTTCGTCGTCACCAGTAGACACGATTACATTTTTCTAGTGGGCTCACTGATTTCGAAGAGAACTTTTCTTTGATCTCCCATCTATTCTGACTCTCACCTATCCCCTTTTTAGGATTTCCAGATGGGCTTTGTGAATTTCTGAAGTATGAGATGCCTCCCAGTAGGTTTTTAGGAATCACTTGGCGTATCTTTTCGTTTAAAAATGATGCTCAACTAACACGAGCCACTCAGACGTTTTTCCCCGTGTGTTTCGATGTTTTGTAAGCTCTGTTCTCTTCATTGAATCTTGATATTTCTGCAGGCAAAGTACGTGGAGCCACTCTCGGGAGACCGATCGAACAAGATGGAAGTGGCTGCGCTGAGTGTCGACCGTGAGTATCCGCTTCATTTTCTCGTCAACGTCTTCGCCTTCCTGTTTCAGACCCGCCTCAAGTGGCCAAGAAGACGTGGAACGCGACTGCCCGGTTCCTGAGCACCGCGATCCCGCCGTCGCACGGAAAACCGATTGGTACGTCAGAAACAGAAAATTGAGGGGTTTGTCGGGGGAAAATGAGGGCTCACGAGATCAATTGTAGCCCTTTCTGATCAGACTTCTGAAAAGGACACGCACACTTTGTCTAGAGGTAGCCATAGTCACCATTTCGTCTTTTCTTCACGCTTTCTGAGTTCTGAAGAGACCCCCTCATGTGTGTGTGTGTATGTTTCATGTGTTGGCCCTCACTCTCTCTCTCTCTTTCGTGTTGCTCCGCTTCGTGATTCATATCTTCTTGTGTCACTTTTTGCCGCCCGGGAGGGTATCAGTGACTATGAGACAGCCAGAGAGCACCGGAAAAATGAGGGATGTCCGTACTTTTTGCGTCGATGCTCCTGCGCCGGCTCCCGGAGCGCCCGAACCGTTGATTGATTACACGAAGGAGGGAGGTTTACAAAGGAGCAGAAAGAAGAAAAGAGGAAGAAGCGAGAACTCCCAGAGTCCTCGCTTTCCTAGCTCCTTCTTTTTCTTCTTCTTTTCCCATTACCCTCCGATTTTCTCTTCGCCCCCGCCACAAATTGTTCGATGATTGGTTTAAAAGGGTAGACCCTTGGAATACTGTAACTGACCGAGTGGAGAGAGAAACAGACAATCTACTCGTTGCGAAAAGGGACAAAGATAAGAGAACGACGCCCCCTTGAATGGCAACTTTTTTCCTCGCTCCTCTTCCCTGACACTGGGAGGTTGACGATCCGCCATCTGGTGTAATCAGAAGTGCCCTCGCGAACAGGTTCCTCGTAGTGCTTCTTGGGTTGCTGAAATGGTTCTCCGGTGGTCTGAGATTCGAGTGATCAGGATCCAAGATCATGATCCTCCGGTTGTCTGGGTCCTTCGGTGGTCGCAAATTCAAAAGATCAGATTCCGAGATGATGGCGTCCGGGAATGTACTTTCAACGATAAACGACGAGAATCGTCTCAAGAATCCTAGTTCAAGTTGATGTGGCTCTGATGAAACCGCACAACGGAATGGTCCATCCAATGAGTTCCTGGAAGAGCATCGAGAATCCTCTCGCTCCCTTCCCGATTGTGCTAGTTCTGCTTCTCTTTCTCACTGACGTGTTTCTGCTGATGACGTGGCTCGCCTGCTCCTTCTCCTCTCTCCAATTAGACTGCTCAATCGTCTCACATCCGTTTTTCTTTCCATTCCACGCGTCCCTAGTTGGCTCAATTACAACAACAAAGTTTCATTCTTCTTGTTTTCCTTTTTTGCTCTTCCACCACCACCACAATCCACTCGAAAGTGAAACCAGTTTCGTTTCCACCTCGCCTACCGTAACCCGTCAATCATCTCGAATGATCTTGGAAATGAAGACAGAAGATACCCATCTCTCCTTTCTCTCACTTTCACGCTGTATCAACTTTCTTCCTTCTTTCGTTTTTTCTGCCCGAATCGAAAGCGAAAGGCCTTCTTCTCCTCCGTTTTCGTCTTCTCCATTTCATCGTCATGGTTTTTGTTATCAGGGCGAGGAGAGACGGCGGTGGAAGGGATACGGTACCTCCACGCATCGACGTTTCTTCGTCTTCGGGGGGTTCAGTCATCAAACCGTCGTGATGATTACACAAGAAATGCTTGCGAGACACTGAGAACCCTTGTTCTGGAGGCTGAAAAGGCTAGAGAGCACTGGGAATCGAGAGACGACGAGAGAAGCAGAGAGGAGATGGAGTGGGGGACGAGGGAGAGACGGAACACAAAGTGGGAGGAGCAGGGACAAAGGCCACCCGGCATGCTTATCAATCGGCAACTCTACTTGCCTCCCCCACCTCTTTATGCCTCCTTTTGGATGAGGAGAGACATAGTTTCGCCACTCTCTGATAGGCAATGGAAGCAGCAGAGCCTTCTTCTCTTCCCATCCTCGTCGATGATGAAACGTGGGCATCGATGCTTCTGGAGGCAATCGGCCGAATCCGAAAAGGTGAGAGAATCTTTGGCGCAAAAAGAGGGGCGGAGTGTAGATCGAATCTTCTGATACCTCCCACACCCGGGGCTACTGTCATCGTTACTGTTGGCCTCCACAATTAGTTTTCGTCTCGAAACCTTCGGTGGTCTTCTGACTGCCTTCTGATCCTCTTCGCGAGGCCCCCGCTTTCTTTTTCGAAAGCGTCTTGATCATCTAGCTATTCGTCATGCTCCGCAGCACGTTTCGTTTCCCTAGAAACTGCACTTTTTGCCGCCATCACACAGAACTACTCATTTTCTCGCTCGTTTCGCGCGCGCGTCGGAGCCCTTCTTCTCATTCTCTTCTCTGAAAGTTTGAGCTCTTCGGAGCTCTAACCGCAACGGATCATACCTGATTGTGAGTCGTTATCAGTCTTCCTCCTGCTCCCATCACCAGCTACACAGTCGGCTAGCTGCTGATTTTTCCTTCTCTCCCCTAAAACACTCAAAAACAGTTTTGTTTTTTTTTTTTGGAGTTCTCTTTCCAACTGGCCCTTCCAAAATTGAGTCACATGAGCCAATTTTTCGTCGCAAAGAAAGTGGGGAAAGGCGAACAATTAGAATAGGAATGGGTTGGAAAGTTTGAAAAAACTTCTGCGAATTCCTCGGGGAATGCTCATTAGAGTGCAAGAACGGGCGAAAGGACGTGTGCTCCGCGAGCCCCCGACGAGAGCTGGCTCGATGATGATGATGATGATGATATGTGTGATATTTCGCCCGTGTGCTCTCTTTGTGCTTTCCAGACCGGAAGCAGTTTTCAGAGTATTGATTCATGCGCCGAGGGGAATCCGAAACTTGGTGTCCTTCTTCCGGAAGTCGTTTCTCTCTCCCGCTCAGCCCCGACTATTCTCTCTTTTTTCTCCCTCGGAATGCATCGGAAAAGGGGACGAGGACCGCCCGGAGAGCGAGAGACGAGCGTGTTTCTTTCCTTTCCGCCTTTTCCTCCCCTCCCCTCCATATTTCATCTCTTCCACTTGCTGAAACTTGTTTGACACACTCTAAGAAGTTCACCCGTGAATCCTCGCAGAAAAAGGAAGTCTAGTTCGAGGGTTACGGTAGCCGAGGCCCTTTCTCTCGCTTTCTCAAGTCTCCCACGCTTTTTTCTTTTGAAAACGCTGGCGAAATTGCTTTGAAATCGGACTGAAATTGAAAGTCAATTTTCAGCTGCTCGCTGAAAAAAAGCCAAGAGTGGGCGTGGCCTCTTTCTGCATTCGCATTCGCTTCGCTCCTTCTCATCTATAATTTTGTTCGCTGCGCGTGAAACTTTCACCTGAATGTTGGCCAGCCAGTTTCAGCTTAGAATCATCATACCCTCCTCGTTGGTAGAAGCTCCCCGAGCATCCGAGAGCCTTCTATTTGGCTCTTTTTCTAGGTTCCGTCGAGGAAGAGGGAGCAGAAGGAGCAAGAACTTAAAAGTGCATTCCAAGGGCACTGAAGCTTTTTCTCCTGCTCCGTGCTCTTGCTCACTCACACACTCACACACAAACAGGCGGCCCCCCACGGGCTCCGGCGCGACCGCCCATCATCATCTCCTGCTTCTCTTGTGCTCCCGCTCCTGCTCCATGAAAGTCGAAGAGCACTTGTTGGGGCGCCGGAGACGCAGAGAACCGATGGCTAGAAGGCGTTGGCGGCCAGGGCGGCCGCGGCGCCCCCGTCCGCTCGCTCTATCTCTCCCCCTCTCCTCTTCCTTCCTAATCATATATTCTCCCTCCCTCTCTCTTTCTCTCGCGTTCTTCGTTCCGTGTGCTCTCTCGGCGCTTTGCTCTCGGCGCGGCGACCACCTAGCCACACACGTAGCCAACGAGAGAACGTGTGAACCGCAGAGAGTGGGAGAGTGGAGGGAAGAGATAAGAGGACGAGGAGAGACTCTGGACTGCTGCTCTCGTCTCGGCGCCGGCGACCGAGCCTCGCCACACCACAAATGTTTATATTATGATGGGGGGCAGCCGGAGCAGAATGCGGAGCACTGAGGCATGCAACAAACACACACGCAGAAGGAAGGGAAAGACTGAGAAGTAAACAGAGTGAATGCAACCGGATTACGGTATCCTTCCAGCGAACTCTGAGCGAAGCTGGAAGTCTCAAAACGTCTGGAAATCTGTCAGATCTCGGAACTAATCCGTGTCCCCTTTTTTCTGCTAATCTCATCTGAACATCCCCCGGTGTGACACGAAGAAGGAGAAGAAGAAGACGTTGGACGAAAAAAAGTTTCCAAGTTGCTCGTTTCTTTTCCGACCTGACAAGCTCCGCCCTTTTCCCGTTTCGGCTTCCGCGAGCTTCACACTTCTTTTCGGCCAGTTCTTCACACTTCTCTAGAGAAGAGGGCATTGATTATACTCGCTTGATTAGGGGGGACCTTTTTCCAGCTTTTGCATTCCGAATTCGAGCTCTCGGAGCACTCTGTCCTAATTCGTTGCTCTGTCGAAATTGATTCGATATCCTTCTCGAGCACGCCTCCTGTGAGTTGTTGCGTCGCGGCTCAAAAACCAGTAAAGTGCTCTTCTCATCTTGCTCTTCTCTTCTCGTCGCGGAGCTCCTCGCATGGCGCCAAGAGCCCCGCTGGGCTGCTCCGCAGAGAATATACACTCATGCACACGTATTCCTCATCAGCATCCTCATCATCATCATCATCATCTCCATTTAGAGTGTCAAACGTCTTCAAATTCAGATTAGGCTCGTTTCGTGCAGAAAGAAAGAGAGACGGCGCCACTTAGCATATTTCTTTTCGATTTCCACTTTCCGAATTGGTATCGCTATAGCTACAGTAATCCGAGACACGCCGTCGTATCAGCCATATGCTGCTACCACGTCAATCCGATTTCTGAGTGAACTATTGCTGTCAGATCATGTCAAAGTACTCCGGATATATATCATCGATGCGCGCTTCTTCATTGATCTCTTCATCTCAACTTTCGAGATGAAGATAGATAAAGCGTGAACATCTGTTCGAGCGCGCGCGAAAACAAGGTAATAAATAGTTGTCTGTTGACTCGTCGGTCAGTTTGGCTCGTGATGGTCAAGGTCATTCACAACTTTTGGACTCGTAGATTTCGAGTCGCACTCGGACCACGCCTCCTTCTTCTCCTCTTTCTATCCCTCTCTCATTCTTCTCCTCCTCATTTCGTCTCATTGTTTCTCTCCCGCTTCGTCGTCGAAATGCGTCGTTCTCTACCGATTCCTATAGGAAGGATGGACTCGAAAGACACGGAAGACAGCGAGGAGATGTCTCCGCCGTCGTCCTCCCTCGACACCACCGCCACCATCCGACGTCTTCTCAATATGCAGTGTGATCCGGTGAATCTAGCGCTTCTCCTCTTCCCCACCAACTCGTCGTTCTCCTCACCGGAGTCGTCGTTCTTGAACTCCTCGTCCTCTTCGTCCGATTCCTCAACTTCTGAAAGCTCGTCATCCAACAACTCCTCGCTCGTTTGGCCGTCCTCTTCTTCTTCGGCTTTCACGTCTCCAGAAGAGTCCACTTCGAAGCGGACGACACTTGTGACGCCGGAGTTGAGAAAACTTATACATCACGTCTCAGAGTCCTTGCGTAAGTAAGCCTTGATCTCGTGAGCTCTTGAAACCCAAAGGATAAACGAGAAGTTCAAAGTTTGACGTGGCACTATGCTGTCGAAGAACTTTACTGAAAAACTTGCGTTAGATGAGCAGGTTCTTCAGTATATATTCTACCCTCCACGCTATCATCAGTTTTCAGTGAACCAAAACGGAGAGCTCTCGGTTCCGCTGGTCCAAGTCGAAGCTCCTCCGACTGCGCCGGCTGCTCCAGCTGCTTCAGCGGCTCCAGCTGCTCCGGCTGCTCCAGCTGTTCCGGTGACTTCTTCCGGTAGTTCCTTCCTCTGTCCGATGACGTCATCACCATCTGATTTCAGAAGCTCCGCCTCCTCCTCCACCGACGTCTGCTGCTTCATCTGTGGTCCCCGTCGTCAAGTTCGCCACTCAAACCGGCCCGAACGGAAACACCGTCGCCACTTCTGTGGGTCAAAATGTGCGGCTCACTGTCAACGTTAGTTACCTCTTCTCTTGTTTCTCGCATGTGCCAATCCGCTCCTCTTCTCAGTTTCTTCCTTTTCCAACTTCCTGTTTCATGACGCCACTTCTGAGATTCAGAAGAACGTGGGGGCTTCTCTTTTTCATTGTGATTTTAGATTCTGTTCGTTTTATTCAAATTTTCATCATATCATGTTAATTTCCGCTCAGAAACTAACCATCAGCTTTTCGTCTTCGTTAACACTCATAATAAGAATTTTCGTGTGATTTTTTTTTGAATTTCCAGTTTGAAAACGTCTTGTTTTTGCAGGGAAAACGCGTCGGACGACCGCCGGGAACGTTCAAAAGACCACCGTACGACTTAACGAATTCTTCGAAACCCAAAAAAAAATATTTGAATAAGAAACAGTCGATGAAAGGGTAACTTTTGAGGCTGCGAGCAGCGCGTTGCTTTCTGATTTCAGTGATTCCAACCACTGTTTTCCACTCACCCTCGACTTTTTTCCTTGAGTTTTCTTCCTTTTTTAGCCCTGATTTCGATCACTTCCGGGAACCACTCTTTGCCAGTTTTGAACTCGAAAACATGAGATTTGAGTTAAATATATGTCACTAGACTAGCAATTTCGAGGAAATTGAGAGTTTTGCTGAGAATAGCCAAGTTCAGAAACAATCACGTGCACTCGGATCGCAGCGAGGACACAGATGCGGACGGACTGAACGACTTGAACTGCAAGTGGAAGGACTGCAACGCCGTCTTCACCACTCTCAAGGTGAGCAGGATTATCGGAATTGGGGAACAGTGAGAGTGGGTCAGGAACCACTTTCATAGAAATCCTGGGAACAGCAGTAGTCTGGGCGGTTTCTTCTGATCGAGACCTATTTAACAGTATCTCTTTCACAGGGCCTCGTCGAGCACGTGCACGACAAGCACGTCCAATCGACCGAGCAAGAGCACCACGCGTGGCGCTGCGAGTGGGAGGGATGCGATCGGAACGAGACGTTCAAGGCGCTCTACATGCTCATCGTGCACGTCCGTCGGCACACTGGCGAGAAGCCGAACAAGTGCGAGGTTAGTAGTGCGAGTCTTCTTCTAGGCGCATCCGGATCCACCTCGCCTAGATCTGAAGAGAACGGATTCGGCCCCAGCCAGATCTAAAAGAGCCGTTTTACCAGACCCAACTCTCTATATTTCGCTTGTTCTGTTTATTCCCTGCTAACCATCTAGCTTCTCTTTTCGTTTTCGAATACCCAACTACTTACTACCTCTAAAATTGTTCGTTTTCCTCTCGCGCCGATTCGATCAATAAATTGTGTGCCTGTTTTCGACACCACTTCTTCCACGATTTAGAGCCCATCCCTTCAAACAAAACCTAGCCAGAATTGTATCCGAAACGGAGCTTTTTCTTATTTCAGTATCCCGGATGCGGAAAGGAGTACAGTCGGCTCGAGAATCTCAAAACGCACCGGAGGACGCACACGGGCGAGAAGCCGTACAAGTGCGAGTTCGCCGACTGCGAGAAGGCGTTCAGCAACGCTTCCGACCGCGCCAAACATCAGAATCG
The DNA here is from genome assembly GCA_963966605.1 of Caenorhabditis sulstoni. Taxonomy (NCBI): domain Eukaryota; kingdom Metazoa; phylum Nematoda; class Chromadorea; order Rhabditida; family Rhabditidae; genus Caenorhabditis; species Caenorhabditis sulstoni. The sequence goes on along the minus strand of OZ016477.1, from coordinate 6,295,494 downwards.
CACGCACTCGAATCTGGTTAGTCATGCTTCTTTCTGATTCCGCCGAGAGAAGCTCCTCTTCGAGGGAAGATCCCGTAACGAATTAACCGCGCCTCGCCCATGCTCTGTGGGCTGAAGAGCGCGCTTCTGCTTCTCTCTGTTCTCTTCTTTCTTTCTCTTTCCTTCTCTTCTCTTCTCTTTTTGCCTTTCCAACTCGCTCTAGTTACAGAAGCCGTACGGATGTCAAATTATCGGCTGCTCCAAGTCCTACACGGATCCCAGCTCCCTCCGCAAACACATCAAAGCGGTGCACGGCGACGAAGAGTACGAGAAGGCGAAGAAGTCCCGTCCGGCCAACTACTCGAACCGCCGACGACCGGATCCTCGCATGGGACCGCCTACCGGAGCACTGTCGCATCCGTATCTCTCCACGCCGCACCAGCAGCCGCCACAGCCAGCTACCGCCGTTCAGCAGCAGAACTTGGTAGGTTGTCACGACGATTGAGACAGAAGAAAGAGAGAGAGGTAAAGTGAGGTATCGGGAGAATCGTCCATTTCGATGAGTTGGGAACCCGTTTCGAAGAATCTGACCCCTCATTCTCTCTCTCTCTCCACGTAATCACTCGCCTCCGCATGCACCGTTTATTTTCTTCTCCACTTCCCCCTCATAATCCCCATTCACTTCCTCCCCTCTTTTTTTTCATTTTCCGTTTCTTTTTGAAGATCAACATGGCACTGGCTGCTCAACATCAACGAGCTCAGCACTTGATGACTGTGGTACGGTTTCCCCCTTTTCACTAAATAACACCCCCAACTTTCCCCTTTTGCATCGGTTTGGGAGCGAAAAACATCGCGGATCGCAGTTTCAAAAGGATTCCTTATTTTCCGCATGACTTTTCTTCATTTTCGGATCCCTAATTATGAATTCCTCCCCCCTACCACCAAACACAGACAACATTCATCCTTTCACCTCAATCGCTTACTAAATTTTCGGACACTTTCGGGAACGAATGTGAAGAAATATGCCTTCGGGCTATTTTAACTCAAGTATCCCCTCTTAAAAAGTTCATTTCAGACGAACGGAGTGCCAATGATGGATCTGAACAACACGACTCAAGTTTCGCAGGCTCAGGCCGTCCAAGCCCATCAGGCCCACATGATGCAGCAGGCCCAAATGATGCAGCAGGCTCAGATACAGGCCCAGATGCAGGCCCAAGCTCATCACCAGGCTGCAATGCACGCGCAGGCTCAGGCCATTCAAGCACAGGCCGCAATGCTCGTTCAGGCCCAGGGCATCCAGCAACTGGGCCTTCTGAACCCGTTCCCTGCGCTCTCCTCGCCGCTCCTCCAGCCGCGTGGTCCCTCCAATGTGATGGCTCTTCTCCAGCAACAACAACAGCAGCAGCAGACTCCGCCCACTCCGACGGTGCTCCAGCTGACTCCGACGACTCCGATCACTCCGATCGCCACTTCAACTGCCACCGGACTTCCGATCTTCGGAATGCCTTCTCTCGTCGTCCCGACACCGATTCGTGTCGTCGAACCGGGTCCTATCACAGCCCCTCTGCTTCGCGAGCATCTGCAAAGAACCGATCAGCCACCGGCGGCTCCTCAACCAGCACCGTCTCCACCAAGAGAAGAGGAAGAAGACGAAGTGATTCAAGTGGACGACGAGGAAGAGTCCGACGATGAGGAGGGACCGGAACTCGTGGTCCTGAACTCGCCCGAAAACACTGGCGGTGATCGCGACAATTCGGGAGGGTCCCGCTCGTCGCGATCCAGCGGATCGAGTGGCTCCGGAACTCTCGAGATCGGTCACCTCGTCGGAGAGTCCTCCCAGAACAACAGCGAAGCTGCCGGAGGTCGTGTGACCAGAAGCTTCCTCATCGCCGACATCCTCCAGCTTGGACTCGACTTCAAGAACGAGAACCTTCTTCGCGATGGTGAGACAATCATCTGAGTCCCTTGTCTACTACTAACGTCTTCATTCTCAGCATTTCACCTGGCCATTATGGATACTCGCGAACTCAAACACCTCTTCCAAATTCACACCACTTACCGCGCTCTTCACGCCGCTGCTGGCTTCCAAGGACGTACGCTCGAATTCGAAGAAGTCCGTCGGATGCGACTCTTCTACCAAAGTCCCCTCTATAGCCGCGCCTACATCGACAACCATCACGTGGCCGGACGTCGTCAGAACCTCATCTGGCGTCTCATCAACTATGCCAACGACATAAACAAGAACGGCCGACAGATCCGTCCGGTTCAGTGGGACGACGACAACGACGAAGGATACTGCGACGAGATGCTCGCGCAACAGAACAACATGGAAGTGCGCATCGAGAACGGACGTCTTCAGTACCTGCCGAACGGACTCGAGGGACTCGATATCTTCTCGGAATCCGAAGAGGACGATGATGACGACGACGAGAGAGGATTCGGTGCCCGACAGGAGATGGACGCTCGCGCCGCGCAGAGAAGACGTCGTCGCGCACGTCATCTTGCCGCCAAGCAGGCGTTCTTCTATGACGATCCACTGGATGCCGGGTTCGCCGACGAGGAGGGAGGCTTCGGAGAAGCAGGCGCCGGAGGAGAAGAGCAGCCGGAGAGAGAGGAGCCCCTCGAGTCGGCCCTTGCTCACGTCGTCAACGAGATTGAGCCGGAAAGCGAGGAGCCGATGGAACATCTGGATGTGTTCCAAAGTGAATACGGCAACGCCATCACGTCCTACTCCACGGTCAAAGATGACACCCTTGTGGTGGGAGTCGGAATCAAATATGTGTTGAAAAGCTACATCTCGGAGACACGATCCTTCCCGAGCGAACTCCCCACCGAGGAAGCGATTATAGCTCACGCCAATTCATTCTTGACTGTGAGTTTCAGTCCCAACTTCAAATAGAAACCAATTTGCTTCTTTTACAGTCTCTGGGACACGATCACCGACGTTCGGATACTCCTCAAACGGTGTTCCGACGAAGTATACGCGATTATCTCCAAGAGAACGCCGAGTACCGTCAAGGGCCTCTTCGTCTTCTGACGCTCTCCGTCGACGCGTCGGAGATCACCAATCAAATTGCGTCTCCAGATTATCTCAACGAACCCGCTCAGCCGAACCATTTTGGGCTCGGAGCTCACTCCTACGAGGATCTCGAAAGTGAGAAGACCCTCAAGCCTTCAGAAATCATTTCTTGTTTCCAGGATTCGAGAGAATCATGAAAATGACGACCGAAGACGTTGCGACTCCGCCGCAACCGAAACTTGACGACTTCATCCAAACAGAGGAGGAGCAGGACACTTCGGTAAGACACTTTGATCACGTTTCTTTTTCTACTTTCACCACTTTTTCAGTCCTACGGGTATTGGTTCCCCGAGTTCCTCTCGTCGCCTCTCGATCAACCGGCGACTTCTTCCGCGCCCGCGTTCTCCACCGCATCCCCGTCGCGTTGCGCTTCTCCTTCCGCGTCGCGCCGCCGTGCCTTCACTCCGGATCCGGACAATGACGAGGAGCCGTCGAACAAGAAGCTGCACAGACTCTAATCCCTTCTCCGAAACTTCTCTTCTAGCAAGCGATTCTCAGGAAATGATCACTCATCTCTTCAACTGTCGCCCCCTTTTCGGCTGAATCAGCCCGTTTCGCCCCGCCCTTTCCTATCCATTTTCTACTTGTTTTCACCCACTTCTCTACCACATGTCATGTTTCTCTCGAGTAGATCCTTAGAGCTCTCAGTTCTCCTTCCCGCCCAGCATCAATGATCCATTTCATCTCCCCCCTCATCTTCTTGTGTGCTTTTCGTAGTCTTGCCCTCCAACCCCTCACGTTTTCTATCCGTTTTCAAGTCCTGTTCCCGATTCGCAACCCTCCCCCGATTTCACATTTCGATGCCCATCTCGAGTCCCGCTGTTCTATTCCCCTTCTAACCCGTTGCTTCTCGAACAAACCAACACACACACACGCCTCAATCTTTAATTCTAGCGATCTCTCGTCTTCTCATTTGAATTTCAATGTTTCCGCGCCAGTTTTCGTAGGTCACCAGAACGCCACAGGGTTCCCTTTTTCGTCTCTCTCTCTCTCTCTTTTTCGAAAATACTCTCTTTCTATCCGTACTGAGCTCGTCCAAAAATTGAGCTCTCCCCGTTTTCTTTCCTCCACCCCCACTATCCTTTTTTCTTATGAATTGAGTTTCACCTTGTCTGAAATTTCGCAACTTTCCAGACAAAACCCCCTTTCGCACATGTCGGTTCGTCTCTGTATCCCATGATTTTCTCTCGAGCATCTCGCGCCCCTTCTCAGATTCTTACTGTAGACGCCGGAAGGAGCCGCCTTCCGAATGTATAGTTCTCTACTGAAAATGACTATCTGCAGATCCCCTTCCCTCCATGCTTCTCCTTTTTTCTTTTCTGTCCCTCCACATATCTGTCCCTTTCGCCCCACTCTCTGTTTCTATGATGATGTTTTGTTAGAAGACGTTCGTCAATAAACACCTGTACACAGCTCCTCTTCCAGATTCAGGAACCAAAAATCCGCACGTCTTCAGAATTCTCTGACGACGTGTCCTCCTCCTCCTCCTCCTCTTTCTGAATAATATTCGCCCGCTTCCAATTAGTCTGTGCCCACTCAAAACATGGCAATTAAAATTTTTCCAATTTCCCGCTTCATTCTCCAGCCCAGAATTGCTCTCGATCTCGAGCTTTTCTCAGACGAATTCAATTTTCCTGTGAAAAAAAAACCACTTTCTTCGAGAAGATTTTTTCTATACATCGGATTTGACGCGCAAATGCACGGCGGTACAGTAAGAAAGCGGAATGTTCGAAAGTCCCTTGCGACGTCTTCTGTTGAAGACGTCAAAGTGCTCGCGCAGAATGTTCCGTCTACCTGAGAATTCCGAATGATTGCAATCGATCATCGTCGTCGTCGTTCTTCTTCTTCTCACGTCTTCTTGTTTCTCATCAACGTCTTCATATCCAATTAGCATCTGATCGCATATTCAGAAGCTCGACGAAGAAGAAAAAGGCGGAGAAGTGGAAAGAAAGAGCGCCGATATATTTACATTTACATGATAAATAATGCGAGAGAGAAAAAGAGGGGCCCATTCGTCTTCCACCCACACCTTTTTCTCTTCCGTTTCGCCCCCCCCTCGTTTCCACTTTCCTCACTTATCACACGACATCGTTTCCAGAATAATCGGAGAAGAAGAAAAAGAAAAAGAAGAAAGCGAAGTGGAAGAAGAAGAAGAAGAAGAACGATTTCATCGAAAAAGAGAAGGAGCCGCAATGTGTTCGACCTCGCTCTACTAGACTGCCCGCGACAATTTGAATTGAGTTGCGGATTTCTAGGCCACGGCCGAGTACTTGCGCGTCGCAGCGGAGCGCGATTTAGGGCACTGAGAACCAACTGCCGTGAAATCTGAAAGAGAACGGTACCCTTGGGCGTGACTTCAAAACCAAGATATCTGTGAAATTAACAGAGTTGAGAGAGAAAAAGAAACAACATGATCAGCGTAAAGATACAAAGCTGAACCTCAAGGATTCCGTTCAATAGAACGGAATGAATAGAGTTGCAACTCGGCACTCGGCTGAAACTGGTCACAACTCGGTCCCTTTCGACTTCAGTGTCCTTTCCCAGTTCCAAAACAGCCCAACTTTCTCAGTTCACTCCTAAAAGGCCAGCAGAATGCCGAGAAATCACGGGCCGACCTATCTGCGGCTTTTCGAGCATGAACAATTTCCGAAAAATGGTTATAAATCAGTCAACCTGTTGAATTGTAGGCATATTGACGGGCAATTCGGTGCAATTCGTTGGGAAGCTATCCGATATTTCTTCGCTCCAGAATTCTCCGCGGTTCTTGAAGAGGCAAATTTTATCGAATCGGCCTTCAAAATATTCCGACAATTCAAAAGTTCGACAGACTTCTCACTTTTTTTAATGAAACTCTTGACGATTGGAACTCCCGCTTGACACATTCTGCGAGCACTTTGTCTCTAGTCTGACCGGGAGTCGATCTATTGTTGTTCCCTTTTCTCTCGTTTCGCCTAATCCACACTTCGCGTCCCCCCCTATTCCTTATCACTTTATTCTCACCTCCTCATCCTCTTCTCACCTCTCCTTCTTCTTCTTGTTTTTCCCGTCGGCTGAGAATCTGGGTCTCGAAACGAAAAGGTACGAGTTGTTTCCATTCTCATTCACTGAAAACTCTTCCTCGTTTTCTCGTTTTCCGAAACGTTTCTCTTCATTCTTTTCTGTTCACACGAATCCAATTACTTCATTCTTCCGCAAGCCCCGCCCACTTTTCTGCATTTTCCATTCATTCCGAGAAAAAAAAAAGATTTGCGTCGGAAAGTGCAAAGAATGCGGTTGCTCGGGCGATTCCGCATCCTCTCGGTGTCCGGATAACATTTCGAACATTTCGAACAATAATATTTTGAATGAATTGTGAATCCCTCCCCTCTCTCTCTCTCTCTTCCTCTCGCATAAAACATGATCATGCACTCGTCGCTTCTTTTGTTTTTCACGAGCCAATTGATTCGCGGAATCGGTTGTCGCGCGAAACGCGAAAGTAGGTCAAACGAACTTGGCGCGTTTCCAGTCACTTGACGCATTCCTCGTCGTTGACACCTTCTCTAGCGGTTCATGGAGATCCTTGGCGCCATCCCGAACACATCAAGAACCAGAGCGCTCTTTCAGTGCCTTGACGCGTTTCACGACCCTTGCGTGTTTCCAGTGCCTTGACGCATTTCAGGCCCCTGACGCATCTCCAGTGTCCCTTCTCTCTGTGCTCGATGTGCTCCGCGAGCCGCGAAACTTCGGACGACCTCATTAAGAAGCGTCCTGTCGTTGACCTACTTGTTTTCAGCTCCACCGTAGCAACCTGTCCTCCCTCGGCTACCACTTGTTTACCGCCCGTTCCACTCCTCTCTCTCCCTTGATTTCGCCCCCCGATTCTCCCGTTCCACGCGTACTTTCATTTTCCAATCCGGGCTCACATTCGAGCAAACTCTGAAATCGGCTCCGATATTTCCAGACGTTTCCAATTGTCTCCGCCCACTTTTCTCGTGATTTCTCGCTTCGAAATGCGACGAGAAAGAGAAGAAGAAAACGGCACGAATTCATCTTTTTTTTTCCTTTCTTTCTTTTTCCGCTCATTAATTAAGTGAAGGAGGCGAGCGTCGAAATTGAACTTTTCCGCGTTTTTCACTTTTTCCCCCCCCCCGACTTCTTTCTCTCTCTCTCTCTTTCTTTTCTCTTTCTTTTCTCTTTCTTCTCCCTTTTTCATAATTTTCTCCGTATTTCGTGTTTTTCACTTTCGCATTCTTGAAACGTTCTTTTCAGTTTTGCAGAGAGAAATCTCATGAATAATGGAAAATCTGACGGGATGAAAAGTGAGAAATTGGAGATAAGTAGGTGTATAAATGAGTGGAAGACATGGAAAACGCTCATTATGTCGTCCGGAATGGAAACGTCATTGAAAAAGCGAAAGGCGCGAGTTTTAGACGGTCAGAGAAGAAAATGAGGAGAAAAGAGAGACGGAGGATCCGATCCCAAGACTAACCCAGGTCCACGTTGCTTAACGTGCCAGATCGGACGGGATAGCGCGCGAAATCAAAGCTGTAGCTGACACTGTTTTCAACCCGGGAGAGGCATAAAACTCTGACATCCAGGCAGATTTTGTTATTTGTATTGTGGCCGACCCAGCGTGAAAAGTTACCGTGAATTTTCTAGTCCCTCCCCACACCGTGCACAAACCCATCATCAGAATTTTAAATCAGTACGAAATGTGCCGTGTTTTTTGAGTCATTTCGCTTTTTTCATCGAAAATGTTCACTCTGCTTACGCATCGTTCCTCATTCTGATTCATTTCATCGTTGTCACCGACTTGTGCAGTAGAGCGCATTTGCATGAAACCTCCGCGCGCTCTCTAATCAGAATCCGATTGACGTCACCTGAAACAAGAAGTGAATTCCACTTGATACTCTCTTTTAATCAGCGCAAAGTGTGGCCGAAGCACCAAAGATTGGAACGAGAATTAATTGGAATTCGCCGACGCACCAGCGACTTTTCTTCATCGCGAAAAGGGCGTCGTTCGGGAACGACTACAGTAGGCTGAAAAAGAGCAAGTGCTCCGTGGCTCCGTGGCTCCGAGACTTCCTTCTTCCTCTTCTTCTTCTTCTTCATCCATCACCTCTTCTCGCTCGCCACCACCGAATTAATCAAAACGGCGATGGCTCATTGGAGAGAAGGTGTCTCTCATCATTTGCATTCTGTCCTAATTAATTCAACGTCGTCGTCGTCGTCGTCGTCGGGGGCTCCATGGACGTCTTCTTCTTCTTCTTCTTCTCCTCGCTTGCGCCTCTTGAAGGCGTCAATCGAGAAGACGTCGTCCTTGTTTTCTTGCCTCCTACCGTAATCCCTCGCCTTCCTCCTCCCGCCCTTTTCAAGCTCCGCCCACTTCCTTCCGACGTCTTCTCCCGAGCACTTTTCACTGTTTTATCACCAAGACTCTTCAGCAACTCTTCCACGTCTTCTTCTGCTATTCGAGATGACGTCATCAAGTCCAGAAGCCGTGGAGTCATCTGAAGGCGTTACCCGAAATCTGACGAGCAACGGAATCGGCGTCGAGCTCGTCACACAAATCATGTACGACATGGTAAGTCAACACAAAGAACAAGGTCACGTCATCTGATGAAGACGTTGGCGAAGAATATTGGATTCCCTCCGAAATGGGATTCCAATTGTTTGTGTGTGTGTGTGTGCAAACGCGCTCCATTGCCACTGCCACGTCATTCGGCGGGGGGGAAGAAGAGTCCAAGAGTCGGAACAAAAGCGCTTGCTGTCGCACGTGATTCAATCCTCCGCCGTCTTTGTTGAAAAGCGTTTCCTCGTTTCCCCCCCACTCATCAATTATGCTCGTCGCCGTGATGACTTCTGAAGCACACGGCGGCAGATTCAGAAGACGTCATGCGACGAGTAGTTTCAGAAGAAGTACAACATAGTGACGGACGTGCTGCCGCCGCCGAACCACGAGGATCTGCACGTGATGATCATGGCCGTCTCCTATCTGCTCCTCTTCCTTCTAGGTGCTCACTCCGCGATCCTCGTCGTCGTCGTGACGTCTTCTGAGATTGCAGGCACCTGCGGCAACGTCGCCGTCCTCACCACCATCTACCACGTCGTCCGATCCTCGCGCGCCACTCTCGACAACACGCTCATCTACGTCATCGTGCTCTCGTGCGTCGACTTCGGCGTCTGCTTGTCCCTCCCGATCACCGTCATCGATCAGGTCGAAAGAGTCTTCAGAATCATTTCAGAAGACGTCGGCGTTTCAGATTCTCGGATTCTGGATGTTCGGCGTGATCCCGTGCAAACTGCACGCCGTCTTCGAGAACTTTGGCAAAATCCTCAGTGCTCTCATCTTGACCGCAATGAGTTTCGATCGATATGCAGGTGAGATCAGACAGTTTCGAACGCGAAATTATCCGATTTTCAGGCGTTTGTCATCCACAGAAGAAGTTTTTGAGGTCCAGAAACTTTGCGATCACTATTCTGCTAGGTAAGTGAAGTGGCACTGCCAATTTTCTTGTTCGAGAAAGAGTGATATCGTAGAGTCACTCCAACTTTTTTATGCTCCATCCTATTGAAATGATCTGAGAACAGAAAATGTAGACATTTTTAAGATCTTTCGAATGGTGCAACGAGCTTCTTAAAATCTCTATTTTGAAACGAGTTGTGCAAGTTTTCGCACGGCCACTCTCACATTCAATCTCGCTGAGAAGTGGCGCCACAGAAACGTGCATAACTTTGTTCGAAATGAAGATTCTCAGACGTTCTTTGCACCATTCGAAAGATCTCAAAACGTTCTTTCTTAGTTGTCATTGGACCAAATTCAAAGAATGCACCACAAAAAAGTTACTCCCCCTTCACGACTGTGCTCTGTTGCAGGTCTCGCCGTGTACGCGTTCATCTCGCTGTGTCCGCTGCTCTGGTCGTTCACCGCCCGCGAAATCATCCTCTACGCCAAGGAAACAGGTGCCCATTCGTCGTCTCCTCATTTCTGCCCCCTTCCTCCCGATCCATTCAATTTCGATTCCAATTAGTTTCCTCTAATACTTTCGGGGATTAATTGAGACACGACTCATTTCTCACTCTCTCTTTTTTCGAAATGAGCAAATGAAAACGGAAAAAAGAGCTTCCCGCGAGAGGGACTTTCTTCCTCTTTTTGCAGCGCCGAGCACACTGACCCGAATGAAAATCGAAAAGTGCACCGTCGACATCGACTCGTCCATGTTCACCGCCTTCACAATCTACCAAGTGAGCCAGTTTCAGTCCTGACCCCCATTCCCATTTTCAGTTCATTCTCTGCTACTGCACTCCTCTCGTGCTCATCGCCTACTTCTACACAAAACTGCTCAGCAAGCTCCGCGAGCACACGCGCACCTTCAAAGTGAGCTCTTTCTGCTCTCTTTGCTCATTTTCAGCCCCTCCTCGTTTCAGAGCTCGCAGATTCCGTTTCTGCACATTTCGCTGTACACTCTCGCCGTCGCGTGCTTCTATTTCTTGTGCTGGACACCGTTCTGGATGGCCACCGTCTTCGCCGTTTATCTCGAAAACTCGGCCAACTCGAGCTCCGTCCCGCCCGTTTTCGTCTACATTATGTATTTCATTCACGCGCTTCCGTTCACCAATTCCGCCATCAATTGGATTCTATACGGTTCGTTCGTTTCGACGCGAAACTCGAGAGTTGACCTTCTTTTCGCAGGTGCACTCAACGGACAGCTCCAGCAGAGATATCGATCGAATCGATCGAACTCGACGAAAAAGACGACGACGACCTCGACGGCGATGCACAACAAGACGCTTACCACACTGCCGACAGCTTCCAATTATCAGGTAGCCCTAATCAAGAAGAGTTTCCCGAGAGTTCGACTTTGACAGGGTACATATCTGAAACTAGAATAGTTGCAAAAACGTTGTCAACTACAAAAACATGGGAAATTTTACGCTGATCATGTTTGCAGTTGACAACTTTCTTGCAACTCTGCAAGTATCAAAGATATTCAAGTATCAAGATCCATTACGATAGCTCGTTGCGCTGCGGTCGCGCGTCGCGTGTTCTACCCACTGCTGTTTCCAGGTCAACGGATCGATGACGTCGATCGCCACGGCGGCAGCGCCAACGGCAAGCGTGACAAACGGCGGAGCAGCGAGGGAAGGAGCCACCGAGGTGCTCGTGGTGCGGACGAACGAGGAGGAGACGGCCGAGGTGGTCGACGTGCGCCTCCTCACCACCCACAATCCCACTTTCCTCTGAAACTATCTCTCTATTTCTGGAATTGTGTTGCCCTGTGTTTCGCGGGTTTTCTCGATTTGCTTGTAGATGTCTAGTCCGTTTCCCATCGTTTCTCTGAGCTTTTTCTCGTCGCTAGACGACACAATAAACGCATTTTGATCCACGTGTTTCCGGTGTGGCCTAGAATCCGACACTGCACTTTTCCTCTTCCACTTCACCAGCAGTCTACAATAATCATTTATCACGACGAAAACTCAATCATTTTCACTCTCGACGCATTCAATTTTTACGAAAAAATGGGCGGTGAAAGGGGAGCGAGAGTATTACATGTACAAACATTCTGCGAATTCGTCGCGAATTCTGAATGAAAACCAATATTCTGTGTCGCCGAAGAAGGTGGATGCATACAAAAAAGACGCGAGGGGGGCCACTCCTTCCTTCGTTTCGATTCGCGTCTCGCCTCACTTCTTACCACAGACTCTGAACAGAAATGAGCCGGATCGTGCTCTTTTTGGCCGTCAGCCACGTGGCAATCGGCTGTCCGCCGCAGCCGAACGGAAACTGTTACTACGGTGAGTCGTACGGGGGGAGCGAAGACAGTCAGAAGACGTCGTGCTGCAGGCTCGTACGTGCTGTCGAACAGTCAGGGAGGCGTCCAGAATCAGCAGTGCGGACAGGCTCTCAATCGGGATTGGTGCGCCGTCTCGTGAGTTTCCGAAACGGGTCTCCGGATGGTTGTTGAAGACTGACTGGTATGCGTGTTGACAGTTCTCTCTTTCTCTCGAGTGCTCACCCCCACTTGACACCTCCGAGCCCCCCTTCCCTCTCCGAGTTTCCCTCTTCTTCCCATTCACTTCCCCCATGTTTGCACCGTCTCCCTACTACAGCCAACAGGCATTTCAGTCCGGATTCCAAGCGTATCCGAGGTCTCTGTTCTCCAGAATCCTCTTCAGAACCCTCCGAATCTTTCAGATACCAACCGGCTACCCAGCAAGCCAACTTCGGATGCGCTTCCAATTTCCCCATCGAGGCGAGTGTCTCTTGTTTCTCTCGTTTCCCTCACGGTTTCAATGTCAGGTGGGAGGCGCGGTGTGCGGCGAAGGCGCCGGGTTCGTGAATCAGCAAGGGTGCAGCATGGTGAACACGCCCAACGGACCGTGCTACTTCTGCTGCTGCAAGGGAGGCAGCTGCAACCATCCGCAGGCAAGTGCGCTCCATCGAGCACCCTGCTGACGGTCTCCGATGTTCTAGGTGTTCGCGCGAGAAGCGTCGAAGCTGCCGATCAACCAGCAGACGTACAATCCTTCCGGCTACAACCCGTACGCCTCGCGCCACAACCCCAACTACTATCCGATTCCGTGGTACAACACGGCGTCCGCACAGCCTTCGAATCCGTTTCTGCTCGTCGCCATCATCCTCGTCATCTTTCTCGTCCTCTCCTTTTCCGTTTGAATTCCACCGATCTCTTCCAAACTGGCGAATCAAGAGTCGGCGGTTTTTGGGGGGGTCTGGTGATTCCCCGTGAAACCATCGGCTCGTCGATTCGCCACTCTGCCCCCTTAACTCTTTGAGATTCATTTCTTTCGCAATGGTTTCTTGTGTGTTTTCCTATCTCAACAATGTGATTTTCTTTTTTTCATTCAATCATTCAATCATTTATTCATTCGCACAATGGCTCGTCGCTTCTGAAACCACGCCTGGATCTGAAAGTCTTCCACTCCAAGTTCCTCAGCCAACGTCTTCCGCTCGTCCCTCCCGATCGTGTCGTTTGTCTCGAATCGCTCCAGAAGACGTTTCCGTTGCTCCTTCGAGAACACGAACCGTTTTCCGTTCGCCGGTACGACGCGTTGTCCACATCTGTCACGCCGGTATCGTCGATTCTTGAACCAGATGATGATCTGCTCCGGCGTCAAACCGCTTCTCGCCGCCAGCTCGACGCACTCGTCCCAGTGAATGAAGGCGTTCCTCTCGAACCGGCTCTGGAGCATCTCCACCTGCTCCCGTCTGTACGCCTTCTTCTCTCCCTCTCCGACGAACTGCTTCCCGCTCATCCGCGTTTCTTTCTGTCTTCGGTTCGCGAACCAGTTTCTGATCGCTCCCTCCGGAGCTCCGAGCTCGGCGGCCAACGCCTTCCGTTCTTTCGGCAACGCGAACGCGTTTCTGTTGAACCGCTCGAGAAGTTTGGTCGTCTGATGTTTTGAGAAAATGAACCTCGTCTTCTTTTTCTCTTCCTGCTTTCCAGAGTTCTCTGGATCGCCGAACAGAGCTCCCGAATCTCCGATGCTCTGGCCCGCGTGTTGTGAGCCGTTCCAGTCCCATCTGAAGTCAGAAACTCAGTGGCATTTCAGAGAAAACAACAGCTAACTTACGTTCCGGCATCTTGATATCCGATCGGAGGAGCAGTCTGAATCGTCACTCCATTCTGCCAGTATTCGTTTCTGGAACCGTATTCCGCGTGAAACTCAAAGAAATTGGAATTATATTGAATGTTGTTGTACTGAGAATTCCAGCCATTCTGCACGCTGAAAATTAGAGATCGATTGGGATAAGTTGAAGATTCGGCAGCTCACCGAGCAGGATCTTCAAAGCTCATCGGAGCACTCGGCGTCTGGTTCATCTGAGAGTACGCAGGCGTTTCAGACGGATTCCACGTGGATTCCGTGGAGACAGATCTCGAATCACGGAAACCAGAATCATCGCTGCTCGGATAGCCGAGTTCATTCGAATGGGAATAGCAGTCACTGATCGAATCGTCCGGAATCTGAAGGGAAGAACACCAGAACGGATTCTGCTCCGATTGCTCCGGGCTCATTGAGCTCATCGAAGAGCTCGAGGCAGACGAGTCGAGGAGAGAAAAGTCGCTCTGACCAGAGAGCAACATGACGATGGTTTGCGAATGAAGCCGAACGAGCACTTCGAGCCGATCGGAGACTTTCTGATTGTGGGCGGAGCTAGGCCATCTGTGCGCGCACATCAAAAGTCGACCCCCCTCTCATAAATTATATTGCTGCTGCGGCGGGGGTGCGAATCGAAGTGAGTATGCGGAAAACAACGGAAGAGATAGATTTATGGCCAGTGGTGGTAAGTGAACGATCAGAAACTGAAATGATACAAATGAACGAGAAATTGATCGATGTGGTGCTCATTGAGCCCACGCAAAGAAGTCCGTCTCGGCCGACGCGTCCTCCTGCCTTCCCTTCTTCTTCCTCTTCTCGAGTTCGCTCTCGAGCCACTCTCTCACCGCAGCAGCCTTCTCTCTCTTCCCGGTATTCCGTTTCTTGTTTTCGAGCCAACACCTGAATTCCGTCGGAGTCGCTTCGATTTCAGCAGCCAGCTCATCGGCGGTTTTGCCGACGAGCGAGTTGCTCTCGGCGAATGCCTCGACTTTCCGCTGCACTTCTTTCCGAACAAGCTGCCGCCGGTTCGCGAACCAGTCTCTGCTCTGCCGCTCCGGCACTCCGATCTCCGCCGTCAACGCCTCGCGCTCTCTCTTCGCGATGTACTCGTTCACTTCGAATTGTGCGAGAAGTTTTCTCTGTTGGTGGGCGTTGAAGAAGAATCGCTTTCTCTTCTTAGCCGGACGAGTGGAAACAGAGTTCTGAGGCATTGCCACGTGAGAGCTGCTCGCGACTCTCGGACTCGTCTCGCTCCAGTGTCTCATAGGCGGTCCGCTGAAAAACGAGGTTCCTTGGGGAACAGAAGGCGTGGTCTCCTTACAAAAGGGGGTAGTAGGGGCTCGTCGGAGCATCTTGATCCATCATTCCATTTTGGTATTCGCCTTGTGATGCAAGACCGCTTGCCACGTTGTAATCGGCGGAACAAGACGTCTGTGACGGATCGGCATAGCAACCGGTTCTCGAATAGTCGGAAATCGGACCCATCTGATAATCACTGAAGAAGAAAATTTTCGGATCTTCATCGAGGTTCGCAGTCTCACTAAGTGATATCTCGGTGATAGATCGTGTCTCCAGTGGTCTGTGCGCTCGGAGTGTTGGAGGATCGATCCGAGTATTGACTGGGCGACTCGGTGAGTTCCGTCAGAGAGTACGAGTCGTAGCGGAAGGAATACATGGCAGGGGAGGGGAGTGAGGATTGCGCCGAATGACACAGCAAGACTTCCGAGAAGAGGAGCAGCTGATGCAGCCGTCATCATGGCAACGGATGGCACTGGGCGGGACCGAATTGATAATTCGAATGAGGGCCGTCGAGATGAACCGTCGAGCTTGCACCTGCCTAGACAACGGAGAGCAAGAGACCCAGAAGACCAGAGAGACGGAGGCCCTTTCCATTCAGAAGACGTGCGCAGAGGGGTAACAACAGGCCGGTGAAGATAACGATGAAGATAAAGATCATTCTTCATGCGGTTTCAGAGTGCGGTGATCGTCCCAGCTGAGCTTGATTCGAGTCAGATCCGGGGATATTGACCTATTCATCTATGTCGGTTTCTCTACTGAATACCTATTTGAAGGCTTGAAGACGGACTCGAGATCTCGCAAAACCACTAAACTTCATGGATTTTCGGAACTTCAAGAGCAGACCCTTCCCCTTGAAAGAGCAACTCTGCCAGATTGAGGTGAAGAAGAAACAGAAATCAATCACATTCATATTCAGTGTTCCAGTCTAGTCGTTTTTGGATTTCGAGTCGAGCGGCGTCTCTTGCCCTCCGACGATCACCTTCTTCGGCACCAGCGTCACCGCCTCCTTCGATGGTCCCAACGCCTCGCCGGCCACAATCTGCATGTCGATCGTCATTTGGACCTGCAAGACTCGAACAGAAGACTGCGAACAGGGAGGGGCGAGAAGCTCGATCCGTACCTGAGTCTTTCCGTCCGGAGTGGCTCCGATGATGACAATCTTGTTTCCGAACGGCGGCTCTTTCGCCGTCGGTTTCGGAGCAGAACGAGGAGCTCGCGGAGCCGAGAGAGCGGCGGAAAGAGCAGAAGGCCCTTGCTGACGGGCGGCCGAAGGAGGCGGACGGACTCCCGCACAACGCTTCTGCCCCTTTCCGAACAGAGACTTGGGCGGAGCCGCGTGAGCCGGCTGAGCCGGAGCATGAAGTCCCCGACGAGACGCCGACAAATCAGCCACGTCGTAGACATTGTTTTCGGGATTGTTCGGCACTGGGACGGGCGCCGCGAACGAGTCGGGTCGAGTGTTGCGGCCGACTCCCGGGAAGTGGTAGTTCGACGGTTTGCTCAACTTGCTCGGCTTACTAATCCCAGTGCTGAAAGAATCGAAGCAATCGGCTGAAAGTGTGCACTCTTGCCGGGCAGTGTTTGCACACAAGCCAAGCTACCGTAACCGCTGCTCACCTCGTCTGAACTCCCGGCAAATAGACACTCGAATCGGCTTGTTTCTCGGCCTTCGTGGCCACTTTCGGCGACTTTTTCGCGGATTTCTTCGCGTTTTCCGGCTTTTTCGGACCGTTTTTCACCGATTTCGTCGATTTCATCGATTTTTCGCCGCCAAACGCCACCTTTTTCGACGCCGATTTGTTCGATTTCGCCGACTTTTCAATATTTTTCGCAGCGGATTTCAAGGGTTTTCCCGATTTTCCCGACTTCCCCGAATAGTCGGGAATACAAGAAGTTCGTCGTTTTCCGTGTTTTTTGGTGGTCTTTTTGCGACGCGACGGTCCGGAAACGTCGGAATTGATCTCTTTCAGCGAGAGATCCGTCGCAGTCGAGAGGGTCGTCTGAAATGAGAGAAGAAAAGTTGGCGTGGTGCCAAGCGTCTCTCGTACATTGTTCGAGAGAGTCACGTTGGTGACGCTGTGCGGACCGGTCGTCGAGGTGGCCGCCGGCTGACTCTGACGGCCGAAAAGGCTTCCGCGACGGAGATCTGAAACCCGCGTGGCCTCGGCGGGCGGTTTCTAGTCCCTCCTCACCGTTCAGCACCATCTCCTGAGACGTCGACGATCGCGCCGTGAGCATCGTTCGCGATCGGCTCGAGCCGGCCGACGTGTCCGACAGACCCGATCCGCTGCAATAGCTGCGTTTTGAGACGGATTCAGATGAGGACTGCTCACGACTCGAAGCCCGAATTGGTGGTGCCGATGGCGGTGTTGACCGAGTTCGAGAGCGCCGTCGAGATGTGGTTCGGATCGGTGACGGCGGAAGCGGTCACGAGACTCGGCGTACGAGCCGGCAGGCCGGCGGGCTGCGTTGAGTCGCTTTTCGAGTGGCTGGGCTGAAAACGCGTCTCAGCATTGCTCGGAGCTCCGAATACGGGAGTTTGTCTGCTCTCGGCGAGTGCTCACTGAGTTACTCGATCTCTTGCTCATTTTCAGAAATCGGGTTGGCTTCGAACGAGCGCCGGAAAATGAGTGGAAACTGATTCTCTCTTCCCCAAACTATTTAGAATGTCACGGTCACGTTTCCCCTCTCACCGTGTCCTAGAAATCACATGCACGGCCACGGCCGCCAATCTGGGAAAACGTTAGTTGAAAGTCTGGAGGCTCACCGATTTAGTCGTCGGATTGCTCATTTTCAGTAATTTCTAGAAAGCGAGCGAGAGTTCGACTGCAAAATGAGAGTAACGAAAAGCGGAGGGAGGGAGGATTCAAGAAAGAGTTCAGACGAAACGAAGGTTCACGTCGGAAATGATAAGACATCTGTTTTAAAGTGCAATTCTTCATTTATCGATGATCTTCACTTCTTCACTTTTCGTATCTTCTTCAGCAGCCATCATCGAGATGTATTCGCTTCGAGAATTCAAGAGAACGGATGACTGATGTCGTCGTGGTCATCATGGCAACCCGGTAGAGAAGAACGAGAGAGAGAAAGAGAGAGAGAGAGATAGAGAGAGAAAGAGAGAGAGAGAGAGAGAGAGAGAGGGTTCACCCTCCGAACACGGGAGGTTTGTAATTATCAGGTTCGCATCTGGAGAGGCATGCTGGGCTCGTTCTTTTAGCGGGAGATCCGAGGGAGGGCGGGCTGACCTTCCGTGCGCAAAGTCCTCTGACAGCGGGAGAGGTTCCAAATGAAACGGTCGGGCAATAAGCTCTAGTGAGACGACAGCAATCAGCCCTGCGACTCAATCCATGCCCGTCATCTTCTTCTCGCGACGTCGTCTGTTCACGAACCACACTCTGACTTGTTCGGGAGTCACTCCGAGTTCCACGGCCAGTTCCTCGCGATCTCTCTTCGTATCTCTTCCGTTGATCGCTCCGAATCGCTCGCTGAGCACTCTCACTTGCTCCTCCGAGAAAACTAATCTCGTTCTGAAAGAGGCAATCGCACCGGGAGAATTCAGTGACGTCTTCAAGCACGTCTCACCTAATCTTCTGATTCCTGATCTGATGTCTCCGTTTGTCGAACCAGTTCTTGATTTGCGACGGCGTCGTCCCGATTCTGACGGCCATTCGTCTGCACTCCTCGAAGCCGATCGTGTCTTTTTCGTTGAATCGATCCCGAAGCACCGACAACTGGTCCATAGTTTTCCGTCTCCGCTTCATCTCCTTCTTCTTCTTCGTCCCCACTCTTCCTCTCTCTTTCATTTCTTCCGATTCTGTTCGCCCTTCTGTTCGAATATCCTGCAGAACGGCATCCCGATGAGAGGCTCTATCGGGACTGACCGATTCCGTTTGGCCGGAGATATCTCCCGTTTGCCGCGTCTCATCCCAGTATCCGGACCGTTCTCCGCTGAAATCAGACCGATGTCTTCCCCTCCGATTGAAAAGAGTCCCCTTACAGCATGCAATAGTTCATCGAGCTCCCCGTTTCATCGTTATAACTGCACAATGAGAAAGATCGAGGATCGCTGCACGGGGGCTCGTATTGGGTTTCCGAGTGTCCGGAAGTCGAATCCATCGAAATTCCGTTCCAATAACTGCTCGTTCTGGAAAGAAGCATCCATTTGGAGAGTTTCAGATACTTACCGCCTAGAATCTTCATTCGGAATCGTCGAAGAGTCATCGAACGACTGATACGGGAGCATTAGCTCATTCGAATTCCCACTAGTCTCTTTTTGTGGAAGATTGTGGCTGACAGATTCTAGATTCGCCCTCAAAAGTGAACATTTTCTACTGATACAGTTTGAATTCTCTACGTGTCAATGTACTCACAAAGTGACATCCTCATGGAAGGCGGAGTTTTGAAAAGACTGCGCACTCGAAGCGTAGGAGGACCGAGTGGAGGATCCGGAGAGATCGGTCAGAGAGTAACAGTCGTCGCGTGAGGGATACATGGCGTGGAGGGAGAGAGAGAATGACACAACAAGCTTTCCGAGAAGCAGCTGATGAAGCAGCCGTCATCATGGCAACGGAGGACACAAATTAGACCCCCGCGACTGATGCTCTCTTCCATTAAAACATGTGATAATGCACACCACTTGGGAGCCATTCACTCGGTTCGACTCTTTGAAGAGAAGATAAGTTTCCTCACCGAGGTATCTTTCGGAAAACTTGCAGCTCCCACTGACGGAAAGTCTCTTCCGAACAATTTCAGATGACTTCCAAGAGATCGACACTGTTCGAGAAACGTCATTTCCTCTTCTTCCCATATCAGAAACTCCAAATGAATCACTCTTTCATTTTTTTGTTATCAGTTTGTTTTCACACCTTCTCCTCTTTTTGCACTTGTGCGGTCTCGTGTTTGCCAAGGTTAACAGTTTGAAAATGGAAAACGAGGCCGGCGGAAAGAAAAAAGGAATCAGTCTCGAAGTTTCGAAATGTTTGCTTTCCTTTGAAATACGATTCCCCTTTTTCAGTGTTTCCTCTTTAAGATCCCGTTTCAGTCATTTGTACAGTCTGAAGAGTTCCGCTGATCACACTGCGACTTCGTTACTCTCGAAAGTCGCCCAAATAACTTTTTCGTGTTATGCTTTATGAAGAAGGTCCAGGCACATGAAATGTAGACCTTTTTGAGCTCTTTCGAATGGTGCAAAGAACGTCTGAAAACCTCTATTTTGAAACGAGTTGTGCCAGTTTTCGTGGCTCCGCTTTCACATTCAATTGCGCCGTGAAGGGAGAAACATGTACAACTCTGTTCAGACTGAAGATTCTCGAATGTTCCTCGGACCATTTGGAAAATCGTGAATCGTGCTATTGGTGACTTTCGTCTTTTCGGTTCGAGACCCGAAAAGGGGCGTGGCTACGGGAATCGAGCGTCGTCGCTTCCAACATCCGATAGTTCTCTCCTGAAGAGCTCTTTCGGTGTCGACGACGTCGCTGACTCGAGCACATCCCAGCTTCCTCTTCCTCTCATTCAGCAACTGGTTCGTTTTCGGCACTCGAATTGTTTGCTTTTATCAGGCATTCGCTCGAAAGAAAGAGAGAGAGAGAGAGAGAGAGAGAGAGAGAGAGAGAGAGACACACAGTGTACTATTTCCATTTGCTGTCAAATAAATAATTTTTCGAGTGACGCGCCGTCGGTTTTGGCACACAAACTTGTGCTCGTTGCACCTGAACTAGCCTCTTTTTTCCAGAATTTAACACAGAGAATATCACGAAACAACTTCTTTTGAGTCAGTGGCCGAAGTTTTCGACTGAGAAAGTTCGGTCATCGAAGTTTACGAATGAAAACTGACAAGTTCGAAAGTTTGAGCTAGTTTTTCGAGTTGCTCACTTCAAGTTCCAGCAGAACTTTGCTAATTTCTTTTCGAAAAGAGTCTCGATAATGCAAACGCGCTCCAGCGAACACCGTTCCGCCGTGTAAGGAAGTGCGCTCCACCGCAAACGAGTGACATCATTTCAGTGTGTGTGCTCTTTTTTCGCGCGAACACACCCCCGGTTTTTCTCTCTTTTTTTGCTCTTCTTTTCTCTTTTTGTTTCATTCGTTATCAGTTCGAAAAACTTTACTTCTTTTCGGCTGACTCGCCGTTTCTTTTCAAGTTTTTCCCGTCCGAAAAAGGTGTTTTAAGCCTCTTTTTGAAGTCGAAAACCGATAAATTCAAGCGAGATTAAATCGAATTTCGCGCTGGCATCGGGATCGAAAACCGGATTCTCGTGGAAATCGAAACTGATTTTCCCCTTTTCTTTCCCCCAATGAGGAATAAAGAGAGGGGGAAACGAGAGAGAAATGAGCACAATCTTTATCATTTTTTCCGTTTCTTATCGTAGGCTCTCTCTTTCTCACCCAACCCTTTTTCTTTTTTTTTTCTCTTTCTTCTGTCTCGGTGGAGCGCGTTTTCTGTTCGACGGGAATCTGAAAATGGACACAGTTCAAAGGGATTTTCGGATGTTTCGGCCGAAAAACCGGCGAAACGTCATGCGAAAACCAGTCGAAACGCGTCGAAAAACCGAACCGAATACTCTGTTCTTATCGCTTTGTTTTCCACTTTTCGACCCCCGTCTTTTCTGTTTTCTCTTCTAAATTTGGCTCGAAAATGGACCTGTGAGTCGGAAAATCGATCGATTTTTTTCGGTTTCTCGTCAAGAAAACGCCCGTTTTCAGCCTCCACTTCGCCGTTCGCTTCTTGTTTGGAGATGGTAAAATGAGCATCGATGAGCCGGTGCCGCTCATCTTTTTGGTGAGTCCCCCCGTCAGCACAGTGTCCGGTGGAGCGCACTTGCCACTCTGCAGAACTGCTCGTCGATATTCATTCGGGGGAAAGATGAGAAATACGCGAATTGCTCGATCGACGACGGCTCGGATCCGTGTTTTCTGCTCAAAGAGCTGCATCGAGCCAAGGAGTTCCGCACGTATTTCCTCGCGATTCTGCCGATTATTCTCTCGGTCATCGCGTGTATTCTCAATATCGGCTATCTGATGGCTCAGCTGAAGTGTTTCAGTCAGGAGAAGACGAGGTAAGTGCGCTCCTCCATCGGGCACCTCTTAAAGGGGGTCGAATTGCAGTTTCAAGAAGAGACAGGTGTTCCTGATCAGCCGCTCGCTGTCCATCATTCTCGCCAATCTGCTGTTCTACGTGGTGGTGATCGTGTGGAAGGCGAACGGCTTCGTCTACACCTCCGCCATGATCTTCATTCTCATCGGCG
Organism: Caenorhabditis sulstoni; assembly: GCA_963966605.1. Classification (NCBI taxonomy): domain Eukaryota; kingdom Metazoa; phylum Nematoda; class Chromadorea; order Rhabditida; family Rhabditidae; genus Caenorhabditis; species Caenorhabditis sulstoni. Next base: position 6,273,297 of record OZ016477.1, on the reverse strand, counting down.
GCATCAACTTCCTCTCCGTCACAGGTGCAAACCGCCACTCTTCCCCCCGCACAAAACAGTCCCCTTTAAGGCACCTACATCGGTCTCACCATCCTCCTCTACACGGCAATCGCTCATCAGTTTTGGTACATGACAAGACTCACTCTGACGCATTGCTGCCTCATCATCGCCCTCATCTGGCTCCTCTCCGCCGCCTCCTCGGTACCGTCTCTCAGTGGAGCGCACTTGCCGACGAGACCCGCTTTCAGGTGTGCATCGGTCTCTGGGGCGCCACACTCTTCTACCCCGAGTCGGCGCCCATCTCGTGCGGCTTCGGCTCGTGCCAACAGCCGCTCGCCATCATCATCGTCGTCGGGCTCTCGATCTGCTACGGCACCGTCATCGGGCTCTACGCCCTCATGCTCCTCCGGCTCCGCCTTCTCGTCCGCAAATCTTCGCTCGTTCAGGCGCGCTCCAAGTCGAACTCGATGACGGCGATGCGAAGACTGTCGCTGAACATGATCACGTTCGCCGTCGGCAGCATTCCGATTCTCGTCGTGTGCATCGTGGCGCTCGCCAATTTGCGGGAGCTTTCCTCGTTGGGCGAGGGCTGCAAGAGCCCCTGCAAGACGTTTCTCCACAGCTCTCTCTTCATCGAAGTCGAAATTCTCGCCAGCGTGGCCGCCATCGTCTGGTGAGCGAACGCGCTCCATCGCACCTCGGCTTGCGCGTCAAGTCAAACGCATTACAGTAACGCGAACGTCGTTTTCAGGCTGATCACGATGATCGTCGATCCGGTGATCAATATTCTGGCCGACAAGAAGCTCCGTGGTCTGTTCATCAAACAATTCACACGGGTCGGGACGAGTCTGCGTCGCATTCGACGAGCTTCGACGAAATCGACCATTTCCACGGACGACCACTAATTGTTTTTTTGTTTTGTTGTATTTTAGTTTCTTTCTTGTCTCGAAATTGCGGGTTTCTGTTTGTTTATCCTCTTCTATCGTTGTGCCAGAAGCGTTTTGTTGCTCCGGCTCCGTTCGGACACGCTTCTTTCGAACTCTTGCCAGCTATATAAATATTTTCGAAAAAGCAATAACTTTTCTGTATTTCACATCCATATCAGGGAGGATTCAGTCGAAATTCGGTGCATTGAAGCAGTCCGAGCTCACAGAAACAAATTTGAAACTCGCGCCGTGCATTGGTTATCAGTAGGGCGCGTTTGCATTGCAGCTCTGTTACCAATGGAAATGAATTCGGCCGCTCGACGTCATCAATTTCGCCCGTTTCTCATCGGAATTTCAAATTTTCCCTTCGGGAATTTCGTATAATTTCTGTTCACTATTTCCGAATGAAAATGCATCGTGCTTTCGAATCGATCGATATGAAAAATGCTCTCTAGACTCGTCCCAAAAACATCTGTCGCCTAAAATCGATATTTTTGCAGGGTAACCCGCCGAAATGACGCTATTCCATTTCGTAAATTGTGTGGCGCTCTCTTTCGCGCCATATTTCATAGCCTACAAGTACTCAGGTGAGCTGATTGACAAGAAACTTCCAGAACATTCGACACTTTTCAGGAATCGGCGAGTACAGTTCGATCTGGAAATGCGGATACGCGGTCACCGGATATCTGCTGACTCAATTGGCTAAACTGCTCCTTCTGGCCACGTTTTTCCCGGCTCTCGATGGAGAAGGCTTCAGCATCCTGCCAGTGAGTCCTGTTGGAAACATTCAAAGTCCATTGAATAACGAAAAGCAAGCACTGCGGATTTGAAACAAACTACAAATCGCATTGCTTCTAAAACGTTAGCGAATCTGTTCCTCGAAGCCGCCGATCCTTCCTTCCCACTGAATGCCCTCGATATTTAGGAGTTCCTGAAGAGCTGCGCTGACATCGTCGACGTGATCGGACTGCATCTGCTGATGACGAACTTCCTCGTCGGAAAGGGAGAAGTTCGTGTGGTCATCGGCGGTCTCGGCTGGGGATTCGCGCACTCGGTCGCCCATCGGCTCATCCTTCTCTGGGTCGGCGCCCGCGGAACCGCTTTCACGTGGCGCTGGATCCAGACGTCGCTCGACTCGTCCTCGGATCTTCTGCTCATTCTGTCGTTCGCCTCTCTCACCTGGATGGTCACTCGCAGTCCCAACAAGGCCATCGTCCTTCCGGTCCTCGCTCTCTGCGTCTTCTCAACCTTCATCTACCAGTAAGTCGGCGGAAATCGACGAGAAAAGAGCAAAATGACCCAAAACTTTAAGACTCGATAAAGTTCCCTGCTTTCAGAACGGTCTCGCACACGTTCTCGCTGTTCGGCTGGTCTCTTCTCGCCTTCCGTGCCATCTATTCGGTCGCCACTTCCGTCCTCACCGTCCTCGTTTATTCGGCGAACCGACAGACGATCGGAAAGAGAAACGATTGAAAATCAAAATGATGTCTTCATTTTCAAAAGCTAGTTCGACTCTTTTTCTTCCCTCTTTTCCCATAATTTATTAAAAATTTATCAGATTTTTCCTGGGAATCCGCATGTTGATATCTATTCAAATATATATTTAATTTAATAAAAACCCAGATTTTTCTTTCGGTTTCCTTGTTTTCTGGGTCAATCTTCCCGCGTTCCATTTACTTTCCAATCGACTCTCGCATCGATTTTCCTCACGTCTTCATGTATTCAGATGGCAGAATTGGATCCGTTGGCAGAGTTTCTGCTTCCGGTCGAGAACTCGGAAGGCACAATCCAGAACGATCCGCTGATATGCGGCGGGCCGATTCCCATCGACTCACCGAGCAGAAAATTCACGTATGTGACTGTACTCCCCATATATTAGGACGACGATTTGGCTTCAGATCGCTTCTTACATACGATCCGACGATTCCGGAGTCTCCGGACATGAAGTTCGCGCGAAAACGTCTCGGCAACCTTCTGACGACGATCAAACAGCATCCGTCCGAAATAATCGGAGTTCTTCCCGAAGACTACACTCGCGGAGACGACGGAGACAAGAGCCGGACGGGAACGCGTCCGCCGGGCCGTCCCCGCAAAATGATGCGGCACGAGTCGAACAACTCGTTCATGGATTCTCCGCGGAAAACGATGAATCGAGACTCGAAGATCACGTTTGAGTTGCGCGGAAAGCCGTTCGAAATGGTCGCCGGCCGGTACGAAGAGGAGTATTCGCTGGGCAGAGCCTGGGTGAAAGGACAGATGAATGCCACCTACGATGAGTTCAAAGGAAAGAGGACCGAGTTCGCGCCGAATCTCACCAATGTAAGCAAACCGCGCCGTCGATGTTGTTTTCTCGGTTTCAGCAGCAGCTAAAGTCGTAAGAGCTTTCGGCCGAACGCGTCTCTCCGATTACCCTCCTCTTTCCCATCGATATTTTTGTTTCTGACGAATAGTGTTGTTCCTTCCAGGACTACCTCGCTTGCCGCGAGATCCACCGACTACCCCGCCCCGATCCCTCCGTCCCAGAAGCGCCGATCCTCCCGCCAAAAGTGGACCAGTTCAACGCGTCCGTCAATCCGTCCTACTTCTCGAATCTGAAAACTGAATACGTGCGGCACTGGAGAGCAGTGAAGAGAGACTGGTGTGCTCATCAACAGCTGCGCAATCAGCGATACGCGAAGACGATTGATCTGCTCGAGAAGATCTACCAGTCGCCGGAAATGAAGGCCCTCGAACAGGGACTCTAATCAAAAGGGCTCAACCATCTCATGATAATACTAAGCATCTCGTCGTAATTTGTAATACTAAGAATATGGAGACGGATATATTTATAATCATTAAAATTGGTATAAAACTTCAGAAGAAGGTGGAGTCTCTTCGTTCCTACTGGTGGGGGCAATATGAAATCACAGGAAATTTCAGCGAGTGACTAGGTTTGCAGATTAAGCAGTTCGACTTGAGATTTTGGGGAAACAAATTACACAGAGGAAAAATAAATAAGCATATAAAACTGACGAAATATGAAAGAAAGGGTGCATTATAGTACATTCTTGATGGGATCGGCTCTCGGTTCGACGTGGATCGCGCTCACTGAATCAGCTCTTCTTCCTGAAAAAAGTCAACTGAAAATCAGAAAAGTAAAAGTTTTGGTGGGAAATGCAGAGTATTCGAGACTTTTGTGGAGGGTGGACTGTAAACAACAGAGGAAAGTGAGTGTTATTTCGGGTGAGCAGTGTCTCAAACCTTTCTCATTTCTCTCTTTTGAGCAATTCGTTGGAGATTCCTATTCAATTCTGAACGTTTCTTTTGATATCCCCTGCCCTTTTCTCGCTTTTCGGACTCACGTTATTGGCGACGAGCTGAGCCATGTGATAGTGTTGTTTGCGGAGAGCCGCCAGTTTGGCTCTTTCCTTCGTGAGCTCTTGCTCCAACTCGAGCATTCGCACTTGCGATTCCATTTCCTCCTTCTTGGCTGCGTGCAGCGACAGGTTCGAAAAGTCCAGCGAGTCCTCGTCGTTCAACGTCGTCTGCGCACTTTTGACCGCCGCGACGACTTGCGCCGTGTTCTGATTGACCGCTTTTGAGGCGATCGAGAGCGCTTCCAGCCTGAAGGGACACACATTGATGGCTGAGAGCAGAGATTGCGGATCAAAATATCCCCTGGAGGGTTCTGTTAGTCTCTCTGATTTACCTGGAAGAGTCTTTGTCGGCCTTCACTCTGCTCGACACAAACAACTGGGCCGTCGAGGCGGCGATCTCCTGCGCGGCCACAATCAGACTCTCGAACTTGCCCTTTCCGGTGACGACGCCGTCCGCAGAGTCAACGAGCACTCTGGCGGCCACTCCGACGGCCTTCGCCGCCGAGAGCAGTCCCTCCGTCCATTGATGGTTCCGTTTGTAGAACTCGGCCGGTGACCCGCCCGCCTTTCCGGCCGCCACGATCTCGACTTGCAGTTCACGGGAAGCGACCACCAACTGCATTATGACGGACATCAGCGCCTGGCAATTGGCGAGAATCGACTCGTTGACCTCGAGCCGGATGCCGTCGGAGCTCTCGCGAGCCCTCTTCTGAATCGCCTCGATCTCCTGAACGGCCCGTCGGATGGCCTCGTCCATCCGACGCATCTCCTGCTCCAGTTCGTTTCCGACGACTTCCTTGTCGATGTCAGTCTGTAGAGGAAGCGAGACGATGAGCGAGTTCAGCTTCTCGACATCATTCCGGAGGTCTCGCATCTTCTCGGCACGGAAGTTCTCCTCTGAGAATGCGATCTTCGCAGAAATGAGCACCTCCTTGCACTGCTCGTTCACTTCCTCGTAGCTCGTGATGCTCGCAGTGTAAGCTGCCGAGGCGGCGGCCGCGAGGGTCGTCGAGAGAATGTGTCCCGCGAAGACGTTCTCGCGGGCGGAGAGGAGATCCTCGAGCTTCTCGTCGGAGAGAATGGAGACCAGAGAACTCATGGCGGATTGGGCGAGATGCGGAGGGTACGTGATAGACGGCGCGTTCTGGAGCTCTTCTTCGCAGTGATCGAACATCTGAGAGATTCCGATGGCGTGTTCCTCTGAGAAAATAGACATTGATCGAAGGAAAGAAGGGGTTCTGGGACTCACTGGCAAACTGTCCTTTGGCGAGACGAACAGCTTCTGCCTCTTTCTCGGAGGATTGAACCAATTGATTGGCGTGGGACTCACGGAGATGTTCGAGAGCCTAAAAGAAGAACAGATATTAAATGGCACCATCCTATGCGAAGACTCGTTCGTTATTGTCACTCACCCTCTTCAGCTCCTCCACTTCGATATCGGCCTTCGCGAGCTGCGTCCTCATCTCGTCCACCTGTCCAGCGTCTCCTTCGGCTTTCGAGAGCGCCCGTCCGGTCTCTCTCTGCGCCTCCTCGACCTTCCGATTCAGCGCAGTGATCTCCTCTTCTTTGTCGAATTTTGCCTTCTCGCTCGCTTCCAGCTGTCTTTGCAAGTCGGCGAGTTTCGTGAGAGCGGCGACGTGCTCGCTGCGGAACTTCTCGTACACGCCCTTCATCTTCCCGAATCTCTCTTCCGAAGCCGACGCCTTCTCCTCAGCCTCTTTAACCCTCGCGTCGTCCGATTGGATTCTGGAAGCGTCACGAAGAGCGAGCTCATCTGGAAACCATTCAATTGTTCGGAAGCAGGCGGGACAAAGCGACTTACTTTTGAGCCTCTGGGCCTCGTCCTTATTCTCCTCGGCTTCTCTTTTTGCGTGATCGCACTCTCCCTGCATTTGGAGAAGACGATTCTCGTACTGTTCAATACGGCTCCGGGCCTGAAAAATTGTCATTTTCAGAGTTTTCAACTTCGAAATCGACCTCCTGAATGAGTCTTTCCTTGGCAAACTTCTCATCTTCGACAGCTCTCGTGAGCAACACGAGCTGCTCATCGCGTGGATCCGGTTGACTCGAGGGGCTCGCCTGCTGTGGCACCTCCTCCGCCAAATTCAGAAGCTCCCCCTCGTGTCCGTTGAGCGACTGTCCGTCTTCAGATCCTTCCGATCGAAGGTAGGCGTGCGGAGTTCGATAAGACTCGAGATCCGATTGTTGAAGGAAGTTGGGCGCGTGCTGGAGAAGAGACACTTCGAAAACTGAAGAACTGAAGTAAAACTTACAGATGGAAGAGTCGGAATAGAGACGAGATACTTGAAGTACTGCAGATTCGAGGACTCCTCGTAAAACTTCTTGGTCCGCTCGAAGATCACTCGGAACCGGCTCCGATGTCCTTCGAGAGCGTCCGGCGGCACTTGAGAGTGCAGTTTGAATATCATCTTGACGAGGTAATCGTAGAACTTGCTCGAGTCGAGAATCGCGATGATCAGCGGGGAAAGCATGCATTGCCCCTGGGGAATCAGGGAACTCCATCGCAGCGAGTTGAGCATCTCGTACACTGGAACAGGGAAGTTGAGAGTGAGAACGTGGCAGGAATATTTCACAAGATTTCAAGAAGTACTCCCACCTCTGTCTTGAAGAGCCAAAAGAGCATCCATCTGATCGAGCATATCGATCGTCATCTCGAACATGTTGTCCAAATCGCCTTCCAACGTCTTCAACTGTGACTCATTCAGGTCCAGTTTTCCCGGAACGACTGGATACTTGTGATGGAAAAGGACACGATCGTGGAGCAGTTTGCAGTATGATTCGATGCACGGACCGTAGCCGCTCGTGTTCAGATGCTTCCAGAACTGAGTCAACTGATTGAAGCGTGGCAGATATTTATGTGTTTCCTCGGGCACTTTGCGGTATCCGTCGCGAAGCAACTTGTGTACGAGATGGCAGAACTTCCAAGTGAGCACGGGATGCTTCTCGAGCTGAATCCGCGAGACGGTGTGCCAGAAGATGCCCGACGACTTCTCCTTGTGCGTGCCGACGATGATGGTGCGCGCGTGCTTTGGCTTCAGTGGCACCTCGACCTTCGTGATCGCCTTCTGCACCGCCTCGAGCTGACTGCGCACGAACGCCTCGCGCATTTGAGCCCGATGGTCCATCTCGGTCTGGAAGAGATCACAAATGAGTCATCGATCCGTTCGGATTGGAAGAAAACGAGAGAGTGAGACGTAGGGAAGCGGAGAGAGAAAGAGAAGGAAACGAGAAGAGAAGCCTCTCTTTCATCATCATTCCTCTCTTTCTCTCTCTGACTAACTGCCAACAAGCCGGTTCCTCCTGCGCATTGTGTGGACTGAGTGAGTCACAAAAACGAAAAACAGTTCCTCCCAAATAGAAAAAGAGATGGAAGAAGGGTATCGCGTGTCGAAAGTACTCGAAATGGGAAAGAAACAGCTGCCGAATCGATGGGAAGAATCGGACTTGCCGGCACGCGTGCTTAACAGAGCATTGGATCCTTTCACGAGAAGACTGTCACTTCGCTTTAGGAATGAGCTGTATCCCGTTGACTCGAAAGAATCGATAATGAATCCTGGAGAGAAGTTTTCGATTTCCGCCGGAAAATGAATGAAATCGAAAGAGAATACGTTAAATCGAAAGAAAACTTTCATTCGCAAATAGTCAAGGCTGATCAGTTCCAAGTTGAAGTGTTCAGCGAAGATTGGATTTCTCTCCCGATTCGAAAGAAAAAGGAGAAGAGAAGAGACCAGCGACGACTGAAACGGATCGGGGAACTGAGCACAGCTGGTCGGACGAAAAGGGCACAGCTGGAACGGATCGGAAAAGAACTCAGAAATGTAGGTCACACAGCTGCGCCCTCATTTGTAACTTGTGTAGTGATGGATTCAGGAAGAAACTTGTGCAAACTGTGTGAGAAAAGATCAGTCCCGAGCAAATACTCCACACAAACTATATGGTGTGAGTGTATGCTTTCTGCGAGCGACGAGACGAAGATTTGTATTCAATTCGATGAGAGAGAGAGAGAAAGAGTGAGAGAGAATGAGACGAAAAGAAACGAAAAGAGGTTTTCGCTCGATATGGAAAAGAGAAGGAGTCGAATTTCGGAAGAGAGGGAGAGACAGAGAGAAGAGGTCAATTTGCATAGCGGCGAAGTCATTTCGATAAACACAGAAACAGGCAGAGTTCTCGAGGCAAATGGTGACATCACAGAGAGCAGAAATATAAATGATAACGAGCCGAAAATGTCCTTTTTGCGGCTTCAAACGCAAACACAACACAGAAAGGGGCGGGGCTTGACTACCTGCAGAGGAAACGCGGATTTCGTAACAAATAGCGACGCACCGTTTAGAACGGTTTGAGAGAAAAGAGTCATTGTGAAGAACCCCGTACATTTGTCACCAAAAAAAAAGTTTTCATAACAAGAAAAAAGAGAAAAAGAACTCTAAATACCTACAACCAACATTAAATTTACAAAAAAAAGATAGTTATTAGGTGGTTCTGAGCATTTTGGCTGCCTTTTTGTCGGCCAGTTCTTTGAGCTGCGCCTCCACTTTCTCCTTTCGAGCCACCAGAAACTCCTTCAGCTCGGCGGGATCCAAATCGTGATATTGGACCTCGATACCGATTGTTCGACACGTTTTAACCAGATTTCTGCAAATTTCCTCGAGTGGCACGTGCTGAAGAGCCTTGTCCCGCGATTTGACTTTCGCGATTTCGTAGAGATGCTTCACTGTCAGTTTTCCGACTATCTCATCTGAAATTGCACGTGTTTCGATGAAATCCTCCGTAGTTTCTGATCTTTTCGACAAGATTAAACGCTGACCTTTGCTGGCTTTTCCTCTTCCGACGCCGGCCGCCTGCTTCAGAAGCCACGTCGTCGTCGGCGTGCAAATCTCCAAATCGTACGTTCTGTCGGGTTTCACAGTGATTCTCGTGGGAAGCGGCACGCCTTGCTTGAAGTGACCTGTCTCTTTGTTGAACTCTTTGCAGAAGTTCGCCACGTTCAGACCGCGCTGACCGAGTTGAGGACCTAGTGGAGGCGCCGCTGTGGCCATTTGAGCTCTGAAGGCAGTTGTTCGATCGAGAAGAGAAGAGAAAAGCTTACTTGATATTCGTTCTGAGTAGTGCTCCATGAATCACTTTCACAATTTCCTTCTTTCTGACACGCGCAGCTCCTTTGCTCGCCATTCTGCAATTCGGAGAGTAACGGGGATTATGTGACAAGATGTAAGAACGGGGAGACAAAAAGGAAAACAACAAATTCGCAATACTCAATTTAACGGATGGAAAAACAGAAATTATACATTGAGATCTCGAGAGCCCGCAAAAATGAAAAGTGAAAAAACAAAAGCTAAGAAACGGAGCAAGCGGAGTGTCGTACTGCATGGACTTTAGCTGTGAACCGACTTTAATGTACGCGTACGTACGCGAGAAAGCGCACGAGAAGCGACGCTTTAAAAATAAGTGCAAGTAAATTCTATAATTCTATTATTATCGACTTTAGGCCAAAATTAATTTTTCTTTTTCCGTGACCTAGAAACCCAAAACGATCATAATTTAAAAAAAAAGAATGATATGCGATATTTTTCGGCCGTTCGATGCTCCGCCGGACGGTCTTATAATCTCGAAAATGAGTTGTTCATGGCTGCGGACATGCCGCGAGCCTATGTATAATAGCAAAAAAAACGATTTATTAGTCAACAAAACATAGAGATGGTACATTTTTTGGTTTCAAACGAACCCTCGCGAGAGCAGTTCGGCGGCTCTCTTCAGGTCCTCCAACTCCTGATCGACGCTCTCGTAAATGCCGTTCTCGATGAGCGTGTCCTCGTCGTATCTCGGCACCCGGTCGTAATTTCTCGGCAGCACCGTCTCTCTCATCACAATCTCCACCTGCTTCATCGCCATCGCGTCGCGTCCACGCACATAAACCGTCGATTTCTCCGGATTGTCCGGATTCGGTTCGGAAATTTGAATTTGGACACTGAACTTGTCCCGCAGGTTTTTGATGTTCCGTCCGCCCCGTCCTGAAGAAGCCGAGCTTCGTATCTATCGCCGTTACGGAGAGGGAACAGACCGACGAGATAGCCGACCATGTGCGAGTCGACGAGAAACTCGGACTCTTTCCACGGCGTCTTCACCACTTCGATGATTTCGGCGATGCGCAGTCGCACCATCTGAAGCTTCTTCTCGTCGTTCGTGCGCACTACGAGATACGTGATTTTGCGTCGCGTGTCCGCCGATTCGTCTGAAAACCAGTCGTCCGTCTCGAACTTGTCTCTCCAGTCGACGTCTGGAGCACTGAAAACGGGACTGTTAGTCGAGGGAAAACGAGAGCACTCACAAGTACTCGGCGACGTCGAGCTCTTCTGGAGTGTAGGATCGAATGACGCATTCAGTCTGGAAGTCGCTTCTTCTTCGGATTCTTCTTCTCGAGTTCACCCACCTGCGAATCGTACATGAGTCTTCTGAGAGTCACGCCCCGCTTCCCGATCACTGCGGCCACTGCGAACGCCGGAATTCGAATGTAGTGGTCCGTTTCGACTTCTGAAACGTAGCAACTCCGCGAGAACGTCTTCTGAATTCAGAATGCCTGGCTGCGAATCGTCTTCTGAATCCGTAACGTCAGCATCAGAATCTTGCGCTTGCTTCAACGGCTTCATTCTGACCCAGCGGTGATATTGCCACTTTCTGAGATACGTGATGGCGAACGGAGCAGCGAGCATCGCGGCGAGCACACAATTCGTCAGCTTCATCATCTGAATCCGTCGTCGAATTCTGGAGAATTGCCTCCAGAAACTAGAAAACTAAGAGTCGAATTTCGAATTGAGATACGCGGGGGTCTTAGAGTAGGCGGATCAGATGTATTCATTAGTCATAGAAATCAAAACAAAATCAGTTTGCAGGAATAATTAAAGTTGGGGCTATCAAGAGAAAATAATAAATGAGAGAATAAAAAATATATATTCAAGAATATCATAATAAACGGGAGAGAAGCGTGAGGAGATCTTTCACGAAAAATGGGTGAAAAGGGGGAAAAAGGAAGAGGACAAACAGAGAACGAGAGTAGACAGAATGTAGGATAAAAGGGAAGAAGGAAGAATGGAATTACTGTTGGTGGGGATAGTACTGTTGTGCCTGTGTCTGCTGTGCTCCGGCGCCTTCTGCGACCGTCGCCTGGTTGCGTCTCATCTGATTCTCCACCATCGCCGCCTGATCGTTCAGACCAATTTGCCTGTAATAAGCAGCCCATTGAGCCGAATAGTCGGGGGCTCCGGTCGTCGGATTGATCGCGGGCGTCGAGATGTCCGCAGCTGGGGTCTGCTGCGCGGTGGCTTGCGGAACGACGGCTTGCGGTTGAACGGCTGCAGCAGCGGCTTGGTAAGCATCGGTCGACAATTGGTGGTGTTGGCCACCGTTTTGAGCCCATTGCTGAGTCAAACCTGGGAAATGAAAAAAGGTTGGAACGGTTTTTTGTGATTTGAGCTGGTGGTCTGTCAAGTTTCCGAATCAAGTTCTGTGATTTCTAATTTTCAATTGCGTGACCCTGTGCTATCGAACTACTCGACTTTTCTGAACAGAAGTTCGACAGATAAGGACATTATTTCGACGAGAATAACAAAAAAATGGATGCGGGCCCTAGTTTGAACACCAATTTGAACACCGAAATGAGTGATTTGGTGCACTTGGCGGAGGAATGGGCGACTGAAGAGAAGAGCAATTCAAGAGTTCAAGAGATCTGGAGGAGTATTCTCACGCGAGCCGCCATGATCTTACTTGAGCAGATGGGCATCAAGACTCTTGAAGAATACGATAAAACGTTCGGAAGTCTCGAAAAATGGACGGAAGCGGCGGAAGAGATCGAAGTGCACAGAGATGGAAAAGCCGTTTCGCCCGTCTCACCGATGACTTCGGAGGAGTTTCAGGTGAGAAGAAACAGAGGGAGCCAGCTGTTTTCTCGATTCTAGAACATTCTGAAGAGCGGCTGGCCAGAGTTTCTCGACGAGCCACTTCTGACCTCTCCGTTTCCGACGAGACGACGCACTTCAATGCTCGCCGATTTGATTCCGATGTCTCCGATCGCCTCGGAAGCTAGTCAAGTGTCTCCGAAAAAGAGAACGGTCTCCCCGAAGCCACCCGTTCAGAGTGTGAAAAAGCTTTTTCCAACATTTCAAACTCCCTTGAGACGGAGAGCCAGCTCGATGCCCGACCGTTCTCTTTTGAACAGATCATTTCGAAGAGAGACAATGATGATGACGGTGGGTTATTAAAGGGACCTCTCGGTATTACTAGGTGAGATATTTCAGCCGAAAAGAACCACGAGCTCTCCTCGACTTCCAACATCGGATCGTGAAACTCCCCTCGAGAATCGAGCAAGCAGACTGCGAAGAGCAAAACTCGAAGAGAAACTGGGCAGCTCGTTCGGATAGCGCAACTGATCTCACATAATTTTTGGCGCAATTCGCCGTCATGTGCCGTGTTGGACGGCAAATTAACCGTTGCCTAGTGGTTAATTAGCCGTCCAACGCGGCACAGTGCGCCGTTTCGGCGATCGGCGCTGCGCCCTAACTGCGCCGCCTTGACGAACGGCACTGCGCCTCAACTGCGCCGATTTGGCTAACGGCACTGCGCCCTCAATCTGCTGTTTGTATCTGAAGAGCTCTTCTCAGTTTGTAAATAGATCATTTATTCAAAGATTTTTAGAAAGTCAATAGGGGAGAGTGAAAAAAGAAAAAGTGGGGAACACAGGGATAGAAGTAGGGAACAAAAGAAATGTTAAAATCGGATTTTTTTGAATGCAATATTTAAGCGAGACGTTCGTGCAATCCGTTTTCCATTTTTCGCCAATCACGAACCGTTTTCATAAACATTGTCGCTCCATCGGATTCCGCTGAAAAAGAGACAATAGATTCTTGAACATGCAATGTGAAATTTTCCTTACGTTTCTGTATACAAAAAAACATTTGAAATCGGTCTGGAAGTTTCTGTTCCTGGCACAAAGGTGGATCCGGCCATCTCACGCCTGAAACCAACAGAAATCGCTGAAATCGCGATGACTGGGATGACTTACTTCAGTGAATTGCGTTCGAAACAGGACGCGCATATTGTTCTTACATTTTGAGAAAGTTTTGATTCTGAAAAAATAGAGTGAAAAGACGAAAATTGGGGGAAAAATGGGGTATATCTGCGAATCTCCTCGCGCAAAAAACATTGAAACATAGAAAAAATATATTTAGAGGGAGAGGTTGCAAAAACGATGTGAAAAAAACACTTAAAAATGCTCAAAAACAGTAAAAGTAGGCCAATTTCGTAGAAAAAAACTTTAAAAAACATGAAGAATTGCATAAGATGATGCAATCATCAGTATATTGATTGCATCATCCTGTAACGGCACCGTGCCGTTAACGTGCCTTTAGTGAGCCGTTAATGCGCCGCAAGGTGGGCGCTGCGCTGCTTCTAGCGAGCCAAATCGGCGTACTCGCCCTTATTGTGCCGTCAACGGCACTGTGCCGTTCACTGCGCCTTGTGCCGTTTGATGTGCCGTTTGCCGATTATGACGGCGAATTGCGCCGAAAATTATGTGAGATCGCATATATCGAATAAGAAGCTTTCCCTCTGAATCCAAGCTTCCCACCTAAACCCTCTGCACAGGGTTGGGCGTAATCTAGGCCGGACGACATGAAACCTTACCGTATTGTTGCACTTGAGGTTGTTGTTGCACAAAAGCTGCTCCTTGGAAGTTGGTCTGACCATATCCTTGTTGTGGCTGCTGATATCCATGCCCTTGAAGTGGTGGAACCGGAGTGTTCGGGGCGATCTCGCCCACTTTGATCTTCATGAGATGGGCGGCGTGGTGAATTTGAAGGGGAGTTCCCTTGATCTCAAACACCTTCTCGTCTTCTTTCTTCTGCTCGGAAGCCGGAGCCAAACCGCACTGCGCGCCAGTCTCGCGTTCGATTTGCTTGATGTTCTCGCCGCCTTTTCCAATTACTAGACCACATTTGTTGGCCGGAACGTGCAGCCAGAACACATTTCCTTGTCCCTGATGCACCGAGTTACCTCCTGAACCCCCGTGAGATTGGGTCCCTCCGTTGTTTTTGATAGCTCGATTCACGATCTCGGTGATTCGTTCGGTGGCTCGGTAGATTTGGTCTCGGGTACCCATGATCACGGCCACACGGTCTTCGGAGCTTGGATTCTCGTCCGGCTTGAACTGGATCTTGGTTCCCGTTTCCTGGGCAAGACGCTTGATCATCTCTCCTCCCCTTCCGATGATCATTCCGGCCGATAATCTGGGTACGATCACTTCTCCCTTGGCCTGAGTCTCTTGCGCTCCATAGCCACCGCCAGCTCCGTAGTGCCCGCCTCCTGCTCCTCCCGATGATCGCATCACCATTCCAGCGCCACCTGCGGATCCCTGCGTGTTGCTCATAATGATGCTCACTAACTCCTTTGCCGTCTCAATTGCCGCCGGAGTTCCGACCATTCGCAAAGGCTTCGGCTGTCCGGTGGATGCCGTGCTGTCTTGCACCACATTGATGGACCGGAGTCCGGACTGATCCTGCACCGTTCGGATCGTCTCGCCGCCCTTTCCGATGACCAGACCACACTTGTCAGCGGGGATCAACAGTTCTTCGGTGATTTCGCCGCCTCCAGCGCCTCCTCCGGGCGCTGCGCCGCTTTGATTCCTACTGATAACTTGAGTGATCATTTGACGAGCCAGCATCACTTGATCGGGTGGCCCTTCAATGGTGCACTTGCGGAATCCGTTCACCGACTGGTGGTCGGGGTCCATTTGAACGCGGCATCCCGAGTTCAGCTGGATTTGACGGATTTCACTTCCGCCCTTGCCGATTACTGAAGAAACGAGAATGAAGGGCGAATTCAACACTTGGATTGCTCACCGAGTCCAACCACCTTCTCCGGCACTTGATAAATGTCAGTCACTTTCTCCGAATCGCCCATATTCAAATCGCTGGCTTCCGATGGTTTCTTGGCAGGAATGAGATCGCCACCTGCAAACGAAAATGGTTGGGGGAATAATGAGAACAGATTCCGCGTACACACAAACACAAAAAGTGAGAGAAATACGCGTATATAACTATCATGATAACCTGTCCTGATACGGGGCGCCGCGCGCGCAGAAACAAAAAGATGATAAGTGCAACGAGAGAGTGATACTTAGGCTAGAGGCGCAGAGAATGCAAATTTCTGCAGTTTCAAAGAGTGCGCGCGCTCGCATTTTATTCCCAATTCGTTTAAAAACGATACCATCCAACAGCGGTCGCTTCAGAGTCGAGACGTTTCCATCGTTTCCGCCGAGAGCCTGAAATCGAGTCTTTTTCAGCTGATTTACAATCGATTTTTGAGAATAATTCTCCGTTCAGTGTCATCAAAAACTAGAACTAATTGGGAAAGTTTCGAAAAACGAAGCAAGGAAAAAAATCAACAACCACTGATGCGAGTGTGGGAAGAACAGGCTTGAAACGAATGGCGAGACCTGAATCGTATTGACACCGTTCATTATCGAAGAGTGAAGAATCGGAAGAAGGAGCAAGAGGAGACGAAACACAACAATAAAAGTATCTGCAAATATCGGTTACGCATTTGGAAACGGGCTTTTTTTCGAGACTGTGGTTCGAAAGATTTGTGTCGGAAAAGTGCAGTTTGAGTACAATAGAGGGAAACTGCAGCGAGTAAATTTGACTGGACGTGAACTTTTTTTTGCTCCTGGCCTAAAAATGGGAATTTTGTCGATATAAACGAAAACTGAGGTGAAACTTTTTGACTTTTTATAAAACCACATTTTATGTTTCAGATCTTAAATAAAATTTTTGTGAAAAAATGTGGAATAAGTGAGAAATCAGGTGAACTTGGCACGTTGCCAGATATTATCGATCAACCGCAACGCGCGGAATTTTAGGCCGCGGCCGCTGAATAAGCAATGCAAGTGCGCTCTACGGCACACTTCCAAAAAGAGTTCGTTTTCGGTCGAGATTCAGCTGAATCTGGATAGATTCCATGAAAGTTACTTCTTCTCAAAGATGTGTTGTGGTAAGGAAAGGAAAAATCAGTTGTTTTTTACCGTCTTTATTCCAAAAAAAAAGGTTAAAATCCGCAGAAAACATTGAAGAAAAAAGTTAAACCGCTAATTGCATAGAGAAGAGGGGGAACAAGTTTAGAGGTGCAAAAGAGAGGCGGCGATTAACGTTAAAATCGTTTATTTTGAAGACGACTGAGACGGAGACAGAGGGATCACAACCCAATTGAAGAGAGACTCTGCGCAAAATAAAATTGTAGATGATGGGAGCGGGGGGAATTGAAAGGTAGCAGGGGGGAAACTATCCGATAGTACTTATTCAGACGAAATGATGATTACTAGGAAGAACTATACCGCAGAATAAAGGAGCCCGATTTTTGGAAGGTTTTGAGAAAGTGATTGAAAATCAATGAGTCGACAACGGATTTTGTTGTTCAAAAGCAGTGATCAGATTCTTAACGTCCGGCTTCACGTCCTCCTCGTCGGCGTTCTCGTACTTGACGGCGTCCACGAAGAACGGCTGCTGCTCCGAAGAAGTCGGCGTTTCGACGACAATCAGCGAGACGTCAGCGGAGCACGCGGCATGAACAATCTGGAGAAAGGAAGAAGTCAGCATGGAAAACAGTTCGAAAGACGGGAACTCACCTTTCCGTGCACGTTGACAGTGTCTCTGAGACGCCACATCTCCTCGTCGTCGTCGAAATATTCGTCGAATTTTTCCTGGCACACAGCGCATTCCTTCGACATGACTCCGGTCGACGCGACACCCGGGAGTGGCTCGTCGCGAGCGTTCTCCTGATCTTGATTCGGCTGATCGGAAGCGCGAGCGGTCAGCCAGTTCACAGCAGTCGGATACCATTTCCGGTAGTTGGCCGTGTTTCCGTGCTGAGCCAGATTCTGCTTTACGTGCCAATCCATGTGATCTTGCCACTCTTTCGATCGTCCCTGCGAGTCGTCGAGTCGCATTCCACAGAATTTGCATGCGTCGAGCCGTTTCGTGACGAGTCGATCAACGACCGAATCGTATCGAATCTGCAGCAGTCGGATGTTGAAATCGGCGATCGCAGCCGGCGGGAAGTGTCGTTTTTCGACTCCCGATGCTGACGGAATCGATTCGGGCATCATCGTCGGCTTCTGATTCCACATGCCCGGCTGCATCGAGGACGGCGGAGTCGGGCGATTGTTCTGATTGTGACGGCCACCTCGTCCGTGCTGATTCTGGTTTCCAGAGGCGGCAGGTTGCGGCTGTGGCGGCGGAGTTTGTGATTTGGTCGGTGGGAGGACTCCTGACGCTCTGAGACCCTTTAGATAGACCATCCATTCGAGGGGCTCTTTCGGCTTCTCCGCAATGATCTCGATTTTCTTTTCTTCTCGCATCTTGTGCAAGAATCGTGTCAGATGATAGGCAGGTTCCGGCTCGATTCGAACTTCCGGCGCACTTCCAGTCAGTCGAATCTCGTGCCGACGTCCGTTGATTGTCGCGACGATCGGCGGTCCGCCGAACTGTCCCTTGAACGGGTGACCTCCAATGTAGAGCTCTCGCGAGGGAGCTCCGTACTTGACGACGTGCTTCGCGCCGCAAATTTCAATCTCGGTGGGCGTATCGAACGGAATGAGATGAGGGGTGCCGTCGACGACGAGATTGCGTGGAACTCCGGCGAAGTAGATGCGGTGAGGAGCGCCGGCTCGCTCGATGACTGCCGTGTCGTCGATGAACATGACTTCGTACGCCTTTCCGTCGACGAAGATCCGGTTGTTGGCCGGCACGTCGAGTTTCGTCTGTTCACTAGAGTAGACGTGCTTCAATGGGTTCGACTGTGTCGGCGGCGGCTGCTGCACTGGCATCGACATCAACGGTGCCGGATCCTGCGGCGGCGAGCTGTGATGTTGCGGAGCTGTGGGCTGTGGGAGGAACGGCAACGGCTGAGGCAAAAAGTTATTGGCTCCCGGAGCTGGTGGTGGTGGTGGAGCGATTGGACGGGCGGGCGCCGAGAAGGCATGGGACCCGACGACGGAGGTGGGCTTCAGAGGTCTCTGTCGGAAGTCCTGATCCTGATGCGACTGGCGGCTCGTGGAGCGCAGATCCTCATCCTGCACGACCGGCTGCTTCTTGCGATTCGGAGCATTCGAGTGCTCAGCTGGAACCGCTTTCCGTTTCGAGTTTGACGAAGAGTTTTTTGCCGAAGCTCCCGCAGACGGAAGCAGTTTATCGCTGAAACTAGATCGATTTCAGAACACGTTCACGCTTTTCGATCGATATTTTCAACTTACAGAGGGTCCACTGTCTCCTTCTTGATCTCCTTTTTGATCGATTTCTGGGCAGCTGCCTCCGACTTCGAAGGCGGCGTTCTCTGAAAAAATGAGAGACGGTTTAGGGAATCCCGGCGATCGATCGATTTTCGATTGATTCTTCTTCCTTCAGAACCCGAAAAGCCGCTGAAAAACGAAGCGAAGAAGCAAGCGCGCTCTAGCGCAATTTCAAAATGGTTTATTGAGCTCTTTTCAACGAAAAACGAATATTGGCCGTGGAGCGCGCTTCTTTGCTCTCCGCTTTCGTCGCTTCCTCCGCTGACTCCCTGCTACACCAAGTTAGACACCCCCAACAGACTGAGAACATTTCTTTGTTTCCAGAAGACATAAAGAAGAAGAAAACAAGAAAAATGAGAAAACATAATGATACAAAGAAGTAGAATAACTGATTTTTACCGTTTTGTCTGCAGTTGTTCGCTTGCCACCATTCGGTTCTATGAACTTGCGATTCACGTGAACTCCTCGAGACGACGCGGATCCGGACAGAGAGTTGGCAGACGAGGACGGCGTCGGCGTCGGCGGAGCCACGTTCGGATCGTTGCGGAGAGCTCTGCCAGTGTCCGGGTTCGATATCGGCCACGCACTGTCCATCGCGTTGATCTGCAAGATTCCAAAGTATTAAAAGAGAGAACTTGAACCCCTGGAGCTCTCTTTCACCCAAGTTCCGCCCGCAAAACTAACCTTCATGTCAAGTTGATAGAGTTTTGAAGGCATGAACAGAGAAGTGGACGCCCACGTGACTCTCAGCTTGTACAGCGCGCTCCTGACTTTTTCGTCTCCCTGCAATGTCTCAAATTAGGAAACGAGTCCTTTTCTTGTTTGAAACTGAGTACCTGCTTGAAGACGTGCTCGAACATGCTGACGATCTTGCGAGAGAACAGTTTGTCGTAGTCGTGCGGCTTCTTCGTGTTCTTCAGAATCGAATCGCACACGTACATGACCGGCAACTTCTGCGACGGCGAAACCGTATGCAGGTGCTCGCCGATGACGTCTACGATTTGCGCGGCAGCCTCCTTGTAGTCTTCAGCGAGGATCGTCAGCAGATTGATCTGCGTCTTGTTGTTGGTTCGAAGCTCGGCGAGCGTCGATCGATATTCCCTGGCGGCGACGTCAGGAGACTCCATTTCGAGAGCGGAAGTGTTGATGACAATGATACTTTAGTTGATGAGGAAGATAACCCGGTTTATGTTTTACGCGCTGAAATGAGACAAGAATTACGTGGCGAAACACGAACGGTTCAGACGCGAAATCGAACGAAAAAAAACAACAATAAAAACGTAGAAAAGAATGGGAGCGGAACGCGAAAATTATCTTCTCGAGAAGAGCTCGAAGTTCCGGATATCTCAAAATAATTCTCGCTTTTTTCTCTGCGCTTCCTCCGTTAGCGTACTGTCTCGCGCGAGATAGCGCGTAGGAAAGAGAGGCGCAGAGAAATAGCCAGAATATCGTTATTGATCGAATTTTGTGGGAAAGGGGAGAAAAAAGACGGAGAAACAACGCGCAAACAGGTGAACATTTTGAAAATTTCAATATAGATCGATATGATAATCGATCATTTTCTACGAAAAATAAAGAAAAAAAATCGATGGCAAACAAAACTGGAAGTCACGGGGAATTCTTATTCCTCAGTTATTCAGTAATAAACCAAAGAATTGGTTGTACTGGGACGATAATGAAAACGAAAAAAAATCGCATAGAATTTCACTGTAATCTATTATGATTGAAAAGAACCTGAAGTTTGAAAATTAAAACCAAAACCAACACATTTTCGTGGACACAGCAAGATTATTGATCGTTTGGTGACGCGGAATGGTGCGAGCGCGCCGCGCATTTGCGCAGCGAGCTCGCCCCATCGCTCTGGATACCGGACGCGCATCGCGCGTTGCGAAGGACAGTAGAATACGTCTACTACGCGGAGATGATTTTCTCATATGTTTTATTCTTTTTTCGGTTTTCATATAGAGAAAATGAAATGAAATAAGCGGGTGTTGGTGGGGGGAAGATGTGCGGGTGGAGAGCCACTTTGGATGGAATCCGCTCGCACTGAGTCACACTTTGTTCGGTGTCAGACTGGGACGAGGAGTAACCTGCAATAATGACTGGTTGACGACGAGACAGAGTTAATGGTGTGCGCAAGGCACAGTGGGCGGAGCAAGAGATATTTGGAGATGGGCGGAGAAAGGGATATGTGGAGATGGTCTTGGAAGAGGATGTGTGGAGATGGTCTTGGAAGAGGATGTGTGAAGACAGTCTTGGAAGAGGACATGTGGAGATGGGCTTGGATTAGCACAACCCCGGCATAATGACAGCGGTATCGATCAGGGATCTTTGGGCGAGCGAGCCACCTGGCAATTCAGCGCAGAAAAAAGAGACATGGCGGTCGGAAAACGAGAGAAAACAAATTCGCAAAAGCGAAAAGCAGAGCGGCGGAGACAGAGAAGCGAGACTGTTAGACTAGGGAGAGGAGGAGGAGGAGCGACCGAGTGTAGCGCGTGAGACGGCCCCGCAGATCGATGCGCTGGCGGGTCTCGCCGCGATTTCCCGGTCGAGGCGTCCTTGCTGAAGAAGCGAAAGACGCAGAGAGAAGAGAGAAATGTGTTTGTGTAGAGTCGCCTAGGTGAGTCATGCCTGTGTTGGTTTTCTGCCGAAGAAGGAATTCAACGTCATGTTACAGCTGATACACAAAGCAGAAAAGCATTGCTTTCACTGATTAGTTTATCAAGAAAACGAGACAAAAATGGAAGAAAAAACGGGCGCATTCAAAGAAATTTGTAGCCTGGGGAAAACTCCTTCCACCTGATTTTCTGAAAAGGGAGGATAGATATGCTGGGCTATTAACGAATAGTCAACTAATTCTTAGTATGAATTGACCTAATTTCGGGCAAACAAAGAAAATCAAAAGCGGAGAAACGGGAAACCGGTCGGTCGAGGTTGCAAATCGCGACGAAAATGTTCGTGGAAGCGGGTTTACGCGCGCAGTTTGCATTGGTCCGCAAGCACAAGACTTCACGACTATAGGACTACCGTAGCGTGAAACAATTATTCTTCTCAGATTCTGCAGAACTTGGATGATAAATCGGCAGTTCGCCACCTCAATACGAAAAGCATTTCCACAGTTTCAGTGCTTTTGGTATGTGAATAACAAGCTTTATCCGAAAAGGGTATTCAAAACATAAGTGAGACGGTTATTTTTACAGAAGCATATTGACGGTAAACTGAAAGTGAAATTGTTTGAGTAGTGGGCGCGTAGGTCAGAGACTAGACATCAATTGAATTTTGCGAAAAAGAGAAGGGTTATTCCGATCAGGCCGATTCCATGTCGCTGTCCGGATCTTCCACGTAGACTCTCGGCAGTGGCTGCTTGCTGATCGCGCGACGGGTGTCCAGAATGCGAAGCGCTTCCGATTCGAGCGTGGCCGACTGAAAATGGAAGCGTGCCGTGGAGCACGTTGGCTGGAACACTACCTGCTGACTCAGATTTCTGAGGTTGTTGACAGTGGCGTATTGCATATTGCATAGATCAGAGATGTAGGCTTCCTGGTTGAGGTTCCTCTTCTGGAGATCCCGACGGAGCATCGAGACCTCCTCGGCGCGAATCTTGTTGATGTGCGCCTCGGCGGTGAGCTGCCCGCTCGCCTCCGCCATCTGCTCGGTGAGCACATCGAACTCGGAGCGCAGCTCATTGTGCTGCCTCTCGGCCTTCATTCTCAACTTTCTCTCCTCGAGCAGGTCCTCCTCGAGCTCCTCGATGCGAGAAATGCACCGACGGAGCATCGCCTGGAGCTTCGAGATGAGATTCGCGTCGGCCTGCGCCTTGAGTTTCAGCTCTCCGATCTCTACTTCGCGCCGTTTGCAGTCCACATCGTACTCGTGTTTCTCTTTGAGAGCCAGTTGGAGTTGCGTCTGCGTGGCCTTCAGCGACGACTCGAGCTTTTTGTTTTCTGAAACTGTGGTCAGAAGAAGAGGCCACCGGGAGCGGGGGATTCTCACGTTTCACGTGCTCATTGTTGGCTCTCTTCTCGGCGGCCAGCTTGTCGTCCATGGCGTCCAAATCTTCGCTCAACTTCTTCTTTTGCTCCTCGGCGCGCTCCGCTTTCTGCTTGAACGAGGCGACCTCATCGACGAGCTCCGCATTCATTTGCTCCTGAAAACGTCGAGTAGCCCTCGCTGTCAGTGCATTCATCGACTCGCCTGAGCCTTCCGCTGAGCGGACAACTTGTCAAAGTCGGTCTGCAACGTGGCGATCTGATCCTTGAGCTTCTCGGAGTGCGTCTTGTGCTGGTTCGCCTCGTTCTCGGCCTCCATCTGCATGCGCCGCTCCTTCTCCTCCCACTCCTTGCGCTCCTTCTCGCGCAGTTTCTCCAGCTCGGCCGCCTTCTTCGCGTTCTCGTAGTTGGCCTCGGACTCGGATTTGAGATTGCGATTGAGCTCCTCGATCTCCTTGTTCCGTTTGTCGAGCAGCATTCGGTCTCTCTCCAACGCCGCCTTCGTCTCCTCGTACTGCTCGATCTTCTCTCTGAAAGGAAACGAGGTTGGCCTAGGAACCCGGCGGTCGCTGACCTCAGTTCGTCCGCGTACTTCTTGCGAGCCTCCTCCTCGCGCTTGTGATTCTCCTCCAACTCCTTGCATTTTCTCTCGAGAGCCTCGATTTCAGCGTTCGACTTCATTCCCTTGAGCATCGGCTTCAGACGCGAAAACAGTCGGTACCACGGCCACGAGCTGCAGAAATCAATCCTTCTGTGACGGACGGGTTACTGTAGCCTACCGTAGTTTGATCCAGGCTCGCACGTTGTCCTGGACAATCGGATAGGCGTCTTCGCGATCGAGTCTTCGCTTGTACTCGACCTGGAAGGAACCGATCAATAAGAGATAAAAACGGGCAGCAGTTTGGAAAACCCGGAGATTTCTCGTGCGTAGGGGGAGACGCCGAGCAAACAAAAGAGTGAGCCCGAGCAGATAAAGAGCACAAAAGCCACTTGGCACAGAGGCGACAAAAAACGACGGAGCAGCGGAGAGCGCACTTTCAGACGCACCTGAGCAAGATAGTGACGGGCGGAGCACTGGAACTTGAGGATGACCGCCGAAAGAGCCTCATCGCGCAGTTCTTCGAGACGAGCCAGCATGCCGGCTCTGAAGAACACCTGCAAACGGGGATGGCCGATGAGTTTCCTAGGCCATGAGTGGTGTCACTCACTTTGGTCGTTCCAACTTTGAAGTTGTCCACATTGATCTGACTGCTCTTGCTCAGTTTGCGAAGCATCGCCTTCGCCGCCTTCGACGCATCCTTCTCGGAAGCCTCGTCGGCCGCCAGAATCGCGTATCTGTACCGGAAATCGGCGAACATCATGCGATTCGGGAAGCCCTTGCGACAGATTCGGATGCCCTCGAGCACACCGTTGCACGTCAACTGGTTCAGAACGAGCGGCGCGTCGATGAGTCCCGACGTCTTCTTTTCGTTGGGAATGATGCATCTGACAGAGTCTTTGAAGCGGGGGACTGGATGGGGTTACGGTACCTGATGAAGTGCGGGTGCGTGGTGTGGAGCATCGTCATCAGCGACGTCAGCGACTCTCTGTACATGGTGGAGACGGTCAGGAACGACGCAGACTTGCCCTTCTTCTTCGTCTGCGCCGTCTTGCCGCGCTTCTCGCTCTCCTCTCGGTCCACGTCGGTCTGATAGTCCTCCCACAGTTGATAGAGGACGCCTTCCTTGTCGCTCGTCTTCAGAATCGCCACCGCCGAGTCGTTCAGCGGATCCTTGTTCTTGTCGAGCCACTGCTCGGCGTTGTAGCGGACGGTGCCGGCGTAGTGGACGATCGAGAAGTGCGCCTCGGCCTGCTTCCCTTTCGGCGGTTTCGCCTTCTGGAAGTTCGGGTGCTTGCCGAGGTGCTGCGTCAGCAACTTGTCCACGTAGGTCATGTCGGTGGCCTTCGGAACGATGCACTCCTCGTCGAGCATCGACACGATTCCGAGGGGCTGCAATCGGATCACGTGCGACTTCTGTCCCTCATTCCATCTCTCTCTCTCACCTTCTCGATGAGCTCGATGCAAGCCTGCAGATCGAGTCCGAAGTCGATGAAAGTCCACTCGATGCCCTCTCGCTGGTACTCTTCCTGCTCCAAAACGAACATGTGATGGTTGAAGAACTGCTGCAGTTTCTCGTTCACAAAGTTGATCCACAGCTGCTCGAACGAGTTTCTCTGAAAGTTGAGAGTGTGGTCGAAAGAGGGCTCTTCGCGTCATCTACGTCGAAGATCTCGAATCCGGCGATGTCGAGGACTCCGATGTAGAAGACCATATCGTCGACGTTCGCCTGCAGAGTCTTGTTGACTCTCTTGATGAGCCAGTTGAACATTCTCGCGTAGATGGCCTTCGAAAGGGCGCCCACTGCCCAGTCGACCTGCAATCCTTCTTTTCTTCTCTTCTCATCTCCGATTCGGACCCACCTGCTGGACGTTCTGTCCCTTGTTCACCCACTCCATTCCCACTTTTATGCGTGGTCTCGTCAACGCGTTCAGGAACTGATCGGTGTCGATTCCGAAGAGTCGGCACGCGTCCGTCGGACTCTTCATGTCGTCCACTTCGGCCTGCTCGTCGCGCGGCTTCTGCTTGAACGTCGAGTTTCCGATGTGCATGATCGCCGAGCACAGTTTGTACAAGTCCTCCTTCTCGCGCTCCGAGAAGCCCATCACGTTGAAAGCGTTCTGAAAGATCGTCGGATGACCGCGAGAAAGCTAGTCCCTCGCGTCTCACGTCGGTGATCTCCCACTCCTCCTTGTCATTCATGCCGGGCACAGTGATCTCGGCCTGCGACACGAACTTGTAGTCGCGGATGTTGTCGGTGAGTCCGAACTTGTCTCGCAACGCCTTCTGGGTCATTATCTGATAGAAAATGTGGTAGGAACGCTCTCCAGGAGCCTGCTTGATGACGCGAGACTTCTCCAGAAGATCTGAAAGTCTGAAAGTCTCTGGAAGATCTGTGAGAGCGTCGGCTCACAGTGCTCGATGTCTCCGCCGACGAGTCTTCCTTTCCGATCGAAGTGGATCCGAATGAACTTTCCGTAGCGAGAAGAGTTGTAGTTTCTGGAACAGGAACGAACAAGAATGTGGAACCTCAGTGAGCTTCCCACCTTGTAGTGGCTCCGTTTCCGAACGCCTCGATCGCCGGATTCGCTTGAACCACTTGATTTTCGAGCGACGACTCCTGAAATTTCGAAGGAGGGACTAGAAAACGCTGAGAGCGAGCGCACCGAAGTCTGATCCTTGTTTCCGGATCCGATCATCGCAAAGTACGCGATGACCTTCTTCGTGTTCTCCGTCTTTCCGGCTCCCGACTCTCCCGTGATGAGCATCGACTGGTTCTCCTTATCTGAGCAATCCGCCATCAGTCACTTTCTCTGCGTTTCTCTCTCCGACTCCCTACCCGACATCATATTTCTGAATGCCTCGTCCGAAACGGCGAACAGATGCGGCGGCATCTCGGCTCGCCGCTTGTTCACGTACATTTTGGCCACCGAATCCGTGTAAATCGGCAGCATTTTATACGGATTAATGAAGACGCAGAAGAGCCCCGAGTACGTCTGAAACGACTCTGCTCGTTCTGAGGAAGAGAGCGAAGAGGCAGACTCACGTAGATCATCATCGAGTAGTACCTCTGTCTCAGGTTGTGCAGCACCGACGCCTCGTTCAAGAACGTCAGGTTGCTCATGTCCTCGGTCTTCTCGAACTTGGCCGGGTTGATCTCCTGCACTTCGGCCCTCGTCAGCTTCTTCTGCGAACCGTCGCCCGGCATCGTCAGTGTCAGGTTGTCGCCCTCTTGCACGGCGATCGCGGCCGCCACGAATCCCTCGGCAGGGTCCGGCACCCATGCGTGCGTCTTGTTGTCGAACCGACGCGCCGCTTGCTCCTGTGAGACAGCGAGTTATTCACGTCTTCGGAAGACATCCTCGCATCTTCTCATTCCACGTGGAACTTCCAAATCGAGCACGGACCCCCACTGGTGTTCAACTTTGACAAGGTATATCTCGAAAACTAGAGTAGTAACAAAAAGTTTGTCAACTACAAAAATATGGGGAACTTGACGTTCAACATTTTTGTAGTGGACAACTTTCTCATAAGTTTTCTCGTTCCCGAGATATTTCGGTTTCAATTTCCCCACTAAATAGAAAAAGTGCCTTCTATTATAGAGTTCTCGGTGATTGGTACTGTTGTCGCCACGAAAAGTTCCGCGATTATGTTTCTTTTCGAAAAGTTTTCTTGAATTTCGTGGCGAGACTCGCGCCGCAACCAACGGAATATCAATCCAGGAAACACGGAGAACAACTTTAAATAGTTTGAATTCATGCACAGAAGGCTCAGAGGAGGATTTCAGCCCTTGCAAGTTGCTCCGGGCCATCTGGAATATTGATGCCTTCCCCTAGTTACCCGAAAAACGGTGTTTCTCCCTGAGAGCGCCACACGTGTCGCATTTCGGTTTTCGATGCTCTCACAGTGAGAGTCTCTCTCTTTCTCTCTCTCTCTCTCTTTCTCTCTCTCTCTCTCTCTCTCTCTCTCTCTCTCTCTCTTTATCTCTCTCTTTCTCTCTCTCTTTATTTCTCTCTCTCTTTCTCTCGTTTTCTCTCGGAAGGATAACCACTGTTTTCCTCCCTCAGATCCCCGCTTTTCCAAATATTTACACTCACTGGGAACCGTGCCAAATCTCCCATCGCTTAATGTTTTACAAGAAAAAAAAGTAGAAAGCGAAAAGAGTTGCCGAAACGAAAACACGTTCAGAAAGACCGGGAATAGAGTTTCATCTTTCGGAGTTTCAGATGGAAACTGGGCCGGATGGGGCGGGCCAGTTCCGAGTGAAAACTCACTTTGAGAGCCTCGTCCTGAGCCTGTCGCAGGTACTTCCAGCCCGGATCCATCATGTTGTCAATGCTCGCCATTCTGGCTCCGAATTAGGCGAAACGAGCAAAAAGTAGTCAAATCAGGCGACGAATGATAGATCAAATAAAAGACGTTTGAGCTTGGAGAAAAAAGTTTTATCAATGGGTGGCCTCGTGGCGGCGGCGGCAGCGGCTGGGAGCAAGAAAGTCTTCTCGAGAAGGGGCGAGCTTGCGAAGAGCAGGAGGAGGTGGATACACAATGTCGGAGGAGGCCGCCGCGCGACGACATATTGTGTTGATGAGACCGAGAGGCACTTCAGATCTCGCTGAGCAACATTGAGAATCAGATGATGAAGAAGAAGAAGAAGACTTCATTTCAGTATGTACAGACACCGGGAACGGAAATAATTACACGTGAAGTGGCACAGAGGGCTGACGAGAAACGTCTAGAAGATGGAGCACTTGTAGGCTCGGTTGACCCGTCGGAGGTCGGAAGTCGAGAAGTCCGAGGCTTTTCCCATGATCGGAGTGAAGTGAGAGTTCTGGAATGGAGCAGGAGCCGGTGAGCCGGAGCACTCGAGAGCACTCACCTTCGCCTCGATGGTGTTCTTTCCGTTGCGGGATCCCTCGTTGGCCTCGTAGTGCATGATGGACATGTAGTCGTAGTGCTCGCCGTAGTAGGAGAGCCCGAGGTTCGAGAGCTTGTCAAAGTCCGTGTTGGCGCCCGGGATCACGTTCTGATAAAGGATCGACACGTACGAGTCGCGGTCCTCGCGCTGATGCTCGTGGATGAAGCCTGCGAGGGGAACAGTTCAGTCGCTATCTCTCTGGATTCCTCTTACCGATCACATGCATCAGTTCGTGGATGATCGTGGCGTAGTCGATGCATTCGTCAGCGAGTGACACCTGTTGCCGGCCGCCGACTCGCGAAAAGTCCGCGTAGCAGCCGTCCAGCTTCTGAATCACGATGTAGTCCTTGTCGGACGGCGACTTGGGCACGAATCGGATGCACGTCTTCTTGGCGTAGGCGTCGAAGGCGCGAGCTAGAACTGCTCTCTGGGCACTGGCTGAAAGTTCTCGAGTTGGGAGTAAACGAGGCTCGGCGGCTTACTGTAGGCGGCTGAGAGGATGTAGGGCACTCTTCCGTTGGGCCACTTGTCCTTGTCGGCAGCCACGGCGACACCGCCGCCTCTCTTGAATCTCTGAAGACAGTTTGAGAGTTCGGCGTGAGCTCGCAGACTCAGAACCGACCTGGAAGGGGATTCGCATGTCGTGGTAGAGACTTCTGACGCGACGAGTGTGGGACGTCGGCAGGAGGAGCGCGTTTCGGAAGTCGGTGTCGGTGAGAAAAGAGAACTGCTCCATGTTGGGCATCCAGAACGGCGCCTGACAAAGGGCCGTCGGAGCCGAGAGGAGGATCGAGAGGAGCACGGAGGAAGCGAGCATCGTCTCGATCGAATGGAGCAACTACTACAAAGTAACCCCCCGGCAGGAGGGGGCGAGCTCCTCCTCTCTGTCTCTTCTGGTTGCCTTCCAATACTCCCCCTCCCCCCTCTAACTGTCTTTTTGCTGCAAAGGTCGTGCTCACTCTCTCTGCATGAGCCAGTATTTCACGCGAGAGAGATGCTCACAGAGCACCAGGGTAACCGGCTCCGCGTGCTCTCTCGCTCTGTTTCCGCGCGGCGACGCGCGTCTCTTCCGCGCTGCGCTGCCCAACTGTACTACTGTCAAAAACTGTGTGCCGTGTTCCCGCTGTTTGACTTTTTATTATTTCGATACTGGATTCATTCGACGGAAAGTGAGACGAGACGAGAAGAGAGAGAGAGAGAGAGAGAGAGAGAGAGAGAGAGAGAGAGAAAGAGAGAGAGAGAGAGAAAGAGAGAGGTCGCCTGAGGGTGCAGAACAGTTTTCTGGCGGGGCAAACATTGACTTTGCCGTAGTACGCGTCGCATTCGTTTTTTTTCAGTCTTCCAGGTATCGATCCAGATAAATGTTGCCGAGACGAACGATGGAGGGCAGAAATAGTGGGATGACGTCGATCTGAATCGAACGATCGGAGAAACAACTTCATCGGAAGATGCTCACCTGGATCGGATCGGTGGCATTCGTGACGCGATGGGGACACGTGTGCTCGATGTAGATGTACGGGTCGGGAGTGTTGATGGGGCCGAAGTCGCTGGCACAGCCGGTCACCTGGAAGTAGCCCGTCTTCTCGCTCCACGTCCTCCCCATCAGATCGTCGGATTCGAGTGGAAGCGCTGGAAACGAAGGGACGGAGGGACTAGAAACCCGCCGGCAGAGAACTCACAGTCTTCGTCCCACAAATCGATGTGCACTCTGGCGACAGCTTCGGGTTTCGTGGGACACTTCAGAGTGCCGGTGGCCATCAGACAACTCGTTTTCGAAGTGATCGGTCCGAAATTCCAGAAGGCAACGGTGAGAGAAAGCCAAGAGAAAACCAATCGGAGTCTCATTCTTTGCGAAGGCAAGAAGGGGTCTGTTTGTGTGTGAGTGTGGGGGGGGCAGAAGAAGGAAAAGAAGTCCCCCGAGACGTTATCTCATGTTCAGTTTATTTGCTCTCTGATCAATAACAACAACTCTTCATTCACTTTTGTCGTCATTTCTAGTGTATCTTTCCGCACGTCTTCACCAATCCGTCCTCTTGAATCCACGCACTTCCCGCCCAAACCGGCTTCTCTTTCAGCTCCTTCGGGAAGCATCTCTGTATTTGGACGCCGTCGTCGCCGCATCGATACTCGACGTCTCCTGGAATTGGCTGCGTTGCGTCGATACGGAGTGAGTTTCGAACCGACCTTCTCTCCAGACCGCGTACTTTTTGATGTGCAGATTCTCGTCGTTGACGTCGTCGTTGGCGGTTCCGTTGAAGCAGCCCTTCGGCTCGATGCGAGCGGACAACTGATTCAGCGGAATGCGGCAGTATTTGAGACTGCGGTTGCCGATGACGAAGAATCCCTGCTTCACAATGTCTCCGTTAACGTCCACGCATCCTTTGAATCGTCGCGAAATGCAGCAGATCGCGAACCGATCTTTGAAAATGTCGTCGGAGAAGTCGGCGAAAGTGGGACACGAGTTGGTGTTGAGGTGTTCGGTGGAGGCCTCGTGCGAGCACGTGTACTCGTAGCCGTGCTCCACGAACGTCTTCGA
Organism: Caenorhabditis sulstoni; assembly: GCA_963966605.1. Lineage (NCBI taxonomy): Eukaryota > Metazoa > Nematoda > Chromadorea > Rhabditida > Rhabditidae > Caenorhabditis > Caenorhabditis sulstoni. The sequence continues at coordinate 6,242,627 of OZ016477.1, read as the reverse complement.
GCCCACGTCGAGAAGGTGTCCGCTGTCGGTGACACATTTCAGAGTCTGAACAGATCGTTTTCAGATGTCTCACGGGGGGGGGGAGGTTTCAGTCTTTGTCTACCTGAATCTTCCCGTGTCTGCAAGTGACGAGGAAGTGATTGTTGCGGATCCACTTGTCTCCAGGAGCGTGAACGACGCCGTTATCTTCGCATTGACGAGCGCGAGAGCTCGAAGCGAAGAGCGAGAGAGTGCATAGAAACAGGAGACGCAGACGACTGGTCATCGGATCGGAGTGAGAAGAAGAGAATAAAGTGAAAGTGACCTGAGTGGCGGGGCGAGATGGGCTCTGTTGCAAGGATGTAATGCTCCCCCCTCTGACTCGAGTGTGTGATAAAGAAAGAGATGCAAGTGCGCTCCAATCGAGAAAATCTTTATTCGTTTCAAAACTCGACAAGTGTTCTGTGGTGTCCCATGAGTCCCTTGAAATACTTGACCGTCTTCACTTTCAGCTCGAGCGTCGCGTCCTCGTCGGCCACGAAAACGGTGCACTTGTGCATTTGCATCGCCGAAACGGTGCACATGTGCGAGATGCCGCACTCGATCGCCTGATGAAGAGCCAACGATTTGTGGGAGCCCGTGATGAGGATCATCACTTCGCGAGCGTCCATCACGGTCTGCACTCCCACTGTCAACGCCTGCGTCGGCACTTTCGACAGGTCTCCGCCGAAGAATCGCGCGTTCGCCTGGAAACAATGAAGCTCGTGGAATGGTAAAAGAGGTTCTTCCTGGTTACGGTACCTGAATGGTGTCCTCGTTGAGGGTCTTGATGCGAGTGCGGCTCGCCAAAGAGCTCCCCGGCTCGTTGAACGCGATGTGTCCGTCGGGTCCGATTCCTCCGATGAACAGATCGATTCCGCCGGCGGCGACGATCTTCTTCTCGTAATCCTCGCACTCTTTCTCGTGATTCGACGTGTTTCCGTCGAGAATGTGGATCTGTAAAAGGGCATGGAATAGAGTTACGGTAGTTCGCAAACTAACATTCGCCGGATCGATGTCAATGTGACGGAAGAAGTTCTCGAACATGAAAGAGTGATAGGACTCGGGGTGGTCACGTGGCAGAGCTGGAAACAAACGGGCGCTTTCGCGAATCTTCGAGACCTCGCTCACCGACGTACTCGTCCATGTTGAACGTCTTGACCATTTTGAAGGAGACGAGTCCCTGCCGATGGAACTCGATGAGCTTCCGGTACATGCCGAGGGGCGTCGATCCGGTCGGCAGTCCGAGGACAAAGAACTTGTCGGACGGCGTCGAGCGGATCTTCTTGACGACGTACCGCGCGGCGAAGTCGGCCACCTTCTCCGCGTTCTCCTCGATTATCAGCTTCATCTGGAAATAGTCGGACTAAAAGAGCGAGAACGTGAACTACTGACAAGGCGTCGCGAAAAACGGAGGGGGGAAGTGAGAGTGTGGTTTCCGATGTGTACAGTCTGGTTTTATACCCCCACCGTCTATCTTATCATTCCCTTTTTGGCGATTCAAACACAAACACCTGTCGTCCCGAATATGGCAAGGACAATGGGAGCAAGTGTGACAGGTTGATATGCGATTCGATAGGAAACGAAAGTGGGGCGAATCGAATGTTTATGCGAGCATAAACAGCACACACACACACACACATAGAATTCGATGGTCCAGTGGTTCACGTGAACGAAAACATCGGAATCGGAAACAAACCGGAAAGGGGGAATTCTGATCCGCCCAAGTAGTTACTGGGCCCCAGTTTGAACTGTTTTCCATCTCAAAAAGACTGTTAGATATCTGAAATCAAACGTTTTACACTTCTTCTTCTCTTTGAATAAGATTTTCGATGGCGTCCGCTAGAATGACTCGAGTGAGATGGTATGGAACTGGACCGGAGGAACAGAGTCATTCATCAGAAGAGCTCATTCTTTTCATGACTCTTTCCACTGGCCTCCGTCATTCTTTCCACAGAAGAGCCCACGCCGGCCGAGTTGAATTCGTTGAATCTGTGAAGTCGAGCAACTCCGAGCGACTCCTGCACCGGATCGAAGACGAACACTCTTTTCGTCTTTGTTCTTTTCCGAACAGATTCTCCCCCGGAATAAGCTCACTTCCAGAGCGGTTTCCAGTTCGTTATCAGTAGATTCACTCTTCAATTTCTGCCTCTATTTCGACATTGCGCTCAGCAATTTCAGTCCATCTGTCAATTTCAGCCACTCTCTCCCTCGGATGACTCTGTCGGAATTCAATTCGCGATGTTTGGCCTCTCCAATTTGTGTTTAATATTCCGTCGTGGATTCCTAATTATGCAAATCAGTCCTCTACTTCAAAAAGGCAGCAGCCATTTCAGTTCCGAAACCGTTTCGATGGTTTCATATTCAATGAAATATTCTGAAGCTATTCAGCCGGTTCAAGTCTACAGTACTCGTCGTCACGTCTCCCATTTCCGAGTGTAAACAGAAGGCGGCGAATTTCGAAAAAAGTCTCGATTTTCGATGAGAAGATGGCTTGAGGAGATAAGAGCCGGTTGGCAATTTGCCAAAAGACAAGGTTACCAACTTCTAATACCTTCTTATCGAGAGATCACGTAGGCTAGACGTGGAGTCGGCCGCTATAAAAGGGCGCACGAGAAAGTACGGTAATCGGCGATCGGCGCAGCAAACGCGCTCTACTGATAATGCTGCCGAACAGATTTTCAGTGATTTATTTATAAACTGAAACGGCCCTTCTGATGACGTCATCATCTCCGCCCCCACACGAGTGTTCACTATAAAAACCCCCGGCGCTCCAATGAGAATCTCCAGCATTTCGAGCGCTTTCCTCGCTGACCTTCCTCCGTAGTACATCTCGTTTCCGTTTTCAAAATCTGCCAAAATCTTGTGTGAAAAAGCGGCGCATAAATCACTCTCTCTCTCTCTTTCTTCTGCATATGCGGGGCGAAAGTTGCGAAAAGATGAATATCTTTTCGCCTCTGAAAAGAGAGAGAGAGAACTTACACTTTGTACCAGTTCTCTCTTCTTCTCCTTCTCAACAACATGGATAAACAATACGCATTCTGCCACGAAGATTTCTCGCGCCCCCCCCCGCCGCGTGCTGCCAATATCCGCCCGAAGCAAGGAGAACACGAAACTGGTTCTCCTTTGTCAATGTATCACACTTTCACTATTGTATAATAATACCTGCCCCCCTCTCTCCTTTCGATTTCTCCCGAGAAGAAGAAGATGAAGAAAAAGAAGAAGACGATACTTTTGACCCCTTCCTCTCTGGTTCAACTGGTTGTGTCCCGTATCAAAAACCTCGCACCGCTGTGTCCCCCGCCAGTTACTTTCCCAAGTTTGCTTTACTTCGCTCCCTCCCACCATCCCTCAAGAGCTTTCTTCCCCCTCCGAGCTCCCGCCAATCCCACACACATCTTGAACCTGTGTCAACACTTTTATGAGCTCACTGAGCAGCACTGTGGCATTCATGTGTTCCCCTCCGCATTCACTTCCGCGCATATTTTCACCTGACTACGGAAAAACTCTGAAAAATTAAAGTTATACTTTCATCGCAAGCTCTCCGCTTCCAATGTTCTTAGCGCAGTCGGTAACCCGTTTGTTTTCCAAATTTCCATTCCCGGTTCGATTCTCCAGTGAAGCTCATTCGATTTTCTCTTTCCCAAAATCGCTTGATTGACCATTAAAACGGGGGCGAAAAACTGACAAAGAAAGGGGAAAAAAAGCAAAAACGGTCTTCGTTTTAAATTCGATTTAGTTGGCAAATGCCCTTGACCACAAAATGAAAAGTGTAACAATTCGGGGAGGGAAGTGTAAAAGATTTCAAAATGCCGACTACCCTCCCATATGTTTCCAGTCGTTTTCAGTATTAGTATTACACCGCTTCTCTTTCTCTCTTTCTCTTTTTTTCTTCCTTCCAGTCGTTTTTTTTCTTTCGCTTCCCTCCAGCTTTCCGGATTGTCAACAACACGATTTGTTATGCAAAACGACAAGCTCAGAGCTCTTTTCATGAGCTCCGAGAGCAAGAGAGCAGAAAAAACAACATGAAGCTCAAAAATGCGTTCTAATTCTCTTTTCTGTGTCTCTCTCTCTCATGCTTTTTTCGGAAATTCGATCTCCTCCGTCCGACTCCAACACTTTAATATTCCTCGTTTCGGCTGTTTTCCATTCGAAAACCCAATTTTCCTCTCTCGTTTTCAGACCGCCTAAATGCTGCCAAAATGAGGCTCGAACCCGATTTGCTCAGTCTTCCCAATGAGCTTCTTCTGCAGGTGAGTAGCCTTATTTCGCTGCGCAGCGGTGATACGGAGTTTCAGGTGTTCTCTCGATTGCCACGTCGTGACTTGTTTCTGGGAGTGGCCCACGTGAACGCGCGCTGTCGAAGTCTTGTGCAACAGAATCTGAAGAGTCTCAGCTTGTAGGAGGGCCTAGAAACCTCCTCTTCCACTCGATTATTCTCTTCCAGACTCGACGCGCACTGCCACGTGAACATCGTCGACAACCGGCCTCTGAACAAGTACCGCGAGGACGGCACCGACCCGATCGTCACCTACACCTTCACGCTTTTCGACAGCCGCGGACCCGAATTCACGCAGAAACGGCGACTTTGTCTGCGCGGAAACGACGCGCGCTACCGAGATCTGCACATTTCGCACGGCAGCGATGGCACGATGCAGGCGGAGTTCGGCGGAAGAGAGCTCGCGGTGCCGCCGGAAACTGTGCACACGGTGAGTTGGCGAGCTGCTCCGCTCGCCCCGGCTCACTCTCTCTCGATTGCAGCTTCTCTCCTACATGAACGTGCAGGCGGTGCGGTTCCAAGTGCGCAAGCAGTGCAAACGGGAGTCTCGTCGCGTCGAGGACGACTTCTTGCTCGATTCGCTGGAGTTCTGCGAGAGAGTCTGCTCGCGCGTCGACATCAAATCCCTTCTTCTCTGCTCCAAAAACATCATATTCCCGTGGCAGCTCGGCCAGAAGTCCCTTCAGAAACTGTCCGAGATGCAAGGCCTTCAGAATCTGATTCTCGAGAACATGACGACGTTCGATCTGTTCTCACGTCATCTGAAATTGCCGACGAAGAGTCTGAGCAGTCTTCAGTTCCGACTCGATCCACGTCATCGGATGGACGTGGATCGTCTGACTGTGTCGCAAATCAACGGCGATCTGCTGAACCTGCTCAGCTCGTCAGCCGTCTATCGATTGGATTTCTCGGCGTACGCCGAAGTTTCGCAGATTCTCAGCTCCATTGACGCGGTTGACATGTGCCGTTTCATCGAGGTCTCGACAGTTTTCTAGTCCCTCCCGTTTCAATCGATTTTCAGACGTGGCACTCCGCGTCGAAACCGTGGATCATCAAAGGAATCTCGTTCAATTCGACCGTCTCGATCGACGAATTTCGCGACGCCACCTTCAAACTTCTCCCGTAACATTTCCCCCAACTTGTTCGGTAGAGCGCACTTCCGTTTTCCAGTTCAAACTTCGCCGTTTCCGTCCCCTACTGCCGCTTTCAAACCGCCCATCGCAAGTCGAAATCGACAGTTCTGGAGTTGGCCTGTTATGCGAACGGGGTGAGAATTCAGCTTCTTCGCAAATTCATTTTTCGTTTCCAGAATGCGACCCAGTGGATCATTCGAACCGGTTACATCGAATCGTGTTAACACCCTGTTGCTCAGCAAAATCGCCTTTTTGTTCAATAAACGGGTGAAATTCTGACTCAAAGATTCATTTTGGAGTTGCAAAACAAATACTTCTCTGGGCCTGGACCAGAGAAAAAAGTAATGGGGCATAGTAGAGTTACATAAGAAAATAATATGTGTAAAACAAAACAAAATCTGTATATGTATATAAAAACATAGATATATGAGGGAACAGTTTAAGCTTGCGAAGCGGCCGTCGCAGCTTTCTCCTTCACGAGGGCAACTCGTCTCTGCTCTTCCATTTGATGCAGGTATCTGAAATCATACGGACGCTCTCGAATCATTTTCGGATCAAACGGGGTTTTAGACGAATCAAACCGCCATCGATTCCATGAAATGACTCCGAAACCTCTACGAAATAAGTCTTCGTTACCTCAACGCTCTCTTCGCCGCCGTGTTCTTGGCAATCCGATAGCTCCTTCCCATTCCGGTGAATCGCATGTTGTTGCCGACGTCGACAGTGACTCGAACCTTTCCAGTCTCAAGAATTCGCTCCATTTTGCTGAATCTCGCCTTCGACGCCTCCAGTTCCATGAGCTCACGGACCGGGGAACGGGGCGGATTCGCGCAGCACGATTCGATGGTTCCGCGCATCATGTGGAAGATGACTTGCCACGTGGTGTCGAGATTGCGTCCCGAGTCGAGATAGATGGCGCCGGCGACCGATTCGAATATGTCTCCCATCGCTTTCGGCACCTCGATATCCTCTTCGTGGCCTTCGTCTATCTCTTCCTCCGTCGTCACCATATACATCTGAAGATCGGAAAGATTCGTAGTTTGGCATGGGAATTATTTACTCACCTCCGTGTTGAAGTTGGTTTCGAAGCTACGATCGGCGCACAGCTGGACGAACTTCTCGATCATGTGATGCAATCCGGGACACAGTGCGATGAAGTGCTTCTGGAACTCGTATTTGACCGCCAGCGAAGCGAAGATGGTGTTGTTGACGAGGGCAGATCGGAGATCTGTGAGCACTCCCGGACTGTATTGTCGGACGTCTTCGAACAGATATCTGGTGATCATGTAGTCGAGGACAGCGTCTCCGAGGAACTCCAGTCGCTGGTAACATCCGGTGACTCGGTTGTTGATGTAGGAGGCGTGGGTGAACGCCTGCACCAGGTAGGCCCGATCTTTGAATCGGTATCCGATCTTCTCCTCGAGTGCCGAGAACTGGAACTGTTGCCACAAGTTGTTCAACGCATTTATCGAAGCATTCGGATTCATCGGCGTGTCGATGAACCGGAGAAGTGGCGGATTCGCGACGATCTTCGTGTCATCCTGCACAACAGTCAGTCCCATCCATCCCATCACTTTCAGCGTCGGATTGGGTCCCAAAGTGAGCAGGTGGACACCGATCAACGCTTCAACCGCATCGGCAATCGACTTGTCCGAGATATTCTGCTGCGTGAGAAGATTGTACGGAAGCGGTGAGATGTCGTCGTTCATCTGGCGCGTCTGCTTCGGGAACGTTATCGTCTCGATGCCGTCCGCGGTGCTCTTCAAGTTCTCGGATCCTTCATCCCATCCCGTATGGTTCTCCTTCGCCTTTTTCTCGATCGTCTGTCCACTCAGAAGACGTTCCATTTCTTTGTCCTTCTCTTCCGCGTCGTCAGTGTTCGGCGCTTTGAAGTCACAAGTGGGGACGTAGCTGAAAATGAAGAAATGGGAAAACTGAACACACTGAATCTCTGATTCGAGATTGAACTCAGAAAGTTTAAACTCCAGAGCTATCAATGGTCACACAAATCAGTCTTTTTCTCATTCCTCACCAAGGCGGAAGCCACGAATCGTGCGCATCAAACTTGTTCGACACGATCAGCTGCGGGATGCCGAGCTTTTTTCCGAGTCGGTACAGATTACAATTGGAGACCTCCTTACTCCTCGCGAAAGACAGTTTTCCTTCGTGGAAATCCAGGTGAGTGTGGTAGAGGTAGTCAGTGACAGCGTACTTGAGGAACGAGTCTCCGATCGTCTCGAACCTTTCCAGAGAAAATCCGTCTCCGGCGTTTGAGCAGGTGAGCGCGGTGAGCAGAAGACACGGCGACACGCCCATTCCGACGTCGCTGTCTAAATGAGAAACGGCTTCTTCGGCTCGCTCACGAAGGAGCCCAGCCATCGCGGGGCTTTCTTTTTGGAAAGAGAACGGACGAGCCGGGGCGTCGGCCACGGCGATCGGCAGCACTTGGCAGACTTCTCTCTCGGTCACTTCTACTTTGACTGTCTCGTCGTCGACAGCCTTCTTCCGATCGGCTGCTTCGCTCAACTCGCCAATTTCCTCGTCTATTGTTTTTGGTTGTTCTACCTGGAACTTGCGAAGCGGTCGTTTCCGTGCTGTTTCTCGATTTCTTACCTCGTCAGCATTCGATTCAGGATCGTCAAACTCGTCCAGATTCACAACTTCCTCTCGTCTCAGAGGCAAATCTCTCTGATCTAGCACTTCCAGATCTTCCAGTTTCTCACGAGCCTTCATCAAAACCTCCTCTTGAATCTTTTTGCGCTGCAGTTCGTCTGCCGTCAACTTCTTCGTCGTCTGACCCATTGAAGTCGCTCCTAGTGGTGCAGAGGGCGCGGCCTGGGCGCCTCCTTCGAAGACTCTTCCGACGTCGGCCATCAGAGCTTGCATGTTGAGACCTCCGACAGGATCACCGAGGATTTGCTGCAATAGGTTCATCGATAGAAAGATGAAAGTCTTACACAACAGAACTTACGAAAGGCGCCGCACTGCCATCTACATCCATGAAAGTGACTCCTCCGTCTCCCGGTCCATCCAGGTCTCCCCACCCGCTCGGCACAATGTTATCGGATGGAGCCCACGCTTCCGTGGCCACGTTACCCGGTCTTCCGGAGGACGTGAGACGAGCTGAGTAGTCGTGCATGGTGAAAGGAAGCGCGTCGTCGTCTTCGTCCGAGATGTTACCGTCGTGAAGACCCGTCGTCAGTCCGGCCGTCTCTATTTCGTCCGCATCGAGCTGCTCGCGAGTCGACGAAATGTCCACCCCGATGCGGATCGCGTCTTCCGGATCCCAGACTCCGATGGCGAACTGCCCGTCCTCCGTCTCCTCCACGACCTCCTTCTTGTTCTTCTCCTCTTGCTGTTCCACTGCTTTCCGATTCAACTCTCTCAGCTGCTGTATCTTCTTGACGATCAGCGACTGCTTCTCTTCGTAGGCCGATGAATACGTCAGCGGACTCCACTCGACGTTTCCAGTCAGTTTAGTCTCCGCTCGATCTTTTCCGAACGCCTTGACGAGAATAGTCTCTCTCAGTTCATCAGTGAGCAAGAGCTGATTCAAACGATAGAAGATGCTCGGGAGGGCGGCGATGACACTCCAGAGGGGACCAGAGATTGGATGGATGTCCATGAGTTCCGGAACGAGTATCTGTCGTTGAGACGGTGCGATTGCAGTCGAAGAGGTCGACGCGCTGACCGACTCTTTGGATTCTGAAGGAGACGTGACGCCTGGATTCGAAGACGTACTGACATTTCGTGAACGACGACACGGCGGAGGAACGCGCGGAGCGAGAAGATTCAATCGGTTCGAAGTGAAATCGACGTCTAGAAGGCTCTGCTCCTGATCGTAGATTTCCAGATTGTACTTTTTGATGAAGTACTCGTTGAAAGTCGTGAAATGATTGTCCGGGAACTGCGAACTGGGCCGATGCTCCCACATAATCTCGGCGACGTAGTAGAATGCTGGCTGTTCGACGTTCCTGTACCACGGCATCACAACGGCGTCTTTGTACTTCTCGGGCTCGAACTTGAATTGACGGCGAACCTCATCGGACGGGATACGAGGCATTTGCTGCATGTTGAGAACGACGTCCACCACGTACTGCATCTTGATCGAGTACTCTCCGTCCTTGCTCCGATCGAGCGGAACGACCAGAGTGTTCAGCGGGGTGCTCGCTGAGACGTCGAACTGTAGATTGCCGGTCTTGCACATCTGGAGCACCTGGGTGAAGAGGTAGTCATGAAACTCGTGGATCTGTTCGAGTTCTTTCTCCGTCAACGTCACTTTTTGCGGCGCTACTGCCATTCGGACTTCCATGTCGCCCTGTCTCAAGTAAACGGGGAACGGCGGCACTCTCGGTATCTCCTTGGTGCTCAGGAATCCGAAACAGTAGTCGTGATCCGTCGGATTCAAAGTCTTGCGACGTTTCAAAAGTTTCGGGTCAGCGGAGTCCCGAAGTTTTTCGAGTTCCAGCGCATAAACGTAGCATTCTTTGCCCGGTTCGACGAGAGATTCGTTGAGTGCGCGCGCAATTTTCTTGTCGTAAAGTTGCTTTCGCTTGGCAGATCCGACCTTTGAAGACAGTCCCGGAGCGTACTCGTCCGGTTCCTCGTCGATTTTCTCGAGCGTCAGCGGACAGTCCTTGGATTTCGGGAGCAGGTTCTCGTCGAGCTCTCCTTTCTCGTACAGTTGGCGACAGGCTTCCAGAGCGACCGCCATCTGAGCCGTCTTTTTGCTCGGCATCGGATTCTTAAATTCGATCGAATGCTTGATCGGAGAGTTGATTGGGAGGAGCAGCTCGGCGCAGTACTTGGTCACTCCGGATTCTTCGATCGGAATGATCCGATTGTGAGGAACGAGGCGAGTGAAGATATCGGAGGGAAGCTTGCTGCAGTACCGATTCACCATCGAAATCGCACTCGTCATCGTCAGCTTGGCTCCGGTCTTGGTTTCGAGCGGAGCCATTAGCTGATCGTAATTCTCCTCGTCTAAGAAGAAATCGCCGTCGTTCTCCACAGGATTGTTCACACTTCGCGATCTTTCGAGGAGCAATCTCTCTATCTGCTGGAAGTCTTTCAGGTCCGAATTGCACGTTTCCGTATCTTTTTGGTCAGTCATCACAATGTAGCGAGAGCCCTTCTTGCGAGCGCGTCCTTTCGATTGAACGTAGGATCGCATGTCGAGTGGACGATCGAACTTGACGACGACATTGCATTGCTTCACATCCACGCCTTCTTCGAGCACCGCAGTAGCGACGAGCACGTTGATTTCGTTTTTTTGGAAACGTCGGAGCACCTAGAAGTTGGGTCTGATTTCTGATGGAAAAAAGCTTAAATCTACCTCAGCCTGTCTCTTGTGCTGATTTTCAGAGCTCGCGAGATTCTGTCCACTTGCCCCAATGACAAAATCGGAATTGACAAACTTGAAGTCTTTCTCCCATTGTCGAACACTTCGGATCAATGTGTGAAGGGCGTACGCGATGTACCGCTGCTCGACAAAGACGATGGCCGAGAGCTCTTCTCTTTTTTCGTCTTTCAGGTTCATCCTCTCCCTCTGGAAGTCCGGATGGAACATCTCGAAGAGCTCGAACAGTCTTTTCACACGATGTGGGATGTACGGAACTAGTTGCTTGAGGCTCTTGATCTTTCTCATCTGGAAATGAACGATGTATGGGATTACTATAGAATTGTGAAACCTCTGGCTCCAGGAGTCTTTTGATCGTAATCACCGCCGTCTTTCCGAGATTGAAAAAGAGAATCGTCTTGTCGGGATAAATCTGGGTTCTCGACCACTTTCCCAGCTCTTTCTCCCAGAACTGAGCAGTCTTCCACGCGGCCCACGGGCCCAATTGTCTCAGAACTGCCTGAATCGTTTTCAGAGCGTCTTTGAGACACCTTCTCGGATCCACGTCAAGATCCTTGTGGAAGAGATCCGTGGTGTTCACGAACTCCTCCGTGTCCTTGAGCACTTTATACACGTTCTTGTAAGAGTCCAATTTCAGTTCTTCGGCAACGAAGTCGCTGCACATGACGATCGCTTCGTACGGTTTCGCGCCGTACTTGGACAAAGAGACGAGGTCGCTCGCCGTCTCTATCATGCTGTCCAGGACGGATTCGAGCTTGTTCAGCTGCACTTCCAGCTTCGACGGAGACACTTTCTCTTTGATCAGACTGGCTGTGAGTCCGAGAACACGTGGAACGTGCTCTTTTCCTGCGAGAGATTGAGCTCAAGGGGGGAATGCATTTGAAAGCTCACTTGACTTGATATCCTTGTACTCTTTCATGATGAGTCTGTAAGGATGCTTGGATCCAAGTGCATGATGACATTCGTCGAAGATCAGAACACAACAATCTTGTATCCGGACGTAGGCGTGATTTATCAGATCGAGAAGACATTGTGCAGTGATGACGATCACCTAGAAACGGAAACCTCCCATCAGAAGTTTCTAGATTCTTTCACTAACATGATGTTCCTTCATGAACTGGTCGCAGTGCGCTTTGCTCTTCCACAAATCATTGCTCGTCTGTCCGTGCACTTGACCCACTTTGAAACTTGTGTGGATTTCAATGTGTTTTGCTTGTTGTTCCACGAGGTTCACTGCAAGACTATCGATTTTTCCATCGTTTCCGAACTTCGGATCTATTGCTCATCCTTCACCGAAATCACCTTTCTCGACTACGAAAAACGATCTCTTTGCACCGTTTTCGTACGGTGCGAACATCTGCACTCCATATTCTTTCAGAAGAAGAACGGCGATGAAAGTCTTGCCGGAACCGGTTCCCAGCTGCACAATCGTGTTCTTCTTTACGGCCTTATCCAGAAGCTCCACCTGAAGAAGGGAGTTCCACAAACTTCAGATATTTCAGATTACCTGATAATCTCTCGGCTGAAAACATTGTAAACCGGGCCGCATTCGAGTCGACATTGATGATCTGGGAAACATTTTGAAATAAAAAACAGATTCACAGGGGTTCGGCCTCGTTCACGAGCTGGTAATGCAAACGCGCTCTGCTGTACTACGTTTACCAAATTTTTAAAAAATGAAATGAAGAATTTTCGTAAGAAAAAAGCGAAAAATTCCAGCTGAAGCCCGAAACACTTTTTCAGAAAACCATCTTTTCATTTTTTCAAATTTTAAAAATGTAACAGTCGTGGCAAGACCCAGTGCTCCTTATTGGTCCTGTTCCTTTAAACCGTAACTCCTTCTGTTGAATTTTATCACTTTCATCGTCCGAACTTCGCACAAACCTCGCACGATCTCCGTTTCAAATCGCGATAAAAATGTCTGTTTTTACCAGAATGACCGAATCAAAAGAAGCAGCAATGCGATATAGGTGAGCTGTTTTATACAAAAAATAATTAAAAAAACACTATAAAAGCAAAAGAAAATGAAAAAGAAATTTTTTTGCAGAGCATACTGTGTTTCGAAAAAAAAAGAAGTTTGGGATGCACTCATTGAGCACTCGAAAAACGCAAAAAGCGTCGAAACAGTGTACGACATGACGACGAAGCTGCAGACTGTCGAGCAGGACCTCCTCAGGGTGGGGTTCCACGTGATTCCATCGGTTCATTGACTTCAGAATTTTTCCAGGAGGCTCTTCAAAACGGAGTTGGAGCTCCAGACATCTACGACGCTTCCGAGCTCATTTTCCCGGTGGCGATGCAAAGTGTAGTCATCAAAGTGCTCAAACCTTACTTTCTTTCTCACTGGGCCACTTATCGACGTGAAAACCTTTTGTTAGAAACCGAATGACTCTGTTTTTCAGTGATAAGATACAAACCTTACGCTAAAATTGATCACGGCATCGATTTAAACGAAGCTTTGTACACAGACGAGAAAAAGAACCAGTACGGAGAATATCTGACGGATTTCAACGCATTCGTATTTGAATTGTAAGTAAAATAGTTTTTAAAAAAAAGCTGGTCGATCACCAAGATAATTACAGAAAAAACGGGATTATGAATGCGAGTCGTCATATGAACGCGGCAATCTCGCTCTACATCCGAGAGCTGGCCTACATGCTCGTCAACCACGAGAAAGATGCGTTCGACGGGGAGCTCCGGTGCTCATGGCTTCAGGAAATGATGGAGAACCTTCGCATGTGGTCCGACACCATTTCCATGCAGGAGGCGTTTCATCTGATCAGCGACACCATCTACAAAGACGTCTTCGAGATGCTCTCTCGTAATGTAGGCTTATTTCGCCCATATTCGCTCTAAAAACCAACTTCCAGGCCTACGAAATGGTCGCTGTGGACTTTCCAGAAAAGTTCCGAGGAATCATCACAATGAAGTATTGCCTTCTGAAGACAAACAACTACGGAAGAGAGGATCTCACGAATCAGTTGATCAAGAACGTCGAGGAGAGACTTCTCGTCGCTTGTGAGTCCATTTCTCTATAATTTTCAAATTCAATGCTCACTTTTCAGCAATCGACACAAAATCGATTCTGAATTCGTACGCGGCGTGCGTAGAATCACTGCGAGAGCTCGATAACAGTTGTGTCGTGATGCACAAAGTGTGCGGTGTGATCCGAGAATATTTGAAAAAGCGACCGGACACAGTGCAGCAGATCATTGGCTATATCACTTCGAGCAAGAAGGACGAGCTGAAGAAGGACATGTCAAAGACGGTTCGATCTGCGATGATGGACGAGGACGAGCTGCGCGGAGTGAACGACGACTTCCTGCCGGAGAACATGGAGACGAGGGGTTGGGAGAAGTGGATGCCGAATCCCGTCGATGCGACCGTCGGCGACGGAGTTCCCGGACATCAGGGCGTCGACGTATTCAACATGCTCGTTTCAGTGTACGGCTCGAAAGAACTGTTCGTGAAGGAGTACCGAAATCTTCTGGCCGAGAGGCTTTCCGGCACTGATAACAAAGATCCATACTTTGAGAAAAACTATCTGGATCTTCTGAAGCTCCGATTCCAGTACAGCGAGCTTCAGCACTGCGAAGTGATGCTGAGAGATGTGATGAGCAGTCAGGAGATCGACGACATGGTCGAGAGGAAAAAGGATCCCGAACACGTTCCCTTATCGGCGTGCATCATTTCAGGCCACTACTGGCCTAAGCTAGAGGCTGACAAGGCAGAAGTTACACTGCCAGCTCAGTTGGAAGGAGCGATGACGAACTATCAGAAGGTTTACTTAGATGCGAAAAGAGACAGACGGGTCGACTGGATCCGAGGCGTCGGTTGCATGGAACTGTCGATCGAGCTGGACGGAGTGCAGGTCGACCGGACTCTTCCCAATCAGTACGCCGTCGTCCTTTTCCTCTTTCTCGAAAAAGAGACGTGGACGACGTCTGAAGTGTGCGATAAGTTGAAGTTATCAGCAGTGCTGGCGAAGAGAAGGCTCGAGTGGCTCGTCAAACAAGGATTCGTCACTCTAAATCCGTCGGTCAGCAGTGACACGTGGCATCTCACTCGGAACCCGTCGGCGATCCTTCCGAATCGTCCCGGAACTCCGGACATTGGAGAGGACGAGGATCCGGAGCCCGAGGAGAACTCGGATATGGTGGACGCTCTCGAGCAGTACTGGAACTACACCCGCAACTACATCGCCAACCACGCGCCGAACGGCGAAGTGAAGGCCGAGCGGATGCACCGAGTCTACCGGATGTTCGGATCGCCCACCTCCGCCGGTCCCACCCTCGACCACGTTTCGGCCTTCTTGCAACGAAAGGTGGCCCTCGGTCTGCTCACGTGTGTCAATGGAAACTATCGTATCGTGGCTCACGAATAGGACTACTGGTTGTTTTATATTTGCTTCTTCTCATTCTGAATCTCATTATTTATATTACATTTTCCACTTATGACACAAATTCCCTGTGATTTTACACGATTCTCAACAAAAAATGGAAAACTATTCGAACTCGAAAATATCGGCGAACACGAAGCATCTCCGCTTCTTGAAATTGTCGATTTCCTCGAATTTCCGCCTAACGACTCGCCCGTGGAATAGTTGCAGTTTCTTGAACTCCAGCGATTTCCTCGCGAACTCTCTGCATCTTCCGAACCATTGTGTGTATTCTGGATTCGTAGTTCCCTGTAACATCTTCCGGTACATCTTGTACATCCGTTCGCAAGTCTCTCGCGAGAAATCGAAAATCCCCGTGGTTTCGGTCAACTGATCGAATCCCGGCAGCTTTTTCGCGACGAATGCCACGTGGATTCCCAGACTCTCATCGGCCGGAATCGCGATTTCAGACAAGTTCAAAGGAATCGTGAGCCGAACAGTGACCGCCAAATCGGTTCCCTCGCAGTCATGACAGTGCTGGAAGAGGAAAAGCTAGGCCGCCGGGGGGAAAGACGCTTACTGTGGCTTCTTTGCGCATTTCGATGAAGTAGCCGGGCGGATGGGACTGACACACTTTTGTGAAAATCACGTACTGCATTCCGTTTTTCGCGAATTGCTCCCAGTCGAAGGAGTAGGCGCTGGAAGAGGAAACTCGATAGAGAGAAAGTTAGGCCACGGGGAGACTCACTGCTCGAAAGTGACACTATCGTACATTCGTACGTTGTTCGCGAACAACTCCATCAGTTCTTCGTATTCCGACTTGCTCCCTGAAAATACTAGACTTCTCATTATTTTCGAGGATACTGTACCACTCGAATTCGTGGAATCCAGATCGTCTTGTTGGATATAAATTCCCTTTTTCAGCCTCCACTTCGAATTTCCCGTCGAATTGCGGATTTCTGACGTGGCACGGGCCATAGATTCGAAAAAGTTTACTGTAGCCAGAGAAACTGTGGGTTTCGTGGCGAGACCTGAAAATTCACAATTCTTTGGAACTTTTGGGCAAATATCTCACTTTTTTGTCGTTTTTCCGCGGGCTCATCTGATTTTTCCGACTTTCTCGACCTGGCACTTTTGAACTTTCTCCGGTTTTCTCCCAGTTTTTTTGTCAGTTCATGACAATCTTTCACACTTTCCGGAAGCGAAGAAATTCCAGAATTCTCCAGCGGACTTGTCAAGTTCACTTCTGAAGTTGACTCTTCGCTTCTGAAAACTCGACAGTTTCTCATTTTCTTTTCAGTTTCAAACCTGTTCACTTCGAAACTTTGTTCATTAACCCAACTCGTGCAATAAGAAGGTTCCGGGTGTTTGAGCGGAATTCTCGCCGTTTTCAACTTTTTATTCTGGAACATTTCAGAACTTTTAAATAATAGTTTTCGCGTTGAAAATCCGGCACCTTTTGAGATTCTGCGAAGAATTTGTCGAAGTCCTGCGCGCCACATGTTTTATGTGTTTCTAAAAATTTTATTTGTGTGATTTTTGCTAGAATGTTCAGTTTTTTCTTCCACAAACCTCCTGTTTCCGTGAGAAAAGTGTTCATTTCCGTGAGAAATTCAAAAAAATCGAGATACGATCGGCAAGTCCCTCCCCCAAATGTGTGCAGTCACCGCCGAGTGTCCGATGCAGAAGGGGCACCACAATCGACGACACTTCTGATCAATTCATCGCAAACTTTCTCAAATCGATCACTTCCGTCTTCTTTCTTAGTGTTTCTTCAGTGTTTTCTTCGAGAGAGATAAGAATGTTTGTATTTTAGCGGCGGAAAGCACTATATGATTAAGAAGAGTCGGTAAATGGCGTCACGATACTCAGGTTTGACACATAGCGTTGCGGAATGGAAAAACGACCGGGAAACTGTTTCAGAACGAAATGGTCTGACAGAGACAGAAAAGATGACACTGCCGAAGGTTCGGAAGCGAAAAGCGCAGCTCGTCGATGAAATTGAGGCACTTAGAAACGAGGTGGGCCTGGAATTTTCTTATATTGATCAAAAAACGTCTGAGAAGCTGGAAATTTCGTCAGTTTCATAGCGAACTAATCGAATTAAAAACAAGACGAAAAAAAATCTAATCGAATCCATTCGAGACAGGAAAACACCTTCAAGTGTTGCGAAATGTTTCACAAACCGGAGAAAACGCGTTGCAGGTACGAGAAGTGGACGAAGAACTCGATCAAGTTTACTATACACATCCAAAATCGAAAGAATACCACAAAATAGTGGTGAATGGGCGGAAGAAATTCAACCAAGACCCTTGGAAGTCCCTCGATTGGCTCGCCTCCCGGAATATCGTCGCTAAGGACCCTCACGCACTCGCCGTATGGATGAAAGCTGTAGGTTTTTATTTTCAAATCAATCAAATTCTCTTTTTACAACACTTCCGAATTAGGAAAAATTCTCAAACGTTTAACGAATGAATTCCTTCCCAAAAAGCTGAAAGTCCTAAACTTTGCAGGGAGAAGGACTGTCTAAAAGTGCAATAGGAGAGATATTGGGCGACAACCGTCCGTTCGCCCTCGAGACGCTCGACCACTTCACTCGCGAGCACCGTCTGCACAATGTCCCCGTCGTGCCGGCTCTGCGGCAGTACCTCTTCTCTTTTCGACTTCCCGGAGAGTCGCAGAAAATCGATCGGATCCTCATCAAATTCTCCGAAATCTACGCTGAACAGAATCCGGACTACGGGACCGCGGATCAGGCGCACACTGTTGCCTACTCGTGCATCATGGTCAACACTCTACTGCACAATCCGAACGTGAAAGATAAGCCATCGCTGGAGAAGTACATCGAGATGAACAAGGATCTGATCGCGAGCGGAGCGATCACTCCCGAACAGCTGACGGAAGTGTACGAGTCGGTGAGCGTGACGCAGTTCAAGATCCCCGAAGAGGTGGCCACGACGGGCAAGGGCAGCGTGAACGACATCATGTTGCACGCGGAAAGGGAGGGATGGCTCTTCAAACAGAGCAGCAATCCTGTTTTCTCGGGACCCCTTTCCTGGAAAAAACGATGGTGAGATTTTAACCGAATCCCCCTCGAAACCCCATTTTCTCTAGGTTTGTGCTATCTGAAAACTGCTTGTACTATTTTGAACAAATGTCGGATAAGGAGCCGAAGGGAATCATCACTCTCGCGAACGTCGGCATTCGGAAGGTCGAGGCGCCCACCAGACAGTTCATGTTCGAGGTACCAACTCGCAGACTTCAAACTCCGAGTCCATTCCCATCCTTCTCAGATATTCTCGCTGTCGGACGGTCAGATCAAGGCGTGCAAAACGGAGCAAGACGGGCGGCTCGTCGAGGGCCGTCACTCAGTCTATCGCATATGTGCAGTCAACGACGAGGACATGAGATCGTGGATAAACGCGATCTCGCGAGTCACCGGACCCCATCAGCACACGTTGACTCGGCCCAAGAGCACGCATTGAAGACGTCTTCTCTACCCCTATTTTCCTTCACTTTTATTCTAAAACGAGTCATTTTTAGGCCTTTCTCTTCTTGATATTCACTCATTTTTGTCGCATAATAATTCGGATAATCGATTTTCTTCGAATGTAAAACGAAAAAGTATCGCCTCAACTTAATAATTTTTCTTGAGAAATCCGTTTTCCGCTGTACTAATTTCCCTTTTTTCCGTTTTTGTATACTTGACCACCAAAAAGAAAAAAAAAACAAAGAAGTATTAGTTCTTTTTCGAGTCAATTATTCTCTTTGTTTCTATAGGTTTCTGACCTATTTCTATTTTTTTGCCTGTCAATTTCGAGCCGATATTTTGGCCATTTTCAGTCAAAAAATATGGGTTTCACGCTGAAAAGTCTGGAGTTTTTCGAAGGCGTCGAGCCGTTTCGATTGGACGGAGAACATGCGGAAAACGATGAAAAGCGGGAAGAAAACGAAGCGATTTCGGCTGAAACTGACGCTGGAATGTCGCTGATGCTCGGTAGGAGGGACTAGAAAACCGGCGGCGTCGATCTGAAATTCGATGAATTTCAGAGTGGAAAATGCGAGTTTCGGAGGACTCGGACATGTGCACCACGTGCAATTGTCCCGTTGATTTCGCGGATCGAGCCGTCATTCTGGAACACTATCAGTCGCTTTTTCACAGGTTTTCACTCGCTTTTCCCCTGCTTCTGCCACCATTTTCCATTGATTCTCAGAACGAATACTCTGCGAAAAGCAAAAAATCTGGCAGTGTTCACGGAAGAAGACTTCGAAGGGTACGATCAAACGGAAAACGGCGGTGAGATTCAGAAAGAAGGGCGAAGGATTAACTGAGTTCTCAGTTTTAGATCTGACGATGAGTCAGACGACGATCGGATTGGAATCAGACGACGAGGAGTTCGACGCGCTGCTCTTGCCCGCGAATCGAGCGTTTTTCATGAGAAACGGAAACGTTTACTCGGTTCCCAGGTTGGAATCGCACCGAAACCCGCCTTTCTGACTGTGTTTTCCTCTCAGAAACATCTTGCATTCCGACGAATCCGAAGTCTCCGCCTCCACTTTTCTTCGTCCATTCGATTGTGCCATTATTCTCTGGAATGGAGGTCACTTCGCAGCCGCTGTCTACGAAAAGTGAGTATTCCCTTAAGGTTTCGAGAGCAGCTAGATACTTCCATTGGTTTCCGAACAGAGAACTTCAATCTCCTGCGTTTCAGCGACAAAATGGTGCTTCAGAAGTCGTTCCATCGATACGTGGCTCGTGCGAAGCAGGGCGGCGTGCAGTCTCAGCACGATTCAGGTGGAAAAGGAGCGGCTAAAAGTGCGGGAGCGCAGTTGAGACGGTACAACGAGCAGAAGATGAAGGAGGAGATCCAGCAGATGATGTCCGCCTGGAAGGCACGTCTTCAAAAGACTCCGCTCCTCTTCCTCCGGTGCGCCGCCTACCATCGCAACGTCTTTTTCGAGTCGGCCGGAGGCCTCGAGACGAGAGATCCGCGGATCCGGACGATTCCGTTCGAGACGAAGAGACCGAACATTGACGAGATCGCCGAGTGCTGGCAACGTCTTCAGAATGTCTCTGAACATGGCACAGATTCGGAGTTCCGCGCGGAAATGTCAGATGTCCGCGAGAAACGGAAGCGTTTGGCGCGGAAAGTGGCCGGAAGGAAACGGAAAGACGGCGGAATGCAAATGATTTGTGAGTGGAGCGATGCGGAAGAGGACGCGGAAAAAGGCGGAGGCGAGAAGCGGACAGGTCACATCAAAGTTCGGGCGGTGCGGAAAACAGAAGCGGAAGCTCCGGTTCAGTGGCCGCGTCTGGACGACGAGTGGCGTCAGAAGACGTACAATCTTGTGAGACAGGACGACGTTGTCGGACTGAGAAGCCACATGGAATCACTGAACGAAGACGTCGTTCCGGAAGCCGTCGACTATCTGAAAAATGCGAAAATTCCTCCGAATCGGTCCACTTTCCTCCACGTCTCCGCTGCGAACGACGCCAGAAAGTGTCTCAAGTACTTTCTGGACGAGGTGCTCTGCGATGCCGGCTCGAAGGACGGCGCAGGTCTGCCACCGTACTCTTCCGCTGCAAACTCGGAAATCAAAGCGATTTTCGTGGATTTCCGCGTCAGAAATGAGACGTCTTCTGGAGGAAATTGGGGAAGAACGCACATTCCGGAACCGAAGAAAAAAGTGGAATTGAGTGAGGAGCAGGAAAAGGAAAAGGAGGAGAAGCGGAAAGAAAAGAAGGCGAGACAGCGGGAAAAAGAGAAGACGAAGAAGGAAACGGCGAAGAAGGAGGCGGAGGAGATGCAGGAACGAGCGAAGTACGTTCAGATGTCGGAACGGGAACGGAGAGCCCTGGCTGTCGAGAGGCGGCTCGCCGGACTGCCGCCCGTTCTCAGATGCCATCAGGTAAAGAAGAGAACTAACGGTGGCCGAGGAGTTTCTCGGCCGTCTCTCACTTGTCTCCGTCTCCATTCAAATCTCTATCTCTCCCTCCCATATGGCTCTTTTTCACGGTCAATGTCCTTTTTTGCAGTGCGGAGCCCCTCTTCCATCGACTCCATTCCACTACTCTCACTTCAATTTCTGCTCCACTCCGTGTGTTTCCGAGCATCGGAAAGCGAATCCACAGTGAACTCGTCCTTCTTTCTTTTTCTTGTTTTATTGTTTTGTAACCTCCTTTCTTGTTGATTCCATGTGCCTTTTCCTTTCTCTCTCTTTCCTCGGTTTCATGTTTTCTCGAATAAAATTTTCTGGTTTTGCGCCTTTTGTGACCCTTTTTCACTGTTCAATCGTTCCATTCGGCGATTCGTACATATCTTTTTCAAACTCGTTGTACTGTTTCGGTCGGAATTTCAGTCTGCTCCATTTTCAGTCATGAAAGTGCCGCAGCGGATTCTATCGCAGATTCGGATGGCCCGACGGCCCGAACTGTCGAATTACGATGCGCAACAAGTGGAATACATGGCAGAAAAGTGTATAAATGTGAATGAGAAAGACGAGATTCTTGGCGCGGTCAGCAAAGAAGAAGCGCATTCTTCGACTTCCAGTAAGTCGGAAAATGACTTGAATTCGTCAAACTTCTCCGTTTTTTCCAGTGGTTCTTCACCGCGCGTTCTCCGTTTTCTCGTTCACTTCCGACAATAAACTTCTGATGCAGAAGAGAAGTGCGGAGAAAATAACATTCCCGAGTTTGTGGACGAACACGTGCTGCAGTCATCCGTTGCACACGCAGGACGAGATGAACGGAGTGCCAGGAGCGAAAAGGTTTCTTTCTGACTTCGCACGATTTTCGAGCATTCCCTGATTCTTTAGAGCGGCGATTCGGAAACTGGAGCACGAGCTGGGAATAACGGGAGTGAGAACGAGTGAGCTTCGGATGGCTGGCCGGTACATTTATCGCGCCGAAATGAATGACGCTCCGTGGGGAGAGCACGAACTCGACTATGCGCTGATTCTGCGCGGAGTAGGGGCCAAGAACTGTCGGATTAATGAGAATGAAGTGTCCGACGTGCGAGAAGTGAATCTGGAAGAACTTAACGCGTGGATTCGCAGAGGTTCGTCGCTAGAAAGCTCGAGTTCCCGCTTGTCCGCGAGGAGTACACGGCAGCGTGGCCTAGGATTTTCACTTTCGAATCAACGTGTACTACACGTGGACAAGCGCTTTCGCCGCCTGTTTCCGCCTATTTTCCAGGATTTTCAGCTATTTTCTACATTTTTCAAGCAACGTTCGTTTTCAGAACCTCAGTCTTTCACGCCCTGGCTGAAAATGTTCTCGAAAACCGAGATTTTCGAGAGTTGGTGGTCTCAAAAAGCTATGAAGTCTTCGGAAGACACCAAAATATATAAACTGAACTGAACTTGTATTTAAATATCTCATTCGTATTATGCTTCTTGTTTAGGTGCTTAATTCAACATTTCACTAGAATATGCGGTTAGCCATGCCATGTAACTCTTCATTGACATCAATAAAATCTCACATGACTTTTAAAATCGACTTTTTCTTTTTTTTTCCTAATGTTTAACGGTTTCTAGCCGATTTTTATTTGTTCTTCATTCATTTTATTGTGAAAAACCTCATTTCTGCGAAATTTTTGGCAGGACGACGAAATAGAACTGCTCGAAATAGAACTGGTACGAAATAGAACTCGGTACGAAATAGAACTGCGCGAAATAGAACTGGTACGGAATAGAACTGGGCGAAATAGAACTGGTACGGAATAGAACTGGTACGAAATAGAACTGGTACGAAATAGAACTGGTACGAAATAGAACTCTTGTGCGATGGAGCGCGTTTGCATCATTTTTTTCAAATTTATTTCTTGATTTTCAGCGCTTCTAGTCGGGAAAAGTGGTGTTTCGCGTATAGAAAACAATTCTTATGTGTCTATCATATAATTCATCCAATTTAGCGTCGATAAATTGCGCAAATAACGAAGAAATGGGAAGAAATGAATGAAGCTGCCCCCAGTTCTATTTCGTACCAGTTCTATTTCGTACCAGTTCTATTCCGTACCAGTTCTATTTCGTACCAGTTCTATTTCGTACCAGTTCTATTTTGTACCAGTTCTATTTCGAGCAGTTCTATTTCGCGCAGTTCTATTTCGTACCGAGTTCTATTTCGTACCAGTTCTATTTCGAGCAGTTCTATTTCGTCGTCCTGCCAAATTTTTTCGAAGGCCACAGATCCACTCGTTCTGCTGACCCGCTTTTAGTGCTTGGCGCATTTAAAGTGCAACGAATGTTTAATTTCTCGCGTTTTACTTGTTTCAGTTAAAAACTAGACTGTTTCACACCTTTTTTTGAAGAAAAGTCAAGATTTTTTGAAGCTTAAAAATCTATTCAGACGAAAAACCGTAATTCGCCATATAACCACTTTTTTCCTTTCCGAATCGAAATCTCACATTTTCTGTTTCAGGGTGATGATCAAGTACCACGTTTCGCGCAGCGCCCGGCTCTGGGCCTTCTGGAGCACTCTCCCGCATCGAATGCTCAAAAAGTACCCGGAGCAGACGATCTTCTATGCGACGTTCGGCGTCGCCACTCTCATCATCGGCGGCTACAAGATGAAGAAGTACTTGACGGACAGCGACAAGCCCTACTATCGCGGCTACTACGACGTCGTCCGTTCGAATGATCCGGTCGCTTTGAACTGGAGAAAGCCTGAGGAGTACCCGGCTCCGTACCTTCTTTCTTCCGTCGAGACCGCCAACTGAGCTATAGATTGTTTCCTCCCAACGCAGACTGATTTTCAATTCGTAGATGATGTAAATGAACGATTTTCTAACTTTTAGAATATCATTCTTATCGAATTTCTCGTTTTTGAGTGTTTTCTACACTTTCTATACCTTTTGCTTGTATTTTTCCTCCCATATTTCAACTCCTCCACCACTTTTCAGGGTTCGCGAGATGCACAACATCCTGAACCGTGCGAATTCGCTGCTCGCCTTCACCCTCTGGGTGATGGCTGCAGTGACGGCGGCCTGCTTCCTCTCCACCGTCTTCCTCGACTATTCCACGACAGTCGCAATCGATGTCAAAGACGTCAAACTGTAAGTTTCTTGAAAGAAAAAGCTAGACTTGAATTACCGTCTCTGAGTGTGTCTAAGAAACGATCGAAAATTGAGTTCAGGCGCCAGATCGTCGACTACACGACGGACAACGAGAAAGCGGACATCGCGACTCTCCGATTCTCGCTGGAAGCCGACTTCTCGAAGGTTTTCAACTGGAATGTCAAACAATTGTTCATCTTCCTGGTCGCTGAGTACAAATCCGCCAAAAACGTAGGCGTCACTTCGAAACATTGATCAAAGTGCTGATGCTTTTCAGATTATCAATCAGGTAGTTATTTGGGATCAAATTCTGGAGCGAGCGGACCGAGTTGTCGTGAAGGAGACAGATAGAAAGGCCAAGTACTACTTCCTCGACGACGGTACCCATCTCATCAACAACAAGAACGTCACCTTCGTCCTCAGGTTCGCATTCGGTCATTCCGCTTCCGACAAAACCGTTCCCTTATTCCAGATACAACGTGATCCCCAACTCGGGATACCTCCGTCTGGTCCAGTCGAGCGGCCAGGTGCCAGTCTCGTTCCCAACCGATTACATAACAAATAAGCGAGGATGATTTAGGCGAAAAGCTTTCCGAAATGCTATGGGTTCTCTCGTTTCGTTTCATTTTCCGTCAACCAAAGATTATTTATTAATTTATTGATCCGCCCTTTTTCTTTTCTTTTGTAAAATCATAATAATAAAATATCATTCTCGGGGGTCTTTTGTGATCATTTTTTCCACTCGGTTCCCGTTTTTATCGGGGGTTTCTATTTTAATTTAGGTTCTCTTCTGATTTTTCATTTATGTTGATCTCGAAATTCAGAAAATCATGGGCAAGTTCTCGAAAATCAAGAAAGTGCAGGAGGAGGAGACCGCCGAGCAGAAGATGGAGTGGGAGGCGGCTGGAGCCAAGGACTCGAGCTCAGACGACTCTTCGGACGATTCCGACGGGGAGCAGCAGCCAGAACAGCAGACCGAGGAGACTCGCAAGCGCGCTGAGCTGTGGACGAACCGCGAGAGAGTGCTCGTGTTGTGCTCTCGTGGAGCTGATGTTCGCACGAGATTCCTGATGAAAGACATCCGGGATCTGCTGCCGCACGCGAAGGGAGACTCGAAACTGGATCAGCAGAAGTCGTTGAATGTGATCAACGAGATCGCAGAGATGAAGAATTGCACGAAAGTCATGTATTTCGAGAGCCGCAAGAGGAAGGACACGTACCTTTGGATGTCGAACGTCGAGAAGGGACCTTCGATCAAGTTCCTCGTGCACAATGTACACACGATGAAGGAGCTCAAGATGTCAGGAAACTGCCTGAAAGCGTCTCGTCCGGTGCTCTCGTTCGACGACGCCTTCGACAAGAAGCCCCAGTTGAAGCTGATTAAAGAGATGCTCATTCAAACACTCGGCACTCCGAATCACCATCCACGCAGCCAGCCGTTCGTCGATCACGTCTTCAACTTCTCAGTCGGAGAGGGCGACAAAGTGTGGTTCCGCAACTTCCAGATCGTCGATGAAAGTCTTCAGCTGCAGGAAGTCGGTCAGTAGTTGATTCTCGAAATCGGACTAGAAACCCATTTTCACTTGTGATCAGTCATCAGAATTTCACATGTTTCAGGACCTCGCTTTGTGCTCGAAATGGTTCGTTTGTTTGCCGGCTCGTTCGAGGGCGCCGTTCTTTACGACAATCCGAACTACGTGTCACCGAACGTGATCCGTCGAGAGAACCGTAAGGGACAACACTCGTACATCGAGAAGCAGCTGGCGGTGAAGGCGTCGAACGTGAAGCAGGCGAGAGTCACAGAGATTCTCAAGGAGAAGACGGAGGATCTTGTCGGAAAGGTGAGGGAGATTCACAAAAGCCTCGGAAGTTCTTAAGACTGATGGAATCGTTCTCATTTTGACGTTAAAACGATCTCTCGTTTCAGGAGTTCGACATTCAAAACAACGGAAACACAGAGGCGGCTGCCCAGATCACTGCCCAAATCGAGAAGCGTCGCGTGCGAAAGAAGAAGTCTCAAGGATCGAAGTACACTGGAAATAACTGATTTCCCCACTGTTTACCCATTCAATTGTTATTCCAAATTGTTGTCTTTTTTGTTGATTTTGATTTCTCCACCTTTTCATTACTCTTTCTTTTTCTATGAAAATTTGTTGATTGAATTTGATTTTGTTCGTTTTCTAGTTTGAAATGTGTTGAAACCAACTCAAATTTATATTCTCTTCTTTTGTTTCTTTTCTTGCCTACTTCTGAAATCCTTTCCAGAATGCTCTCCAGAGTTTTGAAATGCCCGACAGTTTCCGGGATTTCGAGACGATTTCTAGCAAACTTGCAGTTCGAAGAAGAATATTACGAAGATCTGGAGCCTCCGAAGATTCAGAAGACGTCAGAAGAGCAGAAGACGCCGATCAGAAGACGTGCCGACCTGGAGAATGTCGTCGGAGCACTCGGAGAGCAACGGGCGAAGGATGTGTTCGTAGTGAGATGCGACGAGATTCAGATGACACCCTACTCTCACAAAGTACAGTAGGACGCGCGGCTCACGGCTCATCCAGGGCTCATTTCCAGATAGTTTGCTCCGCATTCAACTCTCGACAAGCTTCCGCGATCTCTGAAAACCTTCGAGCCCTTCTGAAACTCGACGGAGCCGGCGACGTGGCGTCACACGTAAAACGGAGCACAAAACGGAGCAACGGATGGTACGTGACGGAAATCGATCAAATTCAGGTGAGAATGATTCAGAGAAACTGAAAGTGAGAGCCGATTTGCAGGTGCACGTGATGAGTGAGGAATGTCGCGAAAAGTACGAGTTGGAAGCGATTTGGGCGGGAGACGACGGTATTCTGGAGCAAATCGAGGCCGAGCGGCAGAAGATTCTTCTGCCGCCGAAGAGGAATTGAATCAATTTGGCTAGCTTTTCATTAGAATCTCGATAAATTATTGCTTGAGCCATCCGTCGAGGACAGTGGCGATCTGCTTGCGAGCATTCGTCAGGTAGACACTATCGAGGGAAGAGGCTCCGTACATATCGGCACAATGGGCGGTTCCTGAGAAAGATAGAGCTTCTTGAAAATAGAAAAGAAGATCGAGTTACCGTTGATGACGACGGGCACGATGTCAGTGCTGTTGCTGACGAGTTTTCCGAGCGCGTGCCACGGATCGATGTCTCCGTTCGGCAGGAGAATTCGGGCGGTGGCGAGTCCGTCTCTGCCTCCATACTGTTGATTCGTGTAGTCGACGGCGATGTTCACCTCCTGCGTGTTGTAGTTGGCTCCGTAGATGGCGGTGCACTCGTCGATGTAGTACTGAGCCGGCAGATTGGCGGCTCCTCCGAACCACGGACCGGCCGTCGGCGACGCCGTCGACTGGTAGTAGCCGAACTCGGTGCACGTCTGCCACACCCAGGCGCGGTCCGACTGCGCTTCGCCGAACGTCTCGTCCTTCATGAACGAGATGAAGCCGTTGTAGTCGATGTCGTTGCAGCCAAAGTACTCGTTGACGAGATTGAAGTAGTCGTTGACCTGCTTCATCTTCTGAATCGTCGTCGTCTTCGTGTTGACGTGGTAGCGGCAGATGGCGTGCGAGATGGTGAGCTGTGTGGAGAACGAGCCGGCGGCGTCTCCGGAGTACTGGACGACCTCCATGTACGGCGAGTAGACGGTCTCCCAGAAGTACTTGAGCGACTTGTCGTCGAGCGAAATGTCCTGGCACAGACTGAAAATCGAAACATCTGGAATCGAAGAACTGTTCGTGATGACTCACTGGAAGGCGGTCTTGAGCTGCTTCCGTCCGTCGGCAGTCTTCAGAAGCGACGCAACCAGGTTGAATCCCTCGGTCACACTAGCCGCGCATTCGGTCGAGTTTCTCGAGATCGAGTTCTTGACCACCTCGAGATACTCGACAAAGTCCACCTC
Organism: Caenorhabditis sulstoni; assembly: GCA_963966605.1. Taxonomy (NCBI): domain Eukaryota; kingdom Metazoa; phylum Nematoda; class Chromadorea; order Rhabditida; family Rhabditidae; genus Caenorhabditis; species Caenorhabditis sulstoni. Next base: position 6,214,493 of record OZ016477.1, on the reverse strand, counting down.
GGCCTGCACGGGTCCACTGGATCCGACGGCCGCGTAGACGAGCTCCGGATGCTTGGCACGGGTCCACGCGGCGAGGGCTCCCGAGTAGGATCCTCCGAAAGTGACCCATTTCGCGTTGGCGAGCTGCGGGTACTGGGCGGTCATGGCTCGGATGAAGGCGGCGGCGTCCTCGATGGCCTGCTCCGACGAGAGATATTTGAGATTGGCGACCGACATGTCGCTCGTCGGATGCGTCTCTCCGTAGAATCGGTGCTCGATGTCGAACACCCAGGCGCCCTGCTGAGCGGCGAGGTTCGTGATCTCGAGTCCCGGGTAGGAGACCCAGTAGCTCGACTCGGGACCCTCGCCTCCGAGCATCAGAAACGCCGGACCGCCCTGCTTGTACCACTGATTGTTGTGGTAGTATCGCTGCTGGAACGTCTTGTTGACCGACGAGTCGAAGTGATCGAGAGTCTGCGTGAACGTCGACGAGACGACGGTGTCGATGTTGACGAGGTGGGCGAACGAAGACATCTGAAACGATGATTGGATGAGGAAACAGAGTGGGCGGCTCACCGGAGGCGTCTTCTTCATTCCGCCGCGCGGACGTCCGCGGATCATGTTGCGGCGGACGCGTTGCTCGACGGTCGGAGCAGCGAGCACTTGGCTCAGCACGCATCCTGCAAACACTCTCAAGTTGAGCCAGTTGGGAATCCGAGAGAGAGAGTTACCTGCGAGAAAAACGAGCAACAGTTTGCTCGACGCCATTTCTGTGTCCCCCCGCGAAAAAGTGTGGAGAAAGAGTGGAAACGAAACGAAACCGGAGGCTGATAGTGCGTCTCTTATACACCCTTTTTCGCCGCTTATCACTCCGTCTCCGCGGTTAATTCCGTTTTACAGAATCGACAATGATGATGATAAAACGATAGAAAGTGTTGGGTCGTGGCAATCCGAGCCGGAATATCATCCCCGTTTCGTCGCTTCTTCTGACGTATTTGAACTGCGATAAGAGCAACGAGTTGCGAATGAATTCATCGATTTTAGGGACAAAGTTCACTTTCAGAACTGTTTTCAGACTTTCAGAATACCGTTCAGGGGGGAAGAAGTGGTCATGCCTTCTGCGGAGTCGCCTCCTCAAGTGTCTTGCGATTCCTGAGCACACCTCACTCGACACTCTTCTTATTCACTTCTTCTTTTCGCAAACACTCGGAGACTCACGCCTCCCGTTGAGCAGCCGGTTAGCAAAACACTCTGTTCCGTCGCCGCCGGCCGCTCCTCGATTCTTCCGAACGACTACCGTAAGCGTCTCTTTCTCGCGACCTTCACTCAATTTGTCAAATGTTTTCTTGTCGTCTTCCAGTCGTTCGGGTTCACGCAATCCGGCCACCTGTCGTCTCGAGAAGAAGATATGTTTTGGAAACTTTGATTCAGAAGACCACCTGCACTGGGCGACCCGGGGGAGAAGGGGGCCTTGTTGCGCAAGAGGAGAAGAAAAAAGAAGGAGAATAGTGAGGGGAATTCGGACCTCCCATTCTCGGGATTTCGAATCGAGCACATCGGTGTTTCCGATTGAAACCAGTTTGCGAGTCTAGACAGTCTCATCTCTTCAGGATTCCTGTTAACTGATAGCTCTATCCCGAAACTCTTCGGAAAACTCGGTTCTTCTATCACCAGGTGTTATCGTCGTGTTTCCGAAGCCTTCGAGACTTCACGTCTCTCGGCTATCACTCTCCGTGATTCTAGTCCCCCAGGTCTTTTCGCCCATATCCAGGGCACTGACTCTGGCAAAGTGTCGAACCTTCTGAACTTTGAAAGAAGCCATTCCCAAGTCTATCAGTCCGAAGTCCAAGGTCACATCCAAGAACCCGAAAGATTCCGCCCGTCCCTCCCGTTTCGATTACGTTTCCAAAGTTGCAGCCAGTTTGTTTCGGTATTCCGTCACACAGTTCTCCGTACTCTATTATACTTTCTTTCTTTTTGTCTGCTGCCAAGAAGAAGAAGAAGAAGACGATTAAATGTCAATTATTATTATGCAACCGTTGCCTCCTCGCCACAGTCGAATTCGTTTCGTTTCTGTTCGGCCAGTCGCCATCTCTTTATCTTCTTCCAATCTTTTCCTCTCTCTTCTCTGTTCCCAACCTCATAAAAATACAAAAGAGACAAAAGTGCTCGGCGCCTCTTTTCCCCCCATTTTATGAGCTGCCGATGGGAGGATCGCGATTCTGAAAGTGGACAACAAGTGAGAGAATGAAAGAGAGAGAGAGAGAGAGAGAGAGAGAGAGAGAGAGAGAGAGAGAGAGAGAAAGAGAGAAAGAGAGAAAGAGAGAGAGAGAGAGAGAGAGAGAGAGAGAGAGAGAGAGAGAGAAAGAGAGAAAGAGAGAAAGAGAGAGAGAGAGAGTGAGTACGGTACGGATGAAAGAATTGAGCGAAGGCGTTCAAAAGAAGGCAGCTAGTGCGAGAAACAAAAGGATAATTGTGGGACGGCTCGTCGGATTAGTTTGCTCTCGCCACCCCCTTTTTTTGGCGTATTGTCCGTGACGGTTCTCCGAAAGACGTGTAATTACGAGAGGTAAGCATGTCTGTGTCGAAGGTTGGCGGTCAACCGGAAACGGAGACACCCCCCTCCTCCTCTTTGTTTCTTCTTCTCCTTCGTGGTAATCGAGATTCAAAAGAAGAAGAAGAAGATGTCAGATGCACGACGACATCTAAGAAACGACGGAGGGAGGGAGGAGCCTTCAATTCCAGTCTGTTTTCCGTCCCTCGGCTTCGCGAGCAGCTCGAGCCCCGCCGGAGAGCACAAATATCCAGAGAGTGGGGGGGAGGACCTCCGTATTTGTCTAATTGTTCCTCAGTTAGCACATCTGTCCCCGCGATTCTTGCGCTCGAGTCAATAGATTCCGAATTCTTGCTAATCAAACGAGAAGCGCGACGAGACAAGACGCAGATTACGGTCGATTCCTCGGCCACCGGTTGCTGTTTCTAGGCCATCACCCCCACCCCCACCCAACGGCTGCTCCTTTTCTTCTTGTTCCGGCGAGGAAGGGCGGCCGCAAATTCCGAATTCTGAGATGAAAGGCTTGCGGTCAATAGAAGATGATGGATAAGTCGCGAATGAATAAGTGATCGGGTGTTTTCGTTGGCTCGACGTCGTCGCGACGTCTCCAGAAGCGCCCCCTTGCGTACCGTACATTCTTCCGCTTCTTAAACCGACTGAACGATTGTTTTTGTCGGTGAGGGGAGGGGGAACCAAAAAGCAGCGGGAACGAACGCATTCTTCTAGAACTAATTCACACATCTGGCACCTTTTTACCGCGCTTTTCGCGAGAACACACGGCGGCGGCGGCGCTTGTTTATTATTGAGGCATCTGAGGAAGGAGGAGCGACACGGGTTACGGTAGTCTCACTTATAGTACCTGGGCGGGGAGGGCCTAGAAGTGGAAAGAAACGGATCCTAGGCCATCGATGTGTTTTCCTTGTGTCGATTCGGGGCGGATGGTTGGTGCTCCTCTCAGAAAAGAAGTGGGTCGTCGCAATCTACGAGAGTAACCTCCTTTTAATCAATTATTCATCCCTTCGCTTGCCCCCGCCCATCTCTTCCAACACACACATTTCCGTTTCATCTCGATTCTGAGAAGAAGAAGAAGCTGGCCCTTTTCCAACACACAATACCCCCCTTCCAACTACAGTATCCCCCCTCTCACAGTAGAAACTTATAATAAATCAACGAAGAGGTGTTCCGCCTTCTGATTACACCCCCTCACTCACTCTATTCAATTGTCAAATTAGCTGTTCAAGGTGACAGGCGCAGCTAACTGTTGTTTGGCCAACGAACACGGAAAATGAAAGAAAAAGGGCTAATTACAGGCGGGTCGCACTACAACATTCCGATAATTATCTGTGCGCGCGCGCGCGAGATTTCGAACGGCACGAGTCGGTTAGCTTACCGGTACGCGAGCGGAAGGTGCTGCCACCGCCGAGCGGTACGGATTACAATTATAGAGGACATAGGGGGGTGCGAAACGAGAGATTGATTCGGTAGTGTACAGTAACCGCAGTGCCTCCCCCTTAAGAGGCATGGCGTCAAAAGTGTTAGCACAACCTTGCGTTCTTTCTCGAAGTTGCTCAAGATGTCTTCAGGTACAGTAAGACGACGGTTGCCCCTTTAAGAAGTGTTTCGTCTGAGAGTACCGTACCCCTCGACAACCCCTTTTGTGTGTCGATCACCACTTGTAATGAGTTTCCTCATGATCTCTCTTTTCTCTCTCGTGTAATCCGCTCGGTACCTGTCCGTTTCCACTCTAATCCATCCCTATATATCGCCCCCCCCCCTTTGCCTCTGATTCTTTTGTCTCAAACACTTGAACTCTCGGCTGGATATCTCGGACCGGAAGTAGGCGTCGATTCCTCAATTTCCCGCCGCGTTTTATTGAAAAGAGTGCGCGCGCGCGCGAAGAGCAACCATGGTGCGGTACAGGAAATTGGAATAAGTTTCGAGAAGAATTGAGCCCTTCGAAAGGAAATTGGAGGTGTCAGGAGATGGCTCGCCGAGTAACTCGAGAGCCGGCTCGCCGAGCAAGAAGAGCCCACTCCTCTCGGTGCCCCCTTGCAGTCTTTTCGGTTGGATCGGTCTTCGTTTCGAGTCCTTTCGCTTTCCTCGTCGCTCAATCTCATATCCCCGATAAGTACTAGATTTCCGGTCTCTTTTACCAGTCTTTCCAACCCACAAGAGTCGATAATAAGTTTTATTTCATATATATATATATATACCGGAGACAACTAGGCACGAAAAGAGAATTGAGAATAATAATCGGGGGGCGCGCGCGCACGACGCATCATCACGTACTTTCCCTTCTCCAAAACGAGCGGTTTACCTACAAGTTGGAAGGGGGGAGACACAGGGTTACTGTAATCACCCGCCAAGTTGAATCAAGAACAAAGGATGCGCTGCTTACGGTAGGCCGGCCCACCGAAGAAGGGAAACTAGAACAGAGAGTTGGAGACCGAGATGGTCCGCAAGTTCTCGTGCTCGTGTTGGCACACTTCCAAAAGATGCTCAGTCTCGAGTCTGTGAGATTCACCGACGGTGTTTGCGGACATTGAGCATACTGTAATCTCTTCTAGAAGATGCTCCACAGTCACTTGAAAGTGTTTTCAAGTTCTGCTCTACATCTTCCTTCCTTTGATCTTAGAAACTTGGAGAAAGCGCACTCATTTCAACCTTTTCCCTCTAGCCACCAGAATCTGCAAGTATGCGTCACGGTGTTTGCACACGCTCCGGCTCTCTTACCGTATCCCGATTCCTCCAAATCACAAGAAGACGTGCACTCTCTCGTGCTCTCCGAGCCTGCTCATTTCTTGCTTCGAGACGATTATTATTATTAGTTGGCTCTTCTCCTTCTTTTCCATCTTCAGGCGTCTGATGGCTCTCTTCTCCATAACTTCATAATAATTTCCCCTTGGGTAATTATTCCCGCCTTCTTCTTCTTCTTCTTCTTCTGTCAATACCTTCTTCTTCTTCTTCTTCTCCTTCTTCGCCATTTCCATCTTGAAGTATATCTTCTCTTGGCTCCCTCGGATTACTGTAGCTTCTCGGATCTTCTTCTTCTTGTTCCTCCGCGTAACCCGATGCTCTCATATTGCCACCCATCTTCTCGTCACCCGTTCTCTGCACTCTCTCCGTTCCGTGCACTCTCTCACTTCCCCCGGGCGCCCTCATCGAGACGAGATAGTGTGGAGAATGGAGAGAGTGCAGACACGCGCGGCGCCCATGATTACTGTAGAGACCGGGGGGGATTTGTCACTCCGATACGGTCCAATTCGGGTCCCCTCCATCCGATCCGTCCACACATAATTTCTTTCGTTTCGCGAGTAATTTGACAGAGAAAGTGTGTGAGTGACAAGGGAAACGACGGGTAGAAGAAGAAGAAGAAGGGGGGAAGAAGAAGAAGAAACAAGGAGGAAGGAACATTTTATGACCGAGCCATAAGGGTCTCTCCCGAGAGATTCTGAAGAAAAGCGATCCCCTTCTGTCGGCGCTTCTCGCCCAGCCGCACACAACTTCAGAAACGATTCTGACGAAACCCAATCCTTTTCTCTTTTCCAGTTGGATAGAGGCGGAGAAGAAGACTTTGTATATTTATTGGAAGATTCTCCGGGATGTGCTCTCCTCTTTCAGGTAGACAATGTGTAATCGAATATATCTGGGAGGGTAAGGTAAACTAGAAACTTTGGCCGATCCTCCCCCCTCCAGTTCACCGGTCAATTATGAACAATTGATAGAGTGCGCAGCTTTTCCCCCGTCTAGCTCAGTCGGTTGTGGCGTCGACTGTCATTCGAAAGGTCCGGGCTCGATCCCAAGAAGAGGCGAGAAGCCTTTGTGGACGGGATTAGAAAAGAGATGGAAAAGGCGGGAAGAGGGGGGGGGACCATCTGGCAGCAAGAGCAATTAACCTGTGGCGCATCTTCTTCTGAATTCCGAGGGCTTCTCCTCCTCCTCCTCTTCAACCAATTTCGCACATGAGTAACTCTTTCTCTCTCTCTTTCTCTCTCTCTTCCGAGCTTCTTTCTCTCTCTCTCTCTCGATTCCATTTTGTTTATTCCAGCGCGAGCTTCTCCTTCCATTTCGTCTTCTTCTCAGGTGACAAAACGACGGCCCAAGATTCGTCTTTTGTTTATTCTCCCGCCGAAACGTTCCAATCTCTTCTTCTTCTTCTTCTTCTTCTTTTTCCTCATCATCACCATCCCCCACCTGTTTTGTAACCCGATCGGAAACACTCGCCGAGCTGTCAAATCAAAGGTGATCAATCTTAGTGCAAATTTGGGAATGACTCCGCGAGCAACACGTATTCGGGGGGTAATTTGATAACACACCTGTTCACATATTACCACTCGTTCCCACTTCAAACAATTCGGATCATCGTTCAATCGAGAGAATCTCTTTGGAAGAAGACTCTCAGAAGACGTGACTGCTACCGTAGTCCGACTGAATTCTCGTTTCCGCCGCCCGCTCTCACTTTGTACAATTAGATGCCGCAGCTATTCGTGAAAAGAGCCTTCGAAGCAAGGTCACATGCTTTGTTTAGCTGCTCACACACAGTGCTCTCCATCTACCATACTCCCCCCCCCCCCCCCCCGCGAAAAGGTTTCCGACCGAGGTCTTCTTCTTTTCCTTCTTCTTCCTCTTCTTCACAGCAGCAGCCGTCGGAGCTAATCTGCGCATTGTACTGTATGAATCTGTTGCCGACAAACCGGAGAGGCGGTCGCCTAATTTGAGTCTCCAAGACGTTTTGCTCTTCCTCTCATTCTCGCCTCCGTTAATTGGCGTCAATCGTAAACAAAAAAAAATTGACGGGCGGCACCTTGAGGCGCTTATTTTTCACCTCCCGGATTCGCGTTTGTTATCGGAGACCGCCTTTTGCCAGAAGACGCTTTTCCCTGGTGTGCACACAGAACTCACTCTTCTTATCCTCGACGACGACGACGACGACTCATCGTCTCACGTCATCCGACACCGCGAGCATCTTCTGAAAACATTGAAGACGTTGCCCTCTTACAGGTCGAATCTGAAATCTCAACGGGATGTTTGTACTGTTCGGTGGGTCAATGATAACGCTTACATGTCGACAGGAGGTCCACTTTCGAAACCGATCTGTTGCTCTTCTCTCTTTTCCCGTCTTTTCGCCAGTACCTATCTCTCTCTCCCTTCCCCGTCCCGGCCAATCGCCGTTTTCCGTCCGCTCCTCCGTGACTCCGCCCACTTTTCTCTGCGCCCTCCGCTCTCTTGCGCGCTCTCTCTTTTCGTCAGTCTCAAGACTCCGCCCACTTCGGGCTAAGGAGGAAAACGGATTCGAATATAGCCGGCCTCGAATATGAGTAGTAGTAGTAGTAGTAGTAGGTATCTACTGGTACTCGGTGACAACAGGTGAGGAGGTCGCCTCGAGAAGAGTGAGTCCAATCACCGACGAAGCCTCTTAGATCGAGAGATAGAGATCAGAAGACGTGCCGCAAGATTCTGTCTTCTTCTGGCACTTTTCGAGCTGCGAAGAATTCTGAATTCAGATGGTGTGACGTCGTCTTTTCTCCACTTGTATTCTCTAAGATTTTCTAAGAAAGTCCCTCGAATTCTTAATTCTCTTCTTTTCCAGAATCGGAGCGAAATTTAAAAATTCTCCTCCTCCTCCTCGCCCCCCCCCCCATTTCTTTCTCTCTTTCTTTGCCTCTTTCAAATTCATTGTCTCACTTTTTTCTCTCTCATTTCTCTCTCAAAAAGTCATCGCGAAGGCGGCCGAAATGCAAATTTGTGCGATGAAAAATTGATGTTTCTTCGCGTCCCCCCGGCTCCGTACGGATTCTTATTTCTTTGTATAAAACTGAAGGAGGAGAAGAAGACGTGGAGAAAGTGCGCCGTTTTTCTTAGCAGACTCCATGGTGACGTGGCTCAAGTGTCACTTTTGACGCCTTCTCACTTGGCCCCCTTCGCGCGCGCGCGTCCGCGAAGAGCCTCTCTTTTCTTCGATTTCGCTTTCTTTTCGCGAGACGTGGCATGACGTGGCTCCCAGAAGACACTTCACCTGATCTCTTTTCGTGTCATACACGCATACACACACTTCAGAAAAAGTGGCGGCGGGGTGACGAGGATTATGCAAAACGATGAAGAAGTTGCTGGGGCTGCTGCCCACTTACAGTCACCTCATCAGCATAATCTGTATCTTGTCTCCCTCTCGCCCATCACTTGACACGAAAGAGAGTCCTTCTGAAGGCGTCTTGCCACGTCATCGATCTACCGTAACCCCCTTCGGGCCCTCCTTTGTGCTGCCTTTCAATATCTCTTCGTACAATGAAAACGCGACTTCCCACTGAGCCCGTTTCTTTTCAGGTGCCCCCCGCACACTTATTGAGATATCGCCTCCCCCCCCCCCCCCCCCCCCCAACACACGCGGAATTCAATGTCATCCGGAGTTCCCCCCATCCTTCAGGCCGCTCCTTCCGCCGTCAACGGCTTCGGGTATTCTGAATCCTTCTCTCTCTCTCACCCGATTGTTCGTTTGCAGCCTCCAGAGCTCGTTTCCCCTCTTCACGTACCCGTTCTCGCCGTTCCCGAATCCGTCCGGTCAGCTGACGTCTTCGAATCAGAATTCGTCGTCGTCGTCGTCGCTCGTGAGCCGTCACAAAGTGAAGCGGCATCGGCAGCGAGTGGACGCCGGCGAGCCGCGCAACACGTATCAGGTAAGAGAAGAAGAAGATATCGATTCGCTTCGCGCCGCTCTCGTTTTCTTTCCCACTCTAATATATTCGTGGTGAGGTGGCTGACTGCCTAATCAGTTCTATCGTTCTGCAGGGCACTTACTCCTCTTCCGTCGGCACTTCCTCCTCCTCCTCCTCCTCCTCGCATTCCTCGACGTCTTCTTCGTCCTCGACGTCGTCCACGTCTTCTTCATCGACGTCTTCTTCATCGCTTCCTCCAGCTGTCGCCGTCGCCGTCGCGACGTCTTCTTCAAAGCCGAAGACGGAGGAGATGACACTGAACACTGAAGAGATGCGACCGGAAACGACGATCGGAGAACAGGTAAATCGGATTAGGATTAGAGAGATGACCCATTTGTGCCTGTGTCTTTCAGGAGAATCATCAGAATCAGACGGCGACGTCGGGCGGCGACGAGGAGAATCTCGACAAAGAGGAGATGCTGCTCGAGAACGAGTTCGAGCTCGCCGAGCACGACGACGAGGAGTTTGGCGAGGAGCGCGAGGAGAGCCCCGCCAGTAACAGCTCGGCCGCTTCGAAGAGGAAGAGCTTCCTGCCGCAGAAGATCGGCGAGCAGCTCGGGCTCGAAATCGGCGAGGAGCCTGAGCAAGTCCACGTGAATGTGGGCGGAGCTTCGGAGGAAACAGAAGACGTCGCAGCCGAGGCGACGTCGGCGTCAGAAGGAGAGACTCGGGAGCAACTGACGGCTCTTCAGTCGCAGTTGCAGAACGGGAATTTCATGGAGAACCAGAGAAGGCTCTACTCGTCTTTCCTCGAGCAGCAACGGAAACAAGTCGTCGCCGCGCAGGCCGCACAGATGAATTTGACGCCTAAAATGAACTTCGACGCGCTTCTCGCCATGCTCAAATCAGAAATTCTGGCACCGATAATCAAGAACTTCGATAAGATCGTCAAGGATTGGGTGGCCGACGAGATGGCGAAGGCCGCCGAAGCAGTTCCCGTGGCGACCCCGCCGACTCCCTTTCATCCAATGTTTCCGCCAAACCCTCTCTTTCACTTGCCCACACCACATCGTAAGTCTTAGCGAACAGCGCGCTTGTCTACCCTTCTTAGAATCGCGTTTCCCGCCGGCCGAATGGTCTAGTGGTATGATTCTCGCTTTGGGTGCGAGAGGTCCCGGGTTCAATCCCCGGTTCGGCCCATCCTTTTTTGATTTTTTCTTTTATCTGCTTATTTTCAGCGATCGGAGCCGGCGGGATTTTTCCTCCAAACCTCAACGCATTCAACGCCTTCAACGCAATACGTCGGAGCATGCAAGACGCGACGGAGTCCCCGGAAGTCAAAAAGAAGCGAGCGAGAGTCGACGTCAAAAAGGAGGACATCAGTTCGCGAGCCTCGCCGCTCAGCGCCTCAGCGAGCCCACCCCTGGGCTCCTCGACACCGATGAGCCGTTATTTTCCGGCGCCCACGATGGTCGGACACCCTTACGGAGGCATGAACTTTGGCGGCGGAGACCGCGAGGACTCGCCGTCCAACTCGGACGAGGGCAGCGATTTCGGGTTCGACGGCAACGGAACGAGCTCGCAGCTGACTCCGATGCACTTGCGCAAGGCGAAACTGATGTTCTTCTACACGCGATACCCGAACTCGAACCTTCTCAAATCCTACTTTCCGGACATCCGCTTCAACAAGAACAACACGGCTCAGCTCGTGAAATGGTTCAGCAACTTCAGGTATGACCTTCTTTTCCTTCTTCTTCATCTTCTTCTTCGCTTCATGATTTTATGATGAATACTGCGCCAAACACACACAGGGGGGAACTCGTTTCGATTGTCTGAGAGGGTCTTAGGTGTGATACGCGTCGTTGGCGAAGAAAAGACAGTCTTCGTGCGTCGCGACGTCTTCATCATAACGCGCCGTCCCCCGCCGGAATTGGATTATTTATTTGAATTGCGCGAGACGGAGGGGAGGCAGGGACGTTTGTTTGAATAAGACGAAATTGCAGAGAGTTCTACTACATCCAAATGGAAAAATTCGGGCGGCAGCTGCTGGCCGAGGGCGTCCGCGACCGTTCCGAAATCTTCGTCACCAAGGACTCGGAGCTGTTCAAGGTGCTCAACACGCACTACAATCGCAACAACCACATCAAGGTACCGTAATCGTGTCGCTTCCTCCTCAAACCGAACCGTTTTCAGCCGCCGGATCGTCTCGTCGAGGTGGTTCAGGAGACTCTTCGCGAGTTCTACGACGCCATCAAACTGGGCAAAGATTCCGAGTCGTCGTGGAAGAAGACCATTTACAAGGTGAGCCGTCGAGCTTTCTCGGCTTGTGCTCATTCTTGCTCTGTTTCCAGGTCATCAACCGGCTCGACGACCAGATCCCCGACTTCTTCAAAGAGCCCAACTTCCTCGAGCGTCTCGAGTCATGATTCCTTGTAGCTCCCAATGACAAAACTCTCTCTTGTTCTTCTAAGTCGCACTCTTTCTCTCTCTCTTTTTTCTCTTGTGCAATACATTCAGCTGAAAATATTTGTGACCGGAAACTCGTTACCCTTTGCTACAGTAACCCCGCCCCTTTTCCCTTTTTTGTGCCTCATCCTCTACAATATTTTCTTTTTTGAAACCTCCCTTCTCTTGGTATATGCAAAAATGAAGTGTAATCGAAAGAAAAACAAGTTTTCCGGCAGAAGGTATCGAACCTGCGAGTTCAAAATCAGAAAACAAAAGGGCTAACCATTATGCCACTCAAGCAGATGTAACAATTAAAACAAAGAAGGACATAACTTACTAATAACTTCATAAATTAAAGTTTTTTTTTGAGGTTTTTAAAGCATTCGGTCATAGTGCAAAAAATACATGAAAAGCATAGGTACATGGAAAAATAAAGCTTTTGGGCGATTTTGAAACAAAAGTAATTTCAGTCGAAGAATATAAATTAAGGGCATCTGAAAACAGTGGGAGGGATACAGAAAAAAACAAAGAAAACACGTATGTATAGACAACTGGGAGAGTTTGTGGAAATCGGTGAGAGAGAGAGAGAGAGAGAGAAGCACTTATCCCTGCACCGGGAATATTCTGGTCATCACGTTCTGGTTGGGCGCGAACATGACTCGCTGAGCCCGGATGGGCGGTCTGTAGAAGATGGGCGGGGCCAAGGGACCGCGCGGAGCCGGGAGACGGGCCGACACGGCGGGAGCCTCGATTCCGACGTTCTTGAGCTGAAAGGATTCGGATGAGAGTCGGAAGACGTCGACGGAGTGACTCACGATGGCCGTCGAGTTGTACTGTCCCGGCTGGAACGGCTGCGCCTCGCCGCCCAAGCACTGCTGCAGGAACGTCTCGATGTGTCCGTGCTGCTCCATGCTGTTGTGCGGCTTTCGGATGCCATGGCCCTCGTCCGGGTACAGTAGGTACGTCACCGGGATGTTCTTCTTCTCGAGCGCCGACACGAACTGGTCCGACTCGGCCTGCTTGACGCGTGGATCGTTGGCTCCCTGGATGATCATGATCGGCTTCGTGACGCGGTCGGCGAAGAAGAGCGGCGAGCGCGACTGAAGGGACTGGCGGCCCTCTTCGGTGACGATGTCGGCGCCGACCATCTTGATGAGATCCTTGTAGAAGCCGAGCCAGTAGGGCGGGATCGCCTGCACCAGCGAGATCAGGTTCGACGGGCCGACGATGTCGATGCCGCACGCGAACGTCTGCGGAGTGAAGGTGAGCGCGACGAGCGTCTCGTAGCCGCCGTAGCTGCCGCCCATCATCGCCACCTCCGATCGGTTCGCGATGCCCTTCGAGACGGCGAACTCGACCGCGTCGAGGATGTCAAAGTGCATCTTGCGACCCCATTCTCCGTTTCCGGCGTTCGTGAGCGCCTTTCCGAAGCCGGTGGAGCCGCGGAAGTTGACCTGCAGCACTGCGTAGCCTCGGTTCGTGAGCCACGCGTTCATCGGCGAGAAGCCGTAGTGGTCGCGAGCCTTCGGACCTCCGTGCACGAGCACGATCATCTTCTGCGGCACGGCCGGGATCATTCCGAGGTTTGCGTAGACGCGATCGCCGTCCGGCACCTGCGAAGACTTGAGAAGCGGCGCCTGTGGCGGGAGCGACAGGTACGCCTGGATGGTCATGTCGTCGCGCGCGCGGAAGTCGAAGCCGACCTGCTTGTTCAGCGTGTACTTCTTGAGCTCCGGCCGCGTGCTCATGAACAACTCGGCCTTCTTGTTCCATCTTCTGTAGATGTAGATGTCGTTGGGCTCGTCGGAAGAAGCGAACGTGACGAGGAAAGTGGACATGTCGATGCTCATGCTGATGACTCGCAGCGATCCCGACGGCTTCAGATTAACCAGGTACTGCAGATCCTCCATGAAGGTGTCGTTGGCGACGAAGAGCTCCGGCTTGTGATAGACCTCGGTGACGGCGAGCAGCGTCTTGTCGATCGGATGGATGAGCACGTTGCCGATCTGCGCCTTCTGGGCCGTGTAGAGGATCTCTTTCTGAGCCGGGTCCTCGAACGGGAACACGACGAGGTTGCCGAGATCGGAGCCCTCTCCCATGATCCAGTACATGAAGTTGTTGGACTTGTCGAAAGTGAGCGGCAGTGTGATCGGTTTGTCATCGTGCTGCACTCGCATGTACTCGACCCACTCGCTCGGATCCGTCGACTCGACGCGCTCGTTGATCGGGCGGTAGTAGATGAGCTCGCCGTCGGGCCCCTCCTCGCTCGCCAGCCGCACGTTCATGTCGTTGTCGAAGAAGAACATCGGGAAGCGCTTGTTCCGCAACACCAACGTCATCTGATCGGTGCGGCAGTTGAAGGCGTAGATGTTGTGCAGGGCGGGGTTCTCGTCGTTGAGTCCGATGAGGATGGTGTCGGAAATCAGATGGTTCGCCATCATCAACGCCTTCACGTTCGGCTTGTCGCTGATGACGACGCGTGCGCTCTTGTCGGCAGAGATGGCCGCCTGGAAGTGACCGTTGAATCGGACTGAGGAGGGAGGACTCACCGAACTGATGTTCTTCTTGTAGAACCGAGTGTTCTCGTCTCCGTGGTTGTCTTGGATGAAAATGATGACGTCCGGCACTGCTGTCCACACGAAATCTGAAAACTTCCGAGTTGACGACACTTTCACGGAACGCTCCGAACCTAGAACGGGATGCTCGGTCTCGAAAGTGACTTGTCTCGAGAAAGAGCACGACGAGCATCTGGTGAAGACGTTCTTGACGCCGTGCTCATCCGGAGCCACGTAGCCGACCTGTTTCGCGTCGGGACTCAACGAGACTGAGGAGTACTTGGCGTCTTGGAACAGAATCTCTCGCGGAATGATCTCCGCGGAGACGGTGACGACGAAGAGTGAAATGGAAATGAGCAGCAGACGGAGCATGCTGGAAACGAGACCGATGAGGAGAAGACGAAGGAGAGGAAACGAAAAAGAACGAGAAGACTGTCAAAATACACCTGACAAGTGTTGGTTTTATACGAAATCACAAACCCAGCCCCTGAAAAAGTGGGCGGAGTCTCGGGAACTTCTGATTGAGAGGGGGGCGCGCGCGAAAAAGACGATCGACGACGCCAGTTTTTTATGGACGGCGACGTCGGAAAGGGATAGAAAATGGACACAGAGAGGGAGAAAGAGGCGAATCAGTGTGATATATCAGTGATAGGTCAATTCTCAGCGAATGACTGGTCAGAGAACGTTCGGGTTCGCGAGCGAGCGCGCGTCCAAATGAGACGCTCCTCCCAGAAAGGCCTTATGTGCTCACGGAGCACAACACAAGAGGGCGAGCAGCACGCACAATAAACAACGAGAGGCTTAACGCTTTTCGGAAAAGGTTTTGTGTGCACTCGCTTTTGAATATATCATCAGACACTGTAGCGGTTCACACCAATAGAACCCTCCCGGCGAACACACTTTTTGATCGGAGAATGAAGAGGTGTATGAAGGAGTGGGCGGAGTACTGTATTCGGAGTGAACCGAGAAGAATGTCGATGGCCTAGGAATACACAGTTCGGCCAGGAGTAGGTGGACTAGAAGTGCACATGGTGGCCTAGAAGCCCTGCATCGCTCCGTTCGGCACCTGAAAGAGACGTCTTTGTCGTTGAAGAAAATCGACCAGCCAGTAAGACGAAAGTGCATCCTTTCCTTCTTTTTCGTCTCCTTCCATTTCATGTTGTGATCTCTCTCTCTCTTTCTCATTTTCTCTCTCTCTCTCTCTCTTTCTCTCTTTCTCTCTTTCTCTCTCTCTCTCTCTCTTTCTCTCTCTTTTTACTTCCTGACTACCGTATTAGACGCGTTTTCCGTGTGCGAGCGCGCACTCATTTTGAAAAGTCAATAATAATGAAGTGGGAGAGGACAGAACGAGCGAAAAAAAGACTGGATAAACACAGTTGACCACCCCGTCGTCGTTTCCTTTCTGAACTTTGACAACGCGCGGAGACTCCTCCGCTGCAGATGCCTCTTTATCAGCCGGGCGTGTTTTCTCTCGCATGAAGAGACGAGAAGGAATGCGATCAAAATGGAATGAAATCAAACGATGCGGCAGAAGAAGAAGAAGGAGACGTCTTCTGAATTGTGGTCTGATGACGACGTTCTGCGTGGGAGGTTTCAGGTGTCGCTCGTCGCCGGAAGTTGTTCTAGAATCTTCGTCGAAGGGCGTGACGGTGTCACGTGACATCCGCTCGTCGCACACTTTTCGTACTTTGTTTGTTTGCGAGAAGAGATAACATCATCATCATCTTCACCCAATTCTCTCGGTTTCCGTTCGATGCGGGGCCAAGAAGATTCGTCATTCTGATCGGAGAATCGTCTGAAGTCTTTTTTGCTTTGTGAGCTTGTCCATACAGAAATCGAGCATTCCATACATGAAATGTAATGATGAACTTGCTCAGACTGTTCCCATTTTCCGATTCATTACTTTAGTCTTGAGAAGATCAGTCATTTTTGAATGGAAAGTTTTTGGAAAGTTCAACAGCCTTCGCGAAGACTGAAAGAAAAACAAGTCTAGAGGCCTTCTCTTTCGAAAAGGTGAAGTGGGTTCCTCACTTGAAACGGCACTTGATCGAAGAGAAAAAACGATTGGCGAGTCCAAACTAGGATTCCAATCAGTTGGCAACTTTTCAATTTAGAGTCACTCCCTGACTCGAAACATCACTTTGTTTCGATGATCGCGACCCGGGAGGGAATCCCCCCCGCCACGTCTTCCGAATCGAAATCACGTTGTCTTCTCTTCTTTTAGATTCCCACTGATAAGGACGATGATACTGGATTACGGTAGGTCGAGAAACAAGATTGAACTGCACTGAAACTTGGCTGACCAAGAGGCACTCTGGGCCCAAAACGAATTGAAAAAGGCCTGAACGAAGCCTGAACGGGCCCGATTGGATACAAATGATGACTCGTCGCTCTTCTCTTTTCTCTCTTTTTCACAAATAAACGAATCCGGTTTGCACAGTTCATAACTCGAAATAGCACGCGATTGGCGAGAGACGCAGACAGTGTTTAACTTGCAAATATTTCGATGACACCGAGACTCCCGGCCATCGGTTTTTTTCTCCCTTTTCCGTTGATCATGATGCTGATTCTCGCGCTCGTTCTGCTCGTTCTCGTGCGGATCGTCGACTCGCAGCTCGTTCCGTTCGAGGAGTACCGATGCGGATCGGGGGCTCTTTCCACCTCCATCTCCTACACTTCCACGTATCTCTGCGATCAGATTCAAAGTGAGCCCTCGCGAAGAAATCGATCTTTCCCGCTCAGCAAAGTTCTTCATAACTTCCTCCCGAATCTAAGAAACAAAACAAAGACCTTCACGGATCTATTGTTCAAATTTCGAAAATAACGTTTTGACTGTGTATGTCTCGATCTAAATCTAGTGAAGTAACCGTGACACTCTAATGTAGGAGGCTTTCCGAGTGATGAACTCGAAACCGAAGTATCTCGGAAACAAGCAGAGTTATGTGAAAGTTGTCAACTACAAACATGATCAGCATACACTTTTCAACGTTTTTCTAGTTGACAACTTTTCCATCACTTTCTTCGTTTCGGAGATATAACCTGTCAAAGTTGAACTCAGAGGGGACCTTGGAGTTTACGATGATCGTTTCGTATTGTTTTGGAGGAAGTCATGCCAACGAAGAACTTGATTTCACTCGGAGAATCCTCGTATCGTTTCAGTGAACGTGTGCTGCACGGCACACGACCTGTGCTACTCGTCGTGCCAGCTGCCGCAGATGGAGTGCGACAGCCAGTTCTGTCAGTGTCTCTCGCTGATTCTGTCGAATCCGTTCTGCCAGGCCGTCATCTTCCCGGCCCATTGCAACTTTGTCCGCCTCTTCGGAAACCTCTTCATTTGTCCAATCATGGGCGGATGAACTCTTCCGATCTTTTCTAGACCGAATCGTCACCTCGAAACGTCACATGGCCATTTGGAACGAAACGGGCAGAGGACTTCCCGTGTTGTTTCGGAATTTATCACTTCCCGACACATAAAACTTCTCGTCGTTTGGTCTTTTTCGTCACAAAATACGAAATGATGCGAAGGTCGGAAGTTTACTAGAGGGACTAGAAAAACCTAGGCCAGCGTTTCCCGTTCATCGAGTGTCACGTGACACGACACTTTTTCGAGTTTTCCGTTCAAAACCCACTCATTTCGATATCTCTGCGGTTTCAACGCTAAATCATGGTAACCTCGGTCGCATCCAATTCAGAAGTTCTTGGCCTCTTTTCCAGACTAACGATAGAAAATCATTCAACGTGAGCGCTTTCGCCAAACGACTTCTGAATCTGAAAAACTGGCAGAAGCAACACGAGGTTTCCGGGGACCGAGATTCGGTTTCTAGGCCACGGCCCCTCTTCCCGCTTTCAGCTAGAATTCGCGAGATCGGAGCTGGTTTCGCTGATAAATCTGGCGACGAAAGTGTTCAAAAAGGAGTCGGCGATGGCGGAAATCTGTCCCCCGGTCACGATAGTCGGCGACATTCACGGACAGTTCTCGGATCTTTTGCGTCTGCTAACGCAACGAACCGACGACGGAGAGGAGCCGAGAAAGAAGAAGTACGCCTTCTCGTCGAGCAGGTTTCTCTCCCTCCCTCTCTCTCTTTTTCAGCACTTCCTTCAGATGGGTGTTCCTCGGAGACTACGTGGATCGCGGCAAGAACTCGCTCGAGTGCATCTGCGTCGTTTTCGTGCTCAAAGTGATGTTTCCCGACGAATACGTGCTGCTGCGTGGCAATCACGAGACTCGAAACATCAACTTCACCTACGGATTCCGGCACGAAATGCTGCGACGGCTCGGCGAAGAGGAGGGGCACGAAGTCTGGGAGCGCTTCAACGAGGCGTTCGCGTGGATGCCGGTGGCGAGTCTCGTCGGAACGCGCATTCTGTGCATGCACGGAGGCATCTCGCCCCACCTGAACTCGCTCGACGACATCCGGAAAGTAGGCGCCCTTCCGTCCGAGCGAGAGCAACGAGCGCTTCCTACAGATCCCGCGTCCTCTCATGGATCTCAGCTCGAGCCGTCTGGCTCAGGACCTTCTGTGGGCGGATCCGTGCGACAGGGAGGAGCCGCAGAAGCAGCCGTTCGTTCACAACAAGACGCGCGGCCTCTCCGTCAAATTCAGCGAAGCGGCGGTGAGGCATGCGGCCGAAAAACTCAACATCCGCATGTTCGTTCGGGCTCACCAGGTTCATTGTTTTCTCCTTCTCCACCGAGTTTCCTCCCTTTTTATTCAGGTTGTCTTCAGTGGGTTCAACTTTTTCGCCGGTCTCAGAATGTGCACTATCTTTTCGGCGCCCCGTTACATGGACGAAATCGATGTATGAATTGTTTCTGCTTGATGCAAATACGCTCTAATTGCAAATCGAAATTTCTCTCGGCCTTTTTTTTCGATAAGTATGAATTCAGAACTTTGGCGCAGTGATGAAAATCTCACGGTCGGGAGAAACGAATGTGATGATAATGAAAAAGTCGAAACTTCCGGGACCCCTTCTCAGACAGCCGGCAGAAGAGCTCACTCGCAGGTTTCCACCCATTTTAGTTCAATTCCGTCTGAAATTGATTTCAGCATTCCGGAGCCCGGACAGGCCGCGCAATACGAGAACTTGAACTCTTTATAATAAAAAGTTGATTCGAAATCTGTGCACCGATCGTTTTTTCAGAGATTTTCAGCTTTCATTACGGTTTCTGACGGTACTTTTCAAAGGCGCTACCCTTTTTTATCGCTGCAGGTCTCACCGCGATAGCGAAAAACTCGGCCACGGACTCCTCTCGGACAAGTCTTTTTTGCCGCGAAATTGTGTTTGAAGGTCTTTTTGCTTGAATTTTCAGACAATTTCAAAATATTTTGTTTAAAACCTTGAAATTTGAAAAAAAGAATTGTTAGTTTCAGTCTGCTTTTTTAAGATTTACAGGGAAAATGCTTATTTATATCGATTTTTTTCAAAGAGTGATATATAACTATTCTTTTCCTAATTCGTTTGTTCTTTTGCCTAATATTTGAGTGAATAGCAAATATCTTTAATTGCAGAATGGTGACAGCGCCAACAGTGGCCACCAATTTGCCATGGGTCGAGAAATATCGACCGAGCAAGCTGGACGAGCTGGTGGCGCACGAACAGGTCGTCAAAACCCGTGAGTTCACTTTTAAGACGCTAGAAAAACGCTGATGTATTTGGTTTTCAGTCACCCGTTTCATCGAAAACCGCACAATGCCGCATTTGCTGTTCTACGGACCCCCGGGTACCGGAAAAACGACGACAGTGCTGGCTGCCGCCCGAAAAATGTACTCTCCGTCCAAAATGGCGTCGATGGTACTTGAACTGAATGCGTCCGACGAACGTGGAATCGATGTTGTCAGGTAATCACGGAAATTTGATCAGTTTCATCGGTAATCGGTTTTTTTTTCAGAAACACAATCGTCAACTTCGCGCAGACGAAAGGACTCCAAGCGGCGTTTGCCTCGGCGAACACCGAAAGTGTGCAGTTCAAATTGGTGATTCTCGACGAGGCGGATTCGATGACCAAAGATGCTCAGAATGCGCTCCGAAGGTCGGAGTTCTTTGAATGATCTCCGTTTCCATACGTGTTGCTTTCAGGGTCATCGAAAAGTACACTGACAATGTTCGATTCTGCATCATTTGCAACTACCTGGCTTCCATTATTCCGGCCATTCAGTCCAGATGCACTCGTTTTCGATTCGCGCCGCTTGAAGAGAAACTGATTTCGCCTCGTCTAGACTACATTGTAGGCTGCGAGAAATTGAAAATGACTCCCGACGGCCGAAATTCCCTGCTCACCGTCTCCAAAGGCGACATGCGAACCGTTATCAACACGCTTCAAAGCACTGCGATGAGCTTCGACGTCATCTCGGAGAGTACCGTCTACCAGTGCATCGGACAGCCGACGCCAAACGAAATGAAGGAGGTCGTGCGGTCGTTGCTGAACGATTCCGCCAAAAAGTGCGTCGAAACCATCAAGTCGAAGCTCTTCGACAACGGATACGCTCTTCAGGACGTCATCACGCATCTCCACGATATGGCCTACACTCTTGACATTCCCGATGAGGTAGGGCACTGAAAGAAATGAACTTACACGAGAATCAGACCGGAAAGAGAAAGACACTACAGACGACATGATTTCAGGCGATGTCAGCCCTAATCACGGGATTGGGTGAAGTGGAGGAGAACCTTTCGTTCGGTTGCTCCAACGAGACCCAACTGGCTGCCGTCGTGGCAACTTTCTTCGAAGCGAAAGCTCTCTGCGTCCGCGAAATCAAATCTTCTACCATGGAATTCTGATTTTATCTCCCTTTTCGGATCTCTTTCTCATAATTTCCTCTGTTGAAATTCAAATTCCAGTGACCTCTTTTCACTCATTACATGTATTTTCCCTTGATAAAAACTGGTTTTCTTGCACATTTCTAGCCATCTTATAACCATTCTAGAGTTTAAAAACACTCTTTTATATCTTCTCTTTACTTTTCCTATCGTATTTTGGCTGTAATTCTCATAAGTTTTCAGTCGAGTTCGAGTGAGAAATGAATCCGAATCAGCAGCCGCCGGGCGGCTACCCCCCGGGACAGTATCCCCATTATCCGCCCATGTACCCGCCTCAAATGGGACAGCAGCACCCGCATTTCATGCAACAGGCCACTCCGCAGTATCCGGCACCCGCCACACCCTACATGAACGTTCCGAGTAAGACATTTCTTTTCGAGTTTCGAACTAGATCAGATTCGAGTCGAGCATTTTTCCAAACGAAAACCAATACTTTTCAGTGAAGCAAGAGCCGCAATGGAATCAAATGGGATCGGATGGACGGTACGGGATGGCGGGTCCCTCGATGGGTCACAACTACCCGTACGGAGCGGCACCGATGCCGATGCCAGGCATTGAAATGGGCAGAGATGCCCGAGAATCGTGAGTTCTTTCCGCTTCCGAGAACACAATAACTCACCGTTGATCAGCGATCCCTACAGTTTGGGCACCGGTGTGTATATGCCGCCACAGCCGCAGCCGCAGAGCTCGAACAACTCGCTTCTGGCTCAGCATCTGGCCGCCGGTCCTATCCAACAGCAGCCGACGCACCTCCATCAGCTTCTGCAGCAGCCCGTGTTTCCGGGTGCCACGAATCAGCAGCACGTGCAGATGCAGATGATGCAGGAGGCCCGAATCATGGTAATCGAGGCGTTCGTTCGGATGTCTCACTCGGCAAGGAATTCGAATTCCAGGCGATGCGTGCTCAACAGTCGAAGCAACAGCAGGAGTTGGAAATGCAGCATCAGATGATGCGACAACAACAGTTCCAACAGCAGCAAATGGCCGCTTACATGGCCCAACAGCAACAACAGCAACATCAGCAGCAGGAGGCTCAGGCCCGGGCGGCCTACTATCAGCCCGATCAGAACGTGAATTCGGCCTTCCCGCCGTCCGTCTCGTCCACTCAGTCCGCATTCTCGATAATGAAACCTCAGGTACGTTTCGAAACATGCTTTAGCAGACAGGGAAAACTAGAGGTATTGCTGAAAGTTTTTTATCTCTTTTAATTTCCGGTATCGATTTCGAGTTTCCTATCTCTCGTTGACATATATTCATGCGGAAAATAGCCAGAAAAAGAGAAAAGTGTCAATTTTTCACCACTTTCTTTCTAGTTATCAAGTGCTTGCTCGCATTTTTAACGAGAGAAGCTTGAAATCTGATAAGCCGTTCAAAATATGTTATCAAGATCGTCGAGATTATCATGATCTTCTCTGCGAGATTAGCCGTTCGCTCCCTCCCCTTTCCAGCCCGAATTTGATCCGTTAACTGCTGAAATGTGCTCATTTCCAGGAGATGTTAGCTCAGCCGAGCACGTACGAATACTATCGGCCCGGTCCGACCGAAGAGCACAACCTCGACAACTTTTCGACGGGAGAGTTGTGCATCTTCGGACGGGAGCTCGTCGCCGAACTATCCGCCAAGTGAGCCACTCCAGCTTCCCCTTGCTGACCTACTTTTTCACTTTCAGAACATCGGCTCTGTCACAAATGCTGAAGAAGGTGATGGAGAAAAAGTCGTTGAATCAGGGCGAGAACCCGAACGAACTGGCCGAACAGTGTCGCGCCACAATGGACAAAATGAGCGCTATTCGGGAGGTGATCGAGAAGAGGAGGGATCCGGGATGGCAGAGACTCACCGGAGACGACTACATCGAACTGATGCTTGACGATTCGGAATTGGAGAAGGGGAGCGAGGCGGAGCAAGAGGAGAAAAAGGCGAAGCGAGCGGAGCTCGAGAAGCGCTTCCCCGTGGTGCTTTCGAAGACGGCGCCGAACGAAGGAGACGTCTGGTATCAGGGAAGATGGATATCCGAGGCACTCCATCAAAAGTACTTGATCTTCGAAACGAACAAGTCAGTTTTCTTTCACAGAATGGCAAGCCAAGCCAAGGTTTGTTATTTGCAGAATTCGTCTCAAAGAGGTCTCGAACAAGCTGAAATCACTGGCGTGGAGGATCGAAGTGACAAGTCCGGGACACTTGAAGAAGGTCGACCAGACGAAAATCTCTCGAAAGCGACCTGAAGATCCGGTCCTCGGACCCACGGCTGCTCAATAACTCCTCACTTTCTTGTCACTTCCACTAATTGAAAGAGTTGCAACTGCCCGGGCCGGAACCAATGTCTCGCAGACTGCCATACCAAGTCACTACAGTAGTCGGATTCTAGGCCACGGCCACAAAATTTTTAATTCGTGTCTTCGAAACGGCAATGTTTAAAAAACATGGGCCGGCCCAGAAATTTGCGACTCTGCTAATTTATAAGCACTTTCATGAACCCTCTCATTTTCACTATGAACTCATTTTTTCGTCTGATTGTGAAGAGATTCAGTTCAGATCTACAATTTTGGAGAAGTTTTATTTCAGCGAAGGGAGCGGAAAGAGTATCTCTGGAGACGGACAGACGTCTTCAAAGGAATCGCCAGAAGGCCCCAGGCGGCGGTGAAATGGCGGACGAACGCCTCGGTGATGGCGACGTTCTTCTCGGAAACCCAGCGGATCGTGTCGACGAGCTGGATGCTGGCCGAGAAACGATTTGCCACGAAAAGACGGCCTGGAAGAGGGAACACACAGGGTTACGGTAGCAGGGGGACAGTAACCTGCTTCGTCCCTCGCAAGAGCTCCGGGCCGCTCACAGACCGCCATCCTCTTCTTGTGTACAATTTGAGACTCGCGAACCGAGACGAGCAGAATGTAGTTGCGACGACCTACAGTAATGTGTAAAGGGTATCGTGTGGGATTACGGTACCTTCGACGACGAGCAACTGCGTGATCGGACCAATGGTGGCGAAGGCGAGCATGTCGACGTAGGCCTCCGACAGTTTGTACTCCAACTCGGTCCACTGTCCGATCGGCGTCAGCTCGTAGAGACCCGAAAACGTCTGGAACACGAAAGAATGCCACGTGGCTACCGTAACCCGTACCTCGCCACACACGCACAGATACAGATGGTCGTTGTGGGCGATGCTGAGCCGCTCGCGAAGGATCGTCGACTCGGCGAGCCACGACGGGCACTCGATCTTCGCTACGTATTCCAGCTCGACGGTCAGTTTGATGACGTGGCGGACCCAGTGATTCGAGCCGTTTTTCGCGTCCGCCAGAATCTGAAAATGAGCAAGTTTCAGACAGCAACGTGGCTCTTCTCTCGAACCAAAATGTGCTCTTTGTGATAGACGGGGCTCCAAAGTTTGCGGAAATCGGGCGGATTCAACTAAAAACGTCTTCTGAATTCGTGGCCACGTCATCTGAATCCGCTCACTTTTCCGACGACGTTCCCCTCCAAATCGAACAGGAAAATGCCGGTTTTCTCGTCGGTGACGAGCACATTTCCGTTCGGAAGCACCAGCGTTCCCGTGATTTCCTCCAGAATTCCCTCGCCAATCAACACGGATTCCACGTTTTTCGGAAGACTGAAACAAAAGGGGGTAGAGACGGGATTACGGTACTGTTCGCACCCTCCGGAAGGCAGTTCGGACACCACCGGAATCTGCGAATTGTCGTCGATCGTCTTCTGGAATACTTTCGGAGCCTCGGCGGCCAGCTCGGCCAGGCTGAAAAACGAAACGATTCGGGAAATTCGCGATTCTCGACTAATAACCCCTGGGCGACGAATTTCGTGTTTTCGGCCACTTGCTGCGACTTTCGATCGAAATCCTCGAGAATTTCATTGGCTTCCAGGATAGCTTTGTTGAAATTGCGCTCGCATTCGCCTGAAGGACTACGGTAGACTGTGTGCATTGCGTATTGTGCACCAGATCTGACGACAACTCACTGATATCGAAACTCATGCTGTTTTCGTCGCAAGAGACCGGCGTTTTCGGGGCCAAACCGTTCGAATCGGCTGCGATTTCCGACGGTTTCTCTTCGATTTTCGGTGCTTCTGGTGCTGAAACGGTGACTTCTGGAGGCTGCGAAAGTTTCCGTTCGAAGGCGTCCATCAAAGTGGGCGTGGCCTCGATTACGGTAGCCGGAGTGGTCGGAGACGTCGGCACGTCTTCTTCGCGGATCCACACGATGTCGTCCTCGTCGGCCATCGTCTGAAGTTCCAGAATCGGAAGGGAAAACAAGAAAAGAAGAAGTGATAGTGGAAGAGGCAAGTGGGCGATTGGCAGAGAAGTTGGCGAGAAGAAGAAGAGGAGGAGACCGAGTTGAGAGGGCATTTTTACAACGTGAGCAGCATGAAATACGAGGGAGAGAGTGCGCGAGACGGAGAGACGCAGACACAGGATCTCTCCGATCAGTCGAGAGAAACAAGTGAGCAACGGCAGGCGGGAGAGAGAAAGAGCGCCTCCGAGCAGGCTGGAAGTGGGCTCCATCTGGAAGTCATCAACGGTCTGAAAATGCAAATGCGCTCCATGGAGGGTCCATTCGAATTTGTGACTTTCAGAAGAGTTTGGAGGTCTCCACGGCCTCCGCGTACTGTACTCTGCGCAAACAATGATGCCTGACTATATGTTTGCACAAGCATTCGAAGAAACCAGCCACGTTGCCACTCCGATTCCACCTAATTTCCATACTTGTCGTCATTTCCAAGGCTAAATGTCGCCCATCGAACTTTGTAACTTTCCAATCACATTGTAATTTATCGTCGTGCGCACTGCGCGAGAATTGACGCGTTATCTCGTTTTCGCCGCCGTCAATCACCGCCATTTCCCTTCCTCCTCCTCTCATTCACCCATGCAAATTGCCCATTCTCGATTGATATTATCTCCGTTTCCCCCCTCCCCACATAATCACTCTCCTGATACAATCGGGCCTCCTCGAGGCGAGAGAGCGTGCTGAGCGAGGAGGGCGCCCGCCACAATCTGTGCAGTTTTGCGTCGCCGTGTTCGCGGAGGAGAGATGAGTGGGAGCGACAATTGTCCAAAATTTGCGCATACCGCTATCGATTTTTCGATTTTCGCCACGTTTCAGCACTTTTCAGCACTCTTGCACACAATCTTGTCAAAAGTTCGTCTGCGAACTCGTAAGAAGTCGTGAAAACGCTTGAAGCTTCCCATTTAACGCCATTTTTGCTCGTTCCTAGTGAAATGTTTTTAGAACCAATGTCAGACAACCATGAGCCTGACCGTCAAAAACCCGAAGATTCAGAAGAAGCGGAGCGAGAAATGCCACAAACTTTGCTGAAAACGCCGACGAAAAAGGTATGAGGCGCGAAAATCGATAATTTGGCTGATATTTGCTTTCCAGCCGGTCGAAGCCCAAAAGACAACGTCTTCTGGCGATTCCGGAGAATCTGAAAAATCAGCGCCGGCGGCTGACAACTTGATCGATATTGCAGACGCAGAAAGTGACAATGATATTGAAGAAGTAAGAGCTTCCTACATTCTGATCGGAGTCTTCATATAAATGCATTCAGATCGTGATGCCGGCAGTGACTTCGAGCGAAGAGGTTCTGCGAACTCCGACAAAACAGGCCACTCGGGCCGATCCAGAGACTCCGCGGGCCGGAGAAGAACACGAAGAGCTGGATCCCTCGAACGTCGAGAAGGTGTTCTCTAGTTTCCCCTGCCAAGTGATCCCCGAAACCCTCACTCGTTTGACGCGAACTCCTCCGGAAGGTGAACATCTCGAGGTGCATAAGAACAGAAACGGTCGTCTCCGAATCTACGTTCGCGACCATTTCACCAAGTTTTCCCCGTACTCGAACGCCAACCATAAGCCATGTACCGTCTGCAATCGATCCATGAAAAGCGGCGAGATGCATCTGAATTTCCCTGCCGACCTGGATCGTCGGCGGATTTGGGCGAATCTGCTCGGTTTCAAGTACAAAGACATTCTGCGAAGCAAGATGGGACCCGTTTCTTTCTCGATCGCCGCTGGTCCGATTTGCACTGAGCACTTTGCCGAAGAGTGCTTCCGCAATCACAACTTCAACAAAGCCGCCATAGAGGCGTTCGGAGTGCCCGTCGCAATATCTCCGGATGTCAAAACGACGCCGAGTAAGAAGAGGTAGAGTTGGCCGGCAGTTGAGTCGCTTAACGCCCTCCCGAAGTTCTTCTAGAGTACCCTGGGTCTGTACCATCTGCGATTTCCACTCGTGCAGCGTCGTCGAGCTCCAAGGACATCTGCTGGATCATACAGAACAGATGCTCAAGAAGAAAGATAGCATTATGGATGTAATCATCTGAATCTTTCGAATCGACTCACTGTTCCCTCAAGTTTCAGGTACCGGAAGCCGGTTTCATGTGTCCATTCTGTCGCAAGTGCACCTACGGCTACAAAACGATCTCCGGATACCGACGTCATCTCAACGCCGCTCCGATCCATCATTGTCATCTTCGAAGGATCTACGAGTTCGCAAAGATGAACTGCCGTTCCTCGGAACTCGATCCCGTCGAGAAATGGGACAACTGGACTCGTCGCAACGTCTACGTGGCCTACCATGGATGCGAACCGCCGGCCAACGAAGTCGTGCTGACGCCGTCGCCGACAAAAAACTGTAATCCGGAAGAACGTACACGACAGGTGCACGACGACGAAAAACGCCGCAAAGCGGTCCGATCATTGGCGTTTGTCGGGAAAGAAGGCGGAACGAGTGTGAACGACCATAATGTGATGCAGAGAGCGGTGTATTTGCAAGTGAGACGGAATCTCGAGCACAAGAAACGGTATCCAGGGCTCGATGATGACGATGAGGTAGAAATATTGGAGAGTAGAGATATGACAGAGAAACAGAGACTGGTAGAAAAGTCACAAGAGCCAGAAGACGAGCAGGAAGAGGAGGAAGAGAGCGGAGAAAGCGTCGGATCGTCGCGTCAGTCGTCCCAGGTGCCGATGGGATCGTCTCGATCATTCAAGACTCGAAGACTTGCTGCCTCCGCGGTCTCTTCACCCGTCAAGAAGATTGTGAAAACGACAGCTTCTCTACCAACGACTCCGGCCAAAAAAAAACGGAAGCTTCCATCGGAGGAACCCGAATCGACGTCTGATTGCACTCCGCTGGACGCTGAAGAACGAGCTCGTCAGGAGAAGATTCGCGATGAGGAGTTTGCGAAGATGGTTCAGAAAAGATCGCAGCAGTTAAAAAGACTGATACACGCGAAGCAGTTTAAGAAGGAGGCCTCGAAGAAACCGAGGAAAGCTCTCGCTTACAATCTTCCAAAGGGAATAACGTCGCCGGAGTCTTCAAGAATCGAAGGATCATCGGAGGTCGATGAAGAAGAGAGCGCTACTGAAATGACTCCCGAGCCATCGATCAAGAAAGTCGTCACTGAAGCTCCCTCTCCATCTGCCGCAGACATATGTGCCCCAAAACCCAAAGAGCCCTCTCCGAAGCCAGTTGAGGTGACTGAAAAGGAAGAGGAACGACCTCTGAAATCAATGCTCGCGCGCTCTTTCGCTGCCGGAGAACGTCCTTCCATGGCTCAATATCACTTGCCGATCCGGGATTTTTCTTCCGGTCCCCTCACCGGACGTTCTGTGTCTGCTGGAATCATTGCCTCGTCGTCATCGTCTTCCGCTTTGTCCTCTCCGGCTCGTCGTGTTTTGGGCGCTTCGGGTCCTTCTTCTTCCTCTCCCAGTGCTCATGAGCTCGTATCGACTGTGTCTGCGCAAGATAAACTACCTGCGAAGCGACCGAGTGTTCTCTCGAGGAGACCGACGATTCTCTCTCCTCGTAAACGGCCCGCACCGTCTTTCACTCCTTCGGTTCCGGTTCCTCCGTCGATGCGTCTTCCTCTGAATCATCACGAATCGTCGCCGATGAATCCGCCGGTCATCATAGACAGCAGTGAGATGCAACTGTTGATTCCCGGAAAAGACATTGACGTCGAGCTGGTGGAAGAAGTGATTGAAGAGATGGCCACTTCGGAAGACGTCACCTCGTTCTCCACCTCTTCCGAGCCCAAACCTATGATGACTCTCGCAGAAGCCCTCGGCAGCGCATCTTCGGGATCGGCTGTGAAGGATCAAGAATTGGAGGAGATCTCAAAGGAAATGACCAAAGAAACGACGTACTCACGATGCATGGAGGACGCGTTCAAGTTCAGAACCGTCTCGAAAATGCGCGCCGACATGCGGATCTCGCGACACTGCATACGACAAATCGAGGCAGCCCGTGCGAGGTAAACCATTTCTCGATTTCAGATTTTTAGAATTTATCATTTACAGAGCTCGTTTGTTCGGCGAAGGGGAGGACAACGTCCATATCTACTATTCGGACGACGGCGCGCAAGTGGTTCGTTTTCTGAAGAAAAAAACCCCCGAGAAACCTTGAACATTCATTCTTTCACCCCACCAAAAACCACTTTTGAGCTGAAAAACAATGTGCTTTCTTAACCTGCGTCTCTTTCATCATTTTTTTTTCTTATCACAGGTCTCCAAAAACGATCCAAAATGGCGCGAACTTCAACAACAACAGCAGCAGCAGCAACAAGAAGTGGTCGACCTGGAAGAAGTGTCTTCCTCCCAAGATCGCAATCTTCATCACCAACACTGAGCATCTCCGACCCGTTCCTTCTCTCTTTCATGTGAATCCATCTCTGAACCATAATCCCAAGTTTTCTCCGAACATCGTTCTTTCACCTCAAAACATTGCCGAAAGGTCTGTGAATTCGTGTTTTCTCTCCTCAAATCTAGGTCCTTTCGACAGTTTTCCGCATAGATTTCTATTGTCTCCCCATTAAATTTTTCCGAACCTACTTATTCCTCATTCGAATTCATTCAATTTATAGTCCCTCTTTTTCTATTCTCACGTTTAGACTCAGATTAATAATCAATCAATAAGTATCAAGACAAAAAGCAACATTCTGAATTACCTTTTCTATTCTCTGAAGTTCTGGAGTTTCTCTCTATTTTCTGTCTTTTTTTTTCTATAGCCTGTGGTGTGCCAATTCAATTGAGATAATAATAATTCAATAAAATAGTTCTTTCGGATTGTTCTCGAGTGTTCGGTCGACAACTGGTTGGCTTCCAAAATCAATTGCTTCCTAATAACTCCGCTCCAGAAAAGCAGCGAGAATTCAGATGACGTCACCGGAATCGACGTCGTCTGCTGTCGCCGCTGAAGTCGTCCGAATCGAGGATCTCTTCCACAAAAAACGCATCGGCGACACCATCACGAAGATATTCTCGGCCGCCTATCTGCCAGTCGGTGAGCCATTTTCAATGCTGATTCACATCTCGAAGTCGCGTTGTTTTCGGTTTTCAGCTGAAGAAGCACCCAAAATTCCCAATTGATGGCGGAAAACAGAGAAAAAACGAATATTTCTGAAACTTGCACACCAAATCGCACCCCTTAAATCGACGCCTTCTGATTTAGGCTTCATCGTGCTCCTGCTGCGCGTCTTTGTCGGCTTCCACACGTTCCTGATCGCGTGTCTCCTCCGAAAATCGGCGGCTCTCCGAATGCACACGCTGCGCATCATGTGCTCGATCCTCGGAATCGTCGTCGAGAAGTCCGGCGAGCGCGACGAGACGGCTCGTGTGCTGTGCGCGAACCACGTCTCGATCCTCGACCACCTCGCCATCGATCTTCTGACGCCGTGCCTGCTGCCGTCCGTCTGGGACATCCCCTCGCTCATCAGATGGTGCTTCGGATACGTGGATCTCGGCGCGACACGTGGCAGACAGCATCTCGTCGACGCGGCGAAAAAGTTGACGACTGAAGAGAAACTGCCGCTTCTCGCGTTTCCAGAAGGCATCATTACGAGTGGAGAGGAAGCTCTTCTCAAATTTAAGTGAGTTGACACATTGGCTGCGCAGTCTTGATACGCAGCGAGAGCTCGATTCATCTTCACTCCCTCCTCTGCGTCTCTCTATCTAGTACAAGAAAGAGAGACGAACATAGAAAAGACTCGCTCTGCATAAGAAAGCGTTGACATCGGAAGATTCTGAATCACCTCCCCTCTCAAGATTCCTCTTCTGATTCCCCCAGTTCCAGTACGTGGTGCTTCGAAGTGTCTCCGTGTGTGCAGCCGGTTTCGGTGCGAGTCTGGCGTCCGTACCCGTGGAAAGTGGCCGTCTCGACGCTCGGCTCCTCCTGGTGGACCGACCTCTTCTTCTTCTTCGCCCTCCCGTTCACCGTCATCTCTGTCGAATACCTTCCGAAAATGGAGAGGCTCGAAGAAGAATCGCTGGACGATTTCACGCAGAGAGTCGCCGAAACGGTCGCCGCGAATCTGAAGATCCGATGCTCGAAATACGGTGTTTCGGATGCGAACGAGGCAGCGAAACGACTCAAAACGGACAAGGAGCGGACGAAGAAGACGCCACAGAAAGAGAAGGTGAGCTTTTCGAAGAAGAGAAAGATCCTTTGAAAACACCCAGTGCTCGAAATGAGATGATCGAAAGGTTTCCCGATTTCGTGAACTTCTCTCTAATTTTCAGCCGGTTCGCCTCGTGGATCCCCGGCAACTGGACGAGTGTGCGATGCGAATCAAGCAGTCGTTCCCGACGTTCCACCTGTCCGCGATTCGTCGAGATCTCGAGAAGACTCGCAGTCAGTCGGCCACTCTCAGCAATCTGAAACTCGGAAACATCGAGACGAACGCGTCGGACGAGACGATCGGAAAAGTGAGTCGCTTCCGTGGCTCTCTGATCCTCGCCGTCTTGCAGATCTCTTCGGATTCCGGCTCGTGGCGATCCGTCTTCGACACTCGCAAATGGCAGATGATTGAGACGAACCGACACAAGTACATGGATCGAGACGCCTAGATTCCAAGATTTTCGCCATCGAATTTCTAATTTATTGCTCTTCTATTGTTTTTGCCGCGAGTAATAAAAAATTCACACTGTTCTGATTTTTTGAAAAGTTTATTATTATACAAAGTAACTAATACAAGGATATATATATAGAGAGAAACCGAAAAGAGGAAAATTGAAATTGGAAACAGAATACAAATAGTGGAAGAAAGATGGAAAAAGGGAAATTAAAATGGTAGACATTTTTTTGTATTTTTTTTACCTCGTTTTAGTTGCCGACAAAAAGATATTAATACTATCATAACGAATGAAAATTGGGGAGAAAAAGAAAAGAACATAACATAGGACAGAGAAATGAGGATAGAAGAATGAAACGAAAAGAGATCATTCGAGGAGAGGAGAAAAAGAAAAAGGAAGGGTGAGAATAGTATCTAACAGTCGAGAAGAAGGAAACATGACGTAAAAATTGGCGGAAACCGGTGAGAAGGACAAGAAGGTAGGAGGTTGAGGTGTAGAAAAACAGAAAACTGAATAGGGGTGTCAAGAAACTACTGTACAAAACCAAAAAAAAAAGAAACCAAACGTTGGAACGGTTTACCGGACTTCGCCTTCCTCGATTTCCGTATCCTGGAATCGGGGAGGGAGGACCGGCGGAGGTGGAGGAGGGGGGAGGAAGAGACCTTCGGGCGAAGACGTCGACTCCGGTGGCGAGATGTGCTGATGCATTGGCGGTGGTGGCGGCGGCGGAGGTGGCGGCGGTGGCGGCAGAAGAAAGCAAGAGTCAATAGGTGCTGGTCGCCTGCAAATTTCTGTTTACCTACGGAAACATCCATTTCATCAATACGCTTACCGTTTTCCTTGCTCCATTTCCATGCACATCTGCTGGTAAACTGACGGTTTCTGCATGTGGGCCGGCGCCTCGATCAGGTTTTTCATCAGTGGCTGAGGAGCGGTTCCACTCATCATTTGACTCACTCCTATCGCATAGGCCGACATCTTTGAAGTTTCATGACGCTGATGGGTGTGGAATCCGTTGGTGGAGGTGATGGTGGTTGAGGAAGCAGAGACGAATTTTACCTGGTAGTCCGGGCGCAATTTTTTCGCTCTGTAACTACGGGAGCGTTTGAAAAAGGCGAATCGCGATGAGTACTTACTCTGTAGCATCCTCATGTCCTACTATCGACCTCTTTCGGGTGAGAGATTCCATTGGATTATGATGATTACTCGATGCTGCCGAAGGCATCGAGGTAGCATGCTCCGGCTTTCCATGATGAGAATGGTGCTGTGAGTGATGATGTCCGTTCTGATGATGTCCATTCTGATGATGATGGTGGTGATGGCTGTGGTTATGATGATGATTTGAAGATGTCGAGGAGGCAGACGACGAAGAGTGGTGGTTTTGCAAATGGCGATCACTGTGGCTGTGATGACCGTTTTGACTACTGCGGTTCTGGTGTTCCATTCTCTGTCGGTTGGCAATCTTCTCCTGCATCATTTTATCTTCCATCAGTTTCTGCTGGACAAGCTTCTGATTCTGAACGTCCGGCACGAAGCTTTGTCTCGTCCCATCAGAAGACGTGGATGTCGTCTTCGGTCTTCCCTTGTACGACTCAAGATCAATCTTCTTAAGATTCGACGACGATCCCGAAGAGGAGACATGGGCAGACGACGGTGTTCGAGCGATGATCTTAACTTTGCCATGCTGATCGATCTTTTTCAAACTTCCGATGTGGTATTGAGGATGACGTGCGAAAATATCTATGAACTCTTGCGTCATCGCTGCCACTTCCGATCTCGTTAAAGACTGATCTTGAAAACGGAACCACGTGTCAGCAACGTCAGCCGGAACAATGTCGTCCATGCGAATGTTGTGAAAGAAAGCGGCAATATCCACGCACGCGGTGGCGATAGCTGCTGCTGAGTAGCGGATGCTCCAGTCTGTGACTATAAGCACTTCCGTCGCCATATAGTACGCGGTTTTGACCATCTCCTTGTAGACGTTACGACCTTTCTCAACGTGCTGCATCAGTTTCAGAACGTACTGATGTGGTAGATCGATGTTCACGTCAAACGCTGAAAAATTGACTTTTGCAAAAGGTTGACCTTTTTCATTGGAAAAGAAGTATGACGGTTAGACTTACAAATCGTTCTAAGGATGATCTCCTCGAGAAACGTGACGACTTGGCATTGTTCGATAAAGTGCTGCTCTGATGGGAATGTCTTGTTGTGTGGGAACTTGAACTGCCAGAGCTGATTGACGACGTATTTCAGCTTTTTTGGCGAGTCCTCGTTTTTTCCTGCCAAAAAGACACACGCAGCTGCCACATCTCGGTAGTCGCACTTTTTGAACGAGTGAAACCGGTAGAATCGGTTCAATAGAGTTGCCGCTACTCCACTCAGACCGCTGCAATTAATCGCAGTGCTCGATGAGTGGGGAATCATAACCGTTAAGTTAAGAAACGGATTGGTGCGCACAAAAGTGAGAAATCAGGCGACATAAGGCCATCATCTCCCTCGCTCCGCGCCCTTTCCTTTCCCGCCCATCTCACTTACTGCTCTCCTTTCCCATGTGTGAGCTGTGCGACGATGTCATAGATGAAGACGCCTCCTTTCTGTCTTTGAGACAATTCCTCTTCGTAAGAAAGACCGTCTCGACGACTCGGCGTGTTGTCGATCAGCTAGAAATGAAAAGATAAGACTAACAACAGTATCTAGAAACAACTTACGTCCTGCTTTTTGAAGAGCCAGGCGTGAATCATCCTGCCATATCGAAAACCATTCTTCTCCGTGAT
Organism: Caenorhabditis sulstoni; assembly: GCA_963966605.1. Lineage (NCBI taxonomy): Eukaryota > Metazoa > Nematoda > Chromadorea > Rhabditida > Rhabditidae > Caenorhabditis > Caenorhabditis sulstoni. The sequence goes on along the minus strand of OZ016477.1, from coordinate 6,179,857 downwards.
CAATTTGTTCGAATACGACATATTGACCAGTGCTGCAAAAAAGGGAAATGAATAGGCGTATGTAAGACGAATAAGAGGGAGAAGGAGATAGAGAAAGAAATGAGATATGGGCAAAATGGACCTAATTGTAACAAGTGGGAGGAGAGAACACCAGCTGGTGTGAACGTTTATGGGATAAAGATGCAATTAGTGAGCGGCATGGATCAATGAGGAACCGGACAGGTGCGCAGTGCATCGGGTGTGGAGATGTGCAAGGTCGTATACCCAAGTGGAGATGACAAATGAACAATGGATCTCGTAGTATCGCGATAATCGACTTCCGTGGGAGTCTAGTGCGAGGCTGTTACTAATGAAGAGTGAAAAGAGAAGAGAGCAGAGGGTGGAGAGCAGAGTTTCACGGAAAAGGAATTTTCATTTTAGGGTTTCGGAAAACGGGTAACGGAACCCTTCTTATTTTTTAGGGTTTCGGAAAACGGGTAATGGAAATTTCAAAACTTTTTCGGGTAACGGAAAAAGGGTAATGGAAATTCTGAATTTTTTCGGGTAATGGAAAACGGGTAATGGAACGCCAAAAAACGCGGAAAAAGGGTATTGGAAAAAGGGTAATGGAAACATATTTTCAAAGAAGTTTTTTTTTTAAGTTGCTCGTGTCGATTTACGGGCTAAACCGTGCGTAAGCGCTATGCTGGAGAATCGTAGTGTTTAACTTTTTTCACTTTTTACTATTTCTTCTTGGAAATAATTGTGATTTTTTCCGTGGAAATGAACCTTTTTTTTAGGGTTTCGGAAATCGGGTAATGGAATTTTTTCTAAGTTTTCGGGTAACGGAAAACGGGTAATGGAAATTCTGAAATTTTTCGGGTAACGGAAAACGGGTAATGGAACGCCAAAAAACGCGGAAAAAGGGTAGTGGAAAAAGGGTAATGGAATTCCGTGAAACTCTGGTGGAGAGAAAGAATAGTATATGTGGATTTGCGAGAGGAGAACGACTAAGAACTGGACTTTCTCGTGTATTCTAGATAGTTATATTAAGTCCAGCACAAAGCAAGCTATTATTGTCCTAAATACCGATCGAGCGGCAAAAAGTGACGGTTGGTAAATTATTGATTATCGTGGGAACAGAGTTAAAAATCGAACACAAGATGAACATTTACAAACTTTTGATGGATATCAATCGATGGGAGATCGGAAACGTAGTCTAAACCAAAAAGAATCGAATTCAGCGAAATTTCGAAAGTTTTCACAACTTCATTTTACGGAGGAATTCCAGCTTGTCTACTTGTAGAAAAATGAATCTTCTCTTGAAAACTTAAAAAACGGGTTAAATACTCCCGATTTGGAACGAAAAACACACTTTTCCCTCAAAAAATAGTGCAGATGAGAGAAATCGAGACAATCTCTCTTAAAGTTGAACATCATCCGTTTCCTAGAAATTAGAGACGAATGGTCCGATGAGATTTTAAATTTTCAGACTGAAAAGAAGCTCGGCGCCAAATTGTACCTAAAAATGGCAACTGCGCTACTAATTGCACGAAAATACAACTATTTTCGGGAAAAAAAGAATAACTCAGTTTTTCGCAAGAAAATGACATTTTCTGCAGTAATTTAACGATGAATCGATGGAAAAAAAGAGGAAAAAACAAAATTGAAACAAAAACAAACAAAAAATCGCAGAAAGTCGATGAGTCACCCGCTGAAAATGAGCAAGAAAGGGCACGTCAGCGTCGCTGATTCAGCGATGGGCGGAGCTTGCGACCGCGACGCGGCACGCAGCGCTCTCAGTAGAGCATGTTTGCTTCGTCCAGGTCGCAAATCTGAAGAGTGGATTTTCACTAATTTGCATTTACACACCGCAAAGCAAACAAAAATGTGTACTTTTCGGCGGAATTTTTCTTGAAAAAAATTGAAATTTTGGGTGGAAATGCTGCAAATTAATAAAGTTCAGGATTAAACTCAGATGCAATGTCGTTGCCGAAACAAGGCGCGGGATCCTCACCACAGCGACCCGCGCCGCCGTCAAAGCACAAATGGATTTTCAGCAAGGAGGAGGCGAGAAAACTGAGTTTTTTTTCGATTTTAATAAAAGTATTTCAGATGAGAAATGCTGCGAGTTTGCAAGAAGGAATGAGTCGGGAAGAGGAAATGACCCATCGGCAACTTGCGGCCGCCTTCATCCAAGAAATGATCGACGGACTCAATCTCATCAAGGACCCTCGGATGAAAATGTGTGTTTTCTGGAATTATTCTCATCTGAAAAGTCCTAAAGTCCAAGAAAAATAATAGAAAAATCCGTTTTCAGCGGACACACGGTTCTGTGCGTGGCTCATATTTATATGCATCGTTTTTACTACTGGCACAGCTTCAAAAAGTTAGATTATCGGGTAAAAATAGTTTTTTAATGAGAAAATAAACGTCTTTTGCTCAGGACGTCGGAGCAGCGTGCGTTTTGATGGCTGGAAAAAGCCATGAGTGCCCTCGTAAACTGTCTCACGTGGTTTCAGTTTGGAGAAACAAAACAGGCAAAAAAGAGTTGCAAACGGACACGGTACGTTTTGAAAGCACATTCCTGTGATAAATATTTGTCGGAAAGGGGTTACAGGCTCGAACAGAGGCTTCCCAAATAATAGTTCTTCTCGAGTCTATGGTTCTTCAGACTATTTGTAAGTTCTGATAAGTTTTGAAAGTGCTGCAAATGAGGATCTCAGCGTTCGATTTAAATGTGGGTCTGCCGCACACAATGGTTCTGAAAATCAGGAATACACTCGATAAAGGTGAGGCGATCAACAAGTATTTAGAATTTGAAAAATCACAATTCTAGAGGAGACTCACAAATCACTCTGGTCTTGTGCTTACTACTTTGCAACAGATGTGTAAGTCTCTTTTTTTCAGTCAAAAATCTGACCCTGATTCAATTTCAGGATCGCTGTAACCGACTGGACACTTCGGTATTCACCGGAAGCGATGTCGATTGCTATCGTGCATCTCATGTCTGCCTACGCGAACGTCAGAGTCAGTGACCGTGTCTCTTTGCTTCTCCGAAAACGCTCATTTCTAGATCGAGGATCTGTACAAAGCATCTGTCGAGAATTCGTACGAGAAGCCGTGGTTCGCCTTTTTCGACGAGTCGATGACCGACGAAAAACTGCGAGGTACTTGAAAGTTTCCGAATCTTTCCGCAACTCTTTTCAGAAATGGAAAAAGACTTTCTGAGCACATACAGGAGTACGTGTACATTCCACTACGCCTCGAAGTTCAGTAAGTTTTCCCTCGTCTCATCGGAAAAATCCAGTAAAAGTTCCAGACTTCCGGATCGAGAATAGGCAGCCACCGCCGCTGCCACAGCCTGTGCAGCAGCAAGTCGAGATTGTCGAACGGAAGATGGTGAGAAAAGAAATGAAAACTCGAGAAAAAACCGAAAAAATGCTAAGGAAGTGCGAGAAGCACAGAGCCACAGCCCGATAGTTTCCTCGGCCCCGGATTCGACGCAGAACGGAATCAGACCGAGAGGATACGTTCCGAAAGACGAATTGACAGTCGAGAGGCTGAACAAAGAGCGACTGCATGAAGAGGAGCGCAGGAAACGAGATCACGATCGGATGTCCGGCAAAATCGACAATTCCAGCAGGTTTTCCAGTAAAAATCATCCGATACTAATCGTTTTCACAGTTTCAGTAGTGAAAAGCGTGCTAGAATCGGTCCGCTCTCCACAAACTTCGTGTCATCATCGTTGACGCACTCAAACGGGAAGAATTCGCAGAATACTCCGACTACTCTCACCTCGATCGCTTCGGTGACGACCACTACTCAAAAACACAAAAAACCTCTCGAAAACTCGATCTCGTCCAGCAATTCTCCCATTTTTCGTCCCAGGTAGGTCCAAGTCAGTCTCACACAGGTTATCTCCCGATTTCAGTGCTCGCGCGTTCGATGTTGCTCCGATTCTGACTCCGCCGGCTGCTCCGAAGATGGAGAGCGGCGACCATTCGGACATGGATCTCGAAGACGGCGAGCTCGAATAACTTTTTTCATTTCAATAGAATCTCCTGCTGATCTCTCTTTTTTTTCTATTTCCTAACTTATTTCGTTTTCATTGTTTTTATTTTCACTTTTTTACCCCATCCTCCCAGTCTCCGTCTCTCTCTCTCTCCAAATCCCTCGAAAAATTTCAAAATGTCTGTAGATACCATTCGAAATGCGGTGCAATCTCGTGATGCCTAGGCCATTTTTGTCATAGTTTCTAGGTCTTTTCTCTTTTCCGACGTTCTTTTCCATCTCAAACCGGTTCTTTCTCTCCAATCCCCCCTTTTTTTACTACAATGCAATATCAATAAAGAAACGTTTATCATTAGGGTCTCCCAGTTGGTTTCTAGCTATTTTAGTTGTCTACTGTCTCCATCTGTTTGATGGGAAATTTTACTTCTTACCATTTTTCCTCGTCTCGTACTTTTCTGTTTTGAATATAAATAAATTATTTTGCCAGTCTTGGACTCGAATAGTTCGATGTTTTCCAGCTCAAGTCGTCCTCATCCGCTGAATCTTTTATTTTAATTTGCGCGTCAAGTTTGGTGTTTTGTGTTTGCGTACTCCTCATTAATAAGCTCGCAAGATTTTTTTTGAAAACATGTTTTTTTTTTGAGAATAGATATCTATCTATAGATTACATCGAAAACTTACTTTTTTTTTCAGATAATCTATCAAAATGTCGCGACTTGCAGGTCGGATTTCGTATGCTAGAGATGGTAAGGGTCGAGTTGAAAAAGACGGCTTATCAATCGATTTCAGCTTCCCCACAGTCGAACCCTCCGAACGAACCCCGTCAGACGTCGTCAGAACCTTCGGAATATTCGCGTGGATCTTCGGGAAGAGGAAGGCGAGGTAACGGCTCATGGAGACAGCACGACCGGCTGGAGGATCGAGAAGAGGTGACGGATCGACAGGAATACACTTCGAACAGAGGAAAGCCCCGTGGTGGCGGACGGTTCGAAAACCAGAATCACGGATCCAGAGGGGTCGAGCTACTGAATGAGAGACCTAGGAGGGCCGAGCAACAGCCAGAACGACCGAGAAAACCGACTCGGAGAGTTGAAGAAGTTCTCCCCAGTGAGGTTAGATTTTGAATTCTACTAACCTCTTCTGAATTTTGAATTTGTTTCTAGGAGATGCTCGACATTGAAGATATCATCACTCAAATCAGCGACTTGACAGTTCGAAGCGATCGGTCGGCTGCGCAGATAAAACGAAACATACTGGGAAGTCGGGATCTTTTGGATACCATGGAAGAGGAAGACTGGCAGAAGGTGTGCGAGGCAATGATGACGACTGCGTTGGATCAGGGAGAGCCGGAATTCGTCGCCGATATGATCGTCGCTCTATTCAGTGAGTTCTCACTCTTTAGCTACTATAATAATGTCTTTTTTCTTACAGAGAACGATCTGTTCAGTACAATCATGTCGGACGAGCTGATGACATGCTCGTCGAAACACATCATCGAGGGCGACGAGCAGCCACTTCCGGCTCTCTTGGCCGCGATTTTGTGTGCCTATTGGCCACGGCAGTATGCGAAGGCTTTCGACAGTGTGAATCGGATTCTGTACACTACGGTGTGCGTAGTCAAAGGATGGATTGAAGTGTTGAAGGAGGATACCGAGGTGAGGAAACGTGACCTTGATATAGAAGTTTGAGTTCTTGCAATTCCAGAGATACTTCAAAGCGGAGAAGAAGCCTTCCTATCAACCGATGAGACGAGGAGAGTCGGAAGAAAGAGAGAAAGAAGCGGGAGAAGAAGAAGAGAAGGTCATCGAAGACCCCCAGATGGTGTGCCAATGCGCTCTCGCTCTCTCGGATCTCTGCGACACGGCCCAGAAGCAACTGTGGACTAACTGGATGAGTGTGACCGACGAGATCTACGAGTGCATCAGACCGGCCATCACCCACAATCCGAATCTTGACGGCAGCATCAAGGCACGTCTTCTGAACACGCTGCTCCAGATGAGCCAGTCGACCACCCGCCATGCGCCGTCAAGAAAGAACATCATGACGCAGACCGTCTCCAGCACGTCATCCGAATAGTCTGATCTCTCTCTCTCTTTCTCTTTCTCTTTTCCTGTAATCCGTTCTCTGTAATGATTTCCATGTGATCTTTTCTGTATCTCTTTTCGATTTTAGTAGTTGCCCATAAACCATCGACTTTCGAACTTCCCCTCTCCCGGAAAAACAAGTCTCGCGTGCGCGGGATCGCTTCCAAATCGTCTTAACTCCTTCTTTTCACACCTTCTTCTCGTTTCCCAATTCCTTTTTGCCCTCCGACGTCATCGCCCCACCTTCGGAAATCCTCTTTGATCTACCGAACTTTGCACCATCATCCCCACGACTTTTCAAATTTATGACCCATCATCTTTCGTCTCTTCTTCATTTTCTTCTCGATGTCTTTTTGACACGATCATCAGAATCAGTCGAGAGAAAGAGAGAGAAGGGCGAGAAAGAAAAAAAAAGTGATTAGAGACGGAGAGATGCAAAAATACGGTAAAGAAGGTGTGACGACGACGACAACGACGACACAAGAAGAAGAAGGAGAGAAAAAGGAAAGAGAAACAAATCAAGAGGTGGGCATAGAATATCATAAACTTCGGTCCCCCCCTTCTCGTCTCCTCTCTTTCTTTTTCGAAAATCTCATCAAACTCATCCGCCCCGTTTAATTGGGTTTTTGTTTTCGAAGCGTTTTGCCGCCGACGAAATTGGCTCTGGCTCCATTTTCGGGCGGGCTCATTTCGAGTGTGCTCTTTTATTATTTCGAACTTCAACGCGCTCTCCGTCGAAAACAGTTTGTCTCTTTTTTGCGATAAACAACCAAATCGATAGATCCGCTCTCTCAAAATTCGATCATCACAAAATAGTGAGCGAATGAGATGGTAAAAGAGAGAAAAGATCATTTGTGTCGTCTTGTTCTTCTTCTTCTTAAATTCTTCAGTTTATCGTCACTTTTATCGTCTTCTTCCCCGCTCGTTTTCCACTTTTCTGTTCGGAATCAACCAAGTGATTCTAAAACTAAGGCTGAAAATGTCTGAAAGTGTCTCTCGAAAAGTTCCATTCGTTTCTCTATATCCGTTTCTCTGTTTCTCTCGCTCGAAAAGAACGACTTCTTTGTTTCGCCCGCGTTTTTTCGTTCCCATCTTCATTTGTGACGTGTCCAGATCGAAGAAGAGAACGAAACGAGCGGTGTGTTCGGTGCGCGACGGGAACCAAAAAGATTTCGAAAATTCGGTTGCCACACGACGACGACGTTGATAAGAATTGCCGGTGAGTTTGGCGAAAAACATGAGAAGATATGGGCGTTTTTGATGAGAAAATGGACCGTTTGTACCCGTGTGACCTGCGAATCGAAAGTGAAAGTGGAGAAGAAGAAGAAGAAGAAAAAGAAGAAAAAGAAGTGACACAGTAGGTGCAATCGCACGCGCGCACATCGCGACGAAATGAACGGATCCGATGATGAGAGAGAGAAAGGGGCGGGGCTTGAATTGCAGTTGAGGAAGCGAATATTTGCAGTCGTAGACCAGATCCCCGCCGGCTGATCAGTTCCTGTTTTCAGATGTCTCCGGCCTCCTCGGCGAGCCCTTCCGCTTCCACGTCATCTGGATGGATGACGTGGAAGGACACGTTCATCCAGTGCATCCAGCCCATGATCTCAGTCGTCCTCATCCTCCGATTCTCGACGATCGTCGATGAGACGGGACTCCGTGAGATCCTCCCGCTCGCATCCTCTCCACCCCTCATCCGTGTCAGTTCCAGGGACGGCCGTCGTGCTCGTCTTCTTCATCTTCCTCGTCAGTCTCGTCACCGGATGGTCGGCGTGCACAGTCGTCTCTCGGAAAAGCTCCGAGGACGGATTCCTGAGGACGATGCTCGCGTACTCGAACCCGGAGTTCGCGTTCTCCTTCACAACCATCTACCTGCTGTGTCTTCTGATGGCGACGAGCGTCTTCGCGACTGCCGGAGCAGAAGCCGTCCTGCACATCTTCACCACCTTCGACCTCGAGCTGCTCGACGGAGCCACCCACGACCTGCGTCTCGTCGCTTCCGGTGAGCCCCCTCCCGTTGCTCTTCCCTATTGCTCTGATGCTCGGTGTTTCAGTGCTCTCCCTCATAGTCCTCTTCCTGTGCTTTGTCCGTTCCCGCAACTCCCGCTACGTCCGAACCTTCATCTTCGCCCTCACCTGCATCGCCGTCGCTCTCCATCTCACCTCGGTTTTCTATCGTCGCGGAGAGTACATTCTGCACCGAGTCTCCGAACGGAATGCGATCCTCCCGTCGCCTCCGATGGACGACATCTCCACCATCTTCGCCCAACTCTTCCCTGCCTCGATGTGCGGTCTCACCATCCTCAACATCGGCTCGAAGCTGCAGAACTCTGCTCCACGTGGAGCTCTTATCGCGATTTCGGTCAGCGCCATCTTCTACGGCGTCTCGGCGCTCTTCGACTACTCCGAGTTCTTCGCGAGAGAGAAGACGAACGGAACGAGAGCGTTCGAAGAGTCCGAGATGAGCAAGGCGCTCTCGTACATCTACACGACGGTGCCCGTCGCAGTCGTCGTGACGATCGCGTGTCTCCTCTCGGGAGTCACCACACTCAAGTACACCGCCGTCATTCTGCAGAGCATCGCGCGCTCCAACCAGTGCAGATGCCTTCTCTGGCTGGCCAAGGGCTACACTCAGCGAGACATTCCCGTCAGATGTCTGCTCTTCCTCTCCACCATTCAGATTCTCATCTCTGCCGTCGGTGAGTGATTCAGAATCTCAAGTATTCCAGACACCACTTCTCTGCAGGATCGTACGACCTTCTGTGTGTTCCGACGACGTGTTTCTACCTTTTCGCCTACTGTCTCTTCAACTTTTACGTCTTCATGGTCAAACTGTCGGATCCCGAGATTCCGTCGCCGCCGTCGCTTCTGTCGCTGTTCATTTCGGGCGCGTGCGTTCTCGCCTCCATCTACACCAACCGTTTCTTCGCTCTCTTCATCGCATCCGTCTTCGCCGTCCTCTACTGCGGTCTTCTCTATTTGAATCGAACAAGTAAGCCTTCCTTCGTTCCTTCCTCCGTCTTCTTCACGTCTTCTGCATTCTTCAGACGACGTCTGTCAGCACGACGAAGAGTCGCCCGAGTCGGTGTACTCTTCGGTGTTGGAGCAGATGCACGATCTGCAGAAGGAGCCCGACGGCCGTCGTCACTACCACCCGCAGATCCTTTTGCTCTCCGGAAGTCCCACCGTTCGTCCTGGTCTCGTAGACTTTGCTCACTCGATCACGCGCGGAAAGTCGCTGCTCATCTGCGGATACATCATTCCAGTACCCCCTGACTCCTCTCAAAACCCGACTCTTTCTTTCTATTTTCCAGCAAAAACCGTGCTCTCGGAGCTACTTGCTCCAGTGCAAAATCGACAAACAAATCAACGATTGGCTTCGGATTCGCGAGGTGAATGCATTCGGAACGGCGATTTGCTGCACCAAACTGGCGGACGGAGCGAACACTCTTCTTCAGGTTCCGAGCGTGACGTGGCACTGCCATTTCATCTGAGTTTCAGACTGCCGGACTGGGCCGTCTGAGTCCGAACATTCTGATGCTCGGATTCAAAACGGGATGGGAACGGGCGACGAAGCAGGTGATATCCGAGTACTACGGAATGTTGACGAACGCGTTCGAGAAGCAAGTCGGACTCATCGTCTTCCGCAACGACGTCACCGGCTTCGACGTGACGTCGTCGATTCGGAAGAACGGCGCGCCGATCAACGACGACGAGGATCTGGCGGAATACGTGGACAGGTAATCGTTTATTGCATCAGAATCGGATAGTCAAGAATCCAGAAGACGTGAAGGGCTCTGTGAGCTCCTTTGAGAACATCACGAAGCATCGATCGTTCTCCGTCGGCGTCGCACTTCTTCTCACCTGAATCCGCAGGTGTCCACGACTTCTGATGAACCGGAACGGTTGTTGAACCAGCTCGTCTTCCGGATTCGAGAAAATTATCTGAAAGTCAAAAAAGTGTGTGGAAATCCTCCGATCTCAACCTGAATCGCCACTTTTTCGTTTGTCAAATTCCTGACGAAATGGGTGACGACGCCGTCAGAAGACGTGAAACTGCGATGCTCGTCGTGTCTCAGCACGCTACGCATCGTCTCGAATCCGAATTCCTGAGCGAGTTCGTGCTCGAAGAGCCCGTGAGCCAGGGGAATACGGTCGTAAGTGAAGAAAGCGAGACTGAGAAAGAGGAACGAGAAGGCGATCATGCAACCGGCGAGACTCTGGAACAGGCGGGAGGGACTAGGTTTCTCGCGTGGATTCTAGTCCCTTCTTTACCTTCGTGTAGTCTTCGTATCCGATGCACTTGAATCCGAACAGAATACACGTGACCATCCAACTGAATACCGGAGTCGCGTCCCCTCCGGTGCCCGTTTTTTGTCGGGAAACTGCCTTCGCATAGACCAAAGTGGCAGTTCGAGTCAAGTAGAATGAAATATAAAAGAGCACAATTGAAATCTTCGGGAGCACACGGAGCATCTGAAATGAGTAGGGCTCTCGGAGCAGCTGACCAGAGATCACTCACAGATGGCTTCACCTCCGCATCGGTTTCGACAAACATGCACGTGGCGAGAGCCGCGGAGCACAAACTCATCGAACTGAGCCCACCGACGAGAAGGCCCTTCGGCTCCATTTCCCATTTTTCGAACGGGAAATCGGCGGTGAGAAAGATGAGGACTGCTCCGAGAGCGGCCGAATAAAGAGCCGCGGGAAGTGAGAGGTCGAACGCCCAGATGGCGGCGAAGAAGAAAGTGTAGAAGACGGCAAGGCCGGTGAGTTGGCAGCACGTCACGACGGATTCCACCGGCGACATCATCTCGCCGAAGAAACGCCGAAAAGAGTGGATCAATGCGACTGGAATTGTATTCCTCGGGGAGATTAGAGACACTCGCTCTCCTTTCTGACTACTGCTACTGCTACTGCTGCTATAAAATTCGCACTTTTTCAGCGCCACTCCGAAACTGCCGGAGCACCAGCACTCGACACAAAGGAAAGAGGGTACTCGGCTCTGATTAGACTCACGGCCCTCCTCACTGAGTTGAATGTTTTCAGCGGTGCCGCCGCGTGGCAAGCTGCTCAACACTTTCCGAAAAATGTCTCAGGCGGTCAATAAGGTGAAGCGATCCGCGCGACTCGATGCGAATCCGACAGTTTTCAGGATTTGGAGAACGGAAATCTTCGGCGAGCCAGTGAGAGCCACCGATTCGAAGTGCTCAACACGACGATTCCGGACAAGCATAGCATTTCGGAGTCGGATCAGAAGATCATAATGGCCCAGATGTTCCGATTCCGGAAGAGAATCCCGAACGCCAGAATCGGTCAGACCCTTCCTGCGATGCTCTGAAAGTCGTTCGAGCTCTTTTCAGATGTCTATTGGCTCCGCGAGGCGGGTGGACTGACCATGCTCGTGCCACATCTTCTGACTCACGCCGGAAGTTATCTGGAAGGAGCCCACATTCGAGTGTTCACGAAGACCGACGGAAAGGACAACAAGAAGATCAACGAAGAGCAGAAGAGCATGGCGTCGATCCTCCGCCACTTCAACGTCGACTCTTCGGATCTTCACATACTTCCCGAGTTCTCGAAACCGCCCGCCAAACAGACGTACGACGACTTCCGCGCGAAGATCGAGCCGTTTCGTGCGGATCCGAAGTGCGGCGGCGTGGGCGGAAGCTTTGATAACGTGAGCATCCGATTCCGATCCCTTGCCAAAAACTTACTTCTTAGGATCAACTGTTCAACTTGCGCGAGAAGACGCGAAGCTTCTTGCGAGCTGCTGAGCTCATGAAAGAGCACAGTTCGGACGCGGACCTCATTATTTGCACTCTTCCGTCGGCTCGCCCCGAGATCCCGCCTCCGATGTATCTCGGCTGGATCGACATTCTCTCCCGACAGATCCCACCCGTTTGCTTGGTCCGCGGAAATCAGACATCTATTAATGCGCTAAATTTGAAGTTTCCGTAAACAAACTAATTTGATTATATTTGACAGAACATGTACATAAATATTATCGGATTTTTTTGAATGCAATACGCTGCGGAATTTTTTTTTTCGAAATGTCGATTTACGGGTTGGTCCCGCCACGAAGAGAAAGAGACGCAGACGACGAGAAATGAAAAAATTTGAAAAAATTGAAGAAATTTCATTTCTCGTCGTCTGCGTCTCTTTCTCTTCGTGGCGGGACCAACCCGTAAATCGACATTTCGAAAAAAAAAATTTCCGCAGCGTATTGCATTCAAAAAAATCCGATAATAGTATATAAAGATTACAACGTATTTTCAAAGGAGGAATCACATTTTGAAAAGGGAGAGAAATATAAGCATGATCTTTCAGATGTTTGTGATGTTGTCGAGAAGCTTGTCGCCAGTAATCAGAGCAGTCGTCGTCACGAGCGCCACGTTGGGCAGATTCTCCCGGATGACGGCTAGCTCCGAACGAGTCAGACCACCGATCACGCAGACGCATGTCCCTCGAAGATCTTTCTCGGCAATCGCGTCCACATCGTCACCGAGCATCGTTTTCGGCCACCCAACCCATTTCACACGGTCGCCCTCTTCGAGAATCTTTGTTAAAAGAGGCGCGAATCCACTGTAGGCATAAGAGATATCATCGAGTTTCGCCTCGTTCACACTCTCCGGCAACATTTCGTAGTTTTTCTTCATTTGCTGGAACATCATCGGCGCGTACTCGCACTGCATCTTTCCGCCTCCGCCTTTTTCTCGGATCAAGCCCATCTTTTGCATCTTGAGCACTTTGTTGAGAGCGGAAGACCCGTAACTTTGGTTGACGATTCGACGGTAGTGTTGCAAAATTGATGGTTTCAGGCCACCACAAGTGAGAGAATGTACGGAAATGAGGCGAAGAACGCTGTTGAGAGGCGACGCGTCAAAGACTTGCTCCTCGATGAACGTGACCGCTTTGTCGCTGTCCGCGTACTCGAGAAGGTCTGAAAGAGGGACGTGAAAAAACTTCTCGACCCATTTCGATTACCCTTTTCGACTTTCACTGAATCGGAGAGCTTGCAGTACAAATGCGATCGGACCATTTCGGCGAGTCGCATGTGTACTGCGATCATCTTCTTCCGATTGATGATTTTCGGCATTTTCTTGACCAGCACCGAGTACTCGGCCACTGACATCTTCTCCCGATCAAACTGCTCGTCTTCTCTCAACTCTGCTAGAATCTTCGACGCTTCAATGCTGAACGCGTTGATGTGGGAATGTTTGAGACGATGGTATACCTAAAAAAGTTGAATCGGGAAAACTGGAATGATTTTTCTTTGAATCGAACCTCGTCAATCAAATAGATCTCCTTCTCTTTGAACGGATCTCCATCGTTCGATTCGTTGAACTCCGCTTCCGGAACTTTCACTGAATTCACCATTCCAACACCGTACATTTCATCGAGGAGCCCGAAAAATGTGAGTTGTGATAGCATCGGAGTGAGAGGATCGAGCCAACGATCGATAAGGACGATGCGATTGATCTTGAGAAGACCTTCCGAAGGCCCCGCGTTTTTTGACAGATTGCTCGCTTCTGCCGTGTTTCGCACCTTCTGCACCATTCTTGCCACGTCGGTCGCCCATTTTCCCTTCGCGAAGATAGTCATTGGCCGCTGATGGGAAGAAGAAGGGATTCCACGTGCCATGTCGACAAGTTGATTCAAAGCAACGGCGCATTTATGCAAATGCGTCCAATCTCCGTTGATCAGAAGCCTCGAGGCGATTTGGGGACTGGACAGGGAAAGACACTCGCCGTCTCTCGGAAGCCAGCACAAAGGGATCTCTTTGACTGACTCGAGACGTTCCCAGTACTGAACATCTATTTTTTATTGCTCCAAAACTCTCACTTAAACTCACTTTTCCTTCCGATCTCAGTTTGAGACTCTCACGAACCACATACCACGCTTCCGGGATGAAAAAAACTTGATAGAGCACTTTCTGAAAGTCATCTTTTATATGGAACTAAACTCTTGATCTCTCACAATATCATTGTGCACACTGTCAATGTAATCACACAGAAGATCCAACGACGTCATCGTCGGAGCTAAGAAAAAGACGACATGAGGAGTTCCGACTGTCTTCTTCGCCTCGATCATGTGATTGGCAACGACGCCGTGAGCAGCGAGCACCGAAGCACCAGCAAACTGAAATATATCAGGAGTTTTCCGATGGATTTCCGGTATCAATGACGCACTAGATTGACTCTGTGCATGACGCTCCGATCGCGGTCCCATACAATCGTTTTGTTGCCGTCCAGCGAATCGAGAACATTGAAAAGAAGGTTTCTATTGTAGTCGTTGGCACTTTTGATTTCATTCTGCAATAAGAATTGGAGTGGAACTGATTAAATCACGGGAGGTTCGACTCACCGTTCCTTCCCAGTTGAGAATGGCGACGGCATCGTCTCGATCTTCGTTGGCTGCCATATAAAAACGAAACTATTAGGTCGGAAGAAAGCAATGTGACGTGGAAATTGAGAAACAATTGTGGTTGGACAACGAGAAAAGGAACAAAAATAAACAAACTCTCGGTGCTCGCGAGAGAAACTAAAAATGAGAAACGCCCGGCCATGGTTGGTTTTCTAGTCCGCGGGGCGCTGGCGCTAAAGGGGAGAGACAAAGCCTACGGTTTTTCATTAGGTTTTTTCCAAAGTTACAGCTCATTCAGACATTCAATAAAAGTGAAGAGATCACAATATAAAACACTTTAACAGAAAGAGTCCAGAAAAAGATAACAATTCTTGGACGGAGAGATGGCTCCGTTAGTTTGTGAATGCAGACTCGCAGTGAAAAAAAGAAACTAATTTAATGTCGGATTCTTGTGAATTTGGTAAAATTCACTTTGATGATATTCAGAAACAAGCTGCGATGAATTCAGTAATCGGCTATGGAAATACTCGAGTTCGAGGAGATGCTCCAATCGAAGGACTAGTTAAGGGAAAGTCGCTGAAAACCCGAGCCGGCCTAAAGGGTACTGAAATCGAGTTTGGCTTCACGCGTCGGTGGCGGCTCCGGCCTGAAGAGAACAATGTCATCTCCTATTACTTAGACCGAACGATCTCAGGGCCTCTTTTTTCTTTTCTGTTCCTTTGAACTTTTCCAGTTTCTCTTTGCAATTTCTGCAATTTGCACCCGAATCTGAACCACTGAACCATGCGCCTTTTGCAAAAACGGTAAGAGAAGCTTCTGTGCGCGGGCGCGCACACATGAAAATCGGTTGCAATTTTTATCTTTCCGCATAAAACTTCAGCAGAACGCGCAGAACTACGGGCTATAAAAATGGAAAAACCTTTAAAAAAGGGGCAGAAAGCGGTGCGCTGCAAGAATCGTGTTCCGACTCAGCTTCGCTTCCAACTTTGTATCCCGATTTCCTGTGACGATATATAATTATTTCAGGATGAGGTCGATTCTAGTCCTCTCACTTATCGCGCTGGTAATTCATGAAGATGTACTTGCTATAACTAGGCCACGTGAGCAAACCTTAGAAGACTTGAAAAAGATATTCTTATTACAGACCGGCACACAAAACGTCCACAAAATGACAATCCCAGTGGTAAGACCTTCGATTTACCACGAAAATCAGAACTCGTTTTAAGGACACAACTCCACGAAACCAGAAGATTGTGACGACGAATGCAACCATTACCCGGGATTCCCAACTCCTCCTCCGGGCTTTGAGTTCGGATGTAGTAATGGAACCACTGTTAGCCCAACTCACCCGACGACTGTCGTCAGCACTCTAACAACAGGTATTGTGGAAAAAACTTCTTCGCAATGAAGAGTTTACAAGCTAGGCATTGATGCAACTAAAACAACACCAACTCCGGACCCACAACAACAATCGACCACTGAGAAGTCGCCGGCCACCGAGATAACAACGAATACTCCACAACCCGGAGGTTCGAGTTTAACAACCGATCCCTACACTACTTCGGCCACTAGGAACCCGCCGACAGGTATAAATTATTCAAAATTACGACGAACACTTGAACTTCAGGCGATGACTTCACGCTTACGCCTCCAACACCGAATCCTGCCACAGGATCAACAGTGACTCCACCAACTGGAATTCCAGTTACCGAGGGATCTACGCTCACTCCGCCAACTGGAACTCCGGCTACCGAAGGATCTACTCTCACTCCACCAACTGGAACTCCAGTTACCGAGGGATCTACGCTCACACCGCCAACTGGAACTCCGGCTACCGAGGGATCTACTCTCACTCCACCAACTGGAACTCCAGCTACCGAAGGATCTACTCTCACTCCACCAACTGGAACTCCGGCTACCGAGGGATCTACGCTCACTCCACCAACTGGAACTCCAGCTACCGAAGGATCTACTCTCACTTCACCAACTGGAACTCCAGCTACTGAGGGATCAACTCTCACTCCGCCAACTGGAACTCCGGCTACTGAGGGATCTACTCTGACTCCGCCAACTGGAACTCCGGCTACTGAGGGATCTACTCTGACTCCGCCAACTGGAACTCCAGCTACCGAGGGATCTACTCTCACTCCACCAACTGGAACTCCGGCTACCGAGGGATCTACTCTCACTCCGCCAACTGGAACTCCGGCCACCGAGGGATCTACTCTCACTCCGCCAACTGGAACTCCAGCTACCGAAGGATCTACTCTCACTCCACCAACTGGAACTCCAGTTACCGAGGGATCTACGCTCACACCGCCAACTGGAACTCCGGCTACCGAGGGATCTACTCTCACTCCACCAACTGGAACTCCAGCTACTGAGGGATCTACTCTGACTCCGCCAACTGGAACTCCGGCTACTGAGGGATCTACTCTGACTCCGCCAACTGGAACTCCAGCTACCGAGGGATCTACGCTCACACCGCCAACTGGAACTCCGGCTACCGAGGGATCTACTCTCACTCCGCCAACTGGAACTCCGGCCACCGAGGGATCTACTCTCACTCCGCCAACTGGAACTCCAGCTACCGAAGGATCTACTCTCACTCCACCAACTGGAACTCCAGTTACCGAGGGATCTACGCTCACACCGCCAACTGGAACTCCGGCTACCGAGGGATCTACTCTCACTCCACCAACTGGAACTCCAGCTACTGAGGGATCTACTCTGACTCCGCCAACTGGAACTCCGGCTACTGAGGGATCTACTCTGACTCCGCCAACTGGAACTCCAGCTACCGAGGGATCTACGCTCACACCGCCAACTGGAACTCCGGCTACCGAGGGATCTACTCTCACTCCACCAACTGGAACTCCAGCTACCGAAGGATCTACTCTCACTCCACCAACTGGAACTCCAGTTACCGAGGGATCTACTCTCACTCCACCAACTGGAACTCCAGCTACTGAGGGATCTACTCTGACTCCGCCAACTGGAACTCCGGCTACTGAGGGATCTACTCTGACTCCGCCAACTGGAACTCCAGCTACCGAGGGATCTACGCTCACTCCACCAACTGGAACTCCAGTTACCGAGGGATCTACTCTCACTCCGCCAACTGGAACTCCAGCTACCGAGGGATCTACGCTCACTCCACCAACTGGAACTCCAGTTACCGAGGGATCTACTCTCACTCCGCCAACTGGAACTCCAGCTACTGAAGGATCTACTCTCACTCCACCAACTGGAACTCCGGCTACTGAGGGATCTACTCTCACTCCACCAACTGGAACTCCAGCTACCGAGGGATCTACGCTCACTCCACCAACTGGAACTCCAGTTACCGAGGGATCTACTCTCACTCCGCCAACTGGAACTCCAGCTACCGAGGGATCTACGCTCACTCCACCAACTGGAACTCCAGTTACCGAGGGATCTACTCTCACTCCACCAACTGGAACTCCAGCTACTGAAGGATCTACTCTCACTCCACCAACTGGAACTCCGGCTACTGAGGGATCTACTCTCACTCCACCAACTGGAACTCCAGCTACCGAGGGATCTACGCTCACTCCACCAACTGGAACTCCAGCTACCGAAGGATCTACTCTCACTCCGCCAACTGGAACTCCAGCTACCGAGGGATCTACTCTCACTCCACCAACTGGAACTCCAGCTACCGAGGGATCTACTCTCATTCCGCCAACTGGAACACCAGCTACCGAAGGATCTACTCTCACTCCGCCAACTGGAACTCCGGCTACTGAGGGATCTACTCTGACTCCGCCAACTGGAACTCCAGCTACCGAGGGATCTACTCTCACTCCACCAACTGGAACTCCGGCTACCGAGGGATCTACTCTCACTCCGCCAACTGGAACTCCAGCTACCGAGGGATCTACGCTCACTCCGCCAACTGGAACTCCAGCTACTGAAGGATCTACGCTCACTCCGCCAACTGGAACTCCAGCTACCGAGGGATCTACGCTCACTCCACCAACTGGAACTCCGGCCACCGAGGGATCCACACTCACCCCACCAACTGGAACTCCAGCTACCGAAGGATCTACTCTCACTCCGCCAACTGGAACTCCAGCTACCGAGGGATCTACTCTCACTCCACCAACTGGAACTCCAGCTACCGAGGGATCTACTCTCACTCCGCCAACTGGAACACCAGCTACCGAAGGTTCTACTCTCACTCCGCCAACTGGAACTCCAGCTACCGAGGGATCTACGCTCACTCCACCAACTGGAACTCCGGCCACCGAGGGATCCACACTCACCCCACCAACTGGAACTCCGGCTACCGAGGGATCTACTCTCACTCCGCCAACTGGAACTCCAGCTACCGAGGGATCTACGCTCACTCCGCCAACTGGAACACCAGCTACCGAAGGATCTACTCTCACTCCGCCAACTGGAACTCCAGCTACCGAGGGATCTACTCTCACTCCACCAACTGGAACTCCAGCTACCGAGGGATCTACTCTCACTCCGCCAACTGGAACACCAGCTACCGAAGGATCTACTCTCACTCCGCCAACTGGAACTCCAGCTACCGAGGGATCTACGCTCACTCCGCCAACTGGAACTCCAGCTACTGAAGGATCTACGCTCACTCCGCCAACTGGAACTCCAGCTACCGAGGGATCTACGCTCACTCCACCAACTGGAACTCCGGCCACCGAGGGATCCACACTCACCCCACCAACTGGAACTCCAGCTACCGAAGGATCTACTCTCACTCCGCCAACTGGAACTCCAGCTACCGAGGGATCTACTCTCACTCCACCAACTGGAACTCCAGCTACCGAGGGATCTACTCTCACTCCGCCAACTGGAACACCAGCTACCGAAGGTTCTACTCTCACTCCGCCAACTGGAACTCCAGCTACCGAGGGATCTACGCTCACTCCACCAACTGGAACTCCGGCCACCGAGGGATCCACACTCACCCCACCAACTGGAACTCCAGCTACCGAAGGATCTACTCTCACTCCGCCAACTGGAACTCCAGCTACCGAGGGATCTACTCTCACTCCACCAACTGGAACTCCAGCTACCGAGGGATCTACTCTCACTCCGCCAACTGGAACACCAGCTACCGAAGGATCTACTCTCACTCCGCCAACTGGAACTCCAGCTACCGAGGGATCTACGCTCACTCCGCCAACTGGAACTCCAGCTACTGAAGGATCTACGCTCACTCCGCCAACTGGAACTCCAGCTACCGAGGGATCTACGCTCACTCCACCAACTGGAACTCCGGCCACCGAGGGATCCACACTCACCCCACCAACTGGAACTCCAGCTACCGAAGGATCTACTCTCACTCCGCCAACTGGAACTCCAGCTACCGAGGGATCTACTCTCACTCCACCAACTGGAACTCCAGCTACCGAGGGATCTACTCTCACTCCGCCAACTGGAACTCCTGCTACCGAGGGATCTACTCTCACTCCGCCAACTGGAACTCCAGCTACCGAGGGATCTACTCTCACTCCGCCAACTGGAACTCCGGCTACGGAGCACACAACTGGAACGCCACCGACTGGAACTCCAGTGACCGAGCACACCACTGGTACGCCACCGACGGGAACTCCAGCGACCGAGCACACAACAGGAACACCACCGACTGGAACTCCAGCTACCGAGCACACAACTGGAACGCCACCGACTGGAACTCCAGCGACCGAGCACACCACTGGTACGCCACCGACGGGAACTCCAGCGACCGAGCACACCACTGGTACGCCACCGACGGGAACTCCAGCTACCGAGGGATCTACGCTCACTCCACCAACTGGAACTCCGGCCACCGAGGGATCTACGCTCACTCCACCAACTGGAACTCCAGCTACCGAAGGATCCACACTCACTCCTCCAACTGGAACTCCGGCTACCGAGGGATCTACTCTCACTCCACCAACTGGAACTCCTGCTACCGAAGGATCCACACTCACTCCTCCAACTGGAACTCCGGCTACCGAGGGATCTACTCTCACTCCACCAACTGGAACTCCTGCTACCGAGGGATCCACACTCACCCCACCAACTGGAACTCCAGCTACTGAGGGATCCACACTCACCCCACCAACTGGAACTCCAGCTACCGAAGGATCCACACTCACTCCTCCAACTGGAACTCCGGCTACCGAGGGATCTACTCTCACTCCACCAACTGGAACTCCGGCTACCGAGGGATCTACGCTCACTCCACCAACTGGAACTCCAGCTACCGAAGGATCTACTCTCACTCCACCAACTGGAACTCCGGCTACCGAGGGATCTACGCTCACTCCACCAACTGGAACTCCAGCTACCGAGGGATCTACTCTCACTCCGCCAACTGGAACTCCGGCTACCGAGGGATCTACTCTCACTCCACCAACTGGAACTCCGGCCACCGAGGGATCTACGCTCACTCCACCAACTGGAACTCCGGCTACCGAGGGATCTACGCTCACTCCACCAACTGGAACTCCAGCTACCGAAGGATCTACTCTCACTCCACCAACTGGAACTCCAGCTACCGAAGGATCTACTCTCACTCCACCAACTGGAACTCCAGCTACCGAAGGATCTACTCTCACTCCACCAACTGGAACTCCGGCTACCGAAGGATCTACGCTCACTCCACCAACTGGAACTCCAGCTACCGAAGGATCTACTCTCACTCCACCAACTGGAACTCCAGCTACTGAGGGATCAACTCTCACTCCGCCAACTGGAACTCCGGCTACCGAAGGATCCACACTCACCCCACCAACTGGAACTCCAGCTACTGAGGGATCTACGCTCACTCCACCAACTGGAACTCCAGCTACCGAAGGATCTACTCTCACCCCACCAACTGGAACTCCAGCTACTGAGGGATCTACGCTCACTCCACCAACTGGAACTCCAGCTACCGAAGGATCCACACTCACTCCTCCAACTGGAACTCCGGCTACCGAGGGATCTACTCTCACTCCACCAACTGGAACTCCGGCTACCGAGGGATCTACGCTCACTCCACCAACTGGAACTCCAGCTACTGAGGGATCAACTCTCACTCCGCCAACTGGAACTCCGGCTACCGAGGGATCTACTCTCACTCCACCAACTGGAACTCCAGCTACTGAAGGATCTACTCTGACTCCGCCAACTGGAACTCCGGCTACCGAAGGATCTACTCTCACTCCACCAACTGGAACTCCAGCTACTGAGGGATCTACTCTCACTCCGCCAACTGGAACTCCGGCTACCGAAGGATCCACACTCACCCCACCAACTGGAACTCCAGCTACTGAGGGATCCACACTCACTCCACCAACTGGAACTCCAGCTACCGAGGGATCTACTCTCACTCCACCAACTGGAACTCCGGCCACCGAGGGATCTACGCTCACTCCGCCAACTGGAACTCCTGCTACTGAGGGATCTACTCTCACTCCGCCAACTGGAACTCCGGCTACCGAAGGATCTACTCTTACTCCGCCAACTGGAACTCCGGCTACTGAGGGATCTACTCTCACTCCACCAACTGGAACTCCAGCTACCGAGGGATCTACTCTCACTCCACCAACTGGAACTCCGGCCACCGAGGGATCTACGCTCACTCCGCCAACTGGAACTCCTGCTACTGAGGGATCTACTCTCACTCCACCAACTGGAACTCCGGCTACCGAAGGATCTACTCTTACTCCGCCAACTGGAACTCCGGCTACTGAGGGATCTACTCTCACTCCACCAACTGGAACTCCAGCTACCGAAGGATCCACACTCACCCCACCAACTGGAACTCCAGCTACTGAGGGATCCACACTTACTCCTCCAACTGGAACTCCGGCTACCGAGGGATCTACTCTCACTCCACCAACTGGAACTCCAGCTACCGAAGGATCCACACTCACCCCACCAACTGGAACTCCAGCTACTGAGGGATCCACACTCACTCCTCCAACTGGAACTCCGGCTACCGAGGGATCTACTCTCACTCCACCAACTGGAACTCCGGCCACCGAGGGATCTACGCTCACTCCGCCAACTGGAACTCCTGCTACTGAGGGATCCACACTCACTCCACCAACTGGATCTCCAGCCACCGAAGGATCCACCGAGACTCCAGCTACTGGATCTCCAGCCACCGAAGGATCCACCGAAACTCCAGCTACTGGATCTCCAGCCACGGAAGGATCCACTGAGACTCCAGCTACTGGATCTCCAGCCACCGAAGGATCCACCGAGACTCCAGCTACTGGATCTCCAGTCACCGAAGGATCCACCGAAACTCCAGCTACTGGATCTCCAGCCACGGAAGGATCCACTGAGACTCCAGCTACTGGATCTCCAGCCACCGAAGGATCCACCGAGACTCCAGCTACTGGATCTCCGGCCACGGAAGGATCCACCGAGACTCCAGCTACTGGATCTCCAGCCACGGAAGGATCCACTGAGACTCCAGCTACTGGATCGCCAGCCACCGAAGGATCTACCGAGACTCCAGCTACTGGATCTCCAGCCACCGAAGGATCCACTGAGACTCCAGCTACGGGATCTCCAGCCACCGAAGGATCCACTGAGACTCCAGCTACTGAATCTCCAGCCACCGAAGGGTCCACTGAGACTCCAGCTACTGGATCTCCAGCCACCGAAGGATCCACCGAGACTCCAGCTACTGGATCTCCAGCCACCGAAGGATCCACTGAGACTCCAGCTACTGGATCTCCAGCCACCGAAGGATCCACTGAGACTCCAGCTACTGGATCTCCAGCCACCGAAGGATCCACTGAGACTCCAGCTACGGGATCTCCAGCCACCGAAGGATCCACCGAGACTCCAGCTACTGGATCTCCAGCCACCGAAGGATCCACCGAGACTCCAGCTACTGGATCTCCAGCCACCGAAGGATCCACTGAGACTCCAGCTACTGGATCGCCAGCCACCGAAGGATCCACTGAGACTCCAGCTACGGGATCTCCAGCCACCGAAGGATCCACTGAGACTCCAGCTACTGGATCTCCAGCCACCGAAGGATCCACTGAGACTCCAGCTACTGAATCTCCAGCCACCGAAGGATCCACTGAGACTCCAGCTACTGGATCTCCAGCCACCGAAGGATCCACCGAGACTCCAGCGACTGGATCTCCAGCCACGGAAGGATCCACTGAGACTCCAGCTACTGGATCTCCAGCCACCGAAGGATCCACTGAGACTCCAGCTACTGGATCTCCAGCCACTGAAGGATCCACTGAGACTCCAGCTACTGGATCTCCAGCCACCGAAGGATCTACCGAGACTCCAGCCACCGAAGGATCCACCGAGACCCCAGCTACTGGATCTCCAGCCACTGAAGGATCCACCGAGACCCCAGCTACTGGATCTCCAGCCACTGAAGGATCCACTGAGACTCCGATCACAGGAGGGTCCACTGAGACACCGATTACAGGCGGCACTGAGACTACGCCAGGTACCACTTCTGATAGTTTTTATATGTAGGTCATTTTCAGTATCTCAAACTACCGGCACATCTGACGCTCTCTCGAGCACTACTCTTAACCCGAACGAGACCACGACGCCCGGAGAGTGCGATCCGAATCCACCAGAGCCGTTCGATCCAACATGCATTCTCGACCCGGAATGGCCGCCATTCATCACTGATAAGGACTGGTTCCTCTGCAATCCTCCCAAAACCGGTGGTTACTCAGGAGGATACAGCGGCACACCATACTACGGTGGAAATGGAGGAAGTGTGATCGTGGTCGGAGCCGGCAAGCCGTAATCATTTGAAAATCATATCGTAAATATCAATTTGTAACCAATAAATTTCTCGAAACTGTTGAGATTTTTGAAACAGAAGAGCGAAGCAAGTTTTCTTGGCTTCGCTTTGAAACAACTCGCAGTTCTAATCAGTAAGAGTGTTATTCGCGGGGAAAATGGGGGAAATTGTGAAAGTAAGAATTTTCAATTCAAAATTTTATTATCGGTTCGCCGTCTGCATTGGGAAATCCTACGGTTGACAGCGAACCGCGAATGCGACCGCGGACGCGTACGTAGAGGACGGTGTATACACTGTATACACCGCACGCCGCTGCTTACCGTACTCTTGGCGATGATAATTAAAATTTTTAGGTTCAATTGTTGCTTATTTTCGCATATTTCACCGTACTTTTCATTTTAAAAAAAAATTATCTGTTTCTACAAATATTTGCGGTAAAAAAAAAAGAAAATAAGCAACAATTGAACCTAAAAATTTTAATTATCATCGCCGAGAGTACGGTAAGCAGCGGCGTGCGGTGTATACAGTGTATACACCGTCCTCTACGTACGCGTCCGCGGTCGCGTTCGCGGTTCGCTGTCAACCGTAGGATTTCCCAATGCAGACGGCGAACCGATAATAGCTTAACTTTGATATATTCTGATGAAAGCGTCGAAAAATATCGAAATTTGATGAAAAAATGACTGAAAATCCTCCGACACGTGTCGACACGTGGAATCGCAAAGCTGATAAAATGCGAACAAAACAGAATTTCCGGAGTGTCGTAGCAGCTCCAAGAAACGCGAATTTTCGAAAAGCATCCTGAGAAAAGCGCGAAAAACTCAAGAAAAAGCTGGAGGATTTCGATGGGAATCAGTTCCTTGTTCAGATTCAGTTCGAAAAAGTCCGTTTCCCATCTCTTTTCGGCATTCGCTTGCCTCCAGGTCGAGTGTTTCGTCTGTCCTCTCCTCAAAAACACCGCCCGTTCTTTCGAACTTTGTTCTCTCTCTCTCTCTCTCTCTCATTCTCTGCGAATCGATCGATTCGGCGATAGAAACGAGTCTTGTCCTGTCAGTTTTTGTGTGATAAGCTCCTCTCTTTATTGATTAAACGGAAAGACGACGAAGAAATGTTGTAACGAAAAGCTGCGTTCTCTGTTGGGCAACAAACACTTCTCGTCCGAAGAGAGAAAGAGGCGCTCTCTCACGTTGTGTAAAAGTACAACGCGTGGGTCAAGGTCTCCGGCAGACAAGGACGAAGGATCTGAAGAGCCATTGATGTTGAAAATCCATCTGCAGAAAGGTCTGAAAGTAAGGTTGAGGGGGGAGAATGGTGGATTTCTCTAATCGTTCGGCTTTCAACTAATGATCTCAACAACATTGGTGGGGATTGTTCAGAATCATGTCGAAAGCTGAGCGAAAGAGTGTCCGAGAGGCTGGAAGACGGCGGGCGAATAGAAGTGAGTAGTGCGGAGGAATGGCGTGTGAGGGGGAAGGGCCGTCCGTCAGTGAGCGCGAGTGAGTGCAGTTGTGTGGCGGTGAGCGACGGAATGGACGGTCGGGCAGCCGCGAGGCACTGATCGCGACCGGTGAGACGCAGACGCGGGACACGGGCGGTCCCCGCCCCGGGAAGAGGCGAGTGTTGGCAGCAGGAGGCAGCAGCGGGAGGACAGCGAGACGGACTGAATTTGATGCCGACCGGGGCGCCTTTTATACTGCCCCGGTCGATCGAAATAGTGCGGCTGATTAGGAGGTATCAGACACCGAAAGCACCGCGGCAACCAACGCGCCACATTTTGGGACGATTCGCTCCGCCCACTCGGTGCAAGCCCCAACACACTTCGATGTCGATCGATCCGTCAGCGGACGAACGATTGGAAGGAAGGACGACGGGTGAGGGAGAGACGACGGAGGGGCTTGCAAAAAAAAGGCGATGGGAGAATGGGAACGGGTGTGTGTGTGGAGGTCATCAGATCTTGATGCGAACGGAAGAGAGAAGCAACGAGATGACGGCGTACAGGTTGTTCTCGACGGGAGAAGGGACACGCTGGAAGTGTCAGACGGCTCGAGAAGTCGTAGTGATGCCACGTGGCACCGGGCACTCGTGAAACTTCCGAAATCGAACAGGATCAAGGCATCGCTCGGAAGATCTTGGCCCTCCGCGGATACGCCTCGCCTCTCGGATACACA
This sequence comes from Caenorhabditis sulstoni, assembly GCA_963966605.1. NCBI lineage: Eukaryota > Metazoa > Nematoda > Chromadorea > Rhabditida > Rhabditidae > Caenorhabditis > Caenorhabditis sulstoni. Next base: position 6,153,482 of record OZ016477.1, on the reverse strand, counting down.
CTTTCTTCTTGTGTCTTCAGCCTACATTCTACCGCTTTTGCAGTTCTGCAGTGATAAGCGAACGCCGAGTAAAACAGTATACAATAATGTTGTCTACACTGGCGCCTCTTCCTCTCTGTATTCTGATGCCCTAGAGAAGAGGTTCCCTTTCTCCCGGCTTCGAGTTGTTTCAGCTCCGAACGATTCAGCTTCGAACGCCTTCTCGAGTCGATCTGAAATCTATTCTCGGCCTCTCCTCACCCACACACACACACATTCTTCTTCGTCATCTCGAAAGCACTTTCCTCCTCCGATTAATCATTCCATCCATCGCCCACATTCCATTCCGTTCTTTCTCTTCTCTCCCCGTTTTTCCTACTGTAGTCGATTCGTCATCCACCCTTCGCCTCTCAAGTGACTCATTTCCTCTCCTCCAGAAAAAAAAAGACGGAGGGGGGTTCGTAATTCGTATAGTTGTCTTCTTCTTCTTCTTCTTCCCATCTCCCCGGGGGTGACCTCCTCTGGCTCGGCTGGCAGCTGCGAAGAATCCGCGGCTCTGTTGATCACACATGTGCCCGAAGCCTTCCCTCCTGCTGCCAAGTGGCGTCGTTCGGACAGGCACACAGCTGCGGCCGCACTTTTTGCTCCGTCGTCGAAAACTTGACCCCGCTCGCTCGGGCCGCCGCCGACGGGGGGCCCGCCTGTCTCCGGTTTCCGACCGGCCTTACCTTCGTATCAAAAAGCGGGGTGGGGGGACCTTGTAAGACCATCTGAACGGCATCGGAGTACAAAGCTGCCCTTAGCAGAGGGGCTCAAGCTTTTGACATCCGACAACGTGCAAACGGGGGCGAAGGTCTTTCGAGAATAGAAGAATGGGTGGAAGTGGAATAGGAGTCACCGCTCGCGACGAGCGGAGGAGTGGCGAATGACTGAGTATGGTCGAGTTATCGGCCGACTGCTGCACACTCCACCACCGGCCACAGAAGTATAAACCGTGTGACTAATATCTGTAGCGGTGCAGGTGACGACAGTTTTCGTTCCTCGCAGCACACAGCAAGAGACGCCGACACTTTGACGCCCCGGGCGCCGTCGCGTTGACGTCAGACTTCTGAAGGCATGAAACAACGGTATCTGTCGATCGTCGGGTTTTCTAATCGGAACAGATCTTCCTTAGCAGGGGCCGGCGCCCTCGTTGTCTTGTCACAATCAGGATGTTACCTCCCCTCCATCAGGCCATCGAGAATATGATTCGATTCGAAGAACTGGGTGGAAGAGTGGTGATAAGGGAGAAGGAGGCCACGGGCCGAGTACTATCCGTCTTCTTTTTATATTGATAGGTCGGCAGGGCTTCGTGTCTCGATAACGAGGCGATCACGAGACGATTGCGAAACGGAATGGAATGCCTCTCCTCCTCCTCCTCCTCCTCTTCCAAAGTTCTCGACCAGAAGACTGCTGAAAACACAAGGACCCTGCCGCCGCTTTCGTTGCGGGACCCGTCAGTTGCCCCGAGAAACCATTTGCGATTCACTTCCACTGCTGCCGGTCTCCTTCCGCAGAACGACTTTAAAACTGTTGGTGTGCAACAAAAAATGTTATGTGTTTTTGCGGAGAGGGGACGGCGCAGTGTTGAAGAGAGAGAGATAGAGAGAAGGCCCCGTCGTCCGTCCCCGTCGCTTTTTCTCTCGTTCCCCCCTCTCTTTCTCTTTCTTTCGGTCTCTTCTTCTTCCCTGCACACGCAGCACCCCGGCACTGGTTGGTACGGGGGAAAAGGAGAAAAAGAGAGAGAGAGAGAGAGGGCGCCCTGCGACGACAAGAAGAGAGACAGAGAGAAAGAGACGGGGAGAAGAAGAAAAAGAAGAAGAAGAGAGGAGGGGAGCGGTGCCGCCGGGCGGACGCGGTGCTGCACCGCTCACAAGTTCCCACACATCAATGCATAAAACGATCGATCGATAGCCGAGGGAGAGCGCGGCTCACAATGGAACCGAATTCTATTGTGGAAGGATGAAAGAGACAGAGAAACGGATGAATAATTGTGGGAAGAGAAACGACGAGACCATTTCGACTCTTCAACTCGGTGATACGATACTCGGACGGGACTGGCGACGCGTCTTCCACGAAAGGAAAGAGAGCCAAGTTCGGATCCGATCCGACGACTGGAGTGGTCCGTCGAAAGTCTCTGGAGGGAGTCTACGTGGCAGCAAGTTCGCCCCATCGAACAAAACTCACTATCAGAACAGATGACGAACAGAAGCTTTCCTCGGGAATCTGAAAAGAGCAGGACTTCGAGAAAGTCCCATTCCATTTCCAAGATTCCTTCTGTCTAGAAGTCTGGAAGTGTTTCTTTGCTTTCTCTTTACTTTACAGGATTGTTCAGAAGTCTGCAAAAAGCGGGGGCCACCCATCGAAAACAACAAGAATCGGTGTCTGATCGTCCTTCACATCAGTGTCGGCCTCTAGAATATGGTTCAATTTGTCTTGACAAGGTCAAAAGATCGAAGACTTTCGATAGCACTCCTCGCCCCCCAGTGTTTATTCTCTCGTTTCGAAACGAAGAAGAGCGGGGGGACTGACGTGGCACGGCGTGGCAGTGGCTCCGTCGAGTCGGCGGGACATTTGAAACGCAAACTGGATGATAAAGAGAGAAGTTTGGTTGATAAGAATCGCCTCCTCCTCGGCTCGCTTCCCGGTTTTTGTGTCCCCCCGAAAAAGTCAGTCACGACCACATTTCCGTTCATTCAGCAATAGAAAAGAGTGAAAAGAGAGAGGGGAATGGGAATTCAGACGGACGAGGAGATGGCACGATTGAGGACGTTGAGATTGGCGAGCAGTTGCGAGTAGGAGCTCGAGATGAGGCTCGTCTTGCGAGACGGCGTCGACATGTTCGCCGCCATCGCCGTCGCGTCGAGTTTCGAGACGAACGAGATCAGAGAGGCGAAGACCTGGAAAGAAAAGAAGAGGAATGAGGGAAACGGGAAGGAACGCGACCTGGGAGAGTTCGGTGCTGACGAGCTCCGCGTGGTAGACGGAAGTGTTCGTCTTGAGCTGCTGAATGGCGGTGGAGAGCGAGTGAGTGGCTGCGACGGTCTCGGAGAGCAACGTACGAACAGACGAGCTGGACTCTGGTTGGCTGCTCGAGGGAAGTCTGGAATCACGGAACGAGTCGAAAATAGGCAACTGGAAGCGGTTTTCAGAGAAGATGTGTTCAACTTGAAATGAGTTTCAGACAAAGCTTCACCTTGAAATAAGTTTGCTTAAAAAGAAACTAGAGGCGTGGGAAATGCAGCGCACAGGGAGCGACGCTTCAAAAAGAAGTGAAAGTATTTTTAATTTTCGACTTTAGGCCAAAATTAATCTTCGCGCGGTCTTGGTGCATTTTCGAGATTTCTTCGCGAAAAGACGTGTCTGTAAGCGGAGCATCGAGCGGCCGAAAAATATCGAAAATCAGGCGATATCGCGCATAGGCGCTCCTTGTGCGCTGCATTTTCCCACGCACTCCCCCTTTTAAGGCCCGTTGTCGGTCGAACCTTCCGATTTGTTTCCCATCAAATATTCCAAGATTCATGAAGGATCGAGTCTAAGATTGCTTCGCGAAAGCCCGTCTCACTGCGGAAAGTCGACAGACATCAATATCAGAAGGGTTCTCCGGGGGAAGTTTCAGTCGAAACATCCCAACTGATTCATTTGGTTTTCACCGTTGATCGATAACCCCCAGGGACATTCAGTGTTTATCAATAACGACCCGAGTCGGTCAACCTTCTTCCCGTTCAAGGTTTGTGAAGGAGCCTTCCTCTTCAGGAGTTTTGTGGTAACCGTTCCGGTGTATGACCTCATCAAATCTCTGTTATCACAATCAAGTTTGACTTCAGCGTTGGAATCTGGGCTCCATTCTTTCTTCGAGCATCTTGCCGTTCGGCGGTCTCAATACTGGCATAGAATTGCTCGTATGATACGTGCCTGGCGGTCCGCAAGTGCCTGGCGGTCCGCAATCACAAGTTGCCACCGTAACCCACGCGCCAAAACTCGCACTTTCGCGATGATTCGCGCCTCGTTTGGGGCATCGATGCATGGAATTTCATCACTTTCTCCTGTCGAAATACCACATCTCTCGTTCTGTCTGTTATTCGGCCTCTCCGGGAAGCCTATACACTTCCTCTGTTGTCTACTTTGTTTCTCACAATCTTTCATCTGAGGCTCTCGCTGTATTCCGATCTAATCCGAGTTGAGCTGGACCACTAAGGTCGCTATACTTCCTGAAAGCTCCCGAGAGACTCTTTCTTCTTCTTCTTCCCTTCCACGATTTCCTTTCTCTTCCATCCGAAAGCTTTTCTCCCATTGAGCCACAAGACGAGCGTCTCTAAAGCTCTAAACGACGCGAGGGACAGCTTCTTCTTCTTCTTCTTCTTCTTTTTATTCTCCCCTTCCTCCGTCTTCTCTGCATTTTCCTTCCCCGGGACATACATGATTGATCGTTTCCCATTTGGCCCACAAGGCTTCCCGTGGCCCATCTGCTCGCTCGCCAGCTTTCGCCCGCCCGGCGGACCGCCCGTCTCGGCAGCAGCCGGCGCGGCTTCCGTCTGCGTCTCGACGTGGCACCCACGTCGTCGCCATCGTCGCCGTCGTCGCGTCGCCGCGCAGCAGATGGGCGTCGTGAAGCAGTGAGTGTGGGAAAGGCGGAGAGTTGGCGGGTGAGTGCCAGTGAGTGACAGCGTGTGTGTGGCAGAGAGAGCAGGCGAAGCGGAGAGAGTGTGTGTTTTATGTTTCCCTCCCTTCGCTCTAGCCCCCGCCTCCCGTCCGAAGGGGGGACCCGCCTCATCGTCGCCTCCCTCCCCTCCGACGTCCCCACCCCCTTCGACACCATCATTCTGCCCTATTCGGTCCCTTCGGGGCGCACGCCTTCTCCTTCCCCTCCTCCCTTGTCTTCCCGCTGGATTCCAGGCTTTCTCAAGCCACGGGCCCCGTTCAAGCGGCGCTCAACGACGATATCAACCGACGAGTAGATCCGTTGATATGTTGTTTGAATGCCCCTTGAATCGGATGCTGCCCTCCCAATTCTTTTCTATCATATCCCACCAGTTTTCAGAAACCTTCAGAAAGTCTGACTAGCGAAACAAGGTTTTTCCATTGTCCGAAGCGCTTTCCTTTCTTTGACAACAACAAGAAAAGAGAAACGCTAGAGCGCAGCGAAAGCGAAGAAAAAGAAGAAGGGACCCCCAAAAGTTTAGCGGGCGGGTGGGCAAGGGCGCGAGGGAATTGAGCACAGCAGAGCAGTCGACGGAGCAAGGGGGGAGCAAGGCACGAGACGGCTCTCGATCGATACGGGGATGTGCGTGTGTTGGCTTCTGGAAGGAGACGAGAAACGACGCGGAGAAGACGTCGTGATTGGGCTCATTGAGAGGCCGAATCGAGCCACTTATGCGGTCCGCAAAGTGTACCTAATGAGACGTCTGTCGCCTTGTTTAAGAGACCTTCTGTCGTCGATTTCGAACCTCGCCGCCTCGTCATCTGGCCCATCGGACGGCCGCGAGTGCATAAATCGTCGAGTCGTTAAGCAGCATGGCACCTGTCCCATTCATGCTGAGAATGCAAGACAAACGACATCTCCTCGCGGCGGCAGGCACAGGGTCATTTCCAATTCGGCGGCGTTTCCCATTAAGTGCTCCCTCACCCTCGCTCTCTTTCTTTCGCTCAACGCCCCCGTCTTTCTTTTGCTTCTGAATGGCACCGAGTGGCACCGCGAGCAGCTATACGAAAGGAGAAGAGGAAGAAGAACACGCCGAGAAGACATTCACTCAACTTTTTTTCTCGCAAGGAGATCTGCGAGGCTAAGAGCTCAATTTTCGAATCGAGACGCGGAGATGCGTGAAATGGGAATGAGGCGGAAAGTGCACAATTGCTCGACGGCTCCGTTTACGAGCGGCCTTCAGCTCGAGCTGCTCATTGCGGCTACATCAAAAGGGGAAAAGTGCGGGATTACGGTAGCGACTCCATTCGAACGTCCGTTTCGTTTCCAGCAGAACCCCCTAATCAAAGTCTATTGAACACCTGTGACAGTCCGTCTCTAAGCGGGCGCGACTCGTTCCGAATTACCATTGCGCAATAAAAGGCACAATGGTTTTTCTTTTCCGAAAATCCATTGTTCCCCGATTCGGATAGTCGCGCGCGCGCGCGCGATTCAAATGCGCAGACAAACGAAAATGGAAGCGGGTCTCACTGGTTGAGTTGTCGGGCGGCCAGCTGGATACGGTGGATCGCGTCGGCGGCGCGCTTCTTCTCCGACGAAACGTCGCCTCCGTTGGCCGTCGACACTTTCATTTCTGCACTTTTGGTTTCGATGGCTCGCAGTCTGAAGAAAGATCTCGTGAATGCATAGAAAACTAGACGAGACCTGGAAATGGCAGTTTGCACGTCCATTTCCTCTTCGATGCGAGGCGAAAGACGTCGCGACGGCGAGTCCAGCGTGTCATTGGAGAGCACCGAGCGACGGCGTGTCGAGAACGAATTCAGAAGAGACGACTGCGAGACGGACGACTTCCACGTCGGCGGCTCGATGTCTCTGCAAGCGATGCGAGCGACTAGAAAACACTTTTGGTCCCGTTTCAGTTACAGTCTCGTATCTACAACGAGGCGTCTTTCGCGATCTTTTCAGGCTATGATACCGTTTCCGGGGGAAAATTGAAGGAAGCACCGCGCTCCACTGAACTAATCGTGAAATTTTAAAATCGGCCGGTTGAAAAACTTCGGCCGTGGCCTAGAAACCCGTATTTTTCTTTTTGAATTCTCACTCTTCGTCTGGCGAAGCGCGGTGAGTCGGCGATACGGTATCAGTTATTCTCATTTCCTAGTCCCTCGCTACCAGTCTCGAGGCGTTCTTTCCTGTTTTCAGAATATTTTCAGCGCTTGTTTGTTCTGATATCATCTAATTCCCTCTTGCCTCGTTATCAGCTTTTCCCCCCCACCCAATTCAATCAACATCTCCTGCTTACGCGAGTTTCTGCTGCGGGGCGAGTCCCGTGAACTCGGCGAGACTCATTCGTCGCACCTGACAGCTGAGATTCTCGGGATCCGACGGCGACGGTGGATCCTGAAGACTCGGAAGACGTGACGACGGCGGGAACGGAGAGACTGACCTGGTCGCAGATGGAGTTGGAACGTCTCCAGAAGTCCTCGATGTCCTTCCGATTCAGACTCGAATTCATGACGGAAACTTGAAAGTACTGAAGAAGACGAAGAAGACGTGACAAAGCTGGAGAAGCAGAAGAAGAAGAAGAGGATACTTTGTGTCACTCTTTCTTTCTCTCTTTCTTATTCTGAAATTTGATAGAAATAAGACGGAAGGAAAACAATTGAGTAGACACGAAGAAGAGAAAGGAAGCGAAAGAGAAGCCGAAGAAGAAGAAGAAGGAGAAGAAGATTGCCGCCTGCCACGTGGCTTTGACGAGCCAACGCTACAGTTGATTCATGTCCCGGAGCTCCAAGAGCTCCCCCCCCCCTCCCGCAAGCCATAAATCACTTTTGTTTGGCACCCGTTCGGATTAGTTGTCTATTCAAGAGGCGTATGCTGAAAGAGGAGAAAGGAGCATTTGTTATGGGCACGGCTCCGGCCGCGTCTGGAGTGAACTCTTCTCATTTCCTGTTGTTCACCTACTTGTCGAAAAAACGAGAGAAAAAGGCGAAGAGGGGGGAACGACACACAATAATAACTCGTCAACCTTTTTTCATTCTATTATTTTCGCCCCCCGTCTGTTTTTGAGCAAAGGCAACTTTCTGAGCAGCTCTCTTCACACTTTTCCTCTCACTATCAGCTAACTTCGACTCGACACGGTTTTCTCAACCGCGCTCCGCTGGACTAGACGCGAAAATTTGAAAAATGCTCGTCGCGAATGCGTAAAACTTCGGTCATGGCCTAAAAACACGCAGACCGTTTTAACTTTCGCGCCTAATTCAGCAGAGCGCGATGTGGCGCGTAGTGATTGAAAACGCGCTCTATTGTGAATGACTTGATAGACTCATATGAATAGAACATCGGAAAGTTGTTTGATACGCGCTCTGCCGAGCAAAAAGCTCCACGCACTTGGCAACTTGCCAGCTCTGCCCACTCCGTATCAACGTTTGAATGATGCGCAGCGAATTCGATTTCGAGTTCAAAAGAAGAAGAGAGGATGGTCAGGTCACGAGAGAAAAAGAAAGAAACGATATGCAAAGTGTGGGAGAACGGGGCGAACTGATAGGGAAGCGAGGAAAAAAGCGGGGAGAAGAGGAAGAAGGGCGGGCGAGATGACTCATTTCGGACGAAGAATCACGGAAATTGACACCATCTGCGGAAGAAGACGTCAAGAAGGGCTATTTTCGGGTGGGAAGCGAGAAAGAGCAGTTCAGAGATCGACAGAGTCCGTAAATCGACAATTGGCACAGTGCCAGGGGGGGAAGCAATGGAGCGCGTTTTCGATGCCGACGCCTTCGTGTGTTGTGCTCTTCTAACCTCGTGTCTCCTAATCCATCGTGCCACGTGCCATCTTCATCTTCTTTTTCCCTCCAGAATCCCTTCTTCTTCTTTTTCTTCTTTTTTCTTCTTCCCCCCTCTCTTCTGCAAGAAATGCGCTCGATCCATTATTCATCACGAGTATATGAAGATGAAGAAAACTCATCTGAAGAGTGCAGAAGGCGTCAGAGTTAGAGCAAGGGGGAGGAATGCTTCAGAATACAATGAATACAGAAGACGTCGTCGAGAAGACGTCGAGGATGAGAAGAAGAAGAAGAAGGAGAGGAGGAGAAGGGGGGAAAAGAGACACGAGTTCAAAACGAAAAGAAGCGAACGAAAAATGTTTTGAGCCGGGCGGGCAGCAGAAACGAAAAAAAGCGAAGAGGAGACGAAAGCAAAGCCGGCGGCCACCCGAGAAGAAGAGAAACCGAACAACACGGGAAGATGAAACAAATGAGAAGAAGGCGTTCCGAAGAAGAAGAAGAAGAAGACGTCGGAAACGTTTTCGAACTCGGATGTCGGGGAAAAGAAACGAGAAGCGAGAATGATGAGAGCACTCAGGGCCCCCGGGGGGCGACCGATCACGAAACAACTGGAAACGAGAGGAGAGACGTGGAAATGACAGGTTGCCGAGCACTTTTGGATGACGTGGCACCGAGCAAGAGGAGAAGATCTTTGTCTCGGAGCATCTCGGAATCGATTCCCACGTGTTGCTCATTCGCGATTGTTTTCGAACTTTCCGGAGAAATGGGCAATGCGCTCCACTGAAGAGAGGTTTCTTGGGGTACGGTAGACTTCATTCTTCTTGTTCCGCTTCTTACTGTGGGATGTCGCTTCAGAGATCAGATCAGAGGAACGCTTCGTACGTTGGAGCGCATTTGCAGTCAAAACGAAAAGTGTAGAAAAAAGGAGAAGAAGAAGAAGAGAAAGAAGCTCTCGGCAAATTGCAGTGTCCTAGCAACATTATAAATCTGGCGTCATGTGAGGAGTCTCGGAAGATTTATGGGTTCGAATGCGCGGCACACGCACATTGCTTCTTTTTTGAGAAGAAAGAGAGAGAGAGAGAGAGAGAAAAGTGCCCTGATATGATTCATTGTGGTGCGAGAGCGAGAGAGAGAGAGAGAAAGAAGAACAAAGGAACAAAAGTGCGAGGGACGAAATTGGAAGAGCGATCGGAAATTGCTTCGCCAAGGTCACGACGACAAAAAGAGCACACGAAACGGGCCCGGCGAGCCCGCGAGAGAGAGCCACGAAACAATTAAATTTGTAATAAATTAGCGTGTTGGTGGTGTCGTCGTCGTCGTTTCGCTTCTCGTTTTCGTCGTTTTCCAGAACGAAGAGCCGCTTCCGCTGCCTTTTGGGAGGGACGAACTAGTGGGAATCCTGCAAGAAATGGGCTTGTTTTCGACAAGTCGTTCCCCCTCCGCGAGTCTCACCATCATTTGACGGCCTTTCGTCTCGATTGGCAGACTCAGACAGGCTACCAAACCGAGAATCGCCGCCGTCCCGTAGATGCCGATCGGAAGCGACAGCGACTTCTCCGACGCCACCTGAAACCGAGAACAAGAAGAAGAAGAAGACGTCTCGTTTTCGGCTCTTCGTGCTCACCTGCGCAATGAACGGAGTCACGATTGCTCCGATGCGAGCCATCGCCGAGCACGTTCCCAGACCGACGGCTCTCAACGTCGTCGGATACACTTCCGGCGTGTAGACGTAGGCGCACTGGAATGCGCCGGAAATGAAGGCGCGCGCGACGAAAATGAGCACGGTGACGGTGAATCGATCGAGACAAAAGTAGAGGAGGAATGTGAAGAGGGCGAAGATGGCGTACTCGAGAGCCATCGTCCTCTTGCGTCCGAACCACTCGATGATGAGGACGGTGATGATGAGACCGGGGAACTCGGCGAGCGTCGTCGACAGCAAATCGAAGTAGTCGGAGCGCGTCAGCGGCTGACACACTTCCAGCTGCGTACCGTTCGAGAAGAGTCCGCCGTGACACTCGTCGTGCGACTGGAACAGAACGGTCGTGAAGAGCACCATTCCGTAGTAGGAGAAGGCGGTGATGGCCCTGAAGAAGCGGCGGTATTCTGGATTCGTTCGGATTCGGGAGGGACACTCACCAGATGCACCAGAGGAGCAACGTCGTCTTGCGGAGGTCCGGAGACAGCAGGTTCGCGATGTCTCCACGGCTCTCGGAGCCCTGTTTGGTTGAGGAGACGAGTCTTCCGGCCGGCAACTGGACTCGGTTCATGCGCGCGGCCGCCTGGAGCGTCTCGAGAGCCCGTTCCGGATGTCCGGATGCCATGTCGAAGCGGGCCGATTCCGGGAGCCACTGCAAATGGGTGACGCTCGTTTTTTCTCGCGGATTGAGATGAGACTCACGAAGGAGGCGACGGCGAAGATGCCGAGCGGAAGCGAAGAGAAGAACATGAGAGCTCGCCAGCCCCACGTGCTCATCAGGAAGTACGCGAGCAGCGCCTCGAACACTGCTCCGATGGCCCAGAACGATTCGATGAGGACGACACACTTGGCACGTTGGGCGGTCGGGAGGAATTCGGCGTAGAGGGTCACTCTGAAAAGAGTTGGGAGCTCCGCGAGGAAAAGAGAGAGCACTCACGATTGGGGGACTCCTCCGATTCCGAAACCAGTGAGACCTCGGAACAAGAGAAGCACGTAGAAGTGGGGAGAGAGGCCGGAGAGTGTTCCCATGACGCAAGCGACCAGAGTGGAGAAAGTGAGCCCCTGCGAACAAAGGTTCGACACGGATTACGGTACCTGCTGACTCACCTTTCGTCTGCCGAATCGATCACAGATCTTTCCCCAGAAAGTGCTCGACAGCATCATTCCGCTGAAAACGCACGTGGTCACCAGCGCCTGCTGCACCGATGAGATGCCCCATTCGCAGGCCAACGCGGGCGAGATCAGCGACAGAAGCATCATTTCCATCGCGTCGGCCATCCACGCCATCCCGGTCAGAACCGAGAGTTTCAGCTGGAATCGGCCGAAGCCGAGCGCTTCGACGGCTTCGTCCACCGTGAACGTCTTCTCGGTGTCTTCTGGAGATCTCTGATCGGCGGGCTCTCCGAGTTCGGTTCGATCGTCGAGATTCGAGTAGCGAACGGCGAAGTCATCTCCGACGTGACGGATTCTGAAATTCTGAATTTCAGACGTGCACCGGGACAACCTGATTCACTCTTTGATGAGCTGCTTCGCAGTGAGATCGACGTAGGCTTCGGTGAGATTCGAAGCCTCGAGAACTTCCGTCAGAATGGCCTTGTCACCCATTTTTGAGAAACTGCAAGCAAACGAGAAACGGAGAGGGGGGATGAAAAGAGGATTACGAAAGAGGCGAATCGATACGAGACCCAGTAATTTCCATGTCAAAAGGGGGACGCGAGAGCCGGAACAACGAAAAATATAGATGTTGGATCCATATAAAGGACTTCATTGTCTGCGTCTCGCCCCTCCGCCACGTCTGCTTCTCTGCGCCTCCCGGAAACGAGCAGTCTCTGAGTGGCTCAGCTGAGTTGAATTGCGCACGGGCCCGTTGAAGCGACGCGTGAAATGGCGACAAGAAGAAGGGGGCGAGGAGGCGACATTTCGCCGTGAACAAACAAAGAAAAACAGAAAAACGAGAAGCTCCCGCCACCCCAAGAAGGATGGATAACATCGGAATGCGCAGGAGCACGCCGGGCTGCTCCGATTTCACTTTTTCCCGAGATGTGAGAATTCAGATGATGAATTCATAGTGAGATGATGAGAAAGTCCTCGAAGTGTTCCAGAAAGTTTTCAGATGTTTTTCTGCGATGACGCCATCTGCAATTGAAGGATGCTGGAAAAGGAACTGAAAAACAACGTCTTCTGATTGTGTTTGTCTGGTTTCTCTTCTAATTCTTCCGAGGATGCACCCTTAATAATCCCATGAGCTTTCCAGCATACTTAATTTCAAGATCGTCAGGTTTTCCTCGTTTCACTAATCTGGTTTTCTCTCTTACCGTAATCCTACATCATTAAAGGTGCACACCTGATTTCTAAAATCGATAAACGCGCCAGGGGTTGATTGGCGCGTTTCGCACTATTGAAAATTTTTTGATTTCTTTCGGTTTCGCCCATTTTTTCGAGATTCTTGCCAATTTCCTATTAAATTATCTGAAAAACAAGTTTATTTTCAGGTCCGGAAGGTATTTTTCCATTCCTATCACACTTGAGTCCGAGATTATGCGATCTAACATAGTTTTATCCCGATTCGCGGGTGCTTGCGTCATTGCCGTCTCTTCGTTCTTTGAATTTTGATCCCCTCTCGTTTTGCCGCCCTTCTACTTCTTTCTTCCTCTTTTCTTCCGTACTTGCTACTTCTCACGTCTTCAACCAGCGAAATCTTCTGAAATTCAGGGTAAAGATGTCGAATTCGACGATGGAGGCGACTCAAATGAAGGTGAAGTTGGCTGTCGACGAAATGATCGACGATCTCGACAAGACCTACCTCCGGGATATGCAAAAGTCCATGTTCCAGTGCTCTGCGCGGTTCGTTAACTTTCTTTGCAAAAAAGAGAAAGACGCTGTTCAGGTGTTGTGAGAACAAAAAAACCACCCGCGACGCTGTTGAGAACTGCGTCGAGAACTGCAACGACGGCATGAAAAAGGCGCAGTCGTATCTGGAAAAAGAGCTCGGCGGTCTTCAAGATCAACTGTCAAGATGCGCGATGACTTGCTACGACAAGCTAGTCCAACAGTTCGGTCCCGACGTCAACAAATACACGGAATCGCAGGTTAGCATACACTTTATCAAACGGAAATACAGAATATGTAGCACAGGAAAGAGTAATAGCTTAGTGTTTCGGTATGAAATTTTTATGAAACCGAGAAGATAACTACGAGAACATCGAGTTGTGCAGCTCCTCGATATTTGCCTTGCGCTCCTCCTCTTCGTACTCGCGATCAGTTTTTAGCGCTTGACGGCACGTTGGGCACGTCGCCTCCTTCTCTAGCCACAGAGTCAGACAGAACTGGTGGTAGCGATGTTTGCACGGCATCACGAGAACCGTCGTTTTGAATTCTGCGGAGCTGTCCGCCAGTTGGTGCTCCTCGGGAATTTCGACAGCGTTTCGCAAGCTATCGATACAGATCGTGCAAGTGGCATGCTCGTCTTGCTTCGAAATATGCTCTTTCGGCATCAGCTTGAGAGCTTTCGTCGATCTCTTTCTGAAGTCCAATTCGGGCATTCCGCTCTCCTCGGCTAACCGGCCAATGTCTATTCCGATTGGTATGCCGCTGCGATCGAGATCTGAAAATAGGAAATGGGATTAGTTTTTTAGAAAATATGGGACTCACTTCTCAGAATACGCTCGACTAGAGTGAGATCGCCGTCGCCCATTTTGGAATGAAAAGTATGATGACAAAAAAGTGCGGAAGCAAGAGAAAGAAAGGCAGACTTGCAGCCAGAAGTGCGTTTTCGCGTCGCGGTGTTTGCACGCTTTGCGCGTGGGGGCTGTTCTCTGGCACTCTCCTCGCTTCATCACGAGTCTCTGCTATGCAAATGCCGGTTCGATTCCATTCGCCGCTTTATTTTGAGATAGTCTCCGTCGACGCTTCACCCAGCGTTCATCGATCTTTCACGTTCATCTAAAACCTTGAAATGCCATAAAATAGGGGTTTCTTCTAGAAAGATTATGAAATGTGTCCAATGAATCATAACCATTTGTGAATCATCATCACCGCCAACCATTCAGAAACTTCAATTCAACGAGAAACTCGACAACTGCGTTTCTGTGTGCGCTGACGACCACATCAAGCTGATTCCGGCGATCAAGAAGCGGTTCGCCAAGCACACCTGAATCCCCCTCTTTCTTGTGTCAGCAGATGTTTGCCATATCTCCGTCCCCTTCATCCCAATCGGCTAGGCTTCCTGTTCCCACGGAATATGTTCGTTTTCCCCGTTCTTGCTCACTTTATCCAAAATTCTCATAAATTTTCCTTTCGATCGTTCCATTTTCTACGTTCACTCGTTGATATCGTGATTTTCGTACGTATTCTCGTTTTTTCCGACTTCAATAACCAAATGTTCAGGTGTATTATGAAATGGATAATACGAGCGATTTGGGTCTGCAGTCTCGTGGTTTCTAGTCTCGGGCTGCAGAAACAGGCGCCAGAGGTGCTCGGCAAAGTGTGCGCTTTCGGAGATTTTAATGCGGATAGGAACACGGACATTCTTGTGTACCGAAATGGAACTCTCACTGTCAAATATCAAGAGACCAAACTTCTCGATGTGGTTCGTTTGTTTATTGAAAAATACATGTTTTATTGGAACTACGAATTGTTTGGAAAACAGAAGTGATTTTGAAAGTTTGCATTCAAAAACTGCAATAAAAAAGCAGAATAGTGTTTGCGTTTTGGCAAATCTCAACTAATTTCAGCTCGAGGCTCCGAAATTCACGCAAGGAACGTCGTTCGTGATCGGCGACAGCGGTCTTCACGAGGATCTTGTCGAGTGCTCCGTCGGCGACTTCAATGGAGACTCCCGACTCGACGTTCTAGTTTCGATCCGGAAAAACGTCGACAATGCAGAATACAAACACACTCTTTGGACGTCTGAAGCAGTCGGCGGAGAAGCGGAAGTGTTCACTCCGTTCTACGTGGCGACGCTCGTTCAGCACGCGATGGCCATCGACATTTCCGACGACGGATGGACCGACATCGTCGGATTCAACGCGAACGGAACATTGTTCTGCACGAAAGTCGGCGAAAAGGGTACGATTCGACCGGCTGTGGACTACTGCAACGGGGACTTTGTCAGCTTTCCCGACAAGGTTTCCGTATTTCCCGGAATGCCACACTTGTTTGTAGATATCAACTGTAAGTGTTAAAATATTAGAGATCGATTCGACAACTTCTGAATTTTCAGCTGATTTGATCGCTGACATCGTTTTTATGACCAAAGGAGACGACGGTTCTCTTGTGATGGATGTAAGCAAAAGGATTCAGACGACGTCATCTGATCTTCGAATGTTTCAGGTGTGGCAGAAAACGAAGATCGGCTGGGCGTTCCGTCCGTGGATCCCGAAAGTGTCGCAGACTCAATACGCCTACGTGGCAGCTCCTGTCACAATGGACTTCGATTCGGACGGGGAGATGGACATTCTGGTGCCGATTTGCAGAGAGGCCGAGTGCAATCACATCACTCAAATGGCCGCCTGGTCGAAGAGTCGGCAGTGGGGCACGGTGGCGTGCGATATGCAGGACTTCACCGTCAAAAAGGATCCGTTCTCGCTCGTCGTGTTCCGAGTCGGCGACTTCTCGATGGACAGCTTCCCGGACATGCTGGCGATAGTGACGAGCCCGCAGGTGAGAGCATCTCGAAAAGATCATAAGATCCCAGTCTGCTACTTTCAGTCGAACACAATGTCAACGGCGAAAGTGATCGAGAACGGCGAGTGCAAAAACTGCGAAAAGAACGGAACGCGTCGATTCGATCTCAAGAAAATGGACTTCATTCAACCGAAAAATCTGTCGATCGGAATCGCGAAAATGGGAACTTTCTTTGACTTGCTCGAGGACGGCTCTCTCGATCTACTCGTCGAGTACGAGTTCGCCGGTCAGACTCGCTTCGGATTCATCTACTGTCCCCAGGACACCAAAGGAGACACCACGTTCCTGAAGGTGCAGGTGTTCACTGGAGTCTGCTCGGATCGATGCAATCCAAAGTCGGATGAGATCGGATCGAGCATCAGTATGGCGGGAGCATGTGCGTCATTCTCGATGACCGATGGATGGGGAGGAAGCACTCAAAGCGTTGCCTGCCAGGTCCCTGCCTCTTCGAATCGTGCTCTTTACCTGCCCTTCCTGCTCTATGGTCTCGGTAGAAGTCCGAACTTTGTCGACGAGCTAACGATTGCGATACCAAAGTACGCGGATCGAAAAGAGGACTGGAAGCATAGTCTCAAGCAGATCGTTCCCAACTCTCGCATAATCGTGCTCCCTCCGTCGGAGCAGTCCGGCCACTGGATCAGTCGGCTCTACGTGACACCTTCTGCTCTCATCGTGCAGAGTTTGATCGTGATCACCTCGGTGTGCGTGATGCTTCTGATGGTTGTCGTGTTCCTGCACTATCGCGAGAAGAAGGAGGATCGGTACGAACGGCAGCAGCAGTCCCACCGTTTCCACTTCGACGCCATGTAAATCTTATTCTTCTTCCGTTCCCTTCTCGATCTCACACGGGTTTCCCGCATATTTCCCTTCCTGTGTGTGTCTAGTTGCCTCCATTTCGTCTTTTGTGTCTGTGATTCCGTTTTCGAATCCGGGCGACATATCGGGAATTCATTCTTCTATTTACGATTAGTTTTACGCTTCTCTTCTTCTCGCCGAGCTTTATCTTCACAAGCTTCACACTTTCTCCCACGTGATCCGTCCCGACCGCTCCATAACGTTTTCAATATTATTTGCAATAAATTCTATGATAATTTTTGTATGTATTCACCTCTTTTACCGATGAAGAACGACGTCGAGCGTCAAAGTCAACTGCCGCTTTCTGGAGTAAGTTTTGGAAAGGCTCGAGGTCGAAATGAAATGAAGATTTTCAGATTCCGACGGCGTCCTGGAAGGAACGAATTCTGGAGTTTCTCGATCACTACTTCGGATCGGTGAAACTGTGAGTTTCCAGGAGTTCTGAATGAACAAAACAAGTTACTTTTCGAATTTCAGATATTTCTACTCGTTCCCGATGCCCGATTCGATCTGGGACAACCGGCGTTGGAGGTGAGAGCAGCAAGTGCGCTCCATCGAGATTGATGACGTGGAATGCAGATTGAGAGCGAGCGGCGTTCAAATCACTCCGCTCGCGCCGTTGGAGCCGCAAGTCGATCGGATCGTCCACATCGAGCAGAAACAGCCAGCCGAATAGCCCTCTTTTGCTTGCCATAAAGTTTTATTTGGTTTTCCGAACACTTTTTGAACTCGCATCGGTTTATTCTTGCCGTTTTATCGTATTTCCGTTGGTTTCCTTGCTGCCTCCTCTAGAACTTTCCCATTCAGAGATCTCGAACGATGAGCGACCAACTGGAAGCGTCGATCAAGAACATTCTGCAGCAGAAGACTCTCAAATGGATCTTCGTCGGAGGAAAAGGAGGCGTCGGAAAGACGACGTGCAGCTGCTCGCTCGCAGTTCAGCTGTCGAAAGTGCGCGAACGCGTTCTCCTCATCTCCACCGATCCGGCCCATAACATCTCGGACGCGTTCTGCCAGAAGTTCACGAAGACTCCGACGCTCGTCGAAGGATTCCAGAACTTGTTCGCGATGGAAATTGATTCGAATCCAAACGGAGAGGGCGTCGAAATGGGAAACATCGAGGAGATGCTCCAGAATGCCGCGCAGAATTCGGCGGACGGAGGGGCGGCGGGAGGCAATGGATTCTCGCTGGGCAAGGACTTTCTGCAAAGCTTCGCTGGAGGACTTCCTGGAATTGACGAGGCTATGAGCTTCGGAGAGATGATCAAGTGGGTTTGAACTCTTCGAACGTGGAAACTAGCAGTTTGTTTCAGATTGATCGATTCTCTGGACTTTGACGTCGTCGTCTTCGACACGGCTCCGACTGGACACACGCTTCGCCTCCTCCAGTTCCCGACGCTTCTCGAAAAAGTGTTCACGAAGCTGCTCTCGTTGCAAGGAATGTTCGGACCGATGCTCAACAATTTCGGTGGAATGCTCGGTATGGGCGGCTCGATGGGCGAGATGGTCGAGAAAATGAAGTCGACTCTGGAGCAAGTCAGGAAGATGAACGCCCAGTTCAAGGATCCCGTGAGTTCCAGAGAAGGACATTCTGAATCATTCCTCCCGTTTCAGGAATGCACGACGTTCGTGTGTGTCTGCATCGCCGAGTTCCTATCGTTGTACGAGACTGAGCGGCTAATTCAGGAGCTCACGAAACAGGGAATAGACACCCACAACATAATTGTGAACCAACTACTTTTCCCGGATCGCGACGCCGACGGAAAAGTTGCTTGCCGGAAGTGCGGTTCGAGACAGGCCATTCAGTCGAAGTATCTCAGCGAGGTAAGCTGAGAAGCGACGAGACAATGAGATCAGACTGAAACTTCCAGATTGACGAGCTCTACGAGGACTTCCACGTCGTCAAGCTTCCGCTTCTCGAGGCCGAAGTTCGCGGCGGACAAGAGATTCTGAAGTTCAGCGAACGGATGGTCGACCCCAAACTTAACGCCCAACCATAAACAAGAATGAATTTATAATATTTACTTGTTCGCTGTTCGTCTCCTCAGAGTTTTATGATGTTCTCTTCTATTTCATGTGAAATCCTTTTTTTCTATTCGAAAAGCCAAGTAAAGTATCACTGGGAGCCAGCATTACGGATCTTGGACAGTTTGGTGCACGTCTCGCGGCTCACACATCCCTGGCTCTTGTCCTCGTTGCTCAAAAAGACGTGGCCCTCCTTGCAAGCGCACGCCGGAGCGCCGCATCTGAGCGAGAAGCACGAGGAGACCTCGAGGAAGTTGTCGCACGACTTGTCCGGACAGACGTTAGTGCACTCTTTGAAGACGGCGTTCTTGGGGCATCCAGAAGTGTGGACCGCCCGTTTGACGGCTCCACAAGACACTGGGGATCGGATTCAGATGAACGAGAGGAGGAGGAGGAGGGACTCACCGGCGGAAAGAGTGAAAACGACGAGGAGACAGAAGAGGGGAATGCGGGGATTCATCTGGAAATGAGAGGATCAATGGGCCGCTGGGTAAGAGATAGGAAATCGTTTATAACTCTACAAGTACTCAAATAGAAGGGGGTAAAAGAAAGTGGGACAACATTTACAAAATGCACTTGGCACACAGTGAAAATAAAAGAAAATAGAAGGAGCACACAGAGCGCGAGAGGAAAAAAAGAAGATGGATCGGCTTGTTTTTAATCATGGGGAGCGGGATGAAAATAGTTTTTTGTGGCACGTAGAACTGATTTTTGAATGGAGGAGGGAAGGGATTGCGACGAGAACTGGCAGGTGATTGGAAACGGCGAAGTCACATGAAAGTAATTGGATTACTTTCTCGTCGAGACTGTCGTGCCGCCTGAGAGCGCGCCCGTTTCGACCATAATCGTGTGGAACTGCTTCAGATGAACTTCCACGTAATCTTGGAAGAACGCCACGTTGCGCGGGTGAATCTGATTACGAATGTCGGCGATGACGTCACCTAATGACTGAAGGTCCACCGCTGAGATTTTCTGGGTTCCCATCGTTCTGACCTGCAAGAAAACTAGAACTTTGCATGAAATTTGTATGCTCGCTAACCTGAAGAAGGACGGCAGTAAGTGCTTGTATTAGTGTAAGCGCATGAACGTTTTCAACGTTCAAGCCTTGGTTGCAGTGCTCCACAAATCGACCCGCTTGCTGATAACAGACCTTCCGTACGGCTTCCGGTTTCACGTTTGCCATCTGAAAAGAATGAATTTGAACTGAACGTCTTCTGGTTTTTAAGAAACTGACATCGCTCGACGAAAAGTACATGGTGTGATCTTGAATTCCGTTCATATTCAGATCAATGTTGTGGTTCACGTGCTCCAGGTCGATGATCACTTTCGCGTATTTTTCCTGTAAACCAAGACTCTGTCTATCTTAGCTCCTCTTCCGTTTACCTTGAATTCCGTTGGATACTTGTCACTCGTCATGTTGTGCATCTCCGCTTCCGCATTCAACTCAGTGAGCTGTTTAACGAGTCCCTTCTTCATCTCGATCAATTTCGTCAGTTTCACCAGATTGAGCAGGAATTTAAGCGGAAAATTGCCGACCATCTCGGAATTTCTTCCGTTGAGCCGCTCGTCGTGAGGTCCGTTCAACGGACCGCATCGGTCGAGTTTCCGCGAGGCGACGAGCTCGTCGCGAACGCAATGCGGACGAGAGTGGTCTCGAACAGCGGCAACGAACGGACGGACTCCGCTCGGAAGCTTCGAATTGGCCTGTTCGATGAAGTAGGCAATGCTCAAAAGATCAGCT
This sequence comes from Caenorhabditis sulstoni, assembly GCA_963966605.1. Lineage (NCBI taxonomy): Eukaryota > Metazoa > Nematoda > Chromadorea > Rhabditida > Rhabditidae > Caenorhabditis > Caenorhabditis sulstoni. The sequence continues at coordinate 6,133,038 of OZ016477.1, read as the reverse complement.
TTTCCGTCGAGAAGCACTTCCGTGTCACTGACAAGAGTCGGGGGAATGTCTGGCTGAAACCAACGGATAATAATGAAGCTTTAAGTTTTTCAATTCTCACCTTTTCGAATACGATTCTGAATCCTTTCGGAATTACAGCATCGATAACTCCGGCGTATATTCCGTCTAACGGATGACGAATTCTAGCGTAAACTCGATTTCCGACGATCATCGGACGCGGAAGTTTGGCCGGAAGATCTTTGAGATCGATAGTAGGGTCGTTCAAGTAGCTTCCTTCGTAAACACTGCGAATCCGCATTCTCTTCTCTTCCAAGTACAGTCTTTCTTCTTCGAAAAACACTTTGGAGCATCTTCGCGGCTTTCCGAGCAGTCTTCGAATGGTCCTCCACTCCACGCGTGTCAGATTGAATGTCTTCAGATTCGGGAAAGATTCCTTCAGGATGCTGGCGAACTCATTATCTTCTTGGAAGATCTGTTCGTCGATTGCAGAGTAGAAGAACTCACACATCACCCACTGGCGAGCTTTTTTGTATCTGAGCAGGTTGTAGAGCTTCTTTATGTTCGCTCTCATGTATGTACTGACGTCTTCAGCCGCCTGGTTACGAACACTTTTGAACGTCTTCATCATTGAATCTCGCTCAGTATCACCGAACATGCTGAAGAACTTTTGCGTTTTCCGATGCTCGACCGCTTCGCTCGTCATATTTGAAGGATTATCGAGGTCGTCAAGACCAGCGACCAGATTCTGATGCATCTCGATCATTTCGAGATCTTTTGCAAGAATGTCGTTGCTAGCCGTCGGAGTTGGCGAGAGTGCCAGGGTTCGGCGGGGCGGGCGACGTTCTTCGTGAGCCTCAAAAAAATCGAATAAAAAAGGAATTGGGAAAGGTTCCCTTACGAGGTAATCGAGGTCGAGGCTCGAAGATTCGTAATCGAGAGCCGCCTTGGCGAGCATATTCAGGCTGGAGTTACGGGACAACGAATTTACGGCAGAAGAGTCTCTGTTTTGAACTCGTTTCGTTGGCGACCTGGAACAATCCATTCGATCGTTCTGTCAGTTTTCCTGTCTAGTTCACTTCTTCGGTGATCCTGTGGATGTTCGCTTGGTGCTGCGTGACGGCGACAAGTACGAATCGTCGTCTCGGTATCTTGAGGGCACTTTCGAAGTTTCACGGAGACTGTACGGGGAGTTTGTGCGGTCCTGAAATCGTTCAAACGAAATAATTTACAAGTTTTGAAAAATTCATAATCGATCGATAATCTCGCTCGAGAATTACAGCTGACCTGCTCGGACGCATCACTTTGCAACTTTTTTCGTGGACTTCTCCCTGTCGACATTCCGCCGGCGGAGTTTGGCTGGAAAAGTCGAGAATCCGACTGGAAGTTGATAAAACACGTGAAAATGTGCGCGCACACAAAAAACTTTGAAATGCCGCGTTTCTGCGACAACCAATGGCCGATTTCAAACAGCTCGCGGGTCTCGCCACGATTGCCCGCGGGTTGTGTTGCGAAGTACGGTAGGAAGCACGAGGAGGAACGGAAAAAGGGCGAGAAAAGAGGCGAGGAGGGCAGCGAGGAGAGACGGGAGGGCTGTTTGACGGGCGAGAAACGCGTCGTGACATTCCATTTTTGGATCGGATTCCTTCAGAGCACCCAATTAATCGATTGATACGTAAGCAGACTCTAATAGAACCCAATCAGATCAATTCTAAAAGTCTACTGATTTGAAAACTCGTTTTATCACTTTTTATCATTTAAAGACCATGGTCTCTTTCGTCGTTTTCTTCTTTCTCACTCTGTAAAAGAAAAACAAACACTTTTCGAATCCTCTCTTTCTTCTCCACAGTTTTCGTTTTTCCATGACTCATCAAATTTTTCCAGCGCCGCATTCCTCTTTCTCTATCTGAATCATTATAAAAGAGACCGCTTCATGATGGTGTTCATCTCAGAAATCATGAGAAAACGCGTAATTTACACCGCGCAACCAGTTTTGTGGTTGGTGACGCAGCACCTTCGGGCGACGGAAAGGTTTGACCTTCCGCAGCATAATCTTATCGCTTTCCGCGTTATCGCCACTCTCCGCTTGCTCTCTTTCTCGCAAATTATTCGAGAATTAGGCCGACTTCACGAGCCTCTCGCCAGAATCAATCGATATTCGCTCGAATTGTTTATGAATTCAACCGCTTCTGCTCCTTCTCGATCCATTGATGATTGATTTCGATTCCAAACACCGCATGATTCCTCCCCAATCGTCAATAAAACGTTTTCGTGTTCGTCAAACATTGCGGAGGCAGACATTCAGTCGTTTTCTTCTCCTTTCCCGATCCGGTTTTTTCTCCAGAGAAGCAGAGAACACTCTAATTAGTTGTAGGGACGTCTGAAACACACTTTTTCCTCTCACTGTCTGCGTCTCTCTGTCTTCCTGGCTTCCGAATCCACGTGTCACTTTTGCGATATCGATCAAGTATTGCGCAATGTGACTCATGCGATCCTCGAATCGATTCCCACTGAAAGCCTCCCTTCTCCTTTCTCTTCCATTTTTTTCCGCCGCTGCTCCGCATCGACCCGCTGTCTGCGTCTCTTCTCTTGCTCAGCTCGGCCGGCTCGCATTTTCGTCAATATTCGGTCTTCGGCCCTTCTTTTCTTTGGTCTTCGTGCTCACCTCTTCTGAATCCTCTCCTTTCTATTCTTCTAAAACCTCGCTTCATTCCAGAACCGATATCATAATGGGTGATTACGTGACTCCTGGCGAGGAGCCCCCTCAACCGGGAATCTACCGCAGTGAGCAGATGTGCATGGCTCAACTCTACCTGCAATCCGACGCTTCTTATCAGTGCGTCGCAGAATTGGGAGAGCTCGGACTTGTTCAGTTCCGCGATGTAAGTGAATTCAGGATCGTGAGGAAGAAGATCCGCTCGTTTGCAGCTGAATCCCGACGTGAGCTCCTTCCAAAGGAAATATGTGAACGAGGTGCGACGATGCGATGAGATGGAGCGAAAGTTGAGATTCCTGGAGCGAGAGATCAAGAAGGATCAGATTCCGATGCTGGACACTGGAGAGAATCCAGATGCGCCTCTTCCGAGAGAGATGATCGATCTGGAGGTGAGCTGGGAGCTGCAGATGACTTCTTCTAGGTGTTCTCTCCCGTTTGGTCCAGATCTATCGATGAAAATTGAAACACGTTCCTATTCAGGCAACATTCGAAAAACTCGAGAACGAACTGCGAGAAGTGAACAAAAACGAGGAGACTCTGAAGAAGAACTTCTCGGAACTAACCGAATTGAAGCACATTCTCCGAAAAACGCAAACTTTCTTTGAAGAGGTGAGTCAATATTTTTTTCGGTTTTTCATCTCACATTGTCATTTTCTCTAACCTTTCTATCATTTTTCTCTTAATTCGTTGAAGTTTCCATTCTAATTCTCCTTTTTTCTAAATCTAGAATCAGAAAAATTTGCACCGTTGTTTCCAGTGTTAATGCCACACGCTAACAAGCTCATAGATTAGTAGATAGTTGCATTCGTCCCTACGATACAGGTTGATCATGATCGGTGGCGGATCCTGGAAGGAGGCGGAAACCGACGCGGAAGATCGTCGGAACGGGAGGAACAGCAGCCGCTGATCGATATCGGCGGGAACGACGCAGACGAAGACGCGATGCGGGCATCCGCACAAGCGGCGATGCTCCGACTCGGGTTAGTGGTGAAAGACGAATTCGCGGAAGAAGAGAGAACACGCCACCACACAGAGAAACTTGCGAGAACTGTCTTCCTTCCTCTTCTTGTTTTGTGTCCTTCCTCTCCTCCTCCATTTGCTTCCGAATCCTTTCTCTCTGTCTCACCACCTCTTTCTGAAAACAACCCTTTTCCTTCCTGACACTCGAACTAACACAGGCCGGCACTGGGGAAATGCTGCCGCCCACCGCTGCTGTTGAATCGGAAGAAGGGCTCGAGCTGACTGCGGCTCCCGGCGGTGGAGCTACAATGTTCGCCAACTTTGGGTGAGATCTTCTTCGCATCGTCATCGTCATCGTGATATTGGTGGCACGTCTTCTTCGCACTTCTGTTGCTTGCTTCAGCTCCTCTATCTTCTTGTTTCCCAGTTTCCCCATATGACCATTGCTGTTGTAAACTGTGCCAGATTAGGGTTCCCTTGCCCCCCGGATCTTCAGTGTAGTGATGTGTACCTTCAGCACGAGGACCTCATCGCATCTTCCGCAGAAAACTCGGGGATCGGAGATGTGCTCAGCGCCGACGAGGAGGAACTATCGGCTCGTTTCAGTGACGCAATGTCGCCGCTCAAGCTGCAGCTACGGTAATCGCCCCGTCCTAAATGTAGTTTCATGTCCTTTCCGTCTTTTTTTTCGCTTCGTCGCCATCTCTGTGTTGTGGTGGTGCTGCCTCTTTTTTTCTTGATTTAAGTGCGCGAGAGTTCGATCGATGCTTCCAAAGCTTGCTCCTCGAATGAGGTCGGAATAGAGCAGATATCGAAATCGCACGAAAGTCTGATCTTGAAATGAATTGAGTTTTTAGTTCCACTCTCGAACCAGAAAGGCCATTGAAATGTGTGTTTCATGGAAACTCAAAGTCCTTCTGACGATTTCGGTATTTTGTTCGAAATTCTGACCTGCTGCGTTTTTGTTTCCCAACGTTTCACACTCCAGATTCGTCGCCGGAGTCATCCAACGTGAACGTCTCCCCGCTTTCGAGCGCCTCCTCTGGAGAGCATGCCGCGGAAACGTATTCCTACGCACCAGCGAGATCGACGACGTTCTCAACGACACCGTGACCGGAGAGCCTGTCAACAAGTGCGTCTTCATCATCTTTTTCCAAGGAGAGCAGCTCAAGACGAAGGTGAAGAAGATCTGCGAGGGATTCCGCGCCACTCTGTACCCGTGCCCGGATACTCCACAGGAGAGACGAGAGATGTCGATCGGAGTGATGACTCGCATCGAGGATCTGAAGACAGTCCTCGGCCAGACTCAGGACCATCGGCATCGTGTTCTGGTCGCAGCGTCGAAGAACGTTCGGATGTGGCTGACGAAGGTTCGGAAGATCAAGTCGATCTACCATACTCTCAACTTGTTCAACATCGATGTCACTCAGGTATCCGTTTAACTTTCTTCTTCGCAGTCGTTTATTTGTTTGTTTGTTAAGAAATGCCTCATCGCCGAGGTTTGGTGTCCGATTGCCGAGCTCGACCGGATCAAGATGGCCCTGAAGCGAGGAACCGATGAGAGCGGCAGCCAGGTGCCGTCGATCCTCCAAAGGATGGAGACGACGGAAGCCCCGCCGACGTACAACAAAACGAACAAGTTCACCAAGGGATTCCAAAACATTGTCGATGCGTACGGAATCGCTACCTATCGTGAAATCAACCCGTCGCCGTACACGATGGTCTCGTTCCCATTCTTGTTCGCTGTGATGTTCGGAGACATGGGACACGGAGCCATCATGCTCCTCGCGGCACTCTTCTTTATTCTTAAAGAGAAGCAGCTCGAGGCTGCTCGCATCAAGGACGAGATCTTCCAAACGTTCTTCGGGGGTCGCTACGTGATCTTCCTCATGGGCGTCTTCTCGATCTACACCGGATTCATGTATAATGACGTCTTCTCGAAGAGTCTTAACATGTTCGGATCTTCGTGGCAGAACTCGATTCCTGAGTCGGTTATTGATTCGTATCTTTGGGATCACGAGAAAAATGAAGCTCAATTGATCTTGCCGCCTGAGGCTGCATACGATGGAAGCCCGTACCCGATCGGAGTGGATCCCGTCTGGAATCTGGCCGAAGGAAACAAGCTATCCTTCTTGAACTCGATGAAAATGAAAATGTCGGTTCTGTTCGGAATCGCTCAGATGACTTTCGGAGTGCTCCTCTCCTATCATAACCACATGTAAGATATAGTTCGCTCTTTTCATAATCGGATCCTTGATGCTTTCCAGATACTTCAAATCAGACCTTGACATCAAGTACATGTTCGTCCCACAGATAATCTTCCTCTCCGCCATCTTCATCTATCTGTGTATCCAGATTCTTGCCAAGTGGCTCTTCTTCGGGGCAGCCGCCGGAACCGCTCTCGGCTACACCTATCCTGGGTCGAACTGTGCTCCGTCGCTTCTCATTGGACTCATCAACATGTTCATGATGAAGGCCCGCAACGCCGGATTCGTCGATGAGAACGGCAAGGTGTACGATCAATGCTACCTGAGCACCTGGTACCCAGGACAGGTAAGTTGGGGATTAGAAGAAGTGGGAGAGAGTTTACAGACGGTGTTCGATTCGATCTATCGGAGTGAAGTATTCTTTTTTAGTCATTCTTCGAAACTATTTTCGTGCTCGTCGCAATCGCGTGCGTCCCCGTAATGCTCTTCGGAAAACCGTACTACTTGTGGAAAGAGGAGAAAGAACGGCGCGAAGGGGGCCACAGACAATTGGTGAGCAGCCTCCTCCAACCAGCATCTTCTCGGCAGTTCGACAGCAAAGTTGTCGTCCAACTGCCGAGATCGCACGTTGTCAGCACGTATCACATGATTTCAATGTGCCCCTCGCTCTTATTTTTTCGTTTCGTCTTCGCGTCCCTCTTCTTTTTCTAATCGTTGTTGTTGATATCGTGGTGCACAATGTGATATGGTGATGAAATGGTGGTGGTCGGCGTGAGCTCTGGAGCGCATTTTGTATCCAAATTGGTCCTGCTCCTTCCTTTTCGACACGAATCACTCATATCCGCGCGCGCTCCTGCAACTAACTACTTCTCTCCGATCCGATCGTCGACGCCGTCTAAACGACTTCTTCAACTTCTTCGTCTTTTGGAGCAGTATGGAATCGAATAGAACGCTTTCAGAGCACTGTCGAAATGGTTCTTGTTGTTTTGGCCATTGTGCAAGTACCAATTATGCTCTTTGCGAAGCCATTTTTCATGTATAAACGGGAAAAACGACAAGCTTCCAGTTACAACACGTTGAGAGAAAGTCAGGTAAAACAGTGTGCATGGAATGTTAATTATCTACTGATTGTTGTCTTTTACATTCTTTTCCCTTCCATGTTGTTTAACCAGTTTTTATCTACAGAGTGTTCGTGCTGACATCAACGGAGACGACGCGGAAGTGGTCCATGCTCTGGAGCCAGAGACTCCCAAGCCGGCCGGACACGGACACGGACATGGCGACGGACCTCTGGATATGGGCGACGTTATGGTCTACCAGGCGATCCACACGATTGAATTCGTGCTCGGCTGCGTCTCGCACACTGCCTCCTACCTCCGTCTCTGGGCTCTTTCTCTCGCTCATGCTCGTTCGTTTATCTAATTTCTCATATCTTCTTTAATCATTAATTTTCCAGAGCTCTCCGATGTCCTCTGGACGATGGTGTTCCGTAACGCGTTCGTGCTGGACGGATATGCTGGTGCCGTCGCCACGTATATCCTGTTCTTCATCTTCGGATCGCTCTCGGTCTTCATTCTCGTCCTTATGGAGGGTCTCTCGGCCTTTCTTCACGCCCTCCGTCTTCATTGGGTCGAGTTCCAGTCCAAGTTTTACGGAGGACTCGGCTACGAGTTCGCGCCGTTCTCGTTCGAAAAGATCCTGGCCGAGGAGCGAGAGGCGGAGGAGAACCTCTGAGGCTCAGCTCCCCAACTCGACGGCGACGACAATCGACAGACTTCTAGTGCATCTTAATTCTGAATATGTTTTGTGTCGTGCCGTGTTCGTGCTTTTTTTTCCGTATTCTTCGTGTTTGTGCATAGAGACCCCTTCTTCTCGCCATCTCTTTATTTTTCCTTCTCCTTTTTCGGTGTTCCGCATTTATAGAAGCTTTCCGTTTTAGCCCCTTCTCAATGTGATGATTATCTGTATTTCTCTCTAATTTATTCTCATCCGAATTTATCTATTCAATTTCCTATTGCAAGAGTCCTCTCCACCTATTAGTCGTTCTTTCCCTTTCCCGTTTCCGCTTCTATTCCATTTTAATTCGAATTCTTCGATTGTCGTCGCCCGTCGTGGCCACTAACCGTTGAATAAACAAGTTGAATAAACATCCTCTTTTCTAACCTTTAAACATAAAAACAGTGGAAATCTGAAGTCTATCAGAAAGTAGAGACAAAAAAAAGAGAAAAAGAGATCGATTCTTGTGAAGAATGGTGCGTGTTCTTCGGCCGTTCGGAATATTTGAGAATCCAGTGTCGACCGTTTGCATCTGGTTGAACGGCGAGCCAGAAGCGATCGGAAGACGTGGCGAGCTGATCTGGAACGGAGCCGGCAGACGCGTCGCGACGGACGGCGCATTCAACGAGATTCAGAAGAGGCGCGAGAAGAACGGAGACGTCGAGTGGCCGCACGCCGTCTGCGGAGACCTCGACTCGTTGACGAGGACGCGGGAGCTCGCGAATTGCAGGTAACCGTCGCTCCGTGTTCCACTGGCACGCTGCCAAAGAGACTACTTCCGATCATTGGGCAGGTTTCCAGCCTGATTCACCTTCCCGATCAGGATAAAACCGATTTGACGAAGACCATCGAGTGGTGTTTGGAAGAACCGACGGGCCGTTCTTTCGAGAGATTCGCCGTACTCGGCGGTCTCAACGGACGTTTCGACCACACGATGTCGACACTCTCCACTCTGGCGACGTTCGTGAACAATCCGAAGACCGTCGTCGTTCTCGATTCGAGGAATCTCGTGATCGCAGTGCCCGAAGTTTGTGGACTTTCACCACAAACTCTCCACGACACTCGCCAGTTTTCAGGCGGAAGAAGTGCGAATTGAATTGAATTTGGAGATGTGCTCCAGAATGTGCGGAGTGATTCCATTGGCTCAGAAAGAGACACGTGTCACTTCGAACGGATTGAAGTACGAAATGAGTCAGTTCCAGAGAGACGTCTTCTGAACTCGAAGAGTTCTCCTGTTTCAGATGACCTTTCTCTTGCCTTCGGCCAGATGATCAGCTCTTGCAACACGATGACTTCCGACAGAATCACTCTGAAATCAACTGCTCCTGTTCTTTTCACCATTGAACTCTCCTGCTGAAAACTTCCGACATTTCTAATGAATGCATTACTTTGAACTTCGCAGTTTTCTATTTTCAAATGTAAAGTTCTTTGCCTTCTTACTTCTTTCTATCAAAAACTTCTCAGAGTTTCCTACTTCAGAAGATGTTCCTTCGAAGATGTCGTCCACAAATCTTGAGGTATCTTTCCACTCCGTCTGCTCACAATTTCGATTTGATCGTCATCGGCGGCGGCTCCGGAGGGCTCTCGTGCTCCAAAAGAGCCGCTGATCTGGGAGCCCGTGTGGCTCTCGTCGATGCAGTCGCTCCGTCGCCACGTGGCACGACGTGGGGCATCGGAGGCACGTGTGCGAACGTCGGCTGCATTCCGAAGAAGCTGATGCATCAGGCGTCGCTGGTCGGAAAAGAGGTGAGAATTGGAAGGAAGCTTCAGAAGACGTCACATTTCAGTTGACAACCGCCGAAAAGTACGGATGGCGTGGAGTGGATCGAGAGAACTTGAAGCACGAATGGGAGGTTCTGGTGAAGAATGTAAACGACAGAATCAAAGCGAACAACTGGATTTATAGAGTGCAATTGAATCAGAAGTTGGTCCAAAATTCTGAAGATGGCTGCGATTAGAAGACGTGACTTTCAGAGGTATCAAGTATTACAATGCGTTTGCCGAATTCGTCGACAATAATAGCGTCCTGGTGACTGGAATCGACAAGAAGAACAAGAAAGTCTGAAATTGTCTGCGGTGGAGCGCGTTTCCGATCCCCTCAATCTTTCAGAACCTTCTGACTGCTCCGAACATTGTGATCTCAACGGGGCTACGGCCGAACTACCCGAACATCGAAGGATCTGTGCTCGGAATCTCTTCCGATGACCTATTTTCTCTACCCGCAGCTCCAGGGAAAACGCTGATCGTCGGCGGTGGATACGTGGCTCTCGAGTGTGCGGGACTTCTTGCGGGACTGCAGCAGGAGGTGGAAGTGCTCGTCAGATCGATTCCGCTCAAGGGATTCGATCGAGACTGTGTCGGATTCGTGATGGAGAATCTGGAATCGAATGGAGTGATAGTGAGAGAGCACGTGGAAGTGAAGAGAGTCGAGAAAAGCGGAGCCAAGAAAAGAGTGTGCTTCACGAGAGACGGAGAGAGTGAGGAATACGATACAGTCATCTGGGCGACGGGAAGAAGTCCACGATTGGAGACTCTGAATCTGAAAAAGACGGAAGTAGAAGTGGACGGAAAGAGTGGAAGGATCCTGGCTGATGAACAGGATCGGACGAAGGTCGACAGCATCTTCGCGATCGGAGATATAGTCGAAGGGCGGCAGGAACTGACTCCGCTGGCGATTCAGTCCGGGAAGCTGCTCGCTGATCGACTCTTCTCCTATTCGAAACAAACAGTTCGATTCGACGGGATCGCAACCACTGTCTTCACTCCTCTGGAGCTCTCTTCCGTCGGATTGACCGAAGAGGAGGCGGTGCGGAAGTTCGGAAGCGAGAAGATCGAAGTGTTTCACTCACACTTCACTCCGTTCGAATTCGTCGTTCCGCAGAACAAGGACAGCGAGTTCTGCTATGTGAAGGCGGTTTGTGAAAGAGAAGAGCCGAGGAAGGTGCTCGGATTGCACTTCGTCGGACCGAATGCGGCAGAAGTGATGCAAGGTTCGAAAGATCCATTGTCGAATTGAGGTCATACGCTTTTGTTTCAGGGTATGCAGTGGCATTCCGAGCTGGAGTCTGCTTCTCAGATCTTGAACTCACAGTGGCCATCCATCCGTGCTCTTCGGAAGAATTCGTCAAACTCCACGTCACCAAGCGATCCGGCAAGGACCCGCGAACCCAGGGATGTTGTGGCTGACTGTCTGCCCCTCCGCTCTTTTTATCAATAAACCATGTTATCTCTCGCTGTCTGTGCTCCCATTTCTCGGCGCCTCCGCACTTCACACTCTTTCTGTTGTTCTGTGGTCGCCAGCAACAGCCGTCTCCTCCTCCTCTTCCTCTCGCCTCGTCCGGACGAGTGTGCTTCCTTCGCCTTCGGGAACCGAATCGCCAATTCAAATGGACGTCTGCGTCTCCGCGCTCCACACACTCTCTCTGCGCCCCCCGTTCAACTGCACTTTTCCGCTTCTCGCGTGGTCCACTCACTTTGAAATACATGCTCTGTGGCCCTCCCATCTCACTCTTCCCCCTTTACTTTTTTCTTTTTGTCGAATACAACTCTCCGCTTCTTCGTGTTTCCCCTCACTCCGCTCTTTTCGTTCCGATCGATAGAAACGTACACAATGAGTAACCATCATGCTTTCGATAAGAACAACTCACCCCACCCTCGTCTCTCCTCTCTCTCATGTACCTATGTTTTCTCCAAAAATGTCTTCAACACTTCCCGGAATTCGAAAATCATATTTCAAAATCGAAATTTCTCAAAAGTTTTCAAAAAATTAATTCCACGAATTGGTGGCCTAGGATTTGAGCTGCGGACTCCTCTCGGATAAACTCAATCTCATCAAACTCTCATTTTTTTTCCGTTCCGTTTTTCTCATTTTTCGTTGCAGATGTCGGCCGATTTCGCGAACAATCCGCTCAAAAAGTTCAAACTTGTGTTTCTCGGCGAGCAAAGCGGTTAGAACTTGTGAAAATCGTTGAAAGAAGAACAAAAGTCGATTTCAGTCGGGAAGACATCGATCATCACGAGATTTATGTACGATTCGTTCGACAACACTTACCAGGCAACGATTGGGATCGACTTTCTCAGCAAGACGATGTACCTCGAAGATCGTACTATCCGCCTCCAATTGTGGGACACTGCCGGTCAGGAGCGCTTCCGCTCGCTCATTCCGTCCTACATTCGCGATTCGAGCGTCGCCGTCGTCGTCTACGACATCACCAGTACGTTTCTGATTTTCCTAACTCCTGAAAATATTCTGGTTTTTCAGACGCCAATTCGTTCCATCAGACGACGAAGTGGGTCGACGACGTGCGCAACGAGCGTGGATGTGACGTCATCATCGTGCTTGTCGGCAACAAGACTGATTTGGCCGATAAAAGGTTTCGGAATGTTCGAGAACTTGAAAGAGTTCGCAATTTCCAGACAAGTTTCTACAGAGGACGGTGAGAAGAAAGCGCGTGATCTGAACGTGATGTTCATCGAAACGTCTGCCAAAGCGGGATACAACGTGAAGCAGGTGAGATTCGGTGGCACCTCATGAGCATTCGGATCGTTTTTCAGTTGTTCCGCAAGATCGCCACCGCTCTGCCGGGAATCGTCCAAGAAGAGACTCCGGAGCAGCGTAAGAATTCTGAATTCAACCCTTAGAAAAGCAAATAACATTTTTCAGCGAACATCGTCGTGATGAGCCCGCCGAGAGACTCCGAAGAGTCTCAAGGCCGCCAGTGTCCGTGCTAAACAAACCCCTTGTCCCGCTTATTTATTTTCCAATTATGGGTTCAAATCGAAAGTCGCTCGCAATTCCCACGCCTATGTTTTCTTGTTATCGGTTCCCATTTCCCAAACGCCTTCGCTCGTTTTTTTTCTTGACGAATTCAACAAAGATCCATCTATCGCTTGTTAAAATAAATGTATTTGAAACTTGTTTGAAGGGGCAATTCTACAAAATAAATGAGTCAATATTAGTCAGAATAAATACAGGAGGCGACAGAGAAATTTGCATAGAATCGAACGAGATTATTATTTTAGAAAGCGGAAAAAAGTAGATGAGTGCGTTTTGTTCGATTTGGAGGGGTTATTAGTTTACGACCTCAAAGAGTCAACTAAATAATACAAAAAATACAATTATTACAAAAAGGGGCGGAGTCATGCGAATAAGGGGGAAATTTGAACAAATTGAAGAGAAGTTTGTGACTATTGGGAGAGCTGCTCCTCCGGATTTTCATCTTTGACGCGCTTCAGAATGCACATTTTAGTGTAGTAGGCCGGATCGATTTCGACGCATCCGGAGAGCGACTGCATGCATTTCAGCCTCAGGGAGAGCGGCTCGAAGTACGGAAGCTCGCAGAATGTCATCGCTGAAAGCGGATAATCAAAGTGTGCGGTGGAGCGCGGTTCTTACCAAACTCCTCCTTGTATCGGAACATGAACATGGATCCGCTCGGATGCGGAAGGATCACATCCGTGCCGAGGATCATCGTGTCGAACTTTCGGATCTTTTCAGTGTCCAAATCGATGCTACAGAACGCGAAGTCGGGAATTCGGGCGGAACAGCAGCCGTCTCGAGACACAACGTCGGCTATTCTCTGCAAATAAACGAGCTTTCAGATTAGTTTTCGTTTCTTTCTACCGTTCCGAGCCGCTTGCTAACTGTCATATCTATCGAGAAGTGGGTCCATTTGAGGAGCACAATGTGCTTGTTGTGCTGTGTGATGCACTGATGCTCGTGACGACTGTCATCGGCAATCTTTCTCCAGAGTTCGACGTCGCTTCTGGTGAAGCGCGTCTCGATACGACTTGCGTCTTTTTCATTTTCACCGGCAGTTTTTTCGCCTTTCTCGATGACATCTTTCAGATTCACGCGAATCTGGAAGAAGCCACGATTCTCCTTTGTCGTCAGATTCTCCACTTCCGGATCTTCGCCGTAATCGCGATCTTCTTCTTCAACGAACGAGTACGAGTCGATCCGAATAAAGAAGTTGATGTCGTTCTGATAGACCCAGGGGACAAAGTGCGACGAGATGAACGGATCGAGGAAGACGCGCGTGCCGAGCAATCCGCTCACGATCTCGTCCATGTTGAAAGTGACACACTTTGATTTGTAGCAGCTCGGCGTCGGAATGTACGGCAGCAGGATCAGCGCGTCTTTGCCGTTCGAGAACACTAGCCACAGATCGTTGTTGTGGTCGACGAACGGCTCGCCGCGTCGGTTCTCAAAGATGTGGAACCAGTAGGAGGCGACGATCGTCTTGTTCGTTCGGTACTTGCTGAAAGGATCGGAAGAATCGGAAGTGAAGATCGGAAGCATCCGAACCATGATCCGGCATGCTCGAGAGTCTTCGATTCGTGCGAGACGTAGTAGAACGACTGCTTGAACTTCATCCTCACTTCCTCATCTGGCCCGGGCTCGTAGTCTTTCTGAAACAGTCTCTTTTCAGAGCTTCAGGAGACTCCAGAAGCCTACCACAAGTGTAACGACGACAATGATATCGTTTCTAGCCCAGTAGAGGAAACAGACTCTCGGAATCTGAAAACGAAAAAGTGAAAGGGACCCCGGTTCATACCCAAAAGACAGACTTCAGAAGGCGGCACGTCAATCGAATAAAGTGTCCAGCTGTTTGTGTGAAGATCGAAAACGGCCATCTGATTCTTCAGCTGCTGGTTGATCATATCCCGGCCGCCCTGGAATCGAGAAGATTCAGAACTTTTGAGAATTTTCGTGCTCTTACAGGCAGATCTACTCCGTATCTTCCGCACGGCGACCATTTCCAAACGAACGACTCCACGTCGGAGACACGTCTATAAAAGAAGTTTTGAAGGGGAAAGAAGAACGATTCGGCTGCTTTACTTCTCGTTTTCGTCCAGATACTCGTAGACTCCTTCATCTCCGAATGTCTGAAGCTCAAATCTTAGTCGACTGCTTCTTTCAAGAACAGTATCAGCAGAACCTGAATATACGTACCTGAGGGACTAGCTTCCAAGGAATCTCGTTGACGCAGAACCGCGATGGCCGGTTCTTAGAGTACGGTTGCTCCGCTTTGTTCCGCGTCGCTTCCGCATCGTTCCGCTCGGGGATTTCGCCGGACGTACTCGCGGAACACGTGGTGACACTGCTGCCGACAGTGGAATGACCTTCGCTCATCACGGCGCCCAGCTGCAATCATTCTTTATTTCTTGACTTTTCGGATCCTCTAAATGGACATATTGAAGTGAGAAGAATGACGAATCGAAAAGAAAACGCAAATTCAGATTGGAAATCCGTGGTTCGCAGCACGTTCTTCTGTCGGTGACGGTGGCGGCGAGTGTGCTCTTCTGGAGCTGGACGCTGTGGCGAAGCCGAAACGCGCCGGAAGAAAAGCGAGGAGCCGTCGTCGACCCGTCCGTATTCCATGCGATCAGATCTCCGGGCTCACCGCGCACACGGGCGGCCTTCAAGAAGCGCGCTTGCACTTGCAAGCTGATCAGCACGAAGGACGACTGCCGACAGGTTCTCTTCAATCGAGTTTCGACGAGAATCTAAGCACTCGCTTTTCAGAACAAGCAGAAAAACACATGGCTTGGCAGCGATGAAGAGGAGACCGACACCGACGTGAGGATCTCCTTTTCGGATCTTTCCGATATTTCTTTTTCAGGCGAATCTTCTTCCTTCGTCGATGAGATCAAAGAAGGAGATCATGCTCAACAGATGAGAACTCATTCTTCGATTGGGAAAATAAACTTTCTGCGTGCTCCGTTGTCTTTTCCGCGTGAACTCTTTGCCACGTGGAAAACCGTTAGAGGCAAACATAAAGAGTTGTCACTTCAATTGGGAACGCGCTTTCTGAGACGACTCGCGAGAGCAACGCAAATGTCGTCAGCGGCAATCACATTGAAAGCTGTACAAAGTGAAGGTTTGTGAGAAAACGCGGGCTAAATAGTGTGGAGAAGGGAGGAGAACGGTCGGAAAACGAGCGAATGCGCCGGCGGCTGCGGACAAGGAAAAGCGAACAACGGGATTGATTGGTTTTGATAAAGACGGCTGTTTTTATGCGGAACGAGAACGAGAAAGCGGCGCCGACGGCGACGCGATCGTCCAGAAGCGAACACTTTTCTTGCTTTCAAATTCCCGGGCGAGGAAAACATTTGCGCGCGACGATGACCCGATGTAATGAAACTGTTATGCGCCTTTAACATCTACAGTAACCACTCTTCTCGTTTTTAACTTTTTGTTGCAGTTTCCCTACAAAATGCGAAATCATCGGAAGCGGAAGTGAAAAGATGCGAAGATCTAATTTTAAATTATGCGAAGCAACTTGCTAAAGAAAAGGACATCTCCGGTTTGTCGATTTCTCCTCGTTGTCTTTCTAGATCTCTGATTTTTGCAGGAATCCGAACTCTGGTCGAGTCAATTCGCAGTTTTTACGATCTTGTCGGAAAAGCAAAAGCGAGCAAGCTTATGAGAGATATTGTCGAGCAAGCGCTCACGATTGATCAAGGAAAGGAAGAGAAGATCGATCTTCTGAAGAACTGCATCGAGTGGGCGACGGCGAACAAGAGAGAGTTCCTCCGTCGCAGTCTGCAGGCTCGGCTCGTCCGTCTTTTCAACGACGTTCGCGAGTTTTCGAAAGCTCAGCAGCTGGGGCAAACTCTTTCGAAAGAGCTCAAAAAGCTTGAAGATCGCGAACTGCTCATCGAAGTCTCTGTAGAGGAGAGCAAGAGTGCGTTCAATCTAAATAACTTGGCGAAAGTGAGAACAAATCTCATTCAAAAAATTAATTCGGGTTTTTTCAGGCGAAGACGACTCTGGTGACAGCGAAAACGAGTACGAATTCGGCCTTCCCTTCAACGCACCTGCAAGCCGCTGTGGACATGCAATCGGGCGTTTTGTATTCGGCCGAGGAGCGTGACTACAAAACAGCATACTCGTACTTCTACGAAGCATTCGGAGCATTCGCGAGCATCGACGACAAGAAGAACGCAGGGCTCGCTCTAAAATACATGATTCTGTGCAAGATCATGCTCAATGAGACCGAGCAGTTGCCTTGTCTGATGGCTACGAAAGAGATTGTTCCTTTTCAAAAGGATCCACGCATCGTTGCGATTCGTGCGATGGCTGACGCGTTCCGTAAAAGAAGCCTCAAAGATTTCATGAAAGCTGTCGCCGAATATAAAAGAGAACTTGTGGAGGACAAAGTTGTGTCCGTACACTCGCAGAATCTGGAGCGCAGTATGCTCGAAAAGGTGGGTACGCAATAAAAGGAGTCGTAAAAGAGAGGCAGCGGTTTGAAGGAAATCTCTCGTGTCATTGAGCCGTACTCGGAAATTGAACTCTCCTACATCGCGCGCGTCATCGGGATGACGGTGCCGCCCATCGAGAGAGCCATCGCACGAATGATTCTTGACAAGAAGCTGTTAGGGTAAATCAAGAGCAAATGGCATGTATGAGGCGAACAAAAAGTGACATTGCAGGTCTATCGATCAGCACGGAGACACTGTCGTCATCCGTCCGAAAAGCGGTGCCACGCAGCATTTCACCCGATCTCTCACCACTATCAAGGAGCTTTCCAAGGCAATCAATTCTCACTCGTTTACTAAAGAATCGTTTCTTTTTCAGACTGTCGATGTCTCATTCACTCGTATCAAGCAAATCAAATGAGTTTCTCTCTGTCCTCCGTATAAATATGTCTTTTTTCATCTCGTCGTTCGCATTGTTTCCCCTGTCTTTCTTATCGTATCTGTCCGTGTTGTTTTGCTCCCGTTCGATTATTAAAAGTCACGGCTCGTCGATGTATTCCCGTCAATCGATTGTGATAAGATAGGAGATGCTAGCACCGTCCTCTCCCTTGCTTCGTGCTCCGGCAGAAAACTCCAGTTTAGTCTTCATTCTTTCCCGTTCCGATGCAACCGCAACGCATCAAGTTCAATTCTGACGTGCTCTCGGTGCCCGGGACCGATTCTCGCCTACTTCAATTCGTCAACTGTTCGGTCTTGCGTGCTGATGGGCTCAAAAAAGAGCACGTTTGGGTGCGAAACGGCCGAATTCTTGACGAACGAACCGTGTTTTTTGAGGAGAAACGGATGGCTGATGTGCAGGTGAGGGAGCTAGTTTCAAATTTCTTTCCATTTGTAAACACTTTGCAGATCGATTGCGACGGATTGATTCTTTCGCCCGGATTCATCGACGTTCAGCTGAACGGCGGCTTCGGAATCGATTTCTCGACGTACAATTCGAATAACGAGGAGTATGAAGCGGGGTTGAAGTCGGTTGCGAAACGGCTTCTCGCCCACGGAGTCACCAGTTTCGCGCCGACTGTCATTACCAGCTCTCCCGACACTTATCATAAGGTAAACATTCTCGACTTTCGGCTGCTTCCGATCTTTTGGAAGACTTTCCTGTTTTTCCCGTACGAAACTGACCGCAAGCGCTTCTTTTTGCTCTCTGACCCTCTGCGCTTCGCCGCTTGGTTCTCTCTCGCCCGAGTTTGTTTTCGTCCGGCCGGTCGGCCCTCAGGCCTTTTCTCATTCCGCGCAACACTAAATACAATCCTTCCCGATTTCTCCGGTTTTTTTTCTCTGCAAAAGGCAATTTTTGATGTTTGAACTGTTATCTATTATCGGTTGAAGATATTTAGATCCGTTGAAGGTTGAAGGCCATCTAAGAACATCGGAAGTACGAATCCCGCGGAAGTTCGATGAGAAAACAGTCCAGTTACAAAAAGAGGAGATTGCAAAAGCTTCCTCTATGTTGTCTGTTTCGCCTCCTGCCCCTCCGATGACTAATTCACCCTCCCCAGCCGCAGTCACACAGTCCTTTCCCCTTGCCTCCCCCCCTCCTCCAACCGCACCTCTCCCGCCTTCTCCTCCCCTTACACTCTCCCTATTCTTCCCGCGCCCTCCCATTCTCTCTCACCGAACGTGTCATATTCTATTCAAAACGAACGAGAGCGTGTTCTCTGAAGAGACGCAGACGGCGAGACTCCCAATGAGTTCATGTTGCCGCCTGATCGATTGCTTTCGCCATCGTCATGAAGCCAACCAAATGTGTGATATTTA
This sequence comes from Caenorhabditis sulstoni, assembly GCA_963966605.1. Taxonomy (NCBI): domain Eukaryota; kingdom Metazoa; phylum Nematoda; class Chromadorea; order Rhabditida; family Rhabditidae; genus Caenorhabditis; species Caenorhabditis sulstoni. The sequence continues at coordinate 6,114,357 of OZ016477.1, read as the reverse complement.
TAATTGTTTGAACTCTCCCTCCCTCGCTTTCTCTTTCGCTTTCCCCTCTCCTATTCGTCTGTTTTTCTTCTGTTTGTCCTCTTTTCTCCCACGACCCCAATCGCGTTCTTTCTTTGTTCCTCGATTAGATATCTGATTCCAGGTTCTTCCGCTTCTCAAACCGTCCAATGCGTCATCAGAAGGAGCTGGAATTCTCGGTATGATTCATCGTTTTTCACATGTGACACCTGAACAAACTTTTGAAAGCGGCGGAAAGGGACAAGGCTATAAGTTTGTGACGTGGCAGACCAATGTCTCCCCGCAGATTCCCGATCCGATGCTATATTTGTTCTTTCATCGGTCTTCTTATCATCATTAACTGATAAGATCATCGTAGTGCACTCAGTAGACACGGCACTGTCGCTTTATTCTGTGAAACTTTCTATTCCTTCGCTCAATTATTCTCCTAATTTCCAGGTGCTCATCTCGAAGGCCCGTTCATTTCGGCCGACAAACGAGGATGCCATCCCGAGAGTCTCGTGATCTCCTCTTTTGGATCCGATCCTGCTGAGACCATCCGAAGTGTCTATGGAAGATCTGAAAACGTGGCGATCGTCACGATGGCTCCGGAGTTGGATGGAGCTCGCGAGGCCATCGAATATCTCGTTTCAACCGGAACAACAGTCTCCGTTGGTCATTCTTCTGCCAAATTGGGCCCCGGAGAAATGGCAGTCAACTCGGGAGCCCGCATGATTACGCATCTTTTCAATGCGATGCAATCGTATCACCATCGTGACCCCGGTCTCATCGGACTGCTCACCTCGTCGAAATTGGCTCCGAATCGTCCGCTCTTCTACGGAATCATCTCCGATGGCATCCACACTCACGACTCGGCTCTTCGCATCGCCTACCGCACCCATTCCGACGGTCTGATCCTTGTCACCGATGCTATAGCCGCTCTCGGAATGACCGATGGCGTACACAAGCTGGGAACCCAGACGATCCACGTGAAAGGTCTCGAAGCGAAGCTCGACGGGACGAACACAACCGCTGGAAGGTGAGTCTTTCGTTCCTCCCGATCTCTATGGAGCATTTCCGGTTTCAGTGTGGCGAGCATGCCGTACTGCATCCGCCACCTCATCAAAGCCACCGGATGCTCCATCGAGTTCGCTCTTCTCTGTGCCACCCAAAAGCCGGCCGAACTTCTTGGCATCTCTGCCGAAAAGGGAACATTGGATGTGGGAAGACTGGCCGATTTCGTTTTGATCGACGAAAATGTGCACGTAAAAGCGACGTTCTGCTCGGGAAACCGTCAGTTTCTCCAAAGCTAAACTTTGAATAAGTGTGAATAAATCATCAACTATTTCTTTCTCCGTTTTCCGTCATATCGGAGTTTCTGATCTCCTCTTCGATTATCTTTCAAATGTGTTTTTTACTTCCTCTTCAACAAGAATGTTCAGGCGAAATGAGTGAAGAGGAAGGCCGTGAAAGGGCAGTGACCGCCGACGGTGATGCCGAGTCGATGAACGACGGACGGGCTCTCGTCCCTCCTCCGGCTCGCAGTGGAGATGTTATCAGGTAGGTCTAGATCCCATTTGAATCTGCTGAAACCCTGCTTGACCATCTCAACTTCTCCCACTTTCAGTCCGACTCGTGCCGTTCTCACTCTCTCGAAGTCGATGTTCAACGCGGGCTGCTTCTCCCTCCCGTACGCGTGGAAACTCGGCGGTCTCTGGGTGTCGTTCGTCATGTCGTTCGTGATCGCCGGTCTCAATTGGTACGGCAACCACGTGCTTGTCCGAGCCAGTCAGCATCTGGCCAAAAAGTCCGATCGATCCGCCCTCGACTACGGTCACTTCGCGAAGAAAGTGTGCGACTACAGTGACATTCGGTTTTTGAGAAACAACAGCAAGGGTGTCATGTAAGGGCTCACAAGGATGAATTGAAAATGATTCCTGATTTCCAGGTACTTTGTTAACGTGACAATTCTGTTCTATCAGCTCGGAATGTGCAGTGTGGCCATCCTTTTCATCTCGGATAACCTGGTTAACTTGGTCGGAGACCATCTCGGAGGCACACGACACCAGCAGATGGTCCTCATGGCGACGGTCTCTCTGTTCTTCATTCTCCTAACCAACATGTTCACCGAAATGCGAATCGTCTCCTTCTTCGCTCTCGTTTCTTCCGTTTTCTTCGTGATTGGTGCCGCGGTCATCATGAACTTCACTGTTCAGCAGCCGAATCAATGGAAGACCCTTCCTGCGTCGACCAATTTCACGGGCACGATCACGATGATCGGAATGAGCATGTACGCGTTCGAAGGACAGACCATGATCCTTCCGATCGAGAACAAACTCGACAATCCGGCCGCTTTCCTGGCTCCGTTTGGCGTGCTCTCCACGACGATGGTCATTTGCACCGCCTTCATGACTGCTCTCGGGTTCTTCGGATACACCGGCTTCGGAGACGCCATCGCTCCGACGATCACCACGAACGTGCCGAAGGAGGGACTCTACTCGACGGTCAACGTGTTTCTGATGCTGCAGTCGCTGCTCGGAAACTCTATCGCCATGTACGTCGTCTACGACATGTTCTTCAACGGATTCCGTCGCAAGTTCGGAGCGAGGTTCCCGAACGTGCCCAAGTGTCTCTCGGATAAAGGATTCCGAGTGTTCTGGGTGCTCGTCACCTATCTGATGGCCGTTCTCATCCCCCGTCTCGAGATCATGATCCCGCTGGTCGGAGTGACCAGTGGAACTCTTTGTGCTCTCATCTTCCCGCCCGTATTCGAAATGATCACTTTCTGGACTGACTGGAAGGTAAGCTTTTCTCCAGAAACTGGGGTCTCCAATCCCATAGATCCCGCACAACCCCAATTGTTTCCAGGGTCTTCTGACGTATCGTCAGCGAATGACGAAGATCGCAATCAACTGCGTCGTCATCTGCATCGGATGCTTCGCAATCGTCGCCGGAATGTACGCCAACATCCACTCAATCATCGAATCGTTCTCGCAACCTGAGCCCTAAATTGGCCAATCATCGTTTCATTTTCTATTTTCGCCCCGGTTGTCACTTTATTTGTCAAAATACTCTCACTTTTCGTTCGATCATTCCCCCTCTCTCTCTCTCTCAAATTCTGTCCCATCACCGGTACTTTCTTCTCTTTTCTTACTTTGTGTACATTTCGAACTGTTCCTCCTCCCTCACTTTTTCATTTTCTTTTTCCCCGCCACTAGTCACTTTTCTTCCTTAGTCGCATTCATTTCGCATTTATTCTATATCGCATCCTTCTGTTGAATTCCATAAAAATGTGTCTATTCTTTGATGAAATCGTCGAAACGCTTCTTAAAAACGATGAAATGGTCGCGATAGATGCGGGAGTTGGCAGCGATAGGATTGCAAGCCAGCGAGACGTTTTCGCAGCGATAGAATTCGGAATACTTGAGTGACGTCTTCGAATGCACTGAAAAGAGCAATTGTGGGAGGGACTAGGAACCGACACTCACAGTATCTGGCACGCATTGCTCCTCCGAGAGCCGCCGATCCGTCCACTTCGATCGTGAAAACCGGCAACTCGAAAACGTCGGAGAGCATCTGAAGGAGGGTCGAGTTTCGCGAAGCGCCGCCCGTCACAAGAATCCGATCCGCAGACTTCAGTCCCATTTTCTGAGTGTACAGAAGTTTGAAGAAGCACTGACTCTCGAAGACGGCTCGAGCGAACATCTGAATCGGAACGCGTGTCGAGAGGCGTCGAATCGGATGCTCACCGCCGGTTTCTTCTTCAATTCCTCCTCGGGGATCTCGAAAGTGTAGTCCCCTTTCGATTTTCGAGGCGCGATTTCGTCCTCGTCGAAGAAGAATCCAACGTATCCGCCGTTGCCCACTTCCGTTTTCTCCATCACTTTGTGCCAGTCTTCCCAGGTGCTCCCGTTCAGCTCGCGGGCTCTTTCCCGCGTCAACGATCCGTTTTTGAAGCTGAAAGTGCACTTGGGAAACGAGTTCGAAGAGAAGTCGCCGGAACGCACCAAACCATCGCCATGAATCCGCTGTTCGGCGCGAAATGCGAGAAGACGTGAGCATCGACGTTGGGCTGAAAAGAGGGCGAGAAGAAGAAGACGGTGTCGCTGGTGCCGAGCGAGATTCCGATGTCGGTGGGAAGAAGAGAGAGGCCGGCAAGGGAGGCTGAAACGAGGATCATCGAGTGAAGCGAAGGGCGCGGACGACTCACAAGGGTTGTCTCCGAGGAACGGGAGAATCGAACAGTCGGCGGGGATTCCGAATCTTCGAGAGAAGTACGAACTGATGACGCCCTTTAAGAGGAACAGGAGATGGGCAGTGCAGAGATTCATGAACTGACCAGGGAGCTCATCGGAGCACAGAGATCGCCGAGCTTCCGTCCGAGATCCGGAGAGATGTGCTCCAGAAGCGGCTCGTGCCACGTCTCCGTCTGAAACGAGTCTTCTGATCTTCCCCAGTCGCCCGACGCACCTCAATGTTCATCAGATTCGTCCCACTTCCATCCGTCAAATCGATCGGCGCGTACTTTCCGATGAGAAGAGAAGCGAAGAACGAGGAGATGAGAGACACTCTCTGAAAGTATTCCCTCTTCTTGGAGACAGGATCCTTCGTCTCCAATCACTTCAGTTTCTTCCCATTCTCGTTTCCTCTGATCCACAATCTTCTTAATCTGCGCTCCACTGAACCGATGATGAGCCCTCGAGCCGGTGAGTTTCGCCATTTGTTCGGGCCCTCCGACGAGTGTCTCCAGGTTTTGACACTCGTTTTCAGTGCTCGAATCCATCCAGACAGGGCTATTTTCGATCGAGAAACACGTCTGAAAATAAAAAAGGAGAAGATGATAATAATATAAGAAGAAGCCAAGTTGATTAGCCTCGTCGACGGCCGCTTTCTCGGAATCTCTTTATCCGGATTACTGCTCGCTGAGCTCGAGCATCGACTCACGTTAAGTTGCTCGCCGAGCCGCTTCTCGTGCTCCAAACTCTGCAGTATCTTCTCGGCGCCACATCTCCAGAAGACAGTTCCGTGCTGTTGAGCACACCCCGAAATGCCTCTCAACTTGTGAGCCCATCCGCTTCTCGCGAGCTCTTCGAAGAGCAAATCGATCGATTCGACCCACATCATGACGGGCGAAGTGATCACTTTTCCATTCCTCTGAACTCCGTTTTCGGTCGCGAACTTCTTGAGATGCTCGTGGCTCGAGAAGCCGACAGCCAACGAGTGAACCGCTTTTCCCTGTCGGTCGATGACGACTCCTTTGATCTGGAAACTCGTTTCGGAAAAGAACCAACTCCAGATCTCACCTGCTGCGTGCTCAAATCGATTCCGAGGAAGCAGTCATCGGACGCCATTCTCTAGAAGAATGAGAGAAAGAAACTGATTGAAGAGAAGGCAAAAAGTGATCAGAGATCATCGAAACAAAGAACAGTTTGTACAGGCCGACACTGTTCCAGAAGTGGACTTTGATCCCGTGACGGGCTGGCGAAGCCGGATTGTGCTCCCTTGCCGGGCTTCTCGTCGATCGACCTCTACGTGATTTTCTCAGAGGTATCATCTCTGATGGGTCTTTTCATGAGGTTGGGACTAGAAATCGCGCCGTGGTCGAGTTTCTAAGAAGTCGGAGACTAGGCCATGGACTTCCTTCTCGACTCAAGAGGTTTTTTCCAAAACTTCAACCGGAAACTTCCATTCAATACTCTATCGGCCATCCGGTGTTTTTCATTTTCGCAGTCTTCACTTCACTAGTGCATGGCCGACCTTTCTGCCCGTTTCCTAGTCCCTCCCAGCTCCCTGTCTTTCTCGAAACTTTCTCGTTCGTTTCGCCAACCACGCGTCCGTTCGTCACTCTTCGGCCGCACAGCTGCCACTCCACTCCGAATCTTCTCTCATTTCGCTGGTTTCTTTCTCGACTTGACGTCTAGACGCATCGGAATTGGTTTCTGGATGCGAACGTGTGATTCGAAAGAAGACGTGCTTCGAATGTTACGAGAAGCCGTTACGAGAATTCGTGGACTCTCGAAATGAAAAAGAGGAGGCACTTTTGGGATTTCGTTTTGGAATCGGTTCGCGTGCCTCCTCTCATTTCCAATTCAGAAGACGTTTCCTTCCACAACGACTCCTCTTCCTCTCCACTAATTTGTGCTCAAAACGACGAGGCTGTGCTCGCACACCCGCCCGCTACTCGCTCGCACAAACACTCTCCACACGTGTGCTCCTCCCTCTTGCTCGCTTTCTCTCTTGCTCCCTCCCTCCCTCCTCCTGCTCATCTCCGTTTTGCCCCCGGTCTACCACAAATGGGCTCAATCATGCGTTGTCTTCTTCTTTTTCTTTTCTCGCTTGTTTATCGATTCGGGTCGCCGCCCTCTCCGTGTTTTTCGCATCCGTTTCTCAATTTTCCGCGCCTGCCTCCTGTAATCTCTCTGCGTCTCTCTGCGTCTCTTCACTCTCTTTGTCTCTCGCATTCAATTTTTCAGCCAAAACTGCTCTTGTTTTGTTTTTTTTTGTTCGCTGCGCAGACATTCTCGATTCCGGTTTCAAAATTTGAAATTCCGAGAGAATAATCCCAGCTTGCTCGTCAGTTCGAATGCCCAGTGTGCAAACACGGCTTACAATGTTGCAACATGACTTGGGCGCGCGCACACAAAGATCGCTTCTGTTTTCCGAAACCGAAATCAAACAATTTGTTCTCAGCGAGTCCGTTACAGCGCCACGTGCCTACATCTGATCGTCCAGTCAATAAATATCAGGTTACACTGTTTCTAGTCAATCCCATATTGAGAGAAAAAAGAGACGGGAGACGAAGAAAAATTATTTGGCATCGAATAAAACGAATGGAAAACATACAAGTGGGAGAAAACAAGGAGGAAGAGGAAGAGAGTGCAAAGTGGCAGGAGAGAAAGAAGCGAAGAATTGATACACTTTGATAAGATAAGTGACGCGTTCGTCTTGCGCACGAGCGACCCCGTTTTATTAGGCGTCTTTAAACTGCGCGTACTACAGGCCGCCTCGTTTTTTGAATTGTTTCCGTGTTGCGGAGAAGGTGTTGTAGTCCCTGTTTTTGTAACAAGTGATAGTGATATTTCGACGACAGAAGTCAGGATTTCCAATAAATATTGGTGACGTTTCAGAGTTTCTTAAAATTCAGAACTTTTTCAGCTTCATCGAAGAATGTTAATTGCATGGAAACTTGCGCGTGAAATCCATTGCATTACAGTAATTTTTATGCGTTTGCTCGTAAAGTATGGTGTTTTCCTCACATTTTTTCTGAGTTTTTATACAAAGAAGACCGGGTCTTTCCTTGCTTCCAGCCGGTAGAGCGCATTTCCGTCCCCCGCCATTTTCCTTTTTCGATCGAATTTGGAAGACACGTCGAAAACACTAATGTTATGTGGGACGAAGTGGTATTAGGAAGCGTTGAATAATATGGGGGCCCGTCTCTTCGCCTCCCCGAATCGAACATCCCCTCCACCACTGTTTTCGTCGTCGCTAATCGGCTCACCGTCTCCCTCGCACCCTTTTCTTCTTCGCTTCGAAAACAAGTAGTCGTCGTTCGTCTTTTTCTCCGTCTTCTTCCCTTCTAGACACCATCGATACTTTTTATCAGCTCTCGCATATTTCATCATCTCGGTCATGCGCTTACACGCTTTTCCTCCGCTCCACCACAATTTTTTAAGCAGCCAAACGGCAGAAAAGGTGTGGAAACTGAGGAAAAGAGAAAAAAACGACCAAAAATCAGTGTCGGAAATAGGAATAACACACTGATTTATGGTTGTTGCCTCCCGGCGAACCCACCAGAAATTCATTTATCGTGGCCGGTGATAAGAGGGAAAGGATAGAAGAAACCAGATTATAGTGCGTCGGAGCCCGCCAAAAATAACAATTTTGCTCTGACTCCGACGAGAGATTCGTGCCTCTGAAACGACAGTAACTGGCGTCAGCTGTCGGAGTGCTCCGTCGAACTTTTCGTTCCGCGTTTCTTGCCCACTCCCATGTGTTCCTCTGCGTGACTGGCACCCTCCGCTCCCGCCGTCCTCTCTTCGCCTCCTTCGTCAGCTGGCAACCAGCCAAAACGCATTTATTCATCATTTGTGTGTTTCTCTCGCTCTCCGACACGCCTCCCATTCCGCCTACGTTTCTTATCCGTCCTTCGTTTTTTCTCTTTCTTCCTCATTCATCTTGTTGTGTCATTCGTCACCTCTAGCTTCCCGAAAAAGTGAGAGTGGGAGAGAGAAAGAGGAGAGAAAAGCGGAGAAAGAGCTCGTATTTTGACAGTGCAGACGAAAAAACAAACAAAAAGCAGCGGGTGGCGTCCGGGGGGCGCCGTGAAATGGCATTCCTTGCCTTTCTCTCACACTCCCGGCCCAAACTGGCCTTCCAAGTTTCTTCTGACGTCATCGCTCGTTGAAACCACTTTCTTCCGTGAAAAGCAGCAATTGATAATATGATTCGAATTAACTTTTATATCAGTGGTTCGGATTCTATTTAATACTGTAGGATACCATCATTTTCAAAAGTAGTGCGTCAGATCGCATTTTCGCTTCGCCCCGCTTACCGTTCTTCCCTTCTTTTTATCCATTTTCTCATCAATTTAAGTGCATTTTGTTGACCAGATTCGCCCCCCCCCCCCCTCTTCCACCTATTTTTGTGTTTTCTGCTCTCCTCTGTGGGAATTCGAAACCGCACAAACCGAAGTGGACAACGAGGTTTCTCTTCGAATCAGCTGATTCGTTTCTCCATTGTGCCCTTTTCTCGAATGCACTTTCTAATCACCTCCCTCTTCTATTGACCCAGATCATTTCGAATTCCCGTGTTCTTTGGAGTCAAACCAGTCCTGTTCGATGTTTCTCATTCAATTCATGCGTGTGCGAGACACTTCCGTGCATTTTTAGCGCATGAAATTCGAGTCGCCGCCACTGGCCGGCCTGCGCGCTCACGTCACGATGAGCTTTGGCGCAAGAATCATGTTCTCCTTCATATTTTAGAGCGTCGACTACTGTATGTTGGTGATAATGATGACATTGAACCGAACAATTGTTCGTTTCAAGACCCACGTGTAGTCTATGTTTGTTCGACACGGAAATTCCTCGAGAGTCCACGTCATTGGATCATCTGGCCGCGCAGCGCGATGCGCTAACACTGTCACTTTTCACAGTCTCTTTCCCGCGAGACTAAGAAACCACTGCGATAGTTGGTCACTCTCCTCATTCTCGAAAGAAAGTAAGATCGCGTGCGCACACCGCTAACTGAGTCTCCCTTATCACGTCCGCCGGCCCGTCATCACATCGCATGTGACGGGGCAAATGAATTCATAAGACAGACACTCTACGTCTCCGCTCTCTCTCTCTCTCTCCTCTTCGTTTTGATCCTTCGCGTCGTTTCCGTTGATAAGAAAGAAGCCCTTCTCCGTTTTTCTCGAACTCTCCGTTTTCGATCGTTTCTACGAGAAACGCGTCAATTCGAAAGAGACGGTATCCGGAAAAACGTTGAGAAACGTTGGAAAAGGAAGAAGAATCGGGTCGCTAGCCGGACAATCTCGCTATTCTGACCCTAGTGTGCACTTGGCCCGCGCCTTATGACAAACAGGTGACCGTGGGAAACCGGGTCGGGTTTCTTGAGGAAAAGAGATAGACCTCTCTCTGGACTCTCTTCTAGCTCCGTCTTCCGTTTCAAATCAAAAGTGCTCGCAGCTTTCGGTCTCCGAGGCTATGAAGCCAGTTTAAACGCAAAAGCGTATTAGGATCAGCTGTGTTTTGAGCGGAAACGTTTAAGCTTCTCGCCTCGTTTGCCGATTATCCGAATCGCATCGAAAAAGAGACTAGAAGTCGTTCTCATGATTGTTTCTATCACTCGGCCACTCCCCATTCCCATCGAAAGGTGTTCTCGTCAAACTGCGACGTGAAAAAGAAGACGGAGAAGTGCGAAAAGACACGCCTCTTCTCTCCCGACCTCATCGCGAATTCTGTCATTTTTGCGGCAGAATTTGTGATGTATATCGTGTTGGTGTCATTCATTCTTAAACGACTCCTCCCTTCTCTCCAGAGCAGCAATCCCCTCCAGTTATTTATTACTTCTCCTTCTCGTGTCCTTTAGCCTTTTTTCTCGGCTCTTCTCGAAACCACTACAACTGCTAGTAGCCGGCCGTGCTCTCGACGCCCACACCTGCCTCTCTGGCCTCTCTAAATTTAATTTGTGCTTTTCCTCCACCTCACCACCTGCTGCCATGTTTGTGTTTGTCACTTTTAACTTGTTTATCTCTTGCCGCGCCCGGTTCGATCCGCTCGAGCTTCTCGGCTTTTCCCACTCGAGGACCTACGCTGAATTCGATTCTTCTCATTTTCGCTCTCGAACCTCCATCCGACACAACGCATGAGAAGGAGAAGAAGCGCGCAAAGCCCCCTCTTCCCGTCGCTCATCCAATTATATTGGGCCGTCTGCGTCTCGTTGTTCTCGTCGCCGCGCGGCCGGCGGCGCGCTCCTCATCTTCCCGAATCTAATTGAAATCCGCACCGTTTTTGACGCGTGCGCGCAAGCGCATAACTTCTCTCTCTTTCTCTATGTCTCTCCCATTCCCTCGTTCTCTCATTTCCCTCCTCAGTTTTGAGTCGATATTGACCTGAAAGACTGGAAGACGGGGGCAAAAAACCCAAAAAAAGCGGGAAGAAAAAACAAGCCCAACTGGGAATTGAGCCAAAGAGCTCCCAGCCTTTTTTCTCCCTTTGTTGTCTTTGTTTTTGTTCCCAGCGTCATTTTGCTCTTTCTCTCTCCGGTCGTCGACCTTTACTTCTCACACTCGAATTCATTTCAGACGAGTGCGCGCGAAGAAGAAGTCGTCTTCAAGAACCCCGATAGAAGTCTCAACTCGCATGTTCTATGCTAGGGTTGCGTCGCAACTCGTCGCCGACCTCCACTCACCATCATCTGTTGCCGATCCATTCCGCGAGAGGTAAGTGCGCTCCGTCGCGTGGCTCCTTGTACACTTTTCTGAAATCCTTTTTTTCTTCTCCCCAACAAGTCCGGCGCCCTCCGCCCATAAATTATTCGTAAGAACACAACCTAATCCCGCTTCTCCTCTGAATATTCCGTGAAATTTCGAAAAGCCTCGGGTTCAGGGAGTCCAATTCCGCCACCCTTCTCTACATTTTTTGTATTTCGTATCGCTCTTCTGATTGAGCAGCTCAAAGTTCAATTCGTTTCTCTCGCTACGTGCCGACTTCTTCCCTGGTTCCCATAACATTTTTGTGCCGCCAAACAGTGTTTTTTCGATTGTTTTGTCCCGCGAAAGACAGATAGAAAAGAGAGAAGAGGCGGTCGGAGCGCTCGCTCGCTCTCGTATAAAAGAAGCACAGTTTCGTTCAATTCCCCGTCTTTTTCTAGGTGACGGCCTCCATCATCATCACAATTCCCACAAGGAAGCAAGCGGATCGACGGCGTGTTGTGGAGAAGGAATGACTGGTGAGTGAACTCGGTGAGCCTTTTCGGATCAACGGTATCCCGTTGCAGGTGTCAATGCGGCCAAATCAACGAGCGAGCCGGCGGGATCGGCGAGTCCGACCGTGTGGCGAAAGACTTCGCACCCGCCGTTGCACTTCAACAACAACGAGACTCGCAATCGGAATCTCCAAATGCAGCTGCGGAATCGGGGAACGAAGGACGATTGGGGAGCCTCGTTGAGATATGATATCGAAGAGCCGGTTAGTAGGTCGTTTAGGGTCGCTTGAAAATAGGCCGTTTGAGGTGGTTCGGTCCAGTTAGATTTTGTTGAAAGATGGAGGGTTTGAATTGGGGGCGAGAACGAAAATTGAGGGATATGGGGGACACCACGTGGCAGTGACACATTGCAGGACGATTCGTCAGTTTCTAGAGAGCCCATTACTTATTCTTCTCCATCCGTGTTCCTTTTTCCCTATTGTCTTGTTGTGCCACGTCATAAGCAATCTCGAAGTCCCGCCCCTTTCCCGCTTCCATCCCCATCCATCCACTCCACACACACACATACATTCTCACTCTCTTCATTCGTAGTTCCCTCTTCTCGCTTCTTTCTGCTTCCAGTCAGAATCTCCTTCCATCTTTCAGACGTCCTCCTCACTTATCGACATTCCGCCCGACGTCCCGATTGTTCGAAAACTCAGCCGCCCTCTCAACACCACCGCCATCACCGGCCAGAAAATGGACGATATCGTCGAGACGAGCTCGATCGCGTCGACAGATTCGGATCGAACCGTCCTCTCGCCGCTCGTTCCGATGTCGATTTTCGACAAGTTTCTGTGTCTGACGAGCAATCTGAGCGCACTCGTCAGCTGCATTATTGCGGATGCGAAGAAGAGCACAGGAGCAGACGAGTGAGTGCCCTCCGAAGTTCGATCCCCTTCAAAAGTGCACCCTTCCAGCTACGCCGTCTATCTTCACGACGAGGACAGCAAAGAGATGGTTCTGTTCAACAACGAGAGCATGCTGATGTCCGGAAGACGCTTTCCAATGGGTTTCGGCATTGTCGGCCGCGTCGCCGCCACCCATACGACGATGAACATCCGCGACGCTTCGAGGTGTCCCTTCTTCGAACCGGAAATAGACGAGCAGTTTGGGATCAAGGCTAGAAACATGCTCGTGTTCTCACTGGTCGATAGCTCAGGTAGGTCGCCGCCTTTTTTTGTTTTCCGGTTTTCATCCGCGTCTGAATGACAAATGAGAGCTCTTTTTCTCTGACTCTTTGACACGTTTTCGTCGTTTTTCATCCTTCTCTCCTCTTCGCAGACACAATGACATAAATATCAGCGGTCGCCCCGCCGCCCGGGGGCAAAATAATGGGAGAACAATTGGCGCGAAAACGAGAAAGAGAGAAGAAGAGATAGTCAACAAAAGGCTGAAATTCGGAAGCGTTCCCAGCGTTTTCAGAAGAGGATTATATGATTTTGGCACTAGTTTTTGTGCGTCAAAGCGAGAACTTCGCCATCGCTCTCTCGAACTAAGGGGGCCAGATGCGCACTGATTTCGCAACACTTCGGCATCTGGCAAGGTCACAATGTCTAGAAAGTCCGTGTACTTTTGATCGTCGTCGTCGGAAACACATCGATATCTAAGTAGCAGGTGTTCTTCGGCGTCTTGCGAAGAAAGTTTCGGCGCGAGCGGGTACCGGATGTTGTGGTGACACTCTCATAAGAAGCGAGAGAAAAAGAAGAAAGGGGATGTATTTTTCTTCTCATCAGTCTTTCTCTCCCCGCATTCCTTTATTAATGAGAAAAATAGACGATCGCAGTTCGAACCGCGATCTCTAGACGGGGGGAATCTGTTCGCAGAAAAGAGCAATCGGCCTAAACTCAGCCAGATGAAGACGAACAAATAAAAACAGATTCGACCTCATCTGAGCGGCTCAAAAAGATAATTTGAGAATAATTTTGATATGCAAACATTAGTTTAGACATCTCATTGAAAAAGCTTGGCTGATCCTGGCATTTAGTGAACTCATCTTGTTAAGGTACATTGATCGGCGTCATCCTTCTGTACAACAAGGAGGCTGGATTCTCGCGACATGACGAGAAGTATATCAAGCGGTTCTCGTACTTTGTCGCCAACGCCATCTCCCACGTGAGTGCCCTGCCGATCTTCCGATCTCCCCTCGTTTTCCGTATACACCCATTGTTGGTCAGAACCTTGCTCGCTGTGTTGTACAAACTGTTTGACCACCTGGCACACCCATGTTTCCGGTCGGTGTCGACCTCTCAAATGAGATTTATTTGCAGGCGATCCTGGCGAAACAGATCGAGGAAGTCCGCACGCGGATTCACATGGTCGAAGAGTTCAAGATCCAGGGCGAAGATGTCGTGGTATATACCTATGATTCTCCTCCGAAAGTCTTGAAACCTATTCTACTTCCAGATCGAAGAAGTCGATATAATGCGACTTGTGAACGATCCGCTACGTGACTGGCGCTACTTCAGCCAGAACTTTGGAGACTTTGCATTTCCGCCCCGCTCGATCGGAGAGAATCACTTCCATCGTGCGTCGATGATGTTCTTCGAGGATCTCGGATTCTCGATGCAATACAAGATCAACAAACGGAAACTGTCCTATCTAGTTCTCCGCGTCTCGGTCGGCTACCGTCCCGTCCCCTATCACAACTGGTCGCACGCCTTCGCCGTCACCCATTTCTGTTGGCTCACTCTTCGAACCGACGCGATCCGACGGGCGCTCAGCGACATGGAGCGGCTTTCGCTGCTCATCGCATGTCTCTGCCATGACATTGATCACCGCGGCACCACCAACTCGTTTCAAATGCAATCGCTCCAGAAAACGCCGCTTTCCGTGCTGTACAGCACAGAAGGAAGTGTGTTGGAGAGACATCACTACGCGCAGACGTTGAAGCTTCTGCAGCAAGAGGAGTGCTCCATATTGGAGAACTTGCCCGCTGCGGACTTCCGTACGATCATGAACACGATCCGAGAGGTGATCCTGGCAACGGACATCTCGGCGCATCTCAAAAAGCAGGAGAGGATCAAGACGATGATTGCCGAGGGGTACAATCCGATGTCTTTCGACCATCGATACCTTCTCATGTGTCTCGTCATGACGGCTTCCGATCTTTCGGATCAAGCAAAGAACTTCCACAATGCGAAGCGGATCGCCGAGAATATCTACTTGGAGTTCTTCGCGCAAGGAGACCTCGAGCTTCAGTTAGGAGTGAAACCGCTCGAGATGATGGATCGAAACAATGCATACGTTCCGACTGTTCAGATCGATTTCCTAAAGAAGATCGGAGTGCCTGTCTTCAAGTCAGTATCCACCCGAAATCCCATTCTCGCAACGTTTCATTTTCAGTCTTCTCGCCACCGTCGTTCCCGAAGGACGAACGACTTCCGAGGCGATTGAAGCGAATCACTTGTGCTGGGAAGCCTTGCACACTGAAGTTGTCGGGGATCCGACGGCGACTAATCAACTCGAGTATCTGCGCGACGAGAATCTGGAGCGGAGGGTAAGAAGACTCGACGTTTCCAAAAACGAGCGTATTCTCTTTCAGATATACGAACGGGTCCGTAAAACAGATCCCCGCGCCGCCGAGATCGCTTCGAAACGGTTCGATCCGGTTTACGCGAACGGAACGGTCTCCCAAAGTCATGACATTTTGGATCACCGATTCGACGGATATGACAAAAAATATCAGATTGGAATCAACGGAAACGGCAACAGCAACAATGGCAAGCAGCAGCAGATACGCTCTCTTCAGAAGCTCAAGGTATCAAGAAGATCCAGTAGACGTGAAGTAAATGTTTCATTTCAGACACCAGAAGACGTGGCTCTTCTGAAGCCGTTGGACGGAGCGAGCTGCTCATCGCGCCGTGGCTCACGGACTCCGCGTCGTCTCTGGCGTCGTGCACGCCAACTGATCTCCTCGATGTCCTCCTCGTGCGCCTCGTGCTCGCCTCTTCCGCATCGACGTCAAGCCAGCGAGGATTCTGAATCCGGCTGAACTTGTCTGTGTTTCATCATCCATATCAAATTCCTCTTGCAATCATTCATTTTAGCGACATTCGTGTAACTTTCCTGTAATTCTTTTGACTTCTCTGTCCAAATGGTCACCATAACATATAACACACTCTCCCTGTACCATCTCTCCCTACTTTCCCCTTCGAAACTAAGTTATAACTGCATATGGGTAGCCTGTCCAAATTCCCTGTCCCGATTGAGAAGTACCGACGAACCGTGTTTTTTTCTGTACTTTCCCCCCTATTTCCCTTCTATGAACACCATTCCTCCACATTCCTTTCCGTCCCTTCCTCTCAAAAATACACGCACCCACAATCACACAACGATGATGATCGACTTGAAACCATACAAATCAAAATCTAGTCGCTTTACCTCGATTTCTATTTTGCGCATTCTAAAAGAGCTGCGAATCAATGAAGAATTCAATTTTAATCTGTTTTTACGTTACAATTCATGCCAAGCAGTACGAATTCTCGAGACAGGAAATACTTTAATCAGAACGACGGATACGAAAAAAAAAACCGAAAAGTTGAGAGAAGACAATATTCATGGTTGACTTAAAATAGCCAAATTTCCAAATTTATGAAGTATTTTTGCCATTTTCAGTGTTGGTTTCTAAATATAATTTCGCGTTCTTGGCAAACTGCCAAGTTTCGCACTGAAAAATATTGGAGTGCGGTGAAGCGCATTTGCATTGCCGCTACGGGATATTATTGATATTCCGCAATCTCCGTCATTTTCCAGTGAAGTTTTCGTCAGCTGAACTAGTGATAGCTGAAGAAAACACTCGGAAGTTCCGATTGATCGATTATTTTCATGTGTTTTCGGAAAACTACCCTGATTCCCATCGATTTTCACTCTGCACGCAGAAAAATTGACGAGTTTGCAGGAAGACGGGTCGAGATTGATGAATACGGTGCCACAGCGAGCTCGCGTCATTCAACTCTACAGACAGATTCTGAAATTGGCGAAGAACTGGAAAGCGAAGGAAGAATCGAACACGGCCGTCGAGAAGCAGCTGATCATTGCCGAAGCACGACGAACCTTCAGAGAACACCAGCAGGTTCCTTCTTTCCTCTTCATATTCTTCTGATTTCACTTTTTCTGAAGGAAACAGATCCCATCGTCATCGGAAAGCTCATCTATCAGGCGGAGCAGCGGCTAGTGCAGGCCGAACATTATGGGATCCCGCACGCAAGACCCGAATACCTTCCTCCTGACACCGCTTATAGTGTCCGCACTCACACCCAAAACTTCCAAAAGATGTCCAGAAAGCGGAGAACCGAGCGAGACGGACCGCTCCGGAAATGAGACCACTGAGCTCCGTTTCAAACGGTTCTTCTGCAGCGCTTCGAGGATTCCCGACGAGTTGATGGCCGATGTGGTCGAGAAATGCAAACAGAGTCCCGCGTTTCTGGAGGGAATTTCGGCAAATGTAAGAGCCATTCGGACGATTTTGAGTAGAAATTCTCGGAATTAGGTGTTCAACGACAAAACGGTCACTTCTCACGCGATCCGCTACCAGTTTCAAACGAATGTGCTCAAGACGCTCATTTCGGAGCTCGAAAAAAACGATGTGGCAGTTCCGGACGCGATGTTCGATCGATTGGGCACTTTGATGGGAATGAAGGAAGGAGAATTCGTCGAGAGAGTTCGTTCCGTTTCCAATATCAGACTTTGAAGTTTCGTTTCCAGTTGTATCTGAACGAGAGCGGCGATGCGATCCTCGCGAAGTTCAACGAATCCGTGAACCAGCTGTCGATGGGAACCACCGGATTGTCGGTGTGGCAGGCATCGGCGGATCTCGCGAATCTGTTCAGAATCTTCCCCGAAAAAATGTTCAAACAAATTGTCGAACTGGGTGCCGGATGCGGAGTAAGCGGTATTTCGATTGCGAAGATGTACGGATGTGGTGTGGTTCTGACCGATTGCGATGACAATGTGCTCGACCTTCTAAAAGAAAACGCCGAGAGAAACGGCCTTTTGAGCGAAAAGGCAGAAGAAGATCCAGGAGAAGCCTGTCAAGGGAAGATCCGTTGTTTGGACTGGTGCGACTTTGCTCTGTGCGAGTGGAAAGAGCCGGCCGACCTCATCATCGCCGCCGGTTAGCCTCTTCTCATTATAGTCCTCTCACTTCTCTGCGTCTCTCTTCCAGACGTCGTCTACGACACGGCGCTGCTCGCCTCTCTCTGCAGCGTCCTCCGTCTGCTTCTCCGCAATTCGCGCGCCGCTCTCGTCGCGTGCACTCTCCGTAATCCAGCCAGTCTCGAGTGTTTCGAGCATCATCTCAGTCGGTTTCCTCTTCTCATTCTTCGATTACATCCATGTTTTTCAGAAAGCTCAAAATTGGAGGTAATTGAGAGAATCGAGTATGAAAACGGCGAATACTTGATCCGAGGAGGCCAGCGTTTTGAGCATCCATCGATTTTCCCATTCTATTCCACCCTCAAAACTCCCACTATTTTCTATAATATTCAGCCGAAATAAACTGTTAGACTTGCCTCTATGGCTTCCTTGTCGATTCTCCTTTCTCGGTGACATTCTCCGAATTCCCAATACTTTTTCAATTTCACACTGTTCCCTCAAGCGCAGCCCCTTTTCAGATGACTCCGTCGACTCCGGTGACTCGCGACGAAATCGAGGTGACTTTCGCCGCAATGTGCACCGAGGATAAACCGAATCTTCTCAAGCTCACTCAGCTCAAAATGGTGCTCCGAGCTCTCGGATACGATCCTCGCAACACCACTGTTCAGGATATGACTAGAAAGATCAAGGACGGACGCAGCAAACTGATGGGCTGGCACGGAGGTTCTTCGGCCATCTGCAGTCTCTTTTCTATTTCCGATTTTCAGAGAAAGAGTACATGGACGTGGACGAGCTGTGGAATGCACTTCAATCGGAAGATCAGGAGCTTCCGAGCGAGGACAAGGTGACCGCCGAAATGAGGTCGGCGTTCAAGTTGTTCGATCCGGAGAGCAAGGGAATCATCACCGTCGACAATCTGAGAATGGTTGCGAAGGAGCTCGGCGAGTCGCTGGGCGATGCCGAGTTCGACGAGATGATTCGAGAGGCCGGCGGCGACGGAAAGACTGGAATCAACGAGCAGCAGTTCTTCGAGATCATGAAGAAGACGTGTCTTTACTAGTACACCCCATCCACTCATTTCTCTCGTTCCATTACACTTACCATAATCTCAAGCCGATCTCATAATCTTCCCTGTAATAAAACTGTTTTTGTAAGTAAAAAAAACGTTTTATTTAAAAATTAAATTGAATCAACAGAAGAAAGAATAATAAGAAAACGAATACAGGGAATTGGGAGGCGTTTATTGATCGTCATCGGAGTTCTCCTCCTCAGAGCTCTCTCGCTCGCTTTCAAAAGTTCCCTCGGGCAACGAGTAGAGACGGATCACCGGCGACTGCGGATCCTTCATCAACAAGTACTTTCCTGGCTTTTGTTTCATGCAGCTGAAATGAGAATTTTCGAACTGGGACTCTTTCCGATTTCCGCTCACCTGTCAATAACACAACGAAGAATTCCCCAGCAGTTGTCCATATTCAAAGCGATATTGCTCGCGAACTCGGTGGGTTTCACGTATTGAGTGTTGAGAATCGAGTGGCTGGTGGTGCTGCGCGGATTGTTGCGGGACACGTATCCGAGCTTCATCGTATCAGCTCCCGCGAGCAACGCCTGCAAAGTCCACTTGGCAACCTTGGCCGAGTTGTTTTTGATCTCGGTCGCCATGACGGCTCCTTTCTGTCCGTCGAGCTTCGTTCTCCAGTCGACTCCTCCAGCCTGCGTGCTGTCCCACTCGTTGAACGCCTTGATCGTGAGAGTTTGAACCTCATTGTTGAGGCCATGAATGACTCCATCCAACTCAGTACGGCAGACCAACTCGACGGGCTTTCCGTCGACGCCGGTTCCGAGGTTCCACTTTCGGTACTTGTAAGCCGTTCCGGAGTCGCCAGCATCTTGCTCTTCGAATGGAGCACGAATGTTCTTGAACTTGAAGCCCTCCTCGTTTCTCTTGACGACCTGACGACGGAAGTTCTGGTTGATGTAGAACGCTTCTGTCGCGAGATCTTTGGCATTGTTGATACCATTTCCGTCGAACGATGGAGGCTCGGCGCTAGTCTCGGAGACAGTGAGGGTCTCCACTGGATTCAAAATGTCTCTCGTGTTTCTTTTGTCGAAGAAGAGCTTATCTCCAACACGACAGGCCACAATATCCCACGAGTAAACTGACCGCGGAGCAGTCATCAGCGTGGCAAGGATGATGTCGGTTCCGAAAACGTTTCCGACGCCACTCTGGGCGAGGTCCTCAATGACGGTGTCATCGGTGGTCGTGACGTTGTAGAATACTCCAGCGCATCTTTGAAGTGGAATCGAGTTCTTCACAGAAACCCGATCGATGGCCTTGTCGTAGAATTGAAGGGATCCGTACTGATGATCACCAATATCCTCTCCAGCCGAAATATTGGGCAGGGCGAGTTTGGAGAACGCGTTTAGGTTCATCTCCTCGAGAACACCCCACTCCGGACGAACTTGGACAGACGGAAGACGCTCTTTCGGCCGGTCTCCTCCGAATCTTCCACCTTGTCCACGTTGTCCTTGACGGGCGTTTCCTCCGCGACGCTGCCACATCTTGAAAGCACGCTGCTGCTCCTTGGCAATGCTTCTCTTCATGCGCATGTTGGTCGTCTGGTTGGCCATCTCGCGCTTCTCGATCTCTTTCTGCATCATCTTGCGAAGATGCATTTGGCGGACACGGAAGTTTCGTTGCGGATTGCGAGCCATAGGCTTTGTAGTATCAACGAGCTGGAAGTTGTGCTCATCCATGCCGTGAATGTAGTCGAATTGACTTCCGGCATTGGCGGCAGATCCGTAGACACGCTCGTTGTATCTGAAGTTTCGGAATATAGAATTGGTTTTGACAGCACCATCCGCTCACCTTTCGTTTCCTCTTCGGTAGAAACGATCAAATCCGATCCAGTCAGCGACACGGCCAATACGATCGGCCTTGTTGAACTGTTGGAATGGAACGGGCTCCTCAGATGAAGAGCTGGACAATGGTCCCCATCCAGCAGAATTATCGGCGAGTGAAAGAAGTTCGAATTTAGGTAGCGCCATACCTAGAGAAAATATCAAATCGATAAATAAGAAAATGCCAGTTTTAGGCCAGTTGTCAAAATCGAAGATTCTTCGGTTCAGGCCATCATGGGTTTTACAAGAAAGATTTCAAGAAAATATATTGATTCGAGCCGGAAAATAAGAGAAAAAGAGAGAAGGTGAACAGAAATCTACTCAATCGAACGCGTGGAGAACAAAAAAGAAACTGATGGAAAAAAATAGGATACGCGGTGTAGTGTCGTATTGCGCCTTGTTTAACGCAGCAACCGGTCTGCAGTTCTGCGTCACGGTGTACACACATCTTGTGGATTTTCGCCACGCCCCTATTTAGAAGATGCATCCTCAATGAGGATTCCTCATCTAGATGGGAAATGTCGAAAATTGGTCTGACAAAACCTCAGCTTAGACATGGTCCAAAGAGACTCCAGCCAAACCTAGAGAAAGTCAAAATTTGATCTCAAAATTGTGCGCGCGCGCCAAAGTCCAACAATGCGAGACGTCATCTCTCGAACCCTATAAAAGCAAGTTTCCGCGAGCTCTACCGTTCTTCTTGCTTCCCCGACTATGCTCGTTGTCCCAAAAACTCCGAAACGCGCGTTGCAACGTCAGAACAGCCAGGCCCGTTGCGATGTTCCAAGAGTAAACCCAAATTCCTCGCTTCAGTTGTCTCATTGCTTCTTTTCAGTTTCGGATCGATGAAATCGGACTGACGTCGTCGTCGAGCCCCCGACGCCAACTCAAAACACTTCCCGACCAGATTCTACCGCATCAACAGCATGTGTTCCAGCAAGCCTTTCTGGCACAGTCTCTCACAGAGGGCGACGTTTCGGACTACGAAACGAAGACTCTCGGCTCGGACCCGCCAGTGACGTCGACGCCTCGTTTCGGCGCACCGCCGTTCTTCCCCTCCTTGAAGATCGGAGAAACGCAAGAGCGCATTCCCCACCCGATCAACCTCATCTTCCGCGAAGAGATTTCCCACGATCCGGAGCTCGGAGGATCAGAAGTGGAGCCCGAGCTGGTCGTGCTCGATTCGTCATCAGATGCCACGCCGCCGACGATCCGTCCGACCTCGGAGCCACTCTTCGCTAAACCGCCTCCTTGCTCTCAGTTCCGCACGACGAGCGCCGAGCCGACGCTTCCACAATCTCCGTCTCGGCAAGTTGGGAAAAAACGACCCCTCAGTTCGTCGACGGTTCCGATGACTCCGCGATGTGCGAGACCGACGAAAGCGTGGATGGCTCGATTCAGGACTGAACCAGAAGACAACAAGATTCCGCCGAAGACGAAGAAGTCGACTCTGACGGCGGAAGAGCGGAAGGCGATCTGGGAACGTCTGCTGGCTCACTGAGAGCCGAACCACGCGAAAGTAACACGCCATCTGCGAATAGAAGGTCGTTACGCGTGGCTCTGTGTATATGATAATCCGCACTAACAGTTCCCTTTTCCATGTAAATAAGTCAGATCAAATTTTTATTCGTCAGAAACTTTCACCGGCGTCCTTAAAAGTGAGAATGTGCGAGAAGGAACTATTCAGCAAGAAATCAGTTCGGTGATTGTTCTCTGCATTGCGGATAGCCCATTTGAATCTATGCCACAAAGTTCGGAGGAAACGGTGGATAGTTCGGGAGAGACGTGTTCATTCTTGAAGTAGTCGTCTCCCAGTTCGACGTCAACCATACATACACTGAAACAGAAGGCTAGTTGGAGCATCTGAAGGGAAGATGCCTACATGATGAAGAGGGCGAAGACGATGACACTGATCTCTTTCCTGCTCCATCCGGTGATGTTCTCTGCATCGAGATGAAAAGTGGCCGCGAGGCGGCTGAGAAGATCTCTTCGGGTGGGAGTCAGGTGAAGACGTGCTTCTAGTTCCATCCAGCTGAAATGAGTTCCAGGAATTAAGGCAAGGGTTCAGGTACTGACTGGTTCCTGATCGAATGCAAGAAGATGTTCAGTCTCTTCTCTTTTACATTGTACTTGTCCAGATTAGGAAGATCCACCGTCTTCTCTTCCAGCTTGATTCCAGAAAGGAAGTTCATCAGTATCTTCTCGGAGGTTCCTCCCGAGGGTCTCGGTCCTTCTTTGATCATCTGACGTGTTTCTGCAGTGATCCACGACTTGACGAGTTCGACGATCCATGCGTCTTTCTCTTGAACTGTCTCTGTTTTCTTTACTTCGCTCGACGTCTTTTGGATCAATGGTTGTGCATCGATGATGATGGGCGGTTTCTTCTGCTTCGAGTTCTTGTTTCCGTACTTTTCTCGGAGCTTTTCGAGAATCTCGTCT
Source organism: Caenorhabditis sulstoni (assembly GCA_963966605.1). Lineage (NCBI taxonomy): Eukaryota > Metazoa > Nematoda > Chromadorea > Rhabditida > Rhabditidae > Caenorhabditis > Caenorhabditis sulstoni. The sequence goes on along the minus strand of OZ016477.1, from coordinate 6,091,464 downwards.
TCTTTTTTCTGATTCTTCTCCGTCAACTTCACTGATGTCTTCTTCGGAGGCTTGGTCGTTTTTGAATTTCTCGCCGCTCCACCGAAACTCATTCCTTTGAACTCACGGATCGATCTGATGAATTCTCGATCATCTTCTGTGAGTTTGTAGGATTCCTTCTCCGGCTCTTCTAATTCTTTCGGCTCTTCGAACTCTTCGTTCACTTTCATTTCTTTCACTTTCGCAATGAGCGAATCAGCGACGAACTCGACGGACGGCTCGTTTCTAGGCAGACAGTCCACCGGGTCCTCGTTCTCAGTCATCTCACAAGCGAAACTCTCTTCTTCCGGCACGTTATATTCTTTTTCTGAACTCAGAATCTTCTAGATTGTTTTTTTCTCGTTAATTCCACTCACTCATTCTCTTTTCAGAGTATCCGGTGATCCAAAGCGGCTCCTGTTCGAGCTGATTCCGGACGAAGAAACTCTTGTGATAGCAGCGTTCCGAACAGAACTTGTTGCGTTGTTTGCATGATTCGTAGATCTGAGACACTATTGCTTTTCGATCGAGCCCCCTTCAGTTTATCCTCACTTTTCCTTCCTTCCTGTCAATCTGGTACATTTGCGGTCTCTTCTTGGGCGGAGCTCGCGGACACGCAGGGAATCCGCACTGTTTGTTCAGAAATCGTTCTTCAATGACTTCATCCCAATCCAGGTTATGCAAGTTTTTTAGCTTAACATTATAATATTCAGAATTTGAAAATAAATGGATCTTACGTGAATCTGAATCTCCGAAACGCTTTCGACGTCGATCAGCGTTTCGATTGTTTCTTTGACTGTTCTCCGATACGAATTCTCTTGCTCTTGTTCGGTTTTCGGCTCCATTTCGACTTGAAATTTTACAATTTTCGAGCTTTTCGAAACTGTTACAAAGCAAAGACGAAAATGTTGCCGGAAAATTTTGGTGTGAAAATGGCCGAGAAAACCACAGATGGAAGAGTTTTTGTATGCAGCTCGGCCGCCAGGCAAAGTTTTCTTCCTTTTCGAAATTGAATTTTCTGGTCTTTTTCATACTTTAAAAAGGCCGGGCCGGGCCGGGCCGGGCCGGGCTTTTTCTGAAATTTTTTGGCCCGGCCCGGCCCGGCCCGGCCCGATTCGGCCCGGCTCAAAAATGAAACTTCGCAATTTGACCGAGACTTGCAGCGTGTCGAGATAAATTCGGTCAAAACGTGATAATTCATGTGGAACATCGTTATGTTGAGATTTGAAGTTGAAAAAGGAAAAAAAATTGAATTATGAAAAAAAAATATTGAGAAAAGTTTTCGAAAATTTCAATTTTCGAAAAAATTTTCAAACCCGGGCCTTCCGGGCCGGGCCCGGGCCGAGGGTACGAAAAAAAGCCCGGCCCGGCCCGAGCAAAAAAAAAAAAGCCCGGCCCGGGCCGGGCCGGGCCGGGCTTTTTTTCCGGGCCGGCCCGGAATTTTTAAAGTATGGTCTTTTTCTAACTGTTTCAATCCATTTTCTTCCAGCTATGACTTCAAAAGCCGACTATCTGAAGAAGTATTTGTCTGGAAGCTCCGGTGACCAAGAAAAAAAGAAAAAGAAGAAGAACAAGGAAAACAAGGAAAAACCGAGAGGGTGAGTTCGGAAGAAAACTAGTTTTCCTATCGAATGTATGCATTCTTTTTAGTTTGCGATTGATTGAAGAAGACGCGTTTCTGTCGGTGGAAGCAGCGAAAGCGAAAGATATCGGATCGGACGAAGAGCAAGAAGAGATTGAAGTGTTGAAGCAGAGTGTAAAGAAGGCGAAAGTAGTGCATGGCTTCAAGAAAACGTTTGCTGAAGTAGAAGTAAAAAAGGAAATCAAAGAAGAGCCGCTATCACCGGATAGTTCACCGCCGAGAAAACCACGTCAGCGGCACGACAGTGACTCCTCGCCGCCAAGAGCTGCTCGAAAAAGGAATTACAGCGAAAATTCCCCTCAAAGAAGACAAAGACATGACAGTGACAGTGGTGAGTATTACCTGAAAGTGAACAAAATAATCAGATTTTCATTACAGATAACTCCCCTCCTCGGAGATCTCGCGGTGGTAATCGGCAGCGACACGACAGTGACAATTCTCCGCCAAGAAAAGGCGCCAGGGGTGAGAAATGTGCCAGAATAGCTCAAAAACTAGAACTGTCGGTTTCAGACGGATCCCCTTCTCGTCGTCCGAGAACTCGTCACGACAGCGACAATTCCCCACCAAGGGCCACCCGAAGAAGGCACGACAGTGATAATTCCCCTCCGAGAAGAGGCGGCAGAGGTTGAGAAACTGTCTCGCTTTGATTGAAACCTGTTTTTTTTCCAGATCCATCGCCACCACGTCGTCCTCGAAATCGTCACGACAGTGACAATTCTCCGCCTCGAAAGCGGGGGAATGATCGAGATTCGTCGCCTCCTCGTCGACAAAGAAAGGAAAACAACGACGATCAGAGTCCGCCGAGGAAGTCGAGAAAGATCGAAGAACCGAAGAAGATAAAGAAGGAAGAACCTGATAGTGACACTGAGAAATCCAGCAGGACTTTGGAGGGAAAAAGAGCCGGATTGCAGTCAGCGAAAGATTTGAGAGAGGAGAGCGACAAACTGAGAGCCAAGAACTCAAAGATGTTCGAAGAGCTGGACAGCTCAGTAAGCGGTAGATTCGCGGACACGGTGTACCGACAGAAGCAAACGAAAAAGAAAGGGAAGGATTCGGAGGAGGATCAGGCGAAGAAAGAACGAGAAGCGAAAAAGACGGAGGAGCTGAAAGAAAAGTACAAGTCGTGGAATCGAGGAATCGCTCAGATCGATGAACGGAGAGAGCAACTCGAGGAGATGGCGAGAGTCGCTGCAGAGCCAATGGCTAGAGCTCGAGATGACGAGGCGATGAACGCGCATCTCAAAGGAGTGCTTCATGCCGCCGATCCGATGGCTGCGATGATTCAGAAGAAGCGCAGGGATACAGCCATCGATCGAGGAGAACTGGTTTATCCGACGTATCAGGGCCATTGGACGCCGAACCGATTCGGGATTGCTCCTGGATACAGATGGGACGGAGTGGACCGATCGAACGGATTTGAGGGAAAACTGGCGAAGACGGCGAACACGAAGGCTGCCAACCAATCGGAGTACTACAAATCGATTGCTGAGTACGAATAATAATCATAAAAAACAAAATAATTTATTTGTTTCTGTCCTTTTTTGATGTCATCATTTGTTCGATGAAAATATGATCGAGAACTTTGAGAAGCGAAAATCAATAAATAGAAGACGACGTCTCGGTGCTTAAGCCTTTCGAAGCACGTAGCACGCGAAGGTGTCGGTCTTGATGAAGCAGTGCTCGCGGAGCTCTCCCTCGATCGGGGAGAGTCCCTGCTCGCCGCAAGCCACGTAGAACTCGCCGCTCACGAGACGAGACTTGACTCGCTGAGCCAGTCGTTGCATCGAAGTTTCCGGATCTTCGGTCAGACTCTGAAACGGCGGACTCTGTGCGATGGAGCGAGTTTGCTAAGAGATCGAACCTGTCTGATCAGCTTGCGAAGTCGAACGGAGTTGCAGATCGGGGTGTCGTCGGCAGCGCCTCCCTTCGAGAATCGTCGGTTTCTGAATCCGGCGCTTCCTCCCTCGTACTCCTCCACCTCTTCCTGAGCCTCGTCGTAGTTGGCTCCGCTCGGAGCTCCTCCGCTGTTTCCACTGTATCCGCCCGAAGACTCGCCTCCTCCCGATGGAGCCGGAGCAGCAGCTGCCTCTCCTCCTCCTCCTCCCGAGTAGGTCGGAGCTGGAGCCGGCGGTGGTGGTGGGGGCGGGGCGGGAGCGGCAACGGACTCGCCACCTCCAGAGTAGTTGCTGCCTCCAGCAGCTGCTCCAGCGTCTCCTCCTCCTCCGCCAGAATAGCCTCCAGAAGGAGCTGGTGCCGGTTCTGGGGCGGCTGGAGCTGACTCGCCTCCGCCAGAGTATCCGCCTGCAGGAGCTGGGGCTGGAGCCGGCTCAGAGGATCCTCCTCCCGAGTAGGAAGACGACGACTCGCCCCCTCCGCCGGACGATCCTGAGTATCCTCCAGATGACGCGGCTGCTCCAGCATCGCCTCCACCTCCAGAATAGCCTCCAGAGGATCCGGAGGAGCTCGACGAAGAATCACTCCCCGAAGAGTACGAGGATCCGCCCGACGACGAGGATTCACCGCCAGAGTATCCTCCAGATGAGGAAGATCCCGACGACGTTTCGCCGCCAGAGTACCCACCGGAAGATGTTCCGGACGAAGATTCTCCGCCAGAGTATCCACCGGACGAGGATTCACCTCCGCTAGAGTAGCCTCCGGAAGAAGAAGACGACGATCCTCCCGAATAGGAAGATCCTCCGGAGCTAGTCTGAAACGAGAATCGGATTGAGCGAGGTGGGGGAGAGCTGGCGCGCACCTAGGAGTATCCTTCCTTCTAATGACACGGACGGTTAGTTGTGGGGAGGGGGGCTCTTATTTCCGACCGATTAGTAAGTGACTGCAGCCGCCCGTTCTTCGCCACCACGTACCGGGTTCAGTTCGATGGAGCGCACTTCCTTTCCTCTCCCGATTCTCTACGATCCAGATGGTCTTGTGTTGTGTGTTTGCATGCGATGCGTTAGAAAACGACGTACACGTTCGGAAACATTTATATACAGGACACAGTTTGGGTTGCCCTCACGTCTCCCGGAGAAGACGTGAGAGCAAGAACAGAAGAAGAAGGTGGAATCGGTCTTCTGAAAGGGGAAGATGGGGGGGAAACTAAGAGAGAAGAGACTACCTCGTCTTCACAACAACAACAAAACGATAGTGGGGGATCGGGAAGTTATGCCTTGTTGAAGAAGCGCGAGAATCTGGCGCGTCCCGGATAAGAAGAACCACCACTTGCTTGTTCAGAGTATCCAGCGGCCGCTGGAGCCGGAGCCGGCGCCGGTGGCGGTGGTGGTGGTGGCGGTGGCGGGGCGGCCGGGGCCGAGTAGCCTCCGCCTCCGGAGCTGCCGGCGTATCCTCCGCTGCTGCCTCCCGATGAGTAGCCTCCGCCTCCTCCGGTCGAGTATCCGCCGCCTCCACCGCCTCCTCCCTGAGCGTATCCTCCGCCGGAGCTTCCTCCAGTGGCGTATCCTCCGCCTGAATCAGTGTTCGAAGCTCTGTGAGATGATTTCCTTCTTACCTCCGCTGGTAGCGTATCCACCGCCTCCAGAGCTAGCATACGATGGAGCTGGGGCAACTGCGTATCCTCCGCCGCCTCCGCCTCCTCCGCATCCTCCGCCTCCAGATGGAGCGACAGCATATCCACCTCCTCCGCTGGATCCTCCTCCTCCGCATCCGCCGCCGCCGCCGCCTCCTCCTCCGCATCCTCCGCCTCCTCCTCCGCATCCTCCGCCGCCTCCTCCTCCGCATCCTCCGCCTCCTCCTCCGCATCCTCCACCGCCTCCGCCTCCGCATCCTCCTCCGCCTCCGCATCCTCCGCCTCCTCCGCCGCATCCGCCGCCTCCTCCTCCGCAGCCTGAATTTAGAGAGAAGACTCTTCACCCTTTGAAGCTCTTCCTCACCTCCTCCTCCTCCGCCGCATCCGCCACCTCCGCCGCCGCAGCCTCCGCCGCCTCCTCCGCATCCTCCTCCGCATGGTGCAGGTGGTGGTGGGGCACATCCGCCTCCGCCTCCGCATCCTCCGCCTCCTCCGCCGCAACCTCCGCCGCCTCCTCCGCATCCGCCGCCGCAACCTCCGCCGCCTCCGCCGCATGGTGGCGGTGGTGGTGCGCATCCGCCGCCTCCGCCGCCGCATCCTCCACCGCATCCGCCGCCTCCACCTCCGCATCCTCCTCCGCCTCCGCATCCGCCTCCACCACCGCATCCTCCACCGCAACCACCGCCTCCGCCGCCGCATCCGCCGCCGCAGCCACCTCCGCAGCCACCTGCATTTTCAAAACCTTCTCAATCCAAAAGAGCTCGCAGAAACCAACCTCCGCCGCCTCCTCCGAGACTAGGGAAGAGGAATGATGAGACGTGGATCGTCAAAAGAAGGAGAACTACCAACCGAAGGTAGGTCATTCTGAAAGACGTCACAGGAGTCCAGAAAACGAAAAAGACTTTAAAAGGAGAAGGAGAAGAAGTGGAAGAAGAAGAAAAGAAGGAATGATGCTTATTAGTCGCCACATCCCTCCAATCTTATATACTCATCCCAATTACTACTGCAGCAGAACAAGAAGTGTTCGGACGCCGCCCACTTCTTGCGCAAAACGTCTGGTTTTGGCAAAACATACACACACAAATACGCATGCATATTGTTATCAGAGAAGAATGACACCGGTTCTCACTTACCAGTTACGACATTCGCAAAAAGATTTCAGACTCAGATCAGTATCGAATGGAACCGCGAACGAGTGTGACAGGCGAAAGTCGAGATGGAAAACAGTCTGGAATCGGCGGCTTCGGCAGAAAAGATCCGAAGAGATCCAGAATAACGGGAAGCCGAAGGGCGGCTGGAATAGTGCCCGACAAATCCACGAATCTCGGAGACTGTTCGAGATTAGTTGGTCTGTCATTCATCAGGTTTCAAACGCCTCCATTTCAATTCCCCCCTCGTGACCCCATCTGTTCCATTCCGCCCGAACTCTGTCGTCTTCCGAATCCTCTGAACATCGGTGTCGTCGCTCAGATGACGCAATCGGCTGCTTCGTTCTCCGCTTTCTCCCCGCTTCCAACCAGTTATTCCTTCCCTCTCTCTCTCTGTCCATTTGCACTGATTCTGTCTTGGCCAAGCTGGAATCCTCCTTATCTCTTCTTTCCGTCATGTTTATAATGACGCCCCCACCGCCCGGAACAGCCACACTCACACGCAAAATGGATACGCGAAGAAGAAAGAAAACAAATTCGGCGCGCATTGTTATTATTGTTTTTGCCTGCAGACATCTTCCGTGTTTGAGCACCTGGGCGGCTCCACGAGTCGCAAAACGTATAAATGAAGCAGGTCACGTAGAAGTTCGACACAACTAAAATATGCTCTCGCAAGCACTCTTCGTCACAGTCTTCTGCATTCTGACGAGACGTTTCGAAGCCGTCGTCACTCAAGAAAACTGCGAGCAGTCGCATCGAGAGCCGCGGTGTGCGAGCATTTTCGAAGACCTCTCCAACTGCTACAATGCCACGTTTCGGCCGATGCTCGGGGTTAATCTCAGAAGACGTTCTCCAGAATCTTCCCAATCTCATTCCAGGACTGTCTCGTCACCTGTAGCGCGTGCGAATCGTACAAGTGCTCCAACCCACAGCCAGAATCCGTGCTTAACTGCTCGGCTCTCGCGGCTCAGTGCGATTCGGACACTTTCAGTGAATTCATGAAGGAGAAGTGTCCGGCGACGTGCGGAAAGTGTAATCGGAAAAATGCGAACCTGTGCGGTGACAAAAGCTCGCCCGAAGTCTGCGCGACGATGGCGGTGAGCTTGTGAAACCTCCCGGAATGAGCAGACGTCTTCTTTCCAGGGCTTCTGTAACACGATCGATTACTACGATCTGCTCTCGACAGAATGTCCTTCCACGTGTAATCGGTGTCCGCAGAACGGAACGAACATCCACGGAGGCGGTGGAAGCGGAACCGAGTGTCAGTGACCACTTTCCCCCGGAAAGGGCTCCATTTCAAACTGTTTTCAGCATGTGTCGACGTGGCCAACGACTGCTCCGCCAACCTGAATCGCTGCTCCGATGCTCAGTATGCTCCGCTGATGCACCGACTCTGTGCGAAGAGCTGCAACGCGTGCAGCGCTTGCGAGGATACCAACAAGATGTGTCCGACTTGGGTCGCCAAGGGCTTCTGCACCAAGTACAGTCGGGCTGTTGTCTTGAAAACCTGCCCGGACAGTTGTAAATTGTGTAACAGATGAATAATAAATAGATAATTTTTATTAGCATGTTTGAATACACGTACAGAAAAGATCAGAAGAGAATGGAAATATCACAGCTCGATAACGTACTTTTCAAGGGGCATCTCGATCAGCTCGTAACCAATTTTGGCGTGATTGAGCATCCGTTTCGTCGTTCGGAAAGGCAGCTCGTCCCGATCTTCCAGGAAATAAACCATTTTTACTCGTGACTGAATCAGCATCTGGGCGCACCGGTTGCACGGAATCAATGTAACGTAGACTGTGCATCCTTCCAGAGTCGCGCAACGCTGAAAAAGTATTCATCGTCTTTCTCGAATCTTCATTTCTTTTCCCGAACCTTGTTTATGACCGCATTCATCTCGGCGTGCACCACGTACAGATGCTTGTTGTCCTCAGGATCCGACTTGTCCCACCGAAACACGTCGTCGTCCACTCCGATCGGGAATCCATTATAACCTATTGACACGATACAATCGTTCTTGTCCACTATCACGCATCCAACTTGTGTAACTGGATCTTTGCTCCGTAATGACGTCACTTTGGCCATCCGTAGAAACCGTTGATGCTTTTTGAGTGCTTTCGGATCTTCCTTTGATTGATTTCGATTTATGTCTAGTTCGCCTAGTTTCTCTTCTATATTGCATGAAGAAGGTTCGGAGAGCTTTAGAGACGTCATCTGAAAAAGGTTTCCATTAATTTAAAATAATTCGATAATCAACAGAATCCAGGAATGTGCAAGAAGAGCACGATGGAGCAATTGAAACGAGCACATGCGGAATACGGTCTTTCACGCGCATTGTGTGCAATTTTCCGTCGCGGTGTCTGCACATATCGACCCGCTAACAAAGAAAACGAATAATCGCGCGCGCGCGCATCTCCAGTTGCTCGCATCGCAAACACACCATTTCGAATGAAATTCGTTTCCGATTTGCTTCTTTTCGCTTCCAAATCGACCTCGTTACACTCCTCACTTCCTTCGAAGCGAAATCATCTCGTAGTTTTCAGAGAAATCTCCAACAAACAATGACCACTGTCGATGAAGATATTCTTCTTCACGAGCCAGAACTTGACGGATTTGATCACCTCACGGTTCGTATTCAAATCAAGAGCATCATTTTAATCTTGAAATTTGGAAATTCCAGGCGATTGATGAGGATTTGCTGCTGGGCGGCGCCGGCGAAGTCTCTCGAAAATTGACCCAGGAATCGGTCGGTGATTCTTTGATTCTCGGAGATCCGGTTCCTGAGCAAGTAAGTTTCTCTCGTTTTCCGAATGGTTCCCCTCTTATTTCGTTTTTTTTTCCATTTGACTCCTCCAGTATCGACTTTCCCGTTCAATAGCCACTGTTTCCTCGAAACAACATTAGTTCTCCTTCGAAGTTATCGATTTTATCTGTAATTGCGAAAGTCTGTGTATCTGTAATTGCAATGGTATCCTTTTCTCTCTTCTTGCCTTTCTGATCTGCCTAACCACCCAACCTCTTTTCTTCTTCTTTTCTTTCCCTCCTCAAGTCGGCCAGTTCGTTCCCCCGTTTGCCCAATTCGATCTCCCCGCCCCCTCCAGACTTTTCCCTATGATCACCATCGACAAACTGCTTCATCGAGCCAAACACAAATGATTGACTCTCTCGATTGCTAATTTATCTATTCGATGATTTTGGTGCTGCTTTTGTACCTTTTGACTATTTGAAGTGACTGATGTAACGGTCCGCTCGGGTTTGTCACACTATTTATCGACCGGATAAATAAATAAAAGAGTCCAAATAGAAGATGAAGAGTGTCAAAAAAAGAAAATAAAAGGAAAGTGAAGGTATTTAGAGAAGAAACTCGCAGGTAAGCACAGATTGCAAGGAAGTTGGAAGTGGGCCGGAATTGTGGAAGTTTGGAAATACGGCAAGCTGATCGACCGACAGCGAACTGAGCAATCTGATGATATCTATAACATTGAATATGCTTCTTTTTTTCTTCAGAGCTGAACATGCGGCATGCAATATCCGGTCGTTTTGCACTAATCAGACCAGATCTCCCGGTCTGGATTCGTCTGGGTCAAGACCGATCCGGACCGGCAGGTTTGAGCTTGGTTATTCATTACAACCCGATGAGGCTAGTCGCAAGTTCAGCGCTGCTCTTTTCAGAATCGTGATCTCGCAGAAAACCTTTGTTTTTTATCAGATCAGATCACGATTCATTACAAATTAAATGACAGCTCAAATTCACTTCTCTACATGACTCATATTAGAAGTAGAATTCATTTTTTCGTTCGTGTGTTTGTATTTTTTGCGACGGGTTTTACTAATATGATGGGGAGACATTTGCACCTGATTTCTAATTATTGTCCTATTTTTCGGTCGAAAACAGGGTGAACCGCCATTTCTTGCAGACGATCGAAAACGAAAGTGACGAAACGAAAGAAGAAAAGGGAGAGAAAGAAGATGAAGAAGAAGCAGGAAGTGAGAAGGAAGAGCTGGATTACGATGAAGAAGAAGACGACAACGACGAGAAACGAGAGCGGACGAGCCGGTACGCGTCGGAGAAGAAGGGCGGCGCCCGAGCTGACGTGGAAGAAGTCGATGAGAACAAGAAGAATGGAGTCTCGAGTGTAAGCAGAGAGAGCGATTATGAGGGGAACAGGACATCACTGTTTCAGAAGACACCGGGAATTCCGTCTCTGTTCGACAAGACCATCACGAACAATCCGATGAAAAGCGGCGATCAGCCGATCGGAGTGCGTCTTCGGATCGAGGGAGAGCAAGAGCGCATCTTCTACCCGCCGCCGAACTTCATGATGCAAGAACCGCCAAACAACATAGTTCCACGTCTTCCGAATGGAATTCCGCTGGTCGGGATGCCCCAGAATCACGGACGCGCTGGATTCGGACTAGGATATCAGGCGCAGGCTCGACTCACTGGGGGAGGAGGTCTTCCCGGCGGGATGCCGTCCGGTGGTCAGTGGGATCAGGCGGTCGCAATGTTTTTGCATGGAAGATCTCATACCGGATCCACGCATTCTTCCTCGCGCCATCGCAGCTCGCGAAAGCGCAGAAGCTCGTCGTACTCGAGTGTGTCGAGCGATTCGAGTGAGAGTCGATCGAGATCGAGAAGCTCGTCGAGAAGCGATCGCCGACGCAGAGATAGGAAAGAACGACGCCGCGATGATCGTGATCGTCGCGATGATCGTGACCGACGGGACGACAGAAAAGACCGAAGAAGGGATCGTTACGAGGATCGTCGACCAGCGAGACAGGATCACAGGGATCATCGCGACAGCAGGAGAGATCAGAGAAATGCGGCGACGATAGAAAGTGCGCGCGCTCTGGGCCTCTCGAGCGAGTACATAGATCGTGTTAACGAGCAGAAGAGGAAGCGGGACGAGGTTGTCCGCAAGAAGGAGGAACGGAGACGCGAGCCTGAGAAGAAGGAAACTACGTCTCCGGCTTCTTCCGCTCCTGCTCCGGCTGCCGCTGCCCCCAAAATGAAGGCGTTCTTGGTTGTCAACGTCTCCGGAGTGCAACAACTCCCGACCGCCGTCAAGAAGATTGAGGCAATCGCCACCGAACTCTGTCCGATCAAGAAATGTTGGAGATCCTCCGAGGACACCGTCTCCATTATCTTCAACGCTCACGACAAGGCCCAGGAATTTATGAAAAAGTACACTGGGTTCGTTTTCATTCTGTCTCGCCCCTTTTCCTTCATTCTAATTATCTATTTTTTCAGAAAAGTTCTGTCTGGACTCCGAATCACTGTCTCATTGGAGAAGCAGTTTTTGAACACCAGCGAAGTGAGATGAATCTCCCCCGATATTTAATAATAATTGAACACAACCGCGTTTTCATATTTGTGTACAGATAAAACTATTTTATTCGAATCAGTTCAATCAATAAATATACACAGGTTCGGAGGGAGCCCCTCCTTCACAGAACGACGTGGTCCGACTGCTGCGGCGGCTTCAGGAGCAGCTTCCCGCTCTCCTGAATGCTCATTCGCTGACGGCACTCGGCTCCGAGAGCCCGCTTCTCCTGATGCGAATTCCAGAATTTCGAGACGCACTCGATCACCGACCGATTTGTGTAGCACACGATGAACGAGACGAAGAAGCCCTGAAACGGCTCGATTTCCCGTCGCAAGCAAATGCGCTCCACTGGACGGTGCAATGGAGCGCATTTTCAAAGAAACGTTACCTGTAGGCCATTGAGCGACTGATCGGTGACCTGATAAACCGTGTTACTGAATCGATAAATGGTCAGCAGCTGCTGGACACCGAACACCGGAATGAGCATGAAGGCGCCGCGGACGGCTTTCCTGAAACCCGCACAAGTCTCCATTCCGTCCCTGTATGCAATCGCGCTCCACCGCACTCGTCCGGAACTCTGTGCTCCGGCTCGCCTTCTTCTCTCGGAATGACGTCCGTCTCTCGCCGAAACCCGATCCGTCTCACTTTTCTAATTCCGGGCGGCGCCCTCTCACCTGTATTGAATTCGCTCGAGGTGCGGATCGCATCGCAGCTTCTTCACCAGAATGTAGACAATCAGTCCGAGCAGCAGCAGATTCACCTGGAATGAAACGAGTTTGAACTGGGGGGAAGAGGCGGTCGGGACTCGGCGAGAGCTCACCCCCATCGTGAGCAGCGACGGCGCCACGATCATCCACTCGACCCACGCGACGGACGAGTTCTCGACCCAGCAGAAGCCGACGTCGTCGTAGAGGCCCCGCAAGAACATGTAGACGGCGGTGATGACTCCGGGAGCTCCTGGAACGAACCGTTTGTGCTCGGCTGCGCGCTTCCGTGCTGCCTCACCCCAACAGATGAGCTTGTAGCTCTTGAGAGTCTCGCCTTCGGAGTGCTGAGCCGTGTACAGTAACCGCCACAAATACACAGCTTCTGCGAGCATCCACGAGAAGTTGGTCAGCCGCAGGTAGCGGAGTTGGATCGAGAAGAGGAGGCGGCAGAACATCTGAAAATAGACATGGACACTCGCGTATTTCGAGAAGAACAAAGGGGCATTTCGAAGAGAGAGAGAGGGGAGTGAGGCTTCAGAAAATTTGAATAATTCAGTTTGCCGCCGCCCAGCGACTCACGTGGTTCGAGTAGATTTGCGAGGAGAGCGGCGCTTCGCTGACGACGAAAAGGCTGACGTTGATGAGGTAGAAGGCGCCGTAGGCGAGACAGGAGACGAGCAGATGACGGTGGAGGATGAACATTGGTTGGCAACGGATTGGTCTGCAACAACACGAACGGGAATGCACAATGAGCAGCGGGAGGAGGGAAGGGCACCTGAGCAGCATCAGCATCACGACCGCCGGTACCAGAAAGATGACGCTGGCCGAGTACGTCATCAGTCCCGCTATCATCTTCGCCTCGGCGTCCTGAAAAGAGGCAGGGACTAGAATACGCGCTTTCCGCGTTTTCTCGGCCAACCTTGTTCACAGTGCATCCGCTGTAGTCCGTGTGCTCGCGGACGTAGTCTCCGTACTTCTCCCATCCGTCGTTCGTGCACTCTTGATATGCTGAAACTCTTCTCCCGTCCCCTTTCCTTTCCGTTTCTCGCTCCTCACCCAGCCCATCGCTGTCCGACTTGGCGTGCCCTCCGTAGATATAAACGGGACACTGACGCGCCACTCTGCCCGGATTCGCCCAATCGAAACAGTTCCAGCCGTCCCAGGTGGCCGGACACGTGGCATCCGTGTGCTGATTGTCTGCAATAACGCGTCTGAAACTGGCTGGACACGGCGGCGGCGAAGGGCCTACACTTGACGAGCGTGTTCCTGCAGCAGTAGCGAGCCGCCGAGCAGCAGTCCTTGACGACGAGATCGAACTGAAACGGCAGCGCCGGGTCGAGCTGCAGTCGGCTCAGCGGAGTCGTTCGCGAACTGAAAACAGACCGCACCCAGTTGATTGGATTCGGGCGGTGCAAAGGGCGCGAACTTTCTCGCCCTCCATTCAATTTCCGCTCTTTCAATCTCCCGCACTTTTTTCTCCCGTTTTTCTTTCTCGCGCCTCGGCTCGTTTCTGCGGAAATTTACAAAAATCGAAACGTTCTCGAAGAGTGAATCGGAAGAGAACTCTGAGAATTGTGTTTGATGAAAAGAGAAAGAATGAGCTCTCTTCTTGCTCTTTGTGCTCTTTTTCGTGTGCCTGCTCAAGAGAATGATCTTGTGTCATGTAACGGAAAAGAGGGATTAGCTACTTGTTTCCGTTTTCGGAATTGACAAGCCGAGACGGCTGCAAGTGCGCCCCACTGCACCCCTCCGATGAGTTCCAGCGGAAGATCCCTCGCTCCGTCGGCTCGCAGGAATGTGTGTTTGCCTTCGTGTTCTTCTCTCTGCCGAGACGAGAAACCGATTGAAAATGTTGCAAACGTTTACACAAACTGTCATTTTTTGCCTCGTCATTCACCCCCCTTCCCACCGCCGATCCGTCACTTTTTGCTCTTTCCTCCCTCGTCTCCAGGACCAGAGAATGACCACTGCGCCCGTCGGAATGCCGGATTACTGTAGTTTCAGCCACTCCCAATCGGTCCCTTCCAGATGTTTCATCGGGATTTCGTTGGCTCTCTCCATCTCGTAGACATCCTTCTCTCATGTGTGGTTTCAAAGTGTTTCTTTCGTTTCGTTTCGTTTGCGTATCATGTGTTGCGATATGAAGGGAAGCGCGAGAGAGTGGGGGAAAACGAGAGACGCAGAGAGAGAGATGGCGGTTATGATGATGGGAAGACGAAGCGACGGGAGACAAGAGATCGCGATGTATTTCAGAACATGAGGGCACAAAAAGTCAACGAGAAGTGGAAACGAGAGGGTGAGAGACGCAGAGAAACCCGAGTGAATGGTCCATTGAGCAGGATTTGGGAAGATTCGAGAAACTGATGATCCCGATGTGGGAACCTCCTCCTCGAGCAAATCTTTCGGGCGGTGCACTCTCTCGTACTTCCTATGTCTGTGAGTCAGAAAACTTCCGGACTGAACCTCCCCGCTTCTCGAAAGAGTTCACGAATCGAGTGTGCGGTAGAGCGCGTGTTCTCTCGCACCAAAAAACGGCGGCTCGTCATGCACTGACACGTTTCCCGAGTCCGGAGATGGATGATGTTCGCCGCGATTCCCACCGGACCACTCTTCACATTTGCAGTTTTTTTTTGCCCTCCCGTCAATCTGGACGAACCTTGCCAGAAATTAGAAACTTCATCTTTTGGAGGGGGCCCCTGGGGGACACTCAACACGTGTCCATTCTTCTCTTCCCAAATAGAAAACGGACCTTTCTGTGCCGCGCGCGCGCACGCGGGCCGGACAGGAAATGAGGCGCCGAAGCCGGTCACTGTGCCCGTCTGCGTCTCTCACACGGTGCCGCACTCTCTCGCTCAATCATGCACACGGACATTCGAAAACGGGTGCCCGAATTCGTGCGAAATGTTGCGAGTAAAAGAGAGAGCAAATTGCTCGGACTTGCTCCGCTCGTTGCCCTTCGGCCTTCACAAGAGGTAATCGCATTACTTGTGCCGTAATGGATACGTTCTTTTTTTGGGAGCATCTTTCGTGTGCTCAATGAGCACACGGGTGGCTTGAAATCCGAGAAGACCCCGAGGAGAACCTTTTCGTTTCTCTTCTGGGAGCCGAAACGAAACAAATTCGGCGGGTTTCTCTGGGAAAAGCGAGCCGACGACTTTTGGACTCGCCCGCTCCTCATCTACAGTAATCCCCCTGCGCGCGCGCGCATCCAATTTGCCGGTTTCTTCAATTACTTGAAATTTTAATTTGGAAGGATAAAGAGGCTCACGAGTTGAGGGCGAATTCGGGAATATTGAAGACGTGCGAACTGTTGGCGCAGTTGCACTCGGTCGCGTCCGCTCCCATCGGACATATCAGCACGCCCGTCGCGTCGTTGCACAGCTGCGTTTCGTATCTGAAACTCCGTATCACGGGTACGCAGCCAATTCGGGAGGGAGAGGGAATAAGTGCAGGGGGAGGGATGAACTCAAATGCTTCTGGGAAACGCGTGTTTTCTTGTTTTTGTGGTTGCAGACTCGGGAAGAGAGAGAGGTGGACTCTAATCCCGAAAAAGACGTTTTTTTTTTCCTCTGTGGAAAGGACAAAAGAGAGGAAAAGGCGGGAGGTGCTAATTGTTGTGGAGAATGAATAATTGAGAGGAGAAGAAGAGGGTCGCTCACCTCTCGGAATAGGGTTTGACGAGCATGAAGATGAAGTAGAAGCAGGCGGAGCACGAGATGGAGTCGAAGGCGTCGGGCTGGAAGTCGCCGTGGTTCGAGAATCGGCACGACATCTGAAGGTCGGCGGCGGCGGACGAGGAGGGCGACGAGAAGGAATCCATGGCGGCCTCGACCCGATGTTTCGGAGCTGGAGAGAGAGACACACACGAGTGGGCGGGGCTTCGAGACGAGAGAGAGAGAAGAGACGCAGAGACAGCTGAAGGGCACCGCGATTCGGAAGAAGAAGAAGAAGAAGAAAGGGGAAGGGGGAGAAGGATGGCTGAAAAAGTTAATGGAGTGAGTGCCAGAAGGAATTGAAAAGAAAGAAATTGAAAAGGAACTGACGTTGCTTCTTCTTCTTCTTCTCGACGAGAAACGGCCGAAAAAGGAAGAAGAGAGGAGCGGAATGAAATATGGAAGTACATTCCCGAAAGAGGGATTTATGAAACCGAGGAGGAGGAAGAAGAAGAAGTGCGAGCCGCTTTCCGAATCAGTGTGGAGGCGTCGTCAACACAGTTGTTATCACCGAGTTCCGGAAACGAAAAGAGATCCTCTCTCTCTCTCTCTCTCTCTCTCTCATCTCTGGCTCTTTTCTTTTGCGAACCCGAACCCGAAAGGTGTTTCCCCTCTTTCAGCACGAAATGAAACTGTTTTTGTGGGCGCGGGAATGGATACAAGTGACTGACGGATACCGGGAAACGAGGAAAGCGGCCGATTCTGTTTACGATTAGGAAGGCGTTCCCGGCGGACGTGACTACAGTAGTCAGGGGACTGCGGGCGGGCGGCTCGAAATAGATGAAGAGTGTGTATAGCGGAGAAGCGAGGAGGAGGAGGAAATTGAACAGGTCTCGAGGAAATTATATCGGCGAGGCTGAAATAGACTGGAGGGGTTCGCGGAAACATTCAGAAATCCCCCCGCAAAAGCGACGAGCTTGGCCTCTGTTTTGATCGCCACTTAATTACAGTGAGGATGTTCACGTTTCGGGAGCAAAGACAACGAGACAAACTGTGAGAAGTATCGGGTGACCCGATCGACAAAGAGAGAAAAGAACGGCAGAAACAGGAAGAGCCTGTGACTGGTAGTCAACAAAAGAGGAGCATTCCAGTGCTCTCGCGAGCGAGAAGAACATGAGCGAAACATCATGAATCTTGCTCAAACGAGCCCACCCCCCATCAAAATGCTCGTTTGCCAGGTGCTCGCCGAGCCGTCCGTATCGGCTCTTTCCCATCTTTCGATACACACACACACACACACACACACACAAAAAATGGACGCGGCGGTCTTGCCAATTCCATCATTTCAGCATGGATGCGCACGAAGAAAGTGCAGAGAGATGCTCCGCGAGCAGCCAGCAAGAACTCCGAAATGCATACGACTGCTCGAAACGACGACGTCAATCTTCATCAGATTCTGGCTTTCGAGCCCTATTTCGAATGGGAGAAGACCTCAATTTTCACTTCTTCGCCCTCAAAATCGAGGCATTTCTCGCTCTTTTTTCGTCGGGAGGCCGCATGAAAAGTGGCTATTTTGAGACGAGACGCAACCGGTCAAAATGACCCGTTTCACGAGAAAAGCGCCTTAGAGTGGGCACGAGACGACGTTGAGAAACGATAAAATCGACGGAATCGAAGACGACTGAAACAGTTTCAGAAGCAGAAGGTTGGCCTAGGAAACGCCGATGGCCTGACCGAGAAATGCGTCGATTTCGGAATGCATGAACTTGTGTGTTGTCGGGCAGTTCCGCGAATTTCCGCCAATTCAGCCCAAAATCTTACGGATTTCAATAAACCCAAAACACGCGCTTCGAGACGACGAGCAAAGAGGCTGAAAATCGGCGACGAAATGAAATATTCACTGATTTTCAGTTCTTTGCTCCGCGGAGCCACGTCCTGTTTTCGGCGACGTTTCTCGTCTGTTTTCGCGCACTTTTCGTCGACTTCCAGTCCGAGTTCGGACACTTTTCGAACCGAAAACTCACTTTTCCGTCTCGAGTGTTTTTCCGGGGATTCTCGCTGAAAATCCAAAAGTTCGCGCACGAGAGTTCTCTGAAATCAGGCTGGAAAAGGAAATTTGGGGAGGATCGAGACAGAAACGGATATAAACGAATTTGAGATGAGCGAGAAGAAGTTCTTTGCTGAAAAGCCGTCGGGAGAAGACACGGCGCCGAAATTAAACCGAATCGGGCGGCAGAAAAAAGAAGAGCGACGTTCGATTGTCGAATGCAAAACACGGCAACTCGACAAACATTCGGTGGGAAAGAAACTGTCGCGTTTCGTCGCCGCCGAGATTTGCATTCCGCCCACTGACTCAGCCACGTGACGTCTTCTCACGACTTTCCGTTATCGCAATGCACCTTTGAGCCGTCAGATCACTCGTGGCTTTCATCTGAATCATCTCGGGGAAGTGTCTGATGTGGCGGGCGCATATAATAATAACGAGCGATACATTCAGTGTGTTTTCTGCTAACTAACATTTTCCTAATTTCCCTTCGGTATTATTCTGTTTGACCAAAAATGTCCGAACCACCAGGTGATCATTAGCTCACAGGAGACTAGCAATTGTTTTCAGGAACGGTGACAATTTCCGCTCATTGAAACGCCACACTGACTGAATGTACGTCTAGCATGGAGCTGGAGAGCGAATGGGGTGAGTGTGGGAGTTGAACTTGCGACCGGTTGCCCACTGGCTGTGCGCGCTATCCACTGCGCTACCCGGCATTAACTGAAGAGGGCGGAAAGGGACGAAAAAGAAACGGCTGGTGGACGGCCCGCAAACACAAGGGATACTAGTTGGAAAAGACGTTTATTTGAAGGTGGACAGAGGAAAGAAACAGAAAACATAGGCAAAGAAGCAAGAAGAAGAGACAGAAGACCCGGGGAATTTCGAAAAGTCATCGAGAACAAACGGATATTTCATCTGAAATAGGGATTCTCCTCGACAATGTTACGCGTCTTCCTTTTCTCTTGCTCTGCCTTCGATGTTTTCGCTTTGGCTCGGTTCAAATGATGCTGGAAGGCGGCCTGTTTCTGAGGATCCATGTAGCCGCAACTGGTCACTATGAGAGGAACTTCGCACTCGATGCCTGCAGAAAAACGATTTTCAGGGGAAGTGCATCGGAAACGAAACCTGGAAGGGCTGTCAGTTTCAGCACGTAGTGTATCGCGATGATCGACGACTCGCCGGAGCCGCGGTTGTAATTTTGAGTCGGCGGAGCAGCGTCCGGAATGCGCAGCTGGCACTTTTCGAACTCCTGAACGTCAAATTCGTTGTTTCATGTGCAACGCCCTTCGTAATTTAGTTTGCTCGTCAGTTCCGATGCATTACAGTAATCCGCCTCACCATGCGAGTCCGCGAACGGACTGCTCCAAGCGGGACCATCTCGATGAGTTGCTCGGCGAGCTTCTTCTCGTTCACGTGCTCGTACCGACTTCTCGCCTCGAACTGCGTCTTCATTATCAACTGCAGCGCCACTTCCTTCAATCCTTTCCTCGTTCTGTTGTTTATCGTCACGACTGTGTCGATTGACTGGAAATCGAGAAAAGAAATGCATGTGTGTGTGGGTGTTCGTGAGTCATGTTACTTCTCCGATTCGGAACGCCGTCCTCGACAGCGACATGATCAGCGAGACGCATCCGAACGGAAGTGTGCAGCACGTGAAGTCCACCTCGTCTTTGAAATCGATCGGCGACATTACGTTCAGAGGCACGTCGTCGAAGAAGGAGCGCGTCAGAATGACGAGCGGAAACACCTCGGAGCACGACGCCTGAATCAATTGGCTCAATGTGGGCGAAAGAGCATTTGGGGAGTGCTCACTTGCTCAGTGCTCGCCACAAGCTCCACTTTTATCTGATATCGAATGCTCCCGAATTGGCTCTCGTAACTGCTCGGACAATTGGAAGGAATCCGAATTTGGACGGGGAACTGATGTTTTCCCACTGGAAGACACGTTCCAGAGTCACACAGTTGCACTTGAGTGTCGATGAAGACCTTCAAAAGCCGACGTGGAGGGACTAGGAAAAGCTCTTCCACCCACCTTCTCAGTCTCGAATATCTTGTCCGTGTGGATGTTAACCCATCCGGTGCGTCCGATTCCTTTGATCTCGGCCGTGAACGAACGGATCACAGTGTCCGGGTCCGACGAGTCGAGCAACACTTTCGCGTTGAAAAACTCGCCGGCCATGCATCGGGGCTCGGCGAGCACAATGTTGATTTGAGTGGTGGGCATCTGGAAATTGAGCAAGTTCGGAAATGAATTCTGGAACTTCCAGTGCCAACTCGTTCTCTTCTCAACACTCATCATTTCCGCTTTTTCTCTTGTGAAGAGAGAAGAAAAATGATGAAAGAAGGGGAGAAGAAGGCGAGAAAGAGATGACACAAAATGAAAAATGAGCAGTAATATCCAGGGGCGCCCATCCATACTTTAGCGCGAGAGAGTGCTCGAGATGGAGAGACGCAGACGGGCCGTCTCTGCGTCTCTCCGCCCCACACACTCTCTCGCGCGCCTTTCGGCCCGGAACAAAACTCTCCATGACTCGACGCCCAATTTATTCATTTTCTCCGTTTTCTTGTGCTGAAAAGAAAGAAGGAGGCGAAGAAAACGAGAAATTGGCACTGCGATTCGAGTCGGAATCACATCGAAACGAGGCCGTTTCCAATGCCATTAGCGATGAAATTGGAGAAGAAGAAGAAGAAGAAGTTTCGGTGTGCAGATAAGCGGCTCAGCGGCGGATAGTCTTTCAGTCGTGCTCTTTGCCCTTTTCCGCTTCCAGCCAGAAACGCACCGATTGTTTCACATTGACAAGCGGAATGATAGTCGAGGCGAACTGTCGGAGGAACGTGGCGACGGACGGACGACGCGTCGTCGTCGGAGCAGCCGCCATGACCCACTTTCGAATGAGGAGAAGACGAAGTTGGAGTCGTGGCCAGGAGTGGTGGGGGAGAGTGGCCAATGAATAGACAAGTAGCCGTCGAGACGACCGAATAAGTACTTATCACACCAGGTGGGCACCCGTCTCTCCGATAAATAAAGCAGTCCGAGAGTGAAGAAGGCGTGGTGGAGCTAGAGGGGCGCGAGCTCCGAATGAGACGGCTCCACAATGTTTTGGAGGAAGCGGGCGGAGGAAGTGGCCCCCGGCCGGACTCATCTGGACCCCCTTTCTTCTCCGTCTTCCGGAGCCCCCCTTTCTCCAGTATTTCTATTTATTTTACTTATTATTCCCATTATTACTACTTCTCCCTTTTCTCTCGTGTTCTCCTTTTTTTCTCCGTCCAATTCGATTTGGCTCCTTGTTTGGAGCTCTCGGAGCTCGGAGCTCGAAGCTATTCGTTCCGAATGGCTGACTCGATGCTCAAGGATTAATTGGCAAAGTGCGTCTCGACGCGATTTCGCCATGCGTTGAAAGTAGGTCAAACTACCGTAACCCTATCAGATTTCACCGGAACCACTTTCAGAATGACGGCTTAATTGTTTTCAACTCGACTGAAAGCAGAGCTATAATTTATTGACGCGAGTTCGGAAACTGAAAAAAGAACGAGATCTACCCGGAACTTCTCAGGATTTCATTTTCAATGCAAATGCGCTCCATCGCTAATTGGAAATGTTGAATCGGCGATTCACTGCGCTCCGCTAGACAAAGCGGGAAAATTCGAACACGGCTGAAGGTTTCTAGGTCACGGCCGAAGTTTCTCGCGTTGGCGAAAAACCGTTTTCAAAATTCGCGCCTAGTCTAGCGGAGCGCGGTGTATTACTCGATGAGTTGACAATAAAGTGAGCCAACAGCAGTGCTCGCACTTTGAATTTTGAGGGAAAATCGTTGTAAAAGTAGCAGCCACCTCCGTATCCCCGACGCGCAGCGAATTCGAAATTCGGGAAACTCACGATGGAAGTGATGGGAAAGTCATGTTGATGGAATAGAGCCTGATGAAAAGACTCGGAAATAGTGAATCGGCGGATGAAGTTCATCGTGGCGAAACACTTTGCACTGATCCGTCGCACACTCACTGCTGACGTTCTTTTTGAAATCCGAGACGACGGTGCTCGTCGGCGTCTCTCGTATCGAAACACTATTTCTCGGGCGAAAAGTGAGAAGAAGCACGAGAAGAAGAAGAAGGAGAAGAAGAGAAAAGGGGATACTCACGTCTTCCCAGTGAAACTGTGGCATGCAGTTGTTCGCGATGAACATGTCGGATCTGAAATCGAACTGATTGAAACTTTAAGAAGGAGAAGAAGGAGAAGGAGAAGAGGTCGGTTTGGCGGAGAAGAAAGCCGGGAAACTCGAGCGAAACGCATCCTCCCCTTGCTCCTTTCTCTGCGTCTCTCGGTCTCGCACACTGTCTCGCAGCGGCACCTCTAACCAAATTATCTCGGCCCCCTTGTCGTGCGAGTCAGATCGGAGAAGACAAAGAGGAGTTGGTTAAAGTGCGGCTCGAAATCAGTGTGTTACACACTGCTCCATTCATCGCTCACCCATCATCATTCGACGGCTCTCCTCGCAATGATAATCGACGGAAGTTCATGGGGCGAAAAAGAGCACGAAGCGGGTGCGGAGGAGCAAGTTGCGAGAAATGGCTTGTTTCAGTGGCGGGGAGGAGGCAGGTACGCATCCCGAATGACCTCCATTATTTGCACTTTCGGACCCTCTTGCACGTACTCTTTTTGCTCTTTTTCTCCTTCTTTTTTCGCGCCGAGATTCATTAGAATTCCTCTTCTTCTCTATACTTTTGCAAAAAGAGAGAAGCAGAAAAGACAGATTCAGGGTGTGAACAACTGAAAAAAGAAGAGAAAAGACAATTAGAAGAACAATTAGACGAGAGAAAAAGGAACGGAAAATGGATGGAAATTAGCGGAGAGAGAGAGAGAGAGAGCTCGCGGAGCACATTTCAGATTCCGCGTGCTCGTTGATGCTCAATCGGTTTGATTGGAGAAAAAGAGATTAGTTCGATTGTCCTCAAATCCTTTCTTGCTAATCCTGATTCACTCCTTTTCAGGTTTTCTGCCCGATCCTCTTCAAATCCAATCTGAAATTTCAGCTTTTGCCAAGAATGCTTGACGTCTTGACGTGGAATTCCGATCTTTTGACCTCCTCTTCTCAATCAAACCTCGTAATGCAAAAAAGACTTTCTCTCTCCGACTTGTTTTTGCTTTCTTTTCCACCTTAAAGTGGCCAAATTAAGTACTTTCCGAGATGAACCACCTGTCCTCTCTCTGTCTCTCTCTCTCTCTCTTTCTCTCTCTCTCTCTCTCTCTCTCTCTCTCTCTCTTTCTCTCTTTCTCTTTCTCTCTCTCACTTTTATCCGAATGGGTCTCCCACTGTCCGCACATAGACGCTCCCTCGCGACGGCACGTAGCCCCTCTCCGCCAGCTACAAAAATCACTTTTCTCGCCGTCTGCGTCTTCTTCGTCTCGCTCGCGAGTACTGCCGACTATGACGTCGCGAGAGTGTATTTAAGAGCGAGACGACACTAATTGAACGACACGAGCCCCCCTCTCTCCAGAAGGCTCCCTCGCTTCCCTGTGGATCCGTCCTTCTCGAGACGCCTCCCTCCAGTCCTTCCTTGTTTACACTTCGTCGTTGAACTTGTTTCGACCTACTTAGGGGAGCGACTAGTTTGTGCAGAGTTGCAACAATGTTGATTGTTTTTGACACTTCAATTGGGCATATTTTGACGAACCCTCCAGAATGCGGCTAGAATGAAAAAAAAACGAGTCAAGTAGCAATATTTACGGAAGTGTTTTCTATCCCCAATTCCCACACTTCAATGACTCTGTGCTCCCAAAAACGAAGAGATAGTTAGTTCGCTCCACCGAACACACGACTTTCCGAAATGGAAACAGTTGCTCTTGAGACTGTGAGAAATGGGAAAGTGGACGTGGCGAGGAGAGCAGGACTACAGGATCCATCGAAGAGGATGGCTCGTCGACCTGTCGGATTCGACGTGTTTCCGTTTCGATTCCCTATTTGGGTCGCCACCAACAAAACAATTCGTCACTGTTTACTGCTTTCGTGTCTTTTTTGGTTTCCCCAACCGAAAACACTCTATTCTTATCTTCTTCTCTTTCCGAGACGAGAAGAACATCTTTTGATCTCACTCGTTGCCTCCGTCTCTCTCTCTCTCTTTCTCTCTCTCTAGTTTGGCACGTGTCCGTTTCGAATTCTCTTTTTTGAATGTTTGAACTGGCTCGCCGTTTCTCTGCGCCACTCCACTTTACAACTCTCTGCCGATTACTCCGTTATTTGTGGTTGTTGTTTACTACTTTTTGACCTTCGTTTTGCCCCGGCACTGGCGCTCAATGCCGTTCAGAGAGAAATAGTGTGTGAAACGGAGAGACGGCAGACAAACCGAAAGATCATGGATTATTGTCATCATCATTGCCTAGGGGAGGGAGGAAAGGGGGCGGGGCCTCGGGAGAGTTGGTCAAAAGTCGGCCGCTGCAGCGAGGCTTTCCACACTTTTCCAATTCCTCACGTCTTCTCTCGTCCACTCTTCTTCTTCTGAATCTGTCCGTTTTCCAGAACAAGAATGTCGCTGACTCGCGAACAAATCCGTGACCTCTGTGTCAAGTCGCTCGAGGAGAAGATGGTCGGCACCGAGGAGCAGAACATCGCCAACGGCAACGGCTTCTACCAGTACTTCTTCACCAACTTCCCGGACCTCCGCGTCTACTTCAAGGGAGCCGAGAAGTTCACCGCCGACGACGTGAAGAAGAGCGAGCGCTTCGACAAACAAGGCCAACGCATCCTTCTCGCCTGTCACCTCATCGCCAACGTCTACAACAACGAGGAGGTGTTCAAGGCGTACGTGCGCGAGACCATCAACCGCCACCGCATCTTCAAGATGGACCCGGCCCTGTGGCTCGCCTTCTTCACCGTCTTCACCGGATATCTGGCCTCGTCGGGAACGCTCACCGACGAGCAGAGAGCCGCGTGGATGGCTCTCGGCAAGGAGTTCAACGCCGAGTGCCAGGTGCATCTCAAGAATTCCAACCTGCCCTACGTCCACTAATCGTCTCGCTTCCGTGCTTTTTCGCTCCTGAATCTGATTATTGTTTATCTATCTCATGTACAAAATAAACGCTTATCGTGGGAGTTAAGAATGCTAGGAGGAGGCGGAAAATGGGTTATTTCGAGCGTTTCAGGAAGCTTCCTGTAGATCAATTATTGTGTAGATGATGTCGAAAACGCCACGTCTTCTCGTTCTTCCCAACGAAGTCGGATGGTATTCGGCGTCCATGTTCTTCAGAATCTGATACGTTCGCACGTACTCATCGTACCGGAGACTCGGATTGGCGAGCATTCTCTCGAGGGAATTGGAGTCCGGGTACTCCTGATTGAGCTTCTCCAGCTTTCTGTAGTACGGAGCGAGCACCTCTGGCAGTGCTTCGAGCCGCTTCCGCTCCGGAAACCGCTCGTGCCACACGAGGAAGCTCAGCGAAGAAGGCGTTCCTTCCTCGAAGACGAGCGTGGCGAGCAGTCCGTCCTGCCGCCTCGTCACGTCGCTTCCTTTCTCGCAGTCGACCCTCTTCACAGTGCCTCTGGCCCTTTCGTTGTTCTCTTTGTACACGTACGACTTCTCCCGCACCTCCGCCTTCCACGCGCTCGTTTCGAGCTCTTTGAGCTGAACCGGCCTGTTCTGATCCCATCCGAAACTGATTCTTTCCAGTAGGGAAGCGCCGTCTCCTTGTTTCCAGCTCTTAACAAACGCTTCCAAGTCTTCCATCGAAAAGTTGTGAGTTCTCAAATCAACGAAACGGCAGTTGAGGCGCAGAAGATGGTCTCGAGTCATCCATCTCGCGTCCGCCAATCTCAGTGTTTCCACTTCAAGAGCCTGGAAGTATCTTCAACAGTGTGGAAAGGAGGGACTAGAAAACTCGCGTGGCCGAGTCTCTGACCTGAAGAATCGGAACTTTATCGGAACATTCCGCCGAGATGCTGAGCTTCTTCTCGATGGTGACCTTCTCGAATATCTTCACCACGTCTTCGCAGCTCAATCCAACCGTTCCGGACAAATCCATCGAAATGCATCTGTGGAAGTGCTCGTGCGAAAAGAAGTCTCCGAGATTCCCGATGGCTCGAGGAGCGCAGTCAATCATGAGAGTTCCCGGGAAAATGTAGTGAAAATGCTTCGAGACGACGGCCATTCCCTCGTCGACGTTGTCGTATCTACAGTAGAACTCGTTGAGAAACAATATGTTCTGCGGACACTTTTGACTGAAAACGAATGATGATTTCGAGGAAGGAACGAGGAGTCTCACGGACCAGTTGAAGAAGGTGATTCCGCCGATGGTTCGCTGCTCGTCAAGCTCGTTCATCGTGGTGAACGGACTGAAGTCCCACCAGATGATGCCTTGTTCCCTTCTCGCGAAACTGACTGCGATCATCTTCTGCCCACTGTTGTAGGTCACTTCAATCTTGGATTCAATTTTCAGACTGCGCACGAGATCCGCCATTTTCGAGGAAAGCAGGGAGAGCTCGAACCTGAAAACGCGGAGAGAGCTCGAATCTTGCTCTAGTGCGGACGACTCACAGCTCAACCGGATCCATCTGTCGCAATGCGCGATCTCGTGGAATTTCGGGAAGTTTGAGAAGAGGAAAAGTTTGTCGTCTATATCGGAACGAGAACATTTCTGAGGGAATGAAGGGAAGAGGCAGTCGGAAGATGTGTGTGTATATATGTACGAGTCCCTCGATCAATACACTATTATGCGAGACGAGAAGCGAGAGAGGGAAAACTAGCGAAGAGACGAGAAAGAGAAAGAGAGAGAAAGAGAGAGAGAGAGAAAGAGAGAGAAAGAGAGAGAGAAAGAGAGAGAGAGAAAGAAAGAGAGAGAAAGAGAGACGCGGAAAGAGGGTCCCCCCCCCCCTCGGAACGAACACGCGGAAACGTGCGGAGGAGGGAGAGACGAGGAGACCATGTGTACTTTTGATGAGACCAGGACGAACTTTGCGAACGACACTGCAGTTGACACGAGTACCTCGGGAACATTGAAATGAGCATGCAAACTGATTGGGAGCCACTTTTCGCTCGGAGCTCCGAGTGGTTACTGTAGAGAGATCTCTGAAGCACACGGAAAAGTCATCAATGCACTCGTAAACCCGGAACGATTTCTCCTCGAAATGACTGTTTTACTATCAGTTTTATGAGCTCTCAGATGAATACAAAAGGACCGATTTCGGGCGGTTTCCTCATTGAGTTCTCGATGAAAACACTCACTCTCTCCTTGTTTTTCCTCTTTTTCGTGGCTCTCGTTGTGGACGCCAGGTGAGTTGTAACCATCGTTTTGTTCTTCGAACTTTGAGTTCAGCTCACGGGGAGGATCAGCGAAGAGGTCGTGCAATCGTCGGAAGACTTATGCGATTGACAACGACGAGGTGGGCATCTGAAGAAAGTTCGAGGTCAACGGGGATTTCAGGAAGAGAGTCCGTCCCAGAGTCCAGTTTCCAATGATATGGAAGACGATGGAGAGGATGTTGAAGAAGAAAACGGGCGGAGATCGGGACGGAGAGGCAGACCGAGTGTGCAGAACGACGAGGGAGACGACGAGGATTCGGCTGGTGAGCTGGGAAGAGATTCACGAAAAGTACTGAGAAGATTCAGATGATGCCCCGAAGTTGAAGAGGAAGGGAAGCAGCGACGACGACGATGAAGAGGGAAGCGGGTCGAGGAGAGGATCGAGGAGAGGAGCCGTTCTGAGTGATGTCGAGGAGGATCAGGATGACGAAGGAAGCGGTGGGAGATCTTCGAGCCGGAGCAGCTCCAGCCGGAAAAGATCCGGAGCAGCCTCCAGAAGACGATCTGGTGCTAACGAAGATGATGATGATGATGATGATGATGACGAGGCAGCCGGCTCGGACTCAAGAAGACGCGGAGGATCATCCGATCGTTCCAGCTCTTCGTCGAAGGGATCGAACGGCTTCAGAAGAGGTTCACGCTCCGACGATGATGACGATGAAGATGGAGAGGGGAGCAGAATGTCGATGGCAAGAAAGAGCGCCGGATCGGAAGATGATGACAGTTCCAGCTCTTCTGGAAACAAATCGCCGCTATCGAATGATATCGATGAGGATGATGAAGACGACGACGAACGTCCCAGTGCTTCTAGAAGCAAAGGATCACGATCCAGCGACGCAGAAGGGGACAATGATGACGAGGATGAAGATGGAAACTCTAGGTCATCCAAGAGAAAGTCCACATCGAGCAGCTATTCCGAGAAAAAGTCATCGAGATCATCGTCGAGAAGTTCGCGACGAGTCGTCAAGAAAAACCGGAAAGGCGCCAGAAATGGAAGCGACGGAGCTGACGGACGGAATGGAGCGATCGGAGAGAATGGGGCGACTGGAGAGAACGGTTCCGACGGAGACGATGGAGGCAACGGAGGCAACGGCGGGAATGGTGGAAACGGAGGAGACGGAGGCAATGGAGGAAACGGAGGTAATGGAGGCAATGGAGGCGATGGAGGCAATGGACAGGATGCCAGTTTCTACCAGACCGGCACTGCTCTTCTCGCCAAGTCAAGCAGAGGCTCCCAAAGAGGATCGAATCGAGCTTCTCGATATGGAAACCGGAAGAATGGCGACGATTCTGATGATCAGCTTGGTCTGAAGTCGAAGAAATCTGTCCGCAAGAACAGCGGAAACGACGGAGACGATGAAGGTAAGTGTCGCTCTGAAATACCTCCATTTGAAATCTCAGATGAACCAGTGATTGTTGTACGTCGTGTTTCAGACAATTCGAAGAAGAGTTCGTCTGGAATCAACAACGACTTCGGAGATTCCGAAGAGCAAAGCCCTCCTCCAATGAAGTTCAAGAAGCGATCGGGATCGTCGGATGGAGCCGCAGAGTATGCGGAGCATGAAGCGAACTCTCTGAAGAAGTCGCGGAATGGAGGCAACAGAAGAGGATCGTCGGTGAGCGATGATGAGGAAGAAGACGGAGAAGATGCGTTCGGAAGGAGAGGGGCAAGTGGACGGTTCGGAAGGAAGGGCTCGAACAGATGGAACCAGAACGATGACGATGACGACGAGGAGGAGAGGTCAGGCAAGTCGTCGAAGAAGAGCGGAGACTCGCTGTTTGGAAGAAAGCGATCCCGTCAAGGGGAACGAGAAGTGGAGGACGACGACGATGAAGACGAAGATGACGACGACATCTTCAAGAACAGCAGAAGAAAGGCGACGACGAGCAACAGAAGACGTGGAGACGACGACGGCGACGACGATTTGGAAGAGAAGACGACATACGGAAGAGATTCGCGTGGCCGAATGGTGAAGACGGAGAGAAGACAGAGCAGTACGCATGACGAGGACTTCGATCAGCGGGGACATAAAAAGAAGAAGCACGTGAGTGAAACGCCTCGTTCTCTTCGGAACGTTATCTTCTGTTTCAGCGCGTCAGTGAGAACGGATCAGAAGAGGAGGAGTTCAGCTCGTCGTTCTCCACCTCCTCCAGAAGCGCTTCTTCCGCCTCGTCGTCGTCGAAAAAGACGACGTTGCTGGGATTCGGAAGTGACGAGGACGACGCCTTCTAGATGTTTCCCCCCTGAATAAA
The DNA here is from genome assembly GCA_963966605.1 of Caenorhabditis sulstoni. Classification (NCBI taxonomy): domain Eukaryota; kingdom Metazoa; phylum Nematoda; class Chromadorea; order Rhabditida; family Rhabditidae; genus Caenorhabditis; species Caenorhabditis sulstoni. Next base: position 6,061,852 of record OZ016477.1, on the reverse strand, counting down.
CCAAGTGATCTATCTTTTGAGTCGTGCAAGTTCTCGTCATTCTCGTTCGGTGGTTGGTGTGCAACGAGAATCCTCCGCTCGTAAAACGAAAACCTTCCGTGGGCTGCAACGCGGAGTTTTGTGACGACCATAAAAGCGAAAAGCGCATCGGTATAAAAGCGAGGAGAAACGGCCTCCGGGGCGCATTTCCTTCTGTTGTTTATAGCTCCGCAGAGGATACTGTGCTTCTTGTTCTGCGTTTCAGGAATGATTTCTCCTCGGAGCGTCGCCCTGGCGGCTCTTCTGATTCTTGGAGTCCACGGCTCGCTCCTCGACGACATTCGCTCCAAGTTCGGCTCCGCCTCCAGCTCACTTGGCTCCGGTCTTTTCAGCAAGAATGGTCAGTTTCAATCTCACACCGTTGTCTGCAAACGAAAACGCTGGAATTCCAGCCAAGTCCGGCTTCGGATCCGGTTTCCAAATGCCGACGTTGAACGCGAGCGGTGCGGCTATCGTTCACTCGAGCAACTCGCACAAGGGACAGCACCACAGCAGTGGATCTTCTTCGAACACGCACTCTCTGACCATTGTGGGGGCGGATGGTAAGAATCAGACGGAGGAGTCGTCGAAGCAGGCCGGATTCAACAAGGACTCGAAGGTCGACGAGGCCAACGAGAACCTGATGGTAAAGACTGCCGACGGAGGAGTTGTAAGTGACGGGGACGAAGAGAAGGGCCGGATAGTGGAGCACTTCAGGTGAACCAAGGAGTCAGTCACAACAAGTCATCGGTGGACGAGGGAGACTACCTGTTGGACAGCTCGAAGAGCCAGATGACCGATAAGGACGGCCACTCGATCAACGTGAACAACAACAAGATCGCCAACCACACCAGGTACTCCCCCCTTTTCATCTCTTTTCATACCGTAATCTTCGCAGAGCCGCTGCTCTTGACGAGGCGAACCAGTTCGTCGACATGAAGGGAGCCGACGGAACAATCATCCGCAACAACACGGGACACAAGAACACCGACGAGCACGCCGGAAGGTACGAGCTGGAGAACAAGTCTGCCTCGGAGATCGGAGCCGACGGAGCCTCGCACAACGTGTCGAGCGTCGTCGGATCTATCGGAGACTCGCACAACTCCGACTCGAACGCCTACTCCGACTTCGCGAGCCAGGATGCTGCTGGAAACGTGAAGACATCGAACTACAGCAAGAAGGCGTCTTCTGCTTCCGGAAACACCGCCGAATTCAGCTCTAATCTGGAAGCCCAGAAGAACGCCGACGGTACTTCGTTCACGAACTCCACCGGAGAGTTCAACAATGGATCTTACGCCTCGGCGGCTTCCGAAGAAATCATGTCGAAGAAGAACGTCTCCGCCGACGGCACGTCTTCTCTGGAGGCCAGTCACACCGGAAGCAACAGCAGCAAGATCGACGCTTCTTCTGGCAGCTACTCTGATGTCAATGCTATCGGACTGAACGGAACGAGCAGCCACATCGCGAGCAACAAGTCTGACGACTACAAGCTGGATGAGGCCCACCAGAGCGCCGGAAGCATTAAGCAGATCGTCGGACTGAACGGAACCGGATCTATCAGCGAGTCGAGCATCGAGAGCGGCAGAAAGGACGAGAACTACAACAAAACGGCGGCCGACATCATGGACGTCGTGGGAGCGGACGGATCCGTCAGCTCGCTCCACTCCAAGTCGGCCAGCGGCACCTCTCTGAGCGAGAACGGAAACAAGACTCACTCTCTGGATGCGTCAGTGGATGCGGCCGGAAACGTCAAAAACCACACCGTCGACGGATCGTACCGCAACAAGAAGACTGGCGAGTTCGGCAACTTCGAGATGCAGGGATCGCAGAAGAACGCGGACGGAACGATGAGTGTGGTGAACTACGGAAACGACACGAACAAGAACACTTATGAGGCGGAGAAGACAGCGCAGGAGGGAACGTACGAGAAGAACGCCGACGGCACGTTCAAGGAGGAGAACAAGGGATCCAACTCGCGAGTCAACCGAACCGACGGAGCCAGCAATGTGCACGCGGCGAACTACGCGAAGGGACTCAACGGAGCCGAGTCGAACGAGACTGTCTCCGCATCGAACTCGTTCAACACTTCGGATGCCGAGTCGAACCAGTTCAACCACCTGCGTCAGAAGACTGCCAACGGAACCGAGATCAGCCACGACAAGGACAGCAAACAGGCAGCCGCTTCGGCCAACGCCAAGTCTTCTATCGATAGCGCTTCTTCTTCTGTCGACGCTTCCGGAAACAAGAAGTCGTCGGTGAACCAGCAAGCGTCTGACTCTCATGACGCCGTCAGCTCGAGCAGCGACGTCGATCAGCTGCACGTGAAACACGCCGACGGATCGGAATCGCAGTCGAATGACAGCAGTGTGCAGACTGCCAACGAGCACAACGACTCCGCCAAGAGTCACGCGCACAATCTGGTGCAGAATGCGGACGGCACGTTCACCGATGTGAGCAGCGACACAGCGAGCAAGAACGCTCAGAAGGACGCCACCGATCAGCGACAGAACGCCTTCATCAATGTGGATGCGGCCGGAAACTCGGTGAAGGAGCTCAAGAACAGTCTCGTCGAGAACCACAGCAACGACACCGACGCGTCGTCTTCGAACAAGGTTCACTCGAAGGATGCGCACGGAACAGAGATCAACGACGAGAGGAAGACGAACGTCTCCAACTCGGCACTCACCGAAGCCCAGCTCGCTTCGGACCAGAAGGCGTTGATGACTGCTGACGGAAAGGTGGCCATGTCCGATTCGCAGAGCGCCATCACTCACGAGAAGAACCGCAACGACGCCGCCTCGCTCCACAAGATGAACATGACTTCTGCCGACGGATCGAAGGTGCAGAAGGATGAGGCGACCAATCAGCACAGCGATCTGGATTCTCGAGGAGAGTCCGCGCAGATGAAGAAGTATCAGAAGCTCGGAGACGGAACCGAGAGCTCGTCGGACGTCGGATACGAGAAGACAAAGGAGGTGGGCAGCGACTCGTCGAGCAACCACTCGAACTTGCTCGCCGACGACGGAAAGGGACACTTCACGAAGGAGAACAACGGCACTGACACGCATCACGAGATCGACAACAAGGACATCAAGTCGCACTCACAGAGCATCACCATGTAACTCGCTGTCTAGACAAATGAATCTTTTGACTTTATTTCGAGATGAAGAGGTGACAATAATAGAATGCAATTGAGACTTTTTGAGAATTGAAGTGGACAGTATAATGTATGGTGAAAAGAAGTTGGGGACAAAGGGCTCAGAGGCTAGCTTTTCGCTTTTTCGAATAGGTGAACAACAGGAGCAGAACGAAGAACAAGAGCGAATGAAGAGGGAGGAATTCTTTAGTTTCATTCAAAACATTCAATGGGGAGAATTCCGACTTCCGACGGCGGAGTTGAATACGTTCGGAGGGGCATTCGTCTGAAAACGAGTAGAATATCCAATTGCTGCGAGCAGACTACCACATACCTCAGGTAATTAGTTTCGCGTCTAATTAGGTGAGTGTCGAGTCTAAGTTGAATGATCTTGGCGCCTAACATGGCATGATTAGACGCGACTTTGGCCGAATTAGACGCGACTCTCGCCTAATTAGATGCGACTTTGCCGTTACGACGCTCCGAAATCCCCCCTTGTTTGTAGTTTATCAAATATGCTCGTTTCGAAAATTGCGAAGGGTATTCAAATTATAAGATTTATTGACGTTAAAAACATGGGAAATTCACAAAGTAACCATAAAAATTCAAAAATGTTAGAAAATTTCGAAATTATAGAAAATGCTATGCGGAAAAAAGGCAGAAAGGGGAATGGAATCGGGGAGACAAGCTGTGTGAGTCAAATTTTCCTTGTCTCGATGTTTTTCTCGGTGTTTTTGAACTGATTAACCTGAAAACGATAAGCTTTAATCCTCGAAAAAACCAAGGTATCACTCACACGAAAAGAGATGAAATCTGCGATCAAGAGGGAAAAGAAGAAACCATCGCTTTTTGTTGTCATATTTCTTGAACGACTTGATCAAAAAAGTGCTCCAGTGATGTGCTTCCGATAGAATTCCTCCTTTGATGTTACGATGGCTTAATCTGAACGATATAACGAGCGTTTTGTTACTCGCTGGGATTACTTACCCTTCTTATCGAACAGTCTCAGAAACGTTGTCAGAAATGTGACGTCTTCGGACATCGATAAAACACGAGTAGTTGACTCCATTGACATGTCTCTTCGTTTCGAGTCAGTTCTCAAAAAATTTCACACATAAATAAAAAAAATAGTTAGGCATAACCGAAAAAAAGTTCGAAATATTTTTATCTCGTTTTTTTTACGAAAAATGTGAGAAAAAAAACGGTTCAAAAACTTGAAAAACGAAAAGTGAACTCCAGCGGGAAGTTTCTGGGCCCAAAAAAAATACTGTACGCGCCATGTGCAATTAGAAGGTTTATTGGCGCTTTTACGTGCACGGAAAGCGCGCAAGCTTTTCAAAGTCGCATCTAATACGATTCAACTAACTCTCAACTTTCGTCTTATTAGACGCGAGAACGCTCGATCTCCTAATTAGACGCGACTCCAATTACCTGAGACCTGTGGGACGGGAGGCTGAACGAGCAGATCGGCCACGAGTCTTTGCAGCTGTTGATTCAGAAGCTCAGTGATGTTGGGGACAGTGGGCAAAAGGTTCGCAGTGTTCGTTGGGTTGTAGTTCAGGAGGAAGATCGGAGTCGGCATGACTGGAAGAGCCGGGAGGATCGGAGCAGAAGCAACGACCGGGCTCTTCACTTCCTCTTTCTTCTCGACATTCCTAGGATCGGCGGCGAACACGGAGCGGACAATTGGAACGGCGGCCACCTGGTGTCCCGTTCTCAGAGCCCGCTTGTGCGCCTCCAAGCTCACTCTGTCCTCCCAAACCGACATACAGCACGTGCACACTTGCGGTCTTCTCGCGTGGTCTAAGGCGTGCGATCTGCCAAAGTTTCTTCCAGTCGCCACATTCTTATTGCATTGCAAACAGAAGCTGTGAACTGTGTGCTCTTTGCACAGGTGCGTATGGAGAGCCCTTTCAGAAAAGAAAGCGCGCCTACAATAACTGCAAGTGAACGCTCCTGAAACCAAAAAGTGTTCGAATCTAAACTCGTCTGTTAAAACTTACGGTTCTTCTCGCCGGATTGCGAATCTACCGGCATGTCTAGAATGCGGAATACGAGAGAAGACGGGCTCAAATGAGGAATGAAGACACTTGCGGCGGCGAGAGTGAGACTGCCTCCCGACTGTCGGCCCGCCTCCTAATCGGCGCAGAAATTATAAACAATCGGTCGATGCGGAAGTGTGACAAGCGAGCAGAAGCGGCGGTCCGTAAATCAGGACAGTGCGGTGCTCCAGATGGCCGCTTTTTGGCTCGTGCCGATTGGAGACGATCGGGTTACACTGCGCAGGCGTGAAACTTGTCGTACTCATAAACACATGAGAGTGACGAGATTGGGGAAGAGGAAAGAGACACAGTTACCGCTTCTTTGGACTTTCTCATATAGTTTCCACTTCCAGAAAATCATCCGTCTGAATCAGAGAAAGAACAAGTTGAACAAGATCGAAAATCGGAAAGCCTTCTAACAGTTTATAGGTTGAATCGAGATCATCTGATTACAAAGATCGATGAAAAAAGAGTTTTATCAGACTAGGAATCTTCAGTTTTTTCGTTCAAACACTGTTGTTCTTCTGGTTCGAGGTTGGAAATCTGAAAAAAGAGACTCTACTTTCTGTTCGAAAACTGGACTTCTCACTGGATTTGAGTTCTCTCCTGGCACGAAACTCGCCAATGGATTCGATTGTAAACTGAGCAAGTAGAGAAAAGGAAGAGACGCGGCGAGCTGAAGAAGCGTCGGGGGGAAAAAGTTCTGAAGTGTCGACTGAATCGCAGCTGACACTGAATCAAGGACCTCGGGACTCTCTTTCTTTTGAGTCTCGGGTTTCGGCGATGGGAGCGGCTGCACGGAAACGACGGCGTCGGGCTGGCCTTTCTCGCGGAGAGCCTTCTGTCTCTGCGCGGAGAATCGCGGGTGACAGGCTCGTTCGGACTTCAGCTCCGTCCTGATAATCGGAGTGACCATTCCGGGGAATCCGTGGTATCCCATCGCCTTGCGATGAACGCGCAGATCCTTCTGATTCTCCCACACCCAGTGACAGCATCCGCACGCCATCGCACTCGTCGTGTGCATGAAGGCGTGCTCCTTCCCGGCGTCTTTACCCGATTCCACGGTGATCTGGCAGATCGTGCAGTAGCTGACCGCCTTGTGCACGTTCTTGATGTGACGGTTGCGAGTGCTGATCAGAGTGAACTTTTGCGAGCACAGCGTGCATTTGAACTGGTCTGGAAGCGAGAATCGAGATCGTGTCACCGGAGTCCATTCTCTCGGAACCCACCTTTTATCTCTCCAGGAACGGCTCTCTTCCTACCCGGCGGCATGATTAAACGAGACAAAGTCAGGAAAAGCGACGAATTCCGAGGGAAATGGAATCGAGAAAGTGGAAGCGAGTGTGGAAAGAGACAAGAAGTGCCCTCTTCTGATTCCTTTCTCGTGCCGTGACCTCATTTTCCTATCCCTTCTCTTATCTTTTCCAAAAAGTGCGCGACCTCATAAATCCCACCGATTTGTACGGAAAAAATAATAAGAGTGAACTGTGATAGAAATTTCGTCGACTTCGATCGAAATATCATTTGGTTTCCAAGTATTAGTTTCAGATATTTATTAAATACAAACGCGTTGAGTTCTGAAGATCAACAAAAGAAAAGTTTATCACGAAATCGCCAAAGTGGAGGCAATTGTACCGAAAAACGGTGTTTCGAACGCAATGATCGTCCGGGGGCGTCAGGCAGGCTGTTCCGATGTTTTCGACTCGACCGAACTGACAAGGAAGGTTCCATCCGTCTGAAAATGAATGCGATCAACAAGAAACATCTTGTGAATGAGAACTGCTACCTGGGGAATCAGTGTTAGATTCAACGTGCTCAGGTGAGAAAGTTGCAAATCGAAGACGAAATGGGGGATGCTCGGGATCCGAATAAGGATCGAGAGGGGGTGAACGGGAACAGCCGCCGATTTCGTTGACGAAGACACACTGCTTGTTGCTGGCATCAGGTTCGATGGAATCGGATTGGAATGGAGCTGGGGAAGCAACGTGGCAGCCGACGGAGCGAGTGGAGGAGCTGACGACTTCAGAATCGGAAGAGGAAGAGTCGACGCAGCTCTCTGAGGGTCGGTTTTGTGGTTCAAAGGGTTCGATGGAAGGAAGTCGACACCTGTGTCGTTTCGGATGTTCGGCGTCGAAGAACGAGTGGGTCGCCTGGGCGGAGGAGGAGCAGCTGATCGATCCGTTGACTTCTCGAAGACCGTTATCACAGTGGGGCGGACCATCACGCAGGTGCCGATTGTCCTCTTGTGCGCGTTCATCTCCATTGTGTCCTTCCAAACCCAAAGACAACAGCAGCACGTCGCCGGTTTCTTGTGATGCAACGTGGCGTGAAGTCGGCCGCCGTCTGTTCCCGTGTAAACACGATCGTTGCACTCGATGCAGAAGCTCTTGATGGCGTGAAAGACGTACTGATGACGGAAACACTTGCTTCGATTCGAGAAAACTTCATGGCAGATTGGACAGGAGAGCGTAGCTGGAAATAAGTTGGATTCCGATTTGCGACAACGTCATCTGAAGCACCTTTTGCTACCGCGAATCGTTGAGAATTCATATTTGACGAAGAGAAAGTGAGAGTGACTTTGAAGTAATGGGCTGAAGTAAGAAAGTGAAAAGAACTGAAGAACGTTTGAGAAGATGATCGGAAGGGAGTGTCGACTGATAAGGAAAAAACGAAACGGAGAAGAAGGAGAAGAAGAAGATCGCTGGAAAACGAAGAAGGTGGAGACCGCCCTAACACCTCCATGCTTCCGTAAACCGCGAGGAGCAGTGAGAACAAGAAGGTAAGAGAAGTGTCTGGAAGGTGGGTGATATTCGAAGAAGACTGCTCATTGGGAGAAGGAGAGGGAGAAACGCGTTCTTCTTCGAGAATCGATGTTACTTCTTTCTCTTATTGTGATCTTCTTTCGGAATGCAGGAACTCTCCCGCCTCTCTTCTCATCTTCGCCTAAAGTGATTGCGTAACGTCTTCAGAGAAAGAACACATCCTATCAACTTTATACTGACTGAGAAATGAATGGAGATCAGTTTCAGACAAGATTCTTTTGCTATCGTCCAATCCTTCTCATGTGAAGTTTTTTCCGAGAATCTGTCAGACTGTCTCACGACGACGACCGATGACGTCACCTTGAAGAGGGTCCAAGTTTGTCGTCAACTGTCCGTTCATCTGAAACAATCATCTGAACTGTTTATTCTGAAGCTCTCCAAACTGAAATCAGACGATACGGATTACCTGAGCTAACCATCTTTCCAACGGAATGTTCAGAAACATGAGACGAACGTCATCCCCGAGACGATTCGAAGAAGCAGGAACTGTCTCGGACGCGTTCGACGTCGACGACGACGGAGCGATTCTCGAACGACCTTCCGCTGCGAACACCGTCCACACGACGGGCTCTCGGTGTATCCTGCGTTCTTCTCTGCTCCGCCACACCGCTTCGCAGCACCGACATGAGATCGGTTTGAGGATAGAATGCGTCGTCTTCGCGTGCTTCGTTCCTCCGTCCCTTCCAACAATCACTTCTTGCTCGCACAGCGTGCAGAAGGTCTGGACGGCATGCTTCGTGAGAAGGTGACACTTGAGACCCTCGCGTTCGCAATACTTTTTCGGGCAGAACTTGCATTCGTAGGCTGAAAAGAAGAGAATTCATGAGTGAATTCAGAACTTCTGAATCACGTTTCAAGGGCACAAGAAGTTGCGGGCTCAACGTGGGACAGCGGGAAGGAGGGGGAGGAGCCAGAAGCGAGAGAGGACCAGTCGGAAGCGAGGAGATGAGCGAGTCCGACGAAACGGAACGCAGGGGAGAGAGGTCCAATGGACTGTTCAGTGTCTGATTGAGGAGCGTCGGCGGAAACATGTCGACGTTCGCGTTCCTCCTGAAATGGAGCCTCGGAGCACCTCTGGCACGGGCTCGCGGAGCAAACTGCAGAGCAGCGGGTGGATTTTGGTTCATCTTGAATTCGGTCCAAACGACCGGCTTGATAGAATCATCACAGCCTCTCGTTCGTTTGTGAGCGAACAGGGACTGCCGATCCTTCCAGACCCACAGGCAGCACGTGCACGTCATCGGGATCTCGTGGTGCGTCGTCGCGTGATGACGGCCGCCGTCGTTTCCGGTGTCCACGAAGATGTTGCACTTGGTGCAGAAGCTCTTGACGCCATGAAGAAGATACTGGTGGCGGAAGAAGGAGTGATGGGTTAGGAAAACTCGCTGGCAGGGCTGGCATGCGTATGTTTCTGGAATAAGCAGCGATTGACAGGTTTGACTCGCTTCTCGTGTCACTTTTCTCTTCCACAGAAACCGAGGTGCTCATTGTCGTGGAACGCCTGAAACGTGTGATTTCGTAGAAGACGACGATCAAAAAGTGGAAAGAACGGCAGAAGTTCGAAGAAGAGAGTGTCTAGTGATAAGGTGAGAAAGGGAAGACCGTGGACGCCGTGCGATACCTCCATGCTTTAAAGAGATATGGACACTTGGGCAATCATGCGCGGAAAGAAAAAAGGTCGCAAAGCCAGACGAGTGTGTGATGCCTTTCTGTCGGAAAACTGAACAGTGACGACGACGTTGGGAGGACGGAGACACGCTTCCCGCCAAAATCAATGGGAAAGATGAAGAGGCAGTTGATTCCCTTTTCTTAGTTCTGTATATTTCTCAAAATGCAGAGACCATTTCTCTGCTATCTCTTTTCCCGTCTTTCTTGGAAAACTTCACACCTTCCCACACGAAAACAGTTCTACGAAGGGAATCGGAACTTTGACACTGCTGGAGCTGGGAGGGTCGCTTCGTTTCGATCATGAAGATCATGCGAACCAGAGGATATTCTGAAATCAGTCGAGTTTCTCGATTCTATTGAGGTCACCATTTGAGGCAACGAGTTGGAAACGCGTCCTGAATGCTTCTGATCCTTCGAAGTTTGAATTCTCGAGATGGTAGGAGCCCGGGAAGAGGTGCATCGAGTGGTTTGTTTCAAATGTTTCCGAGGATCACACGACTCTCTCCGTTTGTTCCGATTGGTTCTTCCGATTGACATTCCGTGCCTTCCTTCCAAATTCACGAAAACGTCACCGCTTCATCGGCATCTATCTGTCAGTAAGTCCAAAGTTTCGACGACTCCATCACACCATCCGAGTTATTTTCGAAACACGACGCCGTTCAAACACGGTTTTCCCCCTGTATCTTTGACTTCCGCGGGGCGCGGCAGGTCCATCAATCAACTAGAAAACGGAGAATGTCTCAATGATAATGGGGTACAGTAAGAAAGTGAAAATGATCGGAGACAGTTAGAAGAAGAAGAAGATACAAAGAAACGGTCAACGGGGCACAGAAAAGTGAAAAGGGTTCTTTTGATTCTTTGTTTTTTTCAGAGGGGAACGACTTCATACAATAAATTGAAACATTATTTATCTGGAATAAGAAACAATCGAAAAATGAGATTCTTTGGTCGTAAAGCAATGCTAGAAAATGTGTAACGCAGGAAACGAAAAGTGGTTGTAATGAAACTGTATCGGATGTTCCACGAACTTCATCACTTCGAGAGATGACGTTCGGGGAATGTGAACGTGGAGATGCTGGGGAGACGGTTCTGGAGGTAGCTGGCATCGGAGGCTGCTGACGTCTTCAGACTTGTCGAGCCCATTGTTCCGTACGGAAGCAGGTGCCCGAAGAAGAGAAACGGAGCTATCGAACGAGATTGTACCGCACTGGACTGCAGATTGTCACGATTTCCAATTCAGGAGTGGTCTTCAAGACATCAGGATACGATTCGTTTTTCAGTTTTCCGAATCTTACCTGACCTAGTGCTTGTTCGGCATCGGACGGCGTCACTGAAGAAGTCGGATCAGAGCGAGAATCAGAAGGAACTGTCGTTTCTTTCTGCCCGATGGCGTCCGGGAACTTGCTCCACGAACGTTCTTCAACCGTCCGTTTCGCCTTGAAGCCCACCCACAGAATCGGGTTTTTTGTTTCTTGTGCCTGTGCAACGCCCCCTGATCCTCCCAAATCCAGTGACAACAGTTGCACGACTGCCGTTTTTGAGAGTGACGTCTCGCGTGATTCAGGGCATCAGCCCGTCCGAGCTCGACGTAGGATTCACAAATGTAGCAGTACTGCACGACGTCGTGATGATTGTACGCGTGCGTTTCGCGAGACTGGAAGTTTTCGAATTCTTCGAAACAGACGGGACAAGAGAGAATCGTTCTGGAAGCGAGATTTGAGATTGATTCGGGTGCTGACTCACTTTTTTGTTTCTCAGCAGGTTGCATAGCGAGACGATCAATGAGAAGATGAACTTGAGAATAGAGAGAGAGATAAATGTAAAGAGTTTAGTCGCGTGCTCTTCTTCTGAGGTGGGGGAGGTGTCAGTATAAACACTCGCGACACCACCTCAGAGGCTATAAAAGCGATGGTCCGCAACTGTGACGAGCGGGTGCCACCAGATGACTGCCTTTTGTACGGTGCCGTGGAAAAAGGATCATGTTACAGAGCGGAATGCGGGAAAAAGTGTCGTGATGCTCTCGACTGAATCGGGACGAATAATAAAACAGTGAAGGCGAGGGGACAAAGTTTTGATTTGATGCATAAGGAAATAATTTATGAAGCGGAGGGCTTAGTGAGCGGGAGGATCCATCTGAAACGAGCCGCTCTGGGGACAGAAGACGAGCAGGACTTCTTACCGGGAACAGCGTCGCGCCGCTCGAAAGAGCGTTCAGGAGAAGCAGAAGAAGCGTCGGATCGATTGGTGCGGCAGGTGGAGGAACGGCCGGAGGAGCCTGCTGAATGACAGAGAACGGTTGAGCAACGAGAATCGGAGGAGGAGGAGGAGGACATGTGACCGGGACGACGACTGTTTCTGGTTTCTGGATAAGGAGCAGGTTGGAAATGGAGGGCCGATGGGGGTGAACCTGATCCACTTGCACTTCCATTGGAGCGTCCTGAAGAGAAACTGACGGTTCCATGAAAGAGTCTTGAAGAGACGAAGCAGGCGGAAACTCTTGACCAGTCAGTGGTGGAGTCGGAGACATTGGCGACGGAGAGACGTCGGAGAGTTCGTCGGCCGCTCCTTCGGACGACACCTCACGAGATCCTTTCACCTTCGAAGAAGTGAACTCTGTCCAGACGGCGGGAATCACGTTCGCCGCATCGCGATCTTTGATGTGGACTCGCAGATCCTTGGCGTTCTTCCAGACTGCCCGACAGCATCGGCATGCGAGCGGTTTCTTGAAGTGCTCCTTCGCGTGTTTCATGCCTCCGTCCCTTCCGACGGACACGTTCACACTGCAAATTGTGCAGTAGCTCCTGACGGCGTGGATCGAGAACGTGTGATATTTCAAGCTATTTCCGTTTCCGTACTGCTTCGTGCACAACTTGCATGAATACACTGAAAACAGAACATGAATTCAGAAGAAGAAGAAAAAGAAGAGCGAGTTTCCGAATGACTAACCTTTGGGAATCTTCGGTGGCAGGAAAGCCAATAAACTAGGTGAAGTGGCTGGCGAGACGTAAGAAGTGTCCTCGTCTTCCTCCTCGTCCGGACTGAGCGGAGTCGGCACGAACTTCGATCCGGAAGGCTCGGCACCGTCGGCGTCCGAATCCTTCAGGTACTCCTTCTCGAACTTTGTCCACACCATCGGCTGGACCGTCTGTTGGTAGCCGTTCTTGCGAGCCCACACGTGCGTATTCCTGTCCATCGGACTCTTCCAGATCGAGAGGCAGCAGTTGCACCTCATCGGATTATCCGTGTGCTCGACGGCGTGTACTTTGCCGCCATTGTTGCCTGGCACCAGATAATCCTTGCATTCACGACAATAGCTTATGATGGCGTGCGCTTTGTATTGATGACGCACACGGTTCTGCTCGGCGGCGAAGACTTTTCGGCACACACGGCAGTAGTATCGGACTGGAAATGGAAGACGTGTGGGTTCTGGAGCAGGCTCGCGGATCTCTGAAGAGCCTTCCTCGGCGGCTCTCTGCGGGATCATTGGGTCGAGTGACGAAAGTGAGAGTGCCTGGAAAAGAGCGTGTGACACGAGAGTGACAGAGAAGAGAGAGAGAAATTCGGAAAAAGAAGATAGACGAAACGGACGGTCGAATGAGATGAGACGGGGGGGGGGGGGGCAGAAAAGTGGCCTCGATTGTCTGGCCCGCCCCGGCGACGACGAGATTTTTTCGCCGTTTTTGCATACGATGAAACGTGAGAAGGAGTGAGTTCTTCGCAGAATGGAATGCGGCGCCGATGGCAGCAGAAGGGCAGAACACGGCGGATGATCGTAAGCGGGGAGAAAGTTTTCGGCAAAAATCAATGCGAAAGATAAAGACGCAGTTGTTCGCTTCGCGATTTTTTCGCCCTCTCCGACTTCTATCTCTTTCCGCATCTTTTTTTTTCAAGGTGAGCGAAGAACTTTCGACTGTCGCGAGCGGAAGAGCGTGATTCGAAGTGACGGTGATGATCGGAACAAGATAAAAGAGGAAGACGAACATTTTTGAGAGGTTCTCTTTCAATGTGAACACTTTATTTGTGAAAGAAAGGGGAATGCAAGGGGGGAACAAGAATGATTTTGATCATTGAGAATGTTGAATGAAATTGATCAGGCACAACAAAAACAGTGGATACAACTGATTTCGGGATGTGATGTGTGTTTTTGGAATGTGGAGGTGGGGGAGACGGCGGGGGAACCTGTAATTGAAGTTGGAACTGAAACTGGGGAACGCCTTCAGAAGGAAACTCTCACGATTTGGAGCGAGCCATCCAGGTCGTCGGACACTCTCATCCATTGTCTCTCGCAGATGATGTTCACGTCATCTTGTTCTCTCCACACAAATGACAACAAGTGCACGTCTTCTCGTCTTTTCCGCGTTTGTCGTTCGTCGGATTGAGAAGCGAATGGCAGATACCGCAGTAGGGCAGCGAGCCGTGATCTATGAATGCGTGAAGGTTGCAATCGGCGGCGTTGTTGAACTCTCTGCGACACGAAGGGCATGGGAAGAGTTCTGAAAATGAGATAGAGATACCGTGAACCCCATGGGAAACAGGAGGGCGCTCGAAAACAAGCAGAGTTATGAGAGAGTTGTCAACGGCAAACATGACCAACGTAAAGTTAACCATCTTTTTGTAGTTGTCAACATTTTCATAACTTCTTTTGTTTTGGAGATGTACCCTGTCAAAGTGGAACTTCTGGGGACCCATCTGAGAGTGTGGCTTGACTGGAAAATGACTCTGAATTACCGTTCTTCCCAGGAGTTTTCTGGTCCATTTCGAACAGAAAAAGGAGTGGTGAATGCAGTAGGGATAGAGCCGAAGACGATCACACTTACTCGCGAGCTTTTGATTCGGATCGAGAGAGGGCCTTCTAGGCCCCGTGTCGTAAACAGTGGCACGAGAGTTTTACAAGCGCCAGTCCGTAACTCTGACCGGAGGGTGCCAACAGATGGCAGCCGTTTGAAATATGCCGATGGTAGAAGATCGGGTTACATCGCAGACACTGTTCGTGCTCCAAGTCAACAGTGACAATCAATCAGTTGGGACCTCCATAGATGACTCTGGAAATGAGCTGAAATAGCCAGCGAATCGGTTTCGAAAGTGGCTGAAATCAAAAAAAGAACAGAAGGGTACATTTTATTTTGAAACTTGAGATTTGTACAATTAGAAGATGGGAAATACACATTCATTGGTCATATCAAGCCCGTCGCATCATCGAGATCAAATGGATATTCGGAAGGCTCTTGGGGAGGTCACACGAAGCTCGTTCCCCTTCGGAACTCCTTCAACGGCATCCGTTCCCCGATCATCGACTGGCTGCTGTTGGCTCGGTGCGTCCGGTCGGCGCGATTGCCTCCGACGAGGCACGAGGAGGCGGACGTCCTCCTCTCGCTCATCTCCATCGCCGTCCGACTTCTCTTGCGCGAGTCGGTGAGACTGTCGACGACGACCGTCGATGACGTCACCATGGAGACGGTCCTGGGGAAGGCAACGAGTTAGGCTGGAGGAAGGAAGTGTCACGTGGCAACAAAGGGTTTCGGAGGGGGGAAGGAGGCAAGCTGTCTGTCATCAGAAGCAATATCGACATGCAACAAAGACGTCGGAATTCAGGATCAGACTTTATTTACAGCCAAGAAGCGGGCAGTCCACAACAGAAAATCGGCGACCTAGAGGGGAATCATTGGGAGAATTGAGCGGGAAACTGGAGAGGAAGCCATGCTCTGAATACACGTGAACCGGTCGGGCGAGACGAATCGAGAGATACAACGGAAAGAGATGAGAAATGGGAAAGTGGCGAGAGACCCGAGACATGAACAACGAGATCATCCGGAAGAAGAAGAAGAAGCAGGGACACGTGTCACACGTGCGCCGCCACACTCGTATACCTCGTCGACTTTCGCAGAATGCCCTGCTTCGTCTGCATCAGAAGACGTTGACGGAACGAGGCGGACGACAGGCAGAAGAGGACGAAGTTGAGTGCCTTGCCGAGCACGACGAGGATGGTGCAAATGGCGCTCTGAAGGAGAGGCAACGTTCTGGAAGGGGAAGCCGAGCTGGCGACTCACCAAAGTGAACCAGTCCTTGGAAATGTAGAAGCTGAGGAAGGTGACGAATGCGGACGGACTCTGGAATCCAGAATTCCGAATTCCGAGGATTCAGTAGGAGGAACTCACCTGTGTTATCGTGAAACATGTGACGATCGCAGTTACAGTAATCGTGACCTTGTGCTCGGTTTTCGCCTGCGATCCGTTGTACTGAGAGTCACCACGGATCGTTTTGGAAGGCTCGAACAGCTTCTGTCTGGAATTCATTACGATGTCTTCTCACGCCTTCTCTCTTTTTTACCTTTGTCTCAGTGTCAAAATGAGCATCACGTTGAAAATGATGACGAGCACGACCGGAATGAGCACGACGAAGATCGCGTTGACCTGCGGAGCATACCGTACCAGAGACCTCATGAACTCCGAATTCGTGTTCGGTTCGTTGCGAAACCATCGTTCCGAGTCGATGCTCAGACATGCCACGTGGTACTGGGTGCCGTTGCAGAAAAGCTTCTCGGCGCACGCGTGGCTCACGTGGTTGTAGGAGGTGAGGATGAAAGTGGTGACGACGATGATCGAGACGACGTTGCGAGGAGTGAAGAACTGAGGGAGGAATCGGTCGGTTCGAGTGGGAAGAGCGTCCTCA
This sequence comes from Caenorhabditis sulstoni, assembly GCA_963966605.1. NCBI lineage: Eukaryota > Metazoa > Nematoda > Chromadorea > Rhabditida > Rhabditidae > Caenorhabditis > Caenorhabditis sulstoni. The sequence goes on along the minus strand of OZ016477.1, from coordinate 6,045,497 downwards.
CCTTCGCCTGTTTTCTCACCGACAACGGATACTTTATGATGATCAATCTCTCGAGACAGATCACAAAAACGAGCCACGTGGCAGTGGCGATCGACCAGTTCGACATGGCCATGAGTTGAAATTTGTGTTTCCCGTAGAACTTTCGGAACCACAGAGCCGTCTCGAACATCTCGTAGTGAGCCATCGAGTGCGGGAGGATGACGATGAGACTGACGATGTCGGCCACCGCCAGACACGCCAGCAACTGGTTCGATCTGCAGTTTCAGACATTCCTCCCCAAAGGATCGCCCCTTCGTGGACCCACCGTGTCCTCAAATTGGGCGCCAATAGAACCGTGAGATTGAGAATGTTGCCCGAGATTCCGAAGAGCACGAGAATCGGAATGATGGCTCCGATGAGAACGCCTTCGGCCGAGTTGACCGAAAGCGACATTTGGCGGTCCGTCAGACATATGTCCGTCGCTGATTTCGTCAAGTTTGTCATCTGAAGACAAAATAGAAGATGTGCGTGGGGTGGGAGGAAACGACGCGAGATGAAGAAGAAATGATCAGTGAGACGGAATGGTCGTTGTCAAGGAAATGAGTAGGAAACGAGGAGAGGAACGAGCAAAGCACGACTACTCGCTTGCACAAACTACCGTAACCCGTGCGGTCACCCCGTTATCCTAATCGTTTTCGCATTCCAACGGGGAAGCGAAAAGAGGCTCGTTTTCTGTCGAGCAAGCGAGAAAGAGCTCGTAAATTATCTTGTCGATGGCTCATCGGCGAACCGATTGAGGAGAGATTGATCATTCCCCCGCGAGAGGGGGAGAGAGAGAGAGGGAGAGAAGCCGAGGGGAACCAACGGGTACTTTGTCATCCCTTCTCTCTCTCTTTTCTCTTCTTCTTCTCCTCGACGCCGTTCTCGAAGAATACATCTGTCCAGTATAATTCGGGAATCAAGAGGATCGGAGATGACAAAGAGCAAAGATGTTTGGGAAACTGAAACACAACGCGAAGGGCACATCGAGAGAGGAGAAATCCGGGGCGGATAATTGAAAAACGTTGATGTTTGCAGACGAAGGTCGTCCCGTGACGAGCAGATGCCGCATGAAACATGACGAAAGTTTACCGGAAGCCGAAACGAAGAAGACGAAGAGGAAGATATTCGTGATTCGAGGCGACGGCGGTTCGTGAGAAAAAAAAAGAGAGACGTTCTATTATGCACGTCCCACCTCCGCCGTTTTCTTTTTCTTGCAACTAATGAGAAGGCGTCGGTCAAAGTAAAGAAACTAAGAGTGCAACTATACGAGACGTCTTCTGACCTCTTGGTCTTTCTTCTGATACCCGAAATGGATTCTCTCGCTCTGTATCAACTAGCACACGCTTTGACCCGATGCGCAGCGAATTTGAACTCGGCGGGAACTCAAAAAACTCGAGAGTAGTCCGGAAGTTGAGTGCTATTTCAGACTAGAGATGGTATTTTTTCCGCAAACTTCAAACTTTTCATGTGCAAACATAACGTGAAAAGAAGTTGTACACCTGATGCATCGAATCCAACTCTCTCTCTCACTTTCTTTTCGGGAAGAAGTTGATCACCGGAACTGGCGGAATAACTCGATGAAAAGCGAGTTACGAATGACTTTCGACCTGCATTATGCAACGGAAAAGGGAGAGGAGGGGGGAGAGATCGGCAACAATCTCATTTGAAATGAAGGTAATTTGAGTTCTCGCAGCAAGAGGAAGAAGAAGAAGAAGTACTCGGGGCTCGCGGAGCACATAAAAAGAAGGCGGGGGAGAAGAAGACGTCGCGTGATGCGGGAGAGAGAGAGACTCTGACGTCCTCTTCTGATATGACTAATTAGGACATCGGCATCGTCTCCGGTTTCAGACTCGCTTCGGAATGGTTCGTTTGTGCGGGGCGGAGCGAAGCGCGGGCCGCTCTCGCGTCAATGGAAATGGAATTACTGAGTGGGGAGGCCCCGTGAGCTCTTGCTGCTCATTGATGATTGTAATCGGATCCAGTCAGAAGTGGGGAAGGAAATCGAGTGGAATCGCAAGTTGGGACTGGAAAAGCGGCCAGAGGGTGAAGAGAGGTCAAATATTCCGGAGGAAGGGGGCCGAAAACGGGCGGGAAAAGCCATTCGGGCCTCGAAATGAGAAAACACAAGGCAAACAATTGAAGGCGAAGAAGAAGAAGAAGCAGAAGAAGAAGCAGAAGAAGACGTCGTGCAATCTGGAGGGAAGAAGGCGTCGGAGGACGAAGGAGCGAGAGGAAAGAGAAGGACAAACAAGGGCGGCGGGAGGGAGCGAGTGATAAGGCGGGAACTGTGCACGGGGGCACTGACGTGCGAACAAGAAGCGGTGGGAGGGAAGGCACGTGCGAGCTTCTTGCGAAAGATATCACATCACTACTCGCCTCGATTCGGCGCGAAACTCAATTTACGAATCGAATGTCATTATTCGACGTGATAGTTTCTGACCTGCGCGAGAGAGCAAAAGTGGTTTCTGGAGTCGGAGATCCCAATAAAAGAGGGGAGAACGTTCTCGCGAGCGATGGTTTGTGACCTGTTTCCAGACGAGAAAGTGTTTTGCTCGGCGAGCCGGTGATATCAAGTGATCCGTGCATGTAATCCACTCGTCACCCGCCGCGAGCTTTGAACACTCGAAAAACATCCGTACCCAACAGAGACCATTCAGTTTCCGAAGAGAAAAAGAAAGAGAAAAAGAAAGAGAAGAAGAGAATGTGTGTCCCGAAGTGTCACGAGGAAAACGAAAGAAAAAACTGTCGTCGTTCTCGTCGGCCGACTTTGGAAGAGACTTTGAAAGAGCGACGTTCTTCCGTGTCGAAAAACACCTTATCTCGGGTGCCGCATCGCATTTCTCTCTCTCTCTCTCCCGCTCATTTGTTTCATTTCTATCGCTCGCCGACGACGCCACGAGGGCATCCCCCCATTCAATTTCACTAATGGCGGGAGAGGTCGAAGGGGTGAGGACGAATTGATTCGTGTTTTTTGAGTGCGAAAACACGTAACTCTGATATTCGAGGAACCATCGAAAGTGAGCGTCGTCTCTGTTCGTGTAAAGATTCATCGAGAGAAGCATGAGGAAGGCCTACTCTTCCTCCAGCCGTTTTCAGCCGTTTTCAGCCTCACGGTAAGAGTCTAGAGTGAAGAAGATGCGGAGAAAGAATCGAAATGAATCATTTGATTGAGACAAAGAGCCGGTCGTAAAGAGAGTGGGATCTGCTGTTGCTGCTGCTCAGGAAACGGGCGGATTGATGGTGGGCCGAGAAACATATGCGAAAGGAACTGGCAACACGCGGCTCCGCGAGCACACCGATCTGACCTTTCCTCATTTTTCTGTTTTTCAACCCCCTTCTTCTACTACTTCTTCTTCTTTTTCTCGAAGATTCGCCATGTCAAGTAGGTGCGAATTGAATTCTCTCTCTCACTCTCTCTCTCTCGAAGAGCCTGCTCTCTTCTTCGTTTTATCTCGAAAATAGATGAGGTGTTCGTTGAACTTTCCGGATGCCGGCAAACATCAAAAAGAAGAGAGGAGGTCATGAGGAACGGAAGGATGATGACGAAGAGCAGGAGCAGGAGCAGGAGGAGGAGCAGCGAGAGGCGGAGCAGTACGGATTCTGGAGGACCCGCCACCGCAACGAACAAACAATTACTACGTTACAAAACATGTTTTCTGTTGTGCGAAGCGATTCGAGTCATTGAAGAGGGGAAATGAGTGAGATTCGGGGAAGAGTTATATTCCGATCTGACACTCGGAGAACGCCGGAAACGGGCGGCTCGACATGGTCGCTGCCTCCTACACTTGTGCAGATTCGAAAGAAGCGGAATGAGTGTCTTGCCTTTTCCTTGCGACGTTCATAATTCATTTCCACCCTAATCCTCTCCGTTTTGATCTACTCGCGGCGTGCTGCGGAAACAGTAGAGGAAAGATGGAAAAAAGAAAAAAAGTATCATCGAGTTTTATCAGTGATCACGCCAGAAGTGGTCAAATCGAGAAGAACATTGATGTGCAGTCGAGCAAAATGGAGCAGAAAACAACAGAAGGTGCTGGGTGGGGCGAAGGCGGAGGATTCTGGAAGGGGAAAAGCTGGAAAGGGCAAGTATGCAAATGGGAGTGGGGCGAGAAAACAAGTTGGTCAGCAGTCACAAGTCGTCGAGAAACAGACCGATAGACTCTAATAGGGTTATCAGAGACGGGCGAGAGAGTGAGAGAGAGAGTGTGGCAGGCGGAGAGACGCAGAGTGACAGTTGGCTCGATGAGTGGGCTAATAAAAATCTCGAATGTTTGATGATAAAACAACCGAGAAGAAGCGGAGAAGAGGACGAAGAAGTGGGCAGCAGCAGCAGTAAGTCGAGGACTGTTGGAAATCGGATCCGAGCAATTTCCGGAGACACGGATTCCAGAAGAAAGTTTCTAGAAATCGGAGGACTGAAAGATTGAAATATGAGAAACGAGAGGAGGAAATTGGACGGAAACTACGGTATTTCGGGGCGAGTAGAGACGAGATCGGACACGCGAAAACGACACAACAAAAGGATGAAGCGTGGGAATCGAGCCGAGTTTCTAGGCGCGTTGTTGACAAATCGCAACGAGAGACATTCGCAGAGAGGAGATGATTGGGACTGATTCAGAGTGTGCTTCGGCTCGTTTCGCCCACGAGATTCATGGTGGAGACCAGAAAAGTCACAAAGAATGTAGCGGAATGGTGTAGCCGTCAAGACTTTCAAGAATCACTGAAACCTTAGCCGTCGGGACATTCCGGGGGGAAAACCCGAAACAGAAATCGGACACCTCCTACCTTGGTCCTCCTGAACTTATTTTCTGGTGCAAAGGAATCCCGATTCGGACGATCGAATGTATTTAACAAGTGTCAGAAGACGTCAAGCTCTTGCGGATTTGATAAGGATTACGGCGAGAAGTCGAAAAACGGAGAGGAAAAGAGAGAAGAGATTGGTATTCTTGCGATCTTCTCGCAGCGGGAGGGCTGAAACCGGAAAGCGACGTCTTCTGAATTCATATTTGTTTGGCCTAGATTTCTCATGTTTCATCGGGCCATCTCACCCCGCCGTTTTTGGAAATTACAACGGGCCGAGCAGCGAGCAAACGGCTCCGGCGGATTGCAAAACGCATTCGTGACGTGTATAGGAGCAGAAAGCAGAGGACTATAATAATCTGGAGGCACGTCGCGATGCTCTTTTGTTTATTCGGAAGGAATCGAAATTCGAAAGTGAGCCGCCCCAATCAGCAGGATTCTGTGTGTAGTGTGAAATGTTTGTTTTTTTGCACTTCACTACGACGAGAAAGATGCGAGCATTCGTGTGGGATTTTCAACGTTTTCTCACCGGAATCATACTTTTGAATGAGGCCCGTTTGAAAACGAAAAGATCTGGGAATCGGAAGGCACTCGAACCAGAGATCAAGGCTTCTTCTTCTTCTACTTCTTCTGCTTCTTCAGAAATTGGAGGTGCCCGCACAAACCACAGAACCCCGCGACCGGAAACAAACAAACCGAACAAACTCTCCGGGAGAATTGGTTTTTAATTTGGACAAAAGTTCTCGCACGCTCTCTCTCTCTCTGCGAGGTTCGAAAAGAAAAGAGAGGGCAGAAGGCGTGACGTCTTCTTGTTCGGAGAAGAGAAGAAGAAGACGTGAGGGCAATAAGAATTGATGTGATTGAATGAATCGAAAGAGGAAATCGCGGCGAGAGGGAGAGAGGGACATCTTTGGTTACTGTCTATTCGAATGGGGGCTGCAAACTGGAATACGGAACCACGTGACGACACCCACGCATTCCAGAAAACACGAACCGGTGTGATCGGTCTGCTCAAAATTCGGCCACCGTCGGTTTCTAGTCCCCCCTCTCTCGTCGAACTTTAGCAAGAAGAGCAAGAGAGCAGAAAACAAAACGAGTCCGTCCGGAGCATTTCCTCGTCTCGTCTCGCATGAAAATATTTTGGTATATTTCGGATCAGTGAAGAGGCCTCCGACTAGAGACGGAACGCAAATATTATTGCGCTCATTTGAGAGGAAACGAGACAAAGTGAACTTTGAATGAGAACTGCAACGACACTGGATCGACTTTATTCGGAGAGAGAGAGAGAAAGAAGGGCAACGAAGACTATTTCAGCAGAGATCTGTTGAAAGAAAACGATTCTGTACACTTGACAAAACAACGGGGCTGACCGAAAAGCATGGATTGGTTCATGCTAGAAAAGAGGTCAGCAGACTGGGAAAGAGGAGTTCGAAGCGACGGGAATGATGGATTCGGGGAAGGAAGCGAGAGAGAACACGAAATAGGTCCACGTGTTCATGTTGAGAGAAGTGATCACAATGCACATGATGTTCAGAAGGAATCCGCAAACGATCTGAAACAAAAGTGAATCAGAAGACCGAGATGAAGTCGTCACCACTCGCCATTTCAATCATCGAAATGCATTTCGTGTCGTAGACGATCGCGTTCGGAGGCGTCGAAATCGGGAGCATGAAGGCGAACGAGCAGGCGACAGTCGTCGGCAGAGCCAGATAAAGCGGGTGGACTCCCATCGATTCGGCCTGGAAATACTCCATTTTCAGTTCCTTCCGGAAGAAAAAGTATCAGTTTTGGCTTGAAAAGAGGAAGACGCGTGGAATTCAGAATATGCGCCCCGGTGGCCGAGCGGTCGAAGGCGTGAGACTTATGATCTCATTGGGTAAAACCAGTCGCGGGTTCGAATCCCGCCCGGGGCAATTCACTTTTTTCTCGGCTCGTTTCTCACCACTCCGAGGGAAATCGGGATGAATATGCTGCCCGTGGACACGTTGCTCGCGAACTCCGTCATGATCACGATCGTCGTCGTCACTGTCAATTGCAATGGAAGAGAGCTCATTCCGACGAACAGTTTTCGCATCGCGCAGGAGATCAGACGGGACAATCCGGATTTCTGAATGACAATTGAGCTTTTCAGACCGGAACGTCGTCTACTTACATCGACGCCTTCCGAAATCGCATAGCCGGCTCCGATGAGCAGTGTGCAGGACCAAGAGAACTTGCTCTTCATATCAGACCACTTGAGGATTGGCGCGAACGGATCGACGTCATTGAACGGATTTTTGGGCCAGACGAACAGAATGCACGCGACGATGATTCCGGAGACGCTGTCGGAGAGGTAGTGTCGGTGCGGAAGGAGGTCTCCCCAGCCGGGAGCGAAGCCTGGATCCCGAGAGATCCACGACGCGATGAGGATCACGAAGAATCCGAACACGGACTTCTCACCCCACGTGACGTCTCCCAGTTCTTCGTACATCAGATGGATGTTCTTCTCGACGACCTTCTTCAGATGCGCTTCTTCTCGCGACGACTTCTCGAACCACCGGAAAAGGGTGGAGGGTCCCATGAAGCAGCACACGAGGATCACATAGGAAGCGAGCAGGTAGAGGAACATCGGAGGAATCGCGAACACCATCCATTGCAAGTAGGTCATGGAGACCTGTCCATCCGGATATCTTCTGAAATCAAGAAGATCCCACTGGAAGGTTCGTGTCACCTACTTGTGAATGTTTTCTCTGAACACCAAGTTCGGTCCGGTCGAGGTGATGATGGCGGTGCCTCCGATGAGAGAAGCGTGCGCACACGCGAGGATCAGCGCCTTGCAGAAGCCGGCGTCCTGCGGATTCATCTCGTCGATCCGCAGTCTCTCGGCCACACTCGCGTCTTCCGGAATCGCCTTCCGATGCTTCTTGTCGCCGTCCTTCAGATGTTCCACGGCGTCTGCCATGCTCATCAGAAGAGCGACGGCCGTCGGACACATGAGAGCGGTGCACGCCGTGTCGGAGACGAAGAACGATCTGAAATCAGGAAGTGGGCGGAGACGGGTGGGCCGAGAGTCTTACATGAAGCTCGTGATGCACATGAAACCGAATAGCATTCTGAAAGTTGGAAACACTGAATGGAAACGTCTAGAGAGGCTGGAGCATCTGAGAACTCTGAGGGACTAGAAACGCCTAGAGTGGTTTCTAGTCCCTCCTGTCAAACTTCTGAGCTTACACAGGCTGTTTGGCTCCGACTTTGGTGAGCAGTTTCAGTGCGATCCTTCGATGCAGGCCGGTCGCCTCGACGGCCATCGCCATGATCAGAGTGCACATGAAAAGGACGATGGAGTCTTTGAAGTAGACGGGGCCGATCTGTTTCGAAGGGACGATCTGGAGGATCGGATAGAGAGCCAGTGGCAGGAGGGAAGTCACTCCGATCGGGAGAGCCTCTCCGATCCAGTAGGTGGAGAGGAAGACGATCGAGAAGAGACATCTGTACTCCTGAAAAAAGGGGTGAGTGGAGGTGGATTGACAAAGAGAGGGCTCTTACTGGACCGAAAAAGAGCAACGGAACAGCCAGAAGAGGTCCGAGAAGCACGAGAACCTTTCGAATCAGAAGACGTTGCGTCGGCTTCATCACCTCGTCTGAAAAACGGAGACGTGGAGGGAGAATAATGCAGGTCTTCTGAATCCAGAACGAGGACACTCCTCTCCAGAATACACGGAAAAGTGACGGAGTTGGTCGTCGCGACTCTTTTGTATGCACATGATGTGGACAACGAAACATGCAAATGTGTGTTTTTGAGAACGTATTGTTCGTCGTTGGAGTTTGTTTCCACCTCACTTTTTTCGGTTTCGGTTCGTCGTTTTCAAAGTGTAAAGTGCGGAAAAACGAATGCGACGATTTGAGATGATTTGAGAAAACGTTCAGAAGGAGAAGAAGCAGATGGGGTGATCGAGATAAGTGACCAGTTCTGCCATGGAAAAATCGGCTTTTCGCCGCCTAAATATAGGCATCGCGAGCGAGGGAACAGATCCACTTGAGAAGAGCTGCAGGACATGAGATACGGTTGGAGAGCACATCAAAAATTTGATAGGCAAACACGCGAAGCCCGCGACAGAAACCAAACGTTCAATTACGGCGCTCTGTCTGATCGCAACAGGCCCTACGAACACAAAATGGAACCTTCTTTTTATATCGGAGTTCGAGTTGAAAAGGGTTGAAAAGAACCCAGCAAAATCAAAGTATGCAATTCGACAAAGATTGGCTGAACGTTGTCTCAAATCATCAGATTTCGATCCAATGATGATTGAAACAGGAAGTGAACCAATTTCGTTTTGTATTAACACCGAAACGTATCAAATTAGACTTGAAGAGCGTTCTCTGGCCACGAGACCAAGCGAGTGAGCGAGGGGAACCCTTTGTCTGACCCCCTCTGAGGCCATCGCGTATCTACAAAAGACCATCTGTGTGGAGGTGCACCGCGAATGTACCCAACGGAAAGGAGACACACTGTTTTATTTCCCTCATCAATCTCAATGTTTAGAGCTGTCCGAGTGAACGACGTCCTTCAGTTCGCGCGTCTCGACGTCCCTCACTAGCTTTGGGATCTCCTCGAGCATCGCCGGCGTGTTCATCGATCTGCCGTGCTTCTCGAACGCGCGTCTTCCCGCTGTTCGAACCAGCCAGCTCGAAGCGATGCCCGCTTCGTGATGAGCCGACGTCCAGTCGTCTCCGAGGTTTCTGGAACACTCGGATCTATGTGAAACTGAAAGGCTTTTAGCTCTTGAACTATACTACATTTCTGATATACTTTTCGGATCGAACACTCTTCTCTTTTCGAATATCAATAAAACATTGTGATGAAAGATCACCGACTTTCGGTCTCGAGTGGTTTCTAGTCCCTGCTTGATTCGATTTCAAAGTGAAAGAGCACTCACTTCTTTGCCCAGAAGAGAAAGAGACCGAGACTTCCAGCTGTCACATCTCCCTGGCCACCGCATCGCCGCAAACTCGAGTCCGTCGAGCACTTTGACACTTCAAATTGGCTCTTTCCACCGGCGCTCCGCCTCTTTCTCACCTTCTCCATTCGGCGTCACCACTAGATCCACTTCTCCCTTCATATAAATGGTCACATCCATCTTGCGACTCAACTCGGCCGCCAAGTGCTGCAACTGCGTGTGACTCCGCACTCCGATCACGTCCTCCTCGCCGAGTGCCGCTTTGCAGAGACGCGAGAACTCGACAAAGTTCGGAGTGAGCACTGTGGTCACCATCTGCCGCGGGAACTTCTCGATGTGCTCCGACACAAACCACAGTCCATCGCCGTCGATGACGAACGGAACTTTCTGCTCTTTCACAAACTGAAAGAGGTCCTGCATCAGCGGCCACACGTTCGGATTCCTTCCGAGTCCCGGTCCGATCACAATCGCATCCATTCTGGCGAGCTTCGGAAGAATCGCCGACGAGCTCATTCCGGGATGCACGATGAGGTCCGGAGAGAATCCCTTGATGACCGGAGCTGCATCGGGAGCACAGAAGATGTGAATGAGGTCGGCTCCGAGGCGAGCCACCGAAGAAGCGGCGAAGAACGGGGCTCCCGTGTACTCGAGCGATCCTCCGATGACTGCGATTCGTCCGCAGTCGCCCTGAACGATGCGTCCCATGTTGGCAATTGAAAAGAAAAAGAGAAAGGAGAGAGAAAACGTTGTTTACTTCAATTCGCCGCCAACCATAAAACTTCCTTCAGCGGCTCTCTCTCTCTCTTTCAATAATTAGTCTCATTCCATTTCATTTGAGATGCCAGGAAGTGCCACGTCACGGTCTCTTACCTTCCTTAGTTGAGGTGTCAATTTGGGAAGTATCTTGAGAAAATGATCCATGCGTCTATCTGAAAACGTTGGAATGGAACGAGAAAAACGAAAGGGAGTAAGAATACGAAATGGCAAATGCCAATGGCTTCTTTTCCTCCGGAGAGAATGAGGAGAAGAGAAAGCACGATAATCCAAGTAATACTTTATACCGGGGAAGAATGCGCGTGTGAGAGACTGGGCAAAGGTGTGACGAACAATCAGAATGATACAAGGATACAGAAATGAGAAATATTGTGATGGTGAAGAAGAGAATGGGACACGAAGAAGAAAAAGAAGAAGAGGAGGAGAATGAAGAGAGACGCGAAATCAATGCGGTTTTTCAAATTTCCGGTCTTTGGTGGCGAGAAGAGGGGGAAATGATACAGAGAAGGGATGGAACTGCACGACTAGTTCGATTATTTTTACAGGAAATTATACACATTTTATTCGGAGGCTGGTGGTGGTGGTGGCTGCATGACGAACATTTGGACGAGCGCCTGAAATGTGCTCGTGTGAGTATGAGGCAGAGAGCACAAAGAGGGGCGGGGCCTACAGCCGTGAGGAAAGAGGCGGCGTCGGAAACAAAGGGCTCACTTGGAAGAAGTTGTTGGAAGGAGAAGAAGGAGACGCTTCCTGTGGAGAAGAGCTCGAATTGAGAGAAGCAGGAGAATGTTCAGTTGCCTCTCTGCAAAACCACTGGTTACCACGTCATCAGCAGAAGTGAAACACACAAGAATGGGTTAGATTGGAAGGAGAAAGAAGAGAAGAAGAAGAAGTTGGAGGAGAAGGAGGACGGAGGGAGGGATCAGTGTCTTCTCTTGCCGGAGGAGCAGGACTTCCTCTTCTTTTCTTGCTCTTTCTCGCAAATCCGACAAACGCCTTCGTTTCCGTTTTCTCTGCGCTTTTCTTTCTTTTTTCTAGTACTGCAACAAAAAACAGCAATCACTCGTCTAGTCTAAATGGAGTCCTGCTTGTGCACTAAAGCGGAAGACTACGCCTGAGAACTATTCGGCAAGCAGCAAGGGAGAACGAGAACTGGAACTAAAACAAAAAACAAGACGCACGTACACGCTCGATTCTGAGGGTGGAGAAGAAGACGAAGGATGAGAAGGTGGTGAAAAAGAGCAACATGCTGCTTCAGAGGAGGACTCCCTTTGTTCCTGACAACACAAGCATTTCAGAAGAGGATTAGTTGGTTATGTTTAATGGAAAGCCGATTAATGTGGTGTCCGTCAGTCAGAAAAGTCTCATCGGCTTATCACTCAAGTGCAAGACTCACTCTGACGGTCTGCGTGTCTTCCACTTCGGTGGCTCTTCTCAAAGTGCGCTCTTCGTCTTCGTCTCGTTTCCTGCTCTCCTCGTGCAGCAGCAGTGTGTCACCGAGTCGGACGAAGTCGAGATTCAGATCTTTAAGCTCTAGGTTCAACTTTTCCACGAGCTCCCGACTCATTGAAGTGGCCGCCTTGACCCTCTTCTGATCCTCTCGGAACTCGGGAGCCAAGAATCGCATCGATCGTTCCATTGAAGTTCTCGAGTGTCCTCGTTCCTGTAGGTTCTTATTCACAACGTTCTTCATCTCCTGGAACGGACGCTCCAGAAGATCCACGCATTCAAGAATCGTTCTTTGTAGCTGCTCGTGCTCGGCCTTTAGCTTATTCAAAGAGGCTGCCAAATCTACGGCTTGCTTCAGCTTCGACTTTCGAATACCGTCGGGCGACTTGAAGATCTGCTCCAAGATACTCTTCCGACGATTGAAACATCTCTCCACAAGAGTCTGCGAATACTCCCGCGTCGCCAGAATATCCGACTTGTCGTAGATCGAAAAACTCTCCAGCTCCTCTCGGATTCCCGGAAGATCAGTCTCCTCCAACAGAAGGCCCTCCGCATCTTTCGACAACTGCGACGCCTTCGTTCCGATCTCCATCGTCAGGTTCGCGTGCCTATCGAGCTCTTCTCTTGCTTGGTTTGCTCGTTGAATACATTGTTGCGCGACGACGTTCGTCTCTGAGCTCGAGCCATTGGAAAGTACCATCGGAACTGACAAGATGTCCATGTAGACGGCGAAGCGAGAGAGCGTCTGAACTTGCTCGAAGTTCCTCGTTTTCTCCTCCAGAAGATTGAACTGAGTCGCGAGAATTTTGGCAACCTGCTCAAAAAGTCTGCAGTACTCGTCTGCTTCTGTGAGCATGCTCAGGCCGTCGTAGCACTTGCTGATGCGAACCAGCGCCAGTTTCCGATCGGTCATGTCGTCGTATTCGTGATATTCGATGTTCCTTGCGAGAATCTTCCGAACATTGACGTGATTTCTTTGTGGCACCACTAAGTAAACGTCGTCATTCAGCCCTTCGAGACTCTTCTGATCCGATTTGATGTATTTGAAGGTGGTGTTCGAGATAAGAAGAAGGTCGGTGCCCCTTGGGTATCCGAAGCATTCCGAAAGACTTGGCACACTGAACCCGATATACGGAACCGCCGACATATCAGTGTGATCGATGATGGCGAGCTGATCCGTCGAAAGGAACGTCTTCCGCTTCGCCTTCAACAACGCATTCGCCACGTTAGCGTACTGTTCTATCGAGGGATTGTGGAAGAACTGCCGGATGATGCAAGTCATTGTGCAGACGAGCCATCGCGGATATCTTGTGAATTTGGAGGGAAGCTCGGTGATCGGCTCGTAGTCTTGGAGGGACTCCTCTCCAGCTGAATCTCTGACACCTCTTCCCACTGGAGTCATTCCGATCGCTTCGGGGTTCTGAGTGAGGGCCACTGCCGCGTCTCGATAGAGTCTCTTGTTGTTGCTCTCGTTCTCAAACGGGAACTTTCCAGTGGCGCAGAAGAAGAGCGTACAGCCAAGAGACCACAGGTCGACCTGCTCCGGAGTGTACGGCTGCCTCGTCCTCCAGTCGTGTTGGTTCCGATCGATTCGGGGATCGGCTAGCTCGTTCGCAAGAACCGGATGCTGAAAAGAAGAATAATATTATTATTGTAGGAAAAAAGAAGGTGACAAATTGAGCTCACCAGAAGATTCGGGGTGCCGACAAGAGTTCGCATTTCGTGGGAGGTTTGTTCGAGCAGATCCTTGCTACATCCCATGTCGCATAGCTTGAAGAAGTAACTCGAACGACGGCCATTAGTGGGCGTTCCCGGAAAGAGGAGGATGTTCATGTGCTTTATGTCTCGGTGCACGATGTTGTTACGATGAAGAGCCGAGAGAGCACTAGCTTAAAAATAAACGATGAGAACGGTTTGCTCTTCTTTAAGAACTCACAGGAGTCGATCACCAGATCGATGAGGATGTCCGCCGGCAATCCTTTGCAGTTTTCGGGTCTCCGCATTTCCGCATCAAGGCTGCTCATCGCGAACTCCATTGCGAACGAGAACGTCTCGGCTGGCACTGATCCGGGAGCCATTCTTTCGTTCACACTTCCAATGTACTGCACAATATTGGGGGCTCCCTTCAGCTTCTGCAGTATCTCCACTTCGCTTCGCATCGCCAAAATCTCGACTCGCTTGCACGCCGTCTTCACTGCCACGCGTCTTCCGCTTGACGTTCGTCCTTCATAAACTTCCGAATAGGCGCCTCTTCCAATGTGCTTCTCAGGGAAAATCACATATTGCTCACCGTCCGCAATGATTTCTTGAAGTCTGGGAGGCGCTGCCATCCTGAACACAAATGCAATAGAGTAAGGAACAGCAAAGACGAAATGGCGAAATGAAACGAGAGAAGGCAGCAGCCGATAAGATAAGTATGAGGAATTAGAATGGGGGAAAGTAATACTGGCCGATGCAAAAGGTCTGGTGACGATACTGTTTGCAATGGGTCGCTCTCGCGGTTTCGATATTCGCAGCGTTGCTGGGGCTGAGAGTGACTTTTCGGATCTACTAGTTGGGTATTTTGTTTGCAGACAGAACTTTTCATTTCAGCCTTCATAAGAGGTGATAAGACACGCGCTATCGCAAAACTGAACGTCAACAGGGTCAGTCGGGTAGACTTTCACGAGCGTCTCAGCAATCAACAGGAAGTCTTGTTTATGAACTCATTTCACAACTCAGGAATGGTGATACTGAACATTGCTATAAGTTTCATAGGGACCCGGATTCCAAAATAGAATCACTTTTTATTTGTTCTCAGTAAACAATATTTAGTGGGAACGAAACTCAGTAAATCACGTGATTTATATGAATCAATTCACATTTAAAATGAAATGGCACCTCCACGTCACGAGAAACGATTGAGAAAAAACGGACGAATGAAGGGGTACTCCTCCTATTTTCCCTTTTTTTAGAGAAAGAGACGCAGACGTTTCACACTTAGCAATCACTAGATTTCGAAATACTTTCCACTTGTTTACTACTGTGTTGAGAAGTATCAAACATGTGATGGAAACGCAGAGACAAGTGACACATTTTGAACATTGAGAGCTTCGAAATTGATTATTTATATACCAGCAAAAGCGCCGAAAGACAGAAAGTATGAACATAAGAAACAAAACAGTCAACAGGATTAAGAAACATAACGAGACCCGAAAATCGTTGAGATCAGTCGTCGAACTCCATCATCTCCTCGTCACTGACACTTCCGTTCGTCAGACTGTTCGGGGAGTCAGCGTCGAGCTCGACGATCTGCGAGTTGTTTGTCGGCGAGGGAAGGGGTGAACTCCACGACGAGCCGATGTCGCTGTTGTCCGAGCCAGAATCGAGCTCGACGATACCCGTCGTCACGTCTTCAGCGGCAATATCGACCATCCCCTCGTTCTCGATTATGCGCTCTTTGATTTCCTCGTTAACTCGCTCCTCTTCTTCGTCGTCAATCTCCTGAATTCGACCCGCCATGTTGAAGTCGTTTCTCGGAGAAATGAGTACGCGCGGTTGCCAGACGACCATTTCGTTGCCCTTGAGCTTTTCACGCTTCGGAAGAAAGTTGATGGGATTCTCCTGGCGACATCTCTCCAGGTATCTTTGGATTGATTCGTCCAGTCGAATCTTTTTGGCAACGGCAGGTTCGTCGTCAGGTTCTACGACGAGAGGAGCAGAAGACGATGATTCGGCACATTGCTTATCCGCCTGTTCCGGGTAAACTTCTTCCATTTCCTCATCGGAAGACGAGTCACTGCAATTGATTCACACATATTATAAATAAAAAGGAAACTGGCTCTTACATGGTGACTTTCGAGGGAGCATCGTTGGAAATGGAGAAGTTCTCGAGACATGCGCTTATTTTATCGAATCTTCGCTTCGTTCTCGGCACATATTCCATGTCCTGAAAGTCGAAATTACATAGTCTGACGAAAGAAATAAAGGAATGCAATGATAAAGGAAACATAAGACGAGTGGGACGCATTGATTGAAAAAGGCGCGGCGGCCCGGAGGAGGACCGTTTCCTTCTCGCGCCTTGTCTTCGATTTGAAAACAGTGGATCAATGTTCGAACTGGTTAGGAGTGGCGGTAATCTGCTTAGAAGCGAGGCGAGCGAAAAAGAGGAACGAAAGGAGGCACACGAGACAGCACCGCGGCGTGCAGGCGACAAGCGCGAGAGAGAGAGAGAATGAAGGGAACGGAGGAGCAGACACTCAGTGAACCTCACTGACCGCCTCGCATTCGACGACATTTTCCCGCCCATGGAAACCATACGAATGATGAATAATGAAGGAATGAATGAATAGACGATTGAGTGATGAACGGATAGAACGCGCAGAGATACGGAACGACGAGGCAAAAACGGGCGTCAGAGTGCAAATATTTGATGGGAGAAACTCAAGGAAATAGCCAAATGAGGTTAGAGGACCACTCGAACTCTCTTATCTGGAAGTAGTTTTAACCGCAGAGAATCGATCACTGTGCGAAACGAACAGACCACATAGAATACCGATGTTTACCGCCGAAAAAAAAAACAGGCACTTGTGCGACGAGAGGCATGTTTTTGTCGACTCGCTCGCCCCACCATTCAATTATCCACGTGATTTACGCGGCTTACGATTTACAGTTTTTGATAACGAGAAAGGGCGCCAAAACGAATTCGAATCGCAGATAAATGCGCGCGCGCCCACGTGGATGACCGCCAAAAAACAGGACGCCACCGCGACAATTTTTGCCAATTTTCTTCATTCGTCTATTGTCGCAGTTTATTTTTCAGCATACTCGCTAGTCTTTGCAAATAACTTGAATGGAAATTCATTATGAAAAAGTCAAATTCGGTCAGAAAGGCTAAGATTTTCTTACGTCAGTCCGACGTCACAGATGTACGAATACATTATTAAGAAATATGATTTCTGTTCTCGACCACCTGTCGTTCACGCTCAATCAGGCAAACGTAATCCGCACGTTATTTTCCTAGAGCATTTTTCCAAGGTTTCCTAATCCAGCAGCAGAACATTTCTAAGTGCACGCGAGTCTCCCACCTATTTTTTTCCCGAAAATCTCATTAAAAACATAACTTACCGCTTCGAATTCGACTGGAAAAGGTCGTTTGCCGTGAGGTTCTTGCACATAGTAATGAGTTGGTTGCAAGTTTTGATGTGAGCCGAAATTGTTGTAATTGTACATTTGTTGTTGATGTTGAAAATCCGCGTTGAAATTGCTGGTAAGTTGTGTCATTTTTCTGCAAACAAAAGAAACGTTTTGCGTGTGAAAAGATAGCGATTGCGATGAGCGAAAGACGAAAAAAAAAAGAGAAAACAATGCAAAATACCGGTCTTTGAATCGGAAAATAACGTCGATAAAATGAGACTAAAAAATAAAGAAATCCGGGGTGAGGGGAGGGGCCTTTTGTATGTGGTGCGAGGCCGTCTTTCGGGAAGCGAGTGGATTGTTCTAGAAGGTTCGCGCAACAAACGAATCGACCACGTGTGGGAGGCAGCGAGCGACGGGACGAGACGCAGACACGCACACACCGACGCGCCGGCAAGCACTATTCGCGAAGCGACGAGAAGTTTCCATTGCCGCAGCGAGAAGAGTCTCTCCCGGGAAGAAAGCGACAGTGATTGTGACGAAGTGAATACGACGACTGTATGGAAGAAAAACGAATCGAATGGAATTGACGGCCTCTCTCTTCCCGAGCGCTTTGTTGATCTTTTCGTTCGTTGTGCTTTGTTTGGGCATGAGAGGACGATTTCGTGAATCGAAACTGCAAACATGGAAAGAAAAACGAGAAAATGCGTTGATCCGCTGAAATCTGAAACAAGTTTACAAAACACTTTTTCGCTTCGTTTTCGAACAGAACTATTTACGGGTGTTTTTCAGTTTGTGAATATCTCTTTTTTCATTTTAGTTAGAATTTTTGGGTGAAAACCATCAAAACAAAAAAAAAAACAACCCGCGGCGGAAAGCCGGAGGATTAACGGATTTTCAATGTTTTTCTTGTTTTTGTGTTCAGACTTTTCTCGAAGCTTTCCCCACATGAAGATTCTAGAAGTCTGCAGCAAACACGCTCTACTGCATTTAAAGTTTGAAACATCCCGGAACTTCATGTGCGGCGGGCCGAAGTATGGCGCGCAATTGGAACGCAGAAATGAATTTTCTTGGCTGAAATTCTTGAAAACGAACTCGTCGAGGGGCTCAAAAATAGCTCGAAAAACATTGTTTCTTTTTGATCCGATAAACCCTGTTCTGATCGACGGTAGAGATCAGAACTTAATGGATCGCTCCAGGTGGAGTTTTGATCTTGTTCTGGCGAATTGTCATCCTGCCTCGGAGCGCCGTCTGCAGTTTTGTCATCATCATTACCGACGCACGTTGCCGCGTCTCTCTCTGGCGCGTGCTCTCTTTCCAGTTCGTCTGACGCCCCTCTGCCCTCCGCCTCGTATTTAAACGCACAGCACTCCGCCATTTCAACCAGTTCGCACACTTTTTCGCATTCGCTCCGAAAGCAGCCCACCATGCTACTTACGCGTTGTTATTTCTTTCGTCTTTACAGGTAGCGAAACACTTTCTACACCATGGCCCTGAAGCTCTCCTACTTCGACATCCGCGGCCTCGCCGAGCCGATGCGTCTGATTCTGGCCGACAAGCAGGTTGCCTTCGAGGACGACCGTGTGAGCCGCGAGCAGTGGGCTGAGATCAAGCCGAGCATGATCTTCGGACAGCTGCCGTGCCTCCGTACCGGAGACGAGGAGCTCGTGCAGTCCGGAGCCATCATCCGCCACCTGGGTCGTGTTCATGGTGAGTACATCAGAGTTCGGAAAACGAATGTGCCAAGTACGAACACCTTGTTTTCAGGCCTCAACGGCTCTAACGAGACCGAGACGACTTTCATCGACATGTTCTACGAGGGCCTTCGCGACCTGCACACCAAGTACGCCGGCATGATCTACGGAAACTACGAGAACGGAAAGGAGCCGTACATCAAGGAGACCCTCCCAGTCGAGCTCGCCCGTCTGGAGAAGCTGTTCCGCACCTACAAAAACGGAGAGCACTTCGTCGCCGGCGACAAGGAAAGCTACGCCGACTACGTGCTCTTCGAGGAGCTCGACATTCATCTGATTCTCTCGCCGACCTCTCTTGATGCCACTCCGTTGCTCAAGAAGTTCCACGAGAGATTCGCCGAGCGCCCGAACATCAAGGCGTATCTCAACAAGCGCGCCGCTCTGAACACCCCGGTCAACGGAAACGGAAAGCAGTAAGCTGACGTCATCGTTCTCGCTCTCACTTAAATACTTCCTTGAATACTCCTTTACATTCTATCCAAATTGTGAAATAAATTATTGAACCAAAAGCTTCAGTGTAAATTATATTTATTAGGAATTTGGTAAAACACTGAAAAAAAGTGAAATCAAACTAAAATGCAGTAAAAACTGGTCAAAAAACATTGAATTATTACATTCTTTACAAGAGAAAATGAAGAACCCGTAAACCCACAAAAACGTCAGAAGAGGGGAGAAATGGCATTCGGAAAGGGATCCTGAATGAGAAAGTTCGCAAGTGAAGAAAGGATCAGTAGTACGGGTAGGCGGCCTCCTGCTGATGCATCATCTGCTCTGTCGGATACGTCGGAGAGGCTGTGTACCACGGATGGGCGGCGTACTGTGGCTGGAACTCGGCCGCTCCCTGGTACTCCGGACTCATGTAGGTCAGACTCGGCGGAGTCGTCTGGTTCGTCGTCAGAAGAAAGTGTTGGGGCGACGGCGAAGACGTGGATCCGTCGGAAGGGGGCGGAGTCAGATGGGTCGAGTCGCGGGACGTGGAGGCGCTGACGGCTGCGGGGCTCTCCTTCTTCACCTTCTGCTGGTTCTGCTTCTTGACAGTTTTGAAGTTGGGTCGAGTCAGTTTGCGAGGAGCCGGGGCAGCGGCCGGAAGCGGCGGGTGCTGCTGCTGCTGCTGACGGATCGCGGAGAAGTCGACGTCGAGGCAGTTCTCGAGAATGCGAAGAACGTTGTGATGCTTGTTCTCTTGAGCTAGTTGCCGAGCCGAGTAGTCCTGAAAAGATGGAAGTTTGCGAAGCAGAAGTGAGCGGAGATCGCTTACCTTCGAATCGGTGACATCAACACTGGCGCCATGAGTGACCAAGAAGTGCACCGTCTCGGCGTGACCTTCGTTCGCTGCCAGCATGATCGGAGTGCGTCCGTCCTCGTCCTGTTTGTCCTTGTTCGCATTGCGAGACACGAGGTACTTCACCATCTGCAGATTGTTCACGAGAGCCGCCTCATGGAGAGCCGTCCGTCCTCTGTAGATCGGCGAGTCCTTCCTGTCCGAGCCGTCCGCGTCGATCTTGGCGCCCGCGTCGAGGAGATCCTCCGCTAATTCCAGCTGATTGTTGGCCTCACTGCGAGCCACTTCCATCAGAGCCGTCATTCCTTTCCGATCGAGCTGGTCGATATCCTTGATCATCCGAGCGTCGGTAAGCAGGTACTTCACAATCTTTCTATCGCGATTGACGACGGCCTCGTGAAGCGCACTCCGCTCGGACTTGTTGTAGATGGTCGGATCGGCTCCGTTCCGCATCAGATGCAGAACCACTCGGGCCTTTTGCGCTTTGACTGCAATCATGAGAGCCGTGTTCTCGTCGCAGTCGCGAGCGTTCACGTCCGCTCCCGCCGCGATGCACATCTTCACTTCATCGGCGATCAGCTCCTCCGACTTGCCGAGCTTGTTCGCTGCGAGGCAGTGGAGAACAGTTCTTTGGTGGATCGGATCCTTCCGATTCACCGACTCCTCGGTGAGATCGGCAGTGATCGGTCCGAGTCCGGCAGCTTGAATGTGGAGTAACGGAATCTCTTTGACGGCGTTCTCCTGCGAACTGCGCGGCTGCTGGGGCACTTCCATCTGCGGCATGCCGAAGTCAGCCATGTATCCGTTTCCATACATTCCGTACTGCGAGTACTGCGCGTTCTGCTGATCCAAATCGTAGTTGTTCCGGTATCTCTTCGCGTAGTACTCGTTGGGCTCGAGAAGAGAGTGCTGGCTCGAGTTGATCGACTGGTTGCGACGTCCTTTGTCCGTCGAATGGTCCATCGGAGGTATCCACGTTTGCGCATGGATCGTCTTTCTCTTCCGGTTGCGGCTGTCGCGAACAGTCAAGATTCCGGCGGAAGCGGTGAGCAGGAAGCATCCTCCACCGATGATCAGAATGATCTTGTTCCACGAGGATCCTTGCGTCGTTCCGGCTATTTTAGGACGAGCAATGATCGCTTCAGAGATGGGAACTCCGAACGAATTCGTTCCTTTCTTGGCGAGTCGAGCCGAGATGATGTCGACGACGCTCTGAGCATCGCGGTATAGGCACCGTCCTCGGATGCAGTCCTCCTGAACTTCCAGGTACACGACGACTCCTCTGATGGATCTGATCTTGCGGGCGAAAGAAGTCGAGAGGACGCGTTGCTGGGCGAGCTGCTCCACATCCATCTCCACTCGCTTCCCTTCCTCCTCGCCATCCCACTCGAACACCAGTGGTCCCTCCTCGTCCCTCTGGATCCGGACGGCTGCTCGAAGAGCCGAGCTGATCGTCATGAGTGTTTGCCCTCCAGTCGATTGGAACTCCTTCGGTTCGATTTGAACCTGAATGCGGATATCGGTGAGAATGCTCGACTCAGTCCGGTTCGCGCAGTCTCCTCCGTCGAATCCGCATCCGTCCGTGTTACATTCCGCATCGCAGACTCCATTGGCGAACCGCGCGGCGCAGTGCTCGCGGATCTTGACCGGACACCGGACGACAGCCGACATGCAGTCCATGCCGTCGTACAGACAGTCCTCGTTGTTGCACGCCTGATCGCAGACGCCGTTCGAGAACAGATCCGCGCACATGTTGCCGTAGTTGCAGCGCGAGAAGGGCTCTCTCTTGCCGGAGCAGTCGCCTCCGTCGAACTTGCAGGCCGCGTGGTTGCAGTCGGCGTCGCAATTCCCGTCGTTGGCTCGCTCCCAGCACTTTCTCTCCTCGCACACGGATCGCAGCAGGGCGTCCTTGTCCAAGAACACGCCCAGATTGATCTTTTCTTCGCATCGATGACCAGTGTATCCGAACGGGCACTCGCACTTCATCACGGCTCCCTCGTTCACGCAGATTCCTCCATTTTTGCAAGTGCTGAAAATGAAGAGAGTTAAATGGATTCGGACTCGGAGTCTCTCACCTGTGAGTGCAAATCAGTCTCTTCTCGTTCTCGCATCGTTCCCCGTTGAACCCGTCGAGACACTTGCACACGAACGAGTCGCGAATCAGCAGGCATTCTCCTCCATTCGCACACGGATTCTCGGAGCACAAGTCGTTCCTTCGCTCGCAGAGGTCTCCCTCGAAGCCTTGCTGGCAGATGCACGCGAATCCGATGTTCTCTTCCACGTCGAAGCAAGTCGCGTTGTTCATGCACGGATTCGACTTGCAAGTGTTCGGAGACGTCGTCTTCCTCGGCGCTTCGTTCCTCGCCGTTTCACATTGGTTTCCAGTGAAATCGGGGGGACACTCGCAGAACTTCTCGCGACAGATTCCACCATTGAAGCACTTGACACCGGCGGGTGAGCAGATACCCGACTCAAGACGTAGATCGCATCTGACTCCTCCGTATCCGGGCGGACACGCCTTCTCGCATCGGCTTCCGATGAATCCGTTCTTGCATTGACACACGATTGACCGATCCGAGGTGTGATTGCAGGTTCCGCCGTTATCGCAGGAATCGGCACGACAAACGTCTTCGAGCTTCTCGCAGAACTGTCCGCTGAATCCACGTGGACACTCACACGTGAAGGATCCGGCCAAATTGACGCAGGTTCCGTTGTTCTGGCAGACGTTTCCGAAGCGGCACTCGTCCAAGTCCTGGTCACACAAGTCTCCGGTGAATCCCGGCTCGCATCGACATTGGAACGGCAACTCGGAGGTGGGCTCGTGGAAGCAGGTGCCGTGGTTGCAGATGCCCGGAACCGAGTCGCACGTCGTCTTCTCGCAGTAGACGCCGGTCTTGCCTTTCGGACACTTGCACACATACTTGTTGAATCCGTTGATGCACACGGAGCCGGCGGCGCACTTGTTCTGAGCACAGTTGTCGCGGCCGTCCTCGCAGTAGGTTCCGTTGTATCCGTCATCGCAGGCACACTCGAACCGTCCGTTCAGAGAGATACAGCGACCGTTGTTGTTGCACGGATCACTCAAGCACGGGTCGTCGACGCGCGGAGAGATCTCACACGTAGATCCCTTGAATCCGGGAGGACACTGGCATCTGGCCTTCCGTCTGCTTCCCGACTTGTCACAGAAGCCGCCATTCTGGCAGTGATGGCTGCGTCCGTCCGGGTACTTCGGGCTCACTTCGACGAAGCACGCCGTCGGTTTGAACTCGACGGAGGAACTGTTGCCGGACTGAGCACACAAATAAGATCCGACCTGCAAAACGGAAGGATTAACATCGAGATTAGCATGGAACGGCACCCTCTTGAGTGTAACCCGTTGCACAAGTCGTGTTCAAACACGTTCCGGAAGTGCACATCAGGTTACTTCATAACTCTTTTTCCGCGAAACGCTTATTCTTTTTGCTAGTGTTTGCACAAGACGCCCGCCCTTGAAATATTCTGAATCACACATCGCACAAACAAGACGAAAAACGAAGCGGCGACTCTCTTTGTCGTCGCCGCGGCGGGCCGCGTGTCGATTCGCTTCGCCAGCTGCGGCGGACTACGGTACTCGATGGGAAAATCGGAGAGCGAATTTTTGGGTTCTGAATATATGCACTCACCGTGTTGACGCATACTCGTCCCGGACCACAGATATTCGGGGACTCGCGACACTCGTCCCTGTCCAGCTGGCACTCGTTTCCTTGGAATCCCGATGGACACGCACACTTGGCGAAACCGTCGACGCCGACGCACTCTCCTCCGTTCCGACACGAATTCGGATAGCACCAGCCGAAGGTGGCGCAGTTTTTTCCTGAAAAAAAGCAGCGAAAGTCAGAGTGGCCTGCGATCAATCAAAAGTTGTCTTGGTCTGTTAATCCCCCTCCGTTTCATTCCCACAAGTATCGAATTCGCAACACACAAACGCACATCAAAAGTCATTGCCGCCCTCACGGAATACTCGTTCCGACCGAAGAAGTACTTTGACGAGTACCGCAAGTCGCAAGAACAACTCCATTGCAAATTAGATTCTACAGTACCCCTCTAATCCCGCCCTTTTTCATAAGACTCGCGCTCGTAAATGTCTTCTGTGACGTCATCGCGTGATGTCCATGAGAAAGTGTCTCCTTTCTTCCAAATCACCCTCAGATTTGAATTGCATCCTCCTCTTCAGCCCCCGGAAGTTTGTTTTTTGGCGGCCTATTTACCCCTCATTAAGCACCGAAACGAGAGATTCTCTTTGTGATACGAGGTGTCAATCTCATTACGCGCGTACAAAAACGCAACTCGTTTGAGATCGAATCTGCTCCGACGCACCACCTGGAGCAGAAAGGTGCTCTCTGCGGGGTTCCACACCTTCGCACTTTCCAAGTCTCCCGCAGTGGCGCCTTGACGAGGAAAGACGTCGAATCGGGTGTCTGTTCTCACGACCTTTATCACGAGAGACACGAAACGGGACAGTAATTATAGACTGATTCTGCGCCCGAAGATGATCGGTATTGACGCGTCGAATAGAAAAACTATGGGAAAGCAAGTCATCGGACGGTCAATAGAAAGATGTTTTGAGAGGGAGAGAAGGCTACAGTAGGGCTGTGTAATCTGGATGACTAATCGCGCTGCTGCTCGGACAAGTTTACTCAAGTGCCGATCACGCAATCGGAACAGCTAATTACAGGGCGCTATTACCAGTTGGATGGCATTGTTTGCTCATCTGTGAGCATGCCACCACTTCATTGTTGCGTAGAACTCACCTCCGTATCCGGGTTGACAATCGGGCTGCTTCCTCGGGAGGAGTCCGTTCGTATCGCAGTCTGAAAAACAAACAAACATTCTTCTGGTTTCCCACGAGTGCCCGATGTTTTCTTTTGCTTTCTGACGGCTTCTGCCTCATCGGACAGTCATCTGCTCGTCATTTCTAGGTCATTCGCTTCGGATTGGCAACAACGAGACGGGCGCCATCGGGGCGCCCCTTTCAACCGAACATTGGTCATAAATCGCGCCAAAAAGAAGCGGATCGCATGAAGACACGGATTTAGCCCCCCTTTCCTTCGAAAAGACCGCAGAATGCGACGAGCAGCCATTTATCAGCGGCCGCATTTCGGACGCCGCCAACAAGACAAATGAGCTGTGGTGGAGGAGGGAGGACGGGCGGATCGACCACATACAGTCCAATTTGTCCTCGGCCCGAAGAATTATTGAGGCGACAAGGGTCGCGTGGAAGGTAACAGACAACTTTCTAATGATTTCAAATTGGCGGGCGCCATGAAAGAGACCCGGAGTCAGAGGTGTACTTATGATGGATCGAGTCGTCGGGGGAGCGCCGCCAAAAGAGGGCAGCTGATAGGAAGAGCAGAGTGACCAGGGGACTAAAAATGAGTGATGGGTGCTGTTGGGGGGTCCCGATGGGAAAACCGGAAAACACGAGTGACCGGGGCTCCGAGACCCTCTTTCTCGACTTGCTGCCTCACCTTTGCAGACACACTTCTCCCGTCCGTTCTCGCGGAACACACACTTCCGTTCGAATCCGCACTCGAGTCCACATTGTCGTTCGCAAAAATGCCCGCCGAATCCTTCGTCGCACCTGAAAGAATGAGAAGACGTCGCCGGATTAGCAGCACACGCATGATGTTTCATAGGGACCGCCGCCGTCAGTGAGACGGTAACCCTATTGTTTTATGAGCACCGGCCGACAAGGCTGGGAACGCGACTGTAAAGACGTAAGGGGAGGGCAGGTTGTCAGTTGCCTGATAACGTGAGGAACACCCACCCAACGCAACTCGGAACCAGTCTTTTTTGGGGTGATCGGGCCGGCATTTACGACGGATCCTGCCGTTCCCAGGCCTATAAACTAGCGATTTTTGCGGCGGGAGAGAAGCGCGCATTTCTAATGAGAATCTGGCCGCCTCGAACGGGTTAATTGGGTCTCCCTTCTGGCGAGAAGAAGCCCATGGGAACTTCCCGACAAGGATCCCGAATAGCAGCTGCAGCTGTTCTTCTCTTCTTCTTCTTTTGCTGCGCGTTTCCATTTCACAATGTTTCGGCGCGGCGGCGACGACGACGCAGGTGTCCACTTTTTTGGCCATTACTCCCTCTCAGGCCACCCATTTCTCTTGTTGCGCAAGTTTTTAGAATGGTGGGAAAGCGGGGGAGACCATGTCCTTTTCCTATCTAATTATCAATAAATTACACGAAACAAGGGACTAGGCAATGATGACACGTGCCTTTTGGGACATTCGGACTATCTTATCAGTAGAGCGCGGTTGCGCACGCCGCAATAAAAACGGATTGCGTAATCGTGGCTAATCAGTTGCTCACCTGCACCAATACGTGGATTCATTTCCGATGCTGACTGGTCCCGCGTGACAACTCCCGTGCGGACCGCACACGGAGCCGAGGCAGGAGCCCTGGTTGAAGGCTCCGACGACAGGAAGGACTGCCAGAAGAGCAAGAAGCATTTTGTTGGGTTGGTGATCGAGTTCGAGAGGGTTACTGGCACGACGAGAAGAGGGTAGAGTGCATCAATTGTCTGAAGAAAGAGAACAATGAGGTTGGTGTGCACAAACTGGGCAATAAATCAGTGAGAATATGAATGGGTGTGGCAGCAGAACGGTTCGAAAATAAAAAACCGCCGAGAGAGAGAGGGGGAGAGATAGAGTGACTACGAGAAGACAGGACAGGACGGGACGGGACGGGTGGTGGTGGATGGTGGCAGACGCGCCCCCCTCGAAGAGACACGACGCCCCGCCCCTCCAACTTGTTGCGGCCACCCAACGAGAGGAGGGAGGGGGTAGAGCGTCTGGAGAGGGGGAGGAGACGAAGGAAAACAAGAAGAAGAAGAAAAAGAGGGAATGAACTGATTTTGAGCGGGAGAGAGAGAGGGTGAATCATGAGAAACCGAAAGCACCGCGGACAAGAAAACGGTGAGAAACGAACGGCGGCTTCCGCCTTTGAGGCTTCTCGACCGCCAGCGAGGTATCAGAAATTTCACTTTTCAAGTGAGGAAAAGAGTCTTCGGGTTCTCACGACGGACAGTTTCGTATTGTAGCGAACTTCGGATTGTGAATAATGGGTACAGAGTGAAGAGAGAGAGAGAGAGACAAATGGCAGTTGTTCTGCTGCTGTCAAAGTTGGAAGAAGAACCTGTCAAACTTCGCAACTCTTCTTCGTCTTCGTCTTCGTCTTCGTCTTCTTCTTCGTCTTTCGGCCCGCCGGTAGCCACGTTCCCAAGCCCATAAATCAAGTCAAGAGCGCTCGAGCCCTAATCCGCGAAAGGCCCCAAAGCCAGCCCGACACGGATAAACGCCGGCACCTGTACATCAACACTCGATCCATCTGGACTGTTGCGCCTCGAATTTGACAAGGATGGGAACGAAATTTGCGAGTTTTCGCTGCTTAAATACGACAAAGCGCTCTCGCTGTTGCTGATTCGATTTGAGAAAATTCGGGGAGTTTCAACGGAAAACACAGTTTGCAATGTGTTGAAATTGATCTCTCTGAACTGTTCTACGAGAAATAAAAAGCAAGAGGAGAAGCAGAAACAACTGAAGAGACGAGATCGAGTAGGATGGACGGGATCGTGTGGATGTGTCTGAAAGTGAGGGATGACCTCGCACACCTGCATACTAAGACGGTCAACAGCGAGATGAGGCGGAGATGGAGGGGGGTACTTGGCAGTTAGTGACACGTATTATGATGACGGAACTCGACGGTCTGGAGACGACGCTTCGCTCTAATTCGATTATCCACACCTGTTGTATCAACTGTGTGTTATTGTTGTGATGACACCTCGCACTTCGACCTTCTCTCTCTCTCTCCCTCTCTCTCTCTCTCACTCTCTCTCTCTCTTTCTCTTTCTCTCTTTCTTTCTCTCTCTCTCTCTCTCTCCCTCTCTCTCTCTCTCTCTCTCTCTCTCTCTCTCTCTCTCTCTCTCCCTCTCTCTCTCTCTCTCTCTCTCTCTCTCTCTCTCTCTCCTCTCTCTCTCTCTCTCTCTCTCTCTCTCTCTCTCTCTCTCTCTCTCTCTCTCTCTCTCTCTCTCTCTATCTCTATCTCTATCTCTCTTTCTCTCTCTCTCTTTCTCTCTGTTTCCAACAAGTTTATTTTTGCAACGAGTCATCAAATGAGAGCCGCCAGCAATGAGGGAGAATAGTTCATGAAGAAGAAGAAGAACAAGTTGTTTATTTTGATCGATGTTACAGACGTTATTTACACGGTAAACTCTCTCTTCACCGGGACCAATCTACCCATTTTAGGCAGTTTGAATTTCCTCGCCGACCACGAGATCGTCGTACTTCGGAGCCTTCTTGCCTCTTCCCCGAAACCGCAGACGGAGCCACGAGATGAGCACTTCCAGGGCACCACTGATCAGAAGAAAGGCGATGATGACGGCAGAGAGCAGGATGCAGGCGTACTTGTCGAGTTTCCGTCGGTACGCCGGACTGATTTCGTTCGGACGGACTCTTAAATGAAACATCAGAGAGGGGGCCGAAAGAGTTTCCAAACTGACTGTGGGGAGAACAAGTGCGCGATGATGACGACGCCGTCCTGAGTGTGGAAGAACGTCTGATTCATGGCGCTGTTCCACTTGAGCTCCGTGTCAGTGGGCACGGTTTCGCTGATATCGCGATAGGAGCTGAGCACAAAATCCACATTTTCCAGGGGATTCTCGAAGTATCGCGTGAACTGAGTCCGATTTCCTTCCATTCCGAAGTGCTCTTCCTTGTGATGACGGATCTCCAGATAGCAGTAGGACTCGCAAGAGACGGAGAAGAACAGACTGTACTGCGCGGAAGCGGCGGGAATGAGGAGGAGAAGAAGGAGAAGCGGAAGAGGACGCATTTCTGAAAACAGAGTGAGGAAAATCGGAGAAAAATGAGGGGAATAGAGATAAGAAATGGGTGGGTAACCATGGAGACTGAGAACAAAACGGGCCTCGTGAGGCTACAAATAGAATACTTTATACTGGAAAAGAGGATCAATTGGAAGTGTTCGATGTGCATTCGGTGAGACGGACCGAGTCGCGGAGCTGGAGTGTCTTGCGACTGCGACGGAATCCCACGTACGAGTTGTAGATGCATCGGAGGAAGATTCCGGCGAAAATGACGACGAACAGGCAGAAGCAGAACGAGAGGATCGCGGCGAGCACCGTGTACCGACAGCCCCAGTTGCACAGCGGCTGCTCCGGACAACCGTATCTGAAAGGAGCAATAAAGATGCTCGTTGGTGGTGTGGGTACGCCATATGTTTCCCGCAAGTTTCAAATTCCCATTCAAAAAAGTGGAACGAGGTTGTGAGAGGAGGGCTCAAAAGTGACACATGTCACCTCGGAATCACTCACTTCCCACATGGCATACTTCCGACGATTTGCAGAGAATGGATGGCGCGGAAGAAGTTCTGCGACTGATTCACGTCCCAGATGGAGGTTGTTGTGTTCTGATCAGATGTGCACTCGAACTCGATGAAGTTCACGTCTTCTGCCACATCGATCGTTGTTTCGACGAGGGTTCCGTTGGCGCTGGACAGCGTGAAGAGGGTTTCGTCGTCGTCGAGCGGAAGAGAAGTGTTCTTCTGAATCTCGGAACTTATCGGATGGTTCCGGAGCAGGGCTGGTCGGAATGCAAAATTCGGAACGTTTCGAAATTTCGAAATTTCGAAATTTCAAAAATCGGAATATTTCGAATTTCGAAAATTTCGAATTTGAAAAAGTCGGAATATTCCGAATTTCGGAAATTTCGAATTTGAAAAAGTCGGAATATTCCGAAATTTCGAAATTTCGAATTTTAAAAAGTCGGAATATTTCGGAATTCGGAACTCCGAAATTTCGGAATATTCCGACTTTCGAAACGAAAAATCATACACTCTTACCAATTAAAACACAAAGAAAAACGGCGGAGAAAGAATTCAAATTAAACTTTCAACATGAATTTCGAAAACGAATTGATTACCGTACCCAGCAACACTGAAAACGGCAAATCATGGCGAGACCCGCACGGAGAAATTTCGTTTCGAAATTCCGAAATTTTCGTCCGAAATTTCGAAAATTCGAAACGAAATTTCAAAAAGTCGGAACGAAATTTTTTTCGAAATTTCGTTTCGAATTTTTTTTTCCGAAATCTCGGAATTTCGAAGTCGGAATGTTGAAAAGTCGGAACGAAATTCGAAACGTTCCGAAAGCAAAAAAAAGCGAAATTCGGAATATTTCGATACGTTTCGATTTCGTTCCGACCGGCCCTGTTCCGGAGAACGGAAACTCACGCGAAGGATGATATCGAGACGGCATTCGGTCTGGCAAACGACTGCGAGAAACAAAGGGTCCATCCGTTTCGGAGTGCTTCTCGAGGAGACTATTGTGATTGTTAGCAGACTCAAAAAGATCAACGGCTTCATTCTCTGGAACAGAAAACCAACTATTGGAGGTTCGGAAGGATCGGAACGGAACGGAAGGCGGAAGTATAAAGGACGCGGAAGCGGCGCAGGCCAGAGTGGCCTATTCCGGTCCAGATTTGTCAAATGCGTCTGCTTGTCTTGATCGAGGCGGCCCAGAGGTCCCCAAGGACAAGCAGCCGACCCCCCTCATGTTGATTCTCACACGACCTCCTAATTGGAAATGAAGACAAAACATTTCGAATGCACGGTTAGAACGAGAAGTTTTTGGAAACGAAGAGAGGGAATCGATAAGTGTTCTTTCGCTCTCTTCTTTTTCTCCTTCTTTGGAATTAGAATGCAGCTGTTTGAGGCGAGGCGCGAGAAAAATTGTGTCCGTAGGGAGGCGACTCTGTCGTCTGGATGCACACTTTCGCGTGTTTTCTGGTTACTTGGCGCGGCGAAAAGGGAGAGAAACTTTGAAAGGAAGATGAAGAGGAAGAAGAAGAAGCGGTGTGAGGAGGCTAGACGACGTTAACAAAGAGCTGGGAATTGTGACTCGGAAGCGAGGTGTAGAGGAGACAAAAAAGAGATGAAGAAGCAGAAGAAGACGTGGGAGGAACAAAATAAGAGAAAGGGGATTTATGGCTGGAAGAAGCGAAAGGATCGATAGGGACTCGTGCACATAATGAGGAGGAGGAGAAGAAGAAAAGCACCTGAGCGGGTGGGCTAGAGAGCAAGTTTTATGGGCTCTCGATTAAGCATTCAGATGGAACGGACACTCAAAGGGAGTCACGAGAAGCGAGGCGAAAAGGGAGAAAGAGAGAGAGAAAGAGAAGGGAGATTACGGCGACGACGCCAAACGCGGCGGATTGCACGTTGTTTGAAGAAACAGGAGCCACTCGCTCCTGATCTGTTCGCACGAGAAACTGTGACTAGAGAAGAGAAGAAGATGAACCAGTGAAAATTCAGAATTCGGAACTATTCAGAATCCGTAACCGCGAGATCTTTCACAACCAGGACTCGAAAACTGAAGAGATGCTTCTCTTCGAGTCTGGTTGGAAATTGAAAAACATGAGGTTGGCTGTGATTTCATCTCTCATTAGGGGTCTGCAATGACATTTCCGGCTCTTTTCATTCCTATTTCCAGTTCATCTTACTCATACTCTCTTATTAGCCCCCGAGGCTCCCCGCGGAAACCACCTCCATCTTCTTCTTCTTCTTCTTCCATCCTCTCTACTTCGCACAATGAACCAGTGTTTCGCTCCGTTTCCTGCCCACTTCGGATCCGGCTTCTTATCCGTAGCCTGCAGCACGACTGCTGACCCGTTTGCTTCAATCTCTGCAAACTTTTCCAAGAGAATCGTTTGCTGCCGACCCCCTATCATCATCGTCGTCGACGTCTCTTCTCGTTTTCAATTTCCGATGCCAGTTGCTCTTTCACTCCCCAATTATCTTCTCTTTCCGATTTCTCTCGATGGGTCAGTCCATCCAACTCGTTTGAAAGCAGACAATTTATTGCGGATTACGAAAACATTTCAGAGAAAGAGAGAGAAAAAGAAAACGAAACGGGAATTATGCACTTTGGAGAAGAAGTCGTTTAGTTGATGTACTGTCCGACGATGGACTGGACCTTCTCGTCTGAAAATGAAAATAGGGTTGGGGAGTCTGAAAGTCTGGAGGAAGGCGACTCACTCTTGAAGAATCCGGTGAGGATCGGGAACTGGGCGGCGATGGAGTCCTTGGCTTCCTGGGAGAGTGCCTTGTAGGCCTCGATGTGGCTGAAAACGGACACGATGCTTCTGGGTTCAGAAGAGGAGGCGTCGCTTACGTCTTGGCGGTGGCCTTGAGTTGGTCGAGCGACGGCTTCTCTCCGGCCAAGTATTGAGCGTGGATCTTGCGTCCCTCAGCGATGGCCTTCTTGACGAAAGCCTTGGCCTCGTCGTTGAGCGAGTTGACACGGTCCTTGACGAGCTGGTGGAGCTTGGCGGCCTTCTCGTGGAGAGCTGGCGACTTGTCCTTGAGAGCGTTCAGGAACTGAAACGAGCCACTTTCTGGAAGGACGTCTTCTGAGTTCCACTCACGTCATCCTCGTTCTTGAAGTCCTTGTATCCCTTGGCAACCTCCTTAAGAATGGTCTTCTCTTCCGGGGTGATCGACTTGAGGTGCTCGGCGACTTCGGCTGGGATCAGGGACTTGTACTCGGCCGGGATGTCGTCGTAGTTCTCCGGAACCTCCGGGATCGGGGCCGAGAAGGCGATAGCGGCGACGGCGGCGAGGACGATAGTGGCGCGGATCATTACTGAAATGAAGGCGATTCAAGTTCAGTAAGAGGGGGGAGGAGGTCGAGGGGAGCTGAGAGAAGTGAGGAAACTCGTTGTCAGTGGGCCCTTTTTAAAGGCGCGGGAGGCGGAGCTTAAGGGCCCTTCGGAAGATTACAATCAGAGGGCGATAGAGTGTGCGACTGCCGGAGACGCAGGGGGAGAGCAGCCCGGAGTGGGCGGAGCCGACGAGAGACCAAGCGAGAAGGGGAGACGCCCGCTGTGCACAGTTGCGGGGCGGCGGGGCCGAAAAAGAAAAAAGAAAAAGTTTCGTCTTCTCCGCACCGCGAAAAGCTTCATTACACTAAAAGTGGTTTTTTTCGCTGGAAATGGAGCTCTGCGTCTCGATGGAATGCACACTATTTCAGATAGACTCTCTCGAATCGGCGGCTTCTTTTTGTGCAGAATTGAATCGGGTTCAAACGTGCAACGGGAGGAGCAGTATAAAAGGGCGACCGGGAGACGAGAAGGACAGGCTCGAAAGCGAGCATCTTCTCTTTCTACATCTTCTTCTCCCGCTTCTTCTCCGGCTCTTCTTCCCAACGAAGTCTGAAATCGTTTCAGTAATGATCCGCGCCTTCCTCGTCGTCGCTCTGGCCACCGTCGCCGTGCTCTCCGCTCCGATCCCGGAGGTTCCGGAGAACTTCGACGACATTCCGGCCGAGTACAAGGGACTCGTCCCAGCCGAGGTCGCCGAGCATCTGAAGGCCATCACCGCCGAGGAGAAAGCCGCCCTCAAGGAGCTCGCCGTCAACCACAAGGACTACAAGAACGAGGAGGAATTCAAGGCCGCGCTGAAGGAGAAGTCGCCGTCGCTCTACGAGAAGGCCGGAAAGCTCGAGGAGCTTCTCCGTGCCAAGTTCGACAAGCTCGACGCCTCCGCCCAGGCTCTCGTCAAGAAGATCATCGCTGAGGGACGCAAGCTCCACCAGCAGTACCTCGCCGGAGAGAAGCCGTCGCTCGACACCCTCAAGGAGCTCGCCAAGGGATACATCGCCGAGTACAAGGGACTCTCCCAGGAAGCCAAGGACTCCATCACCGCTCAGTTCCCGATCCTCACCGGATTCTTCCAAAGTGAGTTCAGATCAGTATTTCAGATCCTCCAACCCTTTTCTCATTTCCAGACGAGAAGGTCCAGGCTCTCGTCGGACAGTACGTCAACTAAGCGACTCGACTTCTTCTCATAATTTCTATGTTTTTTCAATTCGAATAAATCTTTCTGCATCCAAAAACCGTCTTCTCTCCGACTTGTTATTCAACAAGAATCCAAAAGTTTCCTACTTGACGAGGCCACATGGACGGCACATTGGCTGCACATGGCGGAGATGGGATGCAGACACACAAAGCACAATTTGCAACTTGAGCGGTCACACATCTCTCTTCTTCTTCTTCTTCTTTGTGATCTTCGGAGTCTTGACATGTGGATCTGATTAAGCGAATGGGAGAAGGGGTCAAAGTACGGATGGTGTTCTTCGAAATCGAATGGGATGGTACACTCGCCGTCAGATCGGTCGAAAGATCCGTAGATCGAGAAGGGCATAACGACTTAGTACTGTACAAGAGAGTTCTTGATGGTTGTCCAAGAACTCTCCGGTCTGTCTTCCCAAACATCCCATTGGATTCCGAAAATCGGTCATTTCCAACTCTCGCAGATGGGCTCAATTCAGTTTGATGTGGATGAGAAGCCATCTTTCATTGATCCTACACTCTATGCTCCGCGAGTGATTCTCGAAGAAATGTCTTCATAAATCGGTCTTATCTCTGCCAGTTTGATGATTTCATCAGCCCCATCTCTCCTCTTGCTGACCCCCATTACACTGTTCTCTTTTCTCTTTCCCTCTCTCTCTCTCTTCTGCATCCTTTTCACTTCGAGCCAGACTACAAACCAGAGAAGAAGAAGAAGAAGAGAAAGAATACTTTCTTCGGAAAATGGCTCCACTTTGTCACGTGATCTCTCGCGACGAAACCTTCGGTTTCTTCGAGAAAAGGAGCAGTGTAATAAGGTGAATCATGGATGCAAAGTGCAACTTCTTTCTCCCTCCTGTCAGCCTCACCAATTGCTTCGAATCGCGATCCCCATCAATCCATCGGCTCTGCGGGGTCATCATTGGGAGAAGGTTCTCGTAAAGATACGAAGATAAGAGATGAAAGCGGATCTCTTGGGACCAATCGGAAAGACGGAAGCGAGACGGAGAGTGTGTGTAGAATCGCGAGACGCAGAGTCGGAATGTGTCGGTGCCAGGCGCCGATGAGAGTCGGATGTTTGCGCTGAAAAGGTCAAAGAGCCAACTGGCTCTCCTCCGATATCAGACACGAGCCAAGCGAAACGAGACCGAAAGACATTACGAGACGGATCGAGTGACGAGGACGACGGCGAGAATTTCAGATTATCGATCGATTGGATGCCGGAAAGCCGCTTTCTGACTGGACGCCTGACTAGCGAACCGTTTCCCAACCGAAATGATTCTTCCAGAGTTGTCGAAAATGGGCTCGGTCCGACTCGTCCCGGCGGCTCGGTCGGCCCGGCTCTCTGATTTGTTTTTCGAAACTTTCAATTTTTTCTCATTCTTACCGCGTTGTTTTTATTTTTAAAAAAACTACTGGGTACTTTGTACCTACAAGTACTGAAATTGCGGCGTGCGACAAGTCTGGACTCATCGAAGGATTCGTTCAATTTCCCCGAGTCACGGAGAGTTCGCTCCATCGGCCTCCCTCCTACCGTAATCCGCATTCGCTCTTTCTGATAAACAATTTCTGTGTATTCCCATCACTCGTGACTCATGAACCTTCTCGAGTTTCCCTGGAATTCGTTTACGTATCCCAATTCAGAATTTCCGAGCCTCATCGAATTTCTATTCCAATTCCGATAAACAAATCGCGTCTTGCCCGTCTTCCGAGTGTTTCGAGGCGCCAGCAAAGTGCTCTGTTATCAAGGGGTCGCATCAGCTCTTGCTCTTGCACACTCGGCTCGCCGAGCCGCCCGAGATGAATGGGGCGCCCATCTGGCGAGTCATTCATCAACGGACAGCGGGGACAAAGAGCAGAAGAAAGAGATGAGGAAAGGGGCAAATGGGAACAACATGAGCGGATCAAGTTGAGAAAGAAGAAGAAGAAGAAGGCGACTTCATTGAGCACACTCGATATAATACAAGTGAAAGGGGAAACAATCAGAAAACGAATAAAACTACTCACTAAAGAACAGAATAACAAAAAGCTAGAAAATGAGAGAATGAGGAGAACGATAAGGAAGGAGGGAACGATAACTTAGGCGACAGTGTAAGGCTTCGGCTTGACGAGGTATCTGAAGGAGCGTTTGGCGAGGGATCCGCGAGAGAACTTGTGTCGGAGACGTTTGGTGTAGCTCTTGCCCACTTCCGGATCGACGACATTTCTGTATCGGAGAACCGCCTCAATCAGATTCGTCGGCGACTCGACCGCATCAGTTTCCTCAATCAAACGAGTGTTCGTTCCGGATGAGACCTTGTCCTCCAATCGGAAGTTTTGCTTTGAGAACTGCTCCAAAGGAACACTCGCGGCGCGATCTCCGAAGAACAGAACTCGGTCCGAAGTGATGGCCCAGAGTCTGAGAAGTGCCTCCCGAGCTGCCATATCGACGGCGATCGACAGGGATTCTCCGGCACTCTGACCGACGTTTTTCTGCTTGTCCGCATAGATGGCGACCACGTAGATCGGCTCGCCACTGTTTTCTCCGGAGGAACGGAGGAGACGAGGTTCGATGTCGACGACGCCGTCTGATTTCAAGAGATCGGTCAGAACAGCCAACGGATCCGCGAGAGGATAGATGTCTGAAAATGTGAAATAAGGTTTTGGAACAAACAACTGGAGATATGTGAACGCTGTGATGCCGTGATGATCGACCACTCACCGGCAAAATCGACGTCGACGAGTTGCGGAACTATGAAATCGATGACGAGATTCTTGACCTTCTCCTCCGAGAAGACGCCTGCGAGAGCACGGAAGGCGTCGGCGACAGACTGCTGACTGACAGGGAACTCCCTCGTGCGCACGAGATGATCCACTCCCAGATGCGAGGCGATTTCAGCCAGACACTCGTTCGCCAGCAAGTGCGAGTCGACCGCCTCGATGAGCTCTTCGGGAGCCGCCGACAGATGGAATCTCAGATAGCGCTTGAGCCACGTGGACAGCTTACGCGAGCCGTGCTCCACAAGCTCGGAATTGTGCTCCGAGCCCACTTCGGCTCCCGGCTGAGCTCTTTCCACGTGCTCCTCCACGTCGGCTCTCTCGAAAAACGATTCGTTCGTCAGTGCCTGAAATCATTTCGAATTTCCCGCCTAAAACTGCTCCTTTTCTCACCTTGATATACTCGTTTTCAGCGATTTCCGGAGCTCCGATTCTGTGCCCGAAAGCGTAGATTTCGCTGTTGTAATCCCTGAAAATTCTTCAATTTTCTTTCTGTTTCCCCCGTTTTTGTCCCGCGAAAGCCAATTCCCATTCCCATTTCTGATGTGCTGTGCTGAATATAAACAAAAAAAAGTATACAGGTGAAAGTAAAAACATAAAAAATGCAACTTTATTTATTCAATGTCTAGAGAAACGTTTCCTAAACCAAAAAGGCACACTCGGAGATTTAGTTAAGATTTTGACTACTCTTCTACAGTCTATTACCATCGTCGCCACGCAAAAAAAGCTCTACAATTGAGAAGAAGACGAAAGAATCCGTAAAATCTCTCACAACAAAAATACATAGACACCTGAGAGTTACATGCGGAAAACACCAAATTTGGTGTCAGGGATGGGTTTCTGGAGTGTCGATTGGAAGGCGAGCCCGAGAACCTGCAAAACGAAAGACAAGGTTAGTTGGTTAGGATGCAGACGTGCCTTTCGGGTGTCCTTCGGGTCGATGACTCCGTCGTCCCAGAGACGCGCCGATGCGAAGTAGGGATGGCCTTCTTTCTCGAACTTCTCCTCGACTGGCTTTCGGAGTTCCAGATCTTGAGCGTCTGTCCATTCGGCTCCTTCTCTTTTCTTTTTTTCCTTTTGGACCGTCGAGAGCACATTTGCGGCCTGCTCTCCGCCCATCACCGAAATTCGAGAGTTCGGCCACATGAAGACGTATCTGAAATCCTTTGATCTTTTGGGATCTTTCTATTCTCAGCGCGAACCTCGGGCTGTATCCTCTTCCGCACATTCCGTAGTTTCCGGCTCCATAGGATCCTCCCACAAGAACCGTGATCTTCGGAACATTGGCACAAGCAACTGCTGTCACCAGCTTGGCTCCGTGCTTGGCGATTCCTCCGGCTTCGGCATCTCTTCCCACCTGGAATCATCCGAATGAACTGAGTTCTGGATGAACTCTCAACTGACCATGAAACCAGTGATGTTTTGTAGGAAGAGTAGAGGAATCTTCCTTTGGCAACATAACTCAATAAAATGAGCTCCCTTCATGGCACTCTCAGCGAAAAGCACTCCGTTGTTCGCCAGAATTCCGACACGTTGCCCGTAGATCGTGGCGAATCCGGTGACAAGAGTCTCTCCGTACCGCTCTTTGAATTCGTGGAATCTCGACCCGTCCACGATTCGGGCGATAACTTCACGGGCGTCATACGTCTTCTTGAGATTTGATCCAACGATTCCGTAGATCTCTTCAGCCGGATAAAGAGGTTCGTCAGCTGGAAGATTTTGGTTCAGTTTGCTATGCTGTTAATGAAATGCTCACCGTTCGGATTGAACGTCATATGTTCCTCGATTGGCGGAAGTCCGGCGATGCAGCTTCTCGCAAGGTGAAGAGCATGAGAGTCGTTCACAGCGTAATAGTCGGTGACTCCAGACTCTCCGCAGTGCAAGTCAGCTCCTCCGAGCTCTTCCGCAGAAATCTCCTCTCCAGTGGCGGCCTTCACAAGTGGAGGTCCTCCGAGGAAGACAGTTCCGGTTCCCTTCACGATGATTGCTTGATCAGACATTGCTGGCACATAGGCTCCTCCCGCAGTGCAGCTACCCATGACAACAGCAAGTTGAGGGATTCCCTGGCTGCTCATTGTTGCCTGGTTGTAGAAAATGCGTCCGAAGTGCTGGCTGTCGGCGAAAATGTCGGCCTGGCGAGGAAGATTAGCGCCTCCCGAATCGACGAGGTAGATACACGGGAGATTGTTTTCGCGGGCAATCTCCTGGGCACGAAGATGCTTTTTGACTGTGATCGGGTAGTAGGTGCCTCCCTTGACAGTCGCGTCGTTAGCCACAATGACGCACACACGGCCAGACACTATTCCGACTCCAGTGAGGATTCCTCCAGACGGAACTTGCTCTCGGCCGTACATCTGTGAGACTCGAAATGTTTTGATCGTTTTCGATCTTGTCGCTAACCTCATATCCGGCGAGCTGACTGAACTCGAGGAAAGGAGATCCGGCGTCGATAAGCCCGTCGATTCTCTCTCTGGCAAGCATTTTTCCGCGACTGCGATGCAATTTCACCGCTTTTTCGCCTCCAGCTTCCTCGATTTTTGCTATTTTCGCTTTCAAATCCGCGACGAGCGCCGTCATTTCAGTCTGATTGGCAGCGAAGTCATCCGACGAATTGTCGATAGACGATTTGATTGGAGACCATTGAAGAGTCGACTTATCAGCAGAGCAATGATGGCTTCGCATTTGCACCAAGCTGCTAGGGGTTAGAAAACGATTTGATCGGCATGCGAACCAATCATTTCATTCACAGCACAGATTTTCAGATCGGGGGGACAGGGAATGGCTTTCGTGTGACTTTCGGGAACTTTAAAACTTACCAGTTCGGGTAGGAAGAACGGGAGACAGCCGGATCAGCACCGAGAATTTGACGGCGATGGTAGAGATCCTTAAGGTATCCACGCTCCCAACGGGTTCTGAGCAACCGGCCTGAAATTTCCAGATTTCAGTGAACTTTTTCAGCTTCAAACTCACATGATTGGATAGATGTGCTTTTTGAGCCCAAGTTCTGAGCCACGTGACGGAACATTACTGAAAACAGAATATATGAGCTGTCCGCGGAGCACGGTTTCCCAGAGGCCTATTTTTAACAAATATACACGAAAAAGAGATCAAACAAAGAGAAGGGAATAAGAATATGATAAAAATTTTATTCGAAATTAAGTCTAGCGGTGAAGTATTGCGAATTCCACGAAAAATCAGTCGGAAAACAAAAAATTATCAGCACGGTGTTTTTTTCACGACGCGCAGTAGTAAAAAAGAAAAAGTGCGGCCACCAATCAGCGCGCGTGGTGGGGGGCGTGGCTAGCCAATCAGACTTTGCAAGGTGCGGCGCGGAGTTTCGCAAGTCTGCCGCACGCGGTCAGTAAGTCGATTAAGACGACTAGAAAGAGCAATAATTACAGAGAATCGCATTTGATAATAATCCAAAAGCATAAAGAACATGAATAATTTCATATCCACCAAAACTATCCAGATTTTTTTACGAGAAAACAAGAAAAAAACCGATTTTCGAATTTTTGACAGCAG
Organism: Caenorhabditis sulstoni; assembly: GCA_963966605.1. Classification (NCBI taxonomy): domain Eukaryota; kingdom Metazoa; phylum Nematoda; class Chromadorea; order Rhabditida; family Rhabditidae; genus Caenorhabditis; species Caenorhabditis sulstoni. The sequence goes on along the minus strand of OZ016477.1, from coordinate 6,005,182 downwards.
ATTACAATTGCAACGGAATAAATCCAAAAACAGCGATTCTATAAATCAATTCGATTACAAAATGCAGCAAAAGTCCTGCTTCCCGAGCTACTTGCGAAATATGGCGGCCGCCGTTATGAAACACGAGTGCACTTGCTTCAATTCGTATCTCCTCCGCGAAAACTCGACCTTTTTTGGCGCTCTTTTTTTTAATCGATTCCTCTAAGTCATCCGCAAAAATTTGGGTACCAAATTTTTGATTTTCGACCTGTGAGCTGAGAAAATCCCAAACGAATTTCAAAAACAGCAAATGGAAGAGAAAAATCAGTTCGGCCGCGCTCATTCAAATCGTATCTCCTCCGCGAAAACTCGACCTTTTTTGACGCTCTTTTTTTTAATCGATTCATCTAAGTTATCCGCAAAAATTTGGGTACCAAATTTTTGATTTTCGACTTCTAACTCGAGAAATCCTCGAAAAACTGCCGAAAAATCGTAGTGGCCTAGCGAGCGCCGGGGTCGCGGCCGAGCTTTCACTCTTTCAGGTAGTAAAAAGAACGCCGTGTATCAGAAAAGTTGAAATTCGCTAAAAAGTAAGCCGGTGTTAGATCGGAGCATCGTACTGATATGAAAATTGGCGGTTGTTTGAAATGCAATTTTCTTGAGATTCCTTTTTATCGAAATTTCGAGGAATATGAGAAGAGAATGACAAAAATCTAAATGCTATCCTCTGCTGAAACAGGCTTCAAAAATGAATAAATTTTTTTGAAGAGCGAAGAAAGTCACTTCCTCATCATTACCGATACCACGACACCTTCGCCTGATTCGTTTTTTGATCTTGTAGTGGAGGTGCGTAGACAGGAAAAAAAACTAGAAAAGGGGAAAAACAACGAGAAATGGATCCCCGAGGGAGAGTTGCGTTGCCGCGGATACCGAATGTTCTCAGAAGCCGCCCACTCGCGACATCATTTCGTTCGTTCTTCTCTTATTGTTCGTCTCTTTTCCAGACCCGAATGGCTTATCTGAAACAGAATCCGGTGCAGGAGTGGATCTCGTATCTGATCGGAAGCGAGCCGTTCCGCTATCACTGCTGGCACCGGAGCGTCGACCAATGGTACCTGCAGGGCAGAGTCTTCAGGACCTACGGCACCATTAACCTGTCAGCTGGACTCGTTTTTCTCGTGAGTCGCGATGACACGTGTTTCGAACCAAATTGGATGGGAAAAGTTGCTCTTATTGACACCTTGGTTTCTCAGCAATTAGGCGGAGCGCATGACCCGGTCACCGGAAGCAAACCGTGGGAGTCACATCTCGCGGAGCTCGTGTTCCCCCTCTAATTGCTGAGAAAACTGTTATTTCTGGCAGATATCGTCGAGTCTCGTGCTGTACGCCTTCAGTTCCCACGCTCTAATGAGGTCTTCCTGCTTCAAAATTATCTTTTTCCTAGGTGAAAAACACCCTGAGCCCACGGGGGAAACCCCAACCGTTTTCCAGGAATAATTGCTTGGTTCGAGGTGCTTTCCATGTCGTTTTGGCCGGCTTTTCTGCTTTTTCGCGGCGCCATCTTCTGCACTCATCCCATTTCGAGCTTCATCGCCGGAAAGCTGTTGACGAGTGAAACAGTCTGGCGTGAAACTCGATGAAGAAAGGTTTTTGTTGCAGTGGAATGGGTGGCCGGAAGCACTGCGTGCGTCTTTTTGGCTCTGAATCGGATAGCCGACATGACGAGAAAGAAGTGCCTTCTGAAGTTCTTCGACGTGAGCGTCGAGGGAGTTTCGAAGACGAACGGACGTTTCAGATGACGAGAAAAGTGACCGGAATGTTCGTTTTCATCGTTTTCTACTCATTTCTCGTCGCCATCTTCACCGATCCGTGCGTTTACAACTCTTCCCGACGCGCCTTTTCGATGGACCCGTTCAACGAAATGGAGGTAATCGACAGCTCCCAAAGGGCCGCATCCAATCGTTATTTCCAGCCGAACCTCTTCGGAAACGTCTTCATCAAGTGCCACAACGCCTTCTTCGTCTCCTGCATTCTCGCGATTTCCGTCGTCGTCGTCTTCAAACTTCTCACCGAATACGAGAATTGTTGGCGCGGAACGAGTGACTTGCAGCGGAAAATCATGATTCAGTCCACGTTCCTCTGCCTTCAGTACGTTGTTCCGTGCGTCGTTTTCCTCATCATCTTCCTCTGGAACGCCTACGAAACGCCCATGTGCTTCATAGAAGGCACGCACGTCTGGTTCCAGATCAACTCCGGGCTCACCGGAATCCTTTGCCTCTGCCTGAATCGGCCGATTCGAGTCAAATTTTTGGAGAAGATTGGTCTGAAACACTACATTGTGCAGCCGAAACGCAGGAATCAGCCCCCCTCGATAACAAGAAGTATCATGTGATTTGTCACTTTTCATTCGAAAATAGAGCGATTAATAAAGTCTCTCGCACTGTTCCCCTGCAGAAATAATGACCTTTTTCTCTTTCGTCACACCTGCCGAGAAGTGTGAACACGAGAGAACAATGCCTTCTGAAAGAGGCGGACGTCCGCCGATTCCTATCGATTTAGCACTCTTTTCGGCTTCCTTCTCCTCTTTTTTCTCGGCTGATAATCCTTTTTTCGTATGGGAACACTTCCGATAACATTGGGAATATTCACATTGTTCCGGAAGAAAAGACATTTTTCCAGTAAATATTGTTTTTTTTCTACATTTCGACACTTTTCATCAGAAAGCATTATTCAGATCGATTATTCGTGCTCTGAAAAGATTATCTTTCATCTGATAAAAATCAGTTTGATTGCCATTTTACGGCATTTCAATTGCATTTCTCTAAATATTTCGCCGTAGAGAACTTCGGGATCCTATTGAAAAAACCATTAGAGGGCCTAAAATTGTAATCTTCTCGTCTTATTCTCGTCTTAAATACACATCTGATGATTAGGATCCTGTACTCGAGTACAACCTGAAAAAACTCGCTGATTTCCTTCGCTTCTCTGCTTCACTTTCGCTTATTCTTCTGTGCTGACGAGTCGTTTTTGTATGAGAACACCTTTGAAAACATCGGGAATGTTTGTTCCAAATCGTACTGTATTTCTTTCATGCAAACACATTCGTTCTGAGATCTTCATCGTTCTTTTTTCTCGTGGAAAAAGTACGGTAAGCAACGACATGTGATGTTTGCAGAGTGCAGAAACATGCAGTTTTGAACTTCAAAAGAACTTTCGAGCGCGCGAGACTTTTATTTAAATTCCGGTGTTTTCCCCCCTTTCCAATTCCGTCGTTCCATATCAGTTTCACTGTTCTGTTTTCCCTTTTTTCTATCCTCGCTAACCAATCCAAAGGGAATGATCGATTGAAAGCCCATCAATCGCCCATTTCGGCCGTGTATCTCATTTCGCAACCCCGTTGGTCTCCTCTTCGATGGACAATAAAATTAATGAAATCAATGAGTTCCCGTGGCTTGTCTCAACTTTCCGTTCGCTTCCAAAAAACCTCTGTCCCCGGCCCCCGCCTTGCCCTTTTCTTCGAGACCACACATTGGGGGCGGAGCCTCGCGGGGACAGATGGGCGGCCGTTTTCCTCGCCTCGCCGTGGCAATCCTCTCCTCCTCCTCCCTCTTTTTACCATTATTGTTGCGACAATGAGTTACGACTCGAACAACCTTTTCGTTTTTCTCTATTCCTTCATTCATTCATTCCTCGTTCTGTTCTCATATTCAAATCGTGTTTTCAGATTCATGTACAAAAACAACACAATCTACTAATAATCTCGATAAATCATGTTCAAATTCTGTCTGTTGGGACTTATTTTGTGCGCGGCAGCTCCCGTTCGCAGTCAAATCTTCAGCGGGTCGTGCAACCATCTTGCGGCTGTCTGCAAGCACGGGACCTGCGAGCAAGGACCGCTGGAAGAAACAGCCTGGTGCAGGTAAGCACACAGTATCATTCTCCCATGTCTCGATGACAAATACTTCTTTCCCCATTTCCCATAGACCGTGACACACACGGGCGTCCGAAAAAAGAAAGACAACTTTGTCGGCGGGGCTTGGGAAGGAGACACCTTCCGGAAAGCCTTCTTGGGCTGTCTCATTTGAATAAGCGTGAAATCGATAGTTTATGGGCTTGAGAACCCCGCTCCTCGTAAATCTGCGGAAACCTTTGCCGCAAAGGACCTCATTTTTCTCCCCCTTATCAGAGTGGTTCTCGCCGACAGAACTGTTTACAGCCGCATTCTCGTTTTTGTCGGCGCTCTGCTGACTGAGAAAGAGCCCATAAAACAATTGAATGTGTCAGCACGAAGTACATACAACCTGCTGATCCGTGAATCCCCTTTGCAGATGCGACGAAGGCTACGGAGGCGACTTCTGCGAAAGAAAGTGCAAGAAACAGTGTAATGGGCCGGCTGAAAAGTGTACGTTCGACATGATGGGAAGAGAATCTTGTACTTGTCAAGGTAAGCATCTGGAAAGCATCAATCAAAAGAAAAGAAAGGGGGTGATTGGGGCGCAGCCATTTCTATCATCTGCCTCTTTTGGCGGCGGTTTCTCGATGACTCGATCCATCATAAGTACACCTCTGACTCCGGGTCTCTTTTATGGCGCCCGCCAATTTGAAATCATTGGAAAGTTGTCTGTTACCTTCATCGCGTTCCTTGTCGCCTCAATATTTCTTCGGGGCGAGGACAAATTGGACTGTATGTGGTCGATCCGCCCGTCCTCCCTCCTCCACCACAGCTCATTTGTCTTGTTGGCGGCGTCCGAAATGCGGCCGCTGATAAATGGCTGCTCGTCGCATTCTGCGGTCTTTTCGAAGGAAGGGGGCTAAATCCTTGTCTTCATGCGATCCGCTTCTTTTTGGCGCGATTTATGACCAATGTTCGGTTGAAAGGGGCGCCCCGATGGCGCCCGTCTCGTTGTTGCCAATTCAAAGCGAATGATGTAGAAGTGACGAGCAGATGACTGTCGGATGACGCAAAAGCCGGGAAAAATGACATTAGTATAACTTTCTATCGTGAGTTTGCATAGTTAGACGATTTTGCTCTACTTGTCTTACTAATTGCATAATGAGGCACTTGAGTAAACTTGTCCGAGCAGCAGCGCGATTAGTCACCCAGATTACACAGCCCTACTGTAGCCTTCTCTCCCTCTCAAAACATCTTTCTATTGACCGTCCGATGACTTGCTTTCCCATAGTTTTTCTATTCGACGCGTCAATACCGATCATCTTCGGGCGCCGAATCAGTCTATAATTACTGTCCCGTTTCGTGTCTCTCGTGATAAAGGTCGTGAGAACAGACACCCGATTCGAGGTCTTTCTTCGTCAAGGCGCCACTGCGGGAGACTTTGAAAGTGCGAAGGTGTGGAACCCCCGCAGAGAGCACCTTTCTGCTCCAGGTGGTGCGTCGGAGCAGATTCGATCTCAAACGAGTTGCGTTTTTGTACGCGCGTAATGAGATTGACACCTCGTATCACAAAGAGAATCTCTCGTTTCGGTGCTTAATGAGGGGTAAATAGGCCGCCAAAAAACAAACTTCCGGGGGCTGAAGAGGAGGATGCAATTCAAATCTGAGGGTGATTTGGAAGAAAGGAGACACTTTCTCATGGACATCACGCGATGACGTCACAGAAGACATTTACGAGCGCGAGTCTTGTAACACAGAGGTCGGATTAGAAGAGTGCCATGTGGAATCTAATTTCAAATAGTTCTTTTAAGTTTCGGTACTCGTCAAAGTATTTTTTGGGTCAGAACGAGTATTCTGCCAGAGCGGCAATGACTTTTGATGCGCGTTTATGTTGCTCTTGTGCCCTACACAAGTTGTCGGAATGAAACGGGGATTAACAGAGCAAGACAGTTTTTGATTGATATGGGAAACTAAACCATTATTTTGTAGGAGGTTCATGCACTGCACATCTGCTTCATAGTGCAACCGGCGAAGATCCATGCCTCAATTCTCCGTGCAAAAATGGAAGATGTGTTGGGTTCAATGGAGGTTTCCAGTGTATCTGTGGTACTGGCTTCCGTGGAGCATATTGCGAAATCGGACGGGACAACTGCATCGAAAACAAGTGCCGCGGGGGAGGCGTGTGTGTGAACGACCCCAAAGGATACTACTGTGTATGTCCGGAGGGAAGATCCGGACAGTTCTGCGAGTTCACGGACTGTTCGCGTCTGAAAGGAATCTGCAATCACGGAGACTGTATCTCGAGTCCGACCGATGACAAGGGCTTCATTTGTCATTGCAATCAGGGATACGAAGGAGAGTTCTGTAATCGGGATCGGAACGAGTGCGCCGAAGAGTACAACTGCTTCAACAACGGAACCTGCACCAACACCGTCGGAGGCTATAACTGCGAGTGTCTCCGAGGTTTTGGAGGAGAGAACTGCGAGCACACTGTGGACCCGTGCAATGGATACAACTGCTACAATGGTGGAAAGTGCCGATGGGCGGGACACACAATAATGTGCACGTGTCCGACTGGAACTTTCGGAGATCGTTGTCAGTACCGATGTCCCAAGGGATTCACCGGCGAGGCGTGTAATCTTCCAATCGATCGGCCAATTTGTGGAGTTGGAAGAGGCAGATGCTACCACGGCGGAATGTGTCAAGATGGATTCTGTGTGTGTGAGCCAGAGTATGGCGGAAGCCAGTGTCAAATCAGAAAGGAAGGCGCTGTCAACCACTGCAAGAACGATCCGTGTCAAAATGGTGCCACGTGTGTCAACATCGACTCTGACGTCGGATTCGTTTGCGCGTGCACTCGAGAATTTCAGGGAGAACTATGCGAAAACCGAGTTGGTGAGTCCAAGGGCGAAACGCATGTTTCAGTTTGTAAAGACGCTGAGATTCGCCATGAAATCTGGAACTTAGAGTTCTTCTCCGGATTATCTGGACCTGTCTGGAAGTCCTTATAAATAAATCGTTTACAGACTGGTGTGACACGAATCAGTGTGCGAACGGAGCGATCTGTCTCGAAGAGAACAACACTTTCAAGTGTGTGTGCCCATCCGGATTCACGGGGAGACGCTGCGAGTTGTACGAGCAGCTCTCTTGCTCCCCGAATCCTTGCGCCAACGAAGGCGTCTGCGCCACTAACGGGTCCACCACGAGATGTCACTGTCCCTATGGATTCACCGGACCAAAGTGCGAAGAAAGAGTCACTCTGACCGAACCGAATGAAATCGTGATTCGTGAGGTTTGCAAGCAGAGAAACTGCGACTCGATCGCCGGAAATGGAGTCTGCGATCCAGAATGCAATCAGGAGGCGTGTAATTTCGACGGAGGAGACTGCTCGGCAGGACAGAAGCCGTTCCGAGAGTGCCAATACAAAAAGTGTGCCGATCTTTTTGCTAATGGCGTATGCAATCAGGCTTGTAATACGGAAGAGTGTCTCTACGACGGAATGGATTGCATGTCAGCTGTCATTCGGTGTCCGATCGGCATTCGGGAGCATTGCGCGGCTCGATTCGGAAATGGAATTTGCGATGAAGAGTGCGCCATCGAGGGTTGTGGATACGATGGAGGAGACTGTGTGAATCGAACAGAAGTTACTATCTTGACGGACATTCGCATTAGAATCCAAATCGATCCGGTTGAGTTCCAAGAATCCGGAGCACAGACGTTGATAACGATAAGTCTCGCTCTCCGTGCGTCGGTTCGTATCCAACGTGACGAAACGGGACCACTGGTGTTTGGATGGGACGGCGAGAATGAGCTGAAACGGATCGATATGGATGCTAAACGGCTCGACGATCAACGTCTCCTATCGAAAACAATCCGACATACTCGAAGTGTGGCGAACGTGGCGGTCGTCCAGGGAATAGTTCTTTATCTGGAAGTGCAAGAGATTTGCCAGACTGACTGCAAGTTTTCGACAGCGCAAAGTGTCGTTGATATTATTGCCGCCGGGCTCATCAAGACGAACGGACAAATGTCTCTCGGACTCCCGATTACTGAGGCGATGGTGGCAAGCCCGAAAAGTGCGCCGAGAGGATGGACTACCAATCAGATCTTCCTCGTCACTTTCATCGGCGTTCTTGCATGTGGTACGATCGTTGGACTCATTGTGGTGCCGGATAGAAACAGAAAACGGAAGATGGTTAACGCCACAGTGTGGATGCCACCGACAGAGTCTTCAATCAACAAACCAGGACGAAGCGGCGGCAAAGAGAACAATCAGTCGAATAGCTCGAGCCAGCAGTCTCTCCTGAACCATCAAAGCGGATGGCAGATGACACTGATTCCTGGAGCGAAGAGACACTGTGGAGAGACCCGATTCGAGTATGGAGTACCGGCTCCGTATCAGGCGATTTATCCAGATTTCGCAAGCATCCCGGAAATTCGTATGGATCAGCCGCTTAAAGAGATAGAGACGATTCCCGAAGAAATGTGAGTTTTCCTGCTTCCGTCTCTGTACCCTCATTGTTATTTTTTCAGTCCGCTGCACGTCCAGGCGTCTGGTTCCGGTCCAATTTTCGCGCCGATCACTAATGAAAGTGTCAATCAGACGGATCGCAAGTACCATCGCCGTGCACTTCACTGGTTGGCAGCCAATGCTAACGGCAAGCCAGAAGAGCTGATAGTTTCGGAAGCAGTTCAATGCATCAAGGCGGGCACCGATCTGAACGCAAGAGACTGTGACGAGAACACTTGTCTGATGCTTGCAGTAAAGGCGAGAAGAGTGAAGTTAGTCATTGTTCTGATGCGTGCAGGAGCGAACCCGACTATTTACAACAAATCGGAGCGAAGCGCTCTTCATGAGGCTGTGGTCAACAAAGATTTTCGAATGATGGAAATCTTGCTGGAGGATCAACGACTAGTGAAGGAGATAGACGAGCTCGATCGAAATGGATTCACAGCTCTGATGGAAGTGGCTCGCAGTAAAGCAGGAAATCAGCTGATGATGGCCGAGTTGCTTGTTTCGAAAGGCGCTAAAGTGGATGCGGATGGAACACATCGAAAAGAATCGCCAATCTACTCTGGAAGGACGGCTCTCCATTTCGCGGCGCAGTACGACAACGTTCCGATGATCGAGTTCCTTCTGAATCGGAATGCGAACAAAGACAAAAAGGACGAGTCAGGAGAAACTCCATTGATGATTGCCGCCAAGGGAGGGCACGACCGAGCCGTCCGCTTCCTCGTAGAGAACGGAGCAAGCCTGACTATCACCGACGCAACGGATAACACTGCTGCTCAGTTGGCCACTGCTGCCTATCACTACGAAGTGGCCGGCTACCTCAACCAGATGCTTCTCGATCAGAAGACTTTCACTGCTCTGCGTCAGCAAATACCAAACGCCTCGTCAGCCACAAGCAATGGAAAAGGCCGTCAGACGTTCAAGGCGGTCAAAAGAGCCGCGTCTCGAAAGACTCCACTTTCTACTTCGACCGTTTCTCGAGAATCGAATCATCTAACTCCGCCGCCTTCCGACGGATCCTTCTCTTCTCCCTCTCCACACTACTTCCACACGACTTCTTCGACACCAACCGCGCTGGAATCGAGTCCGGAACATACATATTACTCTGATCTGGTAAGGCAAACTATCTGAGAATGACTTTGAAACTTATGTTCCAGAAAGCCACCTGCGGCAACCAGACGTGGTATTCTCCGCCTCCACAGTTCACCGACACTTACCACCAGATACCTCCAACGAACCACGTTTACGAACAACTGGAGCAAATGAACAACTCCTTCTACTGCTAGTTCCCTCCCATTCCATGTTCATTTTATCATTCTTGTCACCCATTGCCACAAATTATTACAAGTTCTTCCCTGTTTCCACACTGGTTTTTCTTACAGAGTTCCCTTTTATTTCGGGTCAGTTTGTTAATTTTGGATAATGTTGTTAATTTTGTAATCTGTAGTTTTATTATTCGGTATTGAGAAAAGAGTAAGAGATCTATTTGTTATTTCCCTTTGAACGTCCTCACCGAATTCCGCTTAGTTATCGATTTCCTGAAAAAAAACCATGAGATTTAATTGAGTTTTTAATTCATCTATTTTTTCTAGTTTTTACACCCATCCGGCTTTTCCCATCATTTAATGAAATGTATTACATGTTACTCCTCTTTCTCCGGGTCGTCGTACTCTTCATGAGAGAACTATCGGGGTCCGAGTTGTCCGAACCGATCGACACGTTGTCGTCGACGGTGACGGTGCGAGTCGTCGTCGTTGTCGTCGTCGATTCGGTCGTGGGGGGACAACACCAATCGAGTTTCTCCTTCAGAGTCAAATGGATTTGTCGCGCGTAGTCGGTGATAGTTTCACGGAAAACTCTGCAAATCAACAGTAAAATTAACACGGGAAAAGTTTCAGCGAACCCGAATTCGACGGCAGATTCGAATTTCAGCGAATTCAGGTATTCGGTCATCACAACGAAATTGGCGGGCACAGTGGAAGTAGAACTGACTGAAACAAAGAGAGAAGGCGTCAGGAAGAAGACGTTTCGACCGAAACTCACTCCAGGTGGGTTCTGCGAAGACACGCGCCTTCATTTCGTGGGTCACTTCCCGCGGCTTCCCTTTCCACGGACACCCGTTCTCTGCGTCGAGAAAGTCGAACAGCATGAAGAGCCAGCTCTCGTAGTCGTCTTTCCGGCCGAGCTCCTCCTTCCGGTGCGCCGCTCTCGCACAATATCTCGGCGTTCCGATCATTTTCGTCCTGGGACGCGGCGTTCGGATCGCTCCCGTCGTGGTCCGGAATCGGCGGGCGAGTCCGAAGTCGAGCAAGAACACCGTTTCCATTCTGGCGCCAACGCCGATGCAAAAGTTGGCCGGTTTGAGGTCTCGATGCAGGAATCCGATCGAATGAAAATCGTGAATGGCTTTGAGTGTCTGAAGAGAGCATTGTAACGCCGTCGAGCGGGAGAAGCCGTTCTTCTTTTTCAGCTTTTCCAACGAAGAACCGACGAGTGTCATGACGATCCACTGAATAATAAAACAATTCTTCCGGAAGCAAGAGTATCAGTTTTGGCTCGAAAAGAGGAAGACGCGTGGAATTCAGAATATGCGCCCCGGTGGCCGAGCGGTCGAAGGCGTGAGACTTATGATCTCATTGGGTAAAACCAGTCGCGGGTTCGAATCCCGCCCGGGGCAATTCACCTTTTCCCCTCCGTTAGCTTCCAGTCTCAGAACCCACTTTGTGTGTGACCGTCTGTCCAGAGTCGACCAATTCGGGAAAGTGCTCTCTGAGAGGGACCTCTTTCTTTAAAAACTCTTGCATCACGCATCTCTCCAATTTCAGCCGGGCCGACTGCCGTTTCACAGTTTTGCTTTCGGTTTTCATTGCGAATTCCTAAAATTGGTCTTCAGTCAGTCGAAAACGATCGAATTCGCGCGCACCTGATAGCTGATCGGAGCGCCCTGTTCGTTCACTTGCATAACTTTGTTCACTGTTCCGAATGCGCCAGCACCCAATTCCGAAATAACTTTCCAACTGGAAAGAGAAGTTTCGATGAAAGAAATGAAAAAAAAACTGTTTCGACTCCGGAGGGGCGAAGCTCACTTGAAATCCTGTTTAGGTCTTTTGATGATATCGCCAGGCGCCAACTCCTTCTTCATCATCTCTCCAGAAATGCCATTTCGTTTCGCCGAACCGTTCCGATCCGCCCGGTCACCACGTGTTATCCCGTGGTCCCTCCCTCCCCACTCGCATACCGTCTTAAACCGTTTCCGACGCCTCCTCCTCCCCCTTTTCTTTCCACCCTCGCATTCGACTGACGTCTCCTCCGTCGCAGCGCGCGTGTCTATTTGTGTCCTCCTATCAAAAATCAAAAGTGATATCGTCAGTTTGGATGCCCGTCTCGCCGATCTCTCTTCTCCTCGTCCTCCTCCTCGCCTCCTCCATCTGCCATGCCAACGAGTTCGATCCGTTCGAGGAGCATCCGCTTCCTCAGCACCAGCCGAGACTGATGAGGGTGAGTAGATCGATTGTGGCTAACGATGCGTTTGATTTCAGAGGATCCAACACGTCGGCGAGTATTGTGCAGTGTTCCACGAGCAGTACCTGTACTACTGCCGGGGAATCTGGAGCGAGGAGAAGGTTCGCGAGCTTCACAGACACTCGTGGAACATCGGAAACTTCTGTCAGGCCTACAAGGGGGCGTGTGTCACGAGACAAAGGTGAGAATGATCGGAGAGAGCGGGGCGAACCGAGAGAGAGAGAACGCAGGATCACGCCGGAGGAAGAGCGAGTCAGGAAGCAGGAGCACAAAGAAGACGTGACGGAGGGAGTGGGCGAGCTGCCGTTCGACGACATCATGCGCAAGGTGACCGCGCTCCGGCCCCGCACGACACACTTTCAGCCGTTTTCAGCTCGAGAAGATCGTGCCGTGCCGCCCGAACTGTGACGTCACAGTGCATCCACATTGCACTCGACGGTGTAAGGTACAAACTATTTGCAATCAGTCTCATCAATCAAAACTGATTCATTACGTCGCAAGTTCAAAAATTGCAGTGTGAATACGAATACCATCGGATGGAGAAGTGGTGTAAGCCGTCGCGAATCGAAGAGAGATTCAAGTACTTCTGCAGGTTTCTCTCTTCCTCTCTCTCTCGTGACTTTGAAAGATCGGGGCGCGGCGCACCCGTCGCAATCTTTCAAAGTCTCTTCGCGTCCCGTCTTATCGCTCCTCTCTAAATGGCCTCGAAATGTGGTTTTGCGAGTACAGGGCGGCACGAACAGACACAAACCTGGCTGCGAGTGAAGTGTGTGTTCTTTTTGCAGAATCTGGTACATGTCGTGCTCCGGATACATCGACGAAATCGATCCGGAAATGGCCGAGCAGTTTGTGAATCGTGAGTCAACTCGGAATTTTCAATCCAATGTTCAGTTTCAGAATACCGACACTATGATCACTGACAGTTTCATTCGACAATGAAGAGCTTCTTTCGGCTTATTCTGAGATAAAATCCCCCATATAATTCAATAAATAAAAAAGTTTAGACGTCGGTCGTTTTTAATTCAGATAAGAGAATAAAAGGGAGAGAGAGAGAGACGGCGACGATGGAAGGACAGGGGTGAGATCGTGGCACAAATATAAAAACAACAAGCAAAGAAGTTGGGAGAGGGGGGTGATAAAATAGAGATGTTTCATCATGAAGGATCATGGATCAGAAGGGTGGAGAGTATCTGGAAGAGAGAGAGAGAAGCTGTGTGACAGCTGAGGGAAAAGGATAATACAGGGAATAAAGCACATGTATTAAAGGAATGGGCAGGATTTGATCCGAGAAAATAGAAAGGGAAGAGTGTGTCGAGAGAAATACAAAAAGCAGAAATTGTTACATAAAGTACAATAATAAATTAGAGCATTTTCAATGTTTTAGGGATTGGAAAGACTTGATGGGTAATATAGATTATAAAAAGAGAGATGAAGAGAACGGAAAATCACTCGGGAATAGTCTTCCGAGCACCGAACGTCGCGGGGAACAGCTGACGGAGCTGCTTGGTGGGCGCCGGGAGGAGAGCCACTTCCTTCTCGTCCGGATCAGAGTACTTGGTGAATATCGACTTGTTGCTGTCGGTCGACGAGCAAATGTACAGTCTGAACATCAGTCGCGTGTGAAAGAGCGTGTTTGCAATCTAACTGACCTATGCAAGTGCTTCAGGCATTCAGCGAAGTCGTCCGTCTTGATTCCCGTGTCTTCCAACATCTTCTGTGGCCACGCCTCCCATTCGTATTGGACATTCGTGAAACAACACGCGGCCGCGGCAATATCAGAAGGCCGATAGGCAAGGAAATCCGTTTCGACAAGTGATAAATCGAGCAGATACTCGAGAGATTTGTTCATTTTTCTAGAAAAAAAAACGAAGAGTTTGGCGGATTAAAAAAATACTCACTCAGTGTACTTTTGCCTTTTCGCAAAGCACAATCCAAACCAGGGAGCAGTTGGAGACCCCACGACATATTTGAGATGGTGGAGAAGGATCTGCTCCATCTTAAGAATATCAGATAATCGATAGGTGCTGTCCGTGATGATGGAGAACTCTTCCGACTCTGGGGGGAAGATCTCTTCGTACTTCCTGCAAATGGAACCAGTCATTTAACATTTTTGATGAAAACAGTCTTACGCTGCAATCATAAGAGAAGTCGTTCCAACTAGCTGGAATTGTTGCTTGTCGACGGATATGAAGGAGAGAATGCGATCGACGATCGAAACCGCGAGGTGGAATGTTTCCTTCTGGAGACGGTACTCCTTTACAACATCGCTGAACCAATCGATGAGAATCGCTCGCATCTCCTCGTTCACATCTAGCTGTTTCGCCATGTATCCAGCCGGAGCACGGAATTTCTTCTGTTGCTTGCACATGTATTTGAAGATGTCGCTGAAGTACTCTTCGGAAGTGAACATGAGCTCTTCTCGCTTCTCTCTCTCCGCCTTCTTCTTCAGAAGCAATTCGCTCTTCTTGACAGCTTCTTTCTCTTCTGCTACTTGCTTCTTCTTTACTCCATCGACCCGAAAAGTGGAGAAAGATGCTCGAATCGTCGTGAACGTCGAAGAAGCAACGGAAACTTTGTCGTCGTCGTCATCATAGACGCCGGGAACCGATCGCACTTCTGAAGCCGGCTCAGAGAACACCGACATGATTTCGCTGTTGTGTCGAGTCATGAGGAACTTCTGCTTCCGCTCTTTTTCTTCATCCTTCTTCTTTCGCTCCTGTTCCTCTTCGCGACTCTTTTCTTCCATCTTTCGCTCCAGCTCGTAAATCATGTTGTTCTGCACTTCTTCCACCGGATCCGGATCCTCGAAAACTTCGAAGTTTTCTTTAATCTCCGGCATTCCCATCACCGACTCCACCGGCTTCTCGATTTCCCGACGCAAATTGCTCGTTCCGATCTGCCGAGTGAGCTTTCCGACGGGAGGAGCTGGCGGAAGTGATGCCGGCGCACCATTCTTAAGAGTCACTTGATTCGAAGGTACATTTGTATTTGCTGACTGAAATAAGATGATGATTGAAGATCGACCATGGAAGCGTTACCTTGAGACTAAGTGCTGGCCGCATCCTCGTACTCGTCGCGATCAGTCTTTTCGGCGGTTTCGCTCGTTTCCTACTTGATCCCTAGGCGCGCGCGCGTTGAGTTGGCCCTGAAATTAGAGTGATTTATCAAAAGTGTAGACCAGAACTGCTTAAATGAACAGAGAACAGAAGGGAAAAAAAAGGTTTGGTGAAGAGCAAAAAGAGGATAGATCTTTTCCATCTGGGATGGTTCGCTTCCAGATAGGATCGCGACAAACGAGAGCAAAAGAGGTAGGGGCCGAGAAATGGTCGTAAATTAGCTCGTTCGGCAGTCTTTGAGCACACCCTGGGCCACCTGGTAGAGATGATTACTGTCGCGGAGAGTGTCTCCAAACACCCCTGAACCACCTGCTTCAATATTTTCTGAGTGGGGGTAGTCTCGAAACAAAAAAAACGATCTATCACGAAATTAGAAGAGAACGAACTGTTTGGAAGAGGAAGAGGAGGAGGAGGTTGGTGGTTGCAATGGAATCGAATGGAAGGCCTGCAGCAGGGGAGGAGAATCGAGTACGCAATCCGTTGGTTGCGCAATCCGGCCCTTCTCCATCTCGCCATGCGACCCTTACCTACCCACCAATATATTGATCGGGAGGAGAAGAAAGAGAAAATGGGTCCGGCTCGAGAAGGGCACAGGCCAAAAAAGAGAGACGAGGCGATTGTTGTTTTTGGCGAGCCGATGACGCATTGGCGATGCTTCTCAGTTTGGAAGGAAGGTGTCCCTACAATGGGAGCAACAAATAAACGGTCCGAAAGATTGGAGAAAGGAGAGAAAGTCGACCTAGTTGCGCAAGAGAGCACTGACCGCTCGGGTCGAGACGGACCTTCATAATCCGCTCATTGGCCTGGCCACGGGGCTTGAGACGACAAATAATGCCTAGTTGATTCAGGATTCTGAATTCTGAACTCTGACCGAAATCTTCAACTTTTCAGGCCACCTACAGTAATTTGCACTTCTAGCAGAGAAGAATTGTTCTCCCCCTAACTACCAAATCTGATAGGTTTTTCAAATTTGAACACCTTGGCGCGGTTTTTAAATCGAAATTTGCAAATAACGGTAGATGCGAATTGAGATGTGAACCTGAGATTAGGATCATTCCGCTTCTTTCGTCACGCATGGCGAGCCGAAATGGCATTGAAGAAGGAGCGGACTAATTCTTGGGTCTCTTCGTTTTCCCAAGGTTGCGCATCGGCGGGCGTCGTCTAATTGGCGACGACTGTGGCGCCAACAGAGAATACCTTGTTTCCCAGAGAAAAGTTTGGGTGTGCTCTTTCTCTTTCTCTATCAAGCCAACCCGCAAATTCATTATTTGTAAACATTTACGCGCGCGCGCATCGTCTTCGGAAAGAAAAGAGAAGAGCCGCAAGTCTCACACGTTCTCTTATCAGTGTGGCCCAGAAACTGATACGGAATGGTTTTGGCGAGAGACGGGAGTGTTGGGTTTCCTCGTGTTAGTAGTAGTAGTAGCTGTAGTAGTAGAGAGAAAGCGAAAAGAAGTTCAAATCGCAGCAGTGTTTCGTTTTGGCGGGCAAAAGCGAGTGAAGCGGGTGGCGGTTGAGTGTTTGCACTCGCTGATATGATACATAAAAGGCGCGGCGCCGCAGAGGGACTCGTTGGTTAATGAGAGGAAAGAGAAGAGGCCATTCGAGGTGGGAGACTCGTTGACTTCGTTTGCACGAATGAAAAATGTGTCAGTTCGTTGAAGTTATCTGGAGTGATGATCTACGGGCGAGACGAGAGGTAGGGGAGGAAGTTTCGTCGCTTCCTTCGAGAGGTCCAACTTTCGAAAAAAGAAAGACAAATTGGGAGGGAAGGTCCTTGTGACACAGTGCCAGGAGGTGCGGGTCGCCCGACAAAGGCGCGTCTCGCCTTGAACACCTCTCCGTCATTTTTGAAGGAAAGTTTGCGCGCGCCAAGAGAAACACCAGCAGAAAAGAGAGAAGAGATTGAACATTAAACGAAATTCGACAGAAACGAACGACGGATACGTGTCTCCACACTACAAAACGTGTCGGGAATGGGGGAGAATATTCAACAAAAATTGTGTTTCTTTTTCTTGGAAAGTACGTGAACACGTCCGGAGTCGTCTACCGTAATCTTCAAGTTCAGAAATTTGTTTCCACTTTGGATGAGAGGATTGGATAGAAAAGGAGTCTGAATCAGTAGTTTTCGAAGTTAGAAAAGGGAAAACAGATTTAAATAGAGACGACAATGTTGGGATGAGAACACGATATAATGGCGTTGTTTGGAAAGCGAAATGGGTGAAGAAACAGGCCGAAAAGCGCGACGGAAGCGAACTCGAATTCAAATTTGGCGGTTGGATAATGGTGGCTAGTGGAGGGAGAGAGTGTTCGATCCGAGGAGACACAGAGCAACCGTCGGTCCGACCGCGCGGAAGGCCTCGTTTAGCGAGAGGCGGAGGGGGTGAATATGTGGGTGACCGGAGGGGGGACACCACCCAGCAGCAGCCAACAGGCAACAGCCGTCCGTCCGGCTTCTCATTGTCTTTCTGTGTTTCTCGGTAGAGTCGTAACGGGGGGTGAACCTGAAGGGAAAGAGAGAAAGGAAGGATGGCGGGAGGATGGTGGAGGGCGCCGCGGGCGGGCGAGGAGCGAAACGGGTTGGGAGCGAAATGAGATATTGGGGGCAGATGTGGACGGAGGGATGTCATCGACGGGCGAAAAGACACCATTCAAACCCATACATCACCGAACGAAGGCGAAGAAGAGAAAGAAGCGAGAAGGAAGGGGACAGTTGCTTTCCGAAGAGAAGTGGTTGACCTTCGAGGTGGGAGAAGAACGCCTTGGCAGTTGTGTTCGCAAGATAAAGAGCCGAGAGTTGACGAGCTGATAAGAAAAGATAGTCCAGCGAACTCGAGAATGCCGTTTTAAGGTCCCTTGCACAGAATCCGCCGCCGTCAAAATGTGTAAGTAACTTGAGACTTACAGTGTTTCTGTTCAAACAAAAACACTCTGCAAGGGAGAAAGCCCTCCGATCGCTTTGATCCCGCCCTCAGATCTTCCTCATCCCTTCTGTGATGTCTCATCTGGTGTCCTTTTCTATTTGGTGCCTCGTTCCGCCGTCAACTTGATTACCCATTAAATTCGAATCTCCGCCCTTCGGAAAGTCCATAAACTGGCGGCGGGCCGAGGGCGGCTCGTCCTTCTTTCCCTTCCAAAGGTCTCCTCGCCCACTTCTGCTACACCCAAAAAACACAATAGCCCTGGCGGTCGTCGCTTCCTCGCCGCCTGCCGTCTCTCTCATTCCGCGTTCCGCATCCGTCATCTTCCGCCTTCCGCGTGTATTGTTTCAGTCGAGCAAACAGCGTGTCCGCGAGGGTCGTCCGCCTCCCTCTGCCCTCCGCCTCCGCTTCTATTTGTCGACCCTCTATCTCACTCGCTCTCTCTCTCCCCAAGTGTCCCCCTCCTACCTGTGCTCCCGCTTACCCTCTTCTCTAATTACTATACTAAGCTGATTATTACTGTTGATCGAGATGACACGAAGGTTTGATGGATTGCGTGCTCGACTCTCCTCGATCTCATAGCTCCCTTTCAGAACCGCTCCCTTCCTCCTCCTCCATCTGTTTTCCACTTGCTTTTGTGCCACCTGGGTGAAAATAACTGTGAGTTTCCCTCCAAACTTCTCTCGTTCCAATGAGATCGCATGCAGAAGCCGACCATCACGTGGGAAGACATGGAAGTGTCTCCAGAAGGCGAGAGACGCTTCTTCTGCGGAGAGTTCGACTCTTCGTTCACCGGACGCTATCACTGGCGCTTCAACGGATCCTCGATCCTGCCCGAACGAACCCAAATCCATCGGAATCAGTTCGTGTGAGTACCTCGTTTATCCCTACAATTTGCGATGCCCTTGACTTGACGACTAAAGGACGTTCCATCGTTTTGTTGTGCCCTCATTGCGGCCAATTTGAAAAAAAGAGGCCCATCTGCCGGTGGAGCATGCATAATCAAGAGGAGTTATTTCCGCTTTCAGATTCCTCGCCGGCTCCAACGCGATTCGGAATCAGCTGCCCGGCGAGTACGAGTGCTGTGTTCGCGAGACGCTCGGCAACGCGTGCTACTCTCGAATGATTCTGGTTCAGAGTGAGCTCCGACGGGAGTTGGGGTTACTGTAGTTTGGCTCATTTCCAGACAAGACCGACAACCACAACATCGACATGAGCAACTCGACGCTTTTGCTCGCAGAGGAAGGACACACCTACTACATTCGGTAAGCCGTCCACGTGGCAACAGAAACAACTGTCGAGTTTTCTCAGAATGCACGACGTGAAGAGGGTCGAAGGGGTGAAGTGCACCCTCGATGGCGTGACTGTCGACAACTTCAAGTACCCGGTGAGTAAGCAATTAATCCTGACAACCAAACGCGCTCTACCGTACTAGAGGACACTTGGCAACTATTCTCTCCTTTTCAGTTTCTGGGCCGTCAAACAAAGAAAACGGTGCCGTACCATCTGAAAATCGAAAATCTGGAAAGAAGCGGAGAGGTGAAGTGCGACCTGCGACTCCATAAGAAAGAAGTCGTCGAGAAGACGTTCGACATCAGATTCCTCTCCGGATTCACGTCTTCCGCTTCCTCCCCATTCGCCCTCTTCCCAATGATTCTTCTCTTCGGTTTCTTGCTCTGATCTGGTTGTGATCTATCATATTTATTCATAGGCATCCTCATTTTTCTGTACATAAAAGTCGTGCTTCTATCCGTCTCTGTAGAGTAGACAAGTGATTCCGTGTCGAGAATGGACGCAGAAATCGGAGGCGTGAGCCAAGTACGAAAATGCGCACGGAGCACAAATGACACTCCAGGAGCCCTCGAAATCGCGACGAGCCGCCGCGTGAATAGCTCTTTTCGACTCGGACATTCCGCCCTCTGTGATGTGCTGAAATGCCGCTGAGTTCAGAACTCAGATGACTTCAGAAGACACCCACCTCGTTCATCACTTTCCTCAGCAGCTCATCCGTACAGTCGTCTTCTTTCTGGGATCTCGGTCGAGACGCCGGTGGTTTCGTTCGGATGTTGGGGTTGTGGATGAGAGAAAGCGAGTAGGGATCCCCAGTGAAAGCGCCCCAGTCGTTCAGAGAACTTTCTGAAAGCAACATCTGATGACTGCCAGAACCGAGAACATAAATCGTGTCGGCGCTCTCTCGCGATCCCACACTCTTTCGCCCAATCTGCCACCTGTTACCCCCCGGACTCACCGCCGCTGCCACTGCTTTCCGTCGTGTTTCCGTCGACGGTCCGCATCGTTCCGCGCACTTCGACCACAATTTGGATGCCGAGGATGGCGGCAAAAAGCAAGCGGAAGCTCATTTCAAGCTGTTTTCCTCGTTCCGCTTCGAATTCTTATATACCTCTTCTCGATATTTGCATAAATCCGATCGGTTTGACAGACCATCTCCTGTTTGCTCATTCATCAGAATAGACACCTCTCTCGGCGAACAATGTGAACAAGTCCCTCCTCGCCGGCCACACTCTCTCGCCGCCCAAACAACACCTGGTCCCAGAGGGCCCATGCTAGGAGGGTCCATTCGTCCTTGCCAGATGACGTGGCAATTAGCCCTTACAACGGCCATCGCTCATGTCGACAGCATGTTTCGTCCCATCCCGTGTACACTTTTACGACCCGCTTCTTGGCGATTAATGGCCGCCTGATTGGCTCCGCCCGATGCGAAGCGACTGAAATCAATCGGCGAATAATCGTGCGAGAGGACGGAGAACTGGTTTGCATCGACGACGACGGAGACGTCATGTTCCTTCACATCATCACTCGAATTATCACACTATCTCTTACACACCCTCTCGCCCCTTCCGTCTCATCTGTCGTCTCGATTACGTCTCCTACTATCCCCTCTTCTTCTTTCCATTGCCCCCTTATCTTTTTTTCTTCTTCAGCTTCCAAAATGGATGAATCAGAGCCGGCCAACGTGCCGGACATGTCACTTCTCCCGGACACCGTTCCTGTAGTCGTGTCTGCCGACGGATCCGACGCCAGCATTCAACTGTGTCCGGCGCTGATCCTCGGAAGTCCGCAGGCGCTTCCCGGAGCCACCAAGCACATCTACAGTCGACTCGCCGCCGCCGCGTCGGAAGTGGACCAGGGCGTTCCGGACCTTATCATCTCCCTCATTTCACACGGAAACTCGCTCTCCACAAAGTACATGTCTTCGGTTGAAAACGGTCTGAAATCGTTTCTCACCGGCTGCGGGACGTGGATGATTTCGTCGGGAGAAGTGAACGATCCTCTCTCGCGCGTCGCCAGCGGAGCTCTCAAGAACGTGCTCCCGCAGCTGGAGCATCAAGCGGAAGTGCTGCACATTCTGGTGAATGCAGACGACGTCATCGCCTCGGATTCGATAAGCACGAAGAATGTCGTGGACACTTCTCTCAACACGCTGATGCTGATTTGTCGGAAAGAATCTTCCGAAGACCCGGAGTCCGTGGCAGCGTCCATCGCCAAGCTAAGAGCAGCGGCCGCCGTGAAGCTGGCCCATCCCCCTCCGGCTCTTCTCATCGGAGTCCCTTCGGAGCCAATGAGCCCGTCCACCTATGGGAACTCGCAGGCCATTCTCCTCTCCCCGTCGAACGACAAAAGACCATTCCCAGTGGCTATTTTTGCAGGTAACAATTCAGAGCGAACTCCTTTTATCTCATCACTATCTTCAAATGTTTCAGGAGCTTCCCAGGAATCTCTGATCGAACTTCTTTTCTTCGTCGAACACGGAATCCCCGTGGTGATCCTCCAAGACAGCTGCGAACTATGCGCCATCCTCCATTCCAGCCATTTGCTTCTGGAAACGTCAGGCTTCGACAACGACAAGTTCATCGGCTGGCTCCGATCCCAACTGTACCCCCTTGGTCTCGCGGACAGCTACAATCTGATCACGAGGATTCTGATTTCTTCCAATTCCGGAGACGTGCAACTCATCGAGTTCATCGATTCCTCCCAACTTCCGGAGCTCTCCTCTGTTGTCGTCGATCGGTGTCTCGAGTGCTATGCGACGACTGGAGAGGAACGGCAAGTGCTCCTTCTCGCCGCCAAGCTCAACTCGCCTTCGGTGCTCTCTTCAATGGACGTGGCTGCTCAGTTGGACGAGGAGCTGCTCACGATGATCCTCTGCGAGTGCATCACAAAAGACGACCAACTGCACTTCCTCTCGTCAGTCCTCCTGCTGAATCCACCGATCCGAGTCACTTCCAACATGCTGATTCGGATGATGCATCACGCCGATGAGCACTTTTTCACGACTATCGTGCTCTGTCAATCGATGGGATACTCGTACATTCCTTCGGAAATCGATCCCCGATTCGCGAACGACGTGCAAAAGTTGGTGAAGAAGCTTTCGTTCGGAGTCGACAATCTGTTCGATCCGAACGTGTTCTGCAATGACGTTTCGAACCGGGACAAACACGAATCGATCCGCATCCTCGCCATCTGGAGTCTCCTCCTCCACCGTCCCGGCATCGTCAAGTGCCTCGCGGCGTTCGCCGATGAGCCCGTCGCCTTCTCTCTTGTGCTCTCCAGAATTTCCAGATCTCTGGCTCACGAGAGCCACGACTGGCACTTTTACGAGAAGTCTCTGAACGAGCTGTCGGACGGGCTCTCCAGGTCGGCTACTCAGCTCTTCGACACTGTTTTCTCTTCTTCACCTGCCAAAGCCTACCAACTCCTTTGTCAGCCAATGGAGCACTTTTACGGATTCAACATGACTCAACTCGCATTCCACGTCAGTTCCTTTTCACATCTCGCATCCAAACATTGGTTTCTTTCAGTGTAATGCCCGCGAAATCATTGCCCACGAGTGCTGCCAAAGATGGGTTCACCGAAAGCTATACGGAAATCTTCAAGCCAAGAGCTTCCCATTGTGTGTTCCCAAATGGGCAAAGTTCTGTGTTTCGGCGGTTCTTGTGGTCCCGATCAAGTTCTGGATGCTCGTCCGTCCGCGAAGCAGTCAGAAGCAAGATCATTTGACGTCGCCGACAGTGGCTCTTCTGGACGTCGGCAAGTTTCCGCAGAAGCAGAGAGCCATCTCGACGTACAGGTGAGAAAAGTGAGAGAGAGAGGGGAGACTGTATCTGGGCTTCAGTGTGATCTCATCTCGAAGCGAGGCTCTCACTGCGCTGACGGCTCCTCTTTCGACGGCGTTCGGGTTCAACTCGGCTCTCGGAGGCGCTGAGTCGGCCACTCCGCAGTCGATGGTCTTCCCGTTGAACATCGAAGACATCGACAAGGACTCGCGTCCGTTCGGAAAGAAGGTTCCTCTCCCTGCTCTTCCCACCTCTCTGATCCTTCCTCTCAGAATCGAATCCGTCGTGCTCACGCTCCGACTCTGTCCACTTTCTACTCCACTCCCATCGTCAAATACTGGCTCTCGCTCCTTTTCCGGATCATTTACATCTGCTGTCTTGCTTACTCCGTATGCTTCCCTTTCCCATTTTTCGCAGAGTCTCTCCTGTTTACAGGTGGTACTCCCGGGTTGCGGTTCCAATCTGTGGGACACTGGAATTTGGGTCTGGTCCTTCTTCTGGTGGATCGAGAGCTGCTACGTGCTCACCGCGCGAGCCCGCAAAATCCCGCTGTCCCTGATGCCGTGGCGAGTCTTCGACGTGTTCGTTTTCATGATCTTCCTGCTCCTCCTCCTCGTCATGAAAGTCTTCCCCGTGACACCGTTTCTGAGCCATCTGGTGAGAACGAAACGAGATGTTTTCTCGTTCAAAAGACGAGCATTTCAGGGAGTCAACTCGATTTACTCTGCGAAGGTGGTGTCCGCCTTCTTCGTTCTCTACGTCTCCTACTCGACTCTGTTCACCTACATCCCGCTCTCCGACATATTCGGTCCGATGATCGTTCGAGTCAAACTCATGCTCCTCCGCGACTTCACCAACTTCCTCTTCATGATCGCCCTCGTCATGCTGAGCAGTGCGGTCGCCATCCAAGCGGTCGTCTTCCCCGACAGAGCAGTCACCGTCGAAGTGCTCCGCAAGACCATGTCCTGGATCTGGCTCAGTCTCTTCACCACCGATCTTTCACGTAACAAATGCCACCCACGTCTTCATCGCACTCATCTCCATTTTCAGATCTCTCCGAGTCGGAATCCTGTCGAAAGTCGTTCCTCGGTGCTCCTAAGCGGTACTGCTCTGCAGTCGGACAGTACGCGAATCCCTCGTGCCCATCACAATCTCTGCCCGCCTATCTCATCGTCATCGAATATTTTGTCATCCTCAAACTGCTCCTCTGGCCGATTCTCTTCGCCTTCTTCTCGAAGACCGCCAAAAACGTGGACGACGAGGCGGACAAGATCTGGAGGTTCCAGCTGTACTCGCTGGCCGAAGACTTCCGACTCCGCCCACCGCTCCCTCCGCCTCTCACCATTCTCTGTCTCATTTGTTCCGCGTGCTGCCGCTTCTCGAACTCGTTCTCCGGATTGTTCTCCGACTTTGATCATCCGGATTTCGAGCATCGAGACAAGAGCAAAACCACGTGGCGATTCGGATCGATCTACCGTAACCCATCTGTACCCTTTAAGAAAAACGATTTTGTGAACTCGTTCTGGAGAAAACTCTCAATGGAACAGTGGAAGAGCACGTATCAGAAACCGAAGACGTCAACGAACAGCCAGGAGATTCAGGAGCTTCACAATATTCATGTAAGAGCGACAAAACCTGAAGAGGACGAACCCTTTCTAACTTGCAGAATCACATTCGAATGATGACGTTACGCGATTCATACGAAAAATCGGGATCTCGGAAGGCGTCGGAAATGCAGTTTTTCGAAAAGTACCCGGAGAGTCAGATAATGAAGATCAGCGTGAATCTGGTGACGAAGCCGTGGACGGTGCTAGTGCCTCGATACAACCCTCCGTTCTACTGCAAACCGGCCGAAAACTTCCCTTCCGATGTGCAGAAGTACGTGGATGTGGCCACCGAGCAGAACGTCGGAGAGTTGAAGAGAGCGTGGCGAAGCAGGCAGGCGGTCGATGTGACGAACAACAGCGGAAAGTGCTGGAAACTGTCGGCCGCCGGATTCCCGCTGAACCCGAACGGAAGGACTGGAATGGCGGGAAGGGGCAACCATCCGAGGTTCGGAGCCAACCGTCGATGCTTCTACATCGTCCTCAGCGGCGGTGTGCAATCCACGTGTCAAGTG
The DNA here is from genome assembly GCA_963966605.1 of Caenorhabditis sulstoni. Lineage (NCBI taxonomy): Eukaryota > Metazoa > Nematoda > Chromadorea > Rhabditida > Rhabditidae > Caenorhabditis > Caenorhabditis sulstoni. The sequence continues at coordinate 5,980,045 of OZ016477.1, read as the reverse complement.
CTCGTCGACAATCTGAAGCACATTCCGAACGAGTGGCATCTGGAGAACTCATCGAAAGACGAGCACCTCACCTCGATCCTCAAGATGATCGGCGTCTCGGATTCGGATGCCCACATGTTCTCGATGCGTCGCATCGACAGCTCCATCGTGCCGCCCGACAAACGGATCCCTTCGAACGACACCAGCCCCGCCCACTTGGCTTCGGAAGTGGCGGAGAACGAGAACGACACGGACAACGCGTGGACGGAGCACGACGTGTGGGCGATCTCTCTGCGAGAGCGACGCATCCTGCCGACGATCATCGGGTACTCGTGGCTGCCGACGAGCTCGGTGCGGGGAACAGTGCTTCCGTGGCAGGCGGACCTCGTTTTCCGGGCAAAGACTATCTACGGGTTGTGATTGCACTCTGCTCCTCAATGCTAATAAATACTTTGAACTTCTTGGTTTTTCGCCGTGAAGACCACGATATATTAACAACAGGGAGAAAAGGGAAATGAGAATCAGTTTGATTATTATTCGCATCGGCGGCTAACCGGAGAATGATGTCTTCGGATGAAACAGACGATGTGCTTCCGCGCGAAGAGGAGATTCTCAAGACGAAAAAAGACAAGTACAGAGTGATCGCGTTGCTCGGAAAGGGCGGCTACGGAGCCGTCTACTCGGTGCTCCGGCTCAGCGACTCGGAGAAGTTCGCCATCAAGTGCGAGAAGGCGGCGGCGGCGAAGAAGGTGCTTCTGATGGATTGCAACGTGATGAAGGGCGCCACGCAGATCAAGAGTCGCCACTTTTGTGCGGTGCTCGACCGGGCTAACGTGAAGGATCGCTTCAATTTCGTCGTGATGAAACTCATCGGAAAGAATCTGTGGGATCTGCGACAGGAGCGAACTGACGGCAAGTTCACGCTGGGAACTGCTCTGAAGACGGCCACGCAATGCCTCGTCGCCATCGAGCAACTGCACAGTGTAAGTCGGCTCCTGACTCTGAGTCCTCTGAATCGGAATGTTCTCAGTTCGGCTATTTGCACCGTGACATCAAGCCGGGAAATTTCGCCGCCGGTCGCAAAGAATCCAACGAACATCACACAATCTTCATGCTCGACTTTGGTCTCTGTCGTGAATTCGTGAAGAGATCAGAGGGAAAGGACATTCGAGCGCCGAGAAATCAGGCTCCTTTCCGTGGGACGACTCGGTACGCGCCACTCAGTGCGATGCTTCAGAAGGATCAGTCAAGGAAGGACGACATCGAAAGCTGGCTGTACATGGTGGTCGAGTGGACCTCCGGAGGGCTCCCGTGGCGGAAACTGAAGGCGCACGACAGAGAAAAGGTGCTGCAGTACAAGCAAGACGTGAGAACAAAGCCGGACGTGTTGGAAGACTTCATGTACAGTTGTCCGAAGAAGGAGTTCACGAGAATTCTGAAGGTGGGGATGTTCCAGAAGGGAAGACGTTCCGAGACTTCCCATTTCAGTACATCGACACTCTCGACTACTACGCAGTTCCGGACTACAAGTTCGTCTACTTCTGCGTGAAGCATGCCGCCGACGCGAACAAGATCAAAGACGCGGATCCGCTCGATTGGGAACCCGATCGTCCGTACTTTGGCCCGATCGAGGTGCCCGGTGATGGAAAAGTGATTGATTTGGAAGTGGAAGGAGGCGCGTCGACGAAAGATTTCTCGAAGAAAAACCCGAAGGAGAAGGAGAAGGATTGCAGTGAGAAGACGGGAAAAGGCAAGAAGAAGGGGGAGACGCCGAAGAGGGACAAGACCGAGATGAAGGAGGTGGAGAAGAAGAAGTGAACGCGCGCATTTGTCCCCAATAAACGTTCCATTGATCCCCTTACTCTCTTTTTTCTCACGTGAACTTTCTGTTACTTCGTCATCGGTTCACGTTCTTCCGTGGATACTTCGCGTGACGTGGCTCGCGTGCCGTGCATTCATATTCGAGTCGTCAGCGGGAAATTTGAGTTCTGTTTCAGTTTTCGAAGAATGCATCGATACAGGGTATGTTTTCGCTTTCTGTCAGACTGTCTTCTCTGAAAACTGTTCGTTTGCAACCGTTCTCTCGCACAAATGCGGCTTTCATTTGTCGTTTATCGAATTTTGACGGTTTCTGATCGTGGTCTAAGTTCCGCCAATCGATAATCGTTCTTTCTCGCATTTACCCTCCCTTATCAGTGTCTTTTGTTCCTTCTGACACGGAACCAACGTTTTTCCATCTTCACTCGCAAACCCGAAAGTCGGCGCTTTGCGTCCTTTGCGTGCATTTCTGCGTCGCGGTGTTGGCACTAAAGTGACACGGTTGACCTCGATTCGGCCTGCTTTTCTTTTCTCTCTTCGCTTTTCCCGCAGTCTGGCCGCTACCCTATTTACCCAAGCTTCGAACCGCTCGATACGTTGCAGATCGATTCGATGAAATATGACAAGAGATTGAATGAAAACAGTGGAGGTACGGAAACTATTTGAGAATTGAGTTGAACTGTATTTTCCTTTCAGCCGTTGAATCCGACATGAGCGATTGGGGAAAGACGTATCAAACTTCTCGTCCTTCTTCAAGATATGGAGAAGATGACGGATCTTCGGTGACGCATTCTAGGTGAGAAAGATAAAACAAAATCTATTTTTCCTTAGACCGTACTCCAGTCTAAAAAGGCTGGTCTTTCCATAGTTTTTTCTCCCAATTTTGTTTTGACTTGAAGAACAAAACATTGAATTTCAGACCACGTCGCAGCCGCTTGGACAACGATATTGCACCGCCACGAGGAGTCGCTATCGCTCAACCGTCTCGATCTCGAAACGCCCACAAGCAGATGAACGGGAGCATGAGCAACGGAGGAGGTTCCCGTACGCACAGCTCGACGTTCAATGGATACGATATTCACAACTATCAAAGGTTGTTCTTGCTTTTTAGGACGAGTTCTTAAACCAAGTTTCTTTCAGAGCTCACAACAACTCGTCTCGCGGCCCTAATGATTCGTTCTCCGGACTTTACCCGCCTTCGCGCAACGTTTCCGGCTACGCCAGTGATTATCTAAATAATCGCAGTGGCATCGGAATGCTTCCAAATAAGATTCGCGATCCCAGAAGACCTAGATCGACGGCTGCTGAAAAGTACACGAACGGACAGAACGGATTCGGTGGATATGAGAGTGGAGAGATTTCGACCTCTGACGAGGGAAGGAGAAGACGCGGAGCTGAAGAAGAATCAGAAGACGAGGATGAGGACGAAGAAGAGGAGGAAATGAGAAACTATTACATGGCGGCCCGTCGAGCTCAGGGCTCCAGAAGTGTCACCAATCACTCAACTGCTGAAGCCTTTGGCGGAGAAGACGATAAATATTACTACGGCGTGGTGAAGCTAGGCTCTCAAATGGTCGACCACGTGCTGCGAACGATGCCGCCTCCAGATGAGTACTACATGCTGAAGCCAATCGAACGAGTCGCCTACCTTTTCTATTGTGCCGTCTACAGCAAGCCGTTCCCTCGGTCAGTCGCCGAGTTTCACAAGATTTTCAATCGCGAGTTTTACAACTATGTCTGTTCTGGAGACACCGACGATCTAGCCCTTTTCAAAATCTGCAAGTCAATGCAAAACCATCACGCTCAACAACAATTGGAGGCTTCCAGAAAAGCATATGAGAAAGCTCAAAAAGAGGCAGCCGAAAGCGAGAAGCTTGATTTCAATCAACATCGTATCGAAGATCCGGAAGATCACGAGATTTCGATTGCTCAACCTGAAATGGTCCTCTCGAACGGTCCCCTCCACTATCATCAATGTCTAGCAATGGGAACCATCGGCGTAGGTGGAAAACTTGTGATGGTCTGTCCAGCTGGAACTGTCGATGCCTCTGGTCATGTGAGGAGCACGACAAGTGTCCCTGTTGATGAGCTGAAATCTCTTCTGCTGTTCGACCAGCAAATCGCAAAAGTTATCGAATCCGTGCAAAGCTTCAAAGGACCGCTGATCGCTGGACAAACGCCGACTCATTCAGTTCGTCTGTACATCCAACGACAGATCGACTCTCTCCGAGTTGTTCTCAAGTCTGAAGACGTGAAAAAGGCGGAAGTAATTGATGCCCTCCTGATCTGGCAACTGCTCGAGATCATGGTTCAACAACATGGGGTGAGAAATGTAGTTTTGGTTTTGCTAATAGTTGTTGACGCTTCAGAGAGTCACGGGACCGGACATAGCCACTCTTCTGTTGAATGCGTCGGAAGAATTGAAAGAACAGACTGGAATTGCGGAGAACGGCGGAGCTGCGGAATCAGCTAACAAAGCGGAAGCCAAAGAGCGTTTCAACAAGTTCCTACTCGGAGGACACATTAACGAAGCTGTCGAAAGTGCGATATCCGACGGACTCTATGCCGATGCTATGACTCTCATCCGTCGATTGCATCCGCATGATTCGAAGAAGATTGAGGAGATTGAAACTCGGTTTATGCAACTTCGATCGATCGATGATCCGTTTGCGACGCTCGTGTCGGTCGCCAGCGGTCAACCTCCGCCGATACTCTCGAGCTCTTCATTCGACGACGGCAACAATTGGAAGAGACACGCGGCAATTCTGCTGGCTAACCTGAACTCACAGGCGGCTATGAAGACTGTTTACGACCTCGGACTTCTGCTGGCTAGAAGAGAACGACACTGTGCCGCCGATTTCTGTCTGTTAGTCGTTTGTGTGCTGGCCGGCTATGATCCATTCCTGCCGCTCGGACATGCCGAAGGAGAAGAGAAGGCAAGGAAACACATCGAACTCGTTCACAGCGGTTCACATCTTCTCAATCGAGTGGACGGGCTCTCTGGTATTGCTGGTTTTTCGTTCACGGATCTTCATGCTACGGATATCTTCGACTATGCTCTGCGTCTTGGCAACAACAACGTCGACTCGCCGTTGGCAAAATCCACCGAATACCAGTTGGCTCGAATTGAATACGCAAAGAAGATTTCTTCTTACGGAGGATTCGCCACAGACGCCTTCAGATATTGCACTGAAATCGCTCGCTCTATATGGATGTATATTTCGGCGTTCGAAAAAGACGCACTGATTGATTTGTGTGATCTTGCCGACAGATTGCATTATGTGGCAGCAGCAACTCCGGCGGAAACGGAATGGATCGGATCATTGAGAATGATGATGGAGGGATCTTCAGGGCCCGTCGCTTCACAAGAGGCACAAGTTCCAAAGCAGCTTTCCGATGAGAATTCTCTTGCTTCCGAAGCGCAAAAGTGGCACGATGATCACCAAGCTCCGATCGAGATTTCAAGAAGAGTGCAGCAAGAACATGCACAAGAAAATATTCCAGCTGCTCTGCCAATCGAAAACAATCCTCACCAGCAGCAGGTGAAGCAGGTCCCCTCTGTGACGCATCAGACGCCTGTCGCTCCTCCGAATACTTCTTCTTCTCTCCAGCCACCACAATCGAACGTGGTGACAGAAACAACAAGTGGATCAACTGAAACGTCTTCCTCGAAAACTACTGTCACCACTTCCTTTTCAAATGAGTCAACGATTCCGGAGCTAGTTTCTGCACCGAAACCCAAGAAGTTCGAGCGAGCTCCTCCATTAGCTCCTCCACCACCTCCAACTGAAAAAGAGAGTCCTTCGGAGCCACCAAAACCACCATCACCGGTCTCCTTCGCTCCTGTCACGAATCCACCCCCACCACCTGTTCCTACTCTGCCGACTCCTCCCGTTTCGCATCCGCAGCCTATCCAAACTGCCACTCAGGTTGCAGCTGACGTAGCGAAAAGCCCAAGAACTGAACTGGAAGACCTTTGGGGCTCCGGTCCGCCGCCTACATTCACGAATTTTGCTGCTCCAGCTCAACCTGAAGTTCCAGTTGCTTCTCCTCCGGTCGTCTCTGCTCCACCTGCGCCAAAACCTCCAGTCGCCCAGCATCCGATGACCAGCAGACCATCTGTTCCAAACACAAAGACGGCTCCGCCTCCATCTTCTGAAAAACCAGACGGCCTCCCAGCCAACGACCGGAAGACGTCAAAAGGATGGTTTGGATCGATCAAGGAGAAAGTGATCAAATCGATCCCATCGGCGAATCAAATGATTCTTCCGGACGACAAGAAACCAACGGTATACCATTCCGAAAAAAAATTTTTTTTTCATTTTTTCGCTCATTTTCAGATTGTCTGGGATCCTGTAAAGCAGAAGTATGTTGGAGCTGGAGTCGAAGAAGAAGTCGTAGCACCTCCGCCGCCAGTGATGTCTGCCCCACTTCTATCTGGGGGAGCCGACTCGAACAAATCGAGCACGAACAGCCTTCGGAATGCTCGAAGTGGAGTGGGTTCCAGATATCTTCAATCTGGAATGACGTTGAGTCAAGCAACGCCTGCAATGAACTCTGGGATGCCGTCTATGATGCCTCCGACGATGATGCCTCTTCCGGCCACCTTCGGATTCATGCCGGCCGCCACTGATGGTATTTCGTTACTTTTATTTCTTCTCTCATCCTTCGTCAGTTTCAGAATCTTCCGAGTACGTGGATCCTTTCAGCGGAGAAGCGAACCCTTCGATTCCTTCCGAAGCTGGCACCCAGCAAGACAATGCTCATTAATATATGTTTCGTGTCAAATATATAAGCGCCTCCTCCCATTCCCTCCTAGCGCCTCGTTCACTATTACCTGTTTAGTCTGGTCAGACCCATTTCCTCTCGAGAAATTTCTGTGATTCTTTTTATTTATCCTTCTTTGTTGTGCAACCAATTATAGAATACGGTTTTATCTGGAAAAATTAGGTTAGATGCTAAAATGTGCTGAATCAAGTGCTATTCAAAAATGTTAAATGTGCCCCTCGATTTGAAAGTCCTGGTAAATAAAAAGAATTGAAGACCGTGCTCTGCCCTCGTACGCTTTCCCCATTGAACTTGAACTCGTGTCGACGGAAGAGGCACTCTCTCTTCCCGCCATTCCCCGCAATCGGAAATGTATCAACTTGACTCCTGGTACGGCGTCCTCTTCGAGATCCTTCTCGTCGGATTCTCGTTTTACAACTCGCTCAGAATGACGAAATGGTGGGATACTGTAGCTGGTGAGAAGCGCCGAGGGTCTCGCCACGAAAAAGAACCACGTTCAGAAGGCACAAAAATCGGAGTTCACGGCGCGAAACGCGTGCCGTCCGTCGCCGATCACCTCGGAATTCGCACCGAAAACAGTGCTCGCAGCTGCCGAAAAAGCAAGGCGGTAATCGGAAAAAAAAACGAGACGAGAGACGAGAAACGCAGTTTCAGAGAACGCCCGAAATCGCCGAAATGGGCGACGGAGTCGAAGTTCGCTGAGCGAAAAACCAACGAAAACCAACGAGGCAACTTGAGAGCAACGACAAAAATGACTTCTTTCCGACGGAAAATGAATGTTTTATTAGAGATTGAGATTGTTTGTTTCTTTTCTTTTGATCCGAGGCCGAAGAAGTGTCTGAAATCGGATTGAGAAGGCGTGAAAATCGAGACGAGGATGAAAGCGAAAACCCGTTTCCGTCCATTACCTCCGACAACTTTTGTCCCTTTCTGTCTGCTCATTCTCGCCTCTCGGCCACTTTCCGCCTCTGAAGGCACCTTTTTGCGAGTCAGAGACTCCGCCCACTTGTGTGGTGCCGAGCGGAAAAACTGCGGCGGCGAGACTCTTTTTCATTCGGAAGGGCACAAAAAGTTAAAGTGCGTCTGATGTCTGGTGGGACTGGAAGAAGTCCGATGCCACTGGCACCACCACTTCAATAAAATGGGTTCGGCTACGAGAGAGGCTTCCAGTCCCTCCCGATGTTATCAATCTGTTCCAGTCGCGATCCGTTTCACTCCTCGTTTCTTCCGTTTCGTCTTACATTTCACATGTCATCGGATCCTCCTCCGCCCATTTCCGTCCTTCGTTTCGCCAATCAAAACCATGTCCTTTCTCAATTCGTTTCGTATTCCGCATGAAGCGGAAATCAAAAGAGACTCGTCGGATGATGTTGATATGACAGGGAAGGGGGGATGCTGCTAATCCGGACGAGCGCCTCAAATCCGGCCACTCTCGCTTCACTTTTTCGACACTCATCGCTCCCCTTCTCTCCTCGCCAATGTCTTTCCTAATCTTTCGTTTCGTCCGAACTCTACTTCTACTTCTTCTCGACTCGACTCGATCCAGGTGTATTCTTCGTGTCTCTTCAGAACAACCAGCTGCCCCCCACCACGAACTCTTTCTCAGCATTCCGATCCTTTTTGCGGAAAAGAAGTGGAAAGTTGTCTTTTTCTGCGACTATGCGCTGCCGTACTGCGTGCTAAAAGCCAAATAAATTATCGTCGAGTCGACGACGACGACGGGCGACTGACTGAATAATTTTATTTATGTGTTTCCTGACGTGTCGCAATTACTTTCTCGCGAGCAAGGCGCGACTCGAGCCACCTCTCGAGTGCCCGTAATTCAAAACTTGTTGAAAACGTCGAGTCGAAAGGGGAGACAGAGAGAAGGCGGGTTAAAAGGTTTTGTCCGATGGGGAGGGGAGAAGCAGCGAAAGGTGACGATTTATGAGCTAAAAGGCGCCCCCCGGCCATCAATCCTCGGTCCTTTTAGGTTTCGGTTTCTGGAAGAGAGAGAGAGAGAGAGAGGGAGCGAGGCGGGACACGTCTTCTGCCTTCTCTTCTTCTTCTTCTTGACTTCTCCTTTCGGTTTAATCAACTAATGAGGTTTTCACGTTCTTTTCATTGTCGACTGCACACCTTTGTGCAGCTCTCGCGAGGCCCAGAGCGAATGAGTAAACAGCTCGAAGAGCAGATGGATTCAGACGACTCCAGATGATGTTTTCTCTCGATTCCAGAACATCAGCCGTGGTTCTCTTGTGACTCACTGAAACACTTTCCTTGGCTTCTCAAGCTGTTCTCTCTGAGCCGGTATGCTCCTTTTCCCAACGATTCTGTTTTGATATCTCGTCCATTCTCAATTTCCGGTCTGTCTTCATTCGAAACGAGATTGATATTCTCTGACACGTGGTTCTGCAGAAAAGTCTCCGTTTTTCGCCTCCCTCCCCTTTCCGATTTTCTATTAATGTCAACTTCATTCGTGCCCCCCCCCCTTTTTCCTTTTTCTTCTTCTTCTTCCGTTTTCTCCCCCCGTATCCACTTTTTGTCTCCACCCGCATTTGACTTGAAATCAGATCCCTCGTCCGATCGTTTTCCTCCCGAATGACGTGGAACTGCACAGATTCGGAACTCAAAGAACGACTCCTCGATTCGATTTTCAGCCGTTTCTGATTGCATTATCACTCCCTCGCAGCAGGTGTTTGGTATCGATCTGGCTCCGAGGAAGCCGCTCTCCACCGCCGTTTTCCAGCTAATTCGAGCGGAAGAGCGGCTCTCTGATGCGCACGTCATTTCGAATTACTTCGCGAGGACTTGTTTGCCACGTCACGTTCGGATTGAGTATGCATTGAATCGCCTTCTCGCGAGATGCTACTCATATTTTGTTGCGTTCTTTCTGTTCCTTCCTCTTTCCCGTTCGCCTACGCCATCTATCAAACCTTGTCTTCTCCATCCTCCAGTAACCGAGCCTGAGAAGAAGTCGTCGACGATGAAGACGGCGAAGAAGGCGGAGGCGAAGACAAGTGCATGTATAAATAAGTAGTAGCACGGGAGCCTCCCGGAGCAGTGTAGATCATAAAAAGCGACACGGGCTCTTCATCGTTTCCGCTTCCTTTATTACCCCTCCTCCTACTCCCAACGAGTCCTTCGTTTTCAGTCGACATGTCGTCATGGAACGACGCTTGGGATCGTGGCAAACAAATGGTCGGCGAGCCGTTGGCAAAGTGAGTCTCGTCGCGCCATTTCCGGTGGCCCCGCTTCTCAACAAAAAGGCACACTGCCGTGAAATTGCTCAAAAACGAGTGGGGACCCAATGAGTGCATTCATTCTCGCTGACTTACCTTTCATTCTCCTCCCTTCAAATCACTTTTCACTTTTCTTCCCTTCAGAATGACTGCCGCTGCCTCGTCGGTCACCTCAGCCGCCACCGGAGCTTCAGCTGTTCCCCAGCAAATGTGAGAGATCGCCCGAGATGTGCCCGAGACCTAATTCATTTTCAGGCAAGAAGAGGGAAACGAGAATCCGATGCGAATGCACTCGAACAAGGTTCTCCAGTTCATGGAACAAACGTGGATCGGCAAGTGCCGCAAACGTTGGCTCCTCGCCGTCCTCGCCAACATGGGATTCATGATTTCGTTCGGGATCCGATGCAATTTCGGCGCCGCCAAGACACATATGTACAAGAATTACACGGATCCCTATGGAAAAGTTCATGTAAGATAAGTGATTCTCTCTGGAGCCCAACTCTCTTTTGCAGATGCACGAGTTCAACTGGACGATCGAAGAGCTGAGTGTGATGGAGAGCTCCTACTTCTACGGCTATCTCGTGACCCAGATCCCTGCCGGATTTCTAGCCGCCAAGTATCCGCCCAACAAGCTTTTCGGTTTCGGAATCGGTGTGGGAGCCTTCCTGAACATCCTTCTTCCGTACGGATTCAAAGCGAAGAATGACTACCTCGTCGCTTTCATTCAAATCGCTCAAGGACTTGTTCAAGTAAGTATCGCATGAGAATCGCAACGGAGAGACTCGAATTCAGGGAGTCTGCTATCCGGCGATGCACGGCGTCTGGAGATACTGGGCCCCTCCGATGGAGAGATCGAAGCTCGCGACGACCGCTTTCACCGGATCCTACGCGGGCGCCGTGCTCGGACTGCCTCTCTCGGCCTTTCTCGTTTCCTACGTCTCATGGGCTGCTCCTTTCTATCTTTACGGTAAGAGAACTTCATTCAATGGAAAGGGGGCTGAACAATGGTTCCGATGACGGAAGGGTTTCTGTTAAGAGTCCATGACTCCATCTCGACGGCGTCTGAAGAGGCCTTCCAGTCGTGACTGACGACGCCGTCCCCGGTGAAGGTGATCCTCGCTGGTCTTAGGATCCTCCGATACACCGTCACGGGCTGCTCCTCTCCGGTCCGGTAGACTTCTCCTCCCGGAAGCTGCGTCTGCCTGTCCACAACGTTCACCTGATGTCTTTCGTTCCGAACGTCTTCAGGGAGAGCCATTTCCCTGGCGGTTTTCTGCAAAAAGAGTCTCAGGGGGATCAATGGAGGTGGGGGACTGACCATGTCGACAGTTAGGATCCTTCTCGCGATCACTCTCGGTTCTCCCGTCAAAAAGACAGTCGGAATCGATTGGCAGAAAGCTGCCGAGACGAGAAAGAAGAGACTCGAGGCGACACGCATCTCTCGACGGTATTCGGTGTGGATCCATCGAGAAACTGGTTCTCTTTTAAACTGTTCCTCCCGTGCCGCTGACTCCGCCCACTTGCTACTCTTTTGTTCTTCCTTCTTTGCTGATATCTCGAGATTTTTTCGAAGAAAAAAGAGAGAAAAGAAGAGAAACGTCGGTTCCGTGACGTGGCTGTGTAACATTACAAATCGAACGTCTTCGTTTTTCTTCAGGAATCTGCGGTGTCATCTGGGCCATTGTGTGGTTCTGTGTCACTTTCGAGAAGCCTGCCTTCCACCCGACCATCTCGCAAGAAGAGAAGATCTTCATCGAGGACGCCATCGGTCACGTCTCCAACTCGCACCCGACGGTGATTCGAACGGCGTCGGAACTGGGGAACATCGGAAATTTCAGATCTACTCGATTCCGTGGAAGTCAATCGTCACTTCAAAACCCGTTTGGGCCATCATCGTGGCCAACTTCGCTCGTAGCTGGACGTTTTATCTTCTGCTCCAGAACCAGTTGACCTATATGAAAGAGGCGCTCGGAATGAAGATTGCCGACGTGAGTGAACGGCCGCTGATCGGGAAGAGCTGCGTTTCTTTCAGTCGGGACTTCTCGCCGCCATCCCTCACCTCGTCATGGGATGCATCGTGCTCGTCGGCGGACAGCTCGCCGATTATCTCCGATCGAACAAGATCCTCTCCACCACGGCCGTTCGGAAGATCTTCAACTGCGGAGGCTTCGGAGGCGAGGCCGCCTTCATGCTGATCGTCGCCTACACCACCAGCGACACCACGGCCATCATGGCGTTGATCGCCGCCGTCGGCATGTCCGGATTCGCCATCTCGGGATTCAACGTGAACCATCTGGACATTGCGCCGAGGTACGCGGCCATTCTGATGGGATTCTCGAACGGCATCGGCACTCTCGCCGGTCTCACGTGCCCGTTCGTCACGGAGGCGTTCACGGCGCACTCGAAGCACGGATGGACGAGCGTCTTTTTGCTCGCCAGTCTCATCCACTTCACCGGCGTCACGTTCTACGCCGTTTACGCTTCCGGAGAGCTTCAGGAGTGGGCGGAGCCGAAAGAGGAAGAAGAGTGGGGCAACAAGGAGCTCGTGAACAAGACTGGAATCAACGGAGCCGGCTACGGAGCCGCCGAGACGACGTTCACGACGATTCCTGTGGGAGCTGCGACGGAGGCCTCCTACCAGTCGTCGTCTGGAGCTCAAGGTATTCAGAACGACGTCTTCAATTATAGACTCCTTTTGCAGCGCCCACGAATCCGTTCGCCGCTTCCTGGGACGACGCTTCTCGGACTGGAGTCGTCGAGAATCCCCACTATCAACAATGGTAGACCACTTCCTAGAACTTCCCCGCACTTAGGATCTCACCCTCTAATCTCTCAACTAAACTAATACTTATTTATATTTATTTTCGAAGTATTCATATCTTATCTGGTGTGAAATGAAATCTGAATTATATTTTGATTTGAATAAATACTTCTAGAAAATCGGCTCCGGGACATTTCGAAACGCGACATTTCGAAACCCAGACATTTCGAAACTCGGCGGTACCCCGGAATAGAACTCGCCGGAATAGAACCGGGACGGATTAGAACTAGGACGGATTGGAACTGGGACGGATTGGAACTGGGACGGATTAGAACCGTTATCAGTGGAGCGCATTTGCTTTCCATAGTTTTTTATTAACTTTTTGGGTTACTTGCGTCACAAAAAGAATTATACCTAACTTAGTTCCAATCCGTCCCAGTTCCAATCCGTCCCAGTTCCAATCCGTCCCAGTTCCAATCCGTCCTAGTTCCAATCCGTCCCGGTTCTATTCCGGCGAGTTCCAATCCGGGGTACCGCCCGAAACTCAGACATTTCGAAACCCGACATTTCGAAACCCGACGTTTCGAAACCCAGACATTTCGAAACCAGACATTTCGAAACCGTTATAACATAGGTCAAAAGAGGCGCTGAGAAGTGCTCAAATTTTTGAATTTCGTGAACTTTTTCGAAAAGGAACTGAATATTCCGAAGGCTGAGGAGTTCTGACAAGAGCTGAGTTTTGAAATCTGTAGAAGCTCGCGAAAAGCTCCATATTTCATCTTCGTCTCATGAAAAATATCACGAGGAGTTCAAAAAGTGTTGTTTGAGATATCGACTTGATTATTGCTTTCGCAAATTTTGACTGTGAGGGAAACTTTCACAGGACGGCAGAGTGAATCCGTTATGATAACAATATAACCCAAAGTTTCTTCTCGAAAACATTCGCGAAAATTCAAAATTTGAGCATTTTACAGCGCCTCTTTTGACCCATGTTTCATTGGTTTCGAAATGTCCGGTTTCGAAATGTCGGGTTTCGAAACGTCGGGTTTCGAAATGTCTGAGTTTCGAAATGTCTGGGTTTCGAAATGTCGCGTTTCGAAATGTCCCGGAGCCAGAAAATCAATCAAGAAAAACTTTTTTCTTACTCGATAACAATGAAACAACAAAAAATGAATGGGAAACGAAACAAAAACAGAGGAAAACGATAAAATCAACAAGAAAAAGGAATTGTTAGAGAACGTCCTTGATCTCCTTCTTGCTCAGCTTGCCTCTCTTGATCTTCTTGAGAAGTCGGATGTCGTTCTGCGCGTCGTCCTCCTCCTCGGACTTCCGTTTCAGAGCGCGTTTCTCCTCCTCTCTCCTTCCTGCTCCTTTCTTGAACCCGGCTCGTCCGCCCATTCTCTTCAGTTTCCGCGCCTCCTTCTCGCGTCTCTTCTTCTCTTTCGCCGCCAGAGTTTCCACCTTCTTCTCGTGCTTCTCCTTCATCATCGTCTCGCGATTCGCCTCGAGCTTCGCATCTGCATACTTGATTTCCGAAGTCTCGATGTCGCTGCGATCAAATTGATCGAGATCCTTCCTTTGCGAAAGCTCTCTCATCTTTGGCAATCTGAGGAGGGCATAAGAATTGGCGAGTCCGACGACGTTCAGATCATCCAGAGAACAGATGAGATGGCAATCGTGTTTGGCGTACGATTCAATGTGACTGACAAATGCGCGAGTGCCCATTTCGAGGATCGATCGGTCCGAACACTGAATCTTAATCATCTTCTGTCGCAGCTCTTCCGCCTTTCTAGAAGTGCTTGTCGCCACTTTCACCTCTTCCAGCTTTACTTTCTCGTGATTATCCAGGAAGTTCACATAGGCCAGTTGCTCCGTGGCGATCAGAATCAGCGCGTTTCCTTCTCGCCCGCAACGAGCAGTACGTCCAGCACGATGCACAAACCAGCTGGAGTGCTTCGGAAGATCGTACTGAATGACCCAATCAATGTCGGAAATATCGATTCCTCTCGCCATCACGTCGGTCGAAATCATCACTCCGTTCGAGCTCTCCGAGAATGACTTAATCTGGGAGGCACGGTGCGAGTTCGAGCACTTTCCGTGTACAGCGAAAAGAGGCCGCTTGGTGAGACATCTCTCGAAGATCTTCTGGAAGTAGCGGACAGAGTTGCAGGCGGGAAAGAAGATCAGAAATTTCTTGTCGGTACGTTGACGGATGAACTCGAGACAAACGCTTGTTTTCTCGTCGGCCGGACACTCGACGAAATAGTTTTTCAGCGAAGATGGAGCAGCCGAGTTTCTCTCCTGAGACACTTTGACGAGCTTCGCGTTTCTCAGTCCGAACACCATCAGATCGTCTTCTTCTTTGACCTGAGTAGCTGAGAAGAGACCAGTACGACGTTGTTTTGGAATGCACGAAAGAATCTCTCGCATACTGAAAGTTCCGAGTTTAGAAGAACTTCGAATGGTAATAAACTGACTGATCCTCGAATTGAATCTCATTGAAGCGATCTGCTTCATCGATGACAAGGAGCTGGACAGTCTTCATTGATCTGGCGATCATGGTCTTCTCGTGCTGAATTATTTGGAAGAGGCGACCTGGAGTGGCAACCAGGATGTTGATACTGAAAAAGAATTCAATTGGATAACAAATATCTCTTGATCTATTACTTCTTGTTCTTGAACATCTTGATGTGTTTGTCGACTTTCTGACCTCCAGTCACTGTTTCAACGGTTAGATTAAGCTTTTCGGCGAACGGCTTGATGACGCTCACGATCTGGCTGCACAGTTCTCTCGACGGCGACAAAATCAACGCTCCGATCTCTTTCGGCTGCAGTTTTGCGTTTTGGAGCATTCGCATCATAGGGAGCACGAAGGCGAGTGTCTTTCCGGAACCGGTCGGTGATTCAACGACGACGTCGTTTAGATTCAGAAGATGCGTTCCGGCAAGAACCTGAAAAACTTACTCTTTGTCCCTTGAGGAACTTTGAGGAACTTTGAGGAATTGAGGAATTTTTTAAAAATTGTTAACTTTCCCGAGCTCTTTCAGCTTCCGAATCGTTTCGTCAATTTCCTGCCAAGAAAATATCTCCCTTCTGGCAGCTGTCTCATAAATCGTTCATTTTTCCGTATCCACCAATTTCCATTTCGTT
The DNA here is from genome assembly GCA_963966605.1 of Caenorhabditis sulstoni. Taxonomy (NCBI): domain Eukaryota; kingdom Metazoa; phylum Nematoda; class Chromadorea; order Rhabditida; family Rhabditidae; genus Caenorhabditis; species Caenorhabditis sulstoni. The sequence goes on along the minus strand of OZ016477.1, from coordinate 5,964,328 downwards.
CTTTTCACGCCCCATCCATCGCAAGACAGATGTGGCTTCTCCTCTACGGAGCGCGCGCGCGCTCTTTCCATTGTCTGCGTCTCCCAACTCGCTGTTGTATTACTCGATCAATATCCTCTCGCGCTTCTCCGCATTTCGGCTTTTCGCGCTTATTGTCTTCATATACGCTGGTTTTCCTTGAGCTTCTCTTATTTTATATCTAATTTTGTTGTATTTCAGGCAATGAACAAGCCAAAAGAGGATTGGGGATCCTATTACTACAACGGTAAGCGGAAAAGTGGCAAAACAAGGTTGATGCTGGACGTAGTGCATCAGATGAACCAGGCGATTCCCTCGTTTAATGAAATATTCGACGAGGTACAAGAAAAAAGAGAGTCACGTCTACAGCTAAACTTTTCAGGAGTCGTTCTACGTATTCGCGTTTCTCGTGGTCATTCTTTCAATAATTTTCGTGATCGTTCTCGCGAAATGCTGTGGAGTGAAAATAAAAGAATACGACATCGACATGAACCGGGAATGGAGAGACATGACTCCCGCACATCCGTTCCGATTCCCGTGGGAGGACGCCGCGAAGAAAGAGAAGGATAAACTCAAGAAGGAATGATAATTGTACCACCTCCGCCCACCTACCGTAAAACCTCTATTATAACGGCACCTCTATTAGAACGGCACCTCTAATAGAACGGCACCCCGAGGGGGTTCTCGAACAATACAAGGGCACCCCCTATCAGAACGGCACCCCTAATACAACGGCACCCCCTTGCAACTCTGGTTATCTAGTTTCACTTTTCATTCAACGTGTTGTTTCGAAACGTAGAGAGCATTTTCCAGGGTAAAATTGAACTTTTAGGTAATTTTCCGGTTTTTCCGGGAAAAAAAGTTCGGAAAGTTTTCGGAAATCTGATTTTCCGAAAAATATAACGGAAAATTTTCTCGCATTTCCGATTTTCCGAAACACTTTCTCCGAGCAAACCTGGTGAGGAGCACCTCTGGTGGTGTTCCCGCTGAGCCCGGTTTAAGACAAAAATCTAAAAAATTGCGCTCGAACAATACAACGGCACCCTCTATTTGAACGGCACCCCTAATACAACGGCACCCCGAGGGGGCTCTTGAACAATACAACGGCATGCCCTTATAATAGAGGTTTTACGGTAATCTAATGATTCTCACTTTTTCACTCTCGTTTTTAATAAACTATGTAATAGACCGACCTGCACATCTGTGAACGATTTGAAGTTATTGTCGAAGACTTCGAGCACCTCTGGGCCGAGTTTCTCGCGGTACATTTTGGTGGCAACTGGGCCCACTTTTGAAGCCATATTCAAACCTGAAAAAAACAAGATTGTTCGACACAGTTGAAGATAATCGGAAAGAAAAACGGTTTTGAAACTACAGACGATAATGAAAACTCGATTATTTCGTTCAAAAACGAATTCGATGAATTTTTATTGAGCTTTTTGGACTTTTCGGTTTTGAAATGTCTAATGTGTCACTAATAAATTATTAGATATGTTATTATTCCGATTGAACATGCAAAACCTTTAGAAAAACACAAAAAAGGCTGAAAGAAAAATTCGTAAAAGTTTGGTACTAAAGTACGCAAACACCGAGCTGTCATTTCTGCGGACAGTGTATTTAATCTTACGACAACCCAAAAATGACAGTTGGCGTTTTTTATTTTATGGAATTTCAGTAGCAAACCTTGTTTTATCTGTAGTTTTTGCTCAATCAAGAATTATTGTAATTTTCACTTAGTATCGTCTCGTTGAATCATCATAATTTCTCCCCTTTCTCCCAACATTCACTTTTCCTAGGTTCCAGAGTCCAAATAAAATGACGTACTTCACAAGCTGGGACGAGTTTGCAAAAGCCGCGGAACGACTACACAGTGCGAATCCGGAAAAGTGCAGGTAAAACTTCAAAAACAAAACTCTAAGAAAAAACAACCATTCATTGGAGGTTCGTGACCAAGTACAACCACACGAAGGGACAGCTCGTTCTGAAGCTGACGGACGACGTCGTGTGTCTGCAGTACAGCACTAACCAGCTTCAAGACGTGAAGAAGCTCGAGAAACTGTCTTCCGCACTTCTCCGCACCATCGTCACCCAATAATTCCATGTGCTGCTCTGTGTTGCTCGCTCTGAGTGAGTCAAGTATTGATTTCTGCGCCGATTTTATGAAACAAAAATACATATTTATTGAATGATTATAATTAAAGTCAAACCAAGTCCCACTTCATGCTCTTGCACTTTAGAAATAGAGAAGAGACAACAACGATCAATAACAGAAGTAAACAAAACAAAAAATAGGTTAAGCCGAGAACTTGATGGAAAGGGTCACAAGCTTCGGCTGAAAGTGGCACTCGAGACACAGCAATCGCAACGGAAAGACTGAAAATAATAAAATAGGGAAAAAGAAAGTGGGAGAGGTACCCGAGGAGGAAGGCGATCCGAAGAAATCCTACAAATTGCTCCATTCTGGTACGCTTTCGATTTTCCATGAACCTCTTTACCGCCTCTTTTCGCATTTCTAACCTTGAAATCTTGTCGTTCCCTTTCTTTTTCTAGAATTCATCCTTCCAGACTATTCAGATTTCCATACTCACATTCATTCTCACGAAAAGGAACGCGGTTCTTTCAACGAGCAATATGAGTCCAGTGATGATCATCCAAATCGGTATTGCTGATTCAAAAAGACAGATTCTAGCATTTGCGAATCCATATGCAACGGATGCGCAAGAAGAAGAGATGAGAAAAAAGACGAGAACGTGATGAAGGACTAAAATGACTCTCGAGAAGCTACAAAAGGATCGGGACTTGACCTACTTTTCTTAACTTTCTCGACTTTCTGATCTTCTTTCGACTTGCTCTCGAGCTCTTTGCTTGTTCTTTTCGACTGTATACTGACAGATTTCTTCATGATTCTATTGAGAAAATAAGGAGATCCCCATCTCAAGTATCTGCGTGAAACGACTTGAAACCATTACGAACACTGAATCGGATCGCGTGAGTTCGGGCAGGAGTTCGAGTTATTTCCCGAACTTGTGAAGATTAGGGTAAGCTCGATCTTCTTCTTGATTCTCCAAACAACCACCCTTCCCAGGATGTCTCGCCGAAACGAAAGTTCCCGAAAGCACGTCCGCAAGCCGTCGCGTCCTGCGAAGAAAGACGCTCCGAACCACTTCCCGGCGGTCACTTTCGACGGCGCCGAGTCGGTCAACATCCCGGCCGACGAGGGAAAGAGCCCCGTGTCGACGCACATTTCGCTCGCTTCGAACCCGGCCGAATTCAAGTTCATGGACGAGATCGCTCTTCTGAAGCGCGGACGCATCGACAAAGACGCTCCGAAACATCCGTACAACCGTCGTGGCGGGCAGCATCACCAGGAGGACACACTTTCCAAGGCGCCCGCCGCGTCGACTCGCTCGCACCGATCTGTTTCGTCGGCTGTGATGACTCTGATGGCGGGCACTCTGGAAGGCGAGGAAACGTACAATCTGGGGAAAGGACAGCTCAAGTACTGGAAGATGAAGGAGGGCGGCGAGAGATACGAAGTGTCGACTCCCGACGACCTGGTCACTGTGTACCAGCAGAGCGAGGGACAGACTTGTCTCTTCACTTTCAAGCTCTGAATGACTACTTTTCTCAATGAATAAAGAAGACATCTTCATTTCATCTTTCTCGTTACGCGCATAGTTCGCAGACAATAAATACATGAAAACGTTCAGAGCAGATTATATAATACTTGGGGAGGTTCGGTTTGTACCTAAGAACACTAGGGACAGAGGCATCGGTATCGAAATGAAACAAGAAAAGGGCCCGAAATGGAACAAGTTTAGAAGATCTGAATGCGATGGTTCTCGCGGTCCGTGACGACGATCGAGCCGTCGACAGTGACACACACGTCTTCGACCCCCTTCAGCTGCCCGGCGCCGCCTCCCCACGTGCCGAACGAGGAGACGAACTGGCCTTGCGCGTCGAAGATCTGAATGCGATTGTTGCCCGAATCGGCAATTATCACGTTTTCCTGGAATAAGAGTCATTCGAAATCTTCGATTCTGAATGAGAACCTGTGAATCGATTGCAATTCCACGCGGGAATTTGAACTGTCCACCATGGAAACCTTCCTCGCCGAACGAAAACAAATGGATTCCGTGCGGGTCGAATACGCTGATTCGATGGTTCGACGAGTCCGAAACGTACACCTGAACAACATTTTCTCGGTCGTCTGGCTCCTTTCTTATTAAAGGATCAATCATAGTTTTGGCTCGAAAAGAGGAAGACGCGTGGAATTCAGAATATGCGCCCCGGTGGCCGAGCGGTCGAAGGCGTGAGACTTATGATCTCATTGGGTAAAACCAGTCGCGGGTTCGAATCCCGCCCGGGGCAGTTCAATTTTTCGCTTTTCTCCCTTCACTTACCTGGTGAGTGACTCTGCTGACTGCAATGAAAAGAGGGCTGTTCAGCTGCCCGGGAAGGTGCCCGAACGATCCGAACTTCGAGATGAACTGTCCGTTCTTGTCGAACACTTGCACACGATGATTGTCCTGAAAAGGAAGCGTGAGCCCATCTGCTCCGATCTTCGGATCTACCTTGTCCGCGACGTAGATGCTTCCCAGATCATCCACCGCCACTCCCCACGGGTTGTTGAACTTTCCGTTGCCGGGACCGTGTCCTCCGAACGAAAAGACGTGGTCTCCCTCCAATCCGAACACGGAGATCCGATGATTGTACCTGTCTGACACAACGATTCTCAGTTTCGAACTGGCGAGTCCGGCCGCCGAGTCGAGTTGTCCGCTTCCGGATCCGTATCCTCCGAACTGTCGCACGAACTTTCCGTCCTTGTCGAACACACACACTCTGTGGTTCGACGAGTCGCACGTGGCGACGAGTCCTCCGGAGAGGGCGCACACTCCGCGCGGCCAGTTCAGTTCGCCTTCCTTTCCGCCTTTGCGTCCGAAGACGGCACGCGGTCTTCCGCGAGCCCGCCACTCGCCGGCTTCACGCGACGCGCTTCTGCCGCGCTGCCGCAGCACCGCCAATTTCTCTTTCTCCTCGTCGGTCGTCGTGGACGAGTCTAAACGAGATTGACGTTCGGCGAGCAGCTGCTGCACACGGGCACTGGTGAACTGTGCCTGCAGGTCGGGATTGGTGCGCGAGCGCTGGAAGCGCTGCCTCCGACGCTGCAACCACGCCGGCACGACGATTCCGCCTTCGTCTTCCTCACCTGTGAAATGTGTGACCGGGATTGCGACTTGCTCGGCAGCCGAGGCGGCGGATGGGACCGGCGCGGAGAGAGGGGCGGCGGGTTGGGAGAGGGAAGCGAGCGGCGCCGAGATGACGGTCGTGCTGCCCGGCACCATGCTCATGAGCCCGTCGTCGCGGTTCACGGACGCCGCTCGGCAGACTATTCGTATGCGGCCGCGGTTAGTGGACACCGGAAAATCCTCGCCCTCGGATTCCTCACTCGAAACCGCTCTTGAGGCGGCCTGACGTTGTTGGTGAGCTCGTCGGATCGTCTCCACTTTCTCGTTCAAAGACTCGTCATTGCTCGACTGCTGGCGTGGCAGTGGCGGTTTCCGCATCGGGACTTGCGAGAGGGGAGCGGGAGATGGCTCCTCGGTGTTCCGTTCGCTTCTTTCGACAGGCGGGAGTGGCGGTTTGCTAGCCGGAGAGACGGTTCTCGGCGAGTCGCTTGAGGGCACTATCAGGCTCGTCGGTCTTGACTTTGTTGGTTCGACGGATCTTGAGACGCGATCAGCAGCCCACGGCGAGGTGCGAGCGCCCGATGTGTCCGAGGTGGCGATCGTGGAAGTGGTGAGGAGAGAAGGGGTGGCGGATGTGTTACGGAGTCGATTCCACGCTTCGTCTTCGAGTTGCTGACGTCTACGGTACCGGATGGAGCTCTCATCGGGCTCTGGAGGGTTTCGGTGACTGCAAGAAAGGGAAGGATAGGGGGGTGGCGGGGCGAGAAGAGAAAGAGTACACAGAGAGAACTGAAAGGAACGAATCTCTATTCTAGAAAGGAAACAACAGGAATACAACTGAAAGAACACAGAAGTCGAAGTTGACGGGGACGGGGGGCGTTTCGAGAGTCACGAACACCTTAACATTCAGATGATTATTTCTATTCTACACTCTACGACATCTCCTTCTAATCTTCTATTCTGTTCTGTTCACTCGATTCTTCTTCACACATACCTGTGTCTTGAAGTCGTTCTGTCCGATTCTCGTTCTCTCAGACTGGCTCTTTCGTCCGATTTGACACGGTAACTGTCACTTTCAAGCGGCAATCGGAACGGACGCGGGAGATAAGACTGCTCAAGTGGGAGGTACCTGAAGAAAAATCACGATTTCAGGAATAGAGCAGGATTACACACCGTCCGGAGAATTGTGGAACGAGCACGCAGAGCTCTCCGGAAGTGGCGATGGCGGCTGGAAGTTTGGCAGCATCGTCTCCTGCCGAGAAGCGGAGCTTCCGATTGAAGAGCTCGTCGGCATCGGGCTGAAAACTGAGGGTGTAGGCGTCGTTCAGAGTACCGGCTACCTGGAAGTTGCGCAAGTACTCGAGTCCTTCGGTGAACGTGTTCTTCATCCGAACGAGCTCAGCGTCATCGATCGCGCACTCTCCTTTGATCGCCGCGTCGAGTCTCGAGACCGCCTCGCTCATATTCGAGCTCTCAATCTCGAGAACATCACGCAGGTTGCTCATCGTGCGACTCTCGGTGGCTTGGAAAGTGTCGATCTCTTGGAGGAAGTTGTCTTCCTTCTTCTTGAGCTCCCGCTGGTATCTGTGGAAGTACTCTTTCACTTCCGCCTTCGTCGTCTCGCAGTTCATCGTCATCATGTCGATGCCCTTCGACAGATTGTCCGACGCCTCCGTGATTCGGTTGGCGAGCCGTTTGACCTGGTTCAAGAGGCGGGACATGTCTCTCTTGAGCATGTCCATGTGCGTCTGCCGACACTCTTTGCACGCCTTCCGATCGCAGTGAGCACACGGCTCACAGTCCGCCTTCTCGTCGCAAATCTTGCACCGTTCCAGATTATACCTGTGAATGTACTCCTCGATTTCTGCCGCCGACTCTGGAGTCGCTTGCAGATGAATCTCGAGAAACCCGGTCAGTGTGTAGTTTGGCTGAAAACGGCAGTTCGTTGAGTATCCGCTTGATTCTCTGAGGGAATAGGAAACGATCGAGCGTTTTCTAGTCCCTCCTCGCACGCTTCCCGAACCTGAAACGCCTTGACTCCGTCGTAGGGAATGTTGTGTTCGGCGCGACATTCTGGACACTTGAGATTGCGGTGCAACGTGTCGGCGCAGCTCTCGAGACACGGATAGCAGAACGTGTGCTGGCAGGGAAGAAGCTTCGGCTGTCTGCAATCGATTTCGCAATCATAAAAGTCACTGCCCACTTGGATCTCTTTGAAAGAGCACGCTCGTCTTCCTCTTCCTCTTCTGCTTCTTTGCTCTGAGCAGAGATGGGGGGGGGGGGGGGGGGCTCCCCGGATCGGTGTAATACACACACTTTGCAGAGCCCAATGGCAAGATAGTTGGGAGGATCTCCCTGCCGAGAGAAAGAGAGACTCGGCGGAAAGTTGTAAAGAAGAAGAGGAGGAGAGGGGCGAAGCGGCGTTCGGGACCCGCGAATGTTTCGAAATCGCGGTTAAGTGATTCGCCCGAGGGACTTCCGCACCGATCTGGTTTTCGTGATCTCGTTGTTGATCACTCATCCAGCTCTTTCAAAACAGTCCGTGCTGATATTGTTTTGTTTTTCCGCTCGTCCCCCTCTCACATCCTACAGTGCGCAAATATCAGTTGTTTATTAGAATGCACCGGGAGGGAGCCGGTCCCAGGTTCCACACCGAGAGGCACGGGGGGGTCATGTGACAGTGGTCAGTCACACGCTTGGGGGCCGCTCTTCCCTTCCTCAACTGCACTCCACTCGCCTTTGTTTTGGCTGGCTGTGAACTAACTTTCGAAACGAACAGCTGGCCCTTGAGAGAGAGAGAAAGACACTTACTTGTAGCGATCGAGACAAATCGGACACGTCAGCAACTGCTCGATCTTCTCGAGAGGGTTCACGAAATCAGCTGGTCGGCTCGATGGAGGTCGCGACATCAGCTCGCGCATCTGAAAGAGTCATGCGACTTTGGGTGGTGTGAGCAATAGTTCGGAGTGAGGACTTTGGGAAACTTCGCGGGGACCTTGGGGTCAAGAATCGATTCTGGGCCTCGTTCGAGAAAGTCTCGAAACGGGGTGCATACTCTGATGTCAGAGAAGACCTTCTAATCTCGAAACTAGCTGATCGGTGATTGAGCTTCGATTTCCCAATGTTCCCGCCGATTCCGCGATCATCGTTTCACTGAACAAACTCACCTTTTCGCGAGCCTCTGCTTCATTTTGTGGCGAGTTACTCATGAGGGAAGCAAAAAGTGAATTGTGAGTAGAGCGCGAAGAAGAGCAGAAGACGTCGTCGTCGTCGGGAAAGAAGGACGACGGAGGAACGAATCGAATATAATAATAAAGTGGGGTGTACTTGGAGAGTGGAGGAGATGAGTGTGCGGAGTGCTCCCGGGAGCCGAGGAGCCGCCGCCTGAGCCGAGAGAGCCGGGGGATCGGAGACGCCGAGAGAGGGAGACAGCGAGGGGCGACAAGGCGAAGAAGAAGCTCCAACGGGACGCCCCCAGACACATCCCCGCAAACACTGCGGCCGCCGAGATATCAAGGAGTGCGTGGGGTGCGCGGCGGTGGATCCGATCTACCCAGCAGCACCCAGCCGCTGTGTTTTTTATCCCACTGTTTGACTATTTACTCATCAGTTTCGAAACCGATGGGGAAAAGTAAGAAGGGAAGAGAAGAGGAAAGGGGGAAACTGGTTTCGGGTTTGAAGTGATAAGCCGAGGGTTGCAAGAGGTGAGAATTGACAGTGAGGATTGAACTTTCTTAAAAAGACTGATCTCAACGAGTCTTCCTGTTCAGTGGAGCGCGTTTCCGATCCCTCCGGAACTACCTCTTCCCTGAATCATTCCTCGACGGTTTCTCTCTCAAAGTTCATCGGGTTCTAGCGAAGGCGTGTGAAACTCTCTCGCTGCCTCGTTCTCCCTCTTTCCGTTACTATGACAATGCCTCATTTCCGGTGGGCGGCGCGCGTTTTCACATTCTCCGCAAGAAAATAACGGGGATCAAAAGAGACGAAATCACAAGTTGTTGTCTCTGCGCGCGCTCCCGCAAACAAGCGCCCTGCTCTGATTTATGCGATGGTCACTACTCATTGTCGCTTCTCTCTCACAAATATTGTTCCGTTGGGCACGCGGTGATGGTCAGTTTCAGCCGGTTTCCTGAAATTCAGACAGAATTCAGATTGTTTCTGTGCACTTTGCGAGCTGGACAGGCTGCCGGACAACTGCACGACGGTCTACGGACATATTCAGATGGGCCTCGAATCGACGATGCCGCCGTTCGAAGTCTCTGCGGCATCGTTTGAATCTTCTCCGAATCCGATTCCTCTCTTTCCAGATCGTAGAATACAAACTCGAGAACGTGACAAAGATAGTGGGTTGCGTGACGATCGCCAACTCCGGATTCACGAGTCTCGCGCTATTCTCCAACTTGCGAGTCATCCAGTACTCGCAGACGGGAAACGCTTCCACGTGTTCATGTACGTTCCGAAATCCAGCGAAACTGTCGGAAACTCGCCGATTTCAGCGTACGGAAATATAATCACAATTGCGAAGAATAGTTTATTGCGTAGGTTGTACTTGACAAGTTTGGAGAAGGTGAGCAAACACAACGAAAGCCGATACGCTCCGATCGCAGGTCATTGTCGGCAAGAAGGCGGACTACGGCATCTACATCGTCGACAATCCGTCGCTGTGTCTCAGTGAGGAAGAGCTCGAGCAGTTCCTGAGCACCGAGAAGTTCTACGCTCCACACGTGCAGGTCTGCAATCCGAATAGTGAGAAATCTGACAGAGGCCGAAGACAACCTGGACTTTTTGTTGCAGAAGTGTACTGTAGACTCGACAGTTTCGCGTTTTTCGACGAAACGAACATTGCGGAAGGCTGTCAGATTCTCACTGATTCACTCGTTCTCAACGCGACTCTGAATCAGAATGGCACTGAGTTCCAGAAGAGGTTCCTTACGTGTTCTGAAGGCGTTCGACTGAAAGTTTCAGATTGAACGACGTCGAGCAGATTCTCGGCTCGATCATTGTTCTGGAGACGAGTTTGAAGGGTCTGAAGTTCCCGAACCTGTGGAGAATCTACAATTTCCAGCCGGATCTGCCCGTGATACTGATCCAGAACAACGAGTTTCTTTCGGAAATCGAGTTCTCGAGTCTCTCGTCGATTCCGTACTTCGGCACATTTCCCGATGTTCTGTACGCCTTCCAGAATCCGCTGCTCACTCAAATATCACCTGACTCTTGTGATCACCTCCAGAAACTCGGCGAAATTAATTTCGAGGACACGGCGAGCTTGTCTATTTGCGGTAAACACACTCCTCCGAGTTCTCCTCGATTTTCACCTGTTTTCAGAAAAGTCAGATAACCAGACGCTTTCGATTCTGAATCAGACGACTTTGATCGCGAATCAGACTAAATCCGGAAATTCGTCGATTGCATCGAGTTCCGGCGAAAAAGTAAGTTTCCAGACTCAATTCCCTCCGAAAACTAATCAAGTTTCGGGTGACACACAAATTGGATTAGGAGGGACTAGGAATCCGTGTGGCTGATCTCTCGCAGATTGAAAGTACTGGTTTCAGAACAAACCGCCGGCGGTGAACGACACGAAGGAAAACTCGACCTCCCGGACCTTCTTTGCAACTGACTCTTTGCTCATTTTGTATTTGCTGAGATCTTTATTCGTGTCGTGATCCTCATAAACCGTATAGATCCTCGTAATGATTCTGATTCTCGCGCGCTTCCTCCCTTTCTCGATGATGTTGTGGTTCGTAGGCGGTCATGTATTCCGACTCGGGTACCACGGAATCGAGAAGAACCGGCAGGAAGATCAGTCCGTGGAGGATCCCCAGTCCGACGACGAAGAAGACGGTGTTGACGAAAGTGCGGACGATGTAGGAGTGGACGAAGGAAAGGAGCGAGACGCCGATGGCGGTCGACAAAGCGGACTGCAGGATCGGCTCCGTCATAACAAGAAGACACTTCTGCAGTCGGGGGGAGATTAGGGGGGCGCGACGGCTTGTTATTCTCGCCTACCTCCAGACGGTTGTCCCGCTGAATGACAAAGTGGAAGGTGGTGTGCGTGACGTAGTCGACGGAGAAGCCGACACTCATCACGATGGTGATCATTGAAATGATATCGAGACGGGTGTTCGTGGCGGCGAGCGCTCCGATCACACCGATGTTCACCGAGAGGATCGCGAATGCGATGCACATGGCAGACACCGGACGGGGCACCTGAAAGCGAGGATAACAATCGCGACAGATCCTTCTGCAAGCGTTTCCTGGTCTCTCCGATGACTCTTACCATGAGAACACAAATGGATAGCATCGTCAGAATCGCTGAGATGACGTCGATGATGACGTTGTAGACAGTTGTCATCTGCTGATCGACGAGAAGGAAGCTCGTATCGTAGACGAACCCACTGAACTGACTGTCTTCCATCGTCTTCCGCATGTACTCGGCTCTCGGAGCATCGTTGTCCTTGCCGAGCTTCCTCACTCGGAACATCATCTTCATCGCCTCCACCTTCCCGGTCATCGTGAATCTGATGTCGTTTCGAAACTTCAGATTGGGCTCTCTCGCAAGAAAAGTGTGCAACTCATCGGAAAAGTCCGACTCAGAATACTTTCTTCCCCGGAACTTTCTCTCGAACGGCTCCAGCCAAAACTCAGCCGGCGAGCTGTACTCGCTGCCTCCTAAGTCGCGGTACAACGTCATCAGATTTCTTCGTACAATCGGGTCTCGCAGCGAAACGTTCTCGGCCCGAATCATCGCGAAACAGAATCCACCGTAGTCGGCGAAGAGTCTCTCCTGGGCTTCGAGCTCTTTCGACACGTAAGAATCGTCGGGAGCTAGGAGTTTCAGATCCAATCCGAGAGGCAATCCGAGGGCGTAATGGATGGCGGTGAACAAGTATACGATGAAAATGAACAGAACACCGATTCTGGAGGGCCACGGATTCAGAAGTTTGAAGAGAAGATGAGCGACGCGAGAAGCAATGTCCTCGCTTCTCACTGACGACTTCAGAATCTTCGTCTCATCTGAAACTTTGAATTCGAGTGAGGGATTCAGAGATTCAGATCGTCTCACTTGATGGAGCGGCCTCGTAGCAGCAGAAGACGGGATGACGGCCGGCGACTTCTCTCCGGCAACAGAGGGACATGACGGCGTTGAAGAAGGTGACTTGGAACAGGAACATGAACAGAATCGCCATCGCGCAGTACGTGCAGAACACTCCTGGAGAGAGCAGGCTCTCGGCGAGCGGAGAGGTAAGGAGAGACTCACTGACTGCGTGGAAGTCCGAGATGCTGCCGATGGCGAACGAGAGGCCGTCGGTGAGGGACGTCAGGAAGAGAGAAGCAGCCGACTCGGTGAGCGCGTCGATGTACCGTTGCTCTTCGCAACTCGACTCCTTCGTCATCCTCCAACTTTTCAGCATCAAAAACATGTTGTCCGTTCCGATAGCTGCAATCACAGTGAGCATTCCAGTTGTCAAACGGAAGGAAGACTTACAAACAACGAGGAACGGCATAATGAAAACCAGCGGGAGGAAGGGATATTGAAGATAAATGAGGAGAGAAGTCGATGCGATGGTGGCCATCGTCGCGTTGAACATGGCGAAGAATCCGATGAACGGTTGCGACTTGACGACGTGGAACGAGGAGCAGGCGAACATGCAGAAGACGACGAGGACGAGCGAAGTCCACGGCATCCACGGGATCAGCAGCTCTCCGTTCCGCTCCATTTCCTTCGCGAGACTCTTCGAAGACGACCAGAGAATCGTCGAGTTCGCCTCTTTGTACCGAGGGATCGCAGAGAGGAACAGGTCGATCCATCGTTCCGAAGAGTCGCTCGGATCGAAAATGTAAGTCAAGCGAACGGCTTTCGAAGATCGAATCGGAGAGTTGCCGTCTCGATCGTGCGTCTGAAATGGGACGTCTTCGTGTTTGTTCCGTTCGTCGCCTTCTCACCTTCGGTTCGATTCTGACGCCTCCGAAAACCATCGCATTGTCGATTGTGAAGTCTCCGAACTTCAAGTTCGGATATCTGAGCAGAAACTGAACAGCGAACTCGGGAGTATCGTCTTCGAGAGCGAACGCAATCGGATGCATTGTGCATGCCTCGTCGTCACGGCTCCGCAGACAATTCGAAGAGACGGTGTCTCCTTGTCTTGTCTGGAACTCCTCTTTTCCTACACTCTCTTGTCGCCTCTTCTCACCTCCAGACCCATCACAAACTTATGGAGTCTCGCCATTCTCGCGATTCCCGAAGCGGAAAGAATGTTGCCTTCCGGAGTGTCGTCTTCGATCACCGTGTAGACGAACTTCGATCCGAAGATGCTGTAAGTGTCCCTCTGCGGATCTCTCGGCGGAAACACACTCAGCAGCTCGCGGAGGTCCCGCAAACTGCGCATCTCGTCCGGAAGGAACACTTGAAGCGTGTCGTTTGTCACATTCAAATGGAAATTCGTGACGGTCAGAGTCACGATGGAGACAGTTAGGAGCGGCGGAATGATGAGAAACGGCAGGGGCCACCGCACGACTACTGTACTTTCGTACTGAAACCATTCGGAGCCGTTATCGATGAGTGATTATTCGGGTAACGAACCTCGAAAAACTGTGAAACGACGGATTGGAAGTTGAGCGACTTCATCACACTCTCGCGCCGACTGGTTTCTCTTTCGAATCGTTCTCGAAGTACGGTTCCGAGCAATTAGCGGAGACGCGCGGTAATTGGGAGAAAGTCAAGAAGAGAGAGAGAGTGACCCAGATTATTAGCGACCCGAGAGACGAACAGGTGTTTGGATGGTTAGGGGAACCAGATACATGTGACCGGCTTTTCAGATTTGTCAGAAGTTTCAGAAGTTTGAGCACATGATCGCAATCCCTACCGATATATACTCTACAATTGCTCATATTGCAATCGGGGCTGGATTTTCAGCGCAATGCCGTCATGATGAGCGTTTCTGAGCCACCGAGAATTCAGATTAGTTTCTCGGGGTGGCTCAGTCATAACGTTATCAGTTTCCACCTGAGCGCACTTCCTCGCAGTCACACGACCCGGCTCTTCCGCATGTTGCTTCTTTTCCCTCGCGCACTTTCAGATCCGCTTCCAATCCGCTCTTCTCAAAAATCGCCTTTCGCATACAAATCCAGTTGAAGACTTCTCTCTGACGTAACCAATCGCGGAAATGTGTGCGTCAATCTGTGAACTTTCCCTCTCTCTCTCCCGGCCCTCGTGCAATTGCAGCAGTCATTGATTCTTCACACAGCGTGACACACTCTCTCTCTCTCTGAAACCGGAGGATTATCGGTGTCGAGCAGGGGCACAGAAAGAAGCATTGCGCGAGAGCACCACCCTCCCTCCCAACTCTCCTCCCCCCGGTCGTGGCGGGGGGCTCAGGACGGGCTCCGCGGCGGCTCAGCGTCTCCGCGCTGAGAAGCGCCACCACCACCACCACCACCGGCAGCTAGTAAGAGAGAGAGAGAGAGAGAGAGAAAGAGAAGCGCCAATCTTGTCAAACGTATTAAAAGTGTATTTATAAATGTGTTAATATACATAATATCAGCCATCCCCAGTGCCGCCCGGATTTGCTCAATCCGCTGCGCTCGCCCCTCTTTCTTCTTTCCTTCCACTTCTTCTTCTTCTTCTCCTTCTTCTTCTGCCCCTTTTCTTCCATTCCTCGATCTCTTCTCGTCGCGTCTCTTCTCATCTAAACTTTCCAGAAGTCAATTCCCTTCTTTCCAGAATGCTATTATCACCTGAGCAATTCTCGCGTCTCAGCGAATATGCGGCATGTGAGTGGAAGGGAAAACAAGCCTGGAAGGATGATGTGGAATTTCAGACTCCCGACGCAAACTGAAAGACATGCTCAGCGACTTTCAGCTGGACGGCAAGTTCTACTCGTACCTCTCGGCAGATGGTCAGGTGAGAGTTTCCTCCCGGCGCCCCCCGTCCGTCGGGTCCAACTCCTCGTCCCAGTCCCCGCCCTTAACTCAATTGTCTCACTCTTCCCCGCAAAAGTCATGTTTTTTTGTGCGTTTCCCTCTTTTCCGCCGACGCGAACTCTCCGCCCCTTGCGGGTTTGGCGTGCAAAGCACGTATCAAAAGTGAAAAGAGCGGAAATTGATGCGTTTTCTGTTTGCTGGGCGCCCTCGCTTCTGCTGCTCGGCTGAAAAATGATGAGGTGACATGCGATAGGGAAGGATGAGAGAGGCAGAAAGAGGAAAGAAGAAGAAGGAGGAGAGGGGGGAACCAAAGGGAAATGAGGGCGCAACTCTGCAGATTCATTAGCAATTGGCTCGTGTTTATCAAGTGGCGTCGCATCCAACGTTCGAGTGAGCTGTGTGCTCTGCTGCTCCGCTCTGCACAACGATTTGTAGCGTTGCGCGCGCGGTTGTAGCAGTCAAACCGAATGTAGTGGACGGGAAACGAAATCAAATTCTTGTAGCCGCTCCGGCGCACAGATACTGAAGGAATTCGCGTTGTTTCAGACGATCAACATCGATGGATTCCGAGCGTTTCTCATCGATTACTTCGGAGCAGACCTTCCGAGCGACCTCGTCGATCAGCTCTTCCTCTCGTTTTCGAAACCGCCGACTAAGGAGAGACGGACGAGTCTCTTCGAAGATGCCATTTCGACGGTGAAGGCCAAGTTCTCGGAGTCGCTCTCCGGAAGAATGGCCGGGTTGTCGATGTCGGGCGGGTCCGGACAGCAAACGGATCGGAGTCAGAGCAGCGAGCCGCAGGCGTTGGTGTGCATTCCGGAGGACGACGTGATGAGCCAGAAGCAGGCGAGCAGCGGAACCCAGGAGCCGCGGATCCCTCTGAAACCGCTCATCTGCACTCTTTCACTGCTGGAGGCGGACACTCCGGAGAACAAGTTGGACGTCGTCTTCCACGTTTACGATTCCGACTCGAACGGGTTTCTGGACAAGACCGAGATCGACGGAATCATCGAGCAAATGATGAATGTGGCGAGGTACCAGCAGTGGGATACCATCGAACTGGAACAGATCATCCGACAAATGATGGTCGACATCGACTACGATAACGACGGAATCGTGTCGTACGAAGAGTGGCGCAGAGGCGGACTCACCAACATTCCGTTGCTCGTCCTCCTTGGCTTCGATACGGTAAGAGAGAGGTTCTGAAGAGAAGAAGGCGTGATCGATGTTGCAGGAAATGAAGGAGGACGGCTCGCATGTGTGGCGTCTGCGGCACTTCACAAAGCCCACTTATTGCAACGCCTGCTGCAGCATTCTCGTCGGTTGGGGAGGCAAACAAGGACTCAGTTGCTCATGTCAGTAGCCGTTTCTCTCGGACCTTCCTCATCTGATTCTGACACGTTTCAGTGTGCAAATACACGGTGCACGAGAGATGCGTTCGATCGGCAGCCACCAATTGTATCAGGACGTTTTCGAGCAGACAGCAAGGCGAGGGCGACTCAAACTTCCAGTTCTAGAATCGAATCTTTCAGACAAACTGTACCATCACTGGCAAGACGCGAATGCGACTGCCAAGTGCGTCAAGTGCAGAACCACAGTGGGTGTGTTCCAGGGAAAAGGATGCAGGTGGTGCCATAACTATGTGAGCCCTGTTGGCCCTCTTCCCGTGTTCAATTTCGTTTCCGTTCAGGTTCACCACCGTTGCATGTCTGCTCTGGCTCAAGAGTGTGATCTAGGGGCCCTCGTTCATCACATTCTGCCGCCAACTCACATCTTCCCCGCCTTTCTCGAAAGGAAGACGTCGACCTCCATGAAGAACCACAACTTCGGATCGCAAGGTGCGAGTCTTCTGCAAGCCATTTCTCCTAGCAACGACTGCCGGCCGCTTCTCGTTCTCGTGAATCCGAAGAGCGGCGGGAAGCAGGGAGTGAAGATTCTCCAAAAGTTCGAGTACCTTCTGAATCCGAGACAGGTTTATGATCTGAGCAAAACTGGTCCGGAGCCCGGTCTCCAGTTGTTTTCGACTCTCAAAAACTGCAACATTCTGGTGTGCGGAGGCGACGGAACCATCGGATGGGTACTCGAGTCGATGGACAAGATGACGTTCCCGCACGGGAGACCGCCGGTCGCCGTGCTTCCGTTGGGAACCGGAAACGATCTGGCGAGGTGTCTGCGATGGGGAGGTGGCTACGAGAACGAGAACCTGCACAAGATTCTCGAACAGATAGAGAAGTCCAGTCTGATCGATATGGACAGATGGCAGATCAAGATAGAGATCACGGAGAACAAGAACACGAGGAGGGCCAGCGAGAAGGGCGACACGCCCCCTTACAGCATCATCAACAACTACTTCTCGATCGGAGTGGACGCTTCGATTGCACACAGATTCCACGTGATGCGGGAGAAGTTTCCGGAGAAGTTCAACAGTCGCATGAGGAACAAACTGTGGTACTTCGAGCTGGGAACCAGCGAGACACTTTCGAGCTCTTGCAAGAATCTGCACGAACAAATCGATATTCTGTGCGACGGCGAGTCGATTGATCTCGGTCAGGACGCTTCTCTCGAAGGAATCGCTCTTCTGAACATTCCGTCAATCTACGGTGGATCCAATTTATGGGGGAGAAGTCGAAAGTCGAAGGGAAGAATGCCCGGATTGTTTCCGATGAAGAGTGCCGAGAAGATGCAGTTGCAGACGAGGGTCCAGGACATCGGAGACGGACTCATCGAGGTATTCTGAGCTCTTTCCAAGGAGACAATTCGGAATGATTTCAGTTGGTCGGTCTGGAGTCGGCGATGCAAATGGGGCAAATCAAAGCGGGTGTGCGGGGAGCGAGACGTCTTTCGCAGTGCTCCACTGTCGTCATCCAGTGAGACTTTGCTCTCGGAGCACGAGAATGACGAGAAACTTCCAGAACACACAAGTCGTTTCCGATGCAAATCGACGGAGAACCGTGGATGCAGCCGCCGTGCATCATCCAGATAACTCACAAGAATCAGGCCAAGATGCTTGTCGGTAAGACATTTCCGAACCCACAGACCGGCGGAACAACTCAAATTTATTGCAGCTCCGCGGAAAAGAAGCTCCTGGATGCTTCTGAAGAGACAATCGACGAACGAAGACAACTGATTCCGTCGTTCGCCTCCTCCGTTTTCTCTCTCATATCATGCACATAAAGAACCAGAAAATAATTTATTAGCACTATAAAACAATCGATGGCACCGGCTTTTTAGTCAAGAGCAACTTGACGAAATGGTAGAAAGTGAGGAGGAAAAAAAAGGTCATGAAAATAAATTAAAAGTGAAAAATGTGGGTGGGGGGTCCTAACAGGAAAAGGCATCGTATCACAAGCAGAAAAGAAACAAAGTGAGAATCACAGAGATCGCGGGAGAGAGAGAGAAAGAGAGAAAGAGAGAGAGAGAGAGAGAAGACGTCTAGAGGCCCGTGTCGGCCCACTGCTCCCTTTCGTGTCGCAGTTGTGCAGTGTAGAGGGAGGGCTGGTCGAGTCGGTTCCGTTTGAAGAATCCGCACTTGTAGAGGATGAAGATGAGCAGGAGCAGGATGAGCAGTCCGATGACGGCCGCCACCGCGATAATCCACCAGGACACGGGACGAGTTTCACCTGAAGAGCCACAGGATTAGATGATGTCAGCTCGAAAGTCATCTGAAAGAGGTCTGCAAAGGTAACTCACCGATTGATGGCCTGTCGGGGTAGGCGAGCGTCGCCACAGAAGCCTGATTGTTGGTCGTGTCGTCGTCGATTCCTTGCGAGACGTCGACTTCGAGCCTTCCGAACGACTTGATCTCCACGTACTCCACATTTGTGTAGTCCTCGATGAATGTGGAATTCCAGAGTCTCGCGCGGAAATCCACGACAGGGGCAGAGTTCGCGTCGATGAAACCAAAGTGGCACACGATTTGGAAGCAGTTGGCGCTCTTCTCCTGACAGCTCATCGGCACCACTTCCACGTTCATTCCGTTCTCGTCTCGCGTCGTCGAGGTCAGCCAGTTCCAGAACTTTGCCAGCGATATCTGTCCGCTATCAGTGGCCGCCTGGGCTTCCGGCAGTTCTTCCTGTGAGCCATTCTCGGTGGATCTCTTCACGCGATGCTCGACTCGATTCGGAACGGTCTCTTGAGTGCTGTACTTGGTGTTCAGTTTGATGTCCGCCGGATTGACGTACTCGTACTTCTGCTCCACCGAGCACTTCCGCACTTCTCTCGTGCCGTCCGTATTCTCCAGTGTTATCGTCGGCACGTCGAGCAGGTAAAGTGCCCATTTTCCTTTTCCGACCAGCGATTTCACCTGATACGGCCAATCGAACCGGGCCACCACGTTCCGAACTGTCCATGGTCCGTGATTGAGGATCGTATAGTTGTGCCGAACCATGATTCCGATGTCCTCCTCCAGCTCCAGCTCGGATTCCGCTTTCGCCTTGCCTCCGTAGTGCACAATCTTCGGATAGCTGCTTCCGAACAACTCGAGCTCCGCCTTCTTGATGATCAGAACCTCGGCCTCCCACTTGTTGTCCTTGAGCTCTTCCTCCGTCTCCTGCGACGTCGAGTTGACATGGGCGAGGAACTTGAGCGCCTTTCCGATGCCCTCGGTTCTTCCGCGAGTCAGTTTGAACTGGATCGTGAACTGATGCTTCGTGTCGCCGTTCATTGGATTGCCGAGTGGCAGATGGACAATGTTCTTGCCGATCGTCTCGGCGATCATCCGTTTGTTGCCGTGCACCTGCGGCAGCTCGAGCTCCTCCTCGTTGTATTCGAGATAGAAGTTGGCCTGGTAGGCCTTCTCTTTCTTGTTCTCGACGGTGAATGTCAAATCCAGATAATCCTTCTCGCCGACATTCGAAACGTATCCGCTCTTCGTCCTGCAATCAAAACACACTTTTCTTCTCTTCTCGCGAGGGATTTCTCTTACAAAGGGATGTCTTTGAAGGCGGCCTTGAGGGAAAGATCCGTCTGGCACGTGTGATCCTCTCCGCACAGCGTGTTGAACGGAACGTCGAACTCGTAGGAGGCGCCGTACTTGTTCAGAACCGGAAAGTGCTTCAGATCGACCACCTGGCTTCCTTGCGGGGGCTGAATCGGCTTCTTCTCGTTGCT
The DNA here is from genome assembly GCA_963966605.1 of Caenorhabditis sulstoni. NCBI lineage: Eukaryota > Metazoa > Nematoda > Chromadorea > Rhabditida > Rhabditidae > Caenorhabditis > Caenorhabditis sulstoni. The sequence goes on along the minus strand of OZ016477.1, from coordinate 5,944,091 downwards.
ACAAAAAACACATGACGTGATACACACGAAAAGACGAGAGCCAACAAACTCACCGAATGCTAACTGTGAATCGGAATTTGAGGGGCGTGATCCAGTCTTTGGCCTCTTGCAGGGGAAGGTAGATGTTCTGGCGGTAGGTCCTCTTCTGAACGTGACTGTTGCTTCCGCACGGCCACGAGTAGTTGTGCGAGTGACTTCCTTCGATGAAGCCACGCGCCGAGACGTCGGCCCGATACGGAATCGCCTCCAGATTGCACATGAAGACGTCGGAGGAGAAGTCGACGAGTTCAGCGCCACGCGTCGTCTCCTCGTCCACGTAGATCACCATTTCCAACGGGAAGCACGTCTTCGAGCCACGCGGACAGTTGACTCCCTTGTCGATGTCCACCATCCGAGACTGCATTTTGTGTTTCGCGTCGATGCTGATGACCGGCCGAGCACGGAGCAAAGCAACAAAGTTCTTCGACGGAGAGCCGACGAGCAAGTCCGGATACCCGTTGTCGTCCATGTCAGAGCCGCCCGACAGCGAGAATCCGAACGATCGCATTCCACCGGGCAGGTTCGGGAGCTCGCTTCCCTTGATCACCTGCGCGGGCTTCTTCCGGAACTTGTCGATGTTTCTGGTGCCTAGATAGATGTAGACTGCTCCGGCGCCGTCGAATGCGAACGGAGCACCGACTGCGAAATCGTTCAGACCGTTCTTATCGCCGTCCACATTTCCCAACTTGGTGATCGAGATTCCGAACTGCGAGTAGAAGTCGGGACTTTTGATGACTTTCGGAGGATGGAAGACTAGATGAGACTCGTGCTCTTTGCGCTCAACTCCCTGAGAGAAGTAGACATAGACAATGCCTCCGAAGTTTCCGTCGATTCCTGTTCTGTGCTCGAACGGAGCTCCCACGATCAAATCGTCGAATCCGTCTCCGTTCAGATCGACCACTTCGATCGAATATCCGAACGCCGATCCCATCGCAGTTCCGTTTATGATGAATTTGTCCTCGTTGAGAGTGAGTTTGGAGCTGGAGTCTTGGATGAACGGAAGGAAGATGACTGCTCCGTGCTCTCCGTATCTCGTCGCTCCCGACACTACCGTAATCGGTTTCCCCTTCTCGTACCAGAAGCCGAACCGTCCAATGTCAACCGAGTATCCGAGGTAGTCGTGAGCGACGAGACGACTGCGAACACTGTCTCCCGGCTGGTTCATCGTGTACTTCTCGACGACCGAATCGAAGATGCTCGCCGACGATTTCTTCGCGAAAACACCTCCCGTCCACTTTACGGCGCCGATGAGACCAGTCACAATAGTGTCCTGCAACAGACATTTGATTGAATTTCCGATGGTTGCAGGTGTGTTACCTGTGTGATGGCCGCCGAGAAGCCTTCCATGCAGCCTCCGTACTCGTTGTGCCGGTCCGTAGTGGGCAGGTTCTTCTGAGCACACGTCGAGTACGTCGACTGCAATCGGAGGTTCGATTCGAGCTCATAGCAGGCTCCTTGCGGATAGGCGGCAGTCTGATGGTATCGGATGAGTGGAGCACACACCTAGAAGAGAGACAGAGAGATTCGGATGAGAACAGAGAGCAGCGGGCTCACCAGAGCACTTCCATTCTTGGTTCCCTTCGAGACAACGGTCGACGCGAGCAACTGGTCATTCTTTCCCAAATGATGCACAGCTCTGCCACGTGTCTCGTTCGGCCGCTTCATGTAGTCCTCAGCGTTGTCGTACTCGAAACGCACCTGTTCGCACCTGCAAGAAGAGTACCTTCTTTTCCGTTTTATGTTTCTTTTCCTCTCGTACCAATGCTTCGAATCAGATTTATAGAACGTGTTGATGTCGCACGAATACATGGCTCCGGCTCGTTCGGTTCCCGTCTGTCCCGACTCGCCACGTGGCGCTCCGATCAGCATCCTGAAGAGATTCCGACGATGAGGTACGTCTTCTGAAAGGGAAGCACTCACACAGGCCGTTCGCCTTTGAAGTGCTCGGCGACCGAGAATCCAAAGTTGGTTCCCTCGGGACCGAACCTGTAGATGGGCGCATTCACATCGAGATTGAACGACTTGACGCAGCTGAGGCAGAGCAGGAATATCCAATTGGTTACATGTTTGTGCATCGTTTCGGACGAGAGCTCAGCAGGAGCAGCTCATAGACGTTCGAGAGTATCCGGAGGGAATAAAAACTGGAAACGAATCAAAATGTTGTGTCAGAAAAGAGAAAAAGAAGAAGATCCGGGAGCGGAAGGGGAGATTTTACACTTTGAATGCGGACATGGGAACGATAATAATAATCAAAGTGTGGAGGAGGAGGAGGGATGTGTCATCATGAGGCACGAGCGGTGAGTCATATCAATGCCGGCAAGACGAAAGGCTCATTGATAGGGGGGGGGGGGGGGGGGGGGGGGGGGAGACGCAGGTGCGGCGAAGGGAGCATCTGGCGGCAGGACAGAGTGCACTTCTTCAAGAATTCATAAGTGTCGAGTGGAAGAAAAAGGGTGACAGCTGGCTGAACTTCCACTCTGACTTCTTTTTTTTGGGAACCAAAGAAGGAGGTCAGCATTGATATGATACGACCGGAAGGCGACATATGTAACGACGCGGCGAGGCGAACACAGGAAATTGATGGGCATATCGAGAGAATGGAAAGCAGAGAGAAACACGGGAAAAGGGGCTGACGTGGCGGTTCGTGGCACTCCGGTGAGTATGCAAATTGGAGGGAAGTGCGATGAGAGTGATCAGATCCGAGACGGAACGAGTGCCATTGGCACTCTGCCACTCCGAATTAGATGCTCTTCATCTCCCGACCGAGCTCTCTCGACCCACAAACAGAACTGGGGCTCATTTTTGATATGCGATGCCTCGAGGGAGCGAATGCGGCGAAAGGCTGCTCGGGGGAGCCGACAGCATGCACACACACAATTCATCAGAGGGTGTGAAGAACACTCTCTGACGAAACGAAGGCATTCAATGAAAGGGAAGAAGAGGGAGGAGGAGGAGGAAGAATGGCGGCTAAAACGGCCAGTCTTTTCTCTCTCGCCTTTCTCTTTTTCGCTTTGTACTAGAAGTGGCAGAAGAGCGAGAAGAGCATGAATGTTTCAATTAACCAGTCTCCAGACGAGACACACACCGAATTCCGACGCGGAAGGGACGCGGAAAAGAAGGCGGAAAGAGGGCAAGCGCGAGGAAAGAAAAAGAAGAAGAAGAAGAAAACGAAGAAGTGCATAGAAACGGGAAAAGGAAGCGGCGGTGACAGCTGATGACATCCGGAAGACGGCGTTTCTTTCCGGACGCGAAAAAGGCGCAGCTTTTACCATGCGAAACGTCTCTTCGTTCGATCACCAACGGCAATAAAAGTATAATCCGTGTACAAAAGAAGCGGAAAAACGTCGTCATCAGTGCCGCCGCGAGGTGGCTTGTATCCTTCCTGACGCATAAAAGAAACAAAGCGACACGCAGCCACATAAATCCATCGAGGACAGTACGAAACAGACGCAGACCTTGAAACTGTCAAAATCTATGGTTGAAATGGAATCGAGATCCAGAAGTGAGGAAGAGAGAAAAAGAGAGAGAGAGAGAGAGCAAAAACGATGCGAAACGGACAGAACGCCCACTGATTCAATTTCGACACGCGTTTTTCGCGTCGATTTCGTTGAAAAGGAGAGGATGGAACGCAATACGCAAACAAAAATTCTCGAGTAAAAGACGTCCGAGGAGGCGGGGGGGAATTGCAAAATCTGCATATGAAAATTGGTGCCGCCGGAGCGCGCGCCGCCGGAATAAATTACCGCACCCGTCACATTCGGCAATATGCCGAAGAAGTGAAAAAGAAGCCGAATAAGGCGGAAAAGAATTGGAAGAAGAAGCAGAAGAAGCCTCCGTGTGAAGGTAAGATGACCTGAGCGGACAGACCCGGGCAGAGGTTGCGGGTTTGGGTAAACAAAGTGAGAGGAAGCTTCGGGGGGACAAGAGCGGGCAAAGGTGGACGAAGCATCCGAGACAGTGTGCTAATTGCGGAGACGCAGAGACTCGGAGAGCACAGTGTGCGTGTGTGTGTGTGCTCTATGCTACATTCCTGATTAGTATTATGTTATAATTGGAGAGAGAGGGGGGGGGGGGCCCGAAGGGAGGAGAAATTATAATAATGTTGTCATTTGGAGAGAACGGATCCGGAGGAATGTTGGGAAAGGACGGAGATCGTATCAACGTGTCCTCTCCGGAGAGTCTGGGAAAAAAGAGAGACGAACTATAAAGAGAAGCGAACGAACACAGAAGAAGAATGGTTTTGTAACTGCATAACATGGGGCGGAAGCGTTGAAAACGAGAGAGAGAGAGAGAGAAGCGAAACAGATGATGATACGGGACGAGAGGAGAAGAAGAAGGCAGCGGGGGGAGAAGAAGAGCTGTTGTGACGGTGGCCAAACAGACAGTTCCGAGCGAGACACTGCGTGGAAGCGGCGAGACGCAGAGACGTCGAAGGGACAGTAATGGCGTGTGCGTGTACGGGACGCGGGTGGGAGATGGGCGGCAAAAGGGCCGGGGGTGTCTTCTGTCAGTATGGTTTACGGACGGAATGAGAGGAGGAGAAGGCTCGCTTGATTTATATTTGTGACGTCGTCTCCCTTCCTCTCTCTCTCTCCTCTTCTTCTTCTTCTCGTCCCACAATCTCGATGCTTGAACATGACCCCCGCACGCCGAGAACATTGTTTGTACGTGGGCCAAAAAGTTGAAAGAGACCACGCCGACACAGGTGTCATCTCGTCGTTTTGTGTGTTGACTCAGCTCATGAGAAGGAATTTGAAGTGGTACCGCCACGTCATTGAGAAGATAAGGTCAAATTGGATGGAATGGGTGACTCATTAGTCAATGAGAAGGCAGCGACGACGACGACGTTTTCAAGGTTTAGTAATTAGAGGAGTTGAAAGGTGAGATTTGCGCAAGCAGCAGCAGCAGAAGAAGAAGAGAAAGAAAACGAATGAATAGGATGGGTGGACAATGGGCGCACAGGTGTTGTACAACTAAACGGGCGGTACGGTAGGGAGGATTATCCGCTGTCAGGGGACGAAAAGCCTCGTTGTGCAACACTTGAATCATCTGTACTAGTTTTGTTGCCATTTCCACAAAGCCTTCTCGTCGTCCCAAAAATGGGTCATTTGGGAGAAGAAGCGGGCGGGAGCATCGTCATCTTCGCGACGCGACGAACAATAATAATAACTTGTCTTTGAAGTCTCTCTCGGAGACGCAGAAGTGACATTTCGAGTGATAAATTGGAGATGGCCGGGGAGACATCTCCTCCATTCATCATCTGGGAGGACACTCGAAGAGTTCTCCCCTCCAGTGAAGCAGCTTGCTCCTCCTCCTCCTCCTCCTCCAAAAAAGGGGGGACGAGTGCAGTGTTTGGCCTCTTCTCAAGCCATCTGTCGCCGTGTTTATGAGGATAAGTGTACACTTCACGTCGCTCGTCCGGGGGGTGAGCATCTCGCGCGGAGACAAGTATGTAAATGTCATCTTGGCCCCCCCCCCCCCCCCCACCCTCACGGTCGACCCCCTTCTTCTGATTGATGATTAATGGCACGGAAAAATTCGATGAGGCAACGAGATTGCGGATGAAGAGATCACGGCGGGCGGTACAAAAGTAGTACAAGTGTGCGAGGAAAAGATGATCGGTCGGGCGGAAACGATGCGATGCCACGTCACGGGAGTAACAGGGGGGAAGTTGAAGTATGTGACGACATCTTTTCCAGAAAATGGGCTGTCGAGAATTGAAGCAGAGAAGAAATAGAATTAGAATGTATGCGTGAAGTTTAGAAGTCGTTCATTTATCCGATTGAAGTCAGAACCAAAAATGATCTTCAGTGAAGGGTATCCGCTGTTCCACTGAAAGCGTAATGAATCAAAAGACTCACCAAGAAAGAGTTTGTTCGCTTTGTACATACATATACTACAAGTTTCCAGACCGATGACACCTGAAATCTCGAACCAATCATTCCAGAAAGTGATGAACTGGGCGACAGAAAAGAACTGAAGCAAAGAAAACAAAAAATGGCTCGAGTGTAAATTCACGAAATGCAAACTATAGTTCGGAGTAGGTATTCGAAAATGGGAGCACCGAATCTCGTTGAATGGTTCCGCACATCAAAGAGAAGAGTACGAAAAAGATCTTATTATGGAATGACTTGCCACTGAACTTGCGAGGATTATGCGCAGACTTCGAAAGGGAAATTCACAATTTGTGCCCGAAACCAGGAGCATTCCATCCTCAGATCTTGGAAGTTTGCAGTCTTTCACCGCTTCGAATCAAGGCGATTCCGATCCATCCAGTCGTTTTCTTGCATCCTCTAAGTCGGCTTTTCCGGCGAGTTTCCCATCCGTTTCTCTGCTCTGAGAAGAGGGTGTTTCGAGCACCGTGTAATTAGGCCAAGAGTCTTTCTCTCTCATTCCTGCGAACAAGGTAGGCGGAAGCATGCGGTCTCTCGTGGTCTCTCCTCGTTTCTCAGTTCATCAACCTTTCAAATCAGGCTATATTCATCCTCATCCGCTCGCAAAAGTTTGTCATCTTCTCCTCCCTCCCTCTCCGAAAGTTGTTTTCAACTAGAGCTATAATGCGGAGAAGAAGAAGAAGAAGAGGCTCCGAAGAATAACACGACGGAGCGAACGAAAAGCTGATAATTCCCCGAAAAACGTGCTGGATTGTCGACGAACCGATATAATACCTGTTTGGAAGGCAGCGATAAGCCATCTTCTCTGTCTCAATCTGCTGCTCCGAAACCGAATCCAGAGTACGAATCCGTTCTCTTCCCCCCGAAACTGCTTCTTCTTTTCGATCGAGTTCATTCAGAGAGTGACGTCAGAAAGCCTCTTGGTGCTGAAAACAAGAATGGAAGAACTGGCGGAGGATCAGAAGATATTCTGATGTGACTTGAACTTGATGTTCGGGTCGCCGTCGCCCTTTCTGTTTACCCGCTTCGATGCCCCCTTTCCCTCCGGCTTCGGTCGAATTCTGATCAGAACATTCTCATCCGAAGACTTCCACGAAGAGTTGCAAATGTGTATTCGGAAGTGTCGCTGCCTCCCCGCTGCCTCGCATCTTGCTTCTTCTTCTTCTTCGCCTCTCCGCCCGCTGCTCATCGAGTCATCATCTCCCGGGCAACCGCCTGATAACTGATAGCCCTCGCGGCGAAGATAACTACTCTTCCTCTTATCGTCTGCGCGTCTCCTCTTGCGTGACACCTTTTAGCCGCGACATGTGTATGCGCTCGCACAATTCGCCGCTCCAGACCGGCGGGTCCGTCTTGCCCGCAGTGCACGTCATCTCGACTATCATGTCACGCAGACATGTATCACTCGTATTCGCCTTCTCTCTCTCTGGCTCTTCATCGGATTCTTTTTTGCTGCGACACCGGAAACCGAAACCTCGCGAGAGCTTTCGAAACCGAGATAATCCATCCCACCCGCACCCTTCCAATTTCCTCTCATCCATCCGCTCCGGTCGTTGCCCTTTCCAGACATCACTCTTCATTTCCAGAATGGCTTCTCCGACCGCTGCTCCGACAGCAGCTCCGGATCCTTCGGATCAGTCCACTTCGCAGCCGCCACCTGCCAATGGAGCTGCCTCCGCAACGACCAAGTTCAGGCTTCTCACCAAGGTGCTCATTACACTTCTTCTCCCGTTTTCTCGCTCGCATTTTCAAATCGATTCTTCAGTTTCTTCGACGCAAAAACCAAGTTCACTCGGCCGAATCGCTCGCGCAGAACGAGTTTCTCCAGGTTGGTCTACTATCTGAAGCATCAAAAAAACGTTTTAGAAGTTCATGCCGAACGGAAATTCGCATGCCTCTCCGGCTGCTCCAGCAACGACTCCAGCTGCAACGACAGAGACTCCGACTGCTGCAACTGCGGCTCCGGCTGCTCCAGCAGCGGCTGCCGGCAGCTCTAATCAAGCGGCTCCATTTTCGGAACCTCCAGTCGGAAATTGGCTCGTCCGGACAAAAAAGTTTGTGGCCCAGTACACTCAAGATCCTTCGACAGACAACTTTTACTATTGGACGTGTATTGTATGTGGCGGACGGAAACGCGCTCCACCGCACTCATGACTCTTCTTTCAGGTTACAGTCGCGTACATCTACAACTTGCTGTTCGTGATCGCGCGACAAGTGTTCAATGATCTGATCGGGCCGTCGTCGCAAGCGATGTGCTTTCTGCGCAATCAGACGGCGAACAGCACGATGAAGATGGAATGCACGTACGAGATGCTGACGAACATGCAGGAGATGCCCACGTACACGACGTACGCCGACTTTGGATGGTTCAAATACTGGCACATTCGACTGCTCTGGATCTTTTTTGATGTGCTGATGGACAGTGTCTATCTCATCGACACTTTTCTCAACTACAGAATGGGCTACATGGACCAGGGTCTCGTGGTGCGAGACGCCGAGAAGGTGACGAGGGCGTACTGGGCGAGCAAGCACTGGCGGATCGACGCGATGAGTCTGGTGCCGCTCGACTACATCCTCGGCTGGCCGATTCCTCTCTTCGGGTGGAGAGGGCTTCCGATCCTTCGCCTGAACCGTCTCGTTCGGTACAAGAGAGTGCGCGACTGTCTCGAGCGGACCGAGACACGAAGTTCGATGCCGAACGCGTTCCGAGTCGTCGTCGTCGTCTGGTACATTGTGATCATCATCCACTGGAATGCGTGCCTCTATTTCTGGATTTCCGAATTTATCGGTCTCGGAACTGACGCCTGGGTGTACGGTCATCTGAACAAACAGAGTCTTCCAGAGTGCGTGCACGTCTTCCGAACCATCTGACTCTCCCCGTTTTCAGCGACATCACAGACACTCTTCTTCGGCGTTACGTCTACAGTTTCTATTGGTCCACTCTGATTCTGACCACAATCGGAGAGGTTCCCAGTCCAGTTCGCAACGTGGAATACGTCTTCGTGACTCTGGATCTCATGTGCGGCGTTTTGATTTTCGCCACCATCGTCGGTAACGTCGGAAGGTGCGTCCGAGCTTTTCTGCTTCGTTCCATTCTCTTTTCAGTATGATCTCGAACATGAGTGCCGCCCGAACAGAGTTTCAAAACAAAATGGACGGCATCAAGCAGTACATGGAGCTGCGTAAAGTGAGCAAGCAGCTCGAGATCCGAGTCATCAAGTGGTTCGACTATCTCTGGACGAACAAGCAGTCTTTGAGCGACCAGCAGGTGCTGAGGATGCTGCCTGACAAGCTGCAGGCTGAAATCGCTATGCAGGTGCACTTCGAGACTCTGCGGAAAGTGCGCATTTTCCAGGTGATTCAGCGAGTGTTTCAACTCCCTTTCATGATGTTTGTAGGATTGCGAAGCTGGTCTTTTGGCGGAATTGGTGCTGAAACTGCAGCTGCAAGTGTTCTCGCCGGGAGATTTCATCTGCAAGAAAGGAGACATCGGTCGGGAGATGTACATCGTCAAAAGGGGACGTCTTCAAGTGGTCGACGACGACGGAAAGCAGGTGTTCGTGACTCTGCAGGAGGGGTCCGTCTTCGGAGAACTGAGTATCCTCAACATTGCGGGCAGCAAGAACGGAAACCGACGGACTGCCAACGTCCGATCCGTCGGATACACGGATCTGTTCGTTTTGAGTAAGACGGAGCTGTGGAACGCTCTCCGCGAGTACCCGGACGCACGGAAACTGCTGCTCGCGAAAGGAAGAGAGATTCTGAAGAAGGACAATCTTCTGGACGAGAATGCTCCGGAAGAGCAGAAGACTGTCGAGGAGATCGCGGATCATCTGAACAACGCCGTCAAAGTGCTGCAGACGAGGTAAGCCGGGCGGGGATTAGGACGGGCGAAAACGAACAATAGAGGAATGATGTTCAGAATGGCGAGGCTTATCGTCGAACACGCGAGCACCGAGGGAAAACTGATGAAAAGAATCGAGATGCTCGAGCAGCATCTGAGTCGGTGAGTTCGAGACAATGAGAAGGGAGGGAAACAACGACAATCCGGTTGTGTTTACAGCTACAAAGCGATGGCACGTCGTCAGAAGAGCATGCACGGCGCGTCGATCGACGGCGGAGACATGTCTTCGGACGGCGTCGAAGTGAGGACGCGGCCGAAACGACTGCGGCAAACGAAGACGATCGACATTCCGTCGGGGTCCGAGGGCGAGTCGCTGCTCAAATGAGTTTTTGTTTCCGGACTACTAGCTATGAGTCTAGCATCCCAATTACACCCAATTTTCTATTTTGTGTCCACATCTTTCTCACCTAAATTCCGGGTTTTAAAAGCTCACGCACTTCTATCTCTTTATTTGTTTCACTCACATTTCGAATAAATTAGTGTATTTTGTTTGTTTTTTCTTTCGTTTTTCGTCGATTTGAGAGTGCAAACCGACGAGTGCCACGTCATATCGGCTGACATTCCAGTAATCACTTCGCCGCCTCCCAGAGCCCTTATTTGTTCATTCCTCCGGAAATACACGAGTCCATCATGTATTTTGTCTTCTGGAAAGGATTCATCGAACGAGAAGAAGCCGTGTTTTTCGGGATGAAGGACTTCAACGTCTTCTTCTGCTTCTTCTAATCCGAAGTCTCATTTTGCCGATTTCCCATTCCCATCGTCCATTTCTTCTTCGTCTTCTTCTGAATGTGCTTCAACCTTCAAGAATATCTGACGCCCGGCGTCGTTCACAAGTTCCGGCCGTATCGGTGAGTCTTTTGACTTCTGGAGCACTTGCGTCACATCTTCTTTCCCAGAAACCTGTTCATCGTCATATCCACCATCGCCATCTTCTTCGCCGTTCTCATCATCGTCGAGAACATCATCTTTCTCTCGATCGTCTCGAAACAGTAACGTCTTCTCCCGCCTTCCGAACCCCAACGCCTTCTCTCTTCAGAAGTATCGCTCTCCTCCTCATTCCGTACATCCTCTCATGGGTGCTCATTCTGCTCGGCTTCTGTTTCGGCCGTTTCGCCTACTTGCTCCACTCCGGCCACAGAAGCTGCTCTTCAGTCATTCCGCTTTCTTCTCCGATTGCCTGGGAGGACAGTCGACCTGTTTCGCCGGCTCCGGTGAGTTCAAATAGTGATCGAAACTTCATTATTACGTGTGAGAGGGGAGGAAGCGAATCACAAAGACAGGAAGGGAACAGAGAAAATGCGAAAATTACCCGTTTTAGTGCACAATTAGGTTAGTCTCTGGGAAAATTATTATGCATTACAAAGTTAATTTAAATCGATTATACAAATATCTATAACTGAGTTAAAGTCTCGGCAGACTCGTTGAGATGGCTCTGTTTACGTAGACTTGAATTAGATTCGTCTGAAAATGGAAACACGATGACGTGAGCTAACGACGTAAGAGGGGGGAAGCCCTACCATTGCCTTGGGCAGCTTGGTGAAATGCTTTGCCATCCGCGGCTCGCCGACTCGATTCACCATCGCAACGAGGCAATAAACGACGGTCTTCCGGACTGATGACGACGTCGACTGGTACGTCTGAAGTGTGTTCTTTTCGCTTCCGAAGAAGATGCCGTCGTGACTCACCTTGATGATGCAGGGAGTAATGTCGTCAACTACGTTCTGCAGCTCGTCCGACTGCAACTCCTCGAATAGCTTCGTCACCATTTTGAGAACCAGTGATGCTCTTTCATTGTCGATCGGCTCCTGATTCAGAATCACTTTGGCAATGTTAATGATCTTGGCGAGGGGCAGATGCGTGGCCAGCGTGCGAAGACAGTCGTCGACGGCTAGAGAAGTCGTCGCGTCGTTCGTATTCACTGCCGCATCTAGCACCTTGCAGACTGCCATTTCGGTCGAATCGAACAATTTTGCCGCCTGCGCCGTGCACATTTTCGCCAAAATCCGCAGACACATTTTCTTGTTGTTCTCGGATTGGCTCGTCGAGAGGATCTCGAACAGGTTGAGCAGAAGCTTCGCATAGCACTGTTCCCAGACACCAAATCCGCCGTCGCAGATCATCATGTATATCGAGCTGATCGCCATCTCCTGCTCTTCGGCATTTTCTGTACAGCGCATCTTCTGTAGCAGCTCTTGAACACTTTGGATTTTTTCGAATGTATCTTGCGGCAGAGTGACCGTCGAATCGAGCTGAAAACCTCAGCGTCAGAACTCCATCAGAATTGAGTGACAACTCACATTGACTTTCTCCATTAGTCTAGAAGTGGACTGCTCCTCAAGCCGGCTTAGTGCGGCATTAGTTGCATTGAACGATCCGAGATTGACTCCAGAAGCCGGATTAATTCCTTTTCGGGCACTTCCTCCGAGTTCCGGAAGGATGAGAGAAGACGAAGAAGATTCGTTTTTGAAGGATGAAGCCGCCTGACGAGGAGAGTGGCCGCTGCAAAGACAGAAGAGTCGGTCATTCCGAATGCATAGCAAAACAAACCTCGTCGTCCCATTCTCAAGGCCGTTTCTCTGCAGAGTCTGATGTATCCAGTTCTTTTGATCGATATCGAACTCCGAAATGAGCACCGAGAAATCGGCGACGTTGACGCAAAACATGGAGCAGATGACCTTCTCGACGTGCGGAGTCAGCAGCATAGCCTGCCTCTGATCCCCAATCCACGCAAACATCTTTCGCATCGCGCTGTTAAGCTCTTTCACGTTTATCGACGCGCCCGGCTCCGTGTACTCGTCCAGAAGACTTGTCATGTACTCGAGCAGCACCACTCTCGCCTGTCAAGATGTGATTGAAAAGCTTTCGACGGTGAAAGAATCGCACCTTGGGAACCATCAAGTGTATCGGGTCACACATGAGCTCGCACACAGTCACCAATTGATGGTGAGCATTGAAGCTCTCGAGAATCACGTTCAAAATGTGAGCGATCTGCTTTTTCGTGTTCGGCAATGTCTCGGAGGCCTTTTTGGCAAACAGTTTGGCTAGGGCTAGACGGAGCCAATCGGAGAGCCTGCTCGCGTGAGTTCGCACGAAAATCGAGTATATCTCCAGAACCATCTATAAAAAGCAGTCGATTGGAAGTTTTGTATCAATAGTGTACTGACCGTGTTAGAGGCATCTGATAAAAGACGGTTCAGACAGTTTCCGATGTTCTTGATTTCCACTGGATTCAGACTGTTGTCTCTGGAAAACGTTTTTCTCTCAGCATTTCCTCTTTTTCTTTTCAACTTACGCCACAATCGGCAACAACTTCTTCACGCCTTCTTTCTTTTCGACGGCTGAAGAAGAGCAGCACGCCTTCAAAACACTCGAAACGGCGTCTCTCATCTCCCCTGGCGCCGTTTTTTGGGGCGAACGGATGCGAATCGGAAGAAGGAACTCGTCATCATCCGTCTCATCCGGCATTCCGAGTTTCGCGAAGAAAGATCCGTTTCCGTAGTGCACTCTAGCCTTTTGGAGGTCGAATGGAAGTGGAGAGTGCTTCCGAGTGGGAGAAGTGTCGCGGGAATCGGACTGAGAAGTGATAGAAGACGTTCGTGTTCTCGAGCCAGGACGCGTAGCGTGCGGGATTTTGGCTGTAAGCGAGTGGAATATTTAAAAAGGAGAAGGAAAAAACTCACTTCCTGCGGGAGATGTGTCTTGTCTGGCCACTGTTTTAGTTGAAGTCGGACGCACTAACCGACTCGATGCACTGATTTTCGTGGCCGGGTCTATGGCCGAAGCACTACGTTGAGCGAGAAATTCTAATAGAAAGAAGATCATACAAAACGCATTCAAAACGTAATTGACTCACTGGCACTGATATTCGCGTGCGCTTTCGATCCGGTGGACAACTTGGATCTCACGGGAATCGATCCTTTGTCACTGTTGACACTGGCCCACGAGGAAGCCGCGTCTCCTCCCCGTAGCATTTTCTGTTTCACGGGCTCGAGCTCTTGGAACAGAACCTCCGCATCTTCGGGATGCATCTCATCCAACTTCGCGAACGCTTTCCGTCCGGCAGTTCGAGTCTCCGAGTCTGCGTCGTTGATGGCTGACTTGATGAGCTCGCAGATTTGCCGGATTATTTGTTTTTTTATGCGATCAGGCCACTTTCTAATTACAATTTCGAGGAGCGTCGCCAGTTGTCTTCTTTGCGTCTTGTCTTTTGAAGTGGAGAACGAGGAGAGGATTGTGAACACTTGTCGAGTTTGAATGTACTGAAAGGAGAAAGTTGACGTTGTTCTCGTAGTTTTGGGTGCTCACCTCCACAATGAATTCAGTCAAAGTGCTCGCTGAACTGGCCATAATTTTGGTGCTAACGGCGACCTGCGCCATTGCGGGGGCCAGAATGTCCTCTCCGATCGAGTGAACTTCTATTCCGAACTTACTGACGATAAAGCTGCAAGTGATGGCTGCTTCTCGTAGAATCTGAGATCGCAAGTCCTTGACAGCCGTCTCGAAGCATCCGAGAAGTTGCAGAAGGTGTGCGACCATCTGAGATCGATCGACGAACGGTTCTCCGTGGATTACGATGCTTCGTATTGTTTTCAACTGCGTTTGTCGCTTATTCCAGTCTTCCGAACTGTTAGACAGAACCGTTCGGATCGTCTCGAACTTGTTTCGAAGGTCGACGGCAGAAGTGACAGCCACTTTCGGGACATCTTCGAAAACTTTGGTGAAATCCGCTTTGCTCACCGAATAGACACCGGATTTTGGTTGTATACGACTAGTCATAACATACAAAATTTATGTAGATTGAGGATTCCTGGAAATACATCAATTGGATTCATGGAAAATCGAAAGAAAGTGGAAGTGGAGGGAAAACTTTCAAATTTGAACGGCGTCAATGTCTGCGTCTGCGTCTCTGGCGAGAGACTGTGTAAAGAACATAGACGCAGAGAAAGAAGAGATTCGCGAGGGAATTCGAATTTGAAACTTGGAAGAGACCTTAGCTGCGTCAGCTCGACAAACAGAATTCTCATTTAAATTAATGAGAGTGAAGGGAAAAGGGCAGAAAAGTTGTGGTGGCAGCAGGCAGAGGCGAGTGGGTAAGAGTGGAAAAAGAGGGTGTCTGCTGGGGACGGCGAGTCGGCGCGCGAGCAGCTGTGTCCGAATGGGGGGAGGAAAAAGAGAAGAAGGAGAAGAAGAAGATGCAAGAGATACCATGCTGAGGACGGGCAGCGAGGAGCGAGAGGACGACGTTGTTGCATCGTCATCCTCCCAATTTGACACATGTTGGTTTTGAGGGCAGATGTGTGTGCGCAGGCCTCCAAAAATTGAAACAGAGCGGCATTCGTTCGGGAAACAGAAAAGAGAGAGAGAGAGAGAGAGAGAGAGAGAGAGAGAGAGAGAGAGAGAGAGAGAGAGAGAGAAAGAGAGAGAGAAAGAGAGTGAGAGAGAGAGAGAGAGAGAGAGAGAGAGAGAGAGAGAGAGAAAGAGAGAGAAAAGAGAGAAGAGAGGAGTGCTTGAAACGAGAAACATGATAGCTCGTCTCGCATTCGCATTAAAAAATGGGAAAAGAGAGAGAGAAACGAGACAAATTATACTGGTCGCATTTCCGTCGCTCTTTTCGCTCTTTTCGAGTACAAACATCATCTGGATATGCATGTCCCTTTTCTCGAGCCAACCGGCGGAAGAGCCTCAAAAAACGAAATGGGAGAGAAGGAGAAGAAGAAGCGACGAGGCCATCTTCTTCTTCTTCTTTTCTCTTTCGCTTCTCTTCTTTGCTCCGAAGCGCGCGTTTCGTCCAATTGATTGTCGTTTTCGCATTCGCGCCTCGAGCCCCCCGAGGCTCCCCCGCGCACCCACCGAGAAAATGGAATTTCGAATTGTGCAAAGAATCGACGTTTCTCGTCCGAATATCTTGCCATTCGGATGAATTTCAGCACGGGCTGTTGCGCAAAAGTGAGAGAAAAAATGTGTCAATAAAACTTTGGAAGGCAAATACGGCGAGAAAAAAAACGGAAAAGGACAAAGAGGGAAGTGTTTGACGGACTGGATTTGACGAGAGCGAGATGAAATCATAAATTGGGAAGAATTTATGGAAATTGAGGGGGACTACTACTACTCAATTCAGCTGAGAGAATCGAAGATATAATAGAGTAGTGCGGGGGCAGTGAATGGGGTCAATTATGATGAAGGCGTGGGGGCAGTCAGGAACGAGTCGGTTTGCAGTCGTCGCCAGCTGTCGATGTCACGATGGTCATGCCGCCGCCGCCGTTGATCTACCGAAACTCGCTGACCGTCCCGCCGAATCCGTTCTTCATCAGTGACACCGTCATGCAGTGAGTCCTGACCCGACCCGTCGACGTCTTCTCGATTCGTCTCGTTTCAGCTACTGCGACGAGCCTCCGTCCTACAGCGAAATCGTGGATCGTGGCGTCTCGCCGGTTCCGTGTCAGCCGAAAGTGGTGCCTCCGGAGAACTAACAAGTGACCTCGGAACTTTTTCTTTTCTCTTTCTCTCCCCCAAACAAACATCTATTGTCGGGAAGTTTTCTTTGTTCTCCTGATGTTAATGTGAGAGGACACTTCTCAATCAAATTATACGTCTGCCCGTCGTTGTCTATCGGGAGGGACTAGGAAACTCTTCTTCGTTTTCTAGTCCCTTTCTTGCAATTTCTGAATGAATGTACAGATAAAGACTCAAATATATTTATTCTGTGTTTTCTATGAAGAATCAGCAATTTCTCCACCACCAGCGGACATGAAGTGGCGCAACAACAACAATGAGAAAATGGGCGAAAAGAGAGAGAGAGAGCAACAAAATGGCTTTTGACAGTCGACGAAAGCTTTCGATTATCATTTTCAGTTACTCATGAAAGACTTGGCACGGGCTGACAAGAAGAAATGGACGCTGCTCACTGAGCCACCGGAGGTCTTCGCTCGATTTTGCAGACGCCGTTCACAGAGCGCATCGAGACGGGACACGTGGCTTCTGAAGAAATGAACGGATTCTGGTTTTCGAGCTGAAAAGATGGACTCACGACAACGTTTGATGATCTTGCGATTGATTTCCATCTCGAGAAGGACCTGATTCGGAGGGCACGGCAGAGCACTTTTCAGCGGCTTCACGTTTTTGACCGGCTTCTGAGGCTGCGCCTTCGGACGTCTTCTTCCCGGATGCATGTACTGAGCCGCCATCTGAACCGCGACGGGAGCCACTGACTGAGCCATCGAGTGAGCCATCGCGGCCATTCGCAGCGGCTCCGGTCTCTTACCGGCGGTTATCTCTTTGATCTGAAATCGCAAGGTTCTCTCTGGAAGCGAGTTCGGTGAGACCTGAATGATGTAACTCTGCATATTCAATGGCTGTCTCTTCTTGCAACAATGTGTCTGCTTCGTTTTCAGCGACCTTCTGCAGTAGTATCCTGGCGGACACGTGGTGAATCGTGTGCAGATCACTGGCGCTTTCGTCGCCGGGAACAGCAGGGCTTCGCCTCCGTCACACACGTCCTTGAGTACTGAAAGAATACCCGGAAGGTGAATCCTCTCGGAGGATATCAACAAACCGTGTGTTCGCATGACCAGTTTGTTGGCGGCGCAACAGAAGTAGTTCTTCGCCTGCGGACTCCACGTGCACGAGAATCCGACGGGACACGGCTGTCCGCTGATGCACTGACGGGCTATTCCGTTGGCGAGGTAGGGCTGTCGAGGCGCCGGGCAGATGCCTTCGTTCATGATCTCCGCATGACCTGGTTGTGGTTGCCACGTGGCAGCTGTCGTGGAAGTGGTCGCCATCGGAGGCTGGATCTGCTTCATGACGTGCGGGGAGCTCGTGGCGAGTCTGTTCGGGTTGAGAGGAGCCGCCGTCTGTTGCGGCCTGCTCGGCGGCTTCTTCTCGCATCGACTGCCCTTGCGGACGCTCGTCTCATCGCAATCGCACACTCCTTCGATGCACTGACCCATTCCCTGACACTGTGCAGAGTGCACACAACTTCTTCCCAACGTCACAAATGGGAAGCACTCGTCGGCGATCTTCACCTGTTTCTCGGTGCACTCTGAAAACGAACAATGGTTTGTGAGCCTTGACGAGAAGGCGATTCTCACTGAGTTCCTTCTCCATCGTCGCCTCGATGCACTGCTGCTTCTGCTCGATTGTGCCGGTCGGACAGGTGCACTTCATGGCGATGCAATGGGCTCCGCCCACACACTGCGGAGTCTCCTCGCACTGCTCTCCGATGATGACGCGATTCATGCAGACTCCGTTGACTGGCACCTGAGACGCCTCGCAAGTCTCTCCTCCGGCACAACACAACTCGAATCCACTCTTGCCTCGGACACACGAGAAGCCGTCGGGACACGCAGTGCCGCCGTTCATCGAGCACGCCTGAGCCTCTCCCGTGATACCGATGAAGGCGACCATCTGGATGGGACAGTCGCTGGGCATTCCGCAGCATTGGAACTGTTTGTTCTGGTTGGAGAACTGACAGAAGTAGCCGGCGGGACACGAATGACTCGCCGACGTGCAGATCTTCGGCTTCTTCGTGTCAGGATCACTGTAGGCGATCTGACGAGTCGGGCAGCCGTCATCTGAAAGAAACGGAAAAAGGAGTGGGAAGAGGAGATGCCGGCGACTCACTTTCCATGGGAGTCGGCAACGGATCGCTTCCACAGCACTGATACCTCTGCGTTCGGATGGACCATTGGCACGAGAACGTGGTGGGGCATCCCTGGTTGTCAGGATTGAACGGATCGCAGGCGACCACTTCGTTCCTCTCCATGTAGACGATCTCTCCCGGCGGACATCCGTCAGTGGCGACCAGTTGAGGAGTGCCCTTGCAACAGTATCCCATGGATCCGTCGATCTGAGCCATGCACTGATATCCAGCCGGACAAGTGACAAAGTGTCCGATTGTACAGGACCGGGGCATTCCTGACGACTCGTCGATGAAGTACTCCTCGCGATGCGGACAGATCTCGGAAACCGAACAGCAGTAGCCTTGAAGAGCGTCTTTGAGATCGCTGAGACACTGGAATCCATCGGGACAGGATGACGTGGCAGCGTGCATTGTGCATCTCATCGGCTGAAGACTCGACTGCTCTTTGTAGGGAGCACGTCCGACCGGACAGTAATCTGAAAAGAAGGCGTGAGTTGAGAGAGGATGTTCGCGAACTGACTGGCTTTCGTGAGGGATCCACAGCAGAAGTACCGGTTCTTGATGGCGTTGAATCTGCAGAGATAGTCCTTGGGACACGAGTTGTGCTCATTGATCAGACACTCTCGGACAGTCCCGTCCATCGCGTTGATGTACGCTTTCTCGTTCTCCGGACACACTCCCATGTCGGTGGCTCCGCAGCAGACACTCTGGTCAGTCAGACTGTCATAGATGCACTGGAAACTCTTCGGACAGTTGTTCTGCAGTTCGTCGTTGCACGAGATCGGAAGAGCCGTGTTCGGATTCAGATAGACGACGTCTCCGGCGTTGCAAGCGGAAGCCATGCAGAAGTTGTTGCACTGATTCAGAGAGGCAAAGTTGTTCGGATTGCCGTCGCACCCGTTGTAAACGAACGGCGAGCACTTGCGAGTGACGATGTTGAAGTAGTAGCGAGTGACGACGGTTAGGCCTCCGGAGCAAAGGGAAGATCCCTGCTGAGGCGGGAGTCCGCAGATGTAGGTCTTGGTGGGGCAACATCTGTAGGACATCATGTCGGGACCGAGACTGACTCCATGGCACTCGTGAGAGGAAGGACACCCGCCGTCCCTCTCGCTGCAAGATTGCAGTGCTCCGTTACTGTCTCTCAACGGACTTCCTCCGTTCGCGCATCCGCCCACTCCACAGTAGTTCTCGCATTCGGCACGACTCGCGAACGTGTTCGAGTTTCCGTCGCAGCCGAGATACTCGAACGATTCGCACTCCTGGCTCTGCGGATTGTAGTGGTATTTGAAAGAGACGCCGGGTCCGCAAGTTTTTCCGGGACTCGGGGAGAGCGAGCAAGTGTAGGCTTTTGTGGGACAGCAGCCGTGCATGTTTCCGTCGAAGTAGCACTCGAAGTTGGCGGGACACGAAGACGCCTGCCGGTTGACGGTGCACTGCACGAACTTGCCCTGATTGTCTTTGTAGGCCTGTCCCTGCGGACAACGGGGCTCCGCTGGAAATGAGAGCCGTCTGGGATACGAGCCGACCGCGTGAGAACTTACGGGCCGCGTTCCTACAGAACGTCTGGCAGTCGACGAGAGTCTCAAAGTTGTTGTCGTTTCCTTGGCAGCCAGTGTACTCGAACGACTGACATTCTCTCGTCGACGCAGAGTACCAGTACCTTCTCACTGAACGATCGCAGTTTCCGACGCGAAGGGGCTGTGTGCAGATTGTTTCTGAAGTTTCCCTTTCAGTCAGCACACTTTCCTATTCAGAGCCTACGCATTCTGGGACAGCACACTGCTTGATCCATTTTGCACTCGTGCGAAGAGGGACAGTCGTTGTTCGAGGCGCACGATTGAGTGACGTCACCGATGCGAAGCGGGTTTCCACGGTCGCATTGCACTGGAATTCGGGTACATTCAATGAACATGTCAAGAATGGGACTCACGTCTGGCACAGTAGAGCTCGCAATCAATGCGAGAAAGGAAATTGTTGTAGTTGCCGCCAGCTCCCAAATATGTGAACGGACTGCATTTCCCGGATTGCGGGTCGTAGTAGAACCGAGTTGACGTGGCAGTTCCCTGTTTTTCAACGCCAGTGTGGTACACGGTGCCACGAATACTGATGGAAGGGTCGAGAGGACGACCTCCGACGGGGCCACAAACGGAAGCGACCGAAGGACAACACCACTGAGTACTTCCCACTGACTTGCACTCGAAATTGTGGGAGCACGCGCTGATTTGGGAGCATCCGGTCACCGGCGTCTGCTCGAGGAACGAAGAACGGTGCACATACTCGGGGGCTCCGCGAGAGCAGGCTTAAACGGATCATTGAAATAAGTGGAGATGATGGACAAGAACTCACTGTCTCTGCAGAAACTCTCGCAGTGCTCGACCGTCCGGAAGTTGTTCGGAGAGTGCTCTCCTGAGCCGGCGGCCGTCGGATCCCAGAGGAACTGCTGACACATTCCGGTGATCGAGTTGTACCACCATCGAGGTTCGGTGGGATTCGGGCCAGTGGCAGTAGGCTGAACACACGTGAACGCGCGGTTCGGACAACAGATTCCGTTCGCTTTTTCGCTGTATCCGGAAGTGGTCAGGTCAAGATTCGAAACGAACTCCACGCAATCGTACTGATCGGCTATGAACTGACCGTTCGAAGGGAACAGACACGCCGAGTTTCCGTCTCCAGTCTGAAAGACGCCTGATCTTCCTGTAAGAACAGGGATTCCACTCACGTGCTCTTCGGCCTGACTCGTCGAAGTGCTGTCAGTGTTGCACAGTACCGGTCCCGGACCGTCGTTTTGTCTCGGATGTTTTGGATCGGAAAGCGCTGAAGTGTATCCGGCGCCTTCTGGAAGCGGACATGTGATGGCCAACGTGTTGTGGTTCGCATCCAGAACGTCGAGACACACGTGCCCGTCTCGCGTGGCTCTCTCCACTTTGTTCTCTCCGCACCGACACGTTCCCACACCGGCTGAAGTGTCGCAGAAGGCGTCAGGCCACACGGAGGCGCACTGCTCGTTGTAGACGCATCCCGGCTGGCCAGGGTCGATCTTCTGGTAGCAGTAGCCCTCGGCGGCGATGTAGGTGGTCAGACACGAGCAGAGACCGCCGTTACAGAACATTCCCTGGGAAAAAGAAGAGGAATGAAAGGGAGAGAAGGGACTCTTACAGCCAGACAGTCGGTGTTGAAAGCGCACGCATCTCCGACACGGCCACTTCCAGTCTGTCGTTTATCACGGAGACTGTCGATTTGGGCTGAAGCAGACAGAGTCAAAAGATGTACAGTTTATTGATGGTAACACAGTACCTACGGTAACAACCAGCATGACTAACTGCCACGTGGCGTGAGAACAAACGGAAAGAAAAGGAACAAACCTGCGCACGGAGCGAGCAGTAATAAGAAGAGGAGCAGCAAAAGAAGGCCCACAGAGGCCATAACGGAATAGGAAACGAGTGAATGAGAGGGATATTGGGGGACTAGTGAAAGGTTGGAATCATAGATTCGAGCCCAATAAAGGAGGAAGAGAATACAACAGGAGGGGCTACTGTGTTGTGTGCGTACGCGCGTGTGCTCCGGCGGATGTCAAAATGAGCTCCCTCCCCGGGCAGAGGGAGATTCCTTCAACGTGTCAAACTGGGGGCAAACAAGGTGCGGGGATACTGTAAATATGGGTCAGCGGTAATCAACATTCTGCGGATAGTGGTCACGAAGTGGACATTACGAAATGATAGGGGATACACGAATCGGAGAGAAGGAAGGATCACGTCGTCTTGTTCTTCAGCTCGTAGCAGACGCCGCCGATCGGAATCTGCGGGAACGGACAGCTTCTCTCGCATCGCTTCTCGATCCTTCCGTTGACGACTCTCGTCACCAGAACCAGGTACCCCTCGCACGGATTGATCGCCGCCGGCGGTCCGCGACTGTAGTAGCTGCCGAGTCCGAACGATTCGCTGCTGTAGCCGGGACGGTCCGAGTGTCGGGAGGGACAGCAGATGTGGTTGTTGGAAGTGGAACTCTGCACACATCCGAAACCGACTGGGCATCCCCGTTTGCCAGGTTGACACAGCACTGGAGAGCTGGTCGACGGGTAGATCAGAGGGTTTCCTCGCGGACATTTCTCTTGGTCAGGTGCCGGAGTTGCTGGAATCAAACAGAAGAGTTTCTATTTGCAGTTGAAGCTGTCAACTCACATTTGGATACCACGACGCCAGCAGTTCCAGCTACGGTCATACCGGCCTTGTTGGCAATCGAGCAGCAGTGGTATCCGTTGTTACGATAGGTACATTCGTATCCAGACGGGCAACGGGAAATCGTGCACTTTTGAGGGGCTCCGTTCAGAAGGTACGGTGTTCTTCCAGTTGGACACACCTTCAGATTCGCCTTCTTCGTGGTCATGACTGATCTTTCTGTCGTCGTGGTGGATGGAGGAGGCAGGGAGGAAATGGCGACAGTGGAGAGGGTGATGTCGGGAGCACAGCAGAGGTACTGTGTCCGGCGATTGTTTATCTGGCACTCGTACCCGTTCGGACACGCTTTGCCGATCGGAGAACAGTGTTTGGGTCGTTCGTTCTCTTCGTCCATCAACGGATTCCAGCCGGGCTTCGAGCAGGTCACGCCGTTCGACACTGAATCGAAAGTCTCTCTAATGATTCAGTTCACTGTGAACACTCACATTTGTTCGCCACGACGACCTTCTTCTCGGCCGGAGTCATGCACTTTCCTCCCTTCTCGACCAGCCCCTTCTTGCACTCGCACGTTCCTTCCACGCATCCGGCGCCTTCTTGACACTGCCGGACCGTCAGACACACTTCTCCCAGCTTCACTTTGTTGTGGCAGAGGCCATTGTGGAGGACTTGATTTGAAGAACATTCTGCAAGAGCATCAAGACATGAAAACACTGAACTCTCCAAACTCACGTAATTCTTCCTGGCAGAAGCCTCCGACGGCCTTCAGTGGCGGTCTGCACTCGCACTTGGCGTCCTCGCAAACGGATCCTCCGGTGCATTGCTCGTTCGCGAGACACTCGTTCCCGGGTCCGACTTGAGGATGACAAGCCCCCTCGATGATCACTTCGTTCTGTTCGCAGGCCACTTTCCGAACTGTGCAGCAAACATGATGACCTCCGGAAGACTTTTGGCAAGCGAAGCCACGTGGACAGTTCGACTGACCGACGACACACTTTTCCGGCTCTCCGGACATTCCGACGAAGGCGACCGACTCGTCGGGACATCCGCCACTGACTCCGCAGCACTGGAACTGGTTGTTGGAGCTTGAGAACTGGCAGAAGTAGCCGGCCGGGCAGTTCGCAGCGCCAGCACTGCACACTCGAACAGCATCTGCGTCTCGGAAGGCGATCTGCGCGTTCGGACATCCGTCGGCCGGACGAATCGGGACCGGCGCGGGATTCGATCCGCAGCACTGGTACCGCTGATTGGAGAGAGACCACTGGCAGGTGAATTCGGAAGGACAGGGGGCGTTCGGCGGGTTGAAAGGATCGCATTGGGCGATCTCTCCATGGACGAGATAGACGTACTGGTTGGGAGGACAGCCGTCGGTGACCGAGGGAGGGAGGGTTCCGGTGCCCGACTTGCAGCAGAAGCCGTCGGACGAAGACGTCGAGGATCGGCAAGCGTAGCCGTTCGGACACGACACAAAGGTTCCCATAGTGCAGGCTCGCGGCTGTTGAGACTGGTCGTCGATGAGATAATCGGCGTTGTCGGGGCAGACCGAGTTGGCAGTGCAACAGAACCCTTGGAAGGCGTTGGCCAGGTAGCTCTGGCAAGAGTAGCCGTCCGGACACTGATCATTGCGTCCGATTGTGCAGCGGATCGGCTGAGTTGTTCTTTGATCCTTGAACAAGAACTTTCCAATCGGGCATGTTTCTGAAAATGAAATGGAATGGTGGAGGTTATTTTGAACGAAGGCTCACTTCCAGCGATGCTAGAGCAACAGTAGTATTTGTTCTTCTGCATGTTGAACCTGCACAGATAGTTAGCCGGGCAGGACTGCTCGATGTTGATGAGGCACTCCCTCGGAGACATGTCTATCGTGTCGATGAACGCCTTCTCTCCCTCCGGACAGACTCCCGAGTCGGTGGCTCCGCAGCAGACGTGGTTGTTGATGAGTGGGTTGAAAGTGCACGAGTAGCCGGACGGACAGCTGTTGCTCAGAGCTTCGTTACAATTGATCGGCATCAGAGAGTTCGGGTCCACGTAGGCCACGTTTCCGGCAGGACACGAGTTACTCATACAGAAGTTCCTGCACTGCTGCACATTCAGGAAGTTGTTCGCGTTTCCATCACAGCCTCCGAACTGGAATGTAGTGCACGAGCCCGTGACAATGTTGAAGTAGTATCTCTGGACGAAGTTGGCTCCGCACTGCGTTCCCTGCTGTGGAGGAAGTCCGCACATGTAGGCGCGAGTCGGGCAGCATCTGTTGATCATCGAGTTGCCCACCAGGACGGGGATGCACTCGTGGGAGTCGGGACAGGAGCTCTGCTGCGCACCGCAGACCATGACCATTCCGGAGTGGTCTCTCAGCGGAGTTCCTCCGTTCGGACACCCTCCGACACTGCAGTAGGACTCGCAGGCGTCCCGATTCGCGAAGTTGTTCGAGTTTCCGTCGCATCCGTTGTACTGGAACGACTCGCAGTTCTGCGTCTGCGGGTTGTAGTAGTACTTGAAAGTGCTTCCGGCTCCGCATTGGATTCCGGCGTCCTGGTTCAGAGAGCAAGTGAACGCCTTCGAAGGACAGCATCCCCACTGGCTTCCGTCAAAGTAGCACTCGTAGTTCGCGGGACACCCCATTCCATTCGAGCAAGTCACAAAGTTTCCGAACATGTCTTTGTAGGCCTGCCCCTGGATGCACTTTGGTTCAGCTGAAAGAAGAGCGTGATCGAAAAAGAGAAGAAGGAAAACGAACGGATCGCATTTTTGCAAAAGTTCTGGCAGTCGAGGATCGAGTCGAAGTTGTTGTCGTTGCCCTGGCAGCCGGTGTACTCGAACATCTGGCACTGTCTCGTTTTCGCGTTGTACCAGTATCTCTTCACGTTCTCCGTGCAGTCTCCGATTCGCAGCGGTTGAGCGCAAATAGTTTCTGGAAGTTCCTCACATGAATGAAAGAGTGCGTTGTGTTCTCGATCTTACGCTTTCTCGGACAACAGACGCCTTGATCGGCCTTGCATTCGTGGGAAGACGGGCACTGTGCATTGTTCTGACATCTCTGCGCCTCCTCGCCGATCCGAAGTGGGGATCCTCTCTCGCATTGCACTGAAACAGTCATCTGATCTTCGGAACTTCTCTGATCCTCTCTTACATCTAGCACAGTACATCTCGCACTCGTGCTTCGAGAGGAAATTGTTGTAGTTGCCGCCGGCGCCCTTGTAAACAAAGTCCTGACATCTTCCAGTTCCTGGGTCATAGTAGAATCGGATGGATTCTTTTCCGGTGTGAACCAAGAACCCAGTGTGATAGATAGAGTTCCTGGGCTGGATATCGAACGGACGGCCTCCTTTCGCCGAGCATACGGCTCCGGGAGTCGGGCAGCACAGGTGCTGACTTCCGATGGCGGTGCACTGGAAGTCGTTGGCGCACGATACGGAAGCCGCGCAAGAAGTGATCGGACGCTCCGAGTGCACGGTGGATTCGCTCGAGTACTGCGGAGATCCGCGTTGGCAAGTGTCTCTGCAGTACGACTCGCAGTGCTGAATCGTTTTGAAGTTGTTCGGCGAGTGGAACTTGGCCTCGGTGGCTCCGGAGTCCCACATGAACTGCTGGCACGTGCCCGTCACCGAGTTGTACCACCAACGCGGCTCCGAGGGATTGGGGCCAGTGAGCTGGGGCTGAATGCACGCGAGAGCTCTGCTCGGACAACACACTCCATCGGCAGTCGGCGCGTAGTTCGATTGAGGGAACTTTTCAGCCAAGTTGATCTGAAAACCACTCCGATCCCTCTTTTGTTCTCAATTGGCTAATGGCACTTATCGCCTGCTGACGACCACTTGTGCGACCCTATTTGCGCATTCAGGTGCCGAGAGTCGCGCAAACAGATCACTTCGCTAGCCTTTTATGTGGGTGCGATGGGGAAGAAAACAAACAGTTTGAAGAAGCCGATACTCACGTGAGGACTCGTATGGATGCAGTCGTAAACGTCGCCGATGTACTCGCCATCGGATGGCCACATACAGGCGCCGCCGCCGTGAAGCCCTTGAACTGGCTCGATTGTCGCCGAGGAGCCGACTGTGCATCCGACTGGGAAGGCCCCCATCGCCGGACTCGGATCGTTCAGAGATATCTTGAAGCCAGCTCCCTCGGGCAGAGGGCACACAAAGTAAAGGGGAGCAGTGCCTCCCGAAGCGTGATCTTTCAGGGAAATGCAAACCCATCCGTCTCGAGTCTCTCTTGCCACGTGGGTCTCTTCGGGACATCGGCAAGTTCCGATGGAACTGTCCATCCGGCACTTTGAGCCCGGCCAGACGGCTTCGCATTGAACGTCGTAAGTGCATCCCGGCTGGTTCGGGTTCACTTCTGAAAACGAGTCGTTTTGCGATACAGCAAGAAGAACAGACTCACTCTCGTAGCAGTAGCTCTCTCGGAGAATGTAGGTGCTGAGACAGGTGCACAAGCCAGTGGCACAGTACATTCCACTCAGACAGTCCGTGTTGTACTGGCACACGTCGCCGACTCTTCCACTGCCCGACACGGAGAAGCCTTGCATGAAGGGCTGCAGAGTCGGGTCGACGCATCCTCTTCCCGACTCGTAGACGGTGCCCGTCACGCATTCACGGAGCACCCAAACGTTCTGGGCACACTCCAAAAAGTTGGTCGAGGATTGTTGCATCAAACTAGAAACGGAAAAGACACAATGAAGAAGAGGGAAAAAGAACTGACTTGGTCTGAGGATCGCAAAACAACATGGGCTTGGTGCCATGATGGAGGCACGGGTCATCTTGTTTGATGTAATGTCTGCACTCCACACACGGCCGATCGACGCAGTCTTCTGCCGATGCCACGTGGAGCAGAAGGTACAGTAATCCGAGAGAATGGAGCATCATTCTCTGCGAGCTCACCGACCAAACGAACGCGAATCTGAACGAAAAGCAGGAGTACGAATGGCAGAGGATGGGGGGAGAGCGACTTGGAAACGAAAGCAAATGATGTTCCGATTTGACAGATACCTCACGGGCCCGTCCTCTCCCGCTCGATGGCTGCTGGCTGGCTGCTTGAGCAAATCTCTCGCCCCGCCGCACCCGATTTGGCTCCCTTATCGACACACAAATCACGATTTGGGAGGGGTGAGGATAAGACAAAAGGATTGGAAACAGATATTATTAGAATCCTGCCCGCACCAATTGGCATTTGACCTTTCGATTCGAAAAAAGTTTCTAAAGGAGGAGTGTCCGAGGTACTGTAGGTCCGGAAAAGTGCGTCTCGATGCACGAAACACGTGTCTGCCGAACACGTTCCTCTTCACGTTGCCAACAAAAACCATTCACCGATTATTTTCCGATTGCATCAAAAAGTAGTTTTATTGAGAACTGGCCCGCGATGTCTTCGAATAGTGTCGCCCTTACCGGGTGAGCTCTCCCCCAATCGCTGCGAGACCTTGTTCGTTTTCAGACAAGAGCACCTTCCGCCCGTCCTGAGACTCATCACCGACTCGAGCTACCGCTATTCGAGTCACAAGCACACCATCGAGGACCGCGGCGACGGAATCGAGCACACTTACACGGTTGTCGTGTCGAACAAGCCGTTGAACGGGAAGACGTTCGAAGAGATTCTCGTGGAGAACGAGAAGAAAAAGAATGCGAAGAAGACGGCTCCGAAGGCCGTCTCCTCTTCCTCCAGTCTCGGACACCTCGTCAGCCAGATCAGCAGCACCACGAGCAGCGAGAAACGCAGCTCTATGGGAGACAGAAGATCTCCGATCGTCAACACTGGACCTCTCAAGTCGATCGCTGCCACTCCGAAACACGAGTCTCAGTACATGACTCTCGGATCGCTCGGCACTTTGTGCAGCGGAACCTCCGACTCTTCGGGAACCGTCACGCTCCCGGTGGCGAAGCTCTCGCAGGAGACGTACTCCTCGATCACCGGCTCGAGCACTCCATCCGAGGAAACTCAGCCGTCGACCCGTCCGATCATAAAGGCTCGTGTCCGCCCGGGGTCTCCGCAAGAGACTCTTCCGATTTCTTCTCTCGATTCGACTGGAATGGGCTCGCTCGGCTCCGTGAAGAGCCTTCCGAAGTTCACTTTCTCGTCGTCGAGTATCAAGAGCATCCGTTCTGCCAAGTACGTCATGATGGTGCACGTCAAGTTCATCCTGCTCCACCGCGACTTCTTCAGCAGAAAGTGGGTCGTTCTATGAGTAGTTCTGATGAAAATATATCACTCTTTCAGAGTTCAGTCGACGTTCATCGAGGAATTCGCGTCGGATCTCTCGCTCGAAGACGTCATCTTCAGCTTTCATCAGCTGTGCATCCGCCTGTACACTTCCCCTCTATTTGTCTCACAATGTGCGATTTTCAGTTTCAGGCTCGGCGAGAACGACTTCAAGCCGCGTCTCTCGTTCTGCGTCGGCGAGCTGAATCACTCGAACTCGAAGCCCATTCAGATGAGCGACATGAAGAAGACGTTGGCTCAGCTGGCCGGCTCGCACGCCATCACCAAGTTCGCTCTCATCGCTGACAACATCCATTGATATCCCAGAAATGAGGTCACTTCCGAAAAACACTCAACTTGTGAAATGCCAGAACAATCGACAATCAACTCGAGAAAGAATAAAATGACTTTTGGGGGCAAGACGGAACCCCCCGCTGAATGAAATATTTTGTCTGAAACCGACTACCATCATTCCCACTGTGACACCAAAATCCATCGACAGAGACTTGAGTAAACTGCTGAAATGGGGGTTGCCAGACTTCCTGCTCGACCTCTTCCTGCTGATCCTCCCCCCTCAAACGGGTCGATTACCGCTTCTCGTCCCCTCTTCCAATCGTTTCTTTCCCCGCCCTCTTCTCATCTTGGAAAGGCCGACGAGTGCATGCAACATGGGACGAAAGTGGCTGGGATGGAGAGGAGGGAAAGGTGTACGTGGGTAATGTTTAGTGAACCGGCAATCGAGCAGATTTCAAATGCGCCCTTTCTCCTTCGTGGGCTCAATGAGCCGGAATGGAAACATTGAACTATGTGCCGGCTCTCTCCGTCAGATGGTTCTTCGCGAGATTAGTTTGATTCTTGATTTGTTTCCTCCTCTTTTCCGCCGACGGAAGCGGCTGTTCATCTTCTTCTTTTTCTTCTTCTTTTTGCTCATTTCGCCGAAGAGAGTCGAAACGATTGATGACTCGTTTCGGATTGCGAGAAGGCGAGACAGTGTGCGAGAGCGAGAGACGCAGACAGTCGAAATGATGAAGATGGGCCTCTGGAGAGGAAGGCGCTTTTCGACAAGAACTACCCGAAAAGAACGCATCACGAGAAGAGGCTTTCTGTCGCCAATTTTTGGTTTCTCTCTCGGAAATGTGATTCGACGGACGACGATAGGATTAGCGGCAACGCAAAAAGCCAAAAATCAGAAACTTCCGCAACTTTTGATAAGTGTATAGTGGAGAGCAGTTTCGAAATGACGTCTTCTCGCGGCTGCAAAACGACGTTTGAATACCTGAAACGGGGAAGGAGCGCATACTTGATTCGCGATGAATCGACGACAACACAAGAACTCGAGGAGGGTGTGGACGTGCATGAAAAGTTCGATTGAAAGTGTTAGTGTTTCGTTTACGACTGGAAGACGAAACCCTTCGCGTCATCCGCCGCGACGAGAAGAGTCTTTATGACCTTCCGCCGTTTATGCCGAAATGGCGTGACGTCTTCTGCTTCCGAATTCCTTCCAGGTCATCTTGCTCTTTCCAATTCTGAGCACGGATCGTTCTGCAACCCGATTCGCTCGCTGGAACCAGCACAAACATCATCTTCCTGCTGGTTGCTAAGTGATGCGCCTTCCCTTTTTCTGAGATCACTTCTTTCAAAGACTCTCAAACTAAACACGAACTTCCCAGTGAGCTCCTCTTCTGGAGCCAGTTTCCCTTTCGCACAGTGCTGCTTGCTCCTCTCCTCCTTCTTCTTCTTCTTGCTCCAGCATGTTTCGTGTCACGTGGGCGGTTTCGTGTTTCGTTCGCGCCCATTTCGACCCGTATGTCTTTTCCGGTCGTTTCCATTGTCGTCTCCTCCTCCTCCCCCTCCTGCCTCCTGCCCGTTTTGCACCTTTGCACTCTGGGGACTTCTTCTTCTTCTTCTTCTTCTTCTTCTTCTCAATCTCCTTCTTTTTCTTCTCCTCAACACACCAAGGTACCTCTGAGATAACGGGATTAGTCGCGGATGACACGCCTCCTCGGCCGTCCGCTTCGCACGTTTCTTGAACTTGAAACTGCTTCTCCCTCTCTGCTCTTTTTTTGTTTGCTCTTCTTCGTACGTCTTCGTCGTCGCGCCCTCTTCTTCTTCATTCCAACAAAATGGGCTGCTTCGAATACTGAAACATTCATGATCGGGCCCCCCGGCCCGATTTCCGAACTTTTCGAACTTCTTCCTCCTCCTCCTCCACATCTTTCCGACTTTCAGTCTTCACGCTGTAATCGCCGCAAGAATCTCTGTTTTCACTTCTTTCCGTCAACTGTATGAGTGTTAACTATGGGGTGGCGTCGTCTGTTTTTCAGCCTTGTTGTCGCTTTCTGAAATCGAAAATCGACCGAAGCATCTTTGAAAGTTTTCAGTTTCTTTGCTGAAAAGACTACACGAATTGAGGGTTTTCGTCTTCTTCCAAAATAATCTGAGAGTGACACCAATTGAGAGCGAACGCCAGTTGCAGACAAGAAGCTCTTCGTTCTTCGGCAGATTTGCTCTTCAGGGCCACCTGGCCGCTCTGATCATCGATCTCTTTCAATGTTGACATGATTGTGTTTGGTCATCTGTCCCCCCTCGAGCTACAAATCACTTTTTCATCTCCTCTCCATCTGGAAGTCCACAGGATCCATTCCGTTTTTATGAATGACTCCTTCTTCTTCATTTCCTCATTCTTCAGATATTCGGCTGGGTCCTCTTTCGTGTTTTCTGTTATCCGTCCCAATTCGTCCCAATTCGTCCGTCCTCTTCGTCCGTCTGTTTTCTCTTTTCCCCACCGCCCGCCGTCGCTTTTTGTACAGAAAGTCAGCTCGACGAGGGCCGCATCCAATTTCCGGAAGGAATCTGGAGGGCGGACGCTCACAGAGAGCAAGCAATAAACTGCGCGAAGAGGGCATGCTCCTGGAGCCCCCCTCGCGATATGAGCAGCGTCGACACGTTCTCGAGTCCTCCCCACTTCCGCAACATTTCGCGCCCCCCTCTTTTGTCTTCCATTTCCCATCGACACACCCAATTTCTCTCTCTCTCTCGTTTGCACGTTTTCATTCTCTCATTTCGGATGAATGAATGAGAGAACGAAACGTGAAACGGAAACTTTTTTCCCGAAAACGAAACAGGTACTTCGGAGGAGAAGTTCTTGACGAGGCTCCCTAATTGGAAACTCTCGGCGAGAGAACTCACACGAGTGGGTCCCTAATTTCGTTACCGAAGAATGCTACACTCAGAGGACTACCACGGTCTCCCAGGAGTGAAAAGCGCAAGCAAATTGCTTGGCCGTCTGCCGTCTCTTCAGCGAGAGGCATCTCTCGCCTCTCGGCCGGCGGCGGCCGGCAGAGGAACGAGAAACAGAACGAAAAACGCTGAAAACTCGAGTTTTTTGCAAGTTTCTCGAGCAAAAACGAAAGAAGGCACTGTCTGGAATGATTCTGACACATTTCTTTCCATTTTCACCTGTGTGCGCATGCGCGAGAGGGGAAGTTATGCAAGGGAGGCTTGACGACGTCGAGAACGAAGAGAAGAAGAGGGTAGAATGGGGGAGAGGTCGAGGAAACTCGAGAGAATCATCTTCTTAGTTCCTTGGAACCGTTTTTAACACCTCTCGCTCATTCGGAACATCCTATCACGATAGGGCTCCAACGGCGTCGAGGCGGCGGCGACGGGACGTGTGCAGGTGAACGAAACTGGGAGAAGACGGACGGGATCTTGAGGAAACTTTGTCAAGTTGCCTTTCTCATCTACTTGTTCAAGTTTTCGGAAGATCCCTGGCCAGGGACGATTTCTACGGGACTCTGACGCTCGGGAGCTACAGGAGCGCTGATCTTCTCAGTTTGACGAGAATCAAATAGACGAATCGAGTCGGAACTTCTCGAGAATAGAGATAAAACCCTCTCGCACAAGTTACAATCGATCCTCACCACGGATCTCCGCTCTATTCCCACCGCCGCCGCCGATACCGATGCTCGTCTCGCGTCGGAGGGCCGAGTGCGCCTCCTTCAAAATGTATCTCCTCCCTCAATTTTGGACGAAATCGATCAGTCGACCTCTCAAATTGAAGCTAAAGACATAACGCACAAAGTTACTGAAGCCGATTTTTGATTTTTTCGCTTATTTTTGAGAAAAACGCAAAAAACCTCAAAAATTGCTGTTTTTTGAACTGAAAGTTTCAAAATGTATCTCCTCAGTCAATTTTTGACGAATTCGGTCGTTCGACCGCTTAAAATGACCGCCTCTTCATTCTCCACAAAGTTACTGTCGTGGATTTTTGAAATAAAGTTTCTTCGGCTCGTTAAGTGGCTCATTGTCACTGAAAACGGCCATATGGACGGTTTATGCGATCGAGCCACGAGATTTTCTCGATTTTCTGACTGATTTCTGCTAAAGGAACTTCATTCTACTCAATGACATCGAGAATCATCTAACTGATACTTGACAGAACGGGTAAATGAGCATTTTCGCTTTCCCAGCGAGCAAGTTGATTTCCTGCTTCAACAATTGTTCCTCCTATACCCCAATATACTAAAAATGTTGGAAATGTGTTCCTCTATCCGTTTCTTTTGTCGTTTGTGAGAAAACTTCGCTAGTTTTTTGCGAATTCGCTTTAAAAGTGCGTTAGCTCGTTTTTCGGTGACGAGCGATGCAAACGCGCTCTGCGGCTATAGGCGAGAGAGTACGAGACGCCGCGCTGGCACGTTTCTCGATTTTGCTTGCGCTTTTCACGCCTGGGAGACCGTGCTACTGTAGAGTCACGTGGCCGAACTTTGGCTCTTCCACTCCGCATCGCTAGTCCCTCCGGATTCCAACTCTATCATTAACATCTCCACCCTTTCATATCCACTTTTTCGTCTCCTCAACCTCGAATCTCTGTTTGATTCCTCACCCCAAAAACTGCTCACACGTTTCAAAAATAGCCTCTCGACATCTTCTTCTTCTCATTATTTCATTTCGGTCACCTTTTTTCTGTTCATCAAAGTTCTTCTCTAATTATGAAAACCCTCCATTCTCTTTTCATTTTTCTCTCTTTCCGGGCCTCCACTATTACTTTTCGTATCATTAGACTCTCGACGGAAATTCGTTCGGAAATTGAGTGGCGACTGATCGAAAAGTTTGCAAAGTGACCCTTTGAGACGATTCCGAGAAGAGAACTCGGATTGTTTCTCAGCACGGCCGTCTCTGTCTCTAATTAAGAAAAAGAAGACGTTTCTCGCTGGAAAACGAGATCGGAAGTCCTTTTTCCGTAGGCGACCAGCGAGCGCAGAAGAGCAAAATATTCGGTTTCAACTCATATATTCGCCCCCCTAAAAAGGCGGAATTGACTGGAAAAGAAGAAGAAGTTGGGAGGAGAGGATCGAGTTTCGCAGACGATTTCGCGGCGAGAAACGAGTCGGCGTTCTCAGCGAGAGCTTAAAATAACAATGAGAATGCTCTGCCAAAGTGCACTTCTCGGCTATGAAGCGACGTTTCTCTGGAACGAGTGCACAGTTTCCGAACACTGAGTTTCTTTGCTCCCAACCGTATTCAGCGTCTGTTTGAGCCGTTGAGCCGGATAGCCTCAGACTCTGGTGCATGAGAGAACGTCACTTCGCGAGAATCATAGAAGTGCAGCTCTTGTGATTGTAGATAGAAACGCATTCGCCGTCGCTCCAAGATACATAATGAGAGGTTTTGTATTCGGCCGATTCTCGGAATCATAGCAAGAAGTTATTCGACTCTATCGCCTCCAAGAAACCGGGTGCGTCGCGGTCTGCGTGCGTGCCAGTGCAACCCTCCGATTGCAAATGTTCGAATAATATCGCATGGGCAGGAAAACAGAAAACAGACTCCTGCCTGGAAGACACGTGGTATCATCAACCTCTTCGTCTATTTTGAGAAGAGCATCCGCCTGCTCTAATTACTTGCTCTATCGGAGCTCTCTCCGAGCAGAAAGAGCAACTCTCGGAGCTCCCGAGCAGAGAAGACAGAGAGAGAGACAAAGTTTCCGCGCGGAACCGCTCGTACCAAGAATCAGAGGAGAGATGTTTGGATCTTGCTTATGTCCTATAATTACGGCTTGCATCTCCTGGCGCCTGCTTCTTCTCCGAAGTAATTTCTCGGCTCTTCCTGCTCGCAGAGTCCACTCGTCATCTGCTCCCGAATCGCTCTTCTGAATCTAATTCCTCTGAATCCTCTTCTACGTGGGCTGAAGATTAGCGAGGTGTGTGATAATTAGATTTCATGTGTGCCCGTTTTGTTATTCCGCCCCTCTTCCAACATCTCTCCTCTTGTTTGCAGTTTCCGGACGGATATACTCCTCCGGGAACAGTTTCCGAGTTGAGTTGTGACTCAGTCAGTATGCATCCCGTGTTGACTCTTCGCCCCTCGCCTTCCTTCCGCAGTTTCAAGTCGCCCGTTTTGGGTTCTCGTGTTTTGTGAACGGATTAGTGCTCGTTTCCGACCTCTGAACTTCTTCTTCTTCTCGACGAAGCCCTTTTTCAATACGTTCTTCTCGTTGTTACCGAAATCCGCCCACCCTCATCAGGTAAACAATCGAGATTCGGTGCCCCCCCTCCTCAGTCTTCTGTTCTTCGAAATGTATCGTACCCGCCCCCCCCCCCCCTCTTCGCTCTTTTTTACCCTCGTTTTCCACTCGTTCTGCTCTCCGATCCTCGAGATTTCAGCCGTTTCCGTTCGTGTGTTAAGCCGGGGGTAAATAGAAACGGAAGGCGGGAACAACGGTGTTTCGCGAACAAGACGAGCAGCACACATCTTTCTTTCCCTCTCTATTCCTCTTCTCTCTCTCGCTTCTCTCTTCTCCCAATCAGACCCCTTGTCCCGTTTCCAGAAGACACCGTCGATGGATTTCTCGGATGGCGAGGAATACGAGCACTGGACACACATCGAGAGGCGCGTTCCGTTCCAGGTAAGCATCTTTTTCACCTGTGCAGAATGCGGGTTCGAGGCACGGAGAACACATGTCTCCTGCTTCTCAAGTACAGTAAAAGTGGTCATGATCAGGACAGAGAAACCTACAAACTGTTCGGTTCCGTTCGCTTACTGAAAACAGCTTCCCCTCCACGAGACTCGCCGTTCTTGTGGGTCTTTCTCGGACAAAGTCACTCTCTGCGTGGGCTGAAACATACATTCTACATCTCCGTTTCAATGTTTTGTGTTTCCTCATAGTTTTCGCACCCGAAACAAGAATGAAATGAAGCATAAAATGAGGAAGGAAAGGGCCGACTAATGAGTCCAAAAGCCAACCGAAACTGATCCCTTTTCTCGTTGAATCGTGCTCCAAAACTCGCGATCCGCGTTGTTTTGTCCCTACACTTCATTTTTCGTCCGAATCCAATTCCGTTCTCGTTCCCTCCCACAAGATTCTTCAAATGACAGAGCTCACCGGCCGCTCGCTCCGTTTTTCAATTCCAGAAGAAGATGTCTTCAAATATTCAATTGAATCCCGTGTCTTCTTCTCCTTTCTCATTCAGTGGAACACGATGCCAATTGTATTCGTCTCCTCTCGATCTCCTAGAAAGTTCTCTCTCGAATTCAGACGACGTCACGAGGGATACTGTAGACCAAAAGTCATCTCTTGCTCCCTGTTCCCATTCGATTTCCTCTACTTCCAGAGGCAAGTTGAAGCCTATCGTCGTCCCTCCTCACTTTTCCTTCTTCTCCTTTCTGTGGCTTCGAATCGAGCAAAGTTCTTCTGCTCGTTTTGCTCGAGCCCATTCACGAAACACTTTTTATTGCTCCGAGTTGGCACACACTTTAATTGGAAACCCTGCTTGACATGCCCTCACGCGCTGTTTCCGGACCTCTTTTCTGCAAGTTTGTGTGCTGAATGAGTGACCGGAAAACAAGTAGTCGATTACCTTTCTTCTCGAGAATTGAGATTGTACCTGGAATAAGAATGGGACGGGTGGTCCCTCCTGGAATGTGCACTTTTTCTGCATCTTCCGAGAGACCTTCCTCATTTGTTTACCTTATTACTTTTGTAGTCTTGCAGCGGAATAAGCCTTTTTTATGTCGGGGGATGCCTCGAAACTTTCGACTTCTCCTTTTCTCCATTGTATCGTCTCGACGAGACAGGGAATCTCGTCGAATCTTCTTATCCAACCATTTCTCGAACTTCTTCTCCATCAGACGCTCTCCCCTCGATATCGCGAATAATCGACTCTCGTCGGTTTTCCCCGTGTTTCCGGGTGACATGAGGTCTTCCCAGAAGTCTCGAGACGAGTCACCCACAAGAAGTTCGCGTGCTCGAGACGAAGACAAGCCCATAAGTGGGAAATGAGAAATTAACGTCGGAGTATTTCGGCTGTCTCCGCCAGCGCCGCCGTCGCCGCTCACAAACACGCGTTCGTCGGACGTGTCTCGTTGTCAGAACGCTCGAGTCTCTCTCTCTCTTTTTTCTCCCTCTGATGACTTTTCCCGCCTTCTATCCCTGCCCATTCATTCCTGGTTTTTCTTTCCGAAGAAGAAGAAGAAGCGCGACACCTCATATTTTCGAAATCAAAAGACTCTCGTCTGTTTTCGAGTTCCTCCTAATTGTTTTTTCCCTCTCCTCCTCATCTACAGTCCCCTCCCACCGGACGTCCCGTTCCGCCCGCCCCCATCATTCAAGGGCGGCTCCGCGAGCACCTCCGTGTCTGCTCTCCTTCTTCTTCTTCTGCTTTCCATTCTGATTGAGAAGGGCTCTCTGAGTGCCACGTCACAACTAATTCCCATCAAATCCTCGGCTCGCTCGACTGCCTCCTCCCTTCACACTCTTCTGCTCCGTCCCATCTCCTCTTCCTTCCTCCTCCCTCCCGAATCGAGAAAAGAAAGTTTCTCACGATCCACTTCTCGGCGACCTATTCAAATTTTGTCATCAGCCAGAGTATTTTCGGATTCTCTCCGCCGCCGAATCGAGAAGAAGAAGAAGAAGAAGAAGAAGACGCTTCAGTGAGAGAGAGAGAGACTGAAAACAGATCCGGAACAATGAGCATTGTGAGTTTTCATTGAGTCTCCACTCTCTTTCTGCCTGTTATCGCCTCCCCAAAGGTATATTTTCGCCTAGTTTACACCAGAAATTTGAGTAGCACACGCCAAGCATCTCCGTGTGCAAATCCAAAAAACAACGTCCGAATCATCTAATCCTATTCAGAAAACCACGTTATGCGAAGCTGTAAACTTCACAGATCTTCCATTTGAGTCGTCTGACTAATTTGAGCTGGTGGTCCCCGAAAGTGCTGAAAACAAGTCTAAGAAACTGGAAAACACGCGCGCGAGACACAAGTTGTCAATCAAGAGCTCGCGAGTTCGAACCCCCGCGGTGGTCATTTCTTGTTTTTCCCCGACTGAAAACGACTAGAACTCCTCGGGAACACACTTGATGCGTCCCTCCAATGTATCAATGTTTTCGGCAACTAGAGAATGTGTGAAGACGTGAACGTCTTCCATAAATACTAGATGCCGCCCCCCCTCGCAAATCAGTTGATTGTTTTCTTTTTCTCCCCCCATTTTTCGGAAGACTACTGGAGCGACGTTTCGGGCGAGCGGCGGCAAGGAGGTAGCCGTCTGTTGCCGCTCCAATCTAATTGTCCTGTTTTTGCCTCCGCTCCGCATCCATTTGAGCAAAAAAAGTCCATCTTCTGCGTTCTGAATAGAAGAAACAGGAAAAACACAGTGAGCAGGACTCATAATGATGAAACGGTGGAACGAACGGAGGGGGGGGAGCACGACGAAAACAAGCGATCTGTCGTTGAGTTGCCAACGTGGCGTCTGAAAAACACTGAATTATTCATTTCGAAGACGTGACTCCTTCCTCGCCTTCACGTCTTCGCGTTGTGCTCTTCCCGAGAAAGAATCGGGACGGACACCACTCATTTCAAGTGAACTTCAAGAGAATCTGGTGTGTCCTCCCGATCCGAGAGCTCTCTCTCTTTCTCTCTCGAGTAGAAGTATTTGTAGTCCTGAGTGACGACGAGATTCTGCCAGACAACGCGAAAACAATCGGAAAGTGCCGCAGTCTGAAACGGTGTTCTCTGCTCATCGTGCCGCCGAAAAACATTTGAAAATTCTCGAGAAACGGCTATAACTTCTTGTTATTCATTAGCCAACAAAACATTCATCAAAAGTACGATTCATCCAAACGGGCGGGAATTCGAGTTACAAGAACACGGAGAGGAACCTCGTTCGTCTTGCAGGGCTACCGTACCTACGTCGCCTCGACCTACATCGCATTCAACTTTGTCGGCTTCGCCATCAATGCGTGGGTACTGTATGTGGTGGCTCCGTTGCTGTTCGCGCCGGCGATCAAAGTGCCCAAGAGCATTCTCTTCTACATATTCGCACTGTGCGTCGGAGATCTCATGACGATGATCGGTAAGAAGAAGAAGGCGTCAGTCCTATGAACTCTGCTTTTCCGTTCCAGCAATGCTCCTGCTCATCATTGAATTGGTTTTCGGCACGTGGCAGTTCTCTTCGATGGTGTGCACTTCGTATTTGATATTCGACTCTATGAACAAGTGATTCTGCAGAACCAAACTTCAGTTTTCGCTCAATGATTGCTTTCAGATTCATGGCTCCCATGATTGTTTTTCTGATCAGCAGAACGTGTTACTCCACCGTTTGCCTCGACAAAACAAGAGGCGAGAAGGCTGCCACGTTGAAGGTACTCAGACGACGTCTTCTGATGCCGAATCACCTCTCTCTCGTTTCAGTACGCCGTCATCCAGTTCTGCATCGCTCTCGCCTGTGTCATGGTGCTTCTGTGGCCAGTGTTCGCCTACTCGCAAGTCTTCACCTTCTACATGAGCCCCAATTCGACGGCGCAGGAAGTGACCGTCATGCGGAAGTGCGGCTTCTTCCCGCCGCCGCGTAAGTCAACGTCTTCTGATGACGTCACGAGTTGGGATGCTTTCAGAAATCGAGTTCTGGTTCAATCTGATCGCCTGCATCACTTCCTACGCGGTGCCGCTCTTCGGAATTATTTACTGGTGAGTTGTTGGTCTCTCGCTCTTTCTGCGCATTTCGACTCTTGCAGGTACGTGTCGGTGCCATTCTTCCTGAAACGACGAGCTCTGACGACATTGGTCGCCTCCAGGTACTTCCTTTTCCCCCCTTTCGTCTTCTTATTTCGCTTCCGCGAGACACCGAGCGATTGCCGAGAATTATTTATTGACACGGGCGGCCTCCGAGGACCTCGTTTCTCGGAAAAAAAAAATATTCGAGGGGCGAAGAATTGGCTCGGCATACCTAATTAGACGCGAGGAAATGATGAATCTCGGAGACTGGCACGAGAGGAAAAGAGAAAGAGAGAGCATAGTTTCAGTTCAATGGACGCCGCGCTCCGGAAAGTGATCACCACGGTGCTCCTGCTCACGGTCATCTACGTCCTTTGCTGGACCCCCTACTGGGTCAGCATGTTCGCGAACCGCATCTGGACGATGGAGAGGAAGATTTGTGAGTAGCCCGCGAGCCACTGATCTCCCGACTTCCGTTTCAGTCATCATCATCTCCTACTTCATCCACCTGCTTCCCTACATCAGCTGTGTCGCTTATCCGCTTATCTTCACTCTGTTGAATCGGGGAATCCGATCCGCGCACGCCAAGATTGTCGCCGATCAACGCCGTCGCTTCCGGAGTCTGACTGACGAAGCGAGCTCTCAGATTCGGACTGCGATAAGGTTTCCAGCTGCAAGTGGTGCTGAAACTGACAACTCTTTTTGCAGAACGATTCCCGGCGCCAAAACAAAAAAGACCGACTTCCTGACGAGGACCGAGGAGGTCTCGTCGGACAAGATCGGCTCCGAGGCGGTCTCCGAGTTCCGCGACACGATGCCCTCGCAGACTTCGTTTCCCGACGAGACTTTGTTATGATCCCTTCTTGCCCGCTAGAGTCACTTCGATACGTGTTTTCTCCGTCCGATACGGGAGTCTATTGTTTTCAATGCTTGCTAATGAAATGTTTTTCATCCATATTGAGGATCCAAGTATCCTCGTGAGTCTTAAGAAAAGTCGTGTATGATTTGAGAAAGTGAGGAAGAAATTTCAGCTGTGTTCTGGCGAACCTGCAGCTCATCACTATTAAGCCCCCACGCCCCCGTAGCCTCGTATGCGTCCTCTGAAAACGCCTCCCAGACTGCCCTCTGTACTGTCCCGTTTGATTTCAGACGTCTCCGGAACCACACGTCCACTTGTCACTCGCGCGTCGGGCATCAATCTGCCGACCGTTCGCGAATCTTCGAGCCTTGGCTCCGTTGTGCTTGACGTGGCGTTGCTTTGCTTTTCGCTTCCACAACGTCCACTGCACGTGTCTCGACGTCCTTCTCGGTTTGAGACGCGTCTTTTTCTTTCGAATCCGATGTCCAACGTGGCATCCAGCCGGCATCCTGACAATCCGGTCTCGCTTCCGCGTATTGCTGTCTTTCTCTGCGGCTCCGCTCGATTGCGGTTGGTCAATCGCTAACGTCGCCTGTGCAGAAACGTAGCGCTTGCCAAAGTCACGAACCCATTTACTCGTCAGTATCATCTCGTTGCTAGCAACAAGAACATCTGGGTACCCGTGAACTGACCTCCCATGGCTCCAGACCTCCCATGGCCCAGGCCACGGCTCCGGTGGCGCCAACCGAGGCGTCTTCGACCGATGACCGTCGCAGTTTCGGACCAACTTCTCGGCGCCGTCATCGGATCCTATCGAAGTCACAGTCGGAGACCGATCAGGATCA
This sequence comes from Caenorhabditis sulstoni, assembly GCA_963966605.1. NCBI lineage: Eukaryota > Metazoa > Nematoda > Chromadorea > Rhabditida > Rhabditidae > Caenorhabditis > Caenorhabditis sulstoni. Next base: position 5,902,551 of record OZ016477.1, on the reverse strand, counting down.
GTCAAAGGCGCAGTCAGAGACTGACGATAAGGACGATCAGAGAAGCTCACGAGGCTTGCAGATACTGGCGATCAAGGTAAGCTAAAGAGCTAATGGAAAACGTTGAGGAACGTCTCTGGGCCATGCTTCAAGCGATGGAGAAGCAAATGGCAATCCAGGACGAGAGTCTGTTCCGAAAAAAAAGAACCAAATTCCAAAAAAAAGAACCAGATTCCAAAAAAAAAAAAATTCTTTTTTTTTTCAAAATTTGGTTCTTTTTTTTGGAAATTTTTTCTTTTTTTTCGAAATTTGGTTCTTTTTTTTAAAATTAGGTTCTTTTTTTTTTAAATTTGGTTCTTTTTTTTTAAATTTTGTTCTTTTTTTTTAATTTGGTTCTTTTTTTTTTGTTAAGGCCTGTGCTAGCCCAGTCTGTCACGTCTCACCCCCTGTCAGTCACGTCTTTCCCCCTGTCAGTCACGTCTTTCCTTCCTCTTTCCTCATTTTTCCCAACACGTACTGTTTTCGGCGTGCACCCATAGCTTAGTGGTAGAGCGCTCGACCGTCAGGCCGAGAGCCCCGGGATCAAAACCCGGTGGGTGCGCACGCTGCAATGATTGACACTCTGTGTCTTGAGCGGTACCGTTGCCTGCGATGATAGGGTTCCGGCCCTTGAGCGGTAGCCGTGATGACGGAGAAAGGCTCCTGAGCGGCGGGCGATGATAGACGGTCCCTCGGACTGTCTTGAGCCAAGCGTCGACGGACGGTCCCCCTCGGGACTGTCCTGTCGCCGCGCCGTTCCCGCACGGTGAGAGCGGGGTCAGGGGCTAGTTCGGCGTTCCGCCCTCTTTCTTTCCCTCCGGGCGGTTCGCCGGGCTAGCACAGGAAGAGGGCTTTTGCACTTTTTATATCCATTCGGTCTGAAACAACAACTTTCTTTTTTTGCGAAATTTGGTTCTTTTTTTTGGAATTCTTTTCTTTTTTTTTTCGGAATTTGGTTCTTTTTTTCTAAAATTTGGTTCTTTTTTTTGGAATTTTTTTTTTTTTTAAATTAGGTTCTTTTTTTTTCTAAAATTTGGTTCTTTTTTTTAAAATTTGGTTCTTTTTTTTTAAATTTGGTTCTTTTTTTTGAAATTTGGTTCTTTTTTTTCTAAAATTTGGTTTTTTTTTTAAAATTTGGTTCTTTTTTTTCAAATTTGGTTCTTTTTTTTAAAATTAGGTTCTTTTTTTTTTAAATTTGGTTCTTTTTTTTTTAATTTGGTTCTTTTTTTTAAAATTTGGTTCTTTTTTTTCAAATTTGGTTCTTTTTTTTAAATTTGGTTCTTTTTTTTTGGTTAAGGCCTGTGCTAGCCCAGTCAGTCACGTCTCACCCCCTGTCAGTCACGTCTTTCCCCCTGTCAGTCACGTCTTTCCTTCCTCTTTCCTCATTTTTCCCAACACGTACTGTTTTCGGCGTGCACCCATAGCTTAGTGGTAGAGCGCTCGACCGTCAGGCCGAGAGCCCCGGGATCAAAACCCGGTGGGTGCGCACGCTGCAATGATTGACACTCTGTGTCTTGAGCGGTACCGTTGCCTGCGATGATAGGGTTCCGGCCCTTGAGCGGTAGCCGTGATGACGGAGAAAGGCTCCTGAGCGGCGGGCGATGATAGACGGTCCCTCGGACTGTCTTGAGCCGAGCGTCGACGGACGGTCCCCCTCGGGACTGTCCTGTCGCCGCGCCGTTCCCGCACGGTGAGAGCGGGGTCAGGGGCTAGTTCGGCGTTCCGCCCTCTTTCTTTCCCTCCGGGCGGTTCGCCGGGCTAGCACAGGAAGAGGGCTTTTGCACTTTTTATATCCATTCGGTCTGAAACAACAACTTTCTTTTTTTGCGAAATTTGGTTCTTTTTTTTGGAATTCTTTTCTTTTTTTTTTCGGAATTTGGTTCTTTTTTTCTAAAATTTGGTTCTTTTTTTTGGAATTTTTTTTTTTTTTAAATTAGGTTCTTTTTTTTCTAAAATTTGGTTCTTTTTTTTCGAAATTTTTCAAAATTTGGTTCTTTTTTTAAAAATTTGGTTCTTTTTTTTTTTAAAATTTGGTTCTTTTTTTAAAATTTGGTTCTTTTTTTTCTAAAATTTGGTTCTTTTTTTTCTAAAATTTGGTTCTTTTTTTCAAAATTTGGTTCTTTTTTTTTCGAAATTTGGTTCTTTTTTTTCGAAATTTGGTTTTTTTTTAAAATCAGGTTCTTTTTTTTTAAATTTGGTTCTTTTTTTTCTAAAATTTGGTTCTTTTTTTCCAAATTTGGTTCTTTTTTTTCTAAAATTTGGTTCTTTTTTTTAAAATTTGGTTCTTTTTTTTTCGAAATTTGGTTCTTTTTTTTTAAAATTTGGTTCTTTTTTAGGTTCTTTTTTTTCGAAATTTTTCAAAATTTGGTTCTTTTTTTAAAAATTTGGTTCTTTTTTTTTTTTAAATTTGGTTCTTTTTTTAAAATCAGGTTCTTTTTTTTAAAATTTGGTTCTTTTTTTTCTAAAATTTGGTTCTTTTTTTCCAAATTTGGTTCTTTTTTTTTAAAATTTGGTTCTTTTTTTTAAAATTTGGTTCTTTTTTTTCTAAAATTTGGTTCTTTTTTTTTAAATTTGGTTCTTTTTTTTTAAAATTTGGTTCTTTTTTAGGTTCTTTTTTTTCGAAATTTGGTTCTTTTTTTTTAAAATTTGGTTCTTTTTTTCGAAATTTTTCAAAATTTGGTTCTTTTTTTAAAAATTTGGTTCTTTTTTTTAAAATTTGGTTCTTTTTTTCAAAATTTGGTTCTTTTTTTCGAAATTTTTCAAAATTTGGTTCTTTTTTTAAAAATTTGGTTCTTTTTTTTAAAATTTGGTTCTTTTTTTCAAAATTTGGTTCTTTTTTTCGGAATTTGGTTCTTTTTTTTTAGGTTCTTTTTTTTCGAAATTTTTCAAAATTTGGTTCTTTTTTTAAAAATTTGGTTCTTTTTTTTTTTTTAATTTGGTTCTTTTTTTAAAATTTGGTTCTTTTTTTTCGAAATTTGGTTCTTTTTTTTCTAAAATTTGGTTCTTTTTTTTCTAAAATTTGGTTCTTTTTTTCAAAATTTGGTTCTTTTTTTTTTCGAAATTTGGTTCTTTTTTTTTTTTTTAATTTGGTTTTTTTTTTAAAATTTGGTTCTTTTTTTTCGAAATTTGGTTCTTTTTTTTCTAAAATTTGGTTCTTTTTTTTCTAAAATTTGGTTCTTTTTTTCTAAAATTTGGTTCTTTTTTTTTAGGTTCTTTTTTTTCGAAATTTTTCAAAATTTGGTTCTTTTTTTAAAAATTTGGTTCTTTTTTTTTCTAAAATTTGGTTCTTTTTTTTCTAAAATTTGGTTCTTTTTTTCTAAAATTTGGTTCTTTTTTTTTAGGTTCTTTTTTTTCGAAATTTTTCAAAATTTGGTTCTTTTTTTCAAAATTTGGTTCTTTTTTTTTCGAAATTTGGTTTTTTTTAAAAATCAGGTTCTTTTTTTTAAAATTTGGTTCTTTTTTTTCTAAAATTTGGTTCTTTTTTTCTAAAATTTGGTTCTTTTTTTCCAAATTTGGTTCTTTTTTTTCTAAAATTTGGTTCTTTTTTTCAAAATTTGGTTCTTTTTTTTTCGAAATTTGGTTCTTTTTTTTTCGAAATTTGGTTCTTTTTTTTTTAATTTGGTTCTTTTTTTTTAAATTTGGTTCTTTTTTTTCTAAAATTTGGTTCTTTTTTTTAAAATTTGGTTCTTTTTTTTTTAAATTTGGTTCTTTTTTTAAAAATTTTGTTCTTTTTTTCAAAATTAGGTTCTTTTTTTTTAATTTGGTTCTTTTTTTTAAAATTAGGTTCTTTTTTTTTCTAAAATTTGGTTCTTTTTTTTTAAATTTGGTTCTTTTTTTTTAAATTTGGTTCTTTTTTTTGAAATTTGGTTCTTTTTTTTCTAAAATTTGGTTTTTTTTTTAAAATTTGGTTCTTTTTTTTCTAAAATTTGGTTCTTTTTTTTCTAAAATTTGGTTCTTTTTTTTTAGGTTCTTTTTTTTCGAAATTTTTCAAAATTTGGTTCTTTTTTTAAAAATTTGGTTCTTTTTTTTTCTAAAATTTGGTTCTTTTTTTTCTAAAATTTGGTTCTTTTTTTCAAAATTTGGTTCTTTTTTTTTCGAAATTTGGTTTTTTTTAAAAATCAGGTTCTTTTTTTTAAAATTTGGTTCTTTTTTTTCTAAAATTTGGTTCTTTTTTTCTAAAATTTGGTTCTTTTTTTCCAAATTTGGTTCTTTTTTTTCTAAAATTTGGTTCTTTTTTTCAAAATTTGGTTCTTTTTTTTTCGAAATTTGGTTCTTTTTTTTTCGAAATTTGGTTCTTTTTTTTTTAATTTGGTTCTTTTTTTTAAAATTTGGTTCTTTTTTTTCTAAAATTTGGTTCTTTTTTTTAAAATTTGGTTCTTTTTTTTTAAAATTTGGTTCTTTTTTTCAAAATTTGGTTCTTTTTTTCGGAATTTGGTTCTTTTTTTTCTAAAATTTGGTTCTTTTTTTCTAAAATTTGGTTCTTTTTTTCCAAATTTGGTTCTTTTTTTCTAAAATTTGGTTCTTTTTTTCAAAATTTGGTTCTTTTTTTTTGGAATTTTTTTCTTTTTTTCTAAAATTTGGTTCTTTTTTTAAAATTTGGTTCTTTTTTTTCAAAATTCGGTTCTTTTTTTTAAAATTTGGTTCTTTTTTTTTTTAATTTGGTTCTTTTTTTTCGAAATTTGGTTCTTTTTTTTAAAATTTGGTTCTTTTTTTTTTCTAAAATTTGGTTCTTTTTTTCTAAAATTTGGTTCTTTTTTTTAAAATTTGGTTCTTTTTTTTTTAAATTTGGTTCTTTTTTTTAAAATTTTGTTCTTTTTTTCAAAATTAGGTTCTTTTTTTTTTAATTTGGTTCTTTTTTTTAAAATTAGGTTCTTTTTTTTTCTAAAATTTGGTTCTTTTTTTTAAAATTTGGTTCTTTTTTTTGAAATTTGGTTCTTTTTTTTCTAAAATTTGGTTTTTTTTTTAAAATTTGGTTCTTTTTTTTCAAATTTGGTTCTTTTTTTTAAAATTAGGTTCTTTTTTTTTTAAATTTGGTTCTTTTTTTTTAATTTGGTTCTTTTTTTTAAAATTTGGTTCTTTTTTTTCAAATTTGGTTCTTTTTTTTAAATTTGGTTCTTTTTTTTTGGTTAAGGCCTGTGCTAGCCCAGTCAGTCACGTCTCACCCCCTGTCAGTCACGTCTTTCCCCCTGTCAGTCACGTCTTTCCTTCCTCTTTCCTCATTTTTCCCAACACGTACTGTTTTCGGCGTGCACCCATAGCTTAGTGGTAGAGCGCTCGACCGTCAGGCCGAGAGCCCCGGGATCAAAACCCGGTGGGTGCGCACGCTGCAATGATTGACACTCTGTGTCTTGAGCGGTACCGTTGCCTGCGATGATAGGGTTCCGGCCCTTGAGCGGTAGCCGTGATGACGGAGAAAGGCTCCTGAGCGGCGGGCGATGATAGACGGTCCCTCGGACTGTCTTGAGCCGAGCGTCGACGGACGGTCCCCCTCGGGACTGTCCTGTCGCCGCGCCGTTCCCGCACGGTGAGAGCGGGGTCAGGGGCTAGTTCGGCGTTCCGCCCTCTTTCTTTCCCTCCGGGCGGTTCGCCGGGCTAGCACAGGAAGAGGGCTTTTGCACTTTTTATATCCATTCGGTCTGAAACAACAACTTCGCATTTCTCGAGAACAAACAAAAATTAATAAAGTTGGAAAAAGATAGGAAACGTTTAATAGAAGAGAAAAGGGAAAAAGAGGAGAGAAATAAAGAAAATGAAGGAAATCACTGGAGGGGGGAAATTGCCTCAATTTTCGAAGAAAATCCGAAACTTTCGACAACAGCAGTCGTTTATCCGGAAGACGGAAACGGAATAAAAAAGTTTTGACGTGAACTTTCACCTCTTGGTATTAGCAGCTCTCAGCTGAACTAGGAGGGCGCGTGCGCAGAGGTCACGAAAAAAATAAAGGTGTACCAGGGGTAAAATTAGTGGCATCCGGAAGGAATCGAGGAATCATTGGAGACAGTTCACTTCTCCTCGAGACGTGAACCGGGCGGTTCACGTCGCGGGTCAGTGGCTTCATCCACTCGGGCCGTCCACGCGCCCCAACAAAAAATTTTCTGTAAACTCTCTGAAGTATTCTATCCAGTTATTTCTTCAAATGGTATTATCAATGAAGTCATCATATTCAAAGTGAGAAAATATACGGGTAAGGAAAGGTGCAATTATCGACCTGTTAGTGAAGATCGAGAGGAAGCGGAAAAAAGGGGAGGGACGAGGATGTACAAAAAATGAAAAGGAGGCTCAATTAGGGAGTTATCCAGAGCACATGACACATCCCTCCTCTGGCGATTCTGGGACGGGTTCTGGGACCTCCTGCTTCTTGGTCGCCTTCAGAGCAGTCTTGTCGACTGTGAACTGAACTGCATTGACGGCCGGCTTCGTGCGAAGGTAGTACATTCCGGTCTTGAGTCCGGCCTTCCATCCGTAGAAGTGCATCGAGGTGATGGCGGCGTAGCTCGGCTTAGCCATGTGGATGTTCAGCGACTGCGATTGATCGATGAAAGCTCCACGGTCGGCGGCCATTTCGATTATTTCCTTTTGTGAAATCTCCCACACAGTGCGGTAGAGCTCTTTGATTTCAGTGGGAATCCCGTCGATGTTCTGGATGGATCCGTTGTTGGCGATGAGACGGTTCTTCATGTCGTCGGTCCACAATCCACGCTCCACCAGATCCTTGAGCATGTGCGGATTGACGATCTGGAAGTCTCCGGAGAGTACGCGACGAGAGTAGATGTTCGAAGTGTATGGCTCGATAGACTCGTTGTTTCCGAGGATCTGAGCAGTCGATGCAGTCGGCATCGGGGCCATCAGAAGACTGTTGCGGATTCCGTGCCTTAAAGGAGGAGAATGGATTTTGGCGAGAGCAGAATTCTTACTTGGCGATTTTCTGGCGGAGAGTAGTCCAATCGCACTGATCAGTTGGGGTGACTCCCCACATGTCGAACTGAAGTTGTCCTTGCGAAACGGGCGATCCTTTGTAGGTCTCATACGGTCCTTGCTCGGCAGCCAACTCGCAACTGGCAGTGAGAGCCGCGTGGTAGATCGTCTCGAAGATGCGTTTGTTGAGGTCTCTGGCTTGCGGAGAGGTGAACGGGTACCGCATCAGCATGAAGCAGTCAGCCAGTCCCTGAACTCCGAGACCGATCGGACGGTGTCTCATGTTCGAGTTGCGCGCCTCCTCGATTGGATAGTAATTGACGTCGATGATCTTGTTGAGGTTCTTGGTCACAACCTTCGTCACTTCAGCCAGTCTGGCGAAGTCGAACTTCTTCTCGTTGGTCACAAATCGATTGAGGGCGATCGAGGCGAGATTGCAGACGGCCACCTCATCCGGAGCAGAGTACTCGATGATCTCCGTGCAGAGGTTCGAGCACTTGATCGTTCCGAGGTTTTGCTGGTTCGATTTTCGGTTTGCGGCGTCCTTGTACGTGATGTACGGGAGTCCCGTCTCGATCTGGTTCGACACGATGTGCTCCCAGAGCTTGCGGGCCTTCACGGTCTTGCGGACGCGGCCTTCCGCTTCGTACCTGTAATGAGAATTTAGGTTTGAGGATTGTGAGAACTTTTCGAAATGAGGAAAAATGTTTGCTGCATTTTGTCCCAAAGAATGCATTCTCTAGGTTATCGTACAGCTTTTTACTTTTCGAAGTAAAAAGAAAACGTCAGTCCGAGCAACGAAACTAGTTCGTTGCCTGGATATCGCACTTCGAACTGTCAGTTAGCTTTCTATCCTAAAACTCACTTGGTGTACAATGCCTCGAACTTCTCTCCCCAGCAGTCATCGAGTCCTGGGCACTCGCACGGGCACATCAAAGACCAGTCCTGATCCTTCTCGACTCGCTTCATGAACAGGTCGGGCACCCAGAGAGCCAGGAAGAGGTCGCGAGCGCGTTCCTCTTCCGGTCCGGTGTTCTTGCGAAGAGCGACGAACTCGAAGATATCAGCGTGCCACGGCTCCAAATAAATGGCGAATGCTCCTGGACGTTTGTTTCCTCCCTGGTCCACGTAACGAGCGGTGTTGTTGTAGACGCGGAGCATCGGGATCAGGCCGTTCGAGGTTCCGTTAGTTCCGGCGATGACCGAGCCAGTGGCGCGGATCTTGTGGACATTAAGTCCGATGCCTCCAGCGCTTTTCGAGATAAGCGCGCACTGCTTCAGAGTATCGTAGATTCCAAGGATGGAGTCCTCGCTCATCGTGAGCAAGAAGCAAGAAGACATCTGTGGACGGCATGTTCCCGAGTTGAAGAGAGTTGGCGATGCGTGCGTCATGTACCGCTCCGACATCAGATTGTACGTCTCGATGGCGGAAGCGATGTCCTCACCGTGGATTCCGATGGCAACTCGCATCAGCATCTGCTGCGGACGCTCCACAATCTCCTTGTTGATCTTGAGCAGGTACGATCTCTCGAGCGTCTTGAAGCCGAAGTAAGTGTACGAATAGTCGCGATCGTAGACAATGGCAGAATTAAGCTTCTGAAAGAACAGTTTTGTAGATAAAAGGTTTAAGTGCGACTCACGTCAGCATTCTTCATGACGATGGCGTAGGTCTCCGGGCTGATCATCGGCGCGTGCTTTCCAGTGAGCGGGTGGTGGAACTCGTAGAGCGTCTTCATGACCTCCGAGAACACCTTGTTAGTCTTCTTGTGTAGGTTAGAAACAGCGATACGTGCGGCGAGGAGAGCATATTCCGGGTGCTGGGTGGTCATCGACGCGGCAGTCTCGGCGGCCAAGTTGTCCAGTTCGATGGTCGTTACTCCTTTGTAAAGACCGCTGATGACTTTGATAGCCACGGCGACCGGATCGACGAACTCCATGTTGAGTCCGTAGCTGAGCTTTTGGATTCTCGACGTGATCTTATCGAAGTGCACATCTTCTTTGCGTCCGTCGCGCTTGACAACGTAGGTGCTGTTGTGGCGTTGCATTACTGAAAATTGGGGCGCAATGGGAGAAAATCGGAAGAAAAATGAAGGAAAGCGCGGTAACTGAGCGCAGACAGAATTCAAAATGACCGGTTCTTATCTTGAATCAAATTGTTTCGCGCCACGGCGAGTGAAAGCGCGAAACGAGGAGACACAGCTAATGCAACGGCGCTTCATTGAGAAACGCACTTTGAGTGCAATTTTGGAGTGACGGACGAAAGTCGTCGTGTCAAATGTGGAATTCAGATCTTATTTCTAGTTTTTCCAATTTAATTCTGACAATCAAGAGAAAAACTCCGCTCGTGGAATGCCAGATTTAGGGCTCCAAAAACAAAAATTGCGAAATGGCCTAGTCTTTCGGGTTGGACGGCCGCGGCCATCAATTTTCAAAAGGCGGGAGTTCAAATAACAATTTCAATTTTTTTGAAAGCGATAGCAGCTGAAGAAAAAACGGAAATTTTGCATTCAGACTGAAGGAATAGGTCACCAGGGCACCTATTAATACGCCAAAGAATGGGCGGGACGAACGTCAAAAGAAGGCGGAGACGGTTGTGACACGCCCTTCGGACCAGTGGGTGGACGGAAAAAAAGAGAGAATAACTCGGCTGATTGAGAAAAGAGGAAGTAATTTCTAGAGGAAATCCGAAATCAGCGGCAAAAAGGAAACTAAAGAAATCGTTTTTGACCTAATTGCTCCGTTGCAGGTCTGCAATTTGGTTGAGTTTCACCGGAAAAAGGATCAAACGTGGGAGGTTTTCGTGAAAATCTCGATGATGTTCCGCGACTTTGAGATCAACCTCAGATAGGCGGGCGACTGGTAGACCGTTCGGCGAAGATTCAAATTTCGCGCCATTCGCGCGATCACCTGCTGTGCGAAGAAGAAAGGCGCGTCTGCTGCCATGAGCGGGGAATGACATTAATTTATTCGAACATATGTACATCATCGTCAGGGAGAGAGAGGAAAGATGGTTCAATGGCGAGACGTTCCGTCCCTGGACTGCATCAATCCGCCCGTGATGAGCACTTCCACACTGTGACTCTCCTCGTCTTCGTTCTTGTTCACCACATTGTAGACGGCCTGAAACACGAGATTTCAGCTATTCAATTCCAGGTGCTCATTACGTTCAAATCGACGGCCTCGGCGGCAGCATCGCAAATCTTCTTGACAGTCGGATCGTCAGTCATTTTCTTGTCGAACAGAACGGTGGAGCCGTTCCATCCGACATGCGCGATATGCGTAAAGTTTCTGGGAAGACTGATCGAGTCCGCCGACTTTTTCAACTTTTTCGAATTCCGGTCGATTGGCGGTTTTCTCAATGGCACCTGAACGACTTCTTTTTGGACGAGAGAAGGCGGCGGCGGAGGTGGCGGCGGCTTGGAAAGAAGGATCCGAGGGTTCGGAAGGATGTTCTCTTTTTGAGGGATCGGTGTGGATGGCAGTTCCGGAGGACAAGTGCAAACAGCCGAGGAGGGCAGTCTGGAATCGGTATTCTGAATCGAGAAGGACATGGGAGAGCACCTCAACTTGTGCTCGATGAGATTCCGAAGCGGTCCGATGTTGAAGAACCTGAAGGAGAAGACGTGGATCTGAGGGAATCGCGTCGACTCACACGGCTTCCCGAAGCACTCTCATCAACTGATACTCGTCCTTCGGCAGAGGACACTTCTCGTGGTCCCTGAGAAAGTTCAGAATGACCGGGAAGACGGACGAGTCGCGGTCGATGAAGAGTTTGCCGTCCTGAAAACGGCCCTTTGCCCAACACGATTGCCTCTTTCGTTTGCTTCCCGTGCCTACGTCACGACACCTTTCGCACCATTCGTCGTGTGACGTAGGCAGGGTCACCGCCCGTCGTAACAAATGGTGGGTGCCGCCACCGGACGGTCGCCTACGTCATCACGGGTCAACAGAAGAAAGAGAGAGAGAGACAAATTGCGCGAGATTTGAATTGGCTGGGAGGGACAGATGGGAGGCAACCAGACAACGAATGGATAATTACGAACGGAGGAGACAGGGTTACTTCGAATTTCACCGAAAAGTTGAAGATTACAGGGTGTTGGAACTTCTAGGAATGAGATGAAACGGAGCCTGTTGGTAGAACTTCGGAGTCTCGAACTTTTCGACGTATGGGAAACGTTTCAGGAAACGCTGCCTTACAAAGTGCCTTCGGAGTGAACTTCCAACAGTCCGCCCATTTCAGACTTCTCACCCGAATCTTCATGTCCTTGTTTCCATGGAAAGTCCCCTTCCGCCAATTCAAATCCATCCATCACTCCCACTTTTTCCCGTTTCCACCATTCTTCTCATTCGCCTACGTCACCAACCGTCCACCATTCAATGGGCGGAGTCTGTGACGTAGGCGAAACAAAGCCATCGAGATGGACGTTGAATGAGCATAATACGAAGAACGAACGAGTGCTGACGTCACGAGATGACCTTCTTACTTGTTAGCGGTTGTTATTTGAACAAGAATTTGAATGATACAGATGGAACACGCAATGCTAGACGGATTCAGAAACTCAGAAGTGGAGCAGATACACCTGGAATCTTCTGACGCGACCAATCTTAACTTTTGAATTGCTCCGTCTTTCCTATCTTCCAGAGCTTCACTACCCCTACCCCGTTCCGCCTCTTGGCGAAGTCAAATCCATCACTCCCACTCTCTCAATTCCACCATTTTCCTCAGTGGGCGGAGTCTGTGACGTAGACGAAAGAAAACATTCAAAAGGGTGGTCAATTGAGAGCGAAGAACCGTGTGACGTCACCAGAACCATCGATGATGGAAAGAACTCACCCGATCGAGCTGCTCTCTCCAGTTCGATTCGAAAAGGCGGCTGAACCAGGTGCCTTCGATCGACTTCAACGTGGCGATTCTCGTCTTGAAGAACACGCCTTCTACATCGAGAACGACGAGCGGCGGCGGTGGCATTCGGAGCAAAAAGAGCCCGGGAAGTGGGTGGCTCGAGTGACTGCGAGTGCGGGCGGGAAAGTGGAGGTGGTATTCTACCCGCAAATAATACCAGCTCTCAATTTCCCATTCTCGGCCTGTTTGTCCAATATATTGGATTGGAGTGCGGATTATGTTTGTGTTGGGTGTGAAAATCATTGTTCTTTTGCGCCCTCTTTTCGATTGTAAAAGACGTCTTTATACAGGGAGGGCTCGAAAACAAAATATATAAATCAATTCAGAATGTGGCTGGAGAGGGGAAAACAGTTCGGAAAGCGGAAATATAAGATACAGAGAGGAGAGTGGACAGATAAAATGACTGAAAAGGAGGAAAAGAACCGTATCGGAGAAGAAAAAGAACGGCGACTGAAGAGACGGAATCTGAGAGAAAGGAATCACAATGAATTACGGATTACGAGGGGTTCCCGGTGTCGGAGGCGTCGGAGGAGCGATCGAGCTGAACGAAGAAGAACGGCACGACTCGAGAGAAGCCACGGATCCTCTGGAAAAGAAGGAAGATCCAGGGAAGGGGTCGAGTAGACTCACCTGAAGTTCTCCGAGTTCAGAATCTCGTAGTAGTAGATGAAGCGACACTTGTGGGAACCGAAATCGAAAGTGGAAGAGTGTCCTGCGGCAGATTCCGGGACTCGCCACTGCATGATGTACGTGCCGGCGCGGGAGCAGTAGTGGGAGCCCTGAAGTCGGAAACTTTCATATTTGAGCCGTTTAAACTTCCGCCTACCTGCATGGAATCTCCTTCTTGGAACAGCACAGGCTTCTCTTCCAGACTGAGTTCCGGCGAGCCGACTTTCAACTCGGGAGCACACTGAAGGGCCGGGTGTTGGTGAGAGGCTCCTCCAATGGCTGCCGAAACCATCTCCACGGGATTCAGGATGGTTGTTGGAGATTGAGCGCCGTCGCGGACAACAGGAGGCTCGATTTTCTGAAAGAAGGGTTTAGAGAAGGAGATTCGGTGAGGTCGAATGGGTTACCTCAGTGGAGAAGTAGACACTGAACTCGCAGTCGTTTTTGAGCACGTCAAAGTCCCACGTGAGCACACATCCGGCCGTCTCGATCGGAATTACCACTTCCACTGGGAATCCTCTCCACGTGGCAGTGTTGGTGTACGTGGAATGAAGGGGATCCTCCGAGGAGCTGGCTCCCTCTTGCTCCTCCACAGGGAGGTACATCGATTTGGAGACATGTCCGCCGAGTCCGAGGTTTGTCGTCAAGCACGATCCGCCGAGAAAGTCCGGAATGAACTTCTCGTCGATGTGCTTTCGCAGCTCCTCTTTCAAATCGCCGCCGCTTCCGCCACTCACCATGAACTTCTTGCGCGTTTTCTCGTCGATGAACGGAGAGATGAGTGTCCAAAGGACGGGAAAGACTCGCGGGGCGCGCACAACGAGTACCTGTCCCATCGTCTCCGGATAGTTCGCCTCGACGATTTCAATGATCTTCAGAAGGCACTGTACTCCAGGACGCCACAAATGGCGCATCGAGAGACCGTCCAAATCGACAAGTAAACTCCACGAGCTGATCGGAACTCCCAGCTTTCTGGTGGCATCAGCAGCGCGCTGAAGACCGTCTTCGCAGATGGAAAGTGTGAGTTTGACGAGGTTCTCGACTCCACAACTGCGGAGCATTCCCTTCGTGTCGAGCTGTCCGAGACGGAGAATGTACATCGGACGGCCTGCCTTGTCCGAATTGTGCCAGCAGCCCGGGAAGTACTGTTTGATGACCGCCGGACGGGTCCACTCCTCGAGAATCTTGTCGACGTTGTGCTGCTTTCGCCAAATGATACTCGAATGGACCATGTCCTTGGCCTTGGCGACGTCAAAGTCGCGAGCTCGCAGGAAACGGAGCAGATGAGCATCGTTCGGCAGTTTTCCCTGCAAGGAAGTGGTGGCGAGGTGCTCATGGAGCGGATGTCTACCTTGTGGTGAGCTTGGAGACTGTACTTGATCTCGCAGAGTCGCGACTCTTCCAGCGGGCTCAGCTGACCCAGAAATCTCCGAATGTATTCTGCTTCGAGCTTCGAGTCAGCTGAAAACACAATTCAGTTTCAAGTGAGCTCTAACAACTAACCAATCACAAATTTGACCGATTTGCGGCGTTTCCCGCTTTTATCATACTTTCTAGCAAGCATATTGGGTGCACCAATCAATAAAAATAATTATAATAAAATATATTTTCCTAGTGAATCGATAAATCCGCGCTTCAGAGGATGAGCTGCGCCCGGCGAGAGACGGCGAGAAGCTCGGAGCCGCAGACGCGCACAGACCAAACAGTCTGAAGTGGGCACCCGGAGTACAAGATATACGGGGGTACACTTTCTAATCGGGTCGCCGTTCTTTGCACTTGTAAGAGCGGATTTTACGATTTTATTGGATTGGGAAGATGGTTTTCTTTGGGGAATATCACAAAAATGGGAGCGGGAAACATCTAGCCCGGATACGACGAAACGATCTAAGCATGCGGATAAAAATTAACTACAACCGATAGAAGTGCTGAGGTGCATGCAGCAAAAAAGCGGGAAAAGCTATCGGGAAAGTGAAAGAGTGGACATATTCTCAGTGGTGGGAAGCAAAGAAAAGAGACATCACAATAACGGAGCACACCAAGAAAAGCAGGCTAAGAACACATGAGAGCGGAAGAGTTGGAGAGAGAGAGATGAGTCGAAATGGTGCCTATCAGCTGGGAAGAGCAGGACGACTATCGCTTGCCGGAAAGCTTGCAGCAACCGAAGAGAATCACAACGAACCGTCGTCAAAGGAGGCAGTCGCGCGAGCCGTCTTCATCTCCTCCGAATCGGCGGCCAGAAGTGGCGGCTTCTCGGCGCTCTTTTCGACGAGCACGGCATCTCCATCGGAGGACTCCTTCAGTTCGATGGCCGAATCTGGAACGGAGAAATGTCAGTACACTGCAGCGGAAGAGATAAACTGTTAACACGGAGTGAATTCGCTATATTTATTTCAATTTTTGGGAGTTTACCTGTCGTAGATGCAGCATCATCCACTTCCGGATCTTGAAACTTCGGAATGTAGGTCGTCGTTTTGAGCAACTCCTCGATGAAGTACTCGAGAATCTCTTTTCCTTTCGCCAGGTTAGCTCCGTACTGCCGCACGGCGAGCTTCTCCACGGCCGACTCTAATCCGAAGAAGTTCTTCACGTCGAGAGAAGCCGATTGCTCGAAACACGTCCAGTTCTCGTTCTCCGCATGCACATAGTAAGTGCAGTTCTCCTTGACAACGATGCGGTTCGCGAACGAGATGTTCGTCGCCTCGATGTTCAGAGTTCGCTTTCTGCGGTCGAGCGAGTTCTTCTGCGAGAAGTAGACGTAGTCGACACCGGCGATTTTCTTGACTAGATACGGCGCCTCGATGTTCAGCTGGCACTTTCGATCGATGACCCACTCGGCTCCGTCGTCACTTTTGTACTCGTACGTCACTTCCGATCCGACAAAGATCGGAATCTGCGGACACGTCGGGAATCGCATCTCGTACGCCTAAACTGCTATGGTTATAAAAAGAGGGGGGTCTGGGCAATGGACTCACCGCCATGACGATCTCGAACGGATGTTTGTAGATCCGTACAGGTGATCTGTACGTTTGAACCATGACTTCTGTAACAAGGAATGACTGATTAGACGGAGAAGATCAACGAGAGAATCGAAATCGGGACGAGAAACGGTTTTCGGGTCGAAAACAACACGACCAGAGATCAGCCGCAAAAACAAGCGACAATGAAAGAAGGTTTTAGTGTCATCCAGGAGGAGAGGAAGTGCTTGTTTTCGTCTCAGAAGACGTGGCAGAATCATCAGAATGTCCTGACAGCAGCGGCTCTCAGACAATCATCTACGCGTGCATCTCTGAGCATGCTTATTTACGTCTACGAGCGTTCCTTGCTGCTTTTAATCTGTTTACAGGTTACTGTGTACTTCTTCGCATCGTCTTGATGACGGAAGCTTTTCGAGTAAACGGAAAACCGAAGGGGAAGTGAGCCATTCGAATATTCATGACCTAAATACGAAGAAGCATCACGCGTTCTGCCAAATAAACATTCAGAACGGAAGAAGCATGTGATATATATCGGAAAACCTTCGATTCGAGGGTCGCCGTCTTCAAAACAGCCATGAATCAGCTACAGCTGCGATTGATATAATAAACTGATGCTAATGCAGTTTTTGAGCGAGCAGATGCATGTCAGCCGGAGCAAGAGCGTTTCAAAATGATAGAATAAGAAAAGAAAGCATGATTCTGCTTTCTTTCCTCTTGGAAATGCGGCGAAAGAAAACGCAGCGATTATTGTATAGTGATTGATGACGTGGCATCGAAAACTTTCCCACATGAGTCACCGCATGAAAACAATCGTCTGAAATTGAAAGATTCTTGAGTCGCTGAGCGTGTTCGGAATTCCAATACACCTAGAAATGCCACGAATCTCCTGGATTCCCAATGTGTCTCACAGTGCTTGAAGGGAAGGTTCGACTGTCAGAAGAGAAGGGAGCGGTCAGTAATCAGCTGACAGGTTGGAAACTTCCCTCTTACACTCCTACTTCACATGTGATAAGGAGGGAGACTGACCGACTCTCGCTTGTTTCCCTACTTTCAAAATGATAACAGTTCGCGTTGACCACGGCAAAACAACGATCAGCCGACTAGTGGAAGAGTGGAAACGAAGCCGAATTCTATACTGTGCTCTGATCGGCATTGCTCTTCTGACCGGCCGGAAGTGCTCGCAGAGCATGAAGCGCGCAGAGAGGGAAGGAGAACGATTCCTATTCGACCGGAAACTCCTTTCGCTTCCTTACTTGTCGTTTTCGAAACTTTGGACTCGCAGAAGAATAAATTCTGTTTCATGCAGAGAGCAAAAACACTTTTGTGCAGGCAGAAAAATGCGGCAATTATTGTGCGAAGAATGCGGAAGAAAAGGAAGAAGAAAAAGAAAAGAAAAAGCAGCAGTTGGTCTTCTTCTTCTATCAAGTTGATGGGCGAGAAAAAAGCGAGGGAAGACAGGCCGGGGAGGGTCCTTCGAAATGGCACTTTGTGTATATATTAGAAACGGCATTCTGGGAGGGAAGCGAGCACTCTGCGGAGCAGCTCGAATTTAGAGGAGGAGGAAGAGGAGAAGAGGGCCTAATTTCGGAGAAGAGGCGAGCGGTCAAAGACTGGAGGGCGGGGGGGAGGCGGATCGATGAGGCAGGTGCTTCTGCGGGGCTCCTCCGAGGAAAAGTAAAAGCCGAATCTTTTTTTGCGAAAGGAAGACCCGGTTCAAGAATAACGGCAAGAACCCGTGAGAGAGAGACATCTGTTACACATCGAGGAGAGAATAAAGAGAAGTGCGTTCTCTGGAACCACGAAGAAAAACGGAATTATACATATTTGTTCCATACTGCTCACATGAGCTCATAACTACGTTCCAAAGAACAGACAAGTGCAACTTTTGAAGTCAAGGGAATCGGATACCAAGTGTAATAAAGGTCAATTCTTTGAAAAGTTGTCGTAATCTGACCGGTGACAGAGGATACATAACTTGTGTTCTGTGCTCTCAGAAGCACGTGACTTCTTGGAGTTTTCAATTTTATCCTGCTGTTGTACTATCTCTCTCGTCTTCTCGGGGAGCAAAAAAGGAGACGAAAGAAAGAAAGACGATAGGGGAAGTATCCGTGGGCACAAACAACCCATCACTTGTTTGTGCAAAAAGCTTCGAAGCCGGCCGCCAAACGACGAGTCGTCCATTGGGGTGTCCCTTTTGTCTTCCGGAGGGAAGAAAAGAATAAGTTACGCAAGGCCAGGAGTCTCCTTCTCGCACTGTTTGGCAAAACACGAAGAAGAAGAACTTCCTTCTCCATTTGCAATGCAAACTTTTGGAGTGGTGTCTGTATCGAAGAGAAGAGGGTGTGAATGTGCATGAATATATTCATGCGAATTCAATTAGCTCGCTCGTTTTGGTTGTCTTGTTCGTGAGAATTCTCGATGGAAAAATAATCAGGAATGAAGAAGACGGCGAAAGAAGACATACGAGGTTGGTTTTCGAACACACAGACAGCTGAACTCGTCGGCTAATCGGGCCCGGATGACGCTCGGTCTTCGGTGGTTTACGAGAAGAAAGGCAGCTGCCTAACCTGTTTAGAAAGGTTGACTGAACAAAGATTCAAAGTGAAAGGAGGAAATGAATTTGGATGGAAGGCCACCGTAAAACGATCGAGAGTGGCGTAATTGATTGGTTCGGTGGGCGAAGAACGCGTGTTTGATCGGCTTTCCGACCGGATTCCGCGCTGGACAGTCTCGGCTCAAATCCACGCGAGTGCAAACATCTCGCCCGATTGACCCGTCTACGACTGCCAATCGTATCAAGAAGATAGGAACGAGAATCGTACGAAATGGAGACAAACTAGAGAAAAGAGAGGTGGCACTGCTGCGTTGACATCATAACTAATAGAGACGAAGACCGAGACGAAAATCACAAACTTCGCGCGACGACGGGGCAAACCAAAGCGGCGTTGGCGATGAAAGAGAAAACGGAGAGAAAGAGGAGCGTGTGTGGAGATGGGAAACATGCGGAGAGAAGAGGCGCAGACCGCCGCCGCCACCCTTCTGCGTCTCTTTCTCCGAAGCACTTCTCTTTTCGCTCGCAGGGCAGTCTGCCTCTCACATTTCCTATTTTTTGTCTGTTTTGTCAGCCTTAACTTGAAAAGTCGATTTTCAGTCGGTGAAGATGTTCGAGCGAATGACTGGAAATGGGAATGGAAACAAGATGAACATGCGAATCGCGATTCTCGATGAGCTGCTGAGCCGCGAGATGGATAGCAGCAACGACGGAACTTCTGCGAGAGTTTGTGTTTTCCAATCGATTCAGAATACTTATTACACAAAAACTTCGAAATGTTACTTGAAGTTATGGAGTTTCATGATATCATTCTTATAAAAACGAGAATTTTAGCTCACTTTCGCGAGAAAAAAAAAAGAGTTTTGACTAATAGAGCTCATGCGTGAGAAAAGAAAACTAGTTTCTGAGAATTTCAGGTTAACTCGCTGAAGCAGGTGATCAAGCGGAACAAAATGGACATGGCCGATGATGCGACGTCTTCGTTGGACCTTATGAGACGAGTGAGAGAATGAATCAGCTGTGGAGATTAAAAAGGCAGTGGATGATTCAGATCTTCCAAAACGAAATGTCGAGAGAGATCCATCAGATTATGGAAAGACATACCAGAACAACTCTAATGCCGGCCATCGAGAATCTGCGCAAGAACGGGCACGTCGTTGATGAGACAGTGCTCAACAATCTGTACTGCAGTATTCTCGAGGCGGCCAAGAAGCCGTACCAGAAAGAGCCGGAGCCCGTGCCACCGATTTGCTCAAACGGAAACGGTTTCCTCGACATTAACAGCCTACAGGATCACACGGATCACCAGGAGCATGAGAGCAATCTGAAGGTTAGTATGAAAGGAGAGAAAGCAAGTCGGTTGCCATGGGAACGTTTCGCGGAACACGGGGAGAGGACACTCAATAGAACCAGAAGATTATAATCTGTATACAGAGAGGTTACGAGTCGGACAGCTCCGATGTGTCGGGAGTCAGTTATTGCTCGGATGCGAAACGTCGTCGAGGTCGTCCACGGAAAGACGAGGAGGCGTACCGACTGGAGATGACTCCACCGACGTTGAACGAGGTGATCCGCTGGAATCCGGATCGTATAGACGCCAACACTCGTTTCGTGACGGCCACGAAGATCGCACAAGTGCTGGGAATGCCTCCGTCGTTGCTTTTCAACAAGTTCCCTCGAATGTTCAGAGTAAATCGCGTTTTGAGTGATTAATCAGTTGTTCCGTCGTGTTACAGTACTCTTGCGACGAGGACGACAAGAACATCCTCCACGAACAGAACCGGCTGGTCCGGGCGCCCGGTCGCTGCTATCTTCTGATCGCCGATGACACTAGTCAACTGGTGCCCCCGACCTATTTGTAAGTTTGTATGACGAATAACAAAAAGAAAAAGGGAAAAGAGAATAAGCGGGCGGAAGAGATTATCTTTCGAAGGATAATGATTGCTCTGAATTTGTGCGCGCGCGCCCGCACGCTTCGCCGAACAGCACTTCCTGAATACACGTAGTATCGATGCAAAGTGAAAATGAAAACAGAGTAAAAGTAACACGATAACTTGGAAGTTTCAAGGAAAACCTAGAGAAACTCCCGAAAAAGAGTGGTTTTCCGGCAAAACTGGAAGAAAAACCTGCCTTAATACTGTTTGTCCACGAACTGTACACGAGGATAACAATAGAGCGCGTTTGCACACATTGAAGAGATTTCTTCGCGCGGCAATTTGAAATTCATGTTTTTCAGCCAAGAGATCCTGAACATGTCGTTCCTGATATCCGAGCCGCTCCTCTCCAAGATCCGTCAGAAGGCTGCGCCGACGTTCGAGAAGTACAAGGTGTTTCTGCCACCGCAAACCGCCAGCTACATGTGAATCGCGTCCTCCACTTTCAGCCTTTCCACTTTCGCATCGACCTCATCCGATTTCAGTATCACTCTGTTGTAGTTCGCCCGTCTAGTCTCTTTTCCCGCTTCCATGTACATTTTCGATATCTCTGCTGTCCTTCAACTCGTTCCACCCCCTATAATAAATCGTCCCGTTATTCTTATTGGTAACCAGAAGCTGGGTGGAGAAGGATAATCGGCTGCTCACATAAATGTAGAAAAAGAAGAAAAGAAGTATAAGTAGATAGATGCTTTCCGGCAATTATCCGCCGCACCGTAGTCGACGCGGCGAGAGAGTGCACGTCGCCAGGAGACGCAGACACGAATCAGAAGCAGAGAAGAAGAAAAACGACGATGATATTGGTGGAGGGGGGCCACTGGCACACCGGAATATTCGACATTCCTCCACCTTCTTCTCTTTCTTCTTCTTCTCCTTGTTCTTCTTCTTTTGCTTCTTATGCTTCTCCTTTTTCTTCTTCAAGGTCCTGACAAGAAAAGTGGGCTCGCTGGGAGCTCGTCGAGCATCGTCCAAGAGTTCACCGTTAACTTCTACTCGTTGCATTGTTATCCTCTTGATTTGCTGATCTTTTTGAAGTCCTTCAGAGTCAGTCTTCGAAAATTCGGTGGCTCAGTTCGCACCGTGCCCTTCTCTTCGTATGAATATGCAACTGGTGCCAACAGGTACTGATTTTGATCGGGCTTATTCTAGCAAAAGTAGATCAATAGTGGAGAATCCTGGTCGATATGGACATATATTACTAGACTTGGAACCTGATCATGATAATATTCAGACGATCCCGATGAAAAGATTCGTCGGTCGTCGAACGGCATTCAGAACACATCACCTTCGAACGATGGGACGGTGGCGGTGGACGAGGAGCAGAAGGATCCGGCGAGAGAGCAGTGGTCGGGAAAGGTTCCTCTCCTCGAACTCTCGTCCCCTCTCGATTCAATGGCTCATTTTCAGCTCGACTTCCTTCTTTCAGTCGTAGGGTTCGCAGTAGACCTCGGCAACATCTGGCGGTTTCCGTACTTGTGCTTCAAGAACGGAGGCGGCGTCTTCTTGATTCCCTACTCCATCATGGTTCTTCTCACCGGAGTCCCTCTGTTTTACATGGAACTGTGTCTCGGGCAGTACTACCGGAAGGGGGCCATCACCACTTGGGGCCGCATCTGTCCCCTCTTCAAGGGCATCGGCTACTGCGTCATCCTCACCGCCTTCTACGTCGACTTCTTCTACAATGTGATCCTCGCCTGGGGTCTCCATTATCTCTACACCTCATTCAGGTGAGCTCTTCTCCAACGTCTTCTGACCTTTTCTGTTCAGGTGGAGTCTGCCGTGGGCGTCTTGCAACAACACGTACAACTCTGCCGCTTGCTACGAACCGCACTGGTCCGAGGACGGCACCGCAATGTGTCGGAGTGCCAACGAATCAGTTTCAGCCGAGAAAATCTCGGCCGCCGAAGAGTACTTCTAGTGAGCTCCCCCCAGCTTTCCGATTCCCTCTACATTCTTCGTTTTCAGCAAGGGATTCCTTGGTCTTCACGAAGCGAACGCACCGAACTCTCACGTCGTCCGGAGTTTCACCGATCTCGGAAGCGTCCACTGGGACATAGCGGTAGGCTCTCGCCCTCTTCTCCATCGCATCTCCTCTTTCTCAGCTCTCTCTTTTCGTTGTTTACCTGATCTGCTACTTCTCCATGTGGAAAGGCATCCACACTTCCGGAAAGGTCGTCTGGTTCACCGCCCTCTTCCCGTACGTCGTCCTCGGAATCCTCTTCATCCGCGGAGTTACCCTCCCCGGATGGCAGAACGGAATCGAGTATTACCTCCGTCCGAACTTTGAAATGCTCCGGGTAAGCTCGAAAGGAGATGTCAGGTGACTCTTCGCGTTTCCAGAAGCCCTCCGTCTGGCAGGACGCGGCCACCCAAGTTTTCTTCTCTCTCGGTCCCGGCTTCGGCGTTCTGATGGCCTACTCGTCGTACAACGACTTCCACAACAATGTCTACGTGTAAGTGAGCCCATCAAGAGCTCCGAACTGGCTCAGCAGTCACCTACCCTCTCTCTCCATCTTTCCAGAGATGCCCTTTTCACCTCCTTCATCAACTGTGCCACCTCTTTCCTCTCCGGATTCGTGATTTTCTCCGTTCTCGGCTACATGTCGTGCAAGTCGGGAAAACCGATCGAAGCGGTCGCCCAGGAAGGTCCCGGACTCGTCTTCGTCGTCTACCCGGAAGCCCTCGCCACGATGCCCTATGCGCCGTTCTGGTCGGTTCTCTTCTTCCTGATGCTCATGACTCTCGGCTTGGACTCCTCGGTAGACTCTGTTTCTCGGAGCACTCTCCTCTGATTCCACGTGTTTCAGTTCGGAGGATCGGAAGCGATCATCACAGGGCTCTCCGACGAGTTTCCGATTCTGAAAAGGAACCGCGAAGTGTTCGTCGTCTGTCTCTTCTCGTTCTACATGATCATCGGAATCACAATGTGCACTGACGTGAGGAAGCTCCAGACTACCCGTGAGACAGTTTTCCATTCAGGGGGGCATTCTTATCATGGAGTGGCTCATCATCTACGGAACCACGTGGGGACTCCTGATCGCCGTCTTCTGTGAAGCCATGGTCATCGCCTACATCTATGGCCTCCGTCAGTTCGTCCGCGATGTGAAGGAGATGATGGGATTCCGTCCCGGAAACTATTGGAAGTTCTGTTGGAGCTGCGCGGCGCCGCTCATTCTTCTCTCGATGATCACGTCGAACTTTGTCAACTACCAGGCGCTCACCTACCAGGACTACCAGTATCCGACGGCCGCCAACGTTCTAGGCATCATTTTCGCGCTCTCGGGCGCCTCGTTCATCCCGATTGTAGGCATCTACAAACTATTGAATGCGAGAGGAAACTCTCTTTCCGAGGTGAAGTCACGTGTTCGAGTGTTCTGGAAGTGTCTCTCCGCGTTTTCAGAAATGGCGGCGAGTGACGATGCCGTACCGGAAGAGACCCAACCAGACCGAGTACATTCCGATTCCGACGACGCAGCCGCACTCTGACATCATGCTTTAGGTCACTTAGCAGATCCCTAGTTTCCCTCGTTTACACTCCCATTACACTCTAGTCACTTCCTCCCCCCATCGACTCCCATTATCCTCCTCTTATTCTCTTTTGTTCCTTCACCCTCTCTCTCTCTCTCTCTCTCTCCCACCTTTTTTTGCTGTTTCTCTGCAAACTTCACCCGAACACCACTGAAATTCCGTTGCTGTCTTCTCCGCAGTAAACCGTCGAAACCTGAATAAAGTTCCTCGAAACTAAGAGAGAGAGACAGCTGTCTCTGGTCGTTCGTTCGTTTTTTCGCGCACTCTTACAGTAACCGGTTGTGAGACACCGTTCGACACGACACTCGTCCCCTTCCAACTTGTTGTTCCTTTCAGCCATTACACCGTGGCGCCAACCGCTTTCCGCGCGCGCGCGCTTCGATTGTAATTGGCGGCGCGGAAGGATTGCTTTCCGCGAGGTGAGTGTGCTGGAGGGATCAGTTGACTTGTCCTCTCGCATTTTTGATTCTCTTTCGCCCACTCGGAATATTAGAATAGGTTCCAATTTCCAGTAGGACCGAAGGTTGCCAGTTCAGATTGAATTCTTCTTCTCTTTCTCCACTGTCTTCTAACTTTTCTTGATTCCCGTCTGATTGACGTGTGGTTCTTCTGATTTCGGGACAGTTTTCGGAATCTACTAGTTTCAAGAACGAAACGAAAAGAAAAGTTCCATATCGAAGAGAGCCCAATTCAGAAGATCCCGCCGTTCGGCCCTCTTCCCACAGAATCAGTGCGAGATGGTCGGTGATTGACCCGTGACTCGTCCTTCTCCATCGACCTCAAATCTCATCTCTTCAGGTGTTCTTCTCCTTCTCTGCGTCTTCTTCTTCTTCGTTTTCTCGCTTCCGTACAGTTTTGTTTTCCCGTAGAGCAATGAGTAATTCAATGCCTCTTCCTCTATTGTTCTAGTCTCTCGGACAGAAAAGGAAGCCAAACCTCCGCCCGCCCTTCCCTTCGCGTAACTCTTTTCGACTAATTCGATTAGATTGCCCGATTAGTACATTAATTTCCCTTCTTCTTTCTCTACCACCGAAAGTGTGAACGGCACGAGGAAGATGCGTGACGAAGACTTCTGCTGTGCCATTTGTCTCGACTACTTCGTTGAGGTAATAAATGGGTCGGAACTCGGAAGAGGAGTTCTCTTTTCTCTCCAAATTGCAGCCAGTTATCATCGAATGCGGCCATTCCTACTGTCGATTCTGCATCGAGAGCCACTTGAAAATCACAGAAAAGTGCCCATTGTGTCTCGAAGCGACGAGCAATCTGATCAGAAATCGGTGAGTCCGACCTCTCAGAGTCTCCGAATCCTTCCCGTTTCAGACAGCTCGAATCGCTGACTATGAGCTACGTGTCGGCTCAAAAGCAAGGCGACGAGTACTACGAGAGGATGAAAACGAACAAAAAGAAGCTGCTGCTCCAGAACAGAGCCTCTGTGATCATCGAGTTGACAAAGAGAGCGGGAAACTCGGAGGAGCTGTGTAACCTCGTGAAAGTGGGGGAACCCGATGCGAGAAGGCTATAATTAGGAGGCATTTCAGAGAGTGACGGACGAGGAGCTGAAGGCCGAAATAATGCGGCAATCGAGAGAGTCGTCTGGAAGAGCGAACAAACGGACCAACTGATCCGCTCGGCAAACACCTTCCATCATGTAGACGTGTTCTTCAATCGCCATCCTCCCCCCATAAACACACACAACGACCGCCATCTTTTTCTCTCTTTCTCTCTGTTTCTGTGTGTCCATCATCTCCGTGGTTACGCAACGCTCGCCCTCCAATTCCCTCCAGATGACCCTTTTTCGAGCTGTGACCTATTCATCTTTCGCTCCGTTCTTCTCTTCCCCTCTTTATGACTAATAAACTCGCTTGTTCTTCTCACATTCGCTCGCCACCATCGCAGCGAAATGTTCGCAGCGGGACAGCTGTTTTCTCTGCTTAACAGCTGCACTCTATCATCTTTTTCGGGCGGCCTTCTTTCAGTGTTCCGAACATCTTGTTGAGATTCACACAAAAGATATAGTGATAGGTCGCGCGATGAATGTTGAAAACGTGCCGAAAGCCCACTCTTTTCTCGTTGGAATCAGTACTTTTCTCCGAACATTTTCGTGTTAGTTCAACCTCCGTACCCGAAACCAGGCAAAAGTTAGCCGATTCCGTTTCCGAAGGGATCACTCGATTGCGGTGGAGCGCATTTGCTCTATGGGCAGGTTGGCACGTATCTTCGAAAAAAAAGGCATATCACGCGAGTCAGGAAGTGCGCTCTAATTAATATCCGGTTAGCAGCCCGCTCAATGCCATTGTCTCGCCCGTCGCCCCCAGTATTTCTTTCGAAATACTTTCGTTTTTCCGTCCCCCCCCCCCCCCCCCAATCTTATTTTCGTTCCTCGCATTCAACGGTTTTCGTGTCCATCGATTGTGTGTGAAACGGAAAATGTTTATGCGTTTGGGTGTTGCAGCCGCCCCCAAGTGATTCCTCCTCCGCACCGCCCGATCATCGATCCGTCCGCCTGCTCGGTCTCTCTCGTGAGCCGTCTCTCTTGCATACAGGTGCCCCCCTCGCACCCGCCCCTACCTCCATAACCGCCGCTCTCCCTCTCTCTCCCCCTCCGTGTCCACCCCAGCCGTCCCGTCCCCATTCATTACTCGTCTCTTCGTTCATTTCTTTCCGGCTACGCGCGCGCGCGCACAAGATGGCGTGCTTCGTCCGAATGTCGCCGGTGATGTATGTCATCTTCGTCTACGCCGTCTACATGCTGCTCGTGTTCCCGATCACCGAGCTCATCACCTTCCTCGTCCGAACGTACACCGACGTGCCGCCGGCCGACCAGTATCTCATCGCGCGATGGATCTATCTGGCGTTCCTCGTCTCGTTCATGCCGTGCTATTTGTTCGCTTTCTATCTCAGTTGGCGCAAGAATCGGGCCAAGCCTCTCTTCGTTCCAAAATGGAAGACCAGGTGAGAACACATGCTCCCCATCGGCTCCCTTCTCGAATGTTCACTTTCAGCGACAACCTGGAGGAGGACGACTTCATGTGCACTATCTGCTACGATCTGCTCGTCGAGCCGCAGACTCTGCGCTGCCAGCACTCATTCTGCAAAAAGTGCATCTCGCAGTCTCTGCGTCTCACGAGGAAGTGCCCCTCTTGCCAGCAATGGGTCTACTGGTGCTCGACCAACGAGTGAGTTTTTCGAAAGACCACAGTACGAATCGCCGCTTGCTGATTCTTTCAGGCAGCTCAAAAAGAAGATCAAAAGATGGGTCAAAGAGCAGGACCGAGCGGAGGAGTACGCGGAAGTCGTCGAGCTGAAGAGCGGAATGAAGATCGAGAAGAACGGCTTCTTCGCCGGAATCTGCTCCTACATGACGCCGTTCTTCGAGCTCCCGGAGCCGCGCGTGGTGCGAATGCGTCCGATGAGAAGACTCCAGGCCGGAAGAGTTATCGTTGAGCCGGTCCCCGAGCCACTCGTCATGCACGTCCGGAACGAAGCTCGCGAGCCCGCGCCACAACTCCATATCGCCACATCTTCGGGTCAACCAACCGTTAATATGAATTGAATCGCTCAGTCTGAACACTGAATAAAACAGTCATTCCCGTCGTGCTTCATTATGCACACTCAATTAGCAGAAGGGGGTCACTGGCCTGGGAAGCGAGAGGAGGCCACCACCTGGCCCCTCTCGGATTCATTCGGGGGGCCAAGACAATAACAGATCGACGACAGACGATTATGGTGGGACAGGGGCGGCAGCAGCAGCAGGTGTTACTCCTCACAGAAGAAGAAGAAGAAAAAGGATTTGCCAGAAAATCGTACTAAACGTCGCGGTTTCCACTCGTTTCTCTCGGTTTCTTATGCTCGTAAGCCATGCGAGAATGCTTTTTGTGAGTCACACAGATCGGCGCGAAACTTTTGTAGTTGAAATACATATCGAAAACGAGGAGAGAGCACAAATGCTCGAATGCAGCCAGTGCCTCTCTTCCTGTTTTCGCTGCTTCCGATCAGAATTCAAGGCATTATTAAGGCAGCGGAGGAGTTTTTCGACCAACTTTTTGTGATAACACCACTTCCTCTCCCACAAATACTGTTTTCGAAAACAGAAAAGAAAACTATACCGCAGTCAGCAGGATTCGAACCTACGCGGGCAGAGCCCAATTGATTTCTAGTCAATCTCCTTAACCACTCGGACATGACTGCACGGTGGGCGCCGCTCTCGGTGGACTAGACCCGATCGCAGAGACCACAAATGCCATCGGCGCCAGAATGCCAGTGATAAAAGTACACTTTGGACCAGAAATAGGTCAATGTGCGCTGGAAGACATGCTGATAAAAGAAGAAGAAGGAGAGTTTAGCACAGTTGTGTATGCATAATCCGTCGTCGTCGTCGTCTGAACTATAAAACTAACACTCCGCCTCTACTCTTTTTATACCGAAAGTTTGCACAGCGCAGTCCAAAAGTGATTCACATTTCGGTTCCCAAGGCACAAGCCGCCCCTCCGAACTTGCCAGTTTCTTCATGTTTCGTGAACCCAGTTGTCACAGTTTCTTATATTTTCTCCCCCCATTTCTCATGACGCAATTCGGTGCCGCAGAAAACGTCATTTTTTGACCCCCGTCGTCACATGAAACTAAAAGAACTGTGCTCTCTCTCTCTCTGTCTTCTTCGTTTTCCCATTATCGAGCCGTGTCCGTTTTCGTGATAAGACCCAGTTAGCTCCCCCGCTGATACGAGCCAATGGGCGGTTCGATTCGAGCCCGAGAAACAATACAAACATGTGACTCTTTCCCGTTTTCCCTTTCCAATTTCGGGTCTCAAATTGACGATTGACCTACTTTTTCAATTGAATTAGTCGGTGCATAAATCAATCTGGAAATTCATTTCCTTTCTTCTCCGGAACATTTTCGTTCCTCCCAATATTTGAATTCGCCAGTGGGAGGGACTAGAAAAAGCAATCACTCGTACTCTGCCACAGACATTATGTTTCCGATTTCGTGCAATGTTTCGTACCTCATGGTTTTATAGCTTTCTCAAGTTGTCATGTTTGCCAATTGACAGTTGTTCCGTTCCGGAAATCGATAATGAAACGTTTCAATATCAGTGGGAATCTGGGAAACACGAATGGAAAACGAGTCCGAACCAACTAGACCGTCACCTAATCTTCTGCTCCAAAAGAGTTTGCCCTTCGAAGTGCCACGTGACTTGTATCTAAAAACATCGCTCCGACCCGATAAGGAATCTGAAACCTTTTCAGTCTTCCATCAAACAGAAGGCCCTCCCCGCCGATTCGTTCGTTTCCAGAGAACTCCTCCGGCTCTAGAATGACGTCGCGGCGTCGTACAATTCTTCCAGTATACGTCTGATGTCAAAAAACTACATTCATTACTCATCCTCCCCCCAATATATTCCATTTCATTGCTTTCTCTTTGTTTCGAAAAGAAGGCGGACAAGTGTTGCGAGGCTGCTGCAAATCGAAAATGTGTTTGCTCAATGACACAGTTTAGCCCCCGCGTCCGTTCGTCCCCATCAGACCCCCCGCTTTCCGCGTCATTCTCACTTATCACACCCTCCTTCTCGCCGTCATTGTCACCTTTTTCAGATTCCCGATGCCTTTCATCCGAACGGATCGACTCGAACGGACCACCGAATACCCGAATCCGGCGTGCATTGTGAGTCATTTCAGACTCATCACGAACTCTCCGCTAACATTCTGTTTTTGATACGGGAGTGCAACGTCTTCTCTCTTGTTTTGCCAACCAACGTTTCAACTTTCGGTCGTTCAGGACAACGATCCGAACTGCGACCTGACCCGCTACCTGCTCGTCCTCATCATTTTCGTCGTCATCATCGCGTTCTTCATGTGCATCTGCAGGAGTTTCATGCGGCTCGTCATCTACAAAAGGTGCGTGGCATCGAAAACAGTTCGGTTTGGTTGATCAGTGACCAACTTGATACCCGGCAGATCAGCTCCGGGCTCAGTGAGCACCGAGAGCACTTCGAGCACATTAGCATGCGAATCGAGAGAGAGAGAGATTGTTCCCTTTTTTGACGAAAGCCCCCCTCGACGAGTCTATTATTATTGCGTGTTTGCTCCCCGCCAGGGCTCATGCTCATCGTATCCTACACCACAAAATAGTACAAAAACAGGCGCAGTTTGTATATTTTGGGAGAGAATGCAGACGGCGGTTCCGTTTTTTGAAGGCTCCCCTTCTCGTTTTTAGTGACATTTCGAAAGAGAGGAGGTGCATTCAAAACAAAACACGCCTCTTATCATAAAAAAGCCTACGAATCGATAGCATCACATGCGCCATTCGCTGCCGCACTCGGTCACTCCCGAGTACTTTGCGAACCAGTAATGTGCTGCTTCCTGCTCTGTTTTCTCGATCTGTTCAGGTAAATCGCTCGGTTCGAGTTATCAAGTGGAGATTCTCGATCGATTCTTATCAACCCAGAATTCCGAAAATAGCGAAGAATTATGGGAAACGTTTCGCTTCTTCTCACCTCGTGACTTTCAGGAACAGGAACCCCACCCAAAACGACACCGATGTCATCTATCCGAGAGATGGTGAGTGCAGATTAGAAGTGGGAGAAGAAGCCGTGGGTAGGAGGGGGATGATGAAACTTGGCGCTTCTTCAGTCGTCGTCCGAATCTACGACGGTATCCAGACAAGCATCAGTGAGCATATCAGATGTTGTGATTGTCTTTGAGTCTAGAGAATCCAGAGCATGGGGGAATGATCGAATTTGGAACTCTGATGGATTCTCTCGTCCGTTTCAGACCAACACCACCGTCGGAGCCACCAGAACTTCGGGTTCATCGATCCTCCGCCGCGATACGACCAGATATTCAAGAGAGGAGGAGGCGCGCCTTCGGTCATCACGACTCGTGAGGCTCCCAGCGTCACGAGGTCTTCTGGAGACGCCGGTCTTCCTCCGAGCTACGAACAGGCTGCCATCATCTCGTAAGTCCACATTCCTAGCACACGGAAAGTGTGCCAAAATATGCGTTCTACGCCCTGATAACGAGAAAAAGACGCTGACAATTACAGTCGATCACAAGCAGTTTCGCTCTCGCAAAACACCTTCCGTGAGGTTCCGCTGACCGCTGCAGTCGACATGGAGCAGTGAGTTCGACGAGCGACGCGCGAATCGGAACTGATCTTTTTGCAGTCCCGTCATGCCGTCGCCCTCCTCCACCGTGCTCGACATGGAGTCCGAAATCGCCAACATTCAGAACCACGCGCACGCCTGTGTCCACCGCTACGACTCGAACCACGCGAGAGAATTCTCGCGCACCGCCGCCTCAGTCTCGGCGCCCTCGTCCTCGGCGGCTCTGCCGGAGCTCGAAGCTCCAGAAGGTGCGTCCCTTCCCCGCCGTCCCTTCCTCCGATTCTCGTTTCTTTGCAGGTGGTCCACCCGGCTACGATGCCATCAGTCTCGTCAACGAGACGGCCGTTTCCTCCGCCAGCTGAGGAGACCCTTCCTGTGCCTCGTTCCTCATCCGATCTCTCCGTCATCCCCATAGCTCACTCCACACCTCCTCAATCTATCATCTTCTTCGCCATTCGTTGTGCTCGGTTTGCGCATAATTTCTGCCCCCATCGATATGTTGTATTACGTATAAATAGCTACTTTCATTACAAAACAAAGCGGGAAAAGAAGAGAAAAGACAGTGTGTCGTTGTAATGACATACAAGTGACAGAGATCAGAAAATGGGGAAAAAAGGGGGGAAGAGTTGAATGCGAACGGGGCGACAAAGGGTCCAGAACAACCGGAAGGCCACGGAAAGAAAGCGAGAAGAGCGCGAATGCAAGAGGATCACATGACTAGTCCGATTCCAGAGTCCGAAGCGGCGTCTCCTTCGCTCTTCAACGTTGGCTCCCCGTCGTCTTCGATGGCGATGGCGAGCCGTTGCGAGATGGAGCCACTCCTGCTCGAGATTATCTCGTCTGGAGCGTAGATGACGTCGTCCGCGTGGTTCTCCGGAAGACGAATCTGACTGGTGTACATGGAGATCGTCGACCGGTTCATGCTATCGTGGTCTCCGCTGTGAGAAGACGTCGAGAGTCGGTGATCTCCGCCGTTGCTGGTGGCCATTGAGATGGGTCGACTGCCAGACGCAGACGATCTCGAACGGAATTGAACCTTCGTTCTGGAAATCGGAACGTCTTCTGGATTCGAAGCTCCGGAAACTCACGGAGTGCTGAATCGGCTCTCGACGGGTGCCGACATGACACTCGTCGGATCTTCGCCGTTCTCGTACTTGAACTGCATCAGATCGAAACTCCTCTTCATCGCCTCCTTCTCTTCTTCGTCGTGAAGCTGCTTCCGTCGCAGATCTTCGATCTGTTGCACGAGGATTCTGAAGACACGAAGCATAAAAACCAGCGATTCTCTCTCCAATCTCACTTTTCCCCGTTGATCTTCTGGTCCAACAGTTGCTTGTACTCGTTGGATTTGTGTTTCCACTTGCTGATTTCAAGATCTTTCAAGGGGATCTCGTCGACTTGGAGGGACAACTGAAAACGATTTTCAACTATCCATGCAAAAAAAGAAACTCACATTTTGATTCTTCGCTCTCAGCTCTTTCATCTCGGCCGATTTCATCTCCAACGCCGTCTGAAGCGAAGAGATCTCTTTCGTGAGCATCTGATTCCGGTGGTCGGAGTCGTGGGCAAGAGCCGTTTGCAACGCCTTCTTGTCAGCACTCAGCTGCTCGCACTGCTTCTCCGCCTCGGCGATCTTCTCGTCGAGACAAGCGACCACCTTCTGATGCCTGTTGCTCATCGCACACATCTCTGCGTCTCTCCGTGCTCTCTCCTCTTCCAGACTTCTCTCGTACTCTTTGCTCTTTTCGGCTGTCTGCAAAGAAACAATGCCTGTCTCTGGAAGATCGAAAACACCCTCACCTGAGCTTCGTGCGTCTTCTGTATCTTGTCGATAGTGCTCGCATGATTGCGGATGACTGTAAAAATAAGGAGAATGACTGGAGCGGCGCCGGCGAGAATCGAGAGAAGGGACGATGACGTGGCACACTCCTTGCTCACAATCATGCACGCGGAGAAGGAGAACGCGGCGATTACTGTGGTGGCGAGAGTAGTTCGTTGGTGGCGACGCATGGCCGGGCGGCAAACGCTTCGAGAGAGAGAGGGGAAAGAAAGCGGCGACAGGGGGGGGGGGGGGGGGGCCTCCGCGTATTGTTCTGGTGTTGAAAACGGCTAGATGGCCGTCCGGATAAGAATAAGCGCGCGGTTCTTTCTTCTCGCTTCTCGCAACGGGAAAGTGGAGATGAGAAATCAGTTGAACCGGGGCAGACCGGGCCCGCCGCGAACAAGCAAAAAGAGAGGAGGAAGCGCGACTGGGAGGGGTTTCCGCGGGCAGCAAACTGCTAATCATGTACTTCTTCCTTATGTGTTCTCTCGTTTTGGGAACGAACGGGAGGGGTCTGTTTCAACGTACTCTGCTGGTTGTTGTTCTTCATCTGCTCCACGTCTTCCTCGAACTTCTTCCGCGCTTCGTCGAGCATCTTCTTCAGATCCCCGAGCTCCGCGGTCTTCTTCTCTGCAACCCGAAAGGCTCATCTTCTCATCGGAATAATCTAATTTCCTCACCGAACTGCTCGCCGATCTCTCTCAATTTCCGCTCGCTTTCGTCGTTCATCCTCGCCATAACAAGCGTGATTGCTTCGAAAGCTCGGGCGGAATGTTGGAGTCTCGCGAGCTTCTCTTTTTCGTCTGTAGAAGTCAATCAATATGACTTGGACTGGGAGAAACGACTCACCAATGGCAGTTAGCTTTCTCGGTTTGGCAGAAGACGTGGTCGAAGAAGTAGCCGAAACCTTTCTCGGCGCTTGAATCTTGCCTCCTCCGGCGAAAGAAGACGTCGGGAAGGATCCCTTCGGAGCCGCAGCAGGGATCGAACTGGTCCCGTTCGCCTTCTTCTCCTCTTTTCCTGCAGTCGAAGGCGGCGAGACGACGGCAGTCTTCGCGGGAAACACCTTCTTCTCTTTCTCGACACGCTCTGCAAGAGTCGATTCAAATAGTCAGACGGGCACAAAAGATTCCAAACCTTTCGGCGGCGGGGCCACATACAACGGCTTTCTCTCCTTTTTCTGCCTCTCGACGGGCGGCGCCGGTGACGTCTTCGCCTTCGCATTCAAGGTTTTCAGAGGCGTTTTCGAGATGCTCCGACGCGGACTTTCCGTCATTTCTCCTGCAACCGACATTGAATACTAGTTGACGAAAAGACGCGAAAAGGGAAGCGGAAAGCCGCGGAAGTTCGCTCTCTCTCTCTGTTTTATTATGAATGGATGAGGAGCCGCTTCCTCCTCTCAATGATGTTTTGCTTCTCGCCTTCCCTCCCTCCCGCCTACCTTCTTTATTCTCCTTCTGAGCTTTCGGAGCTGGCGGCGGCAGAAGAGAGACGCGACTTTTGATTTCCTTCTTCGGCTTCGTCTTCTCCGCCTCAATCGACGCCTACAAATGCAATTCGACGGGCTCTTCGCTTCGCCTTAGTTTTCTCTCACTTTCAATTGTTCCATCATCAGCTGATGTTTACTCGGAGCCTTCGGCTTGACGGGAAACTTCGGAGCCGCCGGAGCAGCAGGCTCTTCTTTCTTCTTCGCCTTCTCCGCCATTTTCGAGTCGGTCTGAAAACGAAAAGAATGACACTAATTGTTGATTATTATCACTTGTTATCAGGCACTTGTGGGCGATAAAAACGGAAAACGAGACCGGGTGGGGGCGAAAGAAAGGAGAAGAAGAAGACGGAAAAGTTGGGTATGTTTTTGGCGGCTTTCCGCCGTTTCGTCGTATTCAAATCATGATTCCTTGCATAAATTACAGAGAGACACGCCCGTTATTCAACACCAGGGCGGTGGAAAAACGACTGGTTCCCATCGAAAACGCAGTCGAAAAATGTTTGTTCCGGGAAAACTCTCTTTCGGTTTTCTCGTTCCCGGCAGCTACAGTATATCTGTGGCGGGAACTTGAACTCGAAATGGCACGTTGAGTTCGGGCTTGAAAAAGAGCTGGCTGGATTTCTCAGCTCTGTGACACAGTTTTTTGTGACTGGCTTGCCTTGTTGTCACTCTTGGTGTCCTCCTTTCTGGAACCGGAATCGCTCTCCGGGGACGCCATGGAGCACGCTGAAGGCGATTGCTGGGGAGGAGAAGACGGCGGCGGGATGTCCAAGTTGCCTGAAGACGTCATCCATCATGCTCATTCTCTGCTCCAACGACTCCCTCTCACCATTTTCGCGGACTTCCACTTTCGGCGTCTGCATGACGGGCGGCTCCACGATGAAGTCGGAAGACGTCAACGTCGTCGTCGTCGTTGTCTTCGTCTTCGTTGTCTTCGCCGTCAGATTCGCATTGAAGTCGTTGTTGGGAAGAGGCAGTGCTCTCGTCTCGACGAGCGGCGTCTCGAGCTCGTTCTCGTCTTCTATTATCGGAAGATGCTCAACGCCGATCCGCGACTCGCCGAGCACCATAGACGATTGCACTGAAACGAAGGATATTGTTGCGGAGCCCGTGACTTTCAGAGAACAACTCACGCTGCTCTTCTCTTCGCAACGCTTCCCTGTCAATGTTAAAAACGGACTGAACCATCGGCACACTCATCAGATCATCGTCCGTGGGCATCGGAGGCTGAAACAAGAAGTGTGTCTCGAACAGGTGCTCTGTCTCTCTTCTTCGAATTACCCCTTTCCTGACGGTGAAAGTGCAATTCGAAGTGATCATCGAGTCCGCGATATCGCTCCAGGACCCGTTCGAGACGTTCGAGAACTGCAACTTTACCAATATAAACTGGGGTACGAGTAAAGTGTGCAAAACGACCGATGAAAGCAGGTGTTTTTGAATGAGACAAAACGACGGAGAGAGCAGGTGAGGAGCGAGAGACCGAATTTTGAAAAGATAAAAAGAAAAAGTGCCTCCAGAGCAGCATATCCACACAAAACACACACACACTTTACAACGACATGACCGGCGCGAGACCGGATTAGAAGAGCAAGAAAGAGAGAGAGAGAAAGAGATAAGTTGGCAGGAGAAGAGAAAATGAAGGGAAGAAAGTTTTCAGGCAGGTGGAGGCGACGAATTCTTCATCTTTTCTCCTCCTGCCTGCCCACCGGACGAGGCTGCCACACGCATTCAGCCGTGCTATTATTGTTATTATACACGCGCTGGCGAGAAAATAGACAGGAAGTGTGGAGTGGTGGAATAGTGCAACTTTCGGAAGGAAACAGGGAATTCGGATGGGAACACACTGACAACAACTACTACTGCCACGTCACAGATCGGCATGCCGTGACGTACCACCGAACCGTCCATCATGTCCGAGAAGATGGACATTTGCATCGGATCCTGCTGCGTCGAGGGAATCGAGATGGGTTTGGAGGACGGAACGTAGATCGACTGAGACATCACGTCTTCTTCCGGCTTCCGCTCTTGAGTCAACGGATTCCGCAGCTGGAGAGCCGGCAGCGCGGAGCGAGAGAGACGCTGTTAGTGCAAGGTAAGAGGGGTGAAGAGGTCGGAATCACGAAGGGAAACGAGGACAATTAGAGACTTACGTTCGAGGGATTAGGTGGCGGCGGCTTCGGAAGCTCGTCCACGTCCAGAGAGACGCGGAAGAGAGGAGCGAAGATGCCATGGTGAGGGGTGGCGATGAAGTAGGAGACGCCTGGAAAGGGAACGGGGTGAGGAGGGGAGCGAAGCGAGTGGGGGTGGCACCTTGGAACGATCCGTCGTGTTTGCCGTTCGGTTCGAGAAGCTCGATGCCGCAGAAGGCGCCTTCCTTGCCGTGGATCGGTCCCACATACCGGAGAAAGCCCTTTCCGACGTTCACAACGTCCACGAGACGACCTATGTCATGGGCAGTGACCACCTGCTGAGGGTTGTCGGCCTGGAAAAGAAGAGGGAAGCGTGAGAAGAAGTGCAGAGGACTGTGGCAGAACTTGTTTCTTCCCGAGGAAGAGAACATCGACCAACTCACCGTTCCCAAGTGCGACTTGTTCATTTATGGTCTGAAAAATGAGTGGTGAGAATGATGATCGGAAAACAGAGAAATGATAAGGAGAAAAAGGACGCGAGAGAGAGATAGAGAGAGAGAGAGAGGGACAGGTCATGCGCGATTCGAAGTGACACTGTGAGTGGAACCTTTTTATGGCGCCGTAAATCAAAAGCGAGACTAGACCAAGTGACGAGAATTCGAAGCGGCGAGAGAGTGGCTGTAACGAGAGGGCGCAGAGAAAGAGAGCGTGAGGTGGTCAGAGAACCGAATTGTACGGCTGACTGAGTACTCTCTTAATTTGATGCCAAATACTTTTTCACTCTGTGTTTCTTTCTTTTGTGCGGTGCGAGTGCGGGAAACTCAAATATTTAGCTGCTGACATCGGAAATATAACTAGTTGATTCGCGGGGAACACGTGTTTATACAGGAGGCCACCCCCGATGCCGCCGCCGCTCGGCTTCAGCAGAACTTATCGCCGGTTCATGAGCAACTGATTCCTTCCGCGCTCTCTCCGCGTCCACTTTCCGCGTGCTGCCGCGCGGAAGCTTCCGCGGCATTAGGGGTAGTATAGAGAGAGAGATGAGTGACAGAACCGATTGTTATCTGGTGGAAATCGAAATGGGAATCGGAGTGCAACACAAAAAGTAGTAGAGGGCGTTTTCGAGGGAAAACGAAGAAGAAGAAGAAGCTACAGAAGCGAAGTAGTCGCGCGGTTTTCAGGTAAAAAGAGAATGAATAATGGACGAATGCAGAAGAATGTGGTATGAAAAGGGGATTACCCGCCGGAAAAAGAGCGGAAAACAACAACACAAAAGACACCGAACTAATAGCTGATTCCTTTTTGGACCGGCTCGAAACGAACCCACGGGAGGGACTAGAAAACGCTCGTGGCCGAGATTCGGAAGTCTTGTTGTAGTGTTTTGGAGTGAGAAAGTGGCAGACATCGTCTGAAAACTGAGCCAATTTCCGAAACTCCAGAAAGGAGAGAGTATCGAATGGCTCTCGGGAAAAATAGAAAAACAAAGAGGAGTCGGGGGGAGATTGAAGTGGTCACTCGGAAGTGTGAAGTGGCTGCTTGATCTGGGCTCTCATTCTCTTCCGGAACACATTACTCGGTAACGATCTCGTTACGAGGGCCACCATATTGTTATTCGAAGGAAGCTAGCAGGTGGTCCCCCTTCACGAAACGGGCTTCTAATTTAGGAAACTGGATACGAAGAGGGAAAAGGAGAAGAAGCAGTGGGGGAAGGATGATTTCGCAATTCAGAAGGCGTCGGAAGCTCTTCAATGGTCGTCCCAAGAGAAGGCGAAAAAGAGGAGCAAACAGACACGCTTAGAAGACGTCGAGGCGGCAAAAACGCACGCTTCTCGGATAATTGGCCCGTCTTTCTCGCGATGAAATGGAAGGGAATGGCGACGAAACGAAGGCGGGGGGCTCCATTAATTCATCGTTACGAATTCGTGTCCGGAATTCAATTACGCGCCAAATACGGAACGAAAGAAAACGAACGTTTCGAATGCAAATTCCTCTCTTCGCTTCAAAACGAAATCAAAACGGAGTGCGAGAGCAGAAACACTTTAGTATTCAACCAGAAAGAGATTGGCGGACAACTCGGAAGGACACAATTTCGGAAAAAAGAGAAAAAGTTGGTGAGCCGAGTGACTTTGTTTGGAAAAAGAAGACGAGAGAAGAGGGGCAGAAGCCGCAGAGAAATCGATATGACGCTGTGTTTGGGGGCTCTCGTGCTCCGGGGGACTCGCGCACGAGCCGTCCTTTAAATGGATGGAAGCGACCAGAAGAAAGGGGAGGAGAAGAAGAAACGGACACAATGGTTTTACGAGCCGACCGACGAGGCTCACTTTTTGATGAAATGCAAAAGAAGCAGACGGAGAATGAAATGGGAAATTCGAAATGAAATGGGGATTCGCAGCGAAAAGACGACCAGCAGTTGAATCGTCTTCTCGAGTTTCTCGAGCATTTCGAAGGATGGAATGACAGAGAAAGTCGAGAAGACTCTCGAGCACAGATGGTGCGCGCCGGGTCCCAATCGAAATGTTTCTTAGACCGGCTCGTCAGGACAAAAAAGGAGAAGATCATAGAAACAGGGCCCGATAAAGTGCACTCGAAAACGGAACTGTGAACTTTGTTGCTTCGAGCGATACTCAATTATAAAACGATTTGGGAAACCACCGAACTCGAACTATTCCGAGTTCTTCTGTTCTGTTTTAATAGTTTCTTAATGATACTACACTATGAATCCAAGGGTGATCACCGACGGAAAAGCAGCGAGCTTCGAGCGTAGAAAAGGTGTTATCAGACAGATAATACGTAGGCATACACACGCAACGGAGAAAACTTCAGACGAAGAAACTCTGGTTCGAAAGGGCTGTACTACAGCGACGACAGCTGTGTTAACACAGAGAGGGTGTGTTCCATTCATTGAAAGGGGGGCATAGTTAGACTTAAACAGAATCGGTCGGCTTCTTCTTGTTTCTGAAGTGAAAAAAGTGCGAAGTGTCGGGTGGAATCATCGTGGAAAAGAGACGGAATCCAGTTCTCGGCGGGTCGTCCAGCTGCCCTTGCTGCCATGTAATCACCGCCTGTAATCACTTCCGCAAACTCTCTTCTCCTTCTTCTTCTTCTTCTTCTTCTTTTTCTCCTCTCACTTCGACCCCCCAACGAAGCGCTTTCTACGCGAGCCGCTGTGCCGAGTCGTCGGAATCCGAGCCCATGCCTATAAATTAACGGGTTGCGCAACACGTGTGCCTCCAGTTTATAAACTCGGCGAACTTCAATTGGTCATTAAAATGAGAGCTCAAAAGGGCGCCGCGCGCGCGCGAGGCGACGAGCAACTGTCATTTTGGAAGGAATGGGAAGGTTCTGTGGACGAAGCCGGGTATCGATTGATTGATGGATGGGCAGGGAGGAGACGATGGGAGCGGAGAAGAGAGCCGCCGGCTAATGAACTCCAATATGACGATGATCCATAGGGCAAACATTGGAAGATTCCACGGTCGGAGACATTCGGAACCATTAGGATGCATCAGCTGCCGAGGATCCTCGAATCGGCACTAGGAAGCATCGGGAAGACGTCGTCCCCTGTCTCCGAGTGTAGCCGCCGATTTGATACAATCATTCTCTCACATGAGGAACCCCGGTTCTCGAACCGAAACCGCAAAAAGGGTGATCAATCACACGACCTTCTTTCTCTCAATTTCTCGAGGTTCGATTAAGTTTCGGCGTTTCTTCGCCTTTTTATCAGCGGGCGATGGCCTCCTGCTTTTCACGAAGCGGAGACGACGACGAAAGAAAAAAAACTCTGTAATCGGTGGTCTCTCTGACTTGGCGAGAAACTGTTAATGATACGGTTTTCAAGGTTTTTTCTTCGCTGCAGGCGGGTATCTGCCGACGAGAAAGAGAGATAGAGAGAATGGGTTTGATGATAAGAAAGCACAGAGGAGCGAGGGAATACGGGGAACGAGGAGGCGTGAACGGTGTTCAAATTAGGCCCGCCACACACACACACACACCCACACGGGAGGAACCTTCTCTCGCAACACTTTTCCTCTTCTTCGCCTTTTTCTTCTTTCATTCTTTCATTCATTTTGAATTCCTCCATGCTTTTTTCTCTCTCAGTTTGTCTAACGGGACTACGGTAGGCGACCCCCTGAGAAACAAAGAGAGGGAGTCTTTTGACGGCGGGGGGCGGCGACTTGAAAGCCGTCGTCCGGCGTGCGTGGCTCGTGTTCCTGCCACTTTTACCGCAACTTTTCCGTGTGAACTCGATTGTCCTTGGCGCGCCGATATCTCTCTTTTCCTTCCGACACCGACAGATAAAGCTTTCGTTCCCTTCCTCCACACATTTCCGATTCGTTTTCCGGGAACCGTTTTCCGGTCGGTTGGGCGTTTCGAGAGAGACCGTAATCGAAACCTTCCCAATCGGAATTTGGTTCCTTTCGCATCAGACACGATTCTGTCGTTGATGATCGAAGATGGCGGGAACCTTAAAGTGCTGATTCGTTTAGTCTCAAGTTCCCCAACTGTTCAGAACCTTCGAATCCGAACGCCCGGAGCCTTTCCCACCTCTCGCAAAAAGCCCATTTCGATCCCCTCTTTCCCATCCCATAATAAGCTCGTAATGTATAAGGTCGCCTCCGGAATGTCTCCTTTTTTCACGACCGCTTCCAAACCATACCGCTTGGCTGCCCCGTATGTACATACAAACGCTCGATGAACCGCGCTCTAATTCAATGAGAATATTGGAACATCATCTATATACAACGCAGAAAGAAGAGGGCGAATGGGAAAATACAAGTTTATGGGAGGGTTTGCGAAGGAAAAGGTGTGAAATAAGCGAATGATTGAGAGGAGGCGATTGACCGTGTGCGGTCGGAGATGACCAAACGAAGCGTTTACGGTAGGTGTTTCAATGCCAAGGGCATCAAAAAGACGAAGAAGTAGAAGTAGAAGAAGAAGAATAAAGGAGTAGAAGATGACGAGGTTCGAATTGCGGGTCACCTAGTCGAACGATAGGCGGTTTCAGAAGAAGAAGAAGACAGTCTCTCACTTTAGATCTTGACGATTCGATTCTATCGCTCAACACAGTTCTTATCATCAGATTCTGATCGGATTCAGATGTGACTTCAGAAAGTTCATCTCAAAGAGAATCGTTGAAAAGCCCGAGTACGAGTCACTCTTGTTCTTTTGATCATCAGTTTTCAGAAAGAGGTCTTTTGAACTTTGGGAATCGTATCCCACAGAGAGTTCCTCTTGTTCATATCTGGGGGGCTCTGTATTCGCACCGATCCCTCTCTTCCAGCTTCCTCCTGTTCTTTCTTATCTTCGCCCCCCTTCGTCCTCTTTCTCTCTCTCCTTGTTTTTCCTTCCTTTCCGCATCACGCTTCATCTTCCCCCCTCAAAAAAGAAACAAA
Organism: Caenorhabditis sulstoni; assembly: GCA_963966605.1. Lineage (NCBI taxonomy): Eukaryota > Metazoa > Nematoda > Chromadorea > Rhabditida > Rhabditidae > Caenorhabditis > Caenorhabditis sulstoni. The sequence continues at coordinate 5,861,126 of OZ016477.1, read as the reverse complement.
AAGAAAGTAAAATGGTAATAAGTGTTCGTCGCGTCTCTCCTTCCTTCCTGCCTCCTGCCTCCCCCCTGTCACCAACTGGTATGCTTTCGCTGAAAACCGTCGTCGCTGCATCTCGCGCACGGTGTGTTTCTGCCTCATGTCCACACTGAAAATACACTTAATGCGTCGTCGTCTTCTGCTTCTTCTGCTTCTTCTTCTTCTTCTTCTTCGTTCGGTGTTGTTTTCCTCTTCCTCCGCCATCATCCGCCGTCTCTCCTCTTCGGAATATGTTGCCTTCTGAGATGCGGATAAGTGAAGCCAAAACGAAACATCGGGCTATGCCATTACTATGTATTACTGTATAAAGGGCTGGTTTCTTATTTTCAGACAGACCTCTTCGTCGCAACATGTTCGCTTTTAAGTGGCGGAAGGAGCGGGGCGAATAGATAACACATCCAAAATGCGGAAGATCTTCGCCTCGCTGCTGCCCTCCCTCAAGTTGTTTCATTTCGAATGCTACCGTAACCCGCAGAGAGAAAACTTGCGCCGCCATTCAACATTTGTCGTCGACGATCTCCTCGCCAGGCCTCGAAAGTTTTCATTCGGCACATGGCCCGCGGTCAATTTATTCTTTCTGAAGGCGGCTTGTGAACACGGTCATTTCGACGCGCCGGCTCTACGGTAGACTCGTTCGGAAGCTCGCGGAGAAGGAAGCAAACGTATCCATTTCAAATCGCATCTGATTCCAATCGTGTAATTCACACGGGCGGCAACACAAACAAACTTATACAAACAAAAAATAGGCTCGACGGGAGGTGGTGGTGGGGGTTCAATCCAGATGTGTTTTCGTTTCAGAACAACTTGAAGTCGACGATGAAGGTTGTCCCCCCGTTTGTTTTCCCGCGCGCGTTCGTCCTTCTTTCACACTCACTTTTTTCCCCCTCAGATCGAGTCCATGGGTTTAGGGAGGCGACACCAAACAAGCAAGAAGTGTCGCTGAAGATGAGCCCGCAACCTTTCTCATTGTCGCATTATTCGGGTTCCGATCTATTGCGATGCTCTCGGCGCGGCTCACGTCGTATTGGGGGGAGGCTGACCTGTTTGTTTCGCAAAAAAGGCTTCTTGCGCTCTTGGTGGCGCCCCTTCTCGTCCGAGAAGAGAAGAGAAAGAAGAAAACGATACGCAAACACATATATATTGCTGCTATAGGAGGAGCGGGAACGAGGCGCGAGGAACGAGATGTGTGCGAGCTTAACTCGGAGCGCACGGACGCCCGCGCCCCGGATCACTCTTGACCATCTTCGGAAGGGGCAGCCTGGAGGCGAGGAGCGAAGGAAAGAAAGAGAGAGAGAGAGAGAAAGTGAGAGAGAGAGAGAGAGGAAGAGAACGGAAAAGGGAGAGGAGAGAGGGTCGAGCCTGTTGATCCCATCATCCAGAGTCTTTGAACTTGATCGCGGTCGGTTCGAAGACTATGACTCAGGAATTCGGTTTTCAATTCTTGAAACGAAAAACGTGGTGGGAGGCTTTCCCACTTTTGGATACTGGAAGACGATCATAAGCTGATCCCTCCGCAATTCAACATCACAGAGTGTGGAGCTCATCACACATCTCCTCCACGTTCTCTTCACCCCCATTCTCTCGCTCTCTTCGTGCTCCGCTATTCTCGTTCTGTTCTGGCACTTGCCCTACTTTCAGATCGCCGAGTGACCGTCGCGTCTGAAACCGTTCGCAATCAGCGGAAGACGGGCTCCCCCGGCCGCCTGCGCCTGTACACACAATGACATAGACACAAAGAAAGGTGAGTGATCCCTCGCATTGAAAATGTGCGAAAACGGGAGGGGTTGCTGGACTGCTGCTGCTGCTGCTGCTCAACCTTCTTATTCTCTTTATTTGACATATCGAGAGCAGAGCAACAAGAGGCTAGAGATGGACACCCGCATTTGGGCCTTTTCGCCCCTTAACAACTTTCTTCCACCCAGATCTGTCGCCCCGTCCTTCTGCCACATCAACTCAATTACTATAAAGTAACAGAAACTTTCGCCTTCCTCTTTTCCCTCCTGTCGATTGCCAATCGACGACGGCATCGCCTCTCCCTCTCTCTCCTCCTTTTTCTGGTACAAGCATCCGCCGCCCTCCGAAGAAAAAATCTTGTTTTTAGCCTCTCTGTCTCTCTGTGGTGTTCGCAGATGTTTCTTTTGTACATCCTCTGTCTCTCCGCCCCAGAAGCGCAAGTTGTTTTGGTGCAAGTGTGGGGGCCATCGGCCGCGGTGAAAGTGACGATTCGTTCGGGGCGGGGCGGCGAAGGGCCCCCAGGCGCCCGCTACCACTGACACGACGTCCCCGCCGACGCTCTTCCCATCCGCCTCCCTTCTCCTCCGATCGCACTTTCTCACCCATCGCCGTTTCCCTCACCAACTTTCCCAGCTTTCCGTTTCCCCGCGCTCTCTCTCTCTCTCTCTTCTTTTTGCTGAAACGCCGCTCCATTCGCGTCCTGCCGGCCAGTCAAATTTCCGAATTTTTCGTTCCCTCTCCTATTGCGCGGCCTTAATCGCTCGGTTTAAGCCTATCCTCCTCCGAGCTGAAATCCCGAGCTGCTTACCAGTTAGAGGCGCCTCTTGAACTTGTTTTGTTTTCGCTGCGTAACGACGCGTGCGAGCTCATCTCTGATTTGTTGTCTTTCCGGCTTCATTAAATTCCATTTTGCTAAAAGGAACAGTAAGCGCCTTGGCGACGAGCCTTGTTTTCCGAAAACCTCTCGGGTAACTCCTCGCTCGATCCCCACCCCGAACCTCTTATCCGTCCATGCCCGCTCACCTCCTTCGCACGGATCATCCTTCCGAAGGTTGGCTACGATCCTTTCTGCGGATCAGCTCGATTCCTTCTCTGATATTCCACGAAGTTTCGTTTCGAAACCCTCTCTTCTTCTTTTTCTCGAATTCCAAAGCTTCCAGGCCGAGAAACCTGTCATGGACCAACTTGAATCGAAACCCTTCATTCCCGCTTCACTTTTCCATTTAATTTTCATAAATCACTTGCCAACTGACACGTCTTCTCCGTCGACGTGGAGACTCCGCCCTCCCCTTTTCCCCCCGCTCATGAAACTCTTAACGATCTCTCGAATCGATCATCAACTTCCACTCATTTCGAGCAGTTTACGAGCCATAACTGCTCGATTCTCGCACCCATATAACCGCTCCACTCCACCCTACCGTACGCAGTTTTGAATGGGAAACGGGGGGAGACACGTTCGGTTGCCAGTATCAAAGTTCGCACGCTCAATTCATCCTCTCGTTTCGCTAATCAGTCGCTTTTGTGTTGGTAATCAGAATCAGTTGGAAGGAGAGAGAGAGCGAGAGAGGGGATGCAAATGCAAATGTTCATTGTTCTGCGGCCGCTGCCAGCTCATCTCGGTGTCCGCCGGAAGGGGCGGCGCCTGGTGTCCGATTGGCGTCGCTCTCCTCGCGCTCATTCATAATTACCTCTGCCTCTACGGTAATCTTTCAGGTCGGCTCCTGCGATTCACTTCTAGTCATCTCGCTCTCTCTCTCCCACAAAGGCGCCTCTTTTCATACTGTAAGTCCCGAAGAAATCTTTTTTCTTGGCTGTTGTGGGAGCGCCGCTTCGCTTCGTTCACTCAATAATTCAAAAGTCAAATTGGAGGCGCCGCGTCTTCCGCAATAACTTATTCTCGAGAAGTGAACAGCAGAAGAGACAAAACATGATTAATATTTCTCAGTAATACGATACTTGTCTCTTATTTTTTCGAGAGAAGACAAATGCGCATCCTTCTTGCGCAACGAAACTCGAAAACAATTATTGTTTTTACGAAATGAGGGTTTTTGGAAACGAGCCAGGAGCGCACGCGCCCCCGTCCTTAGCGGTGGGAAACGGAGGGAGGAGTCACCTGACGGGCCGCGCGACGGATTCACCCAGGCGCCGTGCCCAGGTTACACCCTGGTGGGGCGTAAAATCACACACTCGTTCCGAAACGGCCCCCCTCCCCTCGCAGTTTCAATTTTCGAATTTCCTTCCCCATCAGAGTCTGCTCAAGTTTGTCAGAAGACGTGACGTCTTCTGGTGGAGCGGGACGAAGCATGATCAGATGACACGTCTCCGGATTGTAGCGTATTCGTGTGTCTGGGTGTTGAATCCCGGCTGCCTTCTGACACTATTCATCCTCGCCTGGTTTCGTACCCACGACGCCTTCTGCCTCACTCCCCTCACCGCTGGAGCTTGATTCTGTCCTGGCGCTCTTCGGCCACCAGATACAAATTACGATTATTTTTCGCCGCTAATCATTGCCTCTATTGACGTGCGCGCGCTCTGCCTCCACTCCAATTTTTGTATTCCGTATCCGTCGTCAAGTTGTCAGCCCTCCCTCTCCACTCCGAGCCACCCAAACAACTCGAGATTTCTTTCAGATTCTCGAAGAGCGCCTTCGAAACGTCTTCTGCCTGCCGTCAAACTGAAGCAGTTCACCATGTAAGTGTGTTGAAAAGAGGGGGAGGGAGCCGTTTTGAATGGGAGAATGTACATTATACAGTCCTCCTGAAAAGCGAACAGTTCTCTCGTTTCGCGCTTTCCATGAATTGTACATTTCCGTTCTTTCCGCTTTTTCTGCCTCTTGATGTCCTATCCGACACGCTCTGTGCTCGCATTCATTCCCCCCTCTCTCGAAAACAGAACAGCCTCTCCTTGACTACAGTAATCCGATCGCGGATCCTTAAGACATCATCAGAATAGCCTTGACTAGCCGGCAATCAACTTGCGAATCCGTTATTATCATGACGATGATCCGCGATAATAATGAGGAGGCAGCACGCGCTGTCCAGGTACTGTAGCTGCTGCTGTGTAGTTATAATTACAAGTGCCTCCCGTTCTACTTCCTCATCGAGTGTCGAAAAACGAGTGTTCAAAGTCGTTCGGCCCGGATGAATCTCTTAGGCGTCTACGTGGTCGACGAAGACTGCAATGTGCCCGATGAGCCGGTGTTAAACCGCTTCCGGAGCACGTGTAACGCCGGCTCAGCCACCGATGATTTTTGGGTTTTTCGTCGTCGCGCTGCAGAACTTATCTCCTCCTGAGCTCCCCGGATTGAGGGTCAGAGGGAGTCATGCTCTGGAAAGAAGAGCAGGTCTATTCGCGGCTCCCCCTCCCATCCCCGGTGCCAACAGACAATGAAACATTTCAAAAACAACGTTCTATTTTTTCGTGGCGCGCGCGGCACTACTGTGCCTATATTTACCCAAAAACAGCTCTAATTTTAGTTGCATGGAGCCTAACTAAAAACACTTTGCTCCACGCGACTCTCGGCTCTCACACGTACAAAAACAGTACCAAGTTGCTCTCTCTCTCGCGCGCAGTTCGCGAGACAGAAGCGCCGAGAAAAAGTGGTGTTGACTCTGTGGCACCCAGAAATCTGAACAAACAGTGCGAGTCGGTGCTCGCGAAGAGACACAGAGTCGCCAGACGAAACAGGAGGACTGTCTGGAAGGGGTCGGTCTGAAAGTGTTTCGTTCGGCGCGTCAACTTCAATCGCCTCAGTTTCGAGAGACGGCTCAACCGTGCTACGTATTCGAGTGTGTGTGTGAGTGACTGTGATGCTGCGGACATGCTCATCCCTAGGCGGCTCACCCTCATATCTGCCGGATTTGTGCTCATCAGAAGGCGCGAAAGCCACGCTCCTTTTGCGAGGCACAAGCATGCTCGACCGAGAGCGTTGCATTCTTTTCGTCGTCTTCCGTGCCGCCCTGATAATAATCATGATCAACTGTTAGGTTCGCTGATAAGTTGTTTACCCCGTCCACATCTGTATAGGCACAAGCTCCTCCTCGGAAATTGTACTTAGAGAGCGGTGTCAGGCACAGGTTTCGCTTTCATTCCTCCGAGATAGTGCGGGTCATATGGGCACTCCGGATGCGTTTCCTTCTTCCAACTTTCTTTTCCCCCCACCCTTCCATTCGTTCTTCTACTCGGTCTCTTGGCTCGGTTCCAAAAAGTGAGAGACAGTTCGGAGGGGACGCACAGATAAGAGAGTTATTTGAGAAGAGAGAGAGGGAGATCAAGAGGGGAACATCAGTTCCGGAAGGAGGAAGTTCCACGTGGAAACGACCCGGCTGATAACAGCCTACGCACAACATAAACCTTTCGTGGTTTGTACTCGTGAAAAAAGATGCAACCTAGAGGGTGTTTGCCACGTGGCACTTGTTCTTCTTCCTCCATCTGACTCCGCCCCCTTTCGGACAGTGAATCTCGCGATCCCGGTTCCGAAATGCCGGAATTAGTGGGCGTGGTCTCGGCGCTCGATTGGCGCTTGTCCGTAGTGCTTCTCGCATTCAACCTTTGGCGCATATCCATCAACATCCCCACTGTTCTCGACGTTCTCCTCTTCCACACACACCTCTTCTGCTCCATTTTCTCGCTTGAAATTGACTGAAATGCATTTGAAAATGTGCACAAGTTGCTCGAAATGACATCAAGTCATACCTCTCCGTCAATGACCAACACTCTCAAGCGCGAGAAGGCGATAACGTCGTGGCCTTCGTGGCCAACAAAAATTATTTGTTTGACACAAAAAAGGTTCAACTCCAAGTTTTAATCACCCGCTCGAAATGAGTTTTCCTCATTTTTTCTTGCGTCTCTTATCAGGCGCGCCGGAGTCATATGGTTTCATGCCGGCGAGGAAAGAGACGCAGAGAACTGACAGTTTCGCGAAGAACAGCTGCTTGACGGTTGCGACGACGCTCGAGCCTCCAGAATTGCTCGTCGAGTTTTGAGTCAGTCGCTCTTGGAATGCAGATCGGTTAGGCGTGTTACCTGCGGATGAGCCGGAGGGATGAGCTCGAGTCGTGGATTAGTCTTCACCCTGAAGGGTAACAAAACACCCCAACTGTAGATCACACCTTCCATTTCCGCGCCAAGAGGATTGACTCCTCTTACGTGCGCGAGCTGAAATTGGCCGCCGACTCGGCCCGACGACGCTTTTGAGCTGGTCGTCAGTCTTGTGATCTGTAACGGAGATCTGCCTCTCTTGCTCATTTGCTCCCAGTCGCCGCCATCCTAATATCCCATTAGCGAAATCTTTCGACGGGCGGGCCTCACCAGCCCGTCGCGGGGGCTGCTGGCCATTGTTTGCCTCCTCGTTTCTTCGCGTTTCCCACTACGCGATGACACCAAGATGGTAGTAATCCAGCGGTAAGCCCATGTTTCGCAGTACGCCGGGCATGCACATGAATATGACAAATGAGATATCGAAAGAGGCGAAGGACCCTTCGTCTCGGGGCACCGCGGCGCTTAATCCCACCGCCCGCCCGTCATACGAGCACGAGCTTACTATCGCCAAAAAAGAAACGAAACGACCAACGTCTTCTTCTTCTTCTTCTTCTTCTCCTTGCCGACGTCTTCAAGTTTGTCGCTAGCTGCCAAGGATTATAGCGTAATCCGTCAAAATTCGCGAGGATTTCCGAATTCGCGAAATCGAAATCAGCTCGCCTAATTTGCCGAAGCCTCAAAGTTTGTACGACTCATCAGGCTACACCTCCTTCCCCTCTTCCTCCTTATTCTTCCATTCTTCTTTGCTCGCGGGGGATTACCGGGAGGGGTTCCGCAAGTTGGATTATAGTGTGAGTGGCACCACGAGATCATGTGCTCCGTGTTTTGGGAGCATAACTCGGAAACAAGACAAAGTTGCCGTTTTGCCGGGGCCGCTGGCTGCCCAACGAGGGCCGCTTCCAGGAGCCACGGCTTAACGGAATGACTTTTTGCGGTGCGGAAAAGAGGGGTTTCGTTGGGCCTACCGAAGCAACTTCCTCACATTTCGTGTCTCTTTCTAATGGCCGTTTGTCGGCACACACACACGAAAACAGCCCGATGATCCCAGGCTCGCTTACTTTCTGACTCACTTCACCTCTCACTTCAATTTCCCGACAGATTGTAGTCCACTTTCGTCAGTGCCCGCTTGAGACTCCAAACGCTCTAATTGATTCCATCACTTCGTCCTTCCAGACACGACGCCATGATGCTGGCTTCGTCAGCGCCGACGGTGCCGCCCAGCCTCCTCCCGCCGAGCAGTCAGCCATCAGCAGCGCGTGCTTCGGCGGCAGACGACTGCTCCTCTTCCACGTCTCCGACGAACACTTCCGCTTCCGACGCTTCGATGGAGATGCTCACTTCGCTGATGAACGGCGCCGTGGCGGCAGCCGCTGCGAACCCGGTGCCGAATGGAAACGCTCTAGTCAAACAGGTGAGGGGGCATTCCCGGGGCGGCTCAAAAAGTAATCCGAGCAAAGAGCACTCGATTGTTCGGCTTGTTATGATTCCCATTCAGATAGGTTGGAGCCTAATCCAGGATTAACTTTTCATTGGAAAGTCGTTTGTAGTATGGGGAGAACGGATTGAAAAGAGCCACCAACTCATTTTCTCACGCTTAAGCTTCATTTTGAGAGAAACGTGTTGTGGCCTTCAAGACGGACATTTCAGGAAACACCACCTCTGCCGACGCCTCCGCTGTTCAACCCGGACCTCGCACTGCTCCAATTCAGTCAGCTGTTCCAAGCGCAGCAAGCCATGGTTCAGTTCCATAATCATCAGCAGAAGCATCAGCAGTTGATCCAGCACCAACAACAACAGCAGCAGAACCAACCACCACAGCCACCTCCGCCCGCTCCCAACCAGAACGGATCGAGCTCGAACGGCGAGAGGAAGAGGGTACATTCCAGTTGCTCTGTTCCGGATTAATCGATTCGTTTTGCAGTCCTACCCTTGTACATTTCAATTCTGTGTGATATGCCAGAAAGACGTCCACTCGTCGAAACTGCCATGTCACATTCGTCAGTGCCACGTGGCGAAGCCGATGTTCCAGTGTCCGGCGTGCGACTTCACGTCTACATATTCGAAAAACAACGTGAAGAGTCATATGGTTTCGTTGCACGGATTAGCGGGTGACCCGATCAGTTATATGGATAAATATGCGGGACAAGTCGAGGAATTCATGAAGCTGTGCTTCCCGAACGGTACGGATCGGATGATTGGGATCATCGGAAAATGAGGTTTCAGTGAGAGGAAGAGGGCGTCCGATGCAGGGAAGAAGCTCGCCCAAGTCGCCGGTCAGTCCGACACAAATGGGAAGAAGGGGCAGCCAGGCGAGTGTGCAGGGGCGCCGGAACACGGTCTCGCAGAACGATCTGCTCGCCACCATCCAGCAGCATCAGCAGCAACAGGCATTCCATCCGTTGCGGAACTTGAGGTAAGAGACAGAAGCACTCCCCGAATGCAATCGAAAAGTTCAGATTCAACCCGCTGCAGTCGATCTTCCCCTCCGTGTTGGCAAACAATAACAATTCGATTCTCGCGACCAATAAGCACGTCAACAACTTTCTGGTCAAGGTAGCGCTGATTCAGAGATCATTTGATAAGAAATTAGTTTGTTCCAGCAAGAAGTGAAGGAGATTCCGGACGCATCGACGCCATCAGAAGACGTCAAGAACGTCATCTCCTCGACGACGTCGCCGTCTCCGCCACTCTCGTCGTCTGGCAACCGACTGCAGCCGATCAAGCCGGGAGAGAATGCGCAGCCGAAGTATGCGAACAGTGCGATGGAGTGGCCGATTCTGAACGACCTCCAGATGAAAGGCACGATCTTCACGGACTGCCGCAACAACATGGAGATGTACGTCGAGAACATCGCCAGGAAGATCGAGTCCACCGGAAGTTTCACGTCGTTCTTTCTCAGCGAGGAGCTGAAGACTGCTGTTGAGGAGGTGCGGGCTCGAGTGAGCATCCAGCTGTTCGAAGTGATGTTCGCGATCCATCGGATGGACATCAAGGTGCTCGACGCCCATCTCGTCGACCTGCTTCTCCAGATTGCTCCGACCAACAGCGATGCTCAGCTGCTCCGGAAAATGGAGAATGTGACGGATGCGAACGAAGAGTTCATCCTCGGACTGACGAAGATCGATCACATCGAAGAGAAGCTGGAGACGATGAAGCACATGCATCAGTTGCCGGCTCAGGTCGATGCGTTGAAGGAGAAGACGTCAAAGTTCGAAGTGGCAGTGAAGGCGTTGGGAGAGAGCCGGGCTCTTCGCAACGTGATGCAGCTCGTGCTCGCCATCCTAAACATCGGCCTTTTCGACGACCGACAATGTCTCTCGATCAACGGGTTCTCCGTCTCCGACATCGCCACCATTCTCTCCTCGACGACGCCTTCAGGACAGACGGTCCAGTCGATTCTGGCGACTATCTTGAAGGACGAAATCAACTTGGATCTCGACGAGCTGTTCGGTCTCATCGAGATCGTCGAGAAGATCGAAGAGGAAGACTACGCGACAATCGCCGAGGAGCTCGTGGCTCTCGACGACAAAACAGTTCGAGCCGAGCGAGAGATGGAGCACAGCGGCTCGAACATCCCGCTGAGCGAGTTCATCGAGAGCGCCAGAAGCGCCTCCAAGTCTTTATGGGACTCGTTCAACTCTCTCAAGGTATTCACAAACACTTCGATCCGCTTACGATCACCGTTTCCTTCCAGACGAACATCCAAAAGCTGACCGTCTACCTCGGCAACCCTTTGCCACGTCACCATGACCTCCGTAAGCTGCACGAGCCGTTTGTCAGCGTGCTGCACCTGCTGCGCTCACTGAAGACGGCGATCGAAGCCGACGAGACGGCCGAAGAGCAGCACATCAACATTCTGTCGCCGTGAGAACCGGCGCCCACTCGTTCCCGCCTCTTGCCACCTCATGGCCTCCTCGCTTTCCCTTTGCACCCTCTGTTCCTGTGTCCTTTCCCTTTGCCAAAAAGAAGAACCGTTAGTAGGTGACCCCTCCCTCCCTCCTCCCCCCTGTGAATTCCTCCCTTCCCACTCCTCCTCCTCCTCATCCAAATATCTCCGAATCGTCTCCTCAAAAACTTCATAATACGACAAGAAACCCAAGTATTACTCGCTTTTCCTCCATGCTTCTGTGAGTCGAAATCTCTGGATTTGTGTAATAATGTCTCCAGAATCCTCCCCTCCACATCTTGATAGCTTTTAAAACACCTCTCGTTCTCTCCAATTCTCCTGTGAAAAAGTTGTTTATTTGGCGGAAAATAAAATGTGTTATTTCAAGTGCACTCTCAGAGTTTATTGAACAAATCGGAGTCGTCGAGCTCTTCCTTGAGCAGGGGATACACTCGCAGCAGGAACTCGCCGAGCTTCGGATCGTTGATTGCTCGGTGAATCTGGAAGATTGCAGTGGAGCGCCATTGCTCGCGAACGAACCTGCGTGGCGTTCAGCTTCTGGAACTCGTACTTGGTGGCCGCGTTGACTTTCAGCGTGCTCGGCCCGACGCACTTCTCCTCCGTCTCCACGTCTGTCCCCGATTTCTCGTCTCGATACAAGAGTTTCGGTTTCTCTTTCGGCAGCTCTTCCTTCCGAATCGTCACTGATTGCAGATCGCAATCCGACAGAACGGGCACTGTCGACAGTTCGATTTGTTCGAAGAGGATCTGTAAAACACGCCACTAATTGGGGGGAATGTGATATTTCGATCTTCAAACGCACTTTAATCGGCATGTCTGGGGGTGACTTTCGGGGGAGACGACTTGGGGCGGAAGACGAAGGGTTAACTGAAGGAGTGAAGCGGAAGGGAATGCGGTGGCAGGAAACATCCTACGCATGAGGTGTTTTGATCTGGAAGGGGCCGACGGGTGAGAGCTATTAATCAAGGTTATCACGAAGGGGGTTGTGGACGCACAAACACGGAACTTTGTGTGTTCGTCCGAAGATTCACTTCTCAGCCGATCTGACTGATACCATCTGATCTTGTGTTTTGAACACGATGCGTTTCCTCTCGAATCTAGTAGTCTTCCCCGCTCAAGACCAAAACACAAACTAAAAAGAATGTCCCCAGCGGTTGTCCTAATGTGTATGCATCGTAGTCTCCACTGATTCTTTTCTTTCCACTGATAGCACCCGTGGTGATCCGCGAAACTTTCGCCCCCTCCTCTGTTTCTTTCGCCGCCTTCCTCCCCGCCTCCCGATCTGACTCGTCCTCGTCACACAGTCATCGTGCAAATTAGAAGAGGGCCTGGTTCTTCGGGCCTGCCCATATTTCATGCCGTATCACGAAGACAACCCCCCGCAAAAGTTCCGATACTCTTTCTGATTCGATCAGCAGCCACAGCCGCCCGCAGCCGCCTTCTCCTTCTTGCTTCTTGCCGCGCGCGCGCTGCATCGACCCAATCCAATCAGAAACCGTTTCGCCGTCTGCATCTCCTCTCGTCTCCGCGTCTCGACGTCTTCAGATTCATTTGCTATTCATTGGCCCGATGAAAGTTATGGAATTCGGCTGAAAGTGAAAAAGAAGACGTCGACGACGATGAGAAGATAGATGTTTACTTGTCAGTGAATAACTTTGGTCTCTAGGGGCGAATCGATCAATCACTTATTCACTCGTTTATTGACGAATTAGCAACTTGTCTCAGTTCTCGTTCTGAAAATCTGAAAATCTTTTCAAATTGACCGTTCCTTCTTTCGTCTCATTATTCCCAGTTCACAGTCTCTTGCTCTTCTCTTGCTCTTCTCTCAAACTTCCCGCCGCCCCTGGAAACATTTTGTTCTCCGTGCGCTCAGTTCAAAATTCGAAATTCCTGCCATTCCGAAACTCTTTCATCATCGTGTTCGTTTTGATTCCCTCCTCTTCTCTCTCTTTCTCTCTTCTTTTCCTCCTTCAACGGTGATTTGATTAGCGTAACTTGTTGTAGATAGGAAGAGCGAAGCGATGGAAGAAGACGACAACTTCGAGGAGACGGGCGGTCGCTTTCGCAGGTTCCGACGACGGCTCAAGAAGGATCTGAGCCAGTTATGGGACGATTTGAGTGATCCGAAACGTGAGTGAGACGACGAGACGCAGAGAACGCGACGAAGATCTACGTCATGAATTAGGCAGCACTTAGATAATCAGAAGAGAGAGAGAGAGAGAGAGCGAAACTTGTTTGTTTGCAATTTGCAAGCCGATAGGCAGAATGTGTGAATAAAAAGCGAAATTTTCGAATAGACTGTGAGCGAAAGAAAAACAGATAAATTCACATTCGGAATGAGAGAAACAGATATCTTTCTATCTCTGACTCATGCGGTTTGCGACGGAATACACCGTATTCTGTGGGGGCACCTGGGTTTCCAGCTGTTCTTTTGAATTGAAACGGGAAACGTCGGTGGCCGAGAAATCATCGCGCTGAGTTCAGCAAGTCTTTGATGCCTACAGTAATCCGGGGGCACCTCGAGGAACAAACACTCGAGTGGTCACAAGTTTTCCGAAACAGGGACCTCTTCTGCGCCCACTTTCCCACGCTTCCGTCGTGTTTTGTTCCATTGCTTTCCCCTTTTCTCGATTCTCCCGGCTTCCTCCTCTTTTCATCTTTTCACTTTTCGAAAGTCGCAACCTATATCAATCAGCAGAAATGTGACTGTTCCGATGAGATTGAGGAGACTGTGGCCAAAGAATGGAAATGCATTTCGACTGTACAACACATCTGGAAACACAAAGAAAGAGAGAAAAGAGGGAAGGGAAGTGGGATTTGGTCTGATAATTTGATAAGAGAATGGTTTTTGTGGTAAGTGTACATTGATCTGGAGTGACCTGAAGATTTCAGAGATGAGGTTCCCGTGGCCGATCAACACGCCGCTGGAAGTGTACGAGCAAGTGGGCGCCGACCGGTTCGACCCGGGCTCGCACCGCTATCAGATGCCCTTCTTCTGGAAGACACTGGCCGTTCCAGCCACCCCGTCATGGTTGGCACTCTCCTCCGACCCTTCTTCAGTGAGTCAATCCGCTTGCAGGGCTCTCCTGGTGTGTATAATCGAGTCGAGTTTCGCTCTGATCTGTTTCCTGGCGGTCATGCTCCACTATGCCATCTTCCTGCCGTGGTGCGACGTCTACTCGAAACCGCTAATCGTTTTCTACCTCACTGCCCTCCAGTACGCCATATTCTACTCTTTCAAAGTGAGCGGCTCCCCGAAGAGTTCCCAATTCGAGCTCCTTCTTCCAGGTGGTATTCGTGATCTCGATAGTGGAACGGAACGCCCGTCTGCTCCGACTGCAGCTGTTCTTCCAGTACGCGACGTGCGTCTTCCTCCTTCTCGACGCCTCGTTCGCTTTGGCCGCCGACTTCGGAGGCTACAACGAGGAGCTGATCTATTGCGACAAGAATCCGCTGCTGATTCGATTCGTCGCGATCGTCTCGCTGATCTTCCTCTTCGTCCAAATGTTCCTCAGAATAATCACCGTTCAAGTGTACAATTTCATGTGGGACATTCGAAAGTTCCGGTGAGTTCAACATCATCTCAAGTTGGAATGAGATTTTCAGAAAAGCACTGAACAATTCCAAGTGGAGGTATCGAAAACGAGTTCATTTCACTTATTGCTCCATCATGCAAGAGGATTTGAAAAACGAGAGACTACAGGTGAGAGGTAGACGCAGAGAAATGAGACATTCCGAGTGTTTCAGAACAAGACAATCAGTGTGCAGAACCGATTCCGAGATGACCAAGAGGAGATTCTGAGGCAGATTCAGAAGAAGCAGAACGTCACGAACATCACTATCGCTCCAGATGAGCCATTCGACGAGACACAAGTGACCAATACGAGGTCCCTTTCGGTGAGTCGGGCGGGGAAGAGAAGACTCGCTCACGGTCCGCTTCTGCAGACGCTCTCCACTCCTTCGAATCCGATGTCATTGGCGTCGCCACTCGGAAAACGGAAGCATCGTTCGACGTCTACTTCTTCTAAAAAGATGAGAGACAGTGACGGAAAGAAGGTTTCCGTTTCGAAGAAGAAAGCGCCCAGAAGGCCCGGCGGAATCAAAGTGCAGCTCGAAGTGAGTAAACGCGCTCCTCTGCACAAGAGCACAGCACTCTCTTCCAGGTCGACTACGAAACTGCTCGATTGTTGTTCAATCCGAATAGAAAGAACGGACGTATTCCGAACGTGAGCGTCGAAGAAGTCGAGATGGATTTCGACGGCGACGACAACGACGACGACGAGCTGATGAGCGAAGAGCCGGAGCTCATAGTCTGAGAGCTCCGCGAGCTCTTCACTACCTGAAAGCTTTCAAAACGCGTCACTGGCAGCAGCTCATATCTCTCTCTTCTTTGTTCCTGTTACGAGTATTTCGCAGTGCGGTCTCAATCGAGTACAACCAACTCAAGCCGAAGATGTGTTTATTTGGAACTCGTATTTATAAAGCTGATAACCGAGTCGTGTTTTCTTTCTTTTTTGACGATAGAATTCTGATTAAATCGGTGATGAGATCGTGGTTTTGAAAAAGGATTTGGAAAAGTTAGACGTGGACTGAGGAGCCGTATCCGGTGTTGGAGTTGGAAATGAAGGTGCACGCGAGAATCGAGCTCTTCTTTCGATTCGAGTCGTCGCGGTTGGTGACGAAGCGACTTCGTCTGAAATCGGAAACAGTTCTGAAAGAGGAGTGGGGAGGGACAGAACCGAAAAAGAGTGAACTGAATGGGTGGGAAGAGAGTGCTCTTGGTGGGATGGAGGAGAGAAAGAGAGAGAGAGAAGCGGCGGGGAGGGGAAGGACGACACGAGTGGAGGGCGCAGGACGACGAACTGACCGGAGGAACCCGAGAAGAGGACAAGTTGATATGTATACGGTTAGAGACTCATAAAATGATAACTGGTGTACTTTCTTTGCCGCCACCAATACTCCTGAAACGGGGGGTTGAGTAGGGAAGGAGCGAATCGGATCTCTTCGGGGCCCTCTTTCTCACCTGGACGGCGTCTTGGAGACGTTGAGTGTGGCCTGAGATCTGAACGGATGTCGGAAGACACTGCGGAACTGTTTGTTGAAGATCAGAGTGATGACTCCGTCGAGAGTGTGCACGAGGATCCACGCGTACGTCGTCAGCAGGAAGTTGGGCCAGCGGTTCGGAGAGTGCGACAGCTGGTCGGGGTCCAGCGGCACCGGGAAGCTGTTCGAGATGTAGAAGTAGGTGACGAGCTCGATGACGTAGAGGAGCCCTTGCAGCGTGACTTGCTGCACGAACGCCGTCTCGACGGCTCTCCGCTTCTTCTGCTGACTCGTTTCGAACGTCGACGACGACTGCTTCTTCCGGTTGTGCATGTGCATTCGGCAGAATGTGAAGCTGTTCGTGATGGCGAACATCGAGATCACGATGAGACCTCTGAAGAACTCTGCGTAGTAGACGTTGATCATCTCGCACGGAGGGCTGACGTAGTCGAGCATCCATCGCGGAATCGAGAATCCCATTTTGCAGTCCACTGGAAACAACTCATCTTTGACTCTCTTCTTTTCGAAATTTTGGAAAATACCTGCCACAAGGAACCACGAGAAGCCGAAAGAGACGAGCACGATCGAGTAGACGATGATGGTAGTGAATCGTTCCGTGAAAATGGTCTGATAGCTAGTGGGAAAGTACAGAGAAATGAATCGGTTCAGCGAGATGACCAAGTGAGTGTAGATCGAAATGTCGTAGCAGATGAGGCACAGTTGCGCGAATCTCGACGCGATTGCCAGCGATTGAAGCGGTTTGATGTCGCTGAAAACGTGAAGTATCGTTTTCTATGGAAACCGAATACGTCGCGACGGACGGAGTCGCACTTCCGCGCATGGCATCATCGTCTCGGATTCTCGAATTTCGCAGGCCGTTGCGGCGCAGACTCATCGCTTCGTCGTAAAAGTCATTTGAAGGGCAGACTCACAAAAAGAGGACGGGAGCAAAGTAGAAAGCCCAGACGAGCACGAAGACGGCGTCGCCGGCGGCCTGAAGCTGGAGGAGGCGTCCGAACGAGTTGCGAAGAAGCGAGAGCCGTTTGATGTAGAAGGCGATGAACGTGTTGCACACGAATCCGACGAAGCTCGTCTGCAAGGAACTGAACATCTCGAGATACTCGGAATCAGGTCTCACCAGAAAAATGACGAACGCGGCGATTCGGTCCACCTGCTGGACCTCGACATCTTCCATGAGAATCTGAAAAAAGAAAACAGGTTCTGAAAGTCGAAAGTGTTCTCGGAGAGGAGAGAAAAACGAGAAAACGTCTGGAAACAGTGGTCGCCGGCGCCACGCCTACATTTGATCGTCGGAATGGGAGAGGGGAAGAGCTGCTGCTGGAGCTGCTGGGGCTGTGTATCGGATTGCAACCGAACTTTCACCTCCATTATCGCCCCGCAGAATGGACGCTTTTCCCGAAAAATAGAGCGGAGGAGGGGGCCAGAGGAGGATTAAAAACGGGTGGACGAAGATGTTTCCGAGAGGATAAGCCTCCGAAGACAAAAGGTTTGGTGTCGGAATGAGCCGAATTCTCGCGCCGCGTGTTTTATTTGCATGGTGTCTGACCAATCAAACTCCAAAATGGGTCGGCTTTCAACAAGTTTTACGAAACTTTTCAAGGACAAAAGAGTGGCCGGGAGAGGAAGAAGGGAGAAAAGAGAAGAAACAACAACATAAGGTGTATGCTTTTTTTATTGAGAGGAGGCTCGTCTCTCCGCACAAAACGAATCAGATTATGTTGTGGCTCAGAAATCAGAAGGTATCCAGAAGGGCTGCAAAAGACCTCTAGTCGATGGTCCGAGGGGGGGATGTTTGCACGTGGGGGGAGAAGTCGAAATGAAGTTAATCAACTTATTTGCCTTGAGGCGACGACGACGACGACGACGCCATCTGGGAAGAAGAGAGGGTGGCGGGAGGGGGCGACTTTCGAAAGGTCGACGATGACGTGGCACCGGACACAGATGCATTCAGTTCGGTGGAAAAGAGAGCTGCTAATTCGTGTGACCTCAGAAACACAAAAAGAGAAGGAAGCGGAGCGAGTTTCCGGGTGCTGATTGGATCAGACTGCAGCCAAACCTGCCAAACGGGCGGGTGAAGTTTCAGAATGGAGGCAAGAGCTGACACGCAATTTCCAGGAAAAGGTTCCTGGACATGAATACAACGATCAGGTAAACAAAAGATTGGGAATCAAATCACGGCGGATACGAATGAAGTGAGCACTGTGGGGCACGCAATGAGCTCCGCGAAGCACGAGAAACCGAGGCTCGAAGTTCTCGGAAGCTGACACTTCTCAATGGATCAGAGGCATCATCTGTTCTCTTCATCTTCTCAGGTACATTATCCTCTCGACTACCGCAAAGAGTTCTTGGAAAAGACCCGTAGGAGCCAAGAAAAAGGAGCGGTGAGAGGCGAAGTGATTGACATTTCATTGCTCTCCGTCCAGTGTTTTGCATGTAAATGGCCATTCGGCGCTGCTAATTGTCCCCCCAAAAAACGACCTTCGCCCCGGTTTACTCTTCCAATTTTCGGATCATTTCCCAGAAGCGAAACGACGAAATCAAAGAATCACGCGGCTAACTCATTTTCGACATTCCAATTTGGCCACCGGCGCACTCGGCTCGCCACATGTATTTATAAACACAATAAACTACTTTCTACTCTGCTCCGCTTCTCGTTTTGACTGCTTCACGCGAAATCGAATGATCTACCAGTTTCATTGGCGCGTTTTGACGTCGCCAAAACACAGCGAAGTTTGTGATCTCGAGGTAGAAAGTACGGATTGGAATGAAAAAAGAATCGGATGGAAAGGAAACGAGCACAGCGAGAGGCTCTCCGTTTTGACACTTTCTCAAATATATTGAAGCGAGAGAGTGTGCGGAGCGGCAAGACGCAGAGAAGTTTGTTGGAACAATCGGATAATTAGAAACTTGATGAGAAAAAGGACAGAATGAGAAAGAAGTGGAGGAGCGAAACGGCGGGGAAGGCTATCACTCAAAAAAGAGAGAGAGTTCAAACACTTTTTGGTTTGCAACATCTGCTGCCCTTTACAAAGGGCTTAGCGTCTTTCAACTGGAAACTGGGCATGGCACGTCAGATGGTGACGTGGAATGGCAGTACCACGTCACATTCGCAACAAGTAGCAGCGTAGGTTGGTGAGAAACTTCAGCCAGAGTCAGTTGTGTACATAGCGAGATATGTTTCGAAAACAGTGACACATTCCCACGGAATCCGATCGAACGCCGCGAAAAGAAGCAGGCGCGAAGAGAGGAAACACTCGCTCCGCGCGCACTTTTCGCCCCCCGATTTCACGTCTTCTCGAATGTCCGGAAGTATCTGGGCGTGCAAAAAGACGAGAATGGGGAGAGAGTCCGTTTGGTGTCGAAATCAAATAAGACGAGGAGTGACCAGTGGGCGCGAAACGAGGAACCGAAGAAGAAGAAGAAGACGTCCCTCCTCCTCCTCCTCCTTCTTCTTCTCATTTAATTACCCAATCTGTGTTCCCTTCACGTGTTTTTGGGTGGAGCCGGGTCGTGCCGCCTGATGACCCGGGTTCGTTTCTTTTAGCACATTCATTGCTCCGCGAGCAGCTGGACGACGCGCGAGAATAAAGGAAGAAGAAGAAGAAGAACTCACCATTCTCTGATGCGTTTCCTTTGCTCAGCGAGACGAAGGGGTGTTGTTCCTGGAACAAGGTGGATGTATAAACAAGGGCGATTCCATTAGAAATGAGGAAACTGATCGGGCATTCTGACACGGTACGAGGGACTGCGAGTCTATGTTTGGATTATAATCAGGGCAAATGGAAGGCGGCGTGAATTATTCGGAATGTCCTTGTGGAGAGGGACGAAGAGCAAACTTATTATAGTAATTATGAAGTCGTTTCAGACTAGAATAACGTCGTCTGCACTCATTTCCGAGGGAGAATGTCTATTGGGAGTCTATGAGTTTCATAGGGAGCAGAATCGATCAAGGCATCCGATACCGATCTAGGATCGCAACGGGAAGCCTCTTGGATCTGGGGCTCTGCGAGAAAGAAAAGTTGTGTTTTGAGCATGATTCTGCAAGCTCACGGGGATCGAAAAATCGCGGAATCTACGTAAACAGAGCAATTTGAGGATGTCGATCCAATTAGAGACGACGAGCGGCGGTTATTAATAAACAGTTGGGAGCGGGCCACTTCCTGGAATCAAAAGAGCCCGGGGGGAATCCCGGAGAATGCACGGAGAGGCACTGAAATGCGATGCTCCCGTGTTTGTGCAAATTGATGAGGAGGGATCATAGAGATTGCGTTCGAAACCGGAGGAAAGACAAAAAAAAAGACGAGGAAGGGAAAGAAAAAACGTTTTGAGAAGAGGGGAACCGAGTGACACACACACACACAAAACGCATCTCTTCCAAACGAAATCTAATAATTTATGGAGGGAAGACTGACACTTTCAAGTGGATAAGAGCCTCGAACTGATCCAAGTTGCAAGGAAGAAAGACAGAAAGAGAGAGAGAGGGAGAAAGAGAGAGAGAGAGAGAGAGAGAGAGAGAGAGAGAGAGAGAGAGAGAGAGAGAGAGAGAGAGGGAGGGAGAGAGAGAGAGAAACGAAGAAGAGAAGCATCCATCAACTAATCACTTTAACTGTTGATAAGAACCGACGGAGGGATTCGTCGTGCTCGCCGACACTCTTCCCAGTTTCATTACGAGAGTTTCCAGAAGGAAGCGATGCGCATGACCCGAATTTACGGCCTGCAAATGACGTCCCACGATTGAATTCGGAGAGCAAACAGATGGTGCCACGTCACGAGCGGAGCCCGGAGCTCCCCGAGCTCATCTCGAATTCATGAAGAAAGAGCGCATCGAAACAGGTCGGATTAGCATTCTGACGGACGCGGTCAGTTGTTCAAATACCCAAAAGAAGAAAGAGAGAGCTTTCGCGTGTTTTTGCAGAGGTGCCCCCCGCATAAACCGAAGAGAGAGAAGCGGGTAATTGGACTCTGGACCACTCGAGAATCGACACAAATGTCTGGGAAAAGAAACGGATTTGGTGGTCTCGGAAACTTGTTTCTTTTTTCAAACTCTCCCAGCTCTCCGGTCTTTTGAACTTGTGTGAAAACGAAAGAGGTGCTGATAAGGAGCACGACGAGACCGTATAAAAGAGGGAGAGTCTTCAGATGTTATCACAGCTCCGGAATGCTCCGATTCTTTTCTCTTCTCGCTCTGTGCTTCGTGCAGTTTAGCCAAGCGGAAAATTGTGCGGATTGTGTGGGTTCCGGCAGAGTGTACGTTTCATAAATCACATTTTATTGGGGGGTTTAATGCACGGGTCCGGGCGCCATTCGTCAATTTCAGATGGTGTGTCGACACTTCTGAATGTGGCTCAACTTCTCAATGCCAGACGCCGATTGATGTGAGTTGCTCATTGCTTGAATCGGTTGAACTGTCGTCGACTTTTCAGCTCCCTCTGAACTGTCCGGCCCGTCCTCAGTATGGCTACGATGACGAATTCATGCGAGCCGAGATCATGACTCTCACGACTGCAGCTCAGAACGAGAACCCGCAGCTGTGTTTCAAGTGAGTTTGTGTGCTTAATGTGACTTTTCTCAACTGTTATCAAACGACGATGGTGTACAAGTCACAAATTGCAGCAATCAGCTGCCGACGATGAAACTGTACCAGGTCCGAACGGTCAACTGCTCCAGCGACTATTCTGATGTCACTTGCGTCGGGTACACCGCTTACGACACAAAGCGACGAGCCATCGTGATGGCGTTCAAAGGAGCTCACGGACAGGATCAGATCAAGTATCTTTACGACGGAATCGCCAAATAGTGAGTGGAGAAGAATGTAGAGGCAGGGAAAGAGAAGGAACGATTTCAGCGGAATCGAGTCAGTGTTCAGTGTGACGAACGGAAAGATCGCTCGGATCATCTACGACTCGTTCATGCTTCTGTGGAACGGAGGCATGCAGCAAGACTTGCGGCACTTGAAATACAAGTATCCCAGCTACGAGCTGTGGGTCAACGGACATTCTCTGGGCTCGTTGCTCGCGTACACCGCCTCCTCGTGGGTCGTCAACATCGGCCTGTATCAGCCGAACGAAATGAAAGTGGTCGTGATGGGAGCCGGAAGGTTCGGGGATTAAAACTTTGCCGCGTGGCACTCCGCAACTGTACGTTGATTCGAAATGTCTTTGAATCGTATGATCGTTTCCAGTTCCCGTACAACTTCCATATTCTTCATCGAAAAGATCCAGCTTCTCATCAACTTTCGGTCGATCCTCGCTCGAACACGACGTTGTTTCTACCGAGAACGGAAGTTTGGTGAGTGAAGTTTCTCTCTAGCTTCACTTAATGAGTTCGGTCTCTTCAGGTACGACAACTACATGCGGGCAGGCGATCCGTACGAGATTTGTCCGGAGGCTGACGGCCACTACTGCAGCAACAGAGTCACGAAGGATCTGATTCCGGAGGATCACCTCTTCTACTTCAACATCAACCTTCCTGCTTGGGGGCACGCCGGATGTCCAGCGAATATCAGTGCTTACGCTCATCCTTGAATCAACAAATGAGAATAAATTGGTCTCGAACCGAAGAATGTCATTTCAAGTCGTCTCATTTCTGTCACTTACTTTCTTTATCACTCATTTTTTAATGAAGCCCATGTTCTGATAACACAGTTGTTTGGTTTTTGAGCTGCAAAAATGCGACCAGTACAATTCCTATTACTTCCTTTTCTCGTTTACTTGGCCCTCGGTCAGGACTGCTCAGACTGTGTCGGATCTGGAAAAAAGTAAGTGCCGAGGTCATTGATGTGTTGAGAGGGTGTTTCAGATGGTGCGTGGAGTCTTCGCAATGCAGTTCGACCTCCGACTCTTGCGCAACTCCGATCTATGTATCTCTCTTCTGATTCTTCCAACGCCTGCCCCTATGTCCTTGCAGATCTCTCTGAACTGTCCAGCTTCTCCCGATCCTCGGTGGCCGTACGATGATCATTTCATGAGAACACAGGCGATGGTCCTGGCGACCGCCGTTCACAACGACAATCCGCAGACTTGTTTTGAGTAGGCCAAGAAAAGACGAAATGATAGGAGCAACGGTTTGCAGTAACCAACTTCCGACGATGAAAATTTATCAGATGAGAACTGTCAACTGCTCGTCGGACTATCCAGGTGCAAATGTTTTCAGTCGTAACTGAAGAACATTTCCAGATGTCACCTGTGTCGGATATACTGCTGTCGATGTGACCCAGAATGCGATCGTCATCGCATTCAAAGGAGCACACGGACAAAATCAGCTGGACGCCATTCAAACAGGCTTCGAGAAAGAGTGGGACAGGGCTTGAACTATTCCAAATTGAATCCTTTTGCAGCGGTCTCGTCACATACTTCAACGGAAACGGGAAGATATTCAAAGTGATCTACGACAACTTCATGGCTCTCTGGAACGGCGGAATGGGCCAAGACTTGCGACAGCTCAAGTACAAGTATCCCGACTTCGAGCTCTGGATCAATGGGCATTCTTTGGGCGCGGCTCTCGGATGGACGGCTTCCTCTTTCATCGCGACGATTGGTTTGTACCGACCGGATCAGATGAAGATCGCCGTTATGGCTGGAATGAGAGTGGGAGACGCCGACTTCGCCACGTGGCACTCCGCAACGGTGAGTTCCAAACTGTGCTCGTTCCGGATCTCACGTTCAGTTCCCCTTCTCCTACCACGTTGTTCACCGCTTGGATACTAATCCGAGATACCCTCCGGTGGATCCGCATACGAACACCACAGCGGTTTTCAAGCCGAGAACTGAAGTTTGGTACGGAATCCCGTTTGAACCGAATGATGCTTCTCTTTTTCCCAGGTATAACAACTACATGAACGTCGGCGATCCGTACACGGTGTGTCAAGAAGACGACGGTCCGTACTGCAGTGAAGCGATCACGGATGGCCTGATTCCCGAGGACCACATCTACTACTTCAACATCATGATTTCCGACTGGGCTCATGCGGGATGTCCGAAGAACATCTCTGCGTATGCTCAACAATGAATTCTGTAATGAGTCTCGATTAATAATTGTCTATTTCTGACTTGTGTCTGATAAAAAGAAAGTCAGGGAAACTACAAATGGATGGTGCTTAAAAGGCAAACAGGTGAAAGTTTGCTCCTCTTCACAAATGAGTCGCCACTTTTTCCACATTTTTCTTCTTTTCTTCATCGCATCGGTTCTGGCCAAAGACTGCTGGGATTGCACTTCGGACAAAGATGTGTGAGTCTCATGCTCATCTCGGCTAGCCCTTACACCTTTCGTTCAGTTGGTGCGTGGAAACTTCTGAATGCAACACGACCATCTCCTTCTGTCCAACACCCATCCTGGTGAGTTTCGAAACTAACTTCCAAAACGTACCCATTTTCCCTCTGAACTGTCCGAGTCTTCCGGATCCTCGATACGGATACGACGACGAGTTCGTCAGATCCCAGATGATGGTCATCGCGACGGCGGCGCAGAACGAGAATCCGCAGCTCTGCTTCGAGTGAGTCTTGCTCTTCGGAACTGATAAGAAATGCTTCTCAGCAACCAAATACCCCCCATGAAACTGTACCAAATTCGGACGGTCAACTGTTCGACTCGCTATAATGGTTGGTTCAGATCGACTTTCAAATAGAGTTTTCAGTTTCAGACGTCACTTGCGTCGGCTACACTGCGTATGACGTCACTCAGAAGGCGATTGTGATCGCATTCAAAGGAGCCCACGGGCAAGATCAAATGAAGCAGTTCGAAGAAGACTTTCTGCTTTAGTGAGTCCCCAACTGAAATCGAAGTTCTGAATCTCTTGATTTTCAGTGGGATGAAGACGTATTTCAACGGAAAAGGCAAAGTGTTCAAAGTGATCTACGACTCGTTCATGCTTCTCTGGAACGGCGGAATGGGTCAAGACTTGCGGCAGCTCAAGTACAAGTATCCGGACTACGAACTGTGGGTCAACGGACACTCGCTCGGCGGCATCCTCACCTGGATTTCGTCTGCCTACATCGTCACTAACGGACTCTACCAGCCGGAGCAAATGAAAGTGGTGGCGATGGGAGCTGCTCGCGTCGGAGACTACGATTTCGCGTTGTGGCATTCGGAGACTGTCAGTTCGAGCACGTTCGTCTGCCAATTCTTTTCCCTCTCTCGTTTCAGTTTCCCTACTCGTACCACATCATCCATCGTCTTGACTTCGCCCCGAGACAGCCAAAGACTGATCCTCACTCGGGAGCGAAGCTCTATCAGCCGAGAACCGAAGTTTGGTACGACAACTACATGAGAAGGGGCGATCCGTACGCGATTTGCATGGAAGCCGATGGGGATTACTGTAGCAACGCGGTCAATCGGACTCTGATTCCGGAGGACCACCTCTTCTACTTCAACATCAACTTGCCTGCCTGGGGACACGCCGGCTGTCCCAAGAATGTCACCGCTTACGCCCAACCATGAGAGAGCGATAAATATGAAAAAAAAAACAAACTACACAATGAAAAACTTCTCGACTTTGATAATAAAAGAAGATATAAAATGTGTCTGATAACTGAACCATTCTCACTTTCCATCGCTCGGAATGAACCTTCTTCTTCCTCTTCTTCTCCTTTTTCTCGTCGGAAATGTTCATTCCGCGCAGAACTGTTCTGAATGTGTTGAGGAGAATAATGTGTGAGAAAACTGAGATTTTGAACCGAAAAAAGGTAGGAATGTTCAGCTGGTGCGTGGAAACTTCCGAATGCAACGAGAATGTCACTTCCTGTACGACACCGATCTCGGTGAGTTTGAGAAGTCTACACTACTGTACACGAAGACGTGGTCGATCAGATTCCTCTGAACTGTCCGAGTCTTCCGGATCCTCGATACGGATACGACGACGAGTTCGTCAGATCCCAGATGATGGTCATCGCGACGGCGGCGCAGAACGAGAATCCGCAGCTCTGTTTCGAGTGAGTCTTGCTTTTCGGAACTGATAAGAAATGCTTCTCAGCAACCAAATACCCACCATGAAGCTATTCGCAGTTCGAACAGTCAACTGTTCTGATGAGTATCCAGGTGGGGGGAATCACAAAGACTCCCGTATGACTCCAGTTTAGATATCACGTGTGTCGGGTACACCGCGTACGATGTGAAACAGAGAGCGATCGTGGTCGCATTCAAAGGAGCTCACGGACAGAATCAACAGAAACAACTCGGAATCGATTCTCTGAAATAGTACTGATGAGGACGGTACGGAAGATGGAAAATTTGTGTTGTTTTCAGTGGGATGAAGACGTACTTCAACGGAAACGGGAAGATATTCAAAGTGATCTACGACTCGTTCATGCTTCTCTGGAACGGTGGAATGGGTCAAGACTTGCGACAGCTCAAGTACAAGTATCCCGACTTCGAGCTCTGGATCACTGGCCATTCTCTGGGAGCTCTTCTTTCTTTCACGGCTTCTTCTTTCATCGCGTCGATCGGGCTGTACCGACCAGAAGATACGAAGGTAGTTGCGTTGGGGGCCGGACGAATCGGAGACTACGACTTCGCAGCGTGGCACTCTGCAACTGTAAGACCCCTATAGTTCCACGTCATGGAGTGGCATCTCATTTCCAGTTTCCCTACTCGTACCACGTCGTCCATCGCCGTGACGCCACCACCCGTTATCCGTCTGTGGACCCTCACTCTGGCACTAAAATGTATCAGCCGAGAACGGAAGTGTGGTGAGTTTCAGGCCTTCGAATACTTCGAACACATGTTTTTCCAGGTACGACAACTACATGAAAGTCGGCGATCCGTACATTGTTTGCGAAGAAGCCGACGGAGATTACTGTAGCAACGCGGTGATGGACGATCTGCTCGCAGAAGACCACCTGTACTACTTCAACATCAATCTGCCCGAGTGGGGTCACGCGGGGTGCCCGAAGAACGTCAGCGCCTACGCCCAACCCCAATGAACTCTCTTCTTCGATAAACTCTTCTTTCTGCATGTGACCGAGTTGCTCTTTCTTTTCCAAAGTTGCTCCAAAACGCCACTCCGCTGCGCTCTTATCTCTGAAACGATCCACTTTTGCGGGCATAGGTCCGTCTCTGATAACGCATTCCCGATAACTTTCGAGCCGTTTCCATCGATGGTTCTGTCATTCCGTCTTCTCGCGGCTCCGAATGCCCGTCCCTCATCGTGTCGTTTTCCTCCTCTTCCACTTCCTTCTGCGACTTTCAGCCAAGGACTGCTGGCAATGTTTGCAAGACGGAGAAGAGTCAGTTTGTAGCAAACAGGGCACAAACAATGCGAAAAAGCTGCAGGTTTTGTTTGCGAGACATGACGTGCAAAAGGGCAGAAGGCTTCTGCAATGAGACAGTCGACGTGAGAAGTTGCCTTTCGAAATCAGCGTTCCGTTTTCTCTTCAGCTCCCCCTCAACTGCCCCTCCCTTCCTGCTCCTCCGTTCGCTTACAACGACGATCTCGTTCGCAACACGATACTTCCGATTGTGGCAGCCGCCAAGAACCCAGACCCACAGTTGTGTTTCGAGTGAGTCAGTCCGCCCGGAATCCCGATGTTTTCCGATTCCAGCAACCAACTTCCCAGCATGGAACTCTTCAAACGGCGAGAGTCCAACTGCTCCTCTCTCTTCGCAGGTTCTCACTCTGTTTTCTTCGGAAATTCACTCCAGTTTCAGATGTCACTTGTGCCGGATACACAGCAGTGGATCATTCCAGAAAAGTGATAGCTCTCTCGTACCGAGGATCTCACGGAGCACATCAGTATTACGACCTGTACAAGATTGGAAGCAACAAGTGATTCGCCGAAAAGTGTCACTCTAACTATTCCCGTTTTCAGTGGAACTGTCAAATTTCTCGACATCGGTCGAGTGACGAAGGTGTTCCACGACAATTTCTATTCGATTTGGGACAGTGGAGTGGAAGAGGATCTTCAGATACTCATCGACTTGTTCCCTACATACGAAGTTTGGGTGAGTGCTCTTCTTCTGAATAATTCGCCCGAGACGACGGCTCTCCAGGTGACCGGGTACTCGATGGGAGCCTCGATTGCTCTGATCAGTTCCGCCTACATTGCTCGGAAAGGAATGGCGGATCCGTTCAACATGAAGGTGGTCCTTCTCGGATGCCCCAGATGCACCGACTACGACTTCGCGATGTGGCACAGTGAGACTGTGAGTTCGATCGGAACGAGGTCACAAAGATCACAAGTTCCGTGCAGTTCCCCTACTCCTACCACATCATTCATGCACATGACTACGCGCCGCGAGTCCCGGTTTATGATAACATCGACAACCTCGTCCTCTATCACCCACGAACTGAAGTTTGGTACAACAATGAAATGAGGGTCGGCGACGAGTTCGTGATTTGCGAGCAAGCTGACCAGCCGTTCTGCAGGTCAGTTCTCATTGGAAACAAAAGTCAGAAGGGGAGAGTGTTGCAGCAGTCAAGTGGGCAATTTGTCGACTCCCGACCACATGCACTACTTCAATATGGACATTTCGAAGTGGGCGGACGATGGGTGTCCCGCGAGCAAGGAGGACTACTTGCCGATCGAGGGAGCTCATGAACGCATTTTATTCGATGACTGAATCGGAAATGAAAGTGATCGCTGGCGAGAGCCCCCTTCAGCTCGCATTCTCCGCCTCTTTCAACCGCTTCTTCTTCTCGGCCTTCTTGCGCTCCTGGATCTCCTGAAGCGCCACGACGAGCTTGTCGGCGTCGATCATCCGTCCACCGTATCCAGTGTTGTTCACGACCACCTGCTGCTGTCGTCTCTTCGCTTCTTCTTCTTCTTCTTCCCTTTTTTTCGCTTCCTCCTGCTCTTTCCTTTTCTTCTCTTTGGCTCCTCTTCTGAAATGAGTCTCCAGTTTCAGTTCACGGCTCAATCACTCACAGAATGTCCTCCTGCTCCTGCTTCATCTCCCACGGATCCTTCTCCGGCCCGTCTCTCCTCGGATTATTGTAGCAGTTGTTGAGAAGATGCTCCCGCCAGCTCTCCTCGTTGTCCTCCACGGCAATCGTGCAGAGAGGACACCACTGTGCTCCCGAAGGCGCACGTCTTCCCCTGCACATCGGATGGCTCGTTCCCCTTCTCTGATCCTCCTTGTCTATCGCCAGTCCGCAATCCTTGCATGCCTCCATTGTGTCTTGCAGGAATTCACATCGGTAGATCATGTGATCCGTCAGTTGCGACACCTGAATCTCTTCGAACTTTCTGATCCGCTACTCTTACTCCCCCACCATGGTCATTTTCATGCAGTACTTGCAGCTTGTCATCACTTTACAGGACCTCGCAAAGTGTTTCTCCATGGCTCCGGATCGGCCCAGTCCGTTCTCGGTGACCTGGCAGTGCGGACACCTCCTGCAACTCGAGGAATTGGAAAAGAACACGAAACAACAATACTGCTCACCCAACATAAGTGGGCATTTTATACGGATCATCCTGGACAGTGGATCCACTGGAAAGTGGGGCGTCCGTGGGAATCGACTCGGGAACGTGACCCACTTCCGAGAGACGGAGATTCCTCCGCGTCGGCTTCGGCTGGAAGTTCTGTTCTCGACGATACCTGGTTCCTTTCGTGTTACCTTCGACTCTTCAGTCGGAATGACTCTTCTCTCCGCAGACCGGACACTCATCCGCCGCTCTCCGTTCTCATTGTTCCCCCTGACACTCTGTCTGCTTTCCGTCCTTCTTGCGGTCGGAGTCTCCGCCCGCTTCCTCGGCTTCATTGGAGTCATCGGCTTCCAGTCGTCGGGAGGCATCGGATTCTTGTCGGGCGTCCACTTGGAGTTCACTCCGAACGCCTTCATCGTCCCGTCCTCCATCATCAGATCGGAGTAGGCATTCCGAATCGCGTCCGACTTGAGCCTCTCCATGTCTTTCGCAATCTTCTCCGCCTGCTTCGTGTCTCCCCTCACCACCGCGTCACTTCTTTTGTGACTCAGATCGACCAGCTGCCTCTCAGCTTTCGACAACTCGTCACAAGCACTCTGACACAAGTGGGCCTTCACCGGCTCGTCTTTATCGCGATGCTCGAGAGACATCACTCGCAGATTGTTACGAAGAGTCCTCACGGAAGCGAGCGGATCCGCCCCGACGTCGGCCGACTTCTCCGCGTATCCCTGCATTTGGTACTCGTTCGACGGCCTGTTAGCGAGAGAATTTAGTTGGAAAACACAAGAAGGTGCTCACAATCCGAACTCTCCGATCTGCTTCTTGGCCTTCTCCTTGTCCTCGTCGACGGGCTTGAACCGTCCGGAACGGGAACTCGCCCGACTTCCCAGCCCGGCCGCATTACGTCTCTCCTTGTAGTCGTCGTATTCGAGATCGAAGTTTCGAGAAGAAGACCGCATTTCTCGGGAGGAAAAAGAGGAGAAATGGGTGGAAGAAAGGCGAAATGATTGAAAAGGAAAACAATGTTCCAGAACGATGAATAATCCATGACTCCTTCTTTTCTTTTCGTTTTTGTTGCAATCGAGAAACAAAAGACGACAATGCACAAAAGAAACTGAAGTTTTTCGAAGATTGCTATAAAACGATTCCGATGATTCGATGAACAGAGACCTTCTTAATTCCAGAATTCCTAATCCTTAATTTGTATAGTTACATTGTTTTTTGGTTTTTCCCCCGTAATATAATCCGAGATTCCCATGGAAACGAGCTGCTCTTTTCGAGCGATCAAACCAACCAACCGACTACATTTCTCTCTCTCTCTCTCTCTCTCTCTCTCTCTCTCTCTCTCTCTCTCTCTCTCTCTCTCTCTCTCTCTCTCTCTCTCTCTCTCTCTCTCTCTTTCTTTCTTTCTTTTTATCTTCTTTCTCTTTTTCTTCTCGCGTCAACATGTTGTTCGGAGAGAAAAGATAAATTGGTCGAGGTGCCATCCGGACAACTCATTCTTTGTTTTGAGTCTCGACACACTTCCCTCTTCTCCTCTTTCTGATTTCACGAGTTTCAGAATGCGAGTTCTCATCGTTCTTCTCCTCTGCCTCGTCGCTCTCTCCATCGCCCTTATCGGCAACACGCAGTCGGCTGGAGTCCGCGGAAAGCTCATTTGCAACGGAAAGCCGGCAGTTGGAGTTCAAGTCAAGCTGTACGACGACGACAGAGGTATACAGAAGAGCACGTCATCTGAATTCGAGATTGAGTTCAGGAATCGATGCGGACGACCTGATGGCTTCCGGAAAGACCAACGCGAACGGAGACTTCGAGATCGCCGGACACGAGGACGAGATCACCCCGATCGACCCCAAGCTCAACATCTACCACGACTGCAACGACGGAATCAAGGCGAGCATCTGATCGCGCACGGAATCGAATAACTGTTTACTTCCAGCCCTGCCAGCGCAAGTTCACCATCAAGATCCCGGACAGCTACATCTCGAAGGGAAAGGTGAGAACGAGACTCCTCGAGATTCCCCACCTCCCGGAGAAGCCCGTTCATCGGAAGAACATTGCAGGTCGCCCGTAAAATTTACGACGCCGGCGTCATTCAATTGGCCGGATCGTTCCCAGGAGAGTCCCGCGACTGCCTTCATTAAATTCAATCGGATTTCGTTTTGTATCTTCTTTTTTTAATCATAAACTTTGTGTATGCATCTTGTAGTTTTGACAGAGTATGTGAGAAACAAAGAGTTTTCTCATTTCGTGAGAGTTGCCAGTTGGTGGCTTCTTTTGATCCAAAAGCATTCGCAGAGAGGCCGAGCGAAATCGAGAGTCATTCAGTTTTTTGATCAGTGGCCCGTCGCGACGCGTCGGCGAAAAGTGGCATAGTCCGCAAACACTGCGACGGGAAAACGCATGAAGTGCCAACTTGCAGCTTTTTGTTATTTCTGTTCTTGTTTTTCTCTTTCATTTTCTATCGCTTCTAACTTTTTTGTGCAAAAGTTATATACTTCAATTTGAAAACTTTTCTTCAGATGGATGAGCAAACGAAATCGAGTCTAAAAGCGATTCCGTTGTGCAAGACGAAAGCGAGTCCGCGAGACGGAGATCTGTGGATCGAACGGCTGAAGGTAACTCGTTTCTACCTTTTCCTAATAGCTGAGCGTCTTTTGTTCAGGAAGAGTACGAATCGATCATCGCCGCCGTTCAAAACAACAAAGAAAGCGATCGGGACTGGTTCAAGCTGGAATCCAATCAAAACGGAACGAAATGGTTCGGCAAGTGTTGGTACTTCCACAATATGGTCAAGTGAGTTTCTTCCACAAACTAAAATATAAATCGCAAAAGTTTCGACATTCAGATATGAGTTCGACGTAGAATTCGACATTCCAATCACCTATCCAGTCACAGCTCCTGAAATCGCTCTTCCGGAACTGGACGGAAAGACCGCCAAGATGTACCGTGGCGGAAAGATTTGCCTCTCGGAACATTTCAAACCTCTCTGGGCGCGAAACACACCAAAGTTCGGAATCGCGCACGCCTTCGCCCTCGGCCTCGGACCGTGGATGGCCGTCGAGATCCCGGATCTCATCGAGAAGGGACTCATTCAACCGAAGGCTTGATTTCTTTTATTTTTTCTTTTCCATACTTTTGCAATGTTTATATTTATTTAATTTATTGGCAAGAAAGTAAAAAGTGAAAATAGATGGAGCAATGAATTCCGTGTTGTATCCGTAATTTAGTCCTTCTTCACCGATTTCTTTGAAGACTTTGTGATGTAGGCTTTGACGAAGAATTGAATGAAAAGGATGGCAAACGTGACGTAGATGACGAAAGCGAGATAAAGATTGGCCATGGACTGTTGGCAACTGAAAAACTGCATTGGAGAAGGATTGGCAAGGAAGTCTAGGCTTACGGCATGTTGTAGTCGGCCTTCACTTTGTAGACCATCCAAGTGATTCCGACTCCGGCCAGCATTTGAACCGTCTGCACAGTGGTCACTGTCATAGACACCTGGAAAAGAAAACATTGAAGAGTGTTTCGAGAAGAGGTCTTCTTCAGACTACGGATCTTACCCATTTCGGCAGTTTGTATCCAGCGGCAGCAATGGTATAGTAGGAGTACATGAGCGAGTGGGCGAAGTAGTTCATCAGAATGTAGAAACGGCCGGCGGCGGTGTGCTCGGCGCCTGAATTGAATCGACTGGAAGGGAAACGAGAAATCACTGACCAGAGTGGACCGTGTAGATGAGAACTGCCGCGTGGTGGTAGTAGTGGAGGAAGATGAGCGGACGTTTCCGCAGGATGATGAACATCGTGTCTCCCAGCTCGACGATCTTCGAAAGTGCGAACGCAAAGCTCCAGAAGGCCGCCACGTCGTTCGGATGACACGAGTAGCACAGAGTCTTGTAGAAGCCCTCGACGTAGAGAGACCGAACGGGGTCAACCGAAAACCGTAACGTGGCGATGATGCTGAACGCGGCGAGAGCTCCGTTCCACAGAATCAGAGGGTACCGGAGAGTCATCGGCTTTCGATTCTCCATGAACTTTTGCACGACTGAAACACGGAAAATAGACAAGATGACAGGAAAGTTGAAGAGAGAAACCTTTGATCATGAGGAAGTAGACGACTGAAATCGTGATCGAGTGGTACCAATACTTTTGGAAAAGATGAGTCCAGTACTGCGGATTCTCGACTTGCTCGAACGGAAAGTGATATCTGGAATCGGAGGGATTTCAGATTTCCAGAAAAGAGGCTGAAACTCACGGATATCGGTACTTTGTGGTCATGTCTGTGTGATTGGGTCCATATATCGTGAAGGTGTTGAGCTCCTTCCAGAACTCGGCAATCTCCATTTTGAAAGGCTGAAAATGGAAACGGATGTGAAAATCGGCGGGTTATACAGTAAGAAACACTGCAGTTCGAGAGCCCGCAAAGCGTTTTCTAGTCCCTCCCACGACAAAAGAAAAACAAAACAAACAAAAAGTAGATCAAGTGGAACGAATTATGTGGAAATTATGTGAGGATTTGAGAAGATGCGAGACACAAAAAACATCGAAGTAGAAGGAGGAGGAATAAATTACGGGGAGACATGAAGGGATTACTCGCAAGCTGACCGGCGGCGGCGCATTCCCTGGATGTACGAGAGGGAAGAAAGTGTATTCTCCGGACGGAGACGGATAGTCGGAAATCGAAAGTCTTCTCCGCGTCTTCTGGCTTCTCTTCGTCTCCCATCGATTCGTTCGCCTGTTTTCGTGATCCCTCTTTCCAGGTGGTCGCCTGGCGTCTCGCCCCGTCGAGCGGAAACGAACGGAGAAAAAAGTGCTGGGTCAGAAATGAAAACGATACGGATCGGGATGATATTCGAAAAAGAAGAAGAGAAGAGAGCGAAAAAGCACTTTCGAAGGTATCAAATGAGGTCGATTCTTTTGCAAGAGACACTTTCCGCTCGACGCACTGTTCACACTCCAATGAGAAGTTTATCGAAGGAAGCTAGAAAGGTTTCGTTTCGCAAGTGACGGATTCCGTGATTCTGCGATTCGATTCTGATCAAGATACCAAGGGTGATTGGAATTCATGGGGGGCTTTTCTATATCATTGAAGATCACTGTGCGAAGCAGATTCCTTCTATCGCGACGACACTTTCTTCCCCAGTCCTGATGCATCTGAGAATGTTCAAAGTAACTAGGAGATCAGCCAATTTCAGGCTTCGTCACCCCGAGAATAGTGACCGCATGGACAAAAAACTCGAGAGAGAGAGAGAGAGAGGAGGGCGTGTTTGACTTGATTCGAATCGTGATCCGAAAGCTGTTCTTTAGAATTGTGACACTTTGTTTTGTTGACTGGAACTGGAAACAGCGGCGGCAGCGAGAAGAAAGGCTTTCGAGGAGACGCGACTGATTATCCACGCATCTTCCTGTCTCTGGCAAGAAGAGTGTGTCAACGCGCGAGGATGCAAATGCGAACCGGCTGGAAGACGAAGCCAGTTATCATCGGACGACGAAGAAGAAGATGAAGAAGAAGAAGAAGGCGTCAAGGAGAGGAGGAGGAGGAGCACAACACAACGACTTCTTCGTGACTTTATACGAGTCTATATAGGTTAGACAAACCAGTTATTTATGCGTGTTATCTACTCTCGGGAGGAACTTGCATCCGCAACAAATTGCTTTTGGATGTCCATTTCTCGGAAGGCGGCGAAGAAGATTGCGATCTTTGAGACCCGAATCGCCTCCTTACCGAACACTTTATTCAAATGTTTTCATTGGTTTTTGCGGATATATAGAGAAAGAGAGGGAAAATAAAAATTAACGAGTTACAGTACCGGCCAAAAAGGTATGCTCCGACCGTTTTTCGAGAATAACTTGGCTGAAACAAGGCCGATCGGTCTGAAAATTGTTCTGTACATGCAAAATGCATTTACAAAAACATACGTAAAATATTATTGCAGTGTTCCAAAAAAAAAATTTTTTTTGCCGATTTTTCGATTTTTCGATTTCACTCAATTTTTTCATCCCTCGAAAATTCGTCCATAGGAATTTTTAAAATGCAAACCTATACTCGAAACTAGTTTCTGATAATGTCAAGACCTTCTGGAAAGAAAATCTTCACTGTATGGACTCAAAAAGCGATCCTCGAAAGCACTGAAGCTGATCTTCAGAGTGGCTATCTGGATCATCAGTTCCAGTGCTCTTGGCATGAAATACTCAATGTGTACCGTCGACTCAGACATCAAAAATACTTTTTAAACCTATTTGAATCATTTTTCATCTTTATGGTCAGATTATTCTGACGAAATCGGCCAGTAGACGTCGCCAAACCACTCAGCCTCCGGATCGGAGCATCAGTCAAGCTTCCCGAAACGATCCTAGAGTGACCTAATCGGTTGTCCGGATGGTTGTATCTATACCAAATGTTCTAACGACATTTGGGAAGTGTTCCACACTTAGTTTGGGGAGAGGTGGAATGCATGGAAGGAGTGGAAAGAAGGAATCGTGGGCTTTTGAGTAGAAGCAGTAGGCCGAGGTGGTGTGATGCGAAGCTCATCCGAACTGGGGACGACATCAGTGGACCAAACATACCTAGAGCGATGAAAGCAAGCTAAATTTGATCGAAACTGACGTTTGAGCGACTCACGTCGCCCCCAGTTCGGATGAGCTTCGCATCACACCACCCCGGCCTACTGCTTCTACTCAACAGCCAACGATTCCTTCTTTCCACTCCTTCCATGCATTCCACCTCTCCCCAAACTAAGTGTGGAACACTTCCCAAATGTCGTTAGAACATTTGGTATAGATACAACCATCCGGACAACCGATTAGGTCACTCTAGGATCGTTTCGGGAAGCTTGACTGATGCTCCGATCCGGAGGCTGAGTGGTTTGGCGACGTCTACTGGCCGATTTCGTCAGAATAATCTGACCATAAAGATGAAAAATGATTCAAATAGGTTTAAAAAGTATTTTTGATGTCTGAGTCGACGGTACACATTGAGTATTTCATGCCAAGAGCACTGGAACTGATGATCCAGATAGCCACTCTGAAGATCAGCTTCAGTGCTTTCGAGGATCGCTTTTTGAGTCCATACAGTGAAGATTTTCTTTCCAGAAGGTCTTGACATTATCAGAAACTAGTTTCGAGTATAGGTTTGCATTTTAAAAATTCCTATGGACGAATTTTCGAGGGATGAAAAAATTGAGTGAAATCGAAAAATCGAAAAATCGGCAAAAAAAATTTTTTTTTTGAAACACTGCAATAATATTTTACGTATGTTTTTGTAAATGCATTTTGCATGTACAGTACAATTTTCAGACCGATCGGCCTCGTTTCAGCCAAGTTATTCTCGAAAAACGGTCGGAGCATACCTTTTTGGCCGGTACTGTATTAGCGAGTCGATGAGTTTTGGCAGAATTAAAACGATAGGTATCACACAGAAAAATGTGCACGAGTGGCAGTTTCGAAGCTGGAAATTGGGTGGGCAGAGGGTGGGCGATTATGAGAAATGAAGAAGAAGAAGGATAAAAGACGAATAGTAAGTAGAAATCGATAAATAGATAGAGAAAAGTGATTGTGATTATCGGTTCTTGAGACAGACTTGGCATCTCGAGACGCGATCTTTGAGTCCTCCGGCCTTGAGAGTCTGCGACATCGGCTTCCGGAACTGCTTGTCCTGAAAGTGGGAACGATTCGAATGCGGAACGACTCTGTGCGGACACTGACCTGTTCGACGACAGACATCCAGAATCCGTGGTTGGTGGCGTAGTAGTTGCAAGTTCCTCGTCCGTGGCACTCGATGAACGGCACGGCGCGGAACTCCTCGAGACACGATCCCGGCGACTGGAGACTCTGTCCGGTGCCCTCGGCTCCTGCGGCGGTGTGCATGACGAACGAGTAGCCGGACCAGAGTCCCGACCAGCCCTGTGGGCACTGCGGCACCGACGTGTCTTGCGAGTGGACTGCGATGATCTGAGTCGGCACTTCGCAGACGGCGCAGCGAGAAATGTACGGGCGGATGGCAGTTCCCGTCACAGGGTTCATCATCGGGGTCATCGGCTCGTCGGTGGAAAGCCAGAACGAGTAGTCGCTGCGGGATGAGACGTGGCACACGTTGTTCAGGTTGCAGAACAAGAATGGCATCGTGTTGAATTTCGAGAGGCACGATCCGGCCTGGCCTGAAACACGATGGACTTGTAAGAGATAGAAGAATATCGAAACTGACCGAGATCCTGTCCACTGGAACGACCGTTTCCTTGGACGTAGAGGAGCGAGTATCCCTCCCAAAGCTGCGAAGATCCCGGTGGGCACTGTGGAACGGCGGTGGTCTGCGAGTGCTTGGCGAAGGTGAAACCACGGCTCGGAGCCCATCCTCCTGGCACTCCTGGGTATCCTGGAGTTCCCGGAAGTCCCGGAAGACCCGGGCGTCCGACACCTCCTTGGTACCCCTGATCTCCTCCGAAACCTGGGGCTCCTGGAATTCCCGGTGGTCCCGGGTATCCGTCGACTCCTGGCGTTCCTGGGTAGCCGGCCTTTCCTGGTGGTCCTGGAAGTCCGTTGTCTCCTGGAAGTCCTGGGTATCCTTTCTCTCCCGGATATCCGTTGTCTCCCGGCTCTCCTGGCGGGTTCTTCTGCTCGAGAGCCATCGGTCCCGGGAGTCCCGGCGCTCCGGCTCTTCCCGGAAGTCCGTCGAGTCCGTCGCGTCCCGGGAATCCGTCGTCTCCACGCGGTCCCTTGATTCCTGGCTGTCCCGGAGCTCCCGGGTATCCAGCATCTCCCGGATGTCCCTGCTGTCCTGGGACTCCCGGCATTCCTCGTTCTCCCGGGTATCCGTTGCTTCCCGGCTGTCCTGGCGATCCCGGATATCCGTCGTCTCCGCAATCTCCTTCGAGACCCGGAACTCCGTCCAAGCCGGGCTGTCCTGGTGCTCCTGGAGCTCCGTCGTGTCCTCGCTTTCCGTCGATTCCGACCAGTCCGCGCTCTCCTGGGTATCCGGTGACTCCTGGCTCTCCTGGGGCTCCCGGCAATCCTGGCATTCCGTATTGTCCTGGCGCTCCCGGCTCTCCGTTGAGTCCCGGAGATCCCGGCAGACCATCAAGTCCCGGGTAGCCGTCCTGTCCCGCCTGTCCTGGTGGGCCGTAGGTGTCTTGTCCTGGGGCTCCCGGGTATCCGTCGTCTCCCGGCGGTCCGACCGGTCCTGGCGCTCCGTCACGTCCCGGCAATCCCGGCATTCCAGGCTGTCCTGGCTCTCCACGGAGTCCCGGCTGTCCCTCTCTTCCGGGCAGTCCGTTGTCTCCGGTCTCTCCAGTCGGTCCTGGATATCCGACGTCTCCCGGGGATCCTAGCTGTCCTGGCGCTCCCGGGTATCCCGGCAGACCATCGGCTCCGTTCTCTCCCTTCAGTCCAGGCAGTCCGTCCTGTCCTCTGAGTCCCGGGAGTCCGTTCTCACCGGGAAGTCCGGGGTATCCCTTCTCTCCCTCTCTTCCTTGCTGTCCTGGGTATCCTGGCTGTCCAGGGGCTCCCGGGTATCCGTCGTCTCCGCAGTCTCCTTGGAGTCCCGGCTGGCCTGGGATTCCGTCGTTTCCTTGTCTTCCTGGCAGTCCTGGCAGTCCGCTCTCTCCCTTCAATCCCGGCATTCCGGTGACTCCTGGGTATCCAGGAGCTCCTGGAACTCCATCGGGTCCGTCGTATCCGGCGTCTCCCGGAGCTCCCGGCACTCCTTGGTTTCCTGGGTAGGCGTCTCCGCGCTCTCCGACTTCTCCGTTCAAACCAGGAAGTCCGTCCTGTCCTGGAAGACCAATCGGTCCATCTTGGCCAGGGTATCCGACATCTCCTGGAGCTCCCGGATAAGCGAGGTTTCCGGGTTCTCCCGGCTGTCCACGAAGTCCGTATTCTCCCGGCTCTCCGACCTCTCCAGGTGCTCCCGGATAGCCGTCGTTTCCTTGAAGTCCCGGAAGTCCATCGGCTCCGAGTTCTCCCGGGTATCCCGGAAGTCCATCGAGTCCTCGGGCTCCTTCCTCTCCGCATTCGCCGTCCAGTCCGGGAAGTCCGTTCTCTCCGTGCTCTCCGCGAAGTCCTGGGAATCCGACGAGTCCGTCCTCTCCTGGGAATCCATTAGGTCCTGGGAGTCCGTTTTGTCCCGGGGCTCCTGGGTATCCTTGGTCTCCCGGCGCTCCAGGATAACCGTCCATTCCGTTCGTTCCCGGGGCTCCGGCCTCTCCAGGGTATCCTGGAACTCCGGCCGATCCGGCTGGTCCTTGCGGTCCATCTCTTCCCTTCTTTCCGTCGATTCCAGGGAGACCGGCCTCTCCCGGAAATCCTGGCTGTCCTGGCTGTCCATCGAGTCCAGCTGCTCCAGCCTCTCCAGGGTATCCTGGAGTGCCCGGAAGGCCGTCTCTTCCTGGGAATCCGTCTTGTCCTGGGAAGCCGGCGTCTCCAACCTCGCCCTTCGGCCCTGGGTATCCGACTTGTCCTGGGAATCCGTATCCGGTCTCTCCTGGAGCTCCCGGAAGTCCTGGCGCTCCTGGATATCCGTCCATTCCCGGCTCTCCGCAGTCACCGTCCTGTCCGTTGAATCCGACCTCTCCTTGCTGACCGCGCATTCCTGGGTCTCCGTGAAGTCCCGGGAATCCAGGAACTCCGTCCATTCCACGCTCTCCCGGAGCTCCCGGGTAGCCGTCAGGTCCGACTGGTCCGGCAAGACCCGGGAATCCGTCGGCTCCTCTCTCTCCTGGAAGTCCTGGGGCTCCGTCAATTCCAGGCTGTCCGGCGACCTGGTTGATGATTCTCTGCGGAGCTGGGATTCCTCTCAATCCCTGGGCTCCCGGAAGTCCCGGAAGACCATCGGCTCCACGCTCTCCGGGGAATCCTGGCTGTCCTGGTTGTCCTGGATAAGAGTCTCCCGGTGGACCTTGGAGTCCAGGGATTCCCAACTGAAAAAAATAGCGTTCAAGAACAAAAAGACAACTGAGAACACTCACGTTTCCTTGCCGTCCTCTCTTTCCGTCGATTCCGACGAGTCCAGCCTCTCCCTGAAGTCCCGGGAATCCGTCTTGACCTGGTGCTCCCGGCAGTCCCGGGAGTCCATCCATTCCCTGTCTTCCTGGCAGTCCAGGCAGTCCCCGCTCTCCCTTGAGTCCTGGAACTCCAGCTGGGTTCTCCATCGGGCCGATGATCTCTCCGGCCTCTCCCTTCAATCCCGGATATCCTGGGATTCCGGGCAATCCTGGAGATCCCTGAAATGAGAAAACGAATGAGTAAAGACAGTGCAGTTGTGAGCACTCACCGAGATTCCGTCAGCTCCAGGCAGTCCCGGCTTTCCTGGTGCTCCCGGGTATCCACAGTCTCCGTGATCTCCGTTCGGTCCCGGCGGTCCAGGGTATCCGTCCATGCCAGGGAATCCGACGTCTCCCGGGTTCCCCGGGAGTCCGTCCGGACAGTACCCGCAATCGTCTCCTCTGGCTCCTGGGGTTCCTGGTGGTCCCGGATATCCGTCAATTCCGATGCGTCCCGGCAATCCCGGCTCTCCTGGCAATCCAGTCATTCCCGGTGGTCCGACCTTGTTCACTCCGGTTCCAGGGAATCCTTTCTCTCCCGAGTATCCTGGATCTCCGATGTCTCCTGGGATTCCCGGGTATCCGTCTCTTCCGGATTGTCCGTCGAGTCCTGGTGGTCCTTGGATGTCGTATCCCGGCTGACCGTCTTCTCCTGGATATCCGCAGTCTCCCGGCTCTCCCGGAAGTCCCGGTTCTCCAGCGAATCCTGGGTATCCGTCCTCTCCGCGGTCTCCCTTCTCAGAGTATCCCGGAAGTCCGTCCATTCCTGGCATTCCGGGTGCTCCCGGAGCTCCGACTGGTCCTCTCGGTCCCACTGGTCCCGGCAGTCCATCGTGGCCCTGAAGACCCTTCGGTCCCTGGACTCCATCGTATCCCTGCGGTCCTCGTGGTCCCGGGTCTCCCTTTCCTTCTCCAAGTGGTCCTTCCGGTCCGCAGTCTCCCTCAAATCCTGGTCTTCCTGGGTATCCCGACTCTCCGGCTTCTCCCTTGACTCCCGGGTATCCAGGGACTCCCGGAACTCCTTGTTCTCCTTGGGTTCCCTTCTCTCCGTAGCTTCCAGAGACTCCGTCCTTTCCGCGTTTACCCTGCAACATCAACTTCGATAAGTGTTCGGAAGCTCTCTGAACTCACGCGCTGTCCAGCATCTCCCGGGTCACCCTTCTGTCCCTTCAGTCCCGGATATCCTGGCGGTCCGTCCATTCCGATCATTCCTGGTGGTCCGACTGGTCCGTCACGTCCTTTCTCTCCTTTCACTCCTGAAACCATCTCTCACTTTCGAATTCTTCTGTGTTTTGCTCACCTCCTGGTCCGACTGGTCCCTGAAGAACTTCCATCTCGATCGGCTTCGAAGCCCACGGATAGGATCCTGGAGGTCCCGGCGGTCCCGGCGGTCCGGTCAATCCCTTCTCTCCCTTGACTCCGGAAGTTCTCAGTCCCATTCGTCCCTTCAGTCCAGGAGTTCCAGGGAAACCGGGCAATCCGTACGGTCCGGCGTCTCCCTTCGCTCCTTTCAGTCCAGGGTATCCGGAGTTTCCGGGCAATCCGGGCATTCCGGGTCTTCCGGACTCTCCCTTCTCTCCTTTGCGTCCTTGCGAGTTGACTCCTCCCTCTCCAGGAGGTCCTGGAAGACCTGGTCTTCCCGCGTTTCCATTGTTTCCTGGCGGTCCTGGGGGTCCAGCAAGTCCGGGAATTCCAGGGAAACCCTGAAATGAGTGATGATCGATAGATGATAGTGCAGCTGAAGCGGGGCGAGAGCAGAAGAGAGCGGGAGAAGATGAGTCATGGCATTACACACACACCGGCTCCCTCCAGCACACATCGACACCCGCTCGACCCGTCTCTGCTGTCTCTTCTGCTGTTTTTTGAAGCACAAGAGCGCGAGAGTCAATTTGCGAAGTTGCCGGGCGCGGGCTCAAAAAACAACAACACATGGCAGCGGTTTCGAGTTTCGAGCCGGCCGAACAGAAGAGAGAGTAACTTTACTTTTGAAAGGTCAACTCACATCGGTTCCGTTGCATCCCGGAATTCCTTCCTCTCCCTTCAAACCGGGCATTCCGTCGACTCCTTGAAGTCCTGGATGACCTGGAGATCCCGGAAGTCCGCGGTCTCCGCGGGATCCCTTCGCTCCGACGTCTCCGAAGTCTCCTTCGGCGCCGAACATTCCAGGTGCTCCGATGGCACCTTCAGGTCCGTCCTGTCCTGGGGCTCCTGGGTGTCCGGGCTCGCCGCCGAATCCCGGGTTTCCACGTTCTCCCTTACTTCCCGGACAAACGCACGGAGGAGCGCATCCTTTGCACGCGGCGGCAGCATCCACATGTATCCTGAACGGGGGCTCAAAGATCAGATGGTTTTCAGAGAGGATCGACAAACCGATCAGTGTAGAACGACGACAGTAGCACGACGGCTGCCGTCAAGCCGAGAAGCGATAAGCGCGACATTCGAGTCACACTGCGACGACTTCTCGTTACCCAGAGATGGTGCCGTTCTGCAAAAGGAGACCATTTGAAGAAAGAGGAGGCGAGAGAGAGAGAAAGAGAGAAAGAGGTTGGAAATCTGTGATAAAACGGAGAAAGCGCATT
Source organism: Caenorhabditis sulstoni (assembly GCA_963966605.1). Classification (NCBI taxonomy): domain Eukaryota; kingdom Metazoa; phylum Nematoda; class Chromadorea; order Rhabditida; family Rhabditidae; genus Caenorhabditis; species Caenorhabditis sulstoni. The sequence goes on along the minus strand of OZ016477.1, from coordinate 5,818,376 downwards.
ACACATTACACACACACATACGCCTTCTCAATCATCCGGAGAGGCGCGCTCCGAGCGGCCAACAGCCGGCGACTCAGGACCGCTATGTGTTGCAAACGAAGAGAGGAATTGGGAGGAGAGAAGGAGCGACGGGGGGGAGCAAGACGATTTATAATAAAAATGGACCGTCGCACTTCGTCATTTTTTTACTAAACATCTGGAGAATGTTCGATTTGGTCGCATCGGAGTGGAAAAAGGGGAAAAACGACAGACACGGAGCACCTGGAGTGTGTGCTTGAGGACGATTGGGACAGAGACCGGGTGCAAGCGGGTGGGAGGACTGACCCAGAGAAGGGAGTTTCAGCGAAGGTTCTGTGTCGTGTGGATCAGAAATCTTGCTGCTCAGGACGCACGCACTTTCAACTACAAGTCATCCGTCTCTTATCAAAATCCCCCGCTGCCGCCTTCAAACTTTTGATTGAAGAGCCTCGCTGATCGATCGAAAAGCTGTCAGCTAGAGAGAGTTCTGCCAACTGTGCGAGGTCATTGCCGCTTCTTCTTCTTCTTCGCTCTCTTCTCCCGAAACACAGTTGTTGGGGGGTCAGAGTCTGACGAGACTGCATTCAAGTTGGAGAATGAGGCAGATGCCTATTCTTTACTTGTACTTTTCAAAGTTAGTACTCTTGATGAGCAGTTCGGATGGCTTGTTAGTCCTGACTATCAAGTTTTCAGATGATACTTCTGAGTTTCAAAGCAACGAAAGTAAGCAAACCGACACTTCACAAACAAATAGAAAACAGTTTCTTACGAACAGCAGAATGTTAAACCACTCTGAAAAGATGCTGAAAACGAAGAAAGAGAGGATGTGAAGTGCTCTCCGAAGCGGGAGAAGAGCTCGTCTCGAAGGCTGCTCCGGCTGCCCGAAACTCGCTTTACACTCGTGTGTCTTCTTCTTCTTCTTCCCTCGCCTCTGTATATTAAACGACAGCAGCCAACACAGCAGCAGCAGCAGCAGCAGCCGGCGGCTTCTGGAGACGCCAACAGGCACCGCCCTCTCCGATCCGCGATCACTTTTTTCTCTCCGTCTCCGGGATCTGCGTACTCTCTAGCCACTGCAAACGCAACAATTTTTATCGGAGGAGCGGACTTCCGAAGGCTACTCGGGCAGGACAAAAAAACGAAGCGGCACTGGCTCGACTCGTGTTCGCGATGGGGTCAACGGGAAGAAAAAGAAGAAGGATAGAAGGACGAGAATCGACGAGTGAAAAGTGTTGAAGACGTGGCACCTTGTGATTCTTGATGTTTTCTATTCGACCTCGTCTTGCCCACTAATCCTCCGCCGCCTTCAGAAGTGTTTATTCTCCTGAATCGACCCACATGTGCTCACTGCTCAGCCGATTTGTTTATTTTCTGCACTTTCTTCAGTGACTTCAAGAAAAGAAAGTTCAAGTGAGTCTTGAAAAACGATCAATCACTCGGGAGCGCGAAGGAGAATCCACGTAGACTCACAGAAAGTGATGGGAGTTTTGCAGCGCTGCTCGGACTGACCTCAGAGTATACCTTTTCAAAATGCTCTTGAACATTAGAATGAATGTGTTTATTGAAATGCTTCGTACAGTCGACAACAAGTAAACAAGTGCTTCCTCACTGTGGATTCATTTGTCCCGGATAAACGTTATTCGGATCCAAAGGAACTTCATCCACTTGAATCTGAGCTGGGCTCTGTTGCTGGGGAGGAGGCGGTTGGAAGGGTGGCGAAACAGGGAAAATTGCTGGAGAAAGAGGTCCTGGAGGAGATGGTTGAGAGTCGAATTGAGCTGGAGAAGACGGTGGGGCAGCTTCTGGAGTCGAGGGAACTGAGGCGGGAAGAGGACTGGCATACTTCGGAGGGATCGTTTCGGAGAAAACTGGAGAAGGAGTAGAGACGGAGCGTTTCGGAGGCGCCGGAGACAGCGGAGGAGTCACGTCCATCACTGGAGGCGGCGAACTGGGCGGCTTTCCGACCTTCGGCGCTGATTTGGATGACGTTGATGTGCCCGTGCTCGATTTCGTCGTCTTTGTCTTCTTTTTCTTGTTCTTCTTGTTCCTCTTTTTCTTTGTCGCCGTCGCCATCGTTCCCATCTGACTCGTCTTCGTCGTCTTAGTCGTATTCGTTGTCGTCGACGTCCCCGTCGGAGCCACCGCCGTCTCTTCCAGTGCCTCATCAACATTCGCTGTGAGCGCTTTCTTCTTCTTCTTCACTCTCCAGATCACGAAGCCCACGACGGCGCATGAGATGGATATGAAAACGAAGAAAACGATCAAGAAGATCACGGCGATGCTCGTGGACACTTCGGTGGTTGTGGGTGGTGGCGGCGGGGTCGTCTTCGGCGACGCAGTGCCCGTCGGCGACAGAGTGACGACCACAACGGCCGTCTTTGGCGGATCGTCGTCTCTGAACAAAACGACAATGGGCCTGATCAATCTCTTCACAAAGTTCAGCAGGAATGCCTGAAACCGATCGGTTCGCTGGCGTTTCTTTCGATTCTCAGCCATACCATTTGTTTGTTGCTGCTTTTGCTTCTTCTTTTTTCCTCAGATTCCCCTTCTCCGTCCTCTGAAAACGAAAAGAGCGATGAACTCTCCCGGTCACCCCCGGAGGTCACCCGGCCACACGAAGTCTCTCTCCTGCCACACGACACTCAGATCTAAAATTGATAATTGATGCAGCAAGATGGTTACAAAGCTAATTGCGCTATTGAAAAAAGACGCGATTCTGGCGACTCGTTCGAAAGTATGGACGCTCTTCGAGCTCCTCTTCCCCGTCCTCCTCCTTTTCATTGTGACCGCCTTCATCGGCGAGTTCAGCAAGACGATGAACAAAGCGGTGAGTCTTCCGTTTCCTCTTTCTGGACGACAGAATGAGTGTTCAGATGGAAGGCATGGAGGAAATGGATTTCGAGTTCACTGAGAACAGTCGGGTCTTCTATATGCCGCCGTCCGAAATGTGCGGCGTCGAGAAAACGGTGCCCTATCACATCGTCCTGAGGTGTGCTCTTCATTCTCATCGAAGTTGTCATCGAGTTCAGGGACTCGAGCGATAAAGTCACAAAAGAGTATCTGGGCGAATGGAGCGAGAACACGGACTTGGTGGGGAATACGATCACGAGAGACGACATCTTCAAAAAGTTCGGCGACTGCGAAGAGGCGTTAGTTTACTGATTACGAGAGGGAGAGGAGAATGACTGAGACACCTTCCAGTATCGTTTCGGCGACAGTTTCTGGGCATGAAGTGAAGCTGCTGGTACCCGACAGTATGACTAAAATACCGACGGAAGACTGGAAGACTCCAATGAGTGCTGCGTGAGAGGGTCTTCGCCCCGGGTTGCGGTGACTCTTTCTCTTGCAGTTCTGACCCTTACATGTTCTCGTCTCTGTTCATCCAAGCAGTTCTTGCCTCCATCAAAGAAGAAGATAAAGGAACAGGATGGTCGAAACGAATCAGTGTGAAGAGGATCGACTCCCGGAAACTGGAGATCGCCGAGATCGCGCTCTCGATGTTCCATGCGATCATCGGAATCAGCATGGCCGTCAGCATCATTAACATCGTACGAACCGTCGTCACTGAGAAGGCGACTGTCAAAGTGAGTCCGCCTTCATCGCCTTCCGTGCCCTCAAGTTCCTCTCCCAGCCGTATCTCTCCGCAATCGGTCTTCCCGGTTGGATGTTCTACACGGAGCACTTCATCGCTTCCCTCCTCAAATCGTTCATCACCTGCTTCGGAGCCATGTACTTCTTCATGGGCATCGAGCACGTCAGTCTCGGAGTGCAAATGTTCGCCGTCGTTCTCTACATCATCGGCGGAATCACATTCGCCATCATGATCTCTTCGATCTTCACGAACGCGAAACGAGGCATCGAAGGTTCGATCGTCCCTCCATCCTCTCTCTCAATCAGTTGATCCTTCCAGCTGCGCTCGTCTTCTGGATCTTCTTTGTCTGCTATCCGTTGGCAGTCGACGAGAGCGATATGGCCCTCTTCTACGCACTCAACATCAATCACGCCTACAATCTCTTCTTGAAAAAGTCCCAAACGAACTCGATGGCCAACCATAAAATGTCAGTGGCAGAGCTGTGGGACATGACGTACATCGAGGGAACAGCGCCCGGCTACTTCTTGATGATGATGGTCGTCGACGGAATTCTCATGTTCGCGGTAGCCATGCTCATCGATCGATACGGAGGGAAACTGTCTGCCGTCAAGGACCTCTTCAAGGCGAGAAAATGAATGTTTACCCCGTCTAACGACCATTTTCAGGGTGACAATAAAAGAATGAAAGCGGGAGGGAGTCATAACAAAGACGTCATTCTGGAAGGATGTGTCGAAAACGAGAAGGCGCGGAAGAAGGCAGTTTCAGATGTTGAGCTGAAGAACGTGGTGAAGATCTACCCGACCGGCGAGAAAGCGGTCAACGGATTGTCGTTCCGAGCCATCCGAGGACAAGTCTCGATTCTGCTCGGCCAGAACGGGTGCGGAAAGAGCACGACGTTCTCGATGATTTCCGGAGTCGCTCTACCCACTTCAGGATCCATCCAAGTGGCAGGAGTCGATGCAGTTCGGAACAAGGAGAAAGCGCGAAAGTTCATCGGGTTCTGTCCCCAATACAATCCGCTTTACGACAAACTGACTGTTCTCGAGCATTTGGAGTTGGTGAACGCACTGAAAGACGGGCCCCCGAGGACGTTCATGGCGGAAGCGAAGCAACTGTTGCAAGCGATCCGTCTCGCCGACAAAACGGGAACACAGTCTTCGCAGCTCTCGGGAGGGATGAAACGGAAGCTGTGTGTGTGCATGGCAATGATCGGAGGCAGCAAAGTGGTTCTGCTCGACGAGCCGACGGCCGGAATGGATCCCGGAGCACGGAAAGACGTTCAGCTGATGCTCGAGAAGATCAAAGTGAACCGGACGATCCTGCTGACCACTCACTACATGGACGAAGCGGAGCGACTCGGCGACTGGGTCTTCGTGATGTCGTACGGGAAGATGGCAGCCAGTGGGTCGCTGAACTATCTGAAGAAGAAGTTCGGCTCCGGATACTGTCTGACTGTGGTCCTTGACGCGAAAAGTGATCGGAAACACTCGCTCGAGATGGTTGAGGCCGTCTGCACCCACACGATTCGCCACGCCAAACTGGTGAGTCTCGTATTCGAACAAATCTAGTTTAAGCATGGAGTTTCAGAAAGACCAAAGAGGACAAATGATCGAGATGACTCTTCCCGAAGAGGAGAAATCGAAAGTTCTCCCGCTGCTGAAGGCGCTCGAAGCGATCATCCACAAAAAGTACAAGAGCTCGCACTTGAGGTCTCTGCCGCACTCTATCAGGGAAAGAATCAAGAAGCTGCGCATCACGACTCTCGGGCTGTCTCTGAGTTCCCTCGAGACAGTTTTCATCCGCATTTGCGACGAATGTGACATCGCGATTTCGGGCAAAGAGCTGCTGAATAAGCGAAGGGAGACTGCTGAAAACAGCTACGACAAGTTGACACAGATGAAAACAGGCAAGTGCGGAGCGAGTCTGACTTGACGAGCACATCTTTTTCAGAGCGACGGGTGACTGGGAGCCAGCTGCAGTCGAACCAGTTCTCGGCTCTTATCCGCAAGAAGTACTACTACACGCTACGGAACATCTCGCAACTGTTCTTCCAATTCCTCATTCCCGTCGCCATCGTATTGTTCGGATTGATAATGGTGAAGAGCGATGAGGATACGAGTAAGGGAGCCAGTTCACATATCGGGGTTGAAATCGAAGAATTGCAGAGGTTGAAACCAAGGAGACACTCGATATGAATCTGTTTCCGGAATCAGTGGTAGTCGTGAGAGGATCCGGATCGAAACTTCAGGATGTGAAGTCGCAGTTGGAAGGATTCAAACAATTGACTGTCAAGACGGAAGACACGAGTCCGGAAGATCTCGTTTCCAAGTATTATGTGAGTCAGCGATCACATGACGACTCATTCGAACGTCTCGTTTCCAGAAAGAAAAGTTCGGATTCGTTGTGGATGTGAATGACGATGACTTGACGATCCGGTACAACTTGATGGGAAGTAGGTCGAGTGCGATTCTCGTCATCGTCGCCTTGAACTGGTACCTGAAAGACGGTCCCTACACGGGCAAAATCGAATGGGTCGTTTCGAAAGTGGAAGATGCACAAGTCGATCGCTCCTCGGGAATCTGAGAAAACGGGGATTTGATTTCAGAACGAGTTCGGTACTTACCTGAGTATTCCCATGTTCACCATGTTCGCGTTCGCTCTTGTCACCGCCCCGTTCGTGCAGTTCGGTATCGAAGAGCGCGTCTGCAAGTTCTCACATCAGGTTAGACTCCGAATCTTCTGGACGTGTTGAACACGCGGTTACAGCAACACTTGACTGGAATGTCTCGATTGATCTACTGGGCCTCGATGGTTGCCTGGGATTCGATTCTCTTCGTCGCCTTCTCGGGGATCGTGTTACTCCTCTTCCTCGCCTACAACCAGTTCACCGATTCCATGCCACTGTTAGCCTCTTCCTTGAACATCTCGAGTCATCGCTCGTTTCAGCATCATCCTGATCTTCTTCATTCTCCTCCTCGCCATCCTCCCCATTGCTTACACCGCCTCATTGATCTTCGAGTCGCCGACCAAAGCCTCGTCCCTTCTCATCTTGTATCAGGTCGTCGTCGGCTTCATGGCCGTCATGATCACGATGCTGCTGACGATGCTGAAATCCGATTTGAGTGACGTTATCACGGTGAGATTCGCTCTCACACGTTCTCAAATCGCATCGTTATTCCAGCCGATCTTGTACTTCATCTGTCCACCCACTGCCTTTCTATGGGGATTCTTCAAAGCGACAGCGCACAAAATGCTCGAGGCGGATCCAGACGGGCCGTTGTCGAGCATGGTCGAGTTCAAAGAGCTCTGGGAGTGGAAGGGACTCGTCCGAGACATCTTCTTCCTCGTTCTCGCTCACGTCGTCTTCACGGCCACAATGTACGCGATGCAGAATAGAAGTACCCGGGTGGCGATCTTCGATTTGAGACACAAAGCGACGAAGCCGATTCCGAAGAAGCCCGTGAAATTGGCTCCGTGCAAGGCGGTCTTTCAGGAGGAGAGACTCGTCCACAGCCCTCAGATCAAGCGCTGCACTGTCGTCGTGAAGGACTTGGTGCGAGTGTTCGGCAAGTTCCGAGCAGTCAACGGACTGTGCGTGACGGTGAAGAACAACGAGTGCTTCGGACTTTTGGGCACCAACGGAGCCGGCAAAACGACCACTTTCGACATCTTGACTGGTCTTCGATTCCCGAGTGGCGGCTCCGCGCACATTGACGGAAGGGACGTCGTCAGGCACAACGTGAGCCCTTCAAGCATCACATGTCACCTCGAGCTCTTTTTCAGTACGTCGGCTATTGTCCGCAGTTCGACTCGATTCTGCCCGATTTGAAATGCATCGAAGCGCTCCAGATCATGGCCCAGCTGCACGGATACGCAGACCCCGAAAAGGCAGTGAAACACGTGCTGACGTGCGTCGGAATGGTAGAACACTGTGAGAAGAACGTGAGGATGTGCAGTGGAGGACAGAAGAGAAAGATCTCGGTGGGAATCGCGATGCTCACGAGAGCCAAGTGCATCATGATGGACGAACCGACGGCCGGAATCGACCCGAGAGCCCGTCGGGAGATCTGGGAGATTCTTGATTGGATGCGAGAGAAGTCGGGCAGCTCCATCGTGCTCACCTCTCACTCGATGGAAGAGTGCGAGGCTCTGTGCTCCAGAATCGCCATTCTCCGAAAAGGAGAGATGATCGCCCTCGGGACGAGCCAGGACCTGAAGTCTCAGTACGGCAACACCTACACCATGACGATGATTGTCAAGAAGATCTCGGACCGAGAACGAGTCTGTCGACAAGTTCACAAGAGGATCCGGATGGCCGTGCTGAAGACGGCCATGACGAACATCACGACGAGTCTCGTGTGGGAGCTGCCGAGGAAGAAGAACGACAGGTGGTCGAAGAAGTACGAGAAGGTGGAGAAGCTGGCGAAGAAGCTCGGCGTGAAGGACTTCATGCTGACCCAGTCCTCTCTCGAAGACACCTTCATCAATCTCACCGACTAGTTAATACTACTTGTTTCCTTTTTGTTGTTACATCTCTATGAACTTTGTTTTGTTTGCCAAAGACCGACACCGGCATGTGAAATGCACGTGCAGAGAGTGCGCGTGGTAGATTGCCGTCATTGTTTTTGAGAGTGTCATTGTATTCGATCGATAGAACATGAAAACGATCAGCAGAAAGCAGCAGAAGAAAACATGTGCTCAATTCGGAGTAAGTGGATCCCTCTCAAACTTTTCAATTTTCCGTTTCTTTCAGTTGGTTCCGACCGGAACAAAACCAAGAAACAAAGCTGAAAGTGGGAAACAGTTGAATCCAAACGGACCGTCTCCGAAACAAGTTGCGAGTCGACGGAAGAAGTTCGAGCTAGAAAATGGAACGCTGAAATCGATGCAGACGGAGAACGAGCGGGCGAAGAGCACGTTTTTGGAGAAGGTGAGTGCTCGAACGACACTCGCGAGAGCTCTCGTTTTCAGCAGAAAGAGCTGCTCGAGTACCTGCGTTGCTTCGATAGAATCTACGTAAAAGCGAACAAGAACAACGAAGTGAAAGAGAAGCTCTGGACGGAAGGTGATGAACTGGAGCGAATCGGATATCTCTTTCATCCCAATGGTCTCAGAATATTTGACGTCTCTTCGAGAAATTCATTCCGACTATTCGAATCCGAATGCCGATCTGCCCGCCACCAGCGTGCGAACGATTCCGCGGCATCCACAAGACAACAATGAAAATCCTGAAGAATATTTCTGTTTCGAAGTGACTAGAAGAGAGCAGAGGTCGAAAATGTGAAAGATGTTCAGAATACAGAAGAGCTGCATAGAAAGTTCACTGAGCTGATCGATAGTTCGACGAGAGGAGATGAGGCGAGCGAACGCATTCTGGAGTTCCGATTTCTGGAAATCGAGTTAATCGAAGTGGAGATGAAGAAAAGAGAAGCCAGAAAAGTGGGTGGAAACACTGAAAACGGGAACTAATGCTTCGTTTTAAGAGGACGGAAATGCTGAAAGCCATGTATGAACTGATCGAATCATTCGAGAAAAGAGTTTGCTAAAACTCAGATTTCTGATTAAATCTGTTGATTTCCAGATCCGCGAGGATTTTCGAGAACTATGGAAGAAGTGTGATCGTGAAGAGATTCAGTCGGAAACTGGATTAGACCTACTTCAGGAGTTCGCATTTGCTCCGATGTGTCGCGTGATTCATCCCTTCCCTTCGTTGATCGCCAGTAAACAGGGAAGGAGAAACTGAGTCACGTATCTCACTTGTTTTGTAAATATTCATTGTGCTAGCCGTTCAAAAACAAGTTCACAAAAACAACTGTCCACTTGGGTTGGGATCAAGGAAGTTGAAACAAGTAGAGGGGACGTCTTCTGCGTCAGTCGTATCTGGAATGTCTCGAACGATGTCTCCCAGTCCGTCCGGTCCGCGTGGTCCTGCCCGTCCGACTCGTGGCTCTCGAGCGGTGGTACGAGCTTCTCTCGGTCCTTCCCATCCGGCTCGTGCCCGACATCGTCGAGCCTCCCGTTCTTCCTCTCGAACCTTCTCTCGATCGACTCCGATTCTCCCTCTTCAACTCCTCCTTTTCGTTTTCGCTCTGTTTCATTTGAAACATGAAGAAGAAGAATCCAGCAGCACCGCACAGGCACACGAAGAAAAAGAAGCCACCGAAGACAAGCGCGACGATCAGATAGTCCGGTTCGTTATCGGGAGCGGGCGCCGGCACTTCGACAGGCGGTCCGGGAATGAATCCCGGCTGGCCGGGAGGCGCCGGAACAGGCGGTCCCGGAATGAACGTCGGAGGAGGCACGGGCGGTGCAGGCTTCACAAAGTTTGTGATCATCGTCATGAGCGGAGTGAGGAAGCTGAAAAATCCTCCTAGCGCGCCGAAACCTCCACCGCCACCGCTTGCCGGAGCTGGAGCCGGTACAGGAACAGGAGCGGCCGGTGGTGGCACCTGCGGAGCTGGATTGGGCGGCCGTGGTTTCGGAGCCGCCGGCGGGTTGGCTGGTCTCGCCGGAGGGGCCGCCGGCTTCCTCCCACCGGCACTCCCTGTTCCTTTTCCTGTTCCTTTCGCTGCTCCTTTCGCCTGGAAGTGATCTTGTGCGAAAGAAACGAGTCCGACGAACTCACCATTCAGAGAGACACTGGATTGAACGAGACAGTAAGAAAATCCAAGCAGTCTGGTCGCCAATTGAGGACGTTCCGGTCATCGGAAACTATCCAGGATACCAGAACAAGTGACGCTTCTACACTTTATTCGGGAGAAAGTTTTCGTGACAGCTTTGTTTAAATCAGAGGTACCGTAAACCATATAACCGGAGGACTTCTCTCAAACCGCAATATGAAGAAATTGTCAATTACAAACATGATGATAGACGTAAAAGATCCCATGATTTCACAATTCTATTCAACTATTCGCCAAACGTCATCTTTCTGTTAAAGGGTTCTCGATTCCAGCCCTCTCTATTCCTCGTCTTGGATGCCGGAGAACTCGGGTAAGCGGATCATCTTGACGGTTTTCCTCCACTTCTTCCGAAACTGCCCATGTTCCGCCTCAACCTCCTGGTTGTGCTGACGGAAAACTGGCTGGAACTGCTCGACCATCATTGTTCTGTACTTGTCAGCGACTTCCTCAACCTTTCCCAAAGCATCGAAAATCTGCAACCGTTCTCTTATTCTCGTCCCAAATCCCTTGCTTCCTACGTGCTCGTTCTTTTCGAATCGCAGTATTTCATCTCTCATCTCTTCAGCGTTTTCCAATTCCTTTTGCAACTTTTCCATTTCAGAAGGAGCACTTCCCTCTTTTCTCAATCGAATACGTTCCACTTCCTGAACTCGAACTTCATTTCAGTCACAGAAAAGTAGAAGATACTCACTTTGACTGCTTTCGCATGCTTCTCGAAAACCTTGTTTTTCATTCCCAAAAGTTGGTACTTATCAGTTTGGTAACCTAAAGATTCGAGGGTATCTCAATTGAAAAACGCTGTTCTCGAACCTTCGAATAGAAAGTCGTAGTTGCTATGGTTTCCTTGAAACTTTTCGAATATCTCGAACAGATTCTTGTCCACCACCATCATCAGCATTTCCTTGAAAGCGAACATCGATTCTTTTCGCGCTTCGATCACATACTCACCTTCTCTTTGAGCTTCTTCTGAACCTTTTCAATCGTGTTCTCCATTCGTTGACTTTCCGATTTGAGACTCCGCAATTCGTCTTCGAATGATTCGAAGAGACGAAGTTTCGGGTGATTCCGAGAGGGCACGTGGGTTCTTCGAGCGGCAGGCAGCTTTCCGCTCACAGAAATCGCCTTTTTGTATGTTTGTTGAAGATTCATTAAGGGATACTGAAAATGAGAGAAATCAAGAGAACAGTGTGAGAGTTCTTTGCGAGAAGAAGGTTGTTCGATTCGCTTAGAACAGAGAATAGATTCGGACGTTTCAGGTAACCGGCCCCAACATGAAAGAAGCACAGAGAAGGCCGAATCGGGCCTATAGGCCTATATACTGGGCTGTTTCTCGACTC